>OY821774.1:10000000-11250000 GCA_963682175.1 Triglochin maritima | reverse complement strand
TGTGTGGTACAGGCTCGTCAGCGAATTGATTGAGACTGGGGACCTTGTGATTATGATCACTATATGTTGGTTTGTGTCGACTTGTTCCCGATTGCCAAGTTTTACAAGTGTGTAGTTATGTATTTCTCAGTGGGTTCGTTGTACCCGTGTCTTACAGTGCTACCTTGGGAGAGTCCGTCTTCTATGACGAAGCCATGCAGAGAGTTGGTCATTGCACATTTAGGAAGTTACAGACATTTTATCTGTTAGGAATTAGTTAAGGGATTCTCAGTACCTTCTATAGCGACCCTGTGGTTTCAAATGCGAGATGAGAGTGTTGCTGAATGGGAGGAAGAGTACGAAAGTAGGAGAGCGTATTAGGACCGGTTACGTAGTACATTTTGATTGTAATTTGTAATGCATTTGTAATGCATAGTATATCGACGATTATATCGTGTATTTGTACTTATATCGTGTTGTTTTTTTATCAGATTTTAAATTTAATTTACGTTGCATATACCAAACATGTCTATGATATGCTCATGAGAAATAAGTACCAAAAATACGACAAATAAACAAATAGGGAGAAGATATGTTCGTCAGAAATAAATAATAAGAGTACAATAGTAAGCAAATACCAACAAATGTAGTAATAGTTCAACATATAATAAAATAAATAATGTGCAAGCCAACTACAACTCATCATCTGAATCCTGGTCCGAAATACCCAACTGACAGTGCCACGCCTCAACGAGGTCATCTAAATCTTTACATGCAACTCCCGTCTCCTCGTTCAGCATCTGATTCACGTATCGCAATAACGACTGCGTAACATGTATCTCCCTACTCATCCATTGTATGTAACATAAAAAATAACGTACATTAATAATAAAAACAAAATATAGATTACAAATAAAAATTAAATTAGATAAACTTACCGCATTGCCACATGTCCTATCCAGTGGTCTCTCTGGTCTCGGGACGGTACCGCGCACGATAACTGGATGTGAGCACCTACCGAAGCACTCTAAATAATTTGCATCACAAGTGGAGGGATCGCGACTACGTCTCAGATCGTCCAGGTGAAGTCGGTCTACTCTCGGAAATGTCCTCCAAACCGATTTCGCGCTCGAAGCGTTGTGCCTGACGTCGTACGTCATGGCAATTGCAGACCACAATGCATACTCTGGCGTCAGGATGTCAACCAGGATCACCTGAACGTACCCTAACTGACGCAAGACGCGATCAGGTAAATAAGGCTCTGTGATATCCCGATAACGAATAACGCCCATAAATGTAGTCCTCGGTACAACTACATCAGGCTCAGGACCATACGACAACCAGTCCACCTAAACGTTTAGACGTTAATAATAATAAACTTAAAATTTAAATAAACTTGAATGATATATAATTTTATACCTACGATGCAGTCATCTGATCTAGTCGTCTACGAATGGAATGAAGTGGTCCCTCGCTCCTATCCTCGGTCCAGACAGCCCACATACGCAAATGAGGATGACCCTCCTCAATGATCTTCCGCTCCCGATGGAAGCAGAAAGGAGGAAAGTACTCATATATCCAAGCCTGCAATAGCGTAATAATAAACTTATCAGCACGGCTCGCTATCCCCAACTGGTGATACAAATATGTCAACGCCGCAGACCCCCATGAGTACTGACCAATGGTATATGGGTCTCTTGTTTCCAATAGGTCGCATGGTCTGACTTTGCAGCCTCTCTTGTTGACAAACAAGACGCAGCCTAGCAGTAAGAAGAGGTAGGAAATCATCTGTGTATCCTCAGTTTGTGGTAGTCGTCCCCGTCTGCAACAATCGTCCACAACGTCGATGCTAACACCACCGCGACTCCAGAATGAGTTATCCCGCCCAAGACTATCGACGCTGGCCCTGAGCAACTCTGATACAAAAATCTTCAGCTTAGGTGTTGATGCCTGAGCACTGACCATACGACCCTCAACAGGAATGTGCAGAATCTGGAAGACGTCATGCAACATGATCGTTATCTCTCTGAAAGTAAAGTGGAAAGAGTTGGTATTAAACTGCCACCGCTCCACAAAGGTCGAAATCAACAGCATGTCAAGGCAGGAGAACATGCTGTAATGCAAGTGACCCAATCCGCTATTAGTAATGATCGTCGTCATATCATCACTCATAATTGAACGCCAAGCATGCAATGTAGTACAGGCTCTGTGCCGATTATGGCACTTCAGAACCTTTCGATCCTCGCCCTCCCAAATACGTCTTGCGATGTGGCCTCCAAAACTCGAAATGAAGATGTCATCTAAAGGACCACCGGGCATCACACCAGTCACGATCCATGAATCGTCCTCAACCTTCTTCTTCTTCTAAGCTCGGGCGTCTGTAGTGCATGAACTCGAATCACCGGCCACCTCGACCCTTCTGAATGACCCACTCAGACAAAGAAAGACTACTATGTCGCCCCCGTTCTCCATCATACTGCTCCAATCCATACCGATCCCCATCGTCACTCTCGTCGTGACTCTCCACCTCATCTGAATCATACTCGTCGTCGAAGAATCCTCACGTGCCTGGCGACGACGTAAAATATCTCTCTCTCCTAACTGAAGCAGAAATACTGCGTGTACGTGGATGATGGGGACTTAACTCATCAGCTAAACTATATACAACGCGTAAGGGAACTGATTTTCCTTTTCCTCCATGGTAACCCGATGACTATTAATTCAATTTTAGAAATAAAATTTCGTTAATGGATTTAAATTACTTAATTTACAAATTGATCATGAAACTAATTATAATAATTAATCAATTTAACTAATTAATCAACTAATTTAACTAATTATTAACTTAATAATCAATTTATTTAGCAATTATCGCAAATTATAATCAAATTAAATAATAAAAATAATTATTTATTAAAAAAAGGAGGGCGTCTACCGGAGACGCCCTGCCAGGGAGGGGGCGTCTGACGGAGACGCTGCTTCCCAGGTGGGAGCGTCTCCTGCAGACGCCCCCTTGTTTGTGTCGGGCGTCCGCGTGTGCTCCCCCTGGAGGCGGCTCCCGCGGACGCCCGACCCAAATTTTTTTATTTTAAAAACTAAATGAGAAATTTTACCAGATTCGAGTACGTCGGGGCGTCCGCTAGCTCCATTCCTGGCATCTGAGACATTCTTTTTGATGAGTATGAGAGTAATATGAAGAGAGAGTGATGTTGGGAGAGTGAAATGAAGAGTTGTATAAGTAAAAATGACAGAAGGACAAAATGATAATTCGCACAGGTAATTTAAGTAGTTGTCCACGATGAATAGCTCCAAACAAGAAAGAGGAAAGGATGTTGGTAAAAAAGAGGAAGAGGAAAGGATGTTGGTAAAATAGCTCCAAACAAGAAATGCATGTCGGGCATCTTGTTGGTATTATAGATGTTGGGTCACACCAAAAAAATATCTAGAGCTAGTTAAGTAGATCATCACTACCTTTCTGACTTGAGAAGCCCGGAAGCTGTCCTCTTCTTCACATGCTCTGCCCACAAACTCCCATGCCTCGCCAATTTTGATGTCTCTTTCGTCCTCATCACCCCATGGGCATCAAAATTAGAAAATTACTAATGAGGGCATTATTTGTTTACATTTGGACATTCTTGGTTGGTTATATGTAATAATGCAGATGTTATGCTTGACGGTGTGTTTGTTTCGGTTTAGTGGACAAGTCAAGGAGCTCTGTCGGTTGTGTAAGTTTTTCGTTTAGTGGAATTTCCAGACGAGTGAACCATCGGTCCATTAGTTAATTAAATTGAAAGAATTATCAACATTGGCAATATGATTCGTTTAGAAATCCTTACTTTTGGCGTCTGACTTTTGGGTAATTCGTAGTACCGTCAAAAAAGTAAGTGAGTCTTGACAAATTTTGGTGGTTGGACTTTGATTTTTGACGTCCGAATTTTACATAAAAAGATTTTAAAAAAAACTAGCTAAGATTAACTTTTCATCGAAGGTGGATTTTGGATAAAACAGAAATACACCGTAAATGCTAGCTTCTGGGAAGTTAAAAATTTGTCTCAAATGTTACTTTTAAGACACGAGACATAAAAAATGATATCCCAAACGAAGCCCAACATTTGGATTAGGTTTCTTGAAAGTTTTTTCTTCTTCTTTACAAAATCACTACACGGTTAAAAACCACAAACATTTAGGAGTTTGAACTAATTCGACTTGGAACTTGGAAGTGTTCACCGACACAAAATTTACTTTTCGTGTCACATGTTCATCTACAAAAGGAGTCAAGTGAAATTTTAGTACAAATATTGGTTCCTACAAAGATTCACAACCGGAATCCTCCATCAAAATCCAGCTTCCTTTTCTTAACTACCACTTCTGAGAAACAAAATCTGAGTTGGATTATCCATTTGTTCTGTACAATTTTTTAGATACCTACAAAAGTTTCATCTCCCATTTCATGGAAGTAAATGAAAGTAGTTAAGAATCTACCAATTCCTTAAACATAAAGGTTGACAGACGCATTTACTTTTCCTCCACACGTGTATCCCATCGTAGACATTTTCACTAGGTGGATCACCCGATCGAAACAATATTGAAACCGACACCAAAAGTAAGATGAGCATCGTACCATAACAACCCTAAGTAACAAACATTCTTTTCCCTTCCAATACCAAAGTAAACCAATTCCATCAGAAAAAAACTTCAAACCTTTTACGCATAAACCAATTCCATGATGCATTATAGTTGTTAGATCCTAACTCTTGCTTAATGTTTTAATGGTGTTTAGGAGGTGGATTAGTGAAGGATTGAGATAGACGGCTGAGATCGAGTGTGGAAAGAGTATATAAGGTTTGGGTTTTTACTCTCTCTCTCTCTCACGATCTCATCTCTCTCACTCACTCTCTCTCTCTCTCTCCCGTGCATTCTCTCTCTCCCTTAGGCGAGCCAGAGGGCCTGGCTTGGAGTCGCTGGGAGGAGCTTGATCGGTGGTTGGAGTGAAGGTGTTCGTCGGAGAAGCTCCGGTTGCGAGGAGTTCTCGAGAAAAACGCTCACCGTTGTTTCTTCTAAGGCTTCTTCAAGCCTTAAGGTATGGCAAACTTCCTTTTGCGCTCACCTATTATTAGTGTGGGGGTGAGGGCGGTCGACGGTAGGCCGTTTTGGCTCGTCGGACCTGCACAACAGTTTCTGCACTAAAATCGGTCGACCGGTGTTTTAGGTTCGGTCGACCGGTTATAGTGTATTTTGGGCAAATACCTCGCACCGGTCGAACGATACCCTTTGGGTGGTCGACCGGTTGTGCAATTCTAGCGAAAGAAGGATGCTCTAGGTACTTTCGATCGAACTGGACCCCTTTGTCGGTCGACCAAAAGTACTATTGTAGGTCGGTTGGGGCGTTGACCATCCAAACGGTCGACGCCTGTTTGACTCGTCCGACCGACAACTTAAGTTAACTTAATGGTCGGTCGACTGGAAGTGTGGTTTCGGTCGACCGTGTAGTGTGGACTGTTGGTGAGTTTTACTGGAGGTTTTCGGTCGACCGGAAGTCTTGGGTCGTCTGACCGTTTGATCATGGTTTGCGAAAATGAATTTCTTATTGGTGCTTTTCGGTCGACCGGGTCCCCTTTGCCGTTCTACCGATTGACGGGTTTTTCGGTTGGGTCAGTTCTCTAGGTGAGGATCAGTCGATCGAAAGACAGATTTTGTTCACCGGCCCTTTTGGGGCAACGAACGGACAGGCTGACCCTATAGTGATCAGTGGTGACACGTGGAAGGGAATTGTGATTGTTGTCGCCGTGGCTCTGGCAATTGAGGCAAAGTTGTGGCTCCGGCGAATGAGGCATGTTTTATTTGTCGTCGTGGCTCCGGCAATTGATGCAAAATCGTGGCTCCGGTAACACTGAGGCAAGGGTGTGGTTGTTTGGCCGTGGTTTGGACCGGTGGTGCCTTGTGTGCACGATTGTTGGTGGGTTGGGGTGAGAGGACCCTTGAGACCCAGGTTGTCGGTTCAGCTACGGCCGGGAGTGAGGTCCCGGGAACTTAGCGGTTGTGTCTGTTGTGATGTTTATTGTCCATAGCATGTTTCATTATTGTTCATATATGTGTTAGGTCTTAGCATACGAGATTTCCTTTTGGTAACTCAGACATGTTTCATGTCTGCTTTTCAGGCCGAGAGCGGTGGTTGGCGGGGGTGACTGCGGAGGGGGTGTTCGGGACCGGATTCTGCTTTCCTTCCTTTTGAGGTGGTTGTGATTACACGTGTATATTTTATGTTATGAGCTTTTGATGTAATCACATTCTTTTGTAAATTCGATCACATATATATATATATATATATATATATATATATATATATATATATATATATATATATATATATATATTATATGTTGGTGCATCGTGTGTGTATGTCGTTTCGTAATGTCCTCGCTTGATCGTATGGTTTAAATTTTCCGTTGTGTTTGAGGACGTTACAACTTGGTATCAGAGCGGTCAGTTTCGGTGTCTTCGTCCAAAGAAACCACCCTTAAAGTTGTGTCAAGCATGCATGCATAGTTCTGATTCATGTTTTGTGTCTCTTGTGTAGATGACACCGAGACGCGTGAGACCACCTCCCCGAGACCGTAGCACCAGTGATGAGGTGGGTGAGGGTAGTAGAGAGGAGGAGTGGAGGACGCTCCAGGGCACGCTTGGTAGACTGGGCGAGATTCTAGAGTGACAATCTGCCCAGGCTGAGCACGGAGGAGCAGGCGCAGTTCTGGATCGGTTTATGCGTCAGCATCCCCCATCCTTCGATGAGTGTGGAGACCCTGAGGCAGTAGAGGACCGGGTCTTTAAGATCCAGAAGATATTTCGGGCGATTAGGTGTCCTCCTGAGAGGAAGGTGGATCTGGCCACCTACGTGCTGGACGGCGGTGCAGCCAACTGGTGGAGGTCTACTTCTGCTGTGGTGTTTGAGGACAGTTTGGAGCTCTATTTTAAAAACCAGACCGAACCGGCGGTCGGACCGAGTTGGACTGTGAACCGGTAGCAAACCGGTCGGTTCGGTCAAAAAACCGGTTTCTCTCGTGAACCGGAGCGAACCGAAGAAAACCGATCGGGTTTTTCGGTTTGGTCGAACCGAAAAAACCGGTTTTTTCAATTTAAACAAAATTTGGTTTTTATTGTTTTATTTTTTGTTTAATTTTGACCCAAATTCTAAGATTTTTACTTTTTACTACTCCTTCCCCAACCCCTCACCACACCTCCACCATCGCGATCTCCACCGGTCCACCCCTCATCGCACCGCCACCGCTCGCGATCTCCACCAAGGCCGGCAACGGATCTCTAGGACAGTCTACCACCCCTACTGCTTTAGATGTTGAAGTAAATGTTTGTTCATTTGTTAGAAGAAAGACTAATATTACTTAGTTACATGTTTGTTCATTTTTTTACTGATTTTAATTAAGTTATTTTACAAATGGATAATTTTTGTTGAATTGTTCATAGTTTAGGTACTTGGTTATTACTTATTATGTTAAAAAATAATAGGAAAAATTACTTCAATCGGTCGGACCGTCGGTTGGACCGCCGCTACGGAGTCGGTTCGGTTCAACCATCGGTTCACAAAATGCTGATGTCATGCTGACGTCATCATCAGTTGAACCATCGGTTCGACCACTTTGAACCAAACCGAGATGTTTTCGGTTCACTCTTCGGTTTGGTTTTTAAAACATTGGTTTGGAGTTGGGCTGGGAGGATTTCCTGGCGGAATTCAACCAGCAGTATTTCCCGCAGCCCGCCAGCGACAGGAAGAGAGAGGAGTTCCTAGCTTTAAAGCAGATGGACATGACTTTGGCGGCCTACATCAGCAAATTTCACGCTTTGGAGCGATATTGTCCAGAGATCTACATGATGCAGGAGCAGAGGGTTCAGAGGTTTGTGCGCGGTCTGAGGCCGCAGTTCAAGGCCCGTGTTACCACGAGCACGCCGCAGACGTTAGCAGACGCTGTGAAGTTTGCGACCATCATAGATCAGGATAGCCAGGACATCGAGGAGGCTAGGAGGTCACAAGTAAAGACCGGAGTGCGTCCGGGGAGTCAGTTGTCGGGGAATCCGGGCAAGAGGCACACACTCGTTTATCTCTGAGCAGTTTGCGAGCATGTTGGGCCGTATCCCTGCGATGTTGACTGCCACTTTGAAAGTCAGCACACCCTTGGGTTTGGTGGGCACTATGGGGAGATTTCTTCCTGGCGCCACGATTGCTTCAGGAGGCCAGGAATTTTCGGTTGACCTGGTCTTGCTACCGATGGTAGACTTCGACGTAATACTTGAGATGGATTGGCTGTCCCAGTACGATGTTCGAGTCTTATGCCGTGATAAGAAGATTCTGATTCCGAGGCAGGGTTTGCCTGATCTGTTGATCAGAGGGACGAGGGACAAAGGAGGTCGGTTGGTGGTTTCTGCAGTTAGAGCGCAGAAGTTGATTCAGCAGGGTTGCAGAGGTTTTGTGGCCATTCTTTTAGTTTCAGATCCTGAGGTGGGCAGTTTAGAGGACATCGAGGTGGTCTGGGATTTTCCAGAGGTCTTTTCAGAGATCACTGCCTTACCTCCTTCCAGGGAGATAAAGTTCGGCATAGATTTGGTAGCTGGGACCACACCGCAGTCGAAGGCTTCGTATGGGATGACGCCTGCATAGTTGGCGGAGCTGAAGAAGCAGTTGCAGGATCTCATGGATACTGGGTTTATCTGACCTAGTGTCTCACCTTGGGGTGCTCCGATATTATTCGTGAAGAAGAAGGATGGCTCGTTGCGAATGTGTATAGACTACCGGATGCTGAATAAGATTACCGTGAGGAATGAATATCCTTTGCCCAGGATCGAGGACCTGTTTGACCAGTTGCAGTCAGCGAAGGTGTTCTCGAAGATTGATTTGTGATCTGGGTACCATCAGTTGAGGATCAGAGAGGCAGATGTTCAGAAGACAGCTTTCCGGACGAGGTACGGGCACTTTGAGTTTTTGGTGATGTCGTTCGGGTTGACGAACGCGCCTGCAGCTTTTATGGATCTGTTGAATAGGACATTCAGTCAGTACCTCGACCGTTTCGTGATTGTTTTCGTGGACGATATCTTGGTCTATTCACCAGATATAGAGCAGCACCGGGAGCATCTGAGGATTGTACTTGGCATTCTGAGAGATCAGCAGTTGTACGCCAAGTTTTCGAAGTGCGAGTTCTGGCTTCATAGTGTAGCATTTTTGGGGCATATAGTATCGGGAGCTGGTATATCAGTGGATCCAGCGAAGGTCGAGGCAATGACACAGTGGAGAGACCCGACGAGTGTGACTGAGATTAGAAGTTTTGTTGGATTTGTGGGTAATTACTGTCGATTCATCAAAGACTTCTCGAGACTTGCTTCACCTCTGACAGCGTAGATGACTCGAGTTCATTAAAGACTACGACTTCATCATCTCCTACCATCCGGGGAAAGCGAATTCAGTTGCAGATGCCCTGAGTAGGAAAGTGGAGGTGTCAGCTGCGGGTTTGTTCATTCGGGAGTGGAGGCCGTTCACGGAGAGCTCAGAGGGGGCAATGATTGCGGGACTTCGAGGGGAGCCGCAGACTGTCAGTCGAGTTGTTCAGGCTCAGCACGGTGATAAACAGCTAGCTAGTCTGCTCCAATCAGCTGCCAGGGATGGATCAGACTTCACTGTGGGAGTGAATGGAGGCATGAGATTCAGGAGTCGGATCTGGGTGCCGAAGGTCGATGAGCTGAGAGATGACATCATGGAGGAGGCACACCGAGCCAGATATTCCATTCACCCGGGGAGTACGAAGATGTATAAAGATCTGCAGCGGAACTTCTGGGGGAGAGGGATGAAACGTGATGTGACTGATTTTGTGGCTAGGTGTTTGGTTTGCCAGCTGGTTAAGATCGAGCACCAGAGATCAGCGAGACCGATGTAGAGTATAGAGCTACCTGAGTGGAAATGGGAGCATGTGACGATGGATTTCGTCACCGGGTTGCCGACGACGAAGAACTTTCCTGACGCGATTTGGGTTATAGTCGATCGGCTGACCAAGTCGGCACATTTCCTGGCCATCCGAACTAATCTACCTTTGGAAGGTCTGGCGAGGTTGTATATTGAGGAGATCGTCAGACTGCATGGGGTTCCAGTGAGTATCATTTCAGATCGAGATCCGAGGTTCACTTCCAGATTCTGGGGGAGTTTGCAGCAGGCTTTGGGAACTCGTCTGAAGTTCAGTACAACATTTCATCCGCAGACAGACGGTCAGTTCGAGAGGACTATTCAGACGTTGGAGGACATGCTGAGAGCGTGCACTCTGGATTGGGCAGGGCATTGGGATGAGCACTTGCCATTGATTGAATTCTCCTACAACAACAACTACCATGCGAGCATTGCGATGGCGCCGTACAAGGCTTTATACGGGAGACCTTGTAGATCACCGGTATGTTGGAGTGAGGTAGGCGAGAGACAGCTAGTCGGGCCTGAGATTGTGCAGATATATGCTGAGAAAGTTGACGTGATCAGGCAGAGACTAGCGACAACTCAGAGCAGGCAGAAAAGCTACGCGGATCAGCG
Organism: Triglochin maritima; assembly: GCA_963682175.1. Lineage (NCBI taxonomy): Eukaryota > Viridiplantae > Streptophyta > Magnoliopsida > Alismatales > Juncaginaceae > Triglochin > Triglochin maritima. The sequence continues at coordinate 11,239,448 of OY821774.1, read as the reverse complement.
TAGGCGTGTGCTGATTTTTTAGGTTGGCGATCATGTCTTTCTGAAGATCTCACCGTCGTGGGGGGTGGTGAGTTTCAGGAAGAAGGGAAAGCTCAGTCCGAGATATTTTGGGCCATTTGAGATTTTAGACCGAGTTGGAGAGGTCGCCTACCGGGTTGCGTTGCCGCCACAGTTTTCTGGTCTTCATAACGTCTTCCATGTTTCGATGCTGAGGAAGTACGTGGCAGATCCTTCTCACGTGATCCAGATTGAGGTTCCAGAGATCCAGCATGATTTGTCTCTTGAGGAGAGACCCGTGGAAATTGTAGATCGGATGGAACACCAGCTCAGGAGGACGACTATTCGGATGGTCAAGGTCAGGTGGCAGCATCACTCTGAGCAAGAGGTTACTTGGGAGGTTGAGGAAGAGGTCCGGCAATTGTATCCGGAGTTGTTTGGTAAGTGCTGGATTTAATTTCGTGGGCGAAATTCTTTTAAGGATGGTGGATTGTTAGATCCTAACCCTTGCTTAATGTTTTAATGGTGTTTAGGAGGTGGATTAGTGAAGGATTGAGATGGATGGCTGGGATCGAGTGTGGAAAGAGTATATAAGGTTTGGGTTTTTACTCTCTCTCTCTCTCTCTCTCACGATCTCATCTCTCTCACTCACTCTCTCCCCCGCGCATTCTCTCTCTCCCTTAGGCGAGCTGGAGGACCTGGTTTGGAGTGGCTGGGAAGAGCTTGATCGATGGTCGGAGTGGAGGTGTTTGTTGGAGAAGCTCCGGTTGCGAGGAGTTCTCGAGGAAAACGCTCGTCGTTGTTTCTTGTAAGGTGATGAGAATTAAATTTATACCGCAAGTGCACGGCGTCAATGAAGACGTGGCAAATACGGGTCGAACACAAGGAGGGAGAGATTTGTTATTAGTGTGATTTCGATTGGGGGAAAGAAGGAGAGAAGAGTAAATTGGGTTTTTGAGATTTTTGGTTTTTATTATCTAAAGCAAGAAACAAGAACAAATAAAACTAAAACAAGAACAAAGAGGTGAATTCCGTCGGGTGGAGGTTTAGATTTAGGGTTTAGATTAGAGAATTCAGAAACTTATAATAAATCATGTTAGTTATGAAGCATTACATGATAAATGATTTAACATAAACTCAAGTAATCAAAATATACTAATCACGAACTTAAAATAATAACATTCATTCATCTTCTCTTCACCCTAAATCCGTCACCTCCACCCTTTGGAAAGAGTTAGAAACTCATAAAGGGAGGGAGAAGGGGTCCTAGAGGAATTACAAAAGAAAACATAAAAAACACAAGAAATAAAAGACAGAATTTTATTACTCCAAAGAAGAATACAAAACTAAGACTAAAAATAAAAACAACAACTAAGAGTTAGGTCTAAGGCCAAGGACCCTTCTAACATCGTTCTCGGAGCTATTTATAGTTGTTACAAGAGACCTAAGTATAGAATTGGAGAGTACACGTGTCCAGACACGACTGGACAAAATTGGAGCACACGGATCGCAAGGCGGGCGGCGGAATCGCCGCATGGTGTATGTGTTGTGCGACGGAAACGCCGCACAATATAGTCAGATTAATTCCGGATTTTTGCTGAGTGTTTATGGTATGATTTGATCCTCCTTTGCGCGTCTGGATGATTTCTTTCCATTCTTTTGAGCTCCGGATTAATTCCTTTATATGTTTGGAGATTTATATTGATTTTTCTTTAGATTTTCTCCAAGATAATATTTTGGTGCTTTAATTGCAATTAGGTCCTTGTCTTTTTGCAATTAAGTCCCCGACTACTTTTGTGCGTAAGTCCTTGTTCTTTTTGTAATTAGGTCTTGAATGCTTTTATGCTTGGATACATTTCCATTGGAAACCCGATAAGCTTGAACTTGGTCTTTATGATAGAAATGAGTCTTTTGCACGCGTTTATGCTCGGAATGTGGGTAATTTGCATTCAGGTCCCTGTATTCTGTAAATAAGACTAAACACATACCTTAGTAGCATTTATTGATATAAAAGCAATCTAAATGAAAGACATATGATGCAATGTATGCAATGCATCATAAGGCTTCTTCAAGCCTTAAGGTATGTCAAGCTTGCTTTTGCGTTCACCTATTATTAGTGTGGGGTGGGGGCGGTCGACGATATGCCGTTTTGGCTCGTCGGACCTGCACAACAGTTTCTACACTAAAATCGGTCGACCGGTGTTTTGGGTTTGGTCGACCGGTTATAGTGTATTTTGGGCAAATCCCTCGCACCGGTCGAACGATACCCTTTGGGTGGTCGACCAGTTATGCAATTCTAGCGAGAGAAGAATGCTCTAGGTACTTTCGGTCGAACGGGACCCCTTTGCCGGTCGACCAAAAGTACTGTTGTTGGTCGGTTGGGGCGTTGACCATCCAAACGGTTGACCGCCTGCTTGACTCGTTCGACCGACAACTTAAGTTAACTTAATGGACGGTTGACCAGAAGTGTGGTTTCGATCGACCGTGTAGTGTGGACTGTTGGTGAATTCTACTGGAGGTTTTCGGTCGACCGGAAGTCTTGGGTCGTCCGACCGTTTGATCATGGTTTGCGAAAATGAATTTCTTACTGGTGCTTTTCGGTCGATCGGGTCCCCTTTGCCGTTCTACCGATTGGCGGGTTTTTCGGTTGGGCCAGTTGTTTAGGTGAGGATCGGTCGACCGAAAGACAGATTTTGTTCGATCGTTTTTACACAATTTGGTGTTTTTGTGTTGCTGTTGATTGGCTAGAAGGCAACGGGTTCACCGTCCCTTTTGGGGCAACGGACGGACAGGCTGACCCTATAACGATCAACGGTGACACGTGGAAGGGGATTGTGATTGTTGTCGCCGTGGCTCAGGCAATTGAGGCAAAGTCGTGGCTCCGGCGAATGAGGCATGTTTTATTTGTCGCCGTGACTCCGACAATTGATGCAAATCCGTGGCTCCGGTAACACTGAGGCAAGGGTGTGTTTATTTGGCCGTGGTTTGGACCGACGGTGCCTTGTGTGCACGAGTGTTGGTGGGTTGGGGTGAGAGGACCCTTGAGACCCAGGTTGTCGGTTCAACTATGGCTGGGAGTGAGGTCCCGAGAACTTAGCGGTTGTGTCTGTTGTAATGTTTATTGTGCATAGCATGTTTCATTATTGTTCATATATGTGTTAGGGCTTGGCATACGGGGTTTCCTTTTGGAAACTCAGACATGTTTCATGTCTGCTTTTCAGGCCGAGAACGGCGGTAGGCGGGTGGTGACTGTGGAGGGGGCGTTCGGGATCAGATCCTGCTTTCCTTCCTTTTTGAGGTGGTTGTGATTACACGTGTATATTTGATGTTATGAGCTTTTGATGTAATTACATTATTTTGTAAACTCTATCACATATATAAATATTATATGTTGGTGCACCGTGTGTGTATGTCTTTTCGTAATGTCCTCACTTGATTGAATGTTTTTAAATTTTAAATTTTCCGCTGTGTTTGAGGACGTTACAATAGTCTACCTTCCAATACCAAAGTAAGAAATTCTTTACAAACTACACTTGACATAAATCGACCGTAGCAAAATCTAACTTAGGCATTCTCAAATGCTCATCTCTATTGACCCATTATGACATGGTTGGTGGTTGTAAATATGCTACACAGTAACACATCAAACACACGAATTTTTATATGAATCACACTTCTTAAGCTCCTCAATCTGCTGATATAGTTTCAGCTAATACATTTTGCCTGTGAATCACATACTCTCGTGTTTTAACTCGTCTCTCTTTTTAAAATAACTCCCCTAGTGGATACGTATCACACCATATATCACCTAGTAAATAAAGTTAACACTATCAAACGACGCACATATTCCTATGTAAAGGGAGGTATATACGTGGCGACCTTATTGAGCCGACATATATACCCTCGTTAGATAGTGCTCCCAATAACTTTAGACTCTTCTTCAAAGACAAACATAATCACCAACATATTCAAAGTAGAAAGAAAGACACCCTCAATAAAATGCATCATGGAAGCCCTCCACTCTTCTCACAATTAAGCCAGAATCCATGACTCCTCTTCCTCCCATACTTCTCCTAATACCCCTTCTTCTTCTCACCCCAACCACTTCCACCACCATTGTAACGTACCCGAAAACAGCGGAAAATTTAAAGAATAATAAAGACCATCAACGGTCAACACAGGGCACGTCACGGGAAAACAAACCAACATATATATATATATATATATATATATATTATATATATGTTGGTTTGTTTTCCCGTGATGTGCCCTGTGTTGACCGTTGATGGTCTTTATTATTGTTTAAATTTTCCGCTGTTTTCGGGTACGTTACAATTTGGTATCAGAGCGTTGATCTCGGCGTACTTGTCCAAAGAAACCACCTTTGAGTTAGGATTTAGGTCTTAGAGGATCATGCATGCATATTTTATATTGATGATCGTCTTGTTTCCTTGGCAGATGCCTCCTAGACGGGGGAAGGCCATTGCCCATACTCGCGGTGAGAGTGAGACTGCGAGGGATGAGGCTTGGGAGGATGAGCGTCGGACGTTGTTCGATACGGTCGGACGTCTGACAGAGATGCTACAGCAGCAGACAGCTCAGACTGGGCAGACGGGGACTGGCGCTATGCATGTAATATCCTGAATTTTTTAGTTGAGGTAATAATCAAATATCTTAATGGACTAATTAAGATTGTTGGATGATTGTGTGGTTTTAGGAGAAGATGAAATTTTGAGAAGAATATTGAGAAGAAAAAGATGGAGATTTTGAGGCAAGTACTGATTCGTTATTCTTCAGTTTCATATCATGTCTGTCTCTCTTGATATTCGTAGTTGCTTGCATGTTGAGCATTAATATTGATTTTATGGATATGCATATGATTGCATGGTGGTGTTTCGGTCGACATGTCCTGTGGCTGTGTGTATGTTTCTGGCAGAGCAACTTAGGAAAGAGCTGCCTAGCGGACAGCGTGGAGCCACCCGAGAGAGGAAAGGGCTGCCTGTCGTTAGTGTGGAGCTACCAGGTGTGCGTCTGACTGATTGATAGATTTCAGAAGCATAGGATGTGGTCGAATCCGAATGGGGGTTCCAGATTGTTATGCATGTGTTTTATTTGTGATGCATGTCTCTTGATTGTGCTTATTGACTGAATGTCATATTCCGTATTATTTTCCACATGATTATGATTCTGATTGATTGACGGTTGGAACTTGCGGGTTGTCGAGCTCACAATTTGTTGATTATATTTTTCAGATTAATTATGGGCCTATTAGATGGATTTAAATATCAGAGTGCGCAACGGTCAGGATCGCGGATCGTATCTTAACGCACCGGGTTCGGGCGGGTGAGCAGTTGTCTGGGCTCGGGGCGTTACTATGCATGACCGGTTTATGCGCCAGCATCCGCCTACCTTTCCGGGGCAGTATGACGCAGAAGCTGCGGAGGAGTGGATCTTCACGATGCAGAAGATCTTCAGTGCTATTGGTTGTCCTCCAGAGGCGAGAGTGGGCCTGCCTACATATGTGTTGGGCGGTGCTGCGTCCAACTGGTGGAGGTCCACATCTGCAGTGGTGTTTGCGGATCGATATGATATAGCCTGGGAGGAGTTCGTTGGCGAGTTCAACGAGCAGTACTTTCCGCAGCATGTTCAGGACGCGAAGAGGGAGGAGTTTCTGAGTCTTCAGCAGGGAGACATGACCCTGGCGGGCTACATCGGGAAGTTCAACGCTCTTGAGCGTTACTGTCCCGAGATGTATATCACACAGGAGCAGAGAGCTGAGAAGTTCGTCCGAGGGCTCCGGAAGCAGTTGAGGACGAAGGTGCTGACACATATGCCGAGCACGTTAGCCGATGCAGTGAAGAGTGCTACTGTTCTCGATCGTGACTACAGAGAGAACTACCAGGATGAGAGGAGGCCATCGGGTAGGTTCTCTGGGAGGCCAGGAGGTCAGACTGGGGGGAATCCGGGCAAGAGGCCCCTATTCGAGGGAGCAGGAGCTGCAGTACCACGACCTGAGCCTTGTGGTACTTGTGGGAGATTTCACTCTGGGCAGTGTTTCACAACCAGAGCTTGTCATGGGTGTGGCCAGCTGGGTCACTTTATTAGGAGTTGTCCGAGTCGAGGAGCTGGGCCGAGCAGACCACCAGGATTACCAGCACCAGGCAGAGGAGGAGGCGGAGGTAGACCACCTTTTAGACCACAGCAGGGACAACGTACCGGCAGAGTTTACACCATTCAGGCAGAGGAGGCTCGTGATGGAGGCGCTGTTGTGGAAGGTACACTTCTTGTCGCTGGTTCAGTAGCTAGGGTGCTCTTTGATTGTGGCGCGACACACTCGTTCATCTCAGAGCGATTTGCGGGAGTGTTGGGCTGTACCCTTGCGATGTTGACTGCCACTTTGGAGGTCAGCACACCCCTGGGTCTGGTGGGCACTGTGGGGAGATTTGACCCCGACGCCACGGTTGTTTCGGGAGATCAGGAGTTTCCGGCAGACCTGGTCTTGCTACCGATGGAGGACTTTGATGTCATACTTGGGATCGATTGGCTGTCCCAATATGATGTTCGAGTCTTGTGCCGTGAGAAGAAGATTTTGATCCCGAGGAAGGGTTTGCCTGATATTCTGATTAGAGGGATCAGAAGCAGAGGAGGTCGCATTATTGTATATGCTGTGAGAGCTCAGAGACTGTTACAGCAGGGATGTGCAGCATTTCTGGCGACACTTGTGGTTGCGGAGGCAGAGTCTCAGAGGCTAGAGGACATAGAGGTGGTGCAGGAGTTCGCAGATGTTTTTCCAGCGGAGATTCCAGGTTTACCACCCCACCGGGAGTTGGAGTTCGGCATAGAGTTGGTAACTGGCACTACACCACAGTCGAAGGCTCCATACCGGATGGCACCTGCTGAGTTGACAGAGTTGAAGAAGCAGTTGCAGGAATTGATGGACTCTGGATTTATCAGGCCGAGTGTCTCGCCTTGGGGTGCACCAGTTTTGTTTGTGAAGAAGAAGGACGGATCCTTGAGGATGTGCATAGACTACAGGATGTTGAACCAGGTGACGGTAAAGAATAGGTATCCCTTACCTAGGATCGAGGACCTCTTTGACCAGCTGCAGTCAGCGAAGGTTTTCTCGAAAATTGACCTGCGTTCAGGATATCACCAGTTGAGGATTCGAGATGAGGACATCCAGAAGACAGCCTTCAGGACGAGATATGGACACTATGAGTTCTTGGTGATGTCATTTGGATTGACGAACGCTCCGGCAGCGTTCATGGATCTGATGCACCGGACATTCAGGCAGTATATTGATATATTTGTGATTGTCTTTGTGGATGACATTTTGATCTATTCGCCAGATGTGGAGCAGCACAGAGAGCATCTGAGGATTGTCACTACTACAGAAAAGGGAATATACGTCGGATGTATGGGGCTATACACGTCGGATATGAGCACACCCCAATCCGACGTATATGTGTGCGTCGTCTATACATAGACGTCGGTCATAGTATAGCCGACGTCTATACCTAACGGATATACATCAGCTTTAATTAGACTCCGACGTGTATTCTTTAATGTATAGACGTCGGTTAACTAACATACGACGCCTATACTTTAGGCATACACGTCGGTTAACTAACATACGACGCCTATACGTTAAGCATACACGTCGGTTAACTAACATACGACGCCTATACTTTAGGCATACACGTCGGTTATCTAACATACGACGCCTATACTTTAGGGATAGACGTCGGATTAAATAGAAAGCCGACGTCTATTCCTTTCTTCAGAGGAATAGACGTCGGCTGATATAAACAGCCGACGTCTATTTCCAAACCTGGACAAAAAAAAAATACCATCCGACGAAATTGTTTTTAGTCATCGTCGTCGTGTACATACAACTGCACCAAATTCGTTCACCTATAAATTTCATCCACATACATCCATATACATCCACATACATCCATATACATCCACAAGCATACATGCACAAACACAAACACACATGCACAAACATACAAAGCATACACAATTGACATTCAACACACTTGCAATTAATTCATTCTAAAATTAAGGCGATTATATTAAGGCATAAAGTGTAGGTTTGTAATACAAGTGCACTTGTTAACTAAATTACAAAAAATACAATTGGCAGGAGAACCTCTTAGTTCGTCAGCATGTTTCTGATGAAATAGCGAGCCCATCGGTCGCGAGTTTCATCGAGGTCCTGTTGCGAGAATGGATCACTACTTTTTGGGAAAACCTATGAAAAAAATACAAGTGTGTTGAAGATTAATAACTAAATATTGAAACTACACAACTATACAATTGAATAACGATCTACATTACCTCGGATAGGCATACGTCTTGAGTTGCCAATTCGAGGATTTCCTCCATGTATCTCATCACGTAGTAACCGCATTCCGTATTTCCAACCTGCTTCTGGTACTACAAACATAGGAATTCGCTAAATATTTGTTCCTAACTTAATTAACAAAAATGGGATAGAACGTACTCTCATTCCATGCCATGTTATTCCTGATTTTGTGGTTGTTCTCCTACCACCTAAAGCTCTGTAAACCTTAATTGCCATGAGTAGCACAAGTTAAAATATCAATCAATAATACTAATAAAAATCCACGAATTACTTTATTCACGACTAAACGAACTTACATATTTAGAAGTTTCTTTATTGAGTCCCTTGGTTTATTCGACCCCAACGGATCAAACCAATATGCCGAATTAGTCGTTGGGCATACAACGACAAGCATCCAATGAGCCCTGTGTTATATATAATTAGAAGTTTATTACAAAATAAAATTTCACTTTGAATTACAAAGTTTACCTCTCATGATAAGAGAGCAGATAATATTTCTTGTCTTCTTCTTTAAAGAATGTCCCTAGTTGACCCGATTTATCGTCATTCCCGTATATATATGTAGATGGACTGATAAATCCAAATACTTGATCCTCGGGAAAGATTGACCTTCTGGCGTCGTAAAGATGTCTACAAGTATAAAAATTATAATTTATTACAGTTTTGATAAAATTATTCAATACTTTTCATTGTATACAAAAGAACACTTACTTCACTTGCACGTCGATAATCATGATACACAACGAATCCATCGCCATGAACTGTATGATATCCTCTTTGGTGACGTACAAAGCCGGAGGCAACCCTTTATCCCCCTCCAACTCCAAGGTACTTAACGATTGTGCCTCCCTACCTACCATACATTGATACAACATTTTGCACCTACTTGGAAGCGAATTAATGTTGATCGGAGATTGGTTGTTTGACCCTTTGCTCCGGGGGCTTGACACCTTACAAAGATGTATAGAACCGTTAAAATACAATTGTTAACAAATTTGAAGTTTAAAGTCTTTCAAAGTTAAACTATACCTCATGTTTGTCGTTTAGCTCTACTAAATAACTAGGCCAACGCACGAACCCACAGATAGCATCGCCGAGAGTAACAATCTCTTCTTCCGGAAATGGCACAAAAACACCAGGATCTAAGCAACTCTCAACTGCAACCTTCAATTCTCCCTCTCCTACCTCTGTGAAGTGGTGTCTGGAGATGTTATAAACTTTCCCGTGTCCCACCAATCTTCGATCAGGGTCTTCGACAAATAAAGCACATCTAGATCCATCCACGAACTTTCCAAACGAGGGACCGTCGACGAGGGCCAATTCTCGAGAATGAGACACGAAATCATCATGTCGATGAGGGTGGAACACTGGCGGAACTGGAGTAGTCTCCGTGGAAGAACCGGTCTTACGACGGGTAGGAGAAGTAGGCAAAGCACGATCCAATCTCTCCGTAAGAAGTTGCAAAGACTTCTTCAAATCTGCAATCTCCTGCTGGCATTTGGTATGACCAGTCGTCGAAGTAGACCGTTGAGTCTTCCCAAAATATTGTCGAAGTCCAACTCTACTCCCTACCCCTCGCACACGACCGGGGTGTTCGTCGTTTCCCAAGGCCTCGCGTAGAATATCATTCCGACCATCGGAAGCAAATTCGCCTTGAGATTCTCTCAACTTCAGAGAGTCCTAAGTTTAAAACAATATTTACTATCATTTGAGCAATATAAAATTAATGATTCTGAATTAATAACATATATATAAGTGATGTAACTTACTATCTTCGAGCCGATAGCTTGCGACTCGTCTGTGACGTACTCCCCTCTGGAGTTTACTCTCGCTCTCTTCCAAGAATCACAACGAGCTATGGGAGAAGGAGGAGATAGGTTACTTGCTTGCTCCTCACTCATACCGGAGTCAATTGCCTCCTGTCTCTTCTGAGCAATTTTTTCAGCCATCATTTGTGCTTCTAACTTGTGGTACCCCGCTCGAGACATACGATGGGTATACTTGTTAGAAGATCTAATCTTTTGGTTTTTTGCTCGGATGACCTAAAATCAAGTTTATTAGATTGTCACTAAAATCAATAACTAACAAGTTTGTTTTGAAACTCAGTTACTATATTATAAATTAAACTTAGTATACCTCAAACTCCGGGCTATCTCTGGATTTTCTGAATAGCTCCCAATGATTCGGAGTGATAAAGTTATAGACATCGCATGGATTTCTATCCTGGTAGTCTCCGAATATGTACTTGTTCGTTAAATTTGTTTTGAAATCCCTCCAACGAACTGACATGTATGTCATCCACTTCTTCTTCAACTTGTCAGTGTATTGGAACTCAAAAGATTCCTACAACACGTTAACTTTATATATATCAAAAGTTCAACTAAAACTATAGAAATCTATAATGGAACCATTACCTGCACATTATCCCATATTGTGTCCTTCAACTTCTCATCTACATCAGCCCAACTGGATAAACAAATGTCAACTTTGGCCCTCGCTAAGCTACCCAGAAAACTTTTCCAATTATCAGACAGCATGCCTAAGGACTCAAGACGATCATCAAACTGGATTGGAATTCTACCGTCTCTAGTTCTTCTGCCCACGAATTCTTTCATGAGACAAGGACCTCGTGTACTGTATGTCTTCGAACCTTCAGACTCGGAGGAAGTGGGTTTCTTTTTTGGAGCCATTATACTATAAAAGATAAATTCAAGTAATTAAATAAGGTAAAGACATGGATTAAATGTCTATTACAATGTGTTACAACAGAAAATTTGCACCTTTATTGTTTTTTTCCTTAATGGATTTTCAATCCATATACCTTCACCGTGGTTATCTCTAAACATACAAGTCTCAACATTTATTTCTTCATCTACTAAGTTCAACTCAGGTGCTTGCTTAGAGAAATGTGGTGTCTCTTCATACTCGATCAGACTATCATCTGATACAATTTTTTTCTTCCCTTCCAAAATTACTGCCCATTTCTTATCACACGAATTGGCCACATAGAAGACTTGTTTCGCTTGGGAAGCTAGAATAAAAGGTTCTCCCTTATACCCTTGTTTTGAAAAATCAATTAAAGTGAAGCCATAGTCATCCACTCGAACTCCTGTTTTATTATCAGCCCACTTGCATCTAAATATAGGTACTTTGAATTTAACAAAGTCTAGCTCCCATATATCTTCAATTACACCGTAATAGGACATGTCGGCATATACAGGATTCTTGTCTTTAGAACTAGACACATGCAAAGACTCTGCTATTAAGGTGACGCCACTGTTCTGAACAACACTTTTCGCATCTTCACAAACTGTGTAGAAAGAATATCCATTGATATCATAACCACTGTAACTTATAACAACAGAATGCGGACCGTAAGCCAACCACTGTATTGTCTCAGAAACATCACGCTTGTATGCTAGATTTTTGAACCAAGAGATGAAATTCTTATTGTGACTATTAATTACTTGTTGATCACTCCACAAAGGATTTCTTTCCTTTAGAAACTTCATGTGTTCATTTAGGTATGGTTGAACTTCATTCGAATTGCACAACACATAAAAATATGCTGTCATTAAGTCATCACCATTTGGATTTAACATTTTCATCCCACGTGTCCCTTTACCATCGACACGTTTATCATGACGATTCTTCGGAAGTCCAACAGTTTTGGTGTTTGCTAGGTATCCAGTGCAAAACTCGATAACCTCCTCAGCTATGTATCCTTCAACAATACTAGCATCTGGTCTTTGACGATTTTTGCAATAACCTTTCAACACTTTCATATAAGGCTCGAAAGGATACATCCACCTTAAGAAAACTGGTCCGCACAATTTAACTTCTCTAACCAAATGAATAACAAGATGAATCATAATGTCGAAAAAAGCCGGGGGGAAGAACATCTCCAACTGACATAATGTGACCACAATTTCATTCTATAACTTGTCTAACTGCACAGGATCGACCACCTTACTGCAAATCTTATTGAAAAAGGAACACAACTTTATTATTACTTGTCTAACATCTTTCGGTAATATGGATCTCAGTGCTACAGGTAACAACTGCTGCATTAAAGTGTGGCAATCGTGAGACTTCATTCCCACAAGTTTCAAATCCTTCATAACAACAAGATTACTGATATTTGAAGAATAACCTTGTGGAACCCTTACATCGTGCAAACACTGACAGAGAATTCTTTTCTCCTTTCTAGACAATGTATAACTAGCTGGAGGTAAGTAATTCCGATCTCCTTTCTTCTCTGGTGCCAACATTGCTCGTATACCAATATCAACAAGATCAAGTCTTGCATTATATCCAGCTTTGGTTTTACCAGGTATGTTCAACAGATTGCCAACAAGACTATCACAAACATTTTTCTCTACATGCATCACATCAATACAATGTCTAACTTCTAAAGTTTTCCAGTAAGGGAGATCAAAAAATATTGATCTTTTTTTCCAACTACTTTTGTCGTTTGCTCGTTTGTACGGTTTTCCAAATTCACATTTAATGTTCCTTACACGTTCATACACCTTTTCGACGCTGATTTCAACTGGCAGATTCTGAAACTCCTGTTTTCCGTTAAATGCCTTCTTCAACCTACGATAAGGATGAGAGTTCGGCAAAAATCTCCGATGACCGAGATAGACAGTCTTAGAACCATTAACTAGTTGCAAAGAACATGTATTTTCCTCGCAAATTGGACAAGCTTTATGACCTTTGACTGAATATCAAGACAGATTACCATAAGCTGGAAAGTCATTAATCGTGCAAAATATCATTGCCCGCATTACGAACGACTCCTGACGATAAGAATCAAAAACTGACTCTCCGTCATCCCACAATTTCTTTAGGTCATCAATTAAAGGTCTTAAATACACATCGATGTCGTTTCCAGGTTGTTTCGGACCAGAAATCATTAAGGATAACATGATATATTTGCGTTTCATGCATAACCACGGGGGCAGATTGTAAATTACAAGCAGAACGGGCCAAGAACTGTGAATGCTACTCAAACTACCAAAAGGATTCATTCCGTCAGTACAGAGCCCAAGTCGTACATTCCTCGATTCTTCATCAAACACAGGAAAGTCGACATTTATTTTTTTCCACTGAGGTGAATCTGCAGGGTGACGTAGCAACTGATCATTTGGTTTCTCACGATCAGCATGTCATGTCATGTTCTTGGAATCCTCTTTACCCGCAAACAAACGTTTAAGCCTTGGTATTATCGGAAGATACCACAAAATCTTAGCAGGAGGTCCTTTGATTTTCATCTCATCAACCTCTTCATTGTGGTTTGGTCCACTACGTTTCATTTTGTATCTTGAAACATTACACCTGGGACAGGAATGTAAGTTTTCAAACTCACCCCTATACAATATACAATCGTTCGGGCATGCGTGTATCTTCCTATATTCCATTCCCATAGGGCACAACACTTTCTTTGCATCATAAGTTCTATCTGGCAACTCATTGTCATATGGAAGCATCTCTTTCACTAACTTCAACATTGATGTGAAACTCACATCGGACCAACCATTTCCAGCTTTTAAATTGTACAACTTCAACACCGCTGACAATCTAGTGAATTTGGTACAATTCTTATACAACGGCTTCTCATTGTCACTCAACAAATTACCAAGTAAATCGGGGTTGGACAAAAACTTTTCAGCCATATCCTGAACCATTTCCTCTAAGTGATCTTCCACACTAACATCTTCTCCATCATTCTTGGAACGACTACATGATTCATTTTCGCCGTGCCATATCCACCGTCTGTAATTTGGGTCGAAACCTTTCTCAAACAAATGATCTTTCATTTTCCGAAAAGTCAACACTGACATATTATGACACTTATTGCACGGACAATACGCCATGTCGATGTCTTTCATTTTCTTAGAATGTTTTTGGCAACCTCTAAGAACATATTCACTCCGTTCTCATACTCATCACTCAATCTGTTTGAAACTATCCACTCTCGATCCATTTCAATCTAAACAGAGGCAAAAATGATAGTTATTATTGCAGAACATAAATAAAATTTCAATTTAAAAGAATGTGTACGTAGATGAGAAGATTCGGAGACATTAAGATGAGAAAAGAATGACTCAGCGGAGAAGAGATGAAGTCCTTAATCTAGCGTGAAATAAGGAAGGTTAGAAATCTAACTAAACAATCAAGGCCAAAACAAACCTAAAGTCCACTATAGGTCCTTAGTAATAGACGACGCCTAACTTCGAGGTCCCACCGAGGACCACTAGTCTGTAGGAAATCAAGAACCCGGAGGTCCCTAATATCTCAGGGAGACTAGATGGGCAACGACGTTCAGGCCGAAACGGTCTTAAACATTGAGGACCATTAATCTATAGGAAATCAAGAACCCGGAGGTTCCTAAAATCTCAGGGAGACTAGATGGGCAACGACATTCAGGCCATAACGGTCTTAAACGGTTTCCTCTCCTTAATGCGTCCGAAAATCCTAGGGGCCAACGTCTAATTGATTTTATTAAGGCTCTTTTATTAAGTGGTTTTTGGGCCAAGGAAAGGGTGATGAAATCCCCCACCTCATCTCCTATATAGGTGACTGGCCCCTAAGTGTTTTTCATACCTTAATCTAACAAACAACACACCAAACAAACACTCACCTCACTCTTGTTCCAATGCAAGTCCTACTAACTAATGCGTGCTTTCTAATGAATGATGAGTGAAAGATAGTACGTACCTTACGCCAGCAATCTACGACAGAAATCGTAAATAATAGAAAAATACAATGCATGCAAATCCTATATGATGAATGACTTAACAAATATTGTCTAATCTTTTGCTTTGGGTTATTAAAGGCCAAGTTGTTTAAGGGGGGCAATGAGTTATTATCATAATATTAAATCATGTTATTAATAATAATTGGGAATAAAATTTTATTGAAATTTTGGCAGAACCTCCACTTAAAATTTGATATGTAAAATTCTTCAAATCCTGAAATCAAACCAAACCAAACCAATCAAATCCAAGTCATTACATCACATTCACATTCACATTACATTACAAATCTAAGATAGCAAACCAAACCAATCTAAGTTCAGTTTGCAACATTTAAGTTCTCATTTAGATGGACCTATCGTAAAACCTCATGGAAATTTTAAATAACAAAGATTACAAATCTGATATGATTTTAGATCAACCTTCTTCCATAAATAAGTCACATTCAAATTACATATTAGAAATATCATATGATACTGCAAGTCAAACCACCGCATCCAAACGCAATGTTAGTTTTCTTAGATATATGAAGTTCTAGACTTCCTAAAATACTTAGATTCTATGGCCCAAAAAAACATTACTACAATACTCTTTGAATGCTCACATACGTTTTTTCACCGAAAGCATTAAGTATTTTTCAGTTAAATCCCAAACGTGTAACAATAGGATTTTTCTACAGAGATGGTGCGGTGACGAACCAGAGGAGTGGAAAGATGTGATGCCGGAGGAGCTCTTTGTGGTTCGGTGACACGAGATAGTGCGGTGACGGCTGCAAACGAAACCACGGGATGAAGGCTAACTTAGAAAGAATATGTGGAGAAAGACGGAGGAAGACGAACTTAAAACAACCAAAAACGAACTTAAAACTTACATGTGGAGAAAGCTAGAGGAAGACGGAGGAAGAAGGAGAAGAGGGCCGGAGAAGTGGAGGAGAGCTTGGGAGCTCGCTGCGGTGCCGGAGACGGTGCGGATCGGTCGGAGGATGGTCGCGGAGGAGAGTTCGGTCGCGGGACGGCTAGGGTTTGGGTGGGTTTCGACTGAAATGAATGAAAGAAAGCGCGTATGTTGATTTCTTTAAGACCTATATACGTCGGATGTTCCATAACGCCGACGTCTATACCTCGACGTCTATATGGTTGGAGTATAGACCTAGGCCTTGCAGTACGTCCGACGTCTATAGGCCGACGTCTATACCCTATGGACGTCGGACTCACAAGGTACTAAAACACCGACGTCTAAAGGTCGACGTCTATACACTATAGACGTCGGTTAAATGTGTTATTCCCACACCCGACGTCTATAGTGTCGCATAGACGTCGTCTTCCATTCCAACTGACGTCTATGTTGTCCTCTCCACAATAGACGTCGGCCGTTGTAACGGCCGACGTCTATTGGGCGACGAGTAAAGCCAATTCTGCACTAGTGTGTACTCAGCATATTGAGGGCTCAGCAGTTATATGCTAAGTTCTCAAAGTGCGAGTTTTGCTTGGACAGAGTGGCATTCCTCTGACATATTGTATCGGCAGAGGGGATATCAGTGGATCCGGCAAAGGTAGAGGCAGTGACACAGTGGAGGACCCCTACGAGTGTGACGAAGATTAGGAGCTTTGTTGGACTTGCGGGTTATTACCGTCGCTTCATCAAAGACTTCTCGAGATTGGCAGCACCACTGACGGATCTGACGCAGAAGGGAGTCACCTTTGTATGGTCGCAGAAGTGCGAAGAAAGCTTTCAGGAGCTGAAGAGACTGTTGACCACAGCACCAGTTTTGTCATTGCCGAGTGGCATGGGTGGATTCGTGATTTATAGTGACGCTTCAGGTGTTGGCTTAGGATGTGTACTTATGCAGCACGGGAGAGTGATCGCGTACGCATCCAGACAGCTGAAGGTCCATGAGAGGAATTACCCGACACATGATTTGGAGTTAGCAGCAGTGGTTCACGCACTGAAGACCCGGAGACACTATCTTTATGGCGAGCAGTTCGAGGTGTTTACGGATCATCAGAGTCTGAAGTACCTGTTCTCGCAGAAGGAGCTGAACATGAGGCAGCGCAGATGACTTAAGTTCATTAAGGACTATGACTTCACTATCTCTTACCATCCGGGGAAGGCGAACACAGTTGCAGACGCTTTGAGCCGGAAGGTGGAGGTATCAGTAGCAGGCCTATGCATTCAGGAGTGGCGACTGCTAGAGTCTTTGGCAGAGTGGAGGCCATTTGCTGATAGCTCTGAGGGTGCAGTGATTGCCGGATTGAGAGTAGAGCCTCAGACAGTATCAGCAGTGATTCATGCTCAGACTACAGATGAGGAGTTGAGCAGTTTGCTACAGTTAGCGGCTAGAGATGGGTCAGACTTCAGAGTTGGAGTTGACGGAGGTCTGAGATTCAGAGATCGTATCTGGGTGCCGAAGACAGAGAGGACCTGAGACATAATATCATGGAGGAGGCACACAGATCGAGATATTCCATTCATCCAGGGAGCACCAAGATGTACAAAGATCTGCAGCGGAACTTCTGGTGGCGAGGTATGAAGAAGGACGTTGCAGACTTCATGTCGAGGTGTTTGGTCTGTCAGCAGGTGAAGATCGAGCACCAGAGACCAGCACGGCAGATGCAGAGGATTGAGTTGCCCGAGTGGAAGTGGGAGCACGTGACGATGGATTTTGTTACGGGGTTACCGATGACACGAAGATTCCACGATGCGATTTGGGTTATAGTCGATCGACTGACCAAGTCGGCGCATTTCTTAGCTATTAAGACCACTCTTGCTCTGGAGGGTCTAGCTAAGTTATATATTGATGAGATTGTCAGACTTCATGGCGTACCAGTCAGCATCATTTCAGACAGAGATCCCAGATTCACTTCGAGATTTTGGGAGAGTCTACACAGAGCACTGGGACACGTCTGAAGTTTAGCACAGCTTTCCACCCACAGACAGATGGCCAGTCAAAGCGGACGATACAGACATTGGAGGACATGCTGAGAGCGTGCACACTTGACTGGGCCGGGCATTGGGATGAGCATTTGCCGCTGATAGAGTTCGCCTACAACAACAGCTACCACTCGAGTATTGGGATGGCACCATATGAGGCATTATACGGGAGACCGTGTAGATCGCCGGTATGCTGGAGTGAGGTGGGCGAGAGACAGCTAGTTGGACCTGACATTATACAGTTATATTCAGAGAAGGTTGACGTGATTCGGAGACGACTAGCTACAGCACAGAGCAGGCAGAAGAGTTATGCTGATACGCGGAGGCGTGAGCTGACTTTTGAGGTAGGAGATCATGTCTTCCTGAAGATCTCACCTTCCAGAGGGGTGATGAGATTCGGGAAGAAGGGGAAGCTGAGTCCGAGGTATGTCGGACCTTTTGAGATATTGGATCGGGTCGGTGAGGTGGCATATAGGATTGCACTACCACCACAGTTCGCAGGACTTCACAACGTCTTCCATGTTTCTATGCTGAGGAAGTATGTGGCCGATCCAGCTCATGTGATAGAGATAGCAGTACCAGAGATCCGACAGGATTTGTCATTAGATGAGAGACCAGTGGAGATTGTGGATCAGATAGTACATCAGCTCAGGAGGAGATCGATTCCGATGGTGAAGCTCAGGTGGCAGCATCACAGTGTCAGAGAGGCTACCTGGGAGATCGAGGAGGATGTCAAGAGGCAGTATCCAGAGTTATTCTGGTAAGTCTGTTGTTTCGAATTTCGCGGACGAAATTCCTTTAAGGAGGGTAGATTGTAATAACCTAACTTAAACACCTTAATTAACTAAACCTAAATCTAATTAACCTAATCTAATCTTAGAACAGTAATGCATGAGGTGTTGGAAGGAGAGAGAGAGAGTTGGTTGGTTATGATTGGAAGGGTTTTTGGTGAATGGTGATTGGATCAAAGAGAGGTGTGTTTGCCTATTTAAGGAGAAGTTGTAGAGGAGATTAGGTTTGACGTTTTCTTCACTTAAACCTTATTCAGAGAGTGAGAGGGGCGTTTCTTTGGAGAAGAAGGAGAGAAGAAGAGAAGAAGAAGAAGAAGGAAGAAGAAGAAGAGGAGTGAAGTGGCTCAAGTTCGGGAGGCTTCTTCACTCGACCAAAAGGTATGCCAAATCTTCATTATAACTCACATGAGCTTTGTGAGTGTTGGGGATCGACGTTGGTGTCGAATTCCCCGTCGGATTGCAACCAATTCAGAGGTTGAAGACGACGATCGGTCGACCGGTGCCTGTGGGCAGTCAACCGATCCTATTATTATATTGATGTTTACCCGCGAACGGTCGAACGATGTCTATGGACGGTCGACCGTTATGCCAAATTCGTGCGGGAAAAAGGGGTGATGCTGTTATCGGTCGAACGGGACCACTTAGCCGGTCGACCGAATAACAATGAGAATGGGTCGGTTGGGGGTTTTGACTTATTAAACGGTCGAACGCCATTAACCTTGTTCGACCGATCCATTCGATGCTAAGTCGGTTGGGAGCTTTGACCATCAAAACGGTCGACCGCTCTTTAACTTTCGGTCGACCGACTGAGCATTTTAATTAAGCGGTAGAGTGCCTGTGATGTTTCGGTCGAACTGTATAGCAGTTCCGGTCGACCGAATACCACTTAGGCAAAATGCTGAAAGTCCTATTATCGGTCGAACGACCCCTTGGTTCGACCGATCGGATATATATATTATATAAATTGGTATAGCGTAGACCATCCAAACGGTCGACCGCTAGATGACTTTTGTTCGACCGATTGGTCGGTAATTCGGTTGGCGTGGTTCGACCGGTAGACTTGTTTGTACAGTACTGTGTACTGTGTGGGGGACCGGTCGACCGGTGTGCTTTTAGCGGTCGACCGATCTGCCGCAGGTTGGTGGATTTATCCACACGCGATCCGTTGAGTATAGGTCGACTACCGGCTCCGAGGCGACGGTTGATTACCGGCTTTGAGAGCGACGGATTTCACCTTCGACGAGGGCGTATTATTGTATTACTGTTGCCTCTCTTACCGAGCGGGGTGTGAGGGATGTGTGCCATAAACCTTGGGCAGTTTGCGAGGGTTTAGCGGTAGGCCGAGGATGTTCCGGCAGGGTGCGCGTCTGGCGGCTCTTGGGGGAGCAGCGGCTGTCGTCTGACCCGAGTTGTGTATTCGGCGGGCTGACTCATTCCTGGGGTGGCAGCGTGTACCAGGGGTTCCTTCCTGCACTTTTGGGGAGCAGTGGTGTCGACTGACCCTTGTGAGGCAGCGGTGGACTGACTTGACCCTAGTGGCAGGAGTGGTTCAGTGCCGCGGAGGCGGTGAGGGCATTATTGTGGGCCCGAGGTGGATGATCATGTGCATTGTATTGCATTGTCTTGAATTCCTTTTTGTATTTTAGAAGGTTTGGTATACGGGGTTCCTTCAGGGAACTCAGGCATGTTTGTTTGTTTTCATTTCAGGTAGCGAGTAGCATTAGAGTCAGGTGGTGACCGAGGAGGGTGCCCCCGAGATCAGATCCTGTTCTCTTTTGTATATCTTTGTTTGAGGTAGTGATTACATGTATATTCACTTTTGTTGTAATCACAGTTGACTCATTTGTATAGTTTGACTTCCACGTGGGTCTGTATCTTATATATTTTATATATATGTTGGTTTGTTTTCCCGTGACGTGCCCTGTGTTGACCGTTGATGGTCTTTATTATTGTTTAAATTTTCCGCTGTTTTCGGGTACGTTACAACCATCTCTCCCCACCAACTCACATCAATATGCCAATCCACACCTCACCCCCAACTCTGCATGGACACCATGAAGCTCTCCATCTCCATCACCACCACCTCCCCAATCCTGAACTTCATCCTCCACTCCCTCGGTGCCGCCATGTCCTCCGCCTCCAACCTAACCTCTCTCCTCCCCACCACCTCCTCCTCCTCCACCATCCTCGAGAAACAAAAAGGCACGATCAAAGACTGTAGGGACCTCCATAGAATCACTCTCTCCTCACTAGAAAAATCGCGGGACATCTTCCGGTCGACTGCCGATGGGGAGAAAATGGACACTGTTAAGGCCCACCTTAGTGCGGCTTTGACAAACAAGAACACTTGCCTGCAGGGGCTGTCGACCGCCGCCGGACCGATGAAGGAGGATTTGATGGAGTGGGTTGCTGAGGCGTATAAGCATGTTGGGAACTCACTTGTTGTTGTTGCTAAGTCAATGCCGGGGAAGAAGAAGAAGAAGAAGAAGAAGAAGAAGAAGAATGCGGGGAATGGTAGAAGGCTTTTGGGGTGGTTTCCGGCATGGATGTCCCGAAGGGATCGGAGGATCGTCGATGAGGACTACGACGAAGATGGTGGTCGGTTCAATTATTTGGTTTTCTATTCAAATTTTTTTGGAGCCACATGGAACCGTAAAATCTTAGAACAAATTCAAATGATCCACCACCACACATTATTGTGTCTTAATAAAAAAGGTTATGAGTTGAACACTTATAAGTTAGAGTTATCTTTAAAGGAAAGTTGCAGTTATGCTATGTCTATAAATTTCCCTTATTGAATTGTTTAAGATAATTAATAAATCCCTAGTGAATTTTGTTAGTATAGTAATTGCATGTCCTTGTAGACACTCTTGGCTTACATTAATCTCATATTAATTGTTGGCTAAACTGGACGCTCGTACAATTATTCCAAGGAATGAAATTCAAATTGACCAAAAAATGCACTAGTTGGAGTTAACCCCTTAAGGCTTACAGTGGACGTTCCTTAATTTGTTTTAGGTTGAGTTAACACTATAGGATGGGTAAGTACTGCATCAGTAGTACTTGTAAATTTGCAAATGAATTGATAGGTAGATGAATATATCAATAAATGTCAAGTCAAGTACACCAGAGTTGGTTTGGTTCTCTTTGTATGTATCCAAGCTCAATCAAGTACATAGAAGGAATACAATGTGAAATTTGGTCCGTCTATCAATACAACAATACCCAATTACTTGAGTAAAATGATTGGATTCACCTCTACTATACAATATTGCATAACTCAATTTGAAACAGGAGACGAGGATGCGTTGACTCTAGTAGTGGCGACCGACGGGAGCGGAAATTTCACGACGATAAGCGATGCGATCGCCTTCGCTCCTTGCAATAGCCAAGTGAGGACGTTTATAGAGGTGAGGGCGGGGGTGTACGAGGAGAATGTGGAGATTGGGATGGAAAAGACCAACATTGTTCTTTTGGGCGATGGAAGCGATGTCACGGTGGTCACGGGGAGCAGAAGCGCTGGCGATGGGTGGACCACCTTCGGGTCTGCCACTGTGGGTGAGTCCCCTCTCTCAGCTAGCTTCGCCATTGTACTTGTGACTTGACTTTGGATTTTGCAATTTAAATTGCCTTTTTTAGAGGTTTTATGTTCGAGAAATGTCTTTCTTGTTTTTTATATATATTGCTTTTGAAATCTTACCGAGTGTCTTTTTTTTGGAGTTTTCGTCTTATTTCAATAATTAGTTTTTTTTCTGTTTTTCTACTAAATTACTAAGTTTAACAATAAACACGCTAAATATATCCAACAAACTGTAAATAAGGTTAAAATTTTCGTACATGTGATTGGAATTGGAGAGTTGTTAAGACAACATAAAGTTATCTATAGACCATAGAAAGAAATTCAGAAAGTTTAACAAATTAATACTGAAAAAATAAACGATATCCATAATTACACGATTTTAGAGTAGTAGTTTTCAATAATCCTTTTATATATTGGTTTGGTTTTGGCGTTTTGCATTGGTTAATTCCCTTGGGCACACACGTCAATGAACCTCCGTCTTTATTTGCATTCCATTCCAAATATGCATTAATTGCCACATAGTATAGAAAAATAAAAAACTTAACACAAGCCATTATTTATGTATGTACAGACTTATACCTTTGGATTACCTTTAGTCGTTTTTTAGGGAGTTAAACGAATCTACTTATTGTGTACTTTTTATAGCACATTGATTAAAAATTAAAATGTATATCATAGAATGCCACGTTTGCCTCCTGAATTGTTGCTCAACCCGTACCGACGATGGATTCGCGCAGCCCTCTACACTTGATATGTCCCTAATAAAAATGGTGTGAGTCGTCTTCTATTTCCAACAAAATCCTTTTCTGGTGGGTTTGTGGAGTTTTCGTGTTATTTACAAAGAATAAGAAACACATAATGCCACGTAACTACGGTTGTTTTGCTCTTTGTTGTTGCGGTTGCAGTGCTGTACATGCTTGCATTAGAGCATATTTAACAGCGCCCGGGCTACCCCCGGGCGCCCTGCACTCTTTCTCTGCCACGTCAGCTTCTCTCTCTGCCACGTCAGCTCACCCAACCCACCCAAAAAAAACCCTTACCCATGCCCAGGCTACCCCCACCCACCCTACACTCTCTTTCATCCACATCATTTCTTAATTAAACAAATTTAATTCTCACACAACATTTAACAAATTACATTTTATATAAATCTAATTTTAATTACATTATAATTATATTTTAACTCGAAATATTGTTAATAATTACTGGTAAATCACGAAATTATTATTAAATATTACGGAGCCACGTTACATTTAAGACAAACTGAAATAGGAAATATTACAATCAAAGTTAAGAAACAACAGTACATATTACATAAACTCAACTTTTAAATACTACATGACCAACTACGTTAACCGATTTTCAAACCGCTCCTCGTCCGTAGCGTTGCCATATATGCTCAATTAAATCGCCTTTCAGATCCAAATGTTGGTTCCTGTCACGCACTCGATCTTGATTGACAAAAAACTCGTGAATATCCGCTATACGATCGGTCGAATACGACGTTGCCTCAGCTGAAGTTCCAGGACGATCTTCCATAAATTCGCGAATATCTCCAAAATTAGCATAGCAGTCGCGTTCGTCCTCCACTATCATGTTATGCATGATGATACAAGCTGTCATTATTTTGGACAGAACGTCCTTGCTCCAGGCAAGAGCCGGGTTTCTGATGATCACGAACCTCGCTTGCAACACTCCGAAAGCGCGTTCAACATCTTTACGCGTTGCCTCCTGCACTTCAGCAAACAATCTGTGCTTCAGGGTGTGAGGGTGAAGGATGGATTGGATGAAGGCCGCCCACTGTGGATAAATACCATCAGTAAGATAGTATCCCATATCATATTGAACATCATTTACCTCATAATTAACAGGTGGTGCTCGGCCTTCTAGTATGTCGTCGAAAACCGGAGATTGTTGCAGGACGTTCAAGTCATTGCATGAACCCGGTATTCCGAAGAAGGAGTGCCAGATCCATAAGTCGTACGATGCCACCGCCTCAAGGATCAGAGTTGCTTTCCCAGCACGTCCTTGATGTTGTCCCTTCCAAGCAGCTGGGCAGTTTTTCCACTCCCAGTGCATACAATCGATACTCCCCATCATACCTGGAAACCCACGTTGCTCACCAACGTAAAGTAGGCGTGCCAAGTCATTTGCATTTGGCCGACGTAAATACTCAGGGCCGAAGATGCGAATAACACCTTCACAGAATTTGAGGAGAGCATTTCTGGATGTTGCCGCACTCATTCGTAGGTACTCATCGATCCCATCAGCGGCAACGCCATATGCTAGCATTCGCATTGCTGCCGTACTTTTTTGTAGACCGGAGATGCTCATCCTACCAGTTGCGTCCGGTGTTCGTTGGAAGAAGACATCAGATGCTTCGATGGCATTGTGGATGCGCAGGAAGACATGCTTTCTCATCCGAAATCTTGTCCTGAAAAGAGTATCAGAATACACAGGGTTGTCAGAGAAATAATCGTCTACAAGGCGTCTGTAACCTAGTTCACGATCTCTATCTGGGTTCGTCGTTCTCCTTCGACGCTGCTTAGGACGTGTAGTCCTTTCGTAAACAGCCTGTCCGGCTAATTCAATAGCACGGTCCATTAGATTTAATGTCTCATTCCAGTTATCATCGTCCGATTGACCGGAGTTTAAACTATTATCCGACATTGATGAGAGAAGAAGCTACAAGTTGAGAAGTTAAGGAAATGTGAGGAATCAGGAGATAAATAGATGTATTTATAGTTGGGAGGGTTTGGATGTATTTGTTGCACTGTTCACGCGTGATTGCACATAGTGTATGCGTGTTTGCAAATAGTGCACGCGTGATTGCAAACAGAGCACGCGTGATTGAAAATAGTGCACCCGTGATTAAATATTGCACCCGTGATTAAACAGTGTATTGGTTCTGGAAATTTCTTAATTTTAATTATTTACAAAAAATTATTACCCCACATTTATAACAAATACCCAATCCATTAATAACAAAACCAAAACTAAAAAAAATTCAAAAAAAAATTAATAACCAATGGGAGGGGGACACGTGTCCCCCTCCCATGGGCGCCCGGGCGTCTGCCCGGGACGCCCACCGCCCGGGCAAGCGCCCGGGCGGGTGGCCCGGGCAGGCGCCCCACGGGCGCCCCGCCCGTTAACGGGGGTGCGCCCGGGCGCCCGACCAGGGCGCCCGGGCGGGGCACCCCCGTTAAGGGTGCCGTTATTGCCCCTAAAGCTTCACGAGATCATTCTCCTATGAAGCTCCCAATGACTATCTTTATATCATTCGACATTTAATAAGAATAACTGTGTCATGCCCGCAACAAGAGGTCAGATGGCGCACATACTCACGGATATAACTACTAACAATAATGGTTGTGCACACTTTCAAAAGATAATAATGATCACGGTGTCCATTTTTACTAAATTAATTATGGTATTAATGTATGTATTATCCCATGCCTAAAAAGGTTTTAAACGGGGGTGTTTTGATGGCTTTTACTACTCAATAACATATTAATATCGGAAGTCAACTAATTTACCGACTGAAGCTACCTCAGTTAGGAAATTGTATCTTGAGATATTCAAAATCAAATATCAAAGCGTTAGCATTCAAATAGGATGGGTTAGAGAGTAGATAAATAAAAAAGAAATGAGCTAATTTGAGTGAAGGTTGACCACTTGTTTACTCATGAAATAAATACCAACATTGATCCATGCATGCATGTACGTAAAGCCGTCTCCGGCGAAGGCTTCCTCGCCCGTGACATCACTTTCGAGAACACGGCCGGTGCAGCCAAAGGCCAAGCGGTGGCCCTCCGCATCAACGCCGACCTCGCTGCGATTTACCGTTGCTCCATCACCGGTCACCAGGACACCCTCTACGTCCACTCCTTCCGCCAGTTCTACCGAGAAGTCAACGTGACAGGCACGGTCGACTTCATATTCGGCAACGCGGCAGCCATCTTCCAATCCAGCAACCTCATCGCGACCGTTCCCCTCCACGGCCAGTCCAACGTGGTCACCGCCCAGTCCAAAGACGACCCCAACGAGGACACCGGCATCGTCATCCACCGCTGCAACGTAATACCCTCAGCCGAACTTGCCGCCAACCCCCGGAGCGCAAAGACGTATTTAGGGAGGCCGTGGGAGGAGTACGCGACGACTGTGTACATGGGATCGTACCTGGGGGAGCTGGTGGAGCCGGCCGGGTGGCTGGAGTGGGACGGGGAGAAGGGGTTGGATACATTGTATTATGGTGAGTATGAGAATGTCGGGCCCGGAGCGGGGCTGGAGAAGAGGGTGGGCTGGGAGGGGTTTCATGTCATGGAGTACGATGAGGCGGTCGGATTCACGGTGTCGGAGTTCATTCAGGGGGATCAGTGGCTCCAGTCCACTTCCTTTCCTTATGATGATGGGGTGTGATGTGATGAGATGAGAATATGAGATGTATTTGCTTGGTAATAAAGAAAATGTATTTGTTTGATTTTGGAAAGCATGCATGGTCCGCTTTTTTTGTTTGATGTCAATTGTTTTGAAGAAAATCTATTGCTTCCGTAGCTATGTTGAAGGTACAGATAATATACCTCATAATAGTAGATCCATCGTCTTTTTTATGCATATTCCTTACGAAGGAACAACCAATCGATGAAGGAACGTATATTCAATAGAGGTGATGATGGGGAAAAGAAAAAAAATGATGAAGGAACGTATGTTCATTAGAGGTGATGATGCGGAAAAGAAAAAAATCACACGAAATTGCAAAGAAGGAAAATGAAAATGGAACTTAAAGTCACCACCTTTCGAAAAGAAAATGGGATCAATTCCGGTAACAAATTAACAATGGATGTCATGGTGCTATAGTTCTCTCTAAGTTAGCGGCGTTTGTAATGGATTTGGTGATGTTTTTATTTGATGTTTATTTTTTGAGTTTTTTGGAATAATATTATAATACATGGTTAGGTTTTTATTTTCCATTTTGAATTAATTTTTTGTTGGGCTTAAAAAATAGTTCTAATAATGGTGATGTTTTTCTTTTGAAAAATAGGCTTTTCTGTTGTTTAATGACCTTGAATGTAGTCTTTAAGCTTTTTATGAATAGTTGAATGACTTAAGTAAAATAAGTGGAGTCATAATTTTCAAGCAATTTTTTTGTGGGTTTCGGTTTTTATACTTGCACCTGGATGAGAACTTTTTTCAAAGACGTGGGTGTTTTAATGGATTTAGTTACCTGCCAAAGATTTTTAATGAAAATGACCAAAAGAAAAGAACAAAATATTTTCAAAGCCTTAGTAATGGTTTTTTAGTGGTAAAGATTGATGTGAAAGTCCAAAAGAAAAGGAATTGTGTTCAAGGGAAAAGTTCTTTTATTAAAATTCCTTAAAGTTGGAAAAAGTAATTTTTATGTAATATTTTGTTTGTAAAATTGTATTCTGTGATAAATGTAGAATGAAAATAAATAAATTTCCAGTCATTATTTTGTGGATTTTTAACAAAAGGTGTAAACTAAAACCATGGGTTCATAGATTGATCATGGGTTAATAAATTAATTGAAAGAAAAATCCTTTTTGTAATGTAAAATCCACCGTCAAGATTGATTTGATGGATTGAAATAATGAATGACCTGGGCAAGGGCGGATTTAGAACGAAAATTACCATTAAAATAAAATATGTGATTCAACAAGAAAATTTCATATGGTCTTAATAACAAAGTGCTTTTTTCCTGTTCTTTACTTCTTTACGGGGCTTTTACGTATCTCCGTGTGTGTTTCTTTTTCTTTTTGGCTTAAGGGTGGAGAGCAAGGTCATCGGCAACACTAGTGCAGAAAAGAAAATATACGTCGGATATTATGGGTATAACGTCGGCTATACGGCTCCTCTGACTCGACGTCTATATCTGTATTGTATATACCTAGACATCAGTTACTTAAAACCCGACGTCCATAATAGACGTCGGATATATGGTATACCCAATGTCTATAGACGTCGGGTATACCATATATCCGACGTCTATAACTTGAAGGATAACAATCGGGGTATAGACGTTAGTTTCAATGCATGTTCCAACAACCGACGTCTAGAAGACCCAATAGACGTCGGCCGTGTTAATAGCCGACGTCTATACCTATAGACATCGACTATTAATAATGTCGACGTCTATTGGGCGACGAGTATTCACTATTCTTCACTGGTGTAAGTAGCTAAGAAGTCTTATTTGGGTGTTGGATTTAGATGCATTAGTCGTGTAATTGGATGTTTGAAATTGAGAAGAAAAGAAATTATGAGGTAGTTTTCTGAGTAATGAGTTCTTAATTATTTTTGGGTTTCCTACTTGGATGCCACTCTTACAAGGTGTATTTCAATTCCTACCATCACTCCCTTACTATTTCTAGAAATGTCACTCTTACGTATTACAATTTTACTGATGCCATTACTTTTTTTGGCAAATGCACTCCGTTAGGTTAGATACTTAACATAGTTTATTATTAATTAAAAAGTTTAACCCTCCCACTCATTCTCCTGCCCATTGCTCACATGTTCTTTCTGTGTTTGTCCATGTTTGTTTCACATACATTCCCCCACCTATTCTTTCTCTTCTAACATCCACTTTCCTTGTCTTTAATTTCTCATCTCTTTCCTAAATGAACATAAGTCACAACCTTTGAAATCATACATCCCAAAAACACATACTTTAACATCAAAACTGTCAAAGATCAAAAGATTCTATGATTGGAAGTCAATAAAAATAGTAACTAAACACTACATAGCCACTACATAAACACTACATTTTTCACATCAAAACACAACCTAAATGACTACATAAAACCACATCAAAGAGCGCTACAACTTCTAACAATGTTGAGTGCATCAATGGTGGAATACCTTGCATCAATCATATCGTGGTACGTTTTTTGCATCTCTAAATTTGGTGATCCCAACCAGTCTTCAGTGTTTTCTGACTGGGTTGGTGGTGCTTTCAGTTCTACTGGGTTTGTGGTGCTTTGGTGGTCCTACATATCAACTAAATGACAACATTAGGGCACAATCAAAGTGATCTATATTCTTGTAAGTATAGGTTGTACACGTACATTTTCTTTCTCCTAGTTTTTGTTTGGTTGTTGGTAGCCTTAGTGGTCTCTGATTCTGGAGGAGCACTAACAAAAAAAGATTTGTAACTAGTTAATAGCAATCTGAAATTTAAACTAAATCCCAAAAAATGACAATTTACCTTGTCGATGCTTGTTGGCTACCAGGTATCGGATTTTTGTAAGTTTTGGCTTGATGTCCCAAACCTTGACATCTCTTGCATCGATGTATCTTTCGTATATCCTGTTGGACTCATCCATGTGTTTCATCCTCTTTTTCCTAGGCTGACCTGGTGGCATATATGCATTTGGTGCTTTTACTACAACCCCTTCTTTCGTGCATTTCCATTATAATTTGTCAGGTAGAGGAGCTATGACGCCCGAGTAAGCCAACCTATATTTGCTTGTGTGATAAATGGGTGGACGTAGTCTTCCTAAACGACATTTTTGATTGTGCCTATGAATACAACCGCGTGGTTGCAAGGTAGACACATTAGTTGCCACTTTCGACAAGTACAAGTACCAACGTCTAGCTCAACAACACAAGTCCTTCTTGGACTTGTTACTTCGGCTTTGTTGTCATCAGATTTTACCACCACATATCCCCCGAGCCCTCGTGATTTCTTGGAGCAAATTTCTAGCATAAGGAACCAACATGTCATCCCAGCTCTTTGATTTTCTCCTCCTCTTGTATAGTAACTTCATCATCTTCTATCTAACAACATCTACAAACTTCAGAGTCGGTCTATGTCTGGGATCTGAAATCCAAAAGTTGAACCTCTCAGAAATGTTATTTGTCATGCTAGCACCCTTAATCTTGACCCCAAACTGCGATCTTCCCCAACATTTATCCCTTACCTCCACATTATTTATCCATTCATAAACGTCTTTGTTGACCAATTCAAGCTCTCCCATTACTCTATGAAATCCTACTTCACTGTAAGTTATGGCTGCCCACTAGACTGAAAGGAATGTGTTCTAAAGTTTTACTTTTATATGTCAATTATTATGAATTGGATGTGCAAATATTTTGTTCCTTGATTATTGTATTCGTCTCTTGGAAGTGTTAAAGAAGATGTTCTTTGTCCTTAACCGTAGAGCTCTAAAAGATAACGGTCTACAGAAATAAAAAATCATTCAGAATCATGCTAATTAACATGTAACATTAATCACCGTGATAAGATTGACGTGTTGGTCATCGATTATTGTAGCTCTACAAATATTTGACGACACGAGCATATAAAAGAGGAAAAAATTATTTTATATATTGAATAGACCTAACAAGTAAAATATTATGGAATTGTGTTATGTGTCATTAATGTTTTACTGTGTCTTGAGTCCTAAGATATGAAACTTATATCTTTTCACATAAGGAGTGTTTAATTTGATTATTGTCAAAAACTATCAATGAGTATAGTGATAAAAACAATAGTTGGTTAAACATGACTTATGCTAGAAAATATAGATAGTCGAAAGATTATCATTGCCTCTCTTAATTGAGTGATGATATTAGTGGGCCATTGATAAAACAAACTTATAATGTGCACAATGTGACTTGAGTAAAGGTACATAGTTATAATTAGCTTAAAGAGATCAAGAAATGAATATAATACAAATGTGACACATTTTTACTTTGTATACATTCTTAATATCACGAGGTAATGGACGGACACAAGTGGTGCACTTACATCACTAAATGGACCGTGTTTAGTTTGAGTGGAATAAAATATCTATGCTAATTGGGTAACTATAATGTATAGCTAGATATCGCTTATAGTTTGAGATATTACGTGTTGAATATCGCTGCCAATTTAGCTTAGATCCTCCTATATGTCACACTACAAAACTGGGAAACAATAAGCTTGATTTTGAATTCATATGATGTGTCGAGTTTCATGTGAAAATGGACACATGTGGTGAATCAATATGTCACGAAAATTGACATAATTGGAATCATGAATAAATTCATATAAGATGTACATATTATGGGGTGCAATAACATAAGATAATATATTACATGAGAAATGGATTTGCTAAAACACCCAAAATATCAAATTTTGTTGGAAGTAAATCTAAAATTTGGCAAAGGCAAAATCATTGGCAAAATGGCCACACATTTTGGGATCGATCGACCGGTTTTTGAGAAACGGTCGATCGGTCATTGATCGGATCGCGGGTGGTCGACCAAAATTATCAAGACGTGTCGTGCTAATAGGATCGGTCGACCGGGCGTGATTACACGGTCGACCAAAAATCACCAGCAAATATTTTGGTAGGTAAACAGTCGGCCGGAGCGAGACGTGGTTTGACCAAAAAATTTCAGGGACTCTGAGTCTTGCACATTCGGTCGACCGAACTTATAAAAACTTAATTGTTAGGTCGACCAATTTGAAATTTTGGTCGACTGATTGGTACGATTTTTCCATAATAATTAAGAGAATAATTTAGATTGTGGGTTGGATTAATTCCACCTGTGGTCAAACGTTTTTAAGGATGATTATGTGGCAAATTGTGATTGGTTTTAGGAAGAGAAAAATAAGAGATCGTGGCTTGAGAATAGTTCATGATATGAGTGATTTGTGAGGGTATAATTAGGACCTCTCACCATACTTATTTCATAAGTGTTAAATGCAAATTCTCTCTCCCTAATCCCTCCACTAATCACCACGAAATTCTCTTAATTGGTCAGAGCTTTTGGAGATCAAATCTCGTGGAGCTTTGGAGGGGTTATTAGCTTGATTCTAAGCTTGACTTAGAGATTGAAATGGTTAGCTCCTTTTCTCTATTATCTTGTTTAGAGTTGGTGAACACTTGGAGGCGAATCGACGGGCGATTCGACGGGCAACGGAACTCTGGATCTTCGAAAAGGTTTTAGTGAACCTTTGGGTATGATCGTCTCTTGTTTGTTTATTTTAATATATGTAGGTTGCATGATATTAGAATAAACACAAAACAATGTACATAAATTGCTGAAAATATGAAATCGATCATGTAGGCTTGTATTAATTTTTTTTAAAATATACATACATGGGAACATGAAATCCAACATAGACATGATCGACTAAAGTGTCGCCTCCAAACTATCGTCTGAAGTTTTTGTAAAGATGTCTCATGCAAGTTCTATGCTCACATCCGGAAAAACTCTCACCAATAGCTGCCTTTAAACCCTTGCACCTGTCACTGAGTAAGACAAGACCCAAGACATCTCCAATAACCACTTTCAGAAGTGCATAGGACCATTTCCAATTATCTTCATTCTCACTTCTAACACACTAATGGCTAAAGGAAAATTTTCATTGTTCCCATCAACAGAAACCGTAGACGGACAAGCTCCCTTGTATTCATTTTTCAAATGGCAACCATCCAAGCCAATTATTGGCTGACATCCCTGAAGAAAGTCATTCCTGCAAGCCCCAAAGCAAATGAACATTCTCAAAAATTGGGAGACATTATTGACTTCAAGTTTCAAGATGGAATCTGGTTTTCTTGTGTTCAATTCAGAGATGAACTTAGGTAGCAATTCATATTGCTCCTCCTCAGACCCATGGATTTTATGAAGGGTTAACTCCCTTCCTCTCCAAACTCTGATGTGTGGTGGCTCAACATGATAACCCCCAACCAATCTATCTCTGATGTGCTTGGCTCTAAGACTTTCATCGGCCAACAACCACTTGTAGCATATATGGGCTATCCATTTGTTGGTTTCCATCTTGGATCCTACTTTGTTCAAACTTGTACAAGAATGGTCCACATGCAATGTCTTAATCTGGAATATTGCCCCCTCATTTATCTTACGTGTGACACCTCCATTTGCAAGTGGTGTCCACACAATGAACTATAACTCTCCTTGTAATTGGGTCACTCTTGTGGAGAACTTTGAGATAGGATGTTGTGTTGTCTAATAGAGAACTTGAAATTCTCAATGTCTGAATTTTTTTGCCAACACAAATCTCTAGTTTGAGCATGTCCACATTAGTTGTTTGAGGACCATCATCCCAACTGATAGCATCCTCTACATCATCATGGTTCCCCCCACTTGCATCACTATCATCACTATCGTCCTCTCCTGGGACGTAATCATCTTCATTTGTACTCAACGTATAGTGGAGATCTTCGTCACTGTCATCGGCCTCACTATCTGCATGTGATTGTGGAATTGGGGTATTCCTTTGTTGATTTGTAGGTGGTGGTGAGTTGCTTGTGGGAATTGGAGTTGGTTGTGAGTGGCTTGTGGGAATGGGAGATCGTGGTGAGTGGCTTGTGGGCATTGTTGGTTGACTACTAGGATTAGTGGTGGTTAATGGTATGTGAGGGAAGTCCTTGCTAACATAAATATCAAGTGTCAACTTCAGATTTGGGTAACTAAGGGTCGCAAGGACATCATCGTCATTCCTTAGACATCTAAATTCAAACCTCTGTAACCCGGGCACTTTGTAAGTGAAAGATAGAGACTCGTTGAAACCCCAATGCATGGGTGAGGTAATGCAATCCTTAACTAAGTCGAAATTCATCTCAGTGTCTGTAACGAAAACACCCTAACTTCCACAAAATTCTTAGGCAATGGTTTACCTCTCATATTAACCCACTGTCCACCTTTAAAGACCTTGAAAGTGTGCTGTGTAATGTTTCCTTCACTGATGACATGAAATACATACAAACATCATACGTAGAAAATCATACATTTACAGAAAGGCAAAAACACAAATAAATCGAAGAACTCGACTGCCCCATTTTCATACATTCCCAGAAAACCAAAAAAAGAAAAATCGAAGAACTTAAATGTCAGAGATTGATATACCTCTTCCTCCTCTTACCATTGGAACGTAGCCTTCTCATCGAAGTAGTTGTCGGTCAAAATTCTACAGTAAGAATGACCAACAAAAAACTGAAGAACTTGAAGGTCAGAGATTGATATTCCAAGAAGCAAACAATGAAATCTCTCCATGTGATTGGAAATCGTACCAATCTTCGTTTGAGGGTGGTGGAGTCGTCGATGTTGGGCGATCGTCGAGGTTGGCCACGAGGAGAAGAAGGGCGGGAAGGATGAAGTAGTCAAGGTTGGGGTGAAAAGGAAAAGGTGGTAAAAACTCGGGATTCATCAAGTAAGTGAGGAGTTGTTGGGGTTAAGTCATTGAAGCCTAATTTTGATTAAGAGTTAAACAAATATGATTAATTACAAATTTGACGAAAATTAACATATTAGGTCGTTAAATACCTAATGGAGTGACATTTGCCAAAAAGTAATGACATCAGTAATAATTGTAATACGTTAGAGTGACATTTCTAGAAATAACAGGGAAGTGACGGTAGGAATTGGAATAACCTTGCAAGAGTGTCATCCAAGCAAAAATCCCATTATTTTTAGAGTTTGTTATGCGTTAAGAAGAGTAAGACCTATTTCTAATTTGCTGCTAACGCTTTTACATATCTAAGTTTATATATTTTGGTGGGGCAAAACCGCAAAAAGCCTATGCATTTAGCCATGTAGGTATATTTTATTTTCCATGTCACATACAATTTATATATATATATATATATATATATATATATATATATATATATATATATATATATATATATCCACTTTATACATTCTATCCTAAACGTTTCCAAAACGTTTTGTTGGTAGTACTGAAGTCACCACGATTGATCAAAAAATGCAGACAAATTATCAATGCGATGGCTATCGGAGTTTGGTTGGTAGTCTAAACCTTGATGATTTAACCATGGTTTATTTATTTATAAACTAATATATTGCGAAATCGCATTGGAGGCGATGGAGGTCCCTGGTTGGATTCAATAACGTCCACTCATTTTCGCGGGAAACGCGGACCAAACCATACCTTCCCAGCCATGAATCCCAGCCAACTTTCAAATCCCACCTGTCAACCCTAACCTCCAAACTTCATCCCACCACCAATTCCCCTCTTTCTACCTCATCTCCCTCTTACAGGCGTAGGAGAAACAGAAACAGGTTTTCTCCAACCCTAACTAATTAACCATGACCGCCTTCCAGGACTTCGGTCCCCTCTCCGAGCGCCGCAAGGCGGAGAAGAGACAGAAGCAGAAGCGGAAGCTCGTTATCTTCGGCTCCTCCTTCTTCGCTATCGTACTCATCGTCGCCTTCGCCGGCATTGCTGTTTATCACAAATTCTATAATCACACTTCTGCCACCTCTTCCCCGACCAAGTCCATCCACAGCCCCGCCGACACGGCTCCCCATGCCGTCTCTAAATACATCGACATTTTGTGCTCCCCGACAGACTTCCGCTCCGCTTGCGAGAAGAGCCTCTCGAAAGCCGTCAAGCACTCCAACGACTCCAACCCAGGCCCGAAGGAACTCGTCGAGGTGGCCTTTGCGGTCGTTGCCGACGAGCTTACAGACGCATTGAAGCACTCCAAGTCTATTGACACCAATGACCCGATGGTGAAAGGCGCGGTCGAGGACTGCGAGGAGCTGATCGGACAAGCCAAGAACGAGTTACACGAATCCTTAAAAGTGGTCTCCGCCAACGACCTCGACGATATCCCCAAGATGACCCACGAGCTCAAGAACTGGGTCAGCGCCGTGATGTCGTACCAGCACACGTGCGTCGACGGGTTCCCCGACGGGGCGTTCAAGACCAAGATGGAGAAGGCGACGAAGACGTCTAAGCAATTAACGAGCAATGCTCTCGCAATCATAGATGAGGTCGACTCCCTTCTGAGCAGTCTAAAGTTCACGAAGAGCTTGTGGAATCGCCGGAGATTGCTCGCTGCGGCGGGAAGTGGGATGCCGGCGTGGATGGGAGGCGAGGAGAGGAGGATGTTGAAACAAAGTAGTGTGAAGAAGCTTAAGCCTAACGTGATCGTGGCTTTGGATGGGAGTGGGGATTTTAAGACCATTACGGCAGCACTTAAGGCCATGCCTAAGAAGCACGTCGGAAGGTGAATTTTGTATATTTTGAGTTTTGATTATCTTGGAAAAATGATCTGTAGGGGTTGGTCTGTAAATTTATTTGTGTTTGATTGTGAAGGTATGTGATCTATGTGAAGGCTGGAGTCTACGTTGAGAGCCCGACGGTTGAGAAAGATATGGAGAATGTGACCATGTATGGTGACGGATCCAGAAAGACTGTAGTCACCGGCAGCAAGAACTTTGTTGACGGGACCAGGACTTTCCAAACAGCCACATTTGGTAAGCGGATCAAAATGTGTGTGAATTTCATTTTTCTTTCGCAAACAAAATGTATATAATGTGTAACACACGACCTAGACAAAGAAGATGCAACCCGGTCATGTTTGTGTATTACCAAGTGGTACGTACACGAAATTAATTCGTGTCGTATTCGTGTATAATCTAATTGAGTAATACGTGTAGAAAAACATGACGTGAAAATACCTGACATGACATGATGACCACGTCTAACAAAAACTAATAACAAACTGGAATTCACAAAATTATAGCGAGCTTTGACCTCGGGCCTAGTCATCGGAAGATATTTGGGTCGTTTCAATATTCTTTCCAACTTATTGGAGAGCAAACCTATTAGAACACTCCTTACAGCCCCTATCTTCTTGTAATTTGACACTCCACGTCAATTTTCCAGGCACCACCCCTAATCATCTGGAATATAGTATCTTTTTATAGAGCCTTAATACCTAACTATATACAATCAAGACCTAACTATATACAATTAAACACAACTGCCAAGAATATACATAAGGAGCATATCAAATTGTTATGACCTTTATTCCTTAGGTCGGTCGCTCAACTTGTTGACCTTTAGCACACGATTTCAACCAAGAACCCAATAGACTGATGAGGCAGTTTCTAATTTAGTTGATCTCACGGTCGAATACATCACCCACCTCAAGTTTTGAACTTGCTATATTGCAATACTATAATTTTTTAAGTACAAATTGTAACGTCTCCAAAAACAGCAGAAAATTTAAACAATAATAAAGACCGTCAACGGTCAACACAGGGCACGTCACGAGACGACAAGTCAAAATGTATATATATATATAAAGATATAGATCCACGTGGAAGTCAAAATATACATATGAGTTTACGGCACTCATCTCTCACACCCCGCTCGATATGAGAGGTCAACAATAATACGCCCTCGTCGAAGGTGAAATCCGTCGCTCTCAAGGTTTGTAATCGACCGTCGCCTCGGAGCCGGTAGTCGACCTATACTCGACGGCTCGCGTGTGGATAAATCCATCAACCTGCGGCAGATCGGTCGACCGCTACAAGCACACCGGTCGACCGATCTTCCACACAGTACTCGGTACTGTACAGACAAGTGTATCGGTCGAAGCACGCCAACCAAATTACTGACCCATCGGTCGAACAAAAGTCATCTAGCGGTCGACCGTTTGAATGGTCTACGCTATACAATAT
This sequence comes from Triglochin maritima, assembly GCA_963682175.1. NCBI lineage: Eukaryota > Viridiplantae > Streptophyta > Magnoliopsida > Alismatales > Juncaginaceae > Triglochin > Triglochin maritima. Next base: position 11,201,549 of record OY821774.1, on the reverse strand, counting down.
TTATAATATTTATATATCCGACCAGTCGAACCAAGGGGTCGTTCAACCGATAACAGGGATTTTAGCATTTTGCCTAAGTAATATTCGGTCGACCGGAACTGAGATACAGTTCGACTGAAACATCACAGGCACTCTACTGCTTAATTAAAATGCTTCGTCGGTCGACCGAACGTTAAAGAGCGGTCAACCGTTTTGATGGTCAAAGCTCCCAACCGACTTAGCATCGAATAGATCGGTCGAACAAGGTTAAGGATGTTCGACCGTTTAATAAGTCAAAATCCCCAACCGACCTATTCTCATTGTTTCGGTCGACCGGCTAAGTGGACCCGTTCGACCGATAACAACATCAACCCTTTTTCCCGCACAAATCTGGCATAACGGTCGACCGTCCTCAGACATCGTTCGACCGTCTGCGGGTGCAAATCAGTATAATAATAGCATCGGTCGACTGCCCACAGGCACCGGTCGACAGATCGTCGTCTTCAACCTCTGAATAGGTTGCAATCCGACGGAGAATTCGACACCAACGTCGATCCCCAACACTCACAAAGCGTATGTGAGTTAAAATGAAGATTTGACATACCTTATTGACGTTTGTGGAAGCCTCCCAAGCTTTGGCAAACTCAACCCAACTTCTTCTCCTTCTCCTTCTTCTTCTCCTCCAAAATCACTTCTCTAGCTCTCTGAAGAAACCAAATAATGAAGAAAAGTTTTTCTTAAACCTAACACCTCTATTTATAGAAAAACCCAAATCTTATCCAATTCTTCCACCTCATGCTTTACTATTCAAGAATAATTAAGGTTAATTAGGTTTAGTTTAGGTTAATTAGGGTGTTTTAGATTAAGGTTATTACACAAATTCACACACAATAAATTTACTAAACATAATTTCTTTAAATTGCATGATCAAAGGCATATTTTATAGAAAAATAAATGGTTCTCCGTGAAAATCACACTTGAAACGTATAAAGTTCTGTACTAGACTAGATTTTTTTTAAATCAACTCATTTATTATGTTATAAAAGAAACATTTGACTTTCATAAGCCTAAATTATATTGTTTGTCACCTTTAATAATTCAACTGTCAGCCTCCTATTGTCTCTTAGAAAACAAAATGGCAAATTTTGCTTATGAGCACATTCAAGAAATCACTTTGTTATTCAAGAAATCATGTTACAAGCATCTTCAACAGTTGCTCTTGGAAAAGGATTCATGGCCGCCGCCATGGGCTTCCGCAACACGGCCGGCGCCATCAAGCACCAGGCGGTTGCTCTCCGCGTCCAATCCGACCGCTCTATCTTCCTCAACTGCCGCATGGAAGGCTATCAAGACACTCTTTACGCCCAAACTCACCGCCAATTCTACCGCAGTTGTGTCATCTCCGGTACCATCGACTTTATCTTTGGAGACGCGGCTGCCGTCTTCCAGAACTGCATCCTCCAGGTTCGCCGCCCTCTCGATAACCAGCAAAACATCGTCACGGCTCAAGGCCGTACCGATCGGCACGAGACCTCCGGTTTCGTCATCCAAGCCTCCCGCTTCGAACCCGACAAGACTCTAACGGCAAACGCCTCTGCCCCTCCCATCCGGACCTACCTTGCCAGGCCTTGGAAGGAGTTTTCCCGGACAATCATCATGGAGTCCGACATCGGGGCGTTCATCCACCCCGATGGTTACCTACCATGGGAAGGTGATTTCGCACTTAAAACGTTGTACTACGGTGAGTACGGTAATAAAGGCGCCGGAGCCGCTCTGACAAAGCGAGTGAAGTGGCCGGGAGTGAAGGTTGTGAAGAGAGATGAGGCCCTCAAGTACACCGTCGACGCTTTTATACAGGGGAAGGTGTGGATCCGGAGCACCGGCTCGCCGGTCCGTCTCGGGTTGTATAAGTGATCGACGGACGTACTTGAGCCAGCATGGCCCATGCAGAGATGGATGCTTTACGTGGAAAAAAAGGAGAGATATTTATGTTACATTTGATGTTTTCTTTCCTTTGGCTTGATTAAAATTTGGACACTATCTGCATTTATGTTTGACGAATTCTAGCTTACGTCGATTGGATAATGTATTTTTGGTATAAGTATGTTGTCTAGGCACTCCTTACTTTTTGGATGAAATATTGGAACCTAAAGCTAGATATCTAGATAACCTACTAAAAGTCTGAAGAGTTTGATATTTTGAACATTGTAAAATTTGATTGTTGGTCAAACGAAATTATTAATATCCACAATAATAATAATCTTGGTTTCCACTAATTTTTTTCTCTCAAATCTATCTTAGTCATTTGTTGATTAATTTTTTCGTCATTCAAATTGATCGATCAGTCGTCTATTAAGATTATACTAATTGTTGGTCTTCATCTCAGTCATTCATTGGTATTCCCACTAATTTTAAGATCTTACTAAATAAATATTTTTTAGCTTTCAATAGTTATCCCATCAACCTGTGATCGATCCATAAAACCACATGATTTCACTTTGACCAGATCAAAGGATTCACAATTCATTCAAATAATAAATTGTATCTTTAAAGATCAATCATAGGTACACGCGCTAACCCTGTGTGTTGTACCTTCGATTATCGACCAGTATGTACATTCAATTAAGAAAAAAAATTGTGCATTTTGGAATAGACATGGGTACAGGCCGTGCCAGCACCGCACTGTGGCTCCAAGGCTCTGAAATGGAGCTGACGTCAGCAGCGCCAGCGTCTCTCAAAATCGTTAGTGTTTTTTTTTAAATTCCTAAACCATTTCTCTCTCTAACGTGTATAAACTCATCCACCACTTTCATTTCGTTCACACAAATCTCTTCAAAATCTTCAAAACCTATTCTAATTTTTCTCAAACAGTTTTGATTTTGGTGGAGACGGTTCGAGTTTGACCTAAAACGTGAAGTCTAAATCTACAAGTGAACCACTGACCGACGGTTTCACTACTTCTCTGCTATTCGTTTCCTAGACTTTTCTAATTGTTTTAATAGTTAATTTTAGTAAATCAACCATAATCATGACATACTTGTTTATGAAAAAAAATCAATTTTTATTTGTATATTTAGTAATTTTCATGACTTTATGATCTGATTTTGAAGATAATGATAACCCACCACCTCCCCCATCATGTTAATCCACCTAAGAGAAAAACTAAAAAAACGAGTATAATATGTGTTGATTTTGATCAAGGTCGGGATGAGTAGGGTAATCCAACTGCTACTTGTAAATGAGGTGGTCACGTATATTCGACTAAGTCAAGTGGAGGAATCAATCATTTAGGTAGACATCAATTTTCATGTAAAGTTAAGAATAATCCTGTATCGGTAGTGGATTCACGTCAATCAGTTTTAGAGACAACTATCAGAACTATAAATTTCAGAAGGTATTGTCCAATTAAAGTAAGAGAGATAATTATTAATTTCACAATTAGAGATGAAGTACCATTTAACATATGTGAATGTAAAGTCCCTAGAGAAACAATTCTCTACCACAATTCGTAATTTAAATCTTTCTTCTAGAAGAACACTTAAAAATATTGCATTTTATAAATGCGTTAAATAAAGAGAAATCATGATTACTTACTTTTCATCAATTAACAATAATGTAGCATTAACTAGTCATGTTTGGACCGGTCCAAATAATTATCCTTACTGTTGCCTAATTGCTCATTATTTAGATGATTTATGGTGTTTAAATAATAAAAGGCATTTCTTTTGTATCTATTTTGCATCACACACTACCAAATTATATTTGGTCACATTAAAGATGTCAAATAATCATGAAAATAAAGTTTGTGCAATTGCATCTAATAATACTACTACAATAGTTCTGCAATACAAATGCTTATTAATTATTGTCATCCACCTGTAGATGGTTTACCTTTTCATATTAGATGTGTTTGTCACACTTGAACTTAGTAGTACAAGACAGACTTAGCAAAATAAAATTTTACTTAGAAAATGTTAGGAATGCAATTGCTTATGTAGGTTGTAGTAGTAAATCTAGATATCAGAAATTTATAGAATCTTGTGCATATGATGAAATTAAACCTAAGAAGTTTAAATTAGATATCCCTCATGGATAGAATTCTACACATGAAATGTTAAAATGTTGTCTTCCTTATCATCTTGCAATTTCAACATTTTATAATAAAAAATAAAATGAGCACGTGTTAACCGATTTAGATTGACATAATTGCCAAATTATGCATGATTTTAAAACTTTTCTTCACATTCACTACTATATTAAGTGGACAATATTATCCCACCTCTAAAATATTATCTATGAGTTACTTCCAATTACTAAAGTATTTGCAAAATATAGGAACAATGCTGGTTTTGTTGAAATTTTATATGCAATGGAGGTTAAGTTTAATAAATATTGGAATTGTCGTCCATTTAATTTTTGTTTGGCTTTTATTATAGATCCTAGATTTAAAAATTTCCAAATCATGTAGATATGTGTAGGTTTTTGTTAATCAAATATTTTGAAGAATATGAAAATCTCTATGATGTAAATCAAATGGGTTAAGATGTTACTAGTTCATCATCACAACAACCTCTAACTGTAGTGGATCTAGATGATGATGACTCTCAATGAAATTGGTTAAGTCAAAATAAGGCAAAATTAGTGCAAACTGACACCCAAAATAAATTAATTGCATATTTAAGCATTGAACTTTACTTAATTATGACCGAGTTAAAATATTTTGACGTTTTAGGCTGGTGGAGAAAAAAGTCGGGTAGGTTCCACTAGTCTTTTTGAAGACGCGAGACTTATTATGTCCTCTGGCGTCAACTATGGCATCAGGGGTTGCTTTTACTGCAGGTAACATATATTGTGTGACAAGAGGTAAAGCTTATCCGATAAGTCAATCTTGATGAGCGTATCCTTGAAGAATTGGATCAACGTTGCAGACGGAATGCAGAACACAAATATTAACGACAGTAGTGACAACGACGAGTGAAGACAAATTAGTTAAACCATTATATTAAAGGAGTAATTTTTTCCTAATACTCTTAGGGTTTTTCATTACTCTTTAGGTTTAGCTAGCATTCACGTCTTTTTTATTTGTAACCAATATATTATTTCTCTAATTGCCACAATTATTATTAAATAAATTGGTTACTTTGGCGGAGAAATTGTTATTCTACTTTTTTTAATTTCGTTACTTCAATTTAAAAAACAACCAAAAGATCAAAAAACGACCCGAATAAACGAAGAAAACCTGACCTGAGCATCCCCCGGACCCAGCCTGGACCTGGCACGACACTATTGCCGGTTGTTGGCACGACTAGCCATTCGGTGTCGGCACGCCACGCTACGAGTCCCAGGTCTATTTGGAATATGAAAGTAAAACTGGGTACCGGAACAGGCCAGGCCCGAGCTCGTCTGCCCGGGAGGCTAAATGAGTCGGGCCTAAGGCCTGACCCGTTAGTTTTGCCAAAGCCCGACCTGGTTTGGTATCAAACTCTGCCAGTGCTCAAATGGCCTTAGTGGCCCGGCCCACTCGTTTCCTTTAATGGGTTGGTCCTAAAGCCTGACCCTTTTGTTTTGCCCAGCCCTGACCGAGACCGACTTGGTACGTACCCAGCTTTATATTAAAGGGGGTTAAAGTCATATGAATTGGTTTTGTACACCAGGTTTGGATACAAATTGGTTGCATGCACCCATGTTTTTGATAATTAACCAAATGCCCATTGGATCTCAAATTGTTTATTTTACACACGTCTACCGTTTGTGGGGCGACTCAGTTTCGGTTTCTGTTAGAAATTTTGCACATTACACCTTATAAATTTTGCTAATAACATTTTCTATTAGCAAAATTTTGCTAATCACACCTTATAAATAACATTTTCATATTAATATCATTCTCCTCACTCGTCTTTCTCTTCTTCCATTCTATCTCCTCTCTCACTCTCTCTCTCTCTCTCTCTCTCTCTCCTCACTATCCCGTTCGCCAACCCCACCACTGGCGGGGAGGACGGGGCGACACTGACTACGGTCTAGGGTGTGGATGCAGGAGTCCCTCACGCCGTTGAAGAGTTCATCAGAGGTCGAGATGGCATGTCTTGCTGTCGATGAAGACCACTGGGAAGGTCGGGACTATGTTCGGGGACACGAGTTTGTTGGGTTCAATGGTTGCCTCACCATAGTTGTTGCGGAGATTTGGTTGAACTGGAGTGAATGCGATGGATGAGAGTGCGTTATTTTGTTTATAATTGGTTCGAATTTCAGTTTGCATTTGATGTTTTTATTTGGAGATTTTAAAATTTTGAATTGAATATGTAAAACAAGAAGATGCAGTATTGTAGTTATTTACTACTTATGTGTGTGATATTGTTGTTGGGTGGTGCTGGTATTAGTTTGAGATTAATCTGTATGTTTCGTTAATTTGTATCAATCATATTGTTGGTGATTGCGTATAAATGTTATTATTAATTTGATTTGTTATTGACTTGTATATTTGCTTGTGTTTTGATGTTTTGGTGTTTTAGTATGGAAAGTTTAATTCAAATATTTTGTTGAATCCGAGTTGCGATTGGGAGGGAGGGATGAGAGAGGGATGGAGAGAGAGGAGTGAAGATAATGAGAGAGTTTGAGAGAGAATTGAGAGAGAACGTAGGAGAGGAGTATGAAGAAGAGAGTTAAAGATAGAGGAGGAGAATGAGAGATTTTAAGAGAGAGAGTGGAGAGAGAATGTAGGACAGAGGAGTGAAAAGAAGAGAGTTAGAGAGATAGGGAGTGGACAAAGAACGTAGGAGAGATGAGTGAGAAGAAAAGAGTTAGAGAGAGAGTGGGGGTGGAAAGAGAGATGAGTGAAAAGAAGATAGTTTGAAATTTTATGTTTATTTACATTATTTTTTTATTGACATTAAATATATTTATTATTTTATAAGGTGTAGTTTGACATTAAATTTATTTATTATTTTATTATTTTATAACTAAGTGAGCCCCACAAACTGTAAATGTGTATATAAGTAAATGTTGACTTGGGCATGTGCACTTGGGCTAATTATCAAAAACATGGGTGCATGTGACCAATTTGGGTCTAGACCAGGCAAAACCAATTCGAGGGGTAAGAATTTAGAAGGTTAAATCTAATTAATGGGGTTGAAATATAAAGGATCGAACATATAAAGGGTTTGGAAGACTAACATATGTAAGAATTGTTGGAAAATATATGGGTGTGTGTGGAAATTTGACGAAGCCAATGTTGTTGAAATTATTGTTCTAGAAGGCGATACCCTGGGATATATGGAACATGGAAGGACGTAGCCAATAAATCGCTAATAAGTGGTGTAACGAGTGCGGCAATTATTTGTTGGGTATGAGGCTTGCTGCATGAGTGGCAATTATTTGTTTGGTATGAGATCCACACGAATGCGGAAGCGGAATGTCAAATGAAATTCATCCACCTAAAATTTGTTATGTTAATCTTATCAAGTGGTGTATGACCTGATGTTAGACTTGTGTGAGTCAGCTTTTATATAATTTCTTTGATGCATTTATTGAAGGAGGTGTCATTTATCAATAATGAATAAATAATTAAAAAGATAATTAATCAGATTGTATTACGAGGTCGTAACGTTTAGCTAGAAAACCAATTACGATATATTTGTCAATTGTTGTGCGCGTTACTAATATAATCAGGTCCTACGAAGGGTTACATACATTGATCCAATGGACTAAACACATGGATGACTAAAGGGGCCCATTAAGATAACTTACCTAATGAGATTAAGATTAGCTTTGGAGAGACTTATAAATAAGAGGAGAAAATGATGCAACCAAAAAGTTTTTTCTCCTAACCCTAGTTGATTAACATGTTGATAAATTGATATTATAAAATTTTCAGATTTTATAGGACCTTAAAATTTGAATAAAAGTTGTTTAAATGTTCATGCATATTATGAACCATTGTTGTTTTAAGTACATGCATGATTTTAGGGTTAATATGTGATTAGATCATGTATGCTTTTGAGTGAGAGTTATGAATTTTATTTTCAATTTTCGGATTGGGCCTGGAGCTCAATTAATTTTATGGTAATATGCATGCTTATGGTAATTTAAACATGTATGCTTGATAAATTAGATTTACCATATGTGATGCAACCTTGATTACTTTGATTTATGATAATATGCATGTTTGATTTATTTAATTAAAGCGCATAAAAGGTTGATTGACTAATTTAAATGGCTGATTTGATTAGTTTAAATAAGATTTATTAATTTGATTAAAAATATTTTGCATTTACTTAGCTGTAAATGTATGATATTATCCATGGATGATATGTGGTATTATGCGTGGATGATATTATGCATGGATGAGTAATATTATGTGTGATATTATTGTGAAGCGCGGTATATGTTTGTAATATGTGATGTTATGAATGTATGGTTTTGTGAGATGACTAGTATGGCCTAGTATACTATCTACGTATCGTTGCACATTATTTTGTAAATCCTATTTTATTATTTTATTTATTTTATACGATCTGCGTATCGTGGTGTATTATTGTAATAGTAATTAAGATTATATTTTTTTAGTCTTGTGAGCTTGATTGAAAAAAAACAAGGATGGGGATCCAAGACGTTCAAGACGGTGTTCCTATGAAGACTAGTCTTTTAGGAGTATGGGTCATACTAGGATCACAATTTATTTTGCATGTTTTGTGTATGTTTATGTATGTTTGATGTTTATGTTATGAGTTCACATTATAAACAAACATAATAAACAAAAGTCCTTAAAACAAATTTGAGTTTACATGCCTTTCCAAATTGACGCCTATGAAGCCCTCGAAAATGGGTGATGGGTTATGCCAAAGCAAGGCGTCACCTTTTCTCTTGGGATAGTACGGGTAAATTCAAAGAAGGGGTTTACTTTTTTAATTTGGTTGATCTCAACAAAATCATCAAAGAGTTTTGGATTTTGAGGCAAAGGAGTGGGAATTTTAACATAAGATGTTACCTACCAACCAAGAGTTATAAAAGTTATAACTAGTAAAGGAGTTTACTTACCTTGATCACCTAGTCTTGAGGAAGGGCCAAAGTCCGCTCAATATTTTGTGAAATAGGGTATTGGAATCACTAGTTCAATAAGGGACAAATTATAAATTGAGTAGTCTGTTGTAGCTTAACTATGTAAATTGTTTAAATGTTTTGAGCTATTTATGACAAAAGTAATAAACATGCAAATTTCTTTCACATATAGATTAATGGCCGAAAATAGTAATACCGTTTTCAATCTCCGTTTTATCCTTGAGAAGGACAAGCTGAACGGAAATAATTTCCTTGATTGGGAAAGGAATCTGAGAACTGTTCTCAGGTCAGAAAACAAGGAGGACAAGAAGAATGACGCATTAGCTTCTTCTTCAAGTACCCTTGTTATTGATGTTAATTTAGCAAATTCTTCTTTATGGGTATTTGATACCGGATGTGGATCCCACATTGTTTCCAATGTGCATGGACTAAGAAGAATTAGGAACTTGGCAAAAGGGAAAATTGATCTACGAGTTGGAAATGGAGCAAGAGTTGATGCACTAGTTGTAGGATCTTATGATTTATGTTTACCCTCAAGCTTAGTTCTAGAATTTAATAATTGTTATTTTGTTCCCGCTATTGATAGAAACATGTTTCATCTTCAATATTGGATGTTGAAGGTTATTATTTTTATGTCAATGCTAAATTACTTAATGGCCTCTATTTACTTGAATTAGATCGTCATATCTTTAACATAAATACCAAAAGGAAAAAAAATCAAATGAATCGAATCCCACTTACCTTTGCCATTGTCGTCTTGGTCACATAAACCTGAAACGCATGCAAAAGCTCCAAAAGAATGGACTTTTAACATCGTTTGATTTAGAATCATATGATACATGTGAATCTTGTTTGATGGGAAAAATGATAAAGGCACCCTTTATTGGAAAGGATGAGAGAGCAAGTGAACTATTGAAACTCATACGTACATATGTGTGTGGTCCAATGAGTTCCATGGCTAGAGGAAGTTTCAATTATTTCATCACATTTACTAATGATTTAAGTAGATATGGTTGTGTATACTTAATGAGACGTAAAACTGAATCATTTGAAAAGTTCAAACAATTTCAAAATAAAGTAGACAACCAACTTGACGAGAAAATCAAGTCATTACGATCAGATCGTGGTGGCGAGTATTTGAGTGAAGAATTTGATGATCATCTTAGGAGTTGTGGAATCGTTTCACAACTAACTCCACTAGGAACACCACAATGGAATGGTGTGTCCGAAAGGAGAAATCGAACATTGTTAGACATGGTTCGATCTATGATATGTTTTGTCAGTCTTCCAGTATCATTTTGGGGATATGCTCTTGAAACAACTGCTTTTACACTAAATAAAACTCCGTCAAAAGCTATGGAAAAGACTCCATATGAGATATGAAATGGAACAGTTCCAAACTTGTCTTTTTTGAAAATCTGGGGATGTGAAGCTTATGTAAAACGTTTACTCTCTGATAAGCTTGCACCTAAGTTAGACAAATATTTCTTTGTGGGTTATCCAAAAGAAACTAAGGGTTATTACTTCTATAACCAATCAAAGAACAAAGTGTTTGTTGCTCGTGATGGTGTCTTTTTGGAAAAGGGAATTTCTTTCCAAACAGACAAGTGGGAGAAATGTAGTTCTTGAAGAAATTTGAGAAGAGCAAATGTAGTTCAACCCACATAAGAGACAACGACATATGTGTATGACACCTCAATCGAGGTGGGAGTGTAGGATTTCGTGTCCTTATGTATGTATGTATTTTAAAATTTTAATATAACATACAAGATTGATTTTCATATTTTCAGCAATTTTATGTACATCTATTTGTGTTTTATTCTAATAACATGCAACCTACATTTATTAAAATAATCCACAAAGATAGAATCACACCTAAAAATTGTCTAAAATCTTTTTGATGTTCCAGAGTCGCGTTGCCCGCTGAATCGTCCACTGAATTGTCTCCGAGTGTTCACCAAACTCTAAATAAAGTTAGAGAGAAATGAACTACCCAATCAATCTCTAACAACGTTTAGAATCAAGCTAATTACCCCTCTTTAAGCTCCTGAGAATCTTATCTCCAAAACTTAAATTTACTAAGAGATTTTCGTGGTGATTAGGGAGAGATTAATGAGAGAAAGAATTTTGCATTAGTATTTAAAACAAGTAGGAATATGTGCCCTTTTATAGGCTCCCAAAACATCTTCATCAAGAGCTATTATTTAGCCATGATCCATTGTTTTTCCCTCCTAAAATTAATCTCTAAATTCCACATAATCACCCACAAAAAATATTTTAATTAAATCTGGAATTATTACACCCATGATTTAATTAATCTCTTAATAATTCAGGCAGAATCGTTCTTGTTCGGTAGACCGAGAATTATTCGGTCAACCGAACCATTCGGTTATAACACGTGTTCGGTGCACCGTGAGCTAGACGGTCGACCGAATCCGTATGAGAAAAATTCCTTGGAAGAATTCGGACGAACCACGTCTTGTAATCGGTCTACCGTTGACCCACCAAAATCGCTCCTGGGACATAGTCATCGGATGACCGGGTCACCTTCGGTCTACCGAAAATACTACTTCTCGGTTGACCATGCACACTCGGTTAACCGAACCCGATTGTCCAGGCACTCCAGAAAATTTTGGTCAACCAATTGTGCTTACCCGTTCCCCATTCGGTTAACCGATCCGAAGATACCCCGGTCGACCGAACCATGAACGGTTCACCGTGTTTTACCCTGATTTTACCTTTGTCAAATTTTGGATTTATTTCCAACAAAATTTGATCTTTTGGGTTTTTTAGCAATTCACATCCTATATATATCATCATATGTAATATTAAATTATTACACCCCATAATATATACCTCATATGAATTTATTATGATTCTAATTATGTCAATTCTCATGACATATTGATTTTAATTAATTCACCATATGTGTCTTATTTTCACATGAAACCCGACACTTCATATGAACTTAAAATCAACCTCTTGTTTCCCAGTTTTGTGGTGTGACCTATAGGAGGATCAAAGCCAAATTGACAGTGATATTAAACACTTAATATCTCAAACTATAAACGGTATCTAGATACACATTATAGTTACCAAATTAGCATAGATGTCTTTGTTCCACCCGAACCAAAACACAATCTATTTAGTGATGTAAGTGCACCACTTGTGTCTGTCTCTTGCCTCATGATATTAAGAATATATACAAAGTAAAAATGTGTCATCTTTGTATTATATTCATTTCTTGATCTCTTTAAGCTAATTATAACTATGTAACTTAACTCAAGTTACATTGTGCACATTATAATTTTGCTTTATCAAGGGCCCCACTAATATCATCACTCAATTAAGAGGGGCAATGATAATCGTTTGACCAGCTATCTTTTCCAGCACAAGTCATGCTCAACCAACTATTGCCTTTATCACTATACTCATTGATAGCTTTTGACAATAATCAAATTAAGCACTTCCTGAGTGAAAAGATATAAGTCTCATATCTTAGGATCCAAGACACAGTAAAAACATTAATGACACGAAACACAATTCCATAATGTTTTACTTGTTAGGTCTATTCAATATATAAAAGTAATCTTTCCCTCTTTTATATACTCATGTCGTCAATTATTTGTAGAGCTACAACAATCGATGACCAAAACGACAATCTTATCTCGGTAATTAATGTTCCATGTTAATTACCATGATTGTGAATAACTTTTGATTTATGTAAACCATTATCTTTTAGAGCTCTACGGTTAAGGACCAAACGCCTCTTCCTTAACACTTCCAAAAGATGAATACCTTAATCAAGGAATAAAATGTTTGCACATTCAATTCATAATAATTGACATATAAAAGTAAAACTTTTAGAACACATTCCTTTCAGGGAGTACCTTTACCGGTGGTAGAGGTACATGACTCTAAAACCCCGACAAGGGTTACAGATAATATATCTACAGTCGTGCATTCACCACATGACTCTTTTACTGTCCCACTCGAATTTAATTCATTCAAAGATTCACAAACCGTTGTGAACACTTCTATTGTTGCTCCAATCCTACGTAGATCTGATAGGCCACGATCTCGGCCCAAGAGGTATGTTAATTTCCTTTTGACCGAGAGTTGTGAAATCCTACTTTTGGAAAGTGAGGAGCCTAACAGCTACAAAGAAGATATGATGGGTCCAGATTCCGAAAAATGTCTTGGAGCCATGAAATCTGAAATGGAATCCATGTCTGAAAATCAAGTTTGGAACTTGGTTAATTTGCTAGATGGGGTAACACCCATAGGATGGAAATGGATTTTCAAATTGAAAACATACAAGGATGAAAACGTGAACATTTTTAAAGCTAGGCTGGTAGCAAAAGGTTAGTGGAATCTTCATTTCAATGAGGTCGTCAAAAGTTTTGGTTTCCTCAGAAATGAAGAAGAATCTTGTGTCTACAAGAAGGTTAGTGGGAGTTGTGTTTTTTCTTGGTCTTGTATGTAGATGATATACTGCTCATAGGAAACGACATTCCAATGCTTGAATCTACAAAGATCTGGATTGGAAAGTGTTTTTCAATGAAAGACCTGGGAGAGGCAGAGTACATCTTGGGCATCAAGATTATAGAGATAGATCTAAAAGGATGATTGGATTAAGTCAATGAACTTATATAGATAAGGTACTTGAAAGATTCAACATGAAAGACTCTAAGAGAGGATTTCTACCCATGTCTCATGGCACAACGTTAAGCAAAACTTTGTGTCCATCTGGGCTTGATGAGCGGAAGCGTATGAGTATAATCCCTTATGCCTTGTCAATAATATCTATCATGTATGCCATGATATGTATTCGCCCAGATGTTGCATATGCTCTGAGTATGTGTAGCAGATTCCAATCAAATCCAGGTGAGGCACACTGGATTGTAGCTAAGAACATCATTAAGTACTTGTGAAGGACTAAGGATAGTTTCTTGGTATTTGGAGGAGAAAGTGAGCTTATTATCGAAGTCTATGTTGATGTGAGCTTCCAAACCGACAGAGATGATTTCCGGTCTCAGGTCGGATACATTTTTCGTCTGAATGGAAGAGCAGTGAGCTGGAAAAGTTCAAAGCAAAGCACTGTCACTGATTCTACAACTGAAGCAGAATACCTTGAAGCTTCAGAAGTTGCAAAGGAAGGGGTTTGGATTAAGAAGTTCATTACTGAGCTTGGTGTAGTTCCTAGAATTGATAGAGGTGTGGACTTTTATTGTGATAATAATGGTGTCATTGCTCAAGCAAAGGAACCTAGATCTCACCAGAAATCCAAACATATTCTCAGTAAGTTTCATGTAATACGAGATATCACTGAAATGAAAGATGTTAAGATTTGCAATGTTCATACGGACGACAATGTGGCTGATCCGTTAACTAAACCATTACCTTAGGCCAAGCATAAGAGTCATACTAGGGCCACAGGAATAAAACACATTGCAGAATGACTTTGATTATGTAATATCTAGTACAATGAAGTTGTTCATGAATATTGGTATTGTTTACGTTTGTCAAATGAAATAAAACTTCAATATTTATTTAATTATGGTTTATAATTAAATAATTGTCCAAAATAAATTATAAATTCAAATAGGTTTGTCAAATACGTGATTTGGTAAATGAAATCCTATAATGTGAACTTGAATGTATATTTTATTGTTGTCTCTAGTCTAGGTCATTGAGTTGGACTTCAATGACTTGTAAAGACTAGTTTGTAAGTTGATTGATAGCACCGTTTCATGGGATATAGAGAAATTCGATGTCTAGTCAATTACATGGATATATGTTGGAGAACATATATTGGACTAACCCGCTACGTGAATCTTTAAGAGATTTGAAATGTCATAAGATTTCTCGTTGACTATTTATGTAGATTCCTCAAACATGAGTGCATCACTTTCCTTGTATGAGAATTGGTATATTCTTGACTCCGTCAAACACCACGCCATAAAAGGAGGCTATAAAGGTGGAGGTCAGAATTGACATGAATAATATGGAGAAGTGTGGATGTGCATGATTGGATTTGTCCTCCTACTTAGTAGGAATGTTATCGTTCGTCTGTTGAAGAGTGAAAACTGAAATGCATGGTCATGCTCAAATGGATTAAGAGTTAATCATTTGTTTCAGCAGTTTGAACTCAGATTTCAAGAAATGGTCTGAACGGAATGAGATGACATACTATCTTACCTGATGTCCGAATCAAGACAATAAGAGACAAAAGAATTTATTATTGCGCACTTGTTAAAGATAAGTGGGTGATTGAAGGAGGTGTCCTTTATCAAGATGACAATGAATAAATAGTTAAAAAGATAATTAATCTGATTGTATTAAAGGGTCGTAACGTTTAGCTAGAAACCAATTACGATCTAAGTGTCAATTGTTGTGTGCGTTACTAATATAATCGGGTCTTACAAAGGGTTACATACATTGATCCAATGAACTAAACACATTGATGGCTAAAAGAGCCATTAAGCTAACTTGCCTAATGAGATTATGGTTAGCTTTGGAGAGACTTATAAATAAGAGGAGAAAATGATGCAAACAAAAAGTTTTTTTCTCCTAACCCTAGCCGTCACCCTTTTTAGTCGTCCCCCCTCTCCACCAAGGAAGAAAGTTGTTCTTCCACTCCTCTCGTTCTAGCGAACGTGTTGGTGGAGTTTAGTTTGTGGTTCGTGTGTCCCGAGTAGAGGAATTACACTTGGGATTCTTCGCACCTCCGTGAGCAAAAGAAAGGCACACATCAAAGGTATAAATCGTTGTACGTTAGTTTTCCTCATTATTATCATGTGCATGGATCTTAGGTGGTTGATGAATTTAGAAATCGTTTCTATGTTATTTTTCCTTTGCATTTCATCGTAACCCAGCATTTATGTGTTGCATCGTGTCAACTAAATGGGTTTCTACTTCTATGACTTTTTTGCAATATTTTTTCAGGCACATAAGGGAGCTTCTGGCGGCAAAAAAAGGGTTTGGAGATTGATATATGAGTAGGTCGTATTTGTTCAAGTGCATTTCCCAAAATGTAAAATTGCCTTAGACCACTTCATGTTTTATGCACCATCTTCGTCTTACTTGTTATGACTTTCTTTTTATGATGTAGATGAATGCATGCATGCATCACTTAAAGATAATATAGTGTTAATGTCATGATTAATCAATTGCAATGGATGTTCAAATCAAAAGATGTGTCTAATAAAAATAAGAATGTTATGGCAAACATATGAACCTACGTAGATATGTTGGATAAAAAACGAGACCTTGACCATAGGGAAAGAGTTGGAGTAGGCTCGACTTAGGAGAAGCTTGTACAATAGAGAGTAAGATGGTTTGACATGTACAAAGAAGACTCATGCAGGTTTTTAGTACAATATCATTCATTGCATCCATGTTAATTTTTTCTTTTACTCCATTTATGTGATACTTGGATTTTTAGTTGATGTGTTTTAAGTCTTAGGTAATAAACACAACTACAGAAAATGGAATATATGTCGGATGTACGGGGCTATATACGTCGGATATAAGCACTCTCAGATCTGACGTCTATGTGTGCGTCATCTATACATAGACGTTGACCTTCATATAGACCGACGTTTATACCTAACGAATATATTCAAGATTAAAACCAAAAAAATCAAAATGTTGCATTCACCAACAATAAATGAGAGGAGAAGTTTACTAACATTGAAAAGAATCGTAACTACAAGAAAAATCCGAAAACAAACCAACAAAAACGAACTTAACACTTACATTGGTTAGGATGAAGAGGAAGATGGAGGAAGAAGGAGAAGAGGGCCGGAGACGGGGAGGAGAGCTTGGGACGTCGCTGCGGTGCCAGAGACGGTGCATATCGGTCGGAGGTCGGTCGCGGAGGAGAGTTCGGTCGCGGGACGACTAGGGTTTGGGTGGGTTTCATCTGAAATGAATGACAGAAAACGCGTCTGTTCGATTTCTTTAAGACCTATAGACGTCGGATATTAAAGATATCTGACGTCTATACCTCGACGTCTATACGCAGGGGGTATAGATGTCGGTCGTCTACAACAGCCGACGTCTATACCCTATAGACGTCGGCTTCACAGGGATTCTAACACCCGACGTCTATAAGTCGACGTCTATAGCATATAGACGTCGGATGAAATCAATATTCCAATAGCCGACGTCTATAGTATCATATAGACGACGGTCATAGTAATGACCGACGTCTATGTTATCTTCGTCCAACTAGATGTCGGCTGTTATAACAACTGACGTCTATTTGGCGACGAGTAAAGACTATTCTGCACTAGTGAAGAAGAGAAATAGAACAAAAATGACTCAATTGCAAGAAGTTTGGACTGAAATGTAAGCATCTTGGACGTAGATGAAAAGTCCAGGCACCTAATTGCAAATCCTGGAGGGACCTAAGTGCAACAAAAAACAATTCTAATGCAAAAAACCATTAAACCAAGATTCTGAGGAGTTTCAAGTAAATAAAGATGAATGAGATTGAACCAATGGACCAGAGGTGCACCCACCTGCATACAAGGGTAGATATCCAAATCAGCTATTGACGGATTCGCTATGCTACTTTCTAGTGCCCGAATTCGGGTGTGGCTCGAGAGATTTGGTTTTGGTGCACCAGACTTATGCAAGTTCAAATACAACTATTGGATCGGATCAAGATCAATCAAGAACATCCTTCTTTTATAACTAACAATGTATATTCTCTCTTTCTTGTTCTTCTTTCTCATTCAGTGTTAGAATATGGTTTATTACCAAATTTGACTATAAGATGAATGAGATGGATGAACGTTGTAATGTTTGTTGTGTTAATTTAAGAAAAGATTTATGTTCCTCTTGTTTTCTCCTTTCCAATAATGCAAGTTTCATTACAATCTATTAGTTAGTTCCCTTTCTTTAGTTTTGCGCTATGTTTCATGTTATAGTTGCATGTTTAGGTACTTTGTGATGATGAGTAAGTAGATCCAGCCTTAGGGGTGGAGGAAGATGTAATTACGGTGTGTTTGTGGATATGTGATGCCTCTTTTCTAATCATTTTTCGCTCTTAATGTTAGATTTATTCATATGTGTGATGAATGGCTAGGTTTGATGGGTCAATGACCACCTAGGATCTTGATTCATGCTAGGTGGAGTTCTTATACTAGTATGGATTTATATCTAATGAATGGCATGGTTGGAGGGTTTCCGTTAATCTTGTTGTTTATGGTTTCATGTGATACTTGTTGTAACTTGTGAACTCTTGATATCTTAATGACCACACTAAGTGTAATAACCTTAATCTAAACTCCCTAATTAAACTAAACTAAACCTAATTAGCCTTAATTAATCGTGCTACAGTAATTTTGAGGTGGAGGTGTTGGATAAGATTTGGGTTTTGGCTATAAATAGAGGGGTGTGAGCTAACAAAAATGTTTTCTTCATCCTTGACGATTTCCAGAGAGTGTGAGACGCAATCATCACACTG
Source organism: Triglochin maritima (assembly GCA_963682175.1). NCBI lineage: Eukaryota > Viridiplantae > Streptophyta > Magnoliopsida > Alismatales > Juncaginaceae > Triglochin > Triglochin maritima. Next base: position 11,183,038 of record OY821774.1, on the reverse strand, counting down.
AAGGTCGGGGAGAAGGAGAAGAAGAGGAGGAGAAGGAGAAGAAGTTGGGTTGGGCTTGCCAAAGCTTGGGAGGCTTCCACGAACTTCAAAAAGGTATGTCAAGTCTTCATTATAACTCACATGAGCCTTGTGGGTGTTGGGGATCGACGTTGGTGTCGAATTCCCCGTCGAATTGCAACCTATTCAGAGGTTGCAGACGACAATCGGTCGACCGGTGCCTGTGGGCAGTCGACCGATTCTATTATTATATTGATTTGCACCCGCAAACGGTCGAACGATGTCGAAGGACGATCGACCGTTATGCCAGATTTCTGCGGGAAAAAAAGGTTTAATGTTGTTATTGGTCGAACGGATCCATTTCGCCGGTCCACCGAAACAATGAGAATAGGTCGGTTGGGGGTTTTGACTTATTAAACGGTCGAACATCCATAACCTGGTTCGACTGATCTATTCGATGCTAAGTCGGTAGGGAGCTTTGACCATCAAAACGATCGACCGTTCTTTAACTTTCGGTCGACCGACTGAGCATTTTAAATAAGCAGTAGAGTGCATGTGATGTTTCGGTCGAACTGTATCTCAGTTTCGGTCGATCGAATATGACTTGGGCAAAATGCTGAGAATTCCTGTTATCGGTTGAACGGACCCTTGGTTCGACCGGTCGGATATATATAAATTATAAATATTGTATGGCGTAGACCATCCAAACGGTCGACCGCTAGATGACTTTTGTTCGACCGATTGGTCGGTAATTCGGTTGGCGTGGTTCGACCGAATGCATTGTTTGTACAATACCGAGTACTGTGTGGAAGACCGGTCGACCGGTGTGCTTGTAGCGGTCGACATATCTGCCGCAGGTTGGTGGATTTATCCACACGTGAGCCGTCGAGTATAGGTTGACTACCGGCTCTGAGACGACGGTCGATTACCGGCCTTGGGAGCGACAGATTTCACCTTCGACGAGGGCGTATTATTGTTTTGCCTCTCATATCGTACGGGGTGTGAGAGATGATTGCCGTAAACCTTGGGCTGTTTGCTGGGGTTTGTCAGTAGACCGAGGATGTTCCGGCAGGGTGCGCGTCTGACCGCTCTTGAGGGAGCAGCGGCTGTCGTCTTGTCCGAGTTGTGCATTCGGCGGGCTGACTCGCTCCTGTGGTGGCGGCATAGTACCGGGAGGCCTTTCTGGCGGTGCTTGTGGGAGCAGTGGTGTCGTTTGACCCTTGTGTGGCAGCGGTGGACTGACTTGACCCTTGTGCGACATGAGTGGTTCAGTACCGCGGAGGCGGTGAGGGGTATTATTGTGGACTCGAGGTGGATGATCATGTGCATTGCATTGCATTGTTTTTAATTTCATTTTGTATTTTAGGAGGTTTGGCATACGGGGTTCCAGTAGGGAACTCAGGCATGTTTGTTTGTTTATATTTCAGGCAGCGAGCACCATTAGAGTCGAGGTGGTGACCGAGGAGGGTTCCCCTGGGATCTGATCCTGTGTTTGTCTATCTCTTCTTTTGAGGTGATTACATGTTGTATAGTTTTTGTTTGTAATCACAGTCAGTCTGTATGTTTGACTTCCACGTGGATCTTTTATATTATATATATTGATTTATTTTCCGTGACGTGCCTCTTATTGACCATTGACGGTCTTTTATATTGTTTAAATTTTCCGCTGTTTTCGGAACGAACCTCGGTTACGCTGATGTTCCAAAATGCAATTTGGTTTCATGTCTTTACGCTCTATTAACCCCATGTGTTGAATTACTTGCGCACGCAGGTTCCTATATGCCCTACCCATCATAGGTAATTAGTTCACACACTCTCTCTTGACACGCACTTGTTCTTCATGGATTGGCATGACAAACACTACATTCTATACTCCTTCACCCTTGGGTCTTTTATCTTGTCTCATCTTTCTTGCTGCCAAGGGGAGTTATAGGAGAATGATACATGCGGAATTTGATAAGTTCCGAGAACGATAATTTACGGAATTCACTACTTATTTTCTAGTTTAATATTAGTTTAATTGGTTTGGATTTTGATTTTGACCGTGCTTCTAATTTACGTAGAGTGAACAACCTCTTTTCCATGCATCCTGCTCCAGCTCGAGTATGGTGTTGAACTTGGTTCAAGGATAATGAACTCCTTCGTCAGATCAGTACTTGCACTGTTCTTACCGACGTCGTTCACTTGTGATTAAAAGTAACGAAATTCAAGAGTTGATCAGGAGGCATTGAAGAGAAGAGGAGTGTTGAGTTGTAGGTAAGGCAAGAAAAGAGGTAGACGAGATTAATTTGGGAAGCAAAGATTAAGAGACTTAAAGGATTGAAAGATTCCCAAGAATTTTATTTTCAATAGGAATGCACGGAAGAAGGCAATTTACAAGCCAAAACCGTGAATTTCCGTTTCTGGCCTACCCCTATCTTAGCTGGGATTTAAAGACATCGTTGTTGCTACTTGCTATCATTATTAATTTGTTAGTTAAAAGTCAAGAAACATGTGTACCGTATTGTTTTTAACTCATACTTGCGAAACCTAATTGATAAGTAATTGTTCTCCTTCAAACCATAGAGATTCCCCCCGATTTGGAGACATTGTCGTCAAATTATCTCTCTTTCGTGTTTATTGTTATTAGGGATGCAATAACCGTCAAGCGAACTCTCAGCAAGATATATAGAACCTATCAACATCTTCAATTATTTGCTCGTACGAGAGCATACATTATTACAGGTTTAACTCTACAAAGGATAAAGAGATCTCGAAGTGCAAAAGATCTTGTGGAACAATGTTAGAATTCCGCTCCAAATTGTGGTCAGTTGTAGGTTTGGGGCCTGATATTAATGTAACCACTTCTCTTAATTTCATCCGATTAAAAAAATATGCAGCAAAGAGACTACAGAAGAGACACTGAGAAAACCTTCACTGTAATTTCAAGTTTTGAAAAGTGTACCTAAACAAATATAAATTTTCAATATCACTCTTTTTCAAACAAAAAAAGAGGAGATAATCCCCTAATATTTGAAGATTAAATTTAAATTCCAAAAAGAAATCATCTCGTTGACGGATGTTGTTTACGGACATTTTGTTTGAAAGTGCGTGCTAGTAATAGAACCTCTCAATAATAAAAGGGTCATTTGCTTGGGTAGACCTCAAAAGGTGCACAATTGGTTAAATACCCCTGAGTTTTTACTATTCACTTGGGTACACCTCGTTGCACTGCATATTGCTTGCATGCCCTCAGACCATTTGTGGGGCCCATTCCGTTAAATTTTCTGTTGGTTTATTTACAAAACACACCCTCTAAATTTCAAATATCCTTAATATTAAATATAAAAACACAAAACAAATATTTTCTTTACAAACACACCCCTTCTTCTTATTCTCTCTCTTTTATTCTCTCTCTACTCTCTCTCTCTCCACTCTCTCTTGTTTTCTCTCTCCTCTCTTCTCATTCTCTCATTTTCTCTCTCTCGCTACTCTCTCTATTGTTCTCTCTCTCTCCTCTCTCTACTCTCTCTCTCTCTCTCTCTCTCTCTTCGGTTCTCTCTACTCTCTCTCTCTCTCTCTCTCTCTCTTCGGTTCTCTCTCCTCTCTCTACTCTCTCTCTCTCTCTTCGGTTCTCTCTCCTCTCTCTCCTCTCTCTCTCTCTTCGGTTCTCTCTTCTCATTCTCTCATTCTCTCTCTCTCTCTTATTCTCTCTCTCCTATTCTCTCTCATGTTCTCTCTTCTCCGGAAGACAGTCCCAACACAGACGGTATGCACGTCCAGGAGAGCCAGAACGTTTTCATTACCAATTCCACAATTGCATCAGGTGATAATTAAACCCATGGTTATATAAATAGTCACTTATGAATTTATATAAACTAAACCAATATTTGTTTTTTAAATTGGTGCAGGAGATGACTGCATTGCTGTTGGAAGGAGATTTTCAAATATCAATATTACCAAAATAACATGTGGTCCTGGGCATGGCATCAGGTACGCTACATCTAAGTTTGGAAGAGAGAGAGGACAGGAGAGAGAGTAGAGAGAGAGAGTAGAGAGAGGAGAGAGAGTAGAGAGAGAGAGAGAGGAGAGAGAACCGAAGAGAGAGAGAGAGGAGAGAGAATGAGAAGAGAGAACCGAAGAGAGAGAGAGAGAGAGAGAGAGAGAGAGAGAGAGTAGAGAGAGGAGAGAGAGTAGAGAGAGAGGAGAGAGAGAGAACAACAGAGAGAGTAGCGAGAGAGAGAGAGAATGAGAGAATGAGAAGAGAGAACCGAAGAGAATGAGAGAATGAGAAGAGAGAACCGAAGAGAGAGAGAGAGTAGAGAGAGGAGAGAGAGTAGAGAGAGAGGAGAGAGAGAGAACAATAGAGAGAGTAGCGAGAGAGAGAAAAGAGAAAACAAGAGAGAGAGTGGAGAGTAGAGAGAGAAAGAGAGGGGAGAGAGAGAATAAAAGAGAGAGTAGCGAGATGGAGGAGAGAGAAAACAAGAGAGAGTGGAGAGAGAGAGAGTAGAGAGAGAATAAAAGAGAGAGAATAAGAAGAAGGGGTGTGTTTGTAAAGAAAATATTTGTTTTGTGTTTTTATATTTAATATTAAGGATATTTGAAATTTAGAGGGTGTGTTTTGTAAATAAACCAACAGAAAATTTAACGGAATGGACCCCACAAACGGTCCGAAGGCATGCAAGCAATATGCAGTGCAACGAGGTGTACCCAAGTGAATAGTAAAAACTCAGGGGTATTTAACCAATTGTGCACCTTTTGAGGTCTACCCAAGCAAATGACCCATAATAAAACTGGTATAGGTCCTCATCAATCGTGGGAGTCATCACTCTTAATTTCCTTTTTTTAGAAAAGTATGTGAACTGCATATATTTGGACTACATGCATACACTTATTCACCGTAGTAGAGCTGTAGAGGGTCTTTTCTGGGGAGGTAAAGTTGTCTCTGAGGATGGTTGCGAACACGTCGTACGTCGTGGTGCTCATGTCTCTAGCTTCCATTTAAATAAGTTCTTTGACGATGACATTAAGATGGTGGAGGCACGTCGCAATACAAGAAGAACAATTAAAATATAAATTAAACTGATCTAACCTGTGTTTATGGCTTTACGCATATACCCATGTCTAAGCAACTAATATTAATTCGTCTCCTTAATTGTAATAACACAGACGTGCCGCATTGTAAACGAAGACAAATTAAATATCATAGACGAAAAATCAATCCCAAAATGTCAATGTTATTGTGAAGTATTATGAACACATGTTGATAATGATACCAAATACGGATCACTACTTACACTCTCGATCAGGGGGGAAAAGAATCAAAATAAGACACAAAGATTCCAAATACAAATTGTGAAATCGAAGACTCGGGTAAGCCCGGCCGCACAACCCAACATTTCCCAAAGAAGATGAAAAAGAATTAACAACAAACAAAGCAAACAAACTTTCCACGTACGTAAAACAAAGATACGTGGATCCACATTAGAGATTAGGGGTGTAAATGAGCCCTGTCTGAGGAATCCATTCCTCCGACTGTAGGAACTTGTTGGGAGCAAACTTCTCGGCTTGGGTATCGCTCATTTCCGATACGACTCCTTTCCATTTAACCCGGTCCTCCGTCGGGGCCCCTGGACCGAAGTTCTGATACTCGCCGTAGAAAATGGTGTCTGGCGGGGTGACTCCGGTGATCCACTCCATCCACCCGGCGGGTTTGATAATCGATGGGAGGTAGGAGTCCATGAAGACTGTGGTGGAGTGGTTCTTCCAGGGTCTTCCAAGGAAGACGTCGACACCAGTGAGGTTGTCGGCAGGCCAGATTTTGGAGTTATGGATGGAAATGCCGGTGTTCATGTTGGGGTCGGCCTTGCCTTGAGCGGTAATGACGTCAGACTGGCCCGGGTTGGGGCGTCGGGGGTAGATGTTGCAGTGCTGTAGGACGGTGGCGGCGTTGCCGAAGATGAAATCGACTGAACCGTAGATATCACAGTCCTTGTAAAACTGGCGGTCGGAGTGGACGTAGAGGGTGTCCTGGAAAGCGTTGAACTGGCAACGGAAGAATATCGACTTGTCCGATTGGGACATTAAGGCCACGGCTTGGTGCTTTGATGGACCGGCCGTGTTGAAGAATCCCATGTCTCTTGCCAAGAACCCGTCACCCTTCACCGCTGCGCGATCAAATTCACAACAACAATTATACCACTTGGTTATTTTATTGATTCATATTAGTAGATAAATTTACAAGTAAATTTATCATTCATGACTGCACGATCACTTATAATATTAATTAATGCAACCTAGCTAACTAAATAGTAAGAGACGTGTGTTAAGATTTTATTTATTACGTTCAAGTTTCGGGACGTCTATCTTAATTTAAATAAAATTTAAATTATAAAACACAATTATAAAGATCAAAAGATGAAAATATTTTGGAAAATGGACCACATAATTGAGGATTTATATATGAGTCATTTTAATCTTACAATTGCCGGTGTGCATGCAATCACTTGAATGGATATTAGTAATTTTAAATTAACTGGTTAATTAACTAGTAAAGTATTTAAAAAATCACCAAAAGTCGCCGACGAGAAGGTAGGAGTGCCATCAACAACATTCAAGCTGCCGGACACAATGGTCTCATCCTTCCCATCTCCGATCATCACAATATTCCACATCCACTTTTCGATGACGACGTTCTCATGGTAAGTCCCCTCCTTCACATATATAACGAAGTAATCCTCGCTCTTATTCGGCACCAGCTGGAGCGCCTCCGATATCGTTTTACAATCACCCGACCCGTCCTTCGCGACCACCAAGTTCGGCCAGAGCGGACCACCTGCATCCTCCAGCAACTTCCTTTGGCTCACCGACACCCACGATGGGTACTCATCACTCAAAAGCCTCCTCCTCAAGCTAATAGACTTCAAATATTTAGAAACGGTGGTTAAGATGGCAAGACTGTTACTCGCCAACGCGGTCGAGTTAATCACCGAGTCGCCTACCAAAGCCCGCAAGTCCACCGGCGCCCCCTCGAACCCGTCCACGCAGGTCTGCTGATAGGTGAGCGCTGAGCTAAGCCAGGTTTTTAGATTGTCCACCACTTCTTTGGACGAAAGATCCTTGTCGTCCGGCACCGTCTCGTTGAGCTTCACGACCGCAAGCTCGATAAGCTCCTTGCAGTTCTTCAGCGCCTTGACGTGGATTCTGTCGGTCGAGTTCTTAATCTCGATATTGTCTATCCTCTTTGACGCCTCCCCCAGCTCGTTCATGGCGATCTGGATGGAGAGGTGGAAGATGGTTCGAGGGTCGAGCATGGACGTGGAGTTGACCACGGTGGCCAGGCTGTCGTAGCAGGTCTCTGGGTAGAGCGTCACGTTGCATATGCCTTTGAGGGCGGTGACGAGTTTTGCTTGGGAGGTAAGCTCGGGGGTTTCGTTGGATTTGCTATTGCGGCCGTGGGAGGATATGGCGATGGCGGTGATGATGATGGCTATGAGGACGACTACCGAGATGGCCAAGATGGCGATTCTCTTCTTCGACCTTCCTGCACCGCCATTGCAACCAAACACACCCATGATGTGGGTTGGTTAAGGAGGGAGATGGAAGAATGGCGAGCGGGAGATGAGAGAATGGTGAGTCTTCGATATACAAGACTCAATAATGTTTATGGTGTTGGTTCCACGTTGGGATTCGTTTCATAGATGGTTTTTTCCCGGTTCTTTTAACTATATTTTAGATAAGGTTTTTTGCATGGCTGCACCTCGCAGTCTCCTAATTGATGTTATACACCCGAGTTTTTGTTATTACCGAATGTGCACTTATAAGTTCAACATATTTGCTCATATGCACATCTGTCGTTAATAGGACCCACTTCGTCACTGCTTCTGTCCAACGTCGTTAGACAATTTACGTACAAACTAAATCTCGTCAAATACAAATGTCATTAATATTAAAAACAAAAATTGAAAACATAAAAACACAAAATTGAATTCACAGTAAAACAAACATCTCATTCATTCATCCAAATTAAAATCACAATAAACTATCAACCCATTCATACATCCATTCCACAACCAACGAATTCAAAAACTAAACAGAAGACCAAAGAATGAAAATCACGAGAAACAAATCATGCCAACTAATCAACCCCAAGCCTATCACCTCCTTTTCCCTGTGACGAACTCAACTCGTTTTCGCTTGACGACATTTAGCTCACAAATGACCGCGAACACGGCAATGTAAACCGCATGCACCATCCACCCAATCCTTGACGGTTGACCTCGCATGAACTAATGGAAAACCACAGCATAGTAATGCAACCCCACACCCAATCTCATCCCGACCTTCACGACCCCAACCATCCTCCACCTATCTTCGACCACAGCCCCCCCCCCCCCCCCCCCCCCCCCCCCCCACACACACACCCACCCAACATACCTGACCAACCCCACTATATTTGCACCACCATGAACACTCCAGACCAGATGGCGTGACAATACCTCCACGGATCAACACGGATGGAGAGCACGAGGGCGGCAGTGAGGGAGAAGAGGAGGAGGAGGTGAGCATGGGGGAAGTGATTGAGGTAGTAGAGGAGGAATAGGAGATGAAGGAGTTGGGAGAGGGAGGCTAGGTTAGGGGCAAGGGTGGTGAGGTGGTGGTTAAGGAAGGTACGAGAGTTGTTGACGTCGGGGAGGAGGGCATTGTGGAATTGGGAGGGGAGAGATGAGAATTGGGTTATGTGGCCATTACATTCGTCCTTGTCATCCAGCCACGGTAAAATCTAGACTGAATAGAGGTGGAACGAGCGGTGGGGTGGGGAGGGTTAGGGTGGGTGTCAGGAGTGGGTGAGTGGGAGGTGGAGGAGGAAGAGGGAGAGAGATCATTGTTGGATTGGAGGTCGTTTGGACTTGAAGCAGGTGAGTTGGGGATAAAGTCGAAGAAGGAGACAGTTTAATGGAAGAAGGAGATGACATGGGGAAGGAGGTTGTAGTGTTTTGGTTTTTTTGTTTTAACTTTTATTTTTTATTTTTAATATTAAGAACATTTGTATTTTATGAGGTTTAATTTATAAATTGTTTAACAACGTTGGACGGATACGATGACGAAGTGTGCCCCACTAACAGCAGATGTGCATATAAGCAAATATGTTTGACCTACAAGTGTATTTCCGGTTAGCAAAAACCCGGATGTATATTGCTAATTGGGACACACGTGAGGTGCACCCAAGCAAAAAACCCTTTTAGATATATATTGTTAGTGAACTTCATTCTTGTTTGAGTTGGCACGATGTAGTGCGTACTTTGGAAAGAAATTTGGTTATTAAATAAAGCTAATTATTGTCTGATTCTTTATTTTCATTTGTGCCATTCAAACAGGCTATTATTATGACATGAATCGAGCAAACATAGCTGTCATAATATGTTCATGGTCATCTACCGGCCATAAGAATTTGATTAACGAGAAAATATTATAATTAATGGAATACCATATAAATTGACATGAAAATAAATATGCCAAAAATTGTGGCATAATGATAAAACATGTATTTTTAGTAGCATACATGCAAAAAAACCAAAAAAGAAAAAAAACTGAAACTCAAACTTTTCGCCAATTAATTCTCTTTTGACTCAGCCGATTAGGAGGGATTTAGTGGGCCGCGTTGTAAACCTAATATAGATAAAGGTATTTACGATGCAAAGCGACTTTTTTATGCTGGGCTGGAGCTTCTTATGCTCCTTATGGTTAGCAACACGCAGAGCAGTTTACTAGAGCGAACGCAAAGCAGTCGAATTGCTTATTGTTGGGTTCATACTGAAAAATTCCGTATCATGTACTGTGTAGACATCATGTTCCATAATTCAAGATTTCATGCGCGCCTTACTGCCAGTAAGGTAAGGCTTCGTTTGTTGTAACGAAGGTGTGACGTAATATAATTACACCTTTCTATACATTCCATTGTCTGCTTGAAAAATTAAAAGTTACAATCACTTTGTAAACCGACTATGAAAGTAATCCAATGATTGATTATATTACATGAATGGAGGTCATAATCAAATTAGTGATTTACTTGGGTACACCTCAAAAGGTGCACAATTGTCAAAATACTCCTACATTTTCACTATTCACTTGGGTGCGTCTACATTTCAAATTTTATTGCTTGCATTCCTAGGTGATCTTACTCTGTTAACTTTTCTGTTGGTTTATTTACAAAACACATCTTCTAAAATTTAATGTCCTTAACATTAAATATTAAAACACAAAATAAAAAAATTCTTTACAACACACCTCTCTCTCTCTCTTCTCCTCTCTCTCTACTCTCTCCTCTCTCTCTTGTTCTCTCTCTCCCCTCTCTCTCTTGTTCTCTCCCTCCTCTCTTACTCTCTCTACTCTCGTTTGTTCTCTCCCTCCCTCTACTCTCGTTTGTTCTCTCTCTCCCTCTACCCTCTCTTGTTCTCTCTCTCCTCTCTCTTCTCTCTCTCCTATTCTCTCTCTCTCTCTCTCTCATGTTCTCTCTTCTCCCTCTCCTGTTCTCTCTCTCTCTCTCTCATGTTCTCTCTTCTCCCTCTCCCTCTTCTGTTCTCTCTCCTCTCCATCTCTTCTGTTCTCTCTCCTCTCTCTCCTCTATTCTCTCTTCTCCCTCTCTTCTGTTCTCTCTTCTCTCTCTAGTTCTCTCTTCTCCATCTCTTTCTGTCTCTCTCTCTCTCTCATGTTCTCTCTTCTTCCTCTCTCTCTTATGTTCTCTCTTCTCCCTCTCTCTAGTTCTATCTTCTCCATCTCTTTCAGTTTCTCTCTTGTTCTCTCTTCTCACTCTACTCCCTCTCTCTCCTATTCTCTCTTTTCCATCTCTCTCATATTATCTCTTCTCTCTTGTTCTCTTTTTCCCTCTCTCTCTCATATTCTCTCTTCTCCCTCTCTCTCTAGTTCTCTCTTCTCTCTCTCTCTCCTATTCTCTCTTCTCCCTCTCTCTAGTTCTCTCTTCTCTTTCTCTCCTATTATCTCTTCTCCCTCTCTCTCTCTAGTTCGCTCTTCTCCCTTTCTCTCTAGTTCTCTCTTCTCCCAATCTTTCTCTCTCGAGACGGAGAAGAGAGAGGAGAGAGAATTCGAAAGGAAGAAGAGAGAAAGAGGGAAAAGAGAGAGAGAGTGAGGGAGAAGAGAGAATAGGAGAGAGAGAGAGAGAGGAGAGAGAATTGAAAAGGAAGAAGCGAGAAAAGGAGAGAGAGAGGGAATATGAGAGAGAGAAAAGGAGAGAATATGAGAGAGAGAATCAGAGAGAGAGAACAAGAGAGAGAGGAGAGAGGAGAGAGAGGGAACAAGAGAGAGAGGAGAGAGAGGAGAGAGAGAGAGGGGGAGAAGGGAGGAGAGAGAACAAGAGAGAGAGGAGAGAGAGATGAGATAGAGAACAAGAGAGAGTAAAGAGAGAACAAGAGAGAGAGGGTGTGTTTGTAAGGAAATTTTTTGTTTTTGTTTTTATATTTAATATAAAGTACATTAAATTTTAGATGCTGTGTTTTGTAAATAAACCAACAAAAAGATAACAGAGTATGATCCATAAACGGTTCGAGGGTATGCAAGCAATAATGTTTGAAATGTTGGTGCACCCACGTGAATAATGAAAATGCAGGGGTATTTCGCTAACTGTGTACTTTTTGAGGTGTACCCAAGCAAATCAGCCTAATCAAATTACGACTAACCTAACCTAAATAATAAATACTAACTTTGTGCGTCAAACAAATGGAATCCCAGATTAGGACTCGACACTAACCTAACAAGCATCAACCAGGGTTTGTGAGGTTGAAAGGTCGAGAATGAGAGGACGTATAATGTTGTTGAGAATATCACTCTTTTTTACCTCTCTTGGTGCACACTTGTAAGTTAAAACAAGGTCGTGTCTCCCACAAAAGAACATAATATCCGAAGATGTCTATGCATGACCTTGTGATCAGGCAATTGGTATTAGCCAAGCTGTTACGTCGTGAGACTAGTCCTACATACCGCAACGATGTCCGTAAGAGAGATTGACTTCCAGTAAGAATGGCTAAAACGAAAAAAAAAATTGTCCTCGTGCATTTGTTTCTTATGATGATCTGGAATTTTTAGACATCTACCCACACTTAAATGCAGTTGGTGTAACACCATTTTCAGCGTGTCGTTTGACGGGATTCAAATGGACGAACTGAGAATGTGAATATCGAATCGCATAGTGCTTTTCTTGATGCTGGTGCTATTTTGTTGAGTTTGGTTTGGTAATTGTCGTCTTCTAAATCTTGCTCGTACTTCGTTGGATTTGGTTGTATGTCAGTTTTGTCTTCCAGTACAGATGTTCAACCACCATTTTAGTCTAGTTATTGCCCGTCTGTAAATATAATCTCCCACAAGAAAATTCAAGAATAATGTACGGAGTCATACAGTTTGACTGGTATCTCCTTTCAAAATACATCCGTGTCTTCTAAATTGTAATGGAAAATTAAATGCGTTATGTTTTCAGAGATCGTATTACTAGGTGGGTGTGTCCAATTAAAATAAAATACAACTAATAAAATTATGTAATTAATTAACCAAATTAAACTAAATGATGTGGAGGTTTGGCCCTTTAATTTTTAATTTTTTGTTTTGATTTTTTAAATCTTTTTAATTTTTTAAAATTGTTTTTATTGTTTATTTTGTTTTATTCATGATCGGCCTCCAATCTGATGTGGTGAGAGAAAAATGTTGATTTGAGATAAATTTGAGGTTGGGATAATAGGTGCTCATGACAAAATCATTTTATTAACCAATACTAATTAATATAAAAAATAAACTAACTTACAAAAACAAAAAAAGACCAACGCGTGTGGCCTCCGCCCAGGTTGCCAAACCAGGCGGCCCAGCGCCTGATCGCACAACCACACGTGAGACGCCTGGTTTTGCACCCTCATTGAGGATGACCTTAGAGCATACCTGACCATAATATATAAAAAAATATCTTAGTTTTCTCTCCCAGTCACATCAATATTTTCACTTCACAACATTTATCCACAATTTTTTTCTCTTTCATTTTCTCAACCATATCACCTTATAAAAATATCATGTTATCAAATCAATTACTTCTTTTTTCCAACTCATTTCTTACATTTTACATATATTTTTATTGAGTCAAGATCTAGTGAGCACAGAGCTAATCTTATTTGTTTAAGCCTCCTACAATCTCACCATTAGATTTAATTAGGGTTAATCTACCGTTAATATCCATTGTTAGATCATTTTATTAGCATAACCGTCATAACATTAATCTACCTTACAATTTAAGATGAATGATGGATATGGTAAGGGCTTAATCTAGTTCTTCGCCGCCGTAAATAGAAATATGGAAAATCCAATCCGACCTTCCAGCATCAGGCAGGTGTTAGACTCTATACACTACTGCAGAAAAGGAAATATACGTCGGATGTACGGGGGTATATACGTCTGATATAAGCATTCAAAGATCCGACGTCTATGTGTACGTCGTCTATACATAGACGTCAGTAGACTCAAAGCCGACGTCTATACCTTAAGAATAAACGTCGACTGTCATGTCTGATCGACGTCTATACCTAAAGAATAGACGTCGGCTGTTAAATAACAGCCGACGTCTATACCTTTTTTCAGAGGAATAGACGTCGACTAATACATACATTCGACGTCTATTCCTAAATAACAACCGACATCTATTCTTTAGGTATAGACGTCGGCTAATACAAACATCCGACATCTATACCTTTTTTCAGAGGAATAGACGTCGGCTAATACAAACATCCGACATCTATTCCTAAACCTGGACAAAAAATAGCAATCATAGCAAACACATTCATCCTGCACCAAATTCGTTCACAAATACATACTTTTATCCACATGGACATACAAGCATACATACACAAACACAAACATAGAAGCATACACCCACAAACACATACATAGAAGCATACACAATCATTCAACACACTTGGCATTAATTCATACATAAATACTTGACATTCATTCTAAAATTGAGGCGATTATATTAAGGCATAAATTGTATGTTTGCAATACAAGTGAACTTGTGAACTAAATTACAAAAAAAATGCTAGTGACATGAGAACCTCTAGTTCATCAACATGTTTTTGATAAAATAGCGAGTCCATCGGTCACGAGTATCATCGAGCTCCTGTTGCGAGAATGAATCACTACTTTTTGGGAAGACCTATCAAAATACAAGTAAAAATTTTAATATCTAAATACTGAAACTAAAACTATACAAGTGAATAACAATCTATATTACCTCGGATAGACATACGTCTTGAGTTGCCAATTCGAGGATTTCCTCCATGTATCTCATCACGTAATAATCACATTCCATATTTCCAACCTGCTTCCGGTACTACAAATATAGAAATTCGCTAAATATATGTTCCATTACTTAACTTAATTAACAAAAATGGGAGAAAAAACGTACTCTCATTCCATGTCATATTACTCCCGCTTTTGTGGTTGTTCTTCTGCCACCTAACACTCTGTAAACCTTAATTGCCCTGAGTAGCACAAGTTATTGAAAACCTTCATTCAATAATACTAATAAAAATCAACGAATTACAAATATGATGACTAAAATGAACTTATAGATTTAGAAGTTTCTTTATGGAGTCATTTGGTTTATTCTATCCCAACAGATCAAACCAATATGCTGAATTAGTCGTGGGACATACAATGACAAGGATCCAATGAGCCATGTTATATATATAATTAAAAGTTTATTACAAAATAAAATTCGACTTTGAATTACAAAGTTTACCTATCATGATAAGGGAGCAGATAATATCTTTTGTATTCTTCTTTGAACTCACTAAACTAATTGAATATAAGTTTTTTTCATTATATAGGTTATAGTCTTTTTAATATAAAATCAAAGTTATTATTTTAAAATATCATGTTATTAATATAAATTGAGATTATATTTTTTTTGAAATTTTGGCAGAACCTCCCCTAAATTTTCCAAGTAAAAATCTTCAAATCCTTGAATTAACAAGAAAATTTTATAACAGAACAAGATCTAAACTTGATCTCAATTCCATCAAATTCATCACAAACACACTACATCCAAATCCCTCAAACTTTGGCACAACACCAAAATAACGTGTGGATGATATTTCTATTTTTCTAACTTCAAATTGGCAGTGAACTTAGTTAAATAATACATGATTAGTGACTTGTTTATACTAGCCGAATTACCCATGGAATCAAACATCGTATACGTCTAGTACTATACGAAGTTAAACCACTTACAATTATTTTTTCAATTTGAACATAGAAGATAAAACATAATATTAAAGACAATTTCAAAAATAACAAACAGAGATTCGATCATTCTTCCTAATCAACTCGTTCTTTAACCAAGAATTATTATTAGGGAACAGTTTGATCTCCCGATGTGGTTTGATATCATTAGATTCGTTCATAGCCACAATAAATTTCACATTATCTAAACATAAGGAAAATAATGATGACAATTATCTAAAACAAAGAAAAACACATGGTTAATCATCAGATATTACTTAATCCACACTTGCTTAACAAACATTGAACTGAAACTATACATTCAGAAAAAATCACACTATACATTCATAAGAAACGCACGAACCAGCAAACACGTGTCCTCCTTCTTCTCAAGCACGATGCATGAAAGTCGTTATTAGACCTATAGGCACAACCAAAATCCACCTAAAATCCGAAACTAAACCAACCAAAACTCTTACATGTGGATGGTCGGTAGTTAGGGAAGTGGAGGAAGACGAAGGCTGCAGTGGTGGTCGCGGAAGAGGAGGAGGTCACAGAGGAGGAGGGGGTGCAACAACGTTGGTCGAAGGAGGCTACGGTAGTTAGGGAAGTGGAGGAAGACGAACGGTGTTGCAGAGGCTAGGATTTTGGTCGGGTTTTGGCTAGAGTGGTCGCGGAGGAAGAAGACGGCTAGGGTTTTCGTCGGCTAACAGAAGAGGTAAAAGATAAAAACTCAATGGATACTTGGCCTTATTAGACCTATAGACGTCAGACATAACTCACACCCGACGTCTAGACCACGACATCTATACGGGATGGGGAATAGACGTCGGATGAATAAATATCCGACGTCTATAGGTCGATGTTTGAGGGTAATAGACGTCGGATGCCAATGCATGTTAAAACAGCCGACGTCTATAGTAAATGATAGACGTCAGCTGTGATGACATCCGACGTCTATACTTATAGACGTCGGCCGTTAATACATCCGACGTCTATTTGGCGATGAGTATGCATTGTTCTGCACTAGTGATACATCGTGTTACCACTTAGCAGAGTCTTGTGTCTAAATCCAATTTTCGAATTGTTCAGAAATTTTATTCTTAACTTAATATTTAGTTGTTGTATTGTTTAGTTAGATTAAGTCATGGGCTCACTAGAGAATTACTGTATTTTAATTTATTATTTTTCAAAAATAATTATTGGACATACCGCACGTGCGTAAAATAAATAATTTGTTAATTGCAAAAAAAATAGTGATATGATAAGCAAACTTACGAACACTACACTAACGATTACATATAACTAAACAATACAACAATAGAAGATTAAGTTGAGAATAAATTTATGAACAAGAGAAAGTCGAGAATAAAATCACTGAAAAAGTAAAAGAGGAGAATAAAGAAAAGTGAAAGTTGAGAATATAATGAATTGGAAAGTTGACATTGTGAAAATAAAACTCTAAAAAATAAAAATTGAGAATATTTTTTTAAGATGTTAAAAAATAAAACTGTTTGAAAAGTTTAATACGAGAATATAATCGTCTCAACTTTAGTAATTATCTCGTTTGAATTAACCACAAAAATTTTAATATTTCAAAAATATAATATTTATATAGCAATATGAGTGTAACAAGAGAAGATAAGAATTATGGTAATTTTAATAAAATTTATTATTTTTATTTCTAATATATCTCTTTTTTAAATTATACAATCATCTTATTTAATTAGATTCAATACATAGTAGTTGATCACACCACTATTAAAAAATAATAAACGATCCGACTTTTCAACCGCATGGATTGTCAGCCCTTAGGCACGAAAATTAGTTTTAATTCTACATCGGACCAACGATCCAGCCCAGGATCTTTTTAAACCGTCCGTTCTTGATGCTCTTAGTATTTCCTTGCAATGAGCACTCCAGAACACATTATTTCTACCCCCATGTATTGTCAAACTTTGCCTTATCCGAAATCAAAATTGGATAAAATTCACAAACCATATTTGTATCCGGATATGGACATCCACAATAAATCAAAGCGAATATGAATATTGGTACATCGAATGACGATATCAGAGTTTTAGGCCAGGGGGTCGAAATTTGTTAAATAACTCCAAGAAACAATTTACATTGACATGATTTTTTTTTGCAATTGTCCCTAGACCTGGGTAACAGGCCGTACGGCCCGACACGACACTGTAGCCCAACGGCTCTAAGAGCCATTGGGTGATGACGCCAGCATGACGTCAAGCTTCAGTACCAACGACTCTTAAAGGCGTTGAGTGTTTTAAAAAAAAGAATTACTAAAACACTCCCTCCTCCCTATGTAAACAACCAACCCCTCTCATTTTCTTCACACAAAATCCTACTCTTCTTACAAACCTCTCCAAATCTTCTCTACTCTTTCTCTAATTCCTCTGATTTTGGTGGAAACGGGTCAAATTTTAGTTAGAACATGAAGCTTAAAGCTACAAGCAGACCGCTGACCGTCGATTTCACGAGTCCTCCGTTGTTCATTTTCCAGACTTTTCTAATCTTTTTTACAAGTTAACTTTAGTTCATCAATCATCATGACTTTCTCATTTGTGGAAAAAAATCACTTTTTGTTTGCATATTTAGTAATTTTCATGGCTTCAACAGCTGATTCGGAAGATAATGATAACCCACATCCTCCTCATGTTAATCCACCTAGACATAAAGGCAAAAGTACTAGAAAAAAATGGAGTATGACACTACCGTAGAAAATAGAATATACGTCGGATATACATATATGTCGTATATACATAGACGTTGGTCGTGTAACGACCGACATCTATACCCAGACAATAGACGTTGGCTGTTAGAGATGACCGACATCTATTATTTAGGTATATACGTTGGTTGTTTCTTCCAACCGACGTCTATCAGAGAGATATAGACGTTGGTCATCTCTAACATCCGACGTCTATACCTAAATAATATACGTCGATATCTTAACGGCCGACATCTATTCCTTTTTTAAACTAATAGACGTTGGCTAAGCAAAACAACCGACGTCAATTCCCTTACCTGGTCAAAATAAATAGCAATCATAGATACCTGCATAGAAAATTCATTCAATGCACAACAAAAGCATTCATCCTACACCAAATTCATTCACAAAGACAAATACATATTGACATTCATACACACACACTTGACATTCTCATTTCAAAAATGGGGCGATTATATTAAGGCATAACATTGTATGTTTGTAATACAAGTAAACTTGCTAAATAAATTACAAAAAATATGTTAGTGATATGAGAACCTCTTAGTTCGTTAACATGTTTCTGATAAAATAGCGAGCACATTGGTCATGAGTATCATCGAGCTCCTGTTGCAAGTAGGGATCGCTATTCTTTTGGAAGACCTATAAAAATACAAGTTAAAAATATTAATTTAAATAATGAAACTATAATTATACAACTGAATAACGATCTATATTACCTCGGATAGGGATACGTCTAGAGTTGCAAATTCGAGGATTTCCTTAATGTATCTCATCACGTAGTAACCACATTCCATATTTCTAGTCTGCTTGTGGTACTACAAACAAATAAATTCGCTAAATATATGTTCCATTACTTAACTTAATTAACAAAAATGGGAGAAAGAACTTACTCCCATTCCATGCCATATTACTCCCACTTTTGGGGTTGTTCTCCTGCCACCTAACGCTCTGTAAACCTTCATTGTCTTGAGTAGCACAAGTTATTAAACATGAATTCAATAATACTAATAAAAATCCATGGATTATAAATACGATGATTAAAATGAACTTAGAGATTTACAAGTTTCTTCATGGATTTCCTTGGTTTATTCGACCCCAACAGACCAAACCAATATGCCGAATTAGTCGTGGGGCATACAGTGACAAGCATCCAATGAGCCATGTTTATATATATAATTAGAAGTTTATTACAAAATAAATTCCTCTTTGAATTAACAAATTTACTTCTTATTTCATGAGACTCTCAAGCTGATCCAATTTATCGTCATTCCTGTATATATAGGTAGATGAACTGATAAATCCAAATAGTTGATCGTCGAGAAAGACTGACCTTCTGGCTTCATAAAGGTGTCTACAAGAGTAAAAATTACATTCTAGTACAATTACGATAAAATTATTCAATACAATTCATCTTATACACAAGAAAACACTTACTTCACTTGCACGTCAATAATCATGATGCACAATGAATCTATCTCCAAGAACTGCCCATAACATCCTCTTTTGCGACGTATAAAGCCGAAGGCAACTCTTTAACCCCCTCCTCCAAATCCCAGGTAGTTAAGGATTGTGATTCCCTACCATTAATTGATACAATATTTTGCACCAACTTGGAATCAAACTAATGTTGATCGGAGGTTGGTTGTTGGACCCTTTGCTCTGGTGGTTTGACACCTTACAAATATATATACAACCATTAAAAATACAATTGTTAACAAAATTGAAATTTACAGTCTTACAAAATTAAAGTATACCGCATGTGTGTCGTTTAGCTCTACTAAATGACTAGGCCACCTCAGGAACTCATTGATAGCATCGCCGAGGGTAACAACCTCTTCTTTCGGAATTGGCACAAGAGCACCAACATCTAAGCAACTCCCCATTGCAACCTTTACTTCTCCCTCTTCAACCTCTGTGAAGTGGTGTCTGGAGATGTTACAAACTTTGTTGTGTCCCATCAATCTTCGATCATGGTCTTCGACAAATAGAGCACATCTAGATCCATCCTCGAACTTTCCAAACGAGGGACCACCTACGAGGGCCAATTCTCGAGAATGAGCCACGAAATCATATTGTCGATCGGGGTTGAACACAGGCTGCACCGGAGGAGTGGTCACCATGGAAGAAGCGGTCCTACGACGGATAGGAGAAGTAGGCAAATCGCGATCCAATCTCTCCATAACAAGTTGCAATTTGTTTTTCAAATCTGCAATTTTGTTGCTCACATTTGGTATGAGTTGTCGACGAAGTGGACCGTTGAGTCTTTCCATAATATTGTCGCAGTCCAACCCTACTCCCTACCCCACGTACATGACCGAGATGTTCGTCATTTCCCAAGACTTCACATAGAATATCATTCCGGCTATCAGAAGCAAATTCACCTTGGGATTCTCACAACTTCAGAGAGTCCTAAAGTTTCACGAAAAATGTTACCAACAATTGAAAAATATAAAATTACTGAATGTGATTTAATAACATATACAAGTGATACAACTTACTATCTTCGAGCCGATCGCTTGTGACTCGTATGTGACGTACTCCCCTTTGGAGTTTACCCTCGCTCCCTTCCAAGATTCACAACGAGCTACGGGGGAAGGAGGAGACACGTTGCTTTCTTACTCCTTACTCATACCGGAGTCAATTGCCTCTTGTTTCTTCTAGGTAATTTTTTTAGCTTCTAACTTTTGGTACCCCGCTCGAGACATACGATGCGTATATATGTTAGAAGATTTAATCTTTTGGTTTCTTGCTCGGATGTCCTAAAACCAATTTTATTAGATTCTCATTTAAAATAATAACTTAATAAGTTCATATGCTAAATTAAACTCAGTTACCTCAAACTCCGGGATATCTCTTGATTTTCTAAATTGCTCCCATTGATTTGGAGTGATAAAGTTATAAATATCGCATGGATTTCTTGTAGGATTTTGTGTCCCTGTGTATGTGTATATTTTAAAATTTTAATACAAACATACAAGATCGATTTCATATTTTCATTGATTTTACGTACATGTATATGTTTATTCTAATATATGCATTCCTACACATATTAAAATAAACAAAAGAGAGATGATCATACCCAAATGTTCTCTAAAACCTTTCAGAACCATGATTGTAAATAACTTTTGATTTATGTAAACTATTATCTTTTAGAGCTCTACGGTTAAGGATCAAGCGTCTCTTCCTTAACACTTCCAAAAGACGAATACCATAATCAAGGAACAAAATGTTTGCACATCCAATTCATAATAATTGACAAATAAAAGTAAAACTTTTAGAACACATTCCTTTCATTTCTATCCTGGCAGTCTCCGAATATGTACTTGTTGGTTAAATTTGTTTTGATGTCCCTCCAACGAACCGACATGTATGTCATCCACTTTTTCTTCAACTTGTCAGTGGATTGGAACTCAAAAGTTGCCTACAACACGTTAAAATTAAAGAATTAAATTAAAGAATTTTATAAAGGACTCATTACCAGCACGTCATCCCATATTGTGCCCTTCAGCTTCTCATAAACATCGGCCCAACTCGACAAACAAATGCCAACTTTGGCCCTCGCTAGGCTACCCGATAACTTTTCCAGTTATCAGACAGCATGCCTATCGGTTCAAGACAGTCATCAAACTGGATTGGAACTCTACCATCTCTATTTCTTCTCCCCACAAATTCTTTCAACAGACATGCCTCTCGTGAACTGTAACTCTTCCATCCTTCAGACTCTGATGGAGTGAGTTTCTTTTTCGGAGACATAATACTATAAAAAGTAAACCCAAGACATTAACAAGTAAAATCAAGACATTAAATGGTTATAATGTATGTTCATGTAATGTATTAATCAAGACATAATGTATTACAAGAAATTTTGCACATTTACGATTTCTTTTTTCTTAATGGATTTTCAATCCATATACCTTCATTGTGGTCATCTCTAAACGTTCAAGTCTCAACATTTATTTCCTCGTCTACTAAGTTCAACTCTGGTGCTCGCTTAGAGAAATGTGGTGTCTCTTCATACTCGATAAGACTATCATCTCTTTTTTTTTTTTCTTTCCAAAATTACTGTCCATTTCTTATCACATGGATCAGTCACATAAAATACTTGTTTGGCTTGGGAAGTCAGAATAAAAGGTTTTCTTTTATATCATTCTTTTGAAAAATCAATTAAAGTGAACCCTAAGTCATCCACTCGAACTCCACTTTTATTATTAGTCAACTTCGATCTAAATACATGTACTTTGAATTTAACAAAGTCTAGCTCCCATATGTCTTCAATTTCACCGTAATAGGACATGTCAGCGTATACTGAATTCTTGTCTTTAGAACTAGGCACATGCAAAGACTCTGCTATTAAGGTAACCCCATTGTTCTGAACAATACTTTTGGCATCTTCACAGACTGTGTAGAATGAATATTCATTTATATCATAACCACTGTAACTTATAATAGCAGAATGCGGACCGTATGCCAACCACTGTGTTGTCTCAGAAACATTGCGCTTGTAGGCCACATTTTTGAATCAAGAGATGAAATTCTTATTGTGACTATTAATTACTTGTTGATCACTCTATAAAGGATTTTTTTTCCTTTAGAAGCTTCATGTGTTCATTTAGGTAATGTTGAACTTCATTAGAATTGCACAACACATAGACATATGCTGTCATTAAGTACTCGCCACTTGGATTTAACATTTTCATCACACGTGTCCCTTTACCATCGGAACGTTCATCATGACGATTCTTCGGATGTCCAACACTTTTGGTGTTTGCTAGGTATCCAGTGCAAAACTCGATAACCTCCTCAGATATGTATCATTCAACAATACTAGCACCTCGCCTTTGACGATTTTTACAATAATCTTTCAACACTTTCATATAATGCTTGAAAGGATACATCCACCATAAAAAAATTGGTCCACATAATATAACTTCTCTAACCAAATGAATAACTAGATGAATGATAATGTCGAAAAAAGCAAGTGGGAAGAAGATCTCCAACTGACCTAATGTAACAACAATTTCAATCTGCAACTTACCTAACTACACGGGATCGACCACTTGACTGCAAATCTTGTTGAAAAAGGAACACAATTTTATTAATGCATGTTTAACATCTTTCAGTAATATGGATCTCAGTGCTACTAGTAACAATTTTTGCATTAGAGTGTGACAATCGTGAGACTTCAACCCCACAAGTTTCAAATCCTTCATAACAACAAGACTACAGATATTTGAAGAATAACCTTGTGGAACCCTTAGATCGTGCAAACAATTACAAAGAATCATTTTCTCCTTTCTACACAATGTATAACTAGTTGGAGGTAAGTAATTCCGGTCTCCTTTCTTCTCTGGTGCCAGCATTGCTCGGAAACCAATGTCAACAAGATCAAGTCAACATTATATCAATCTTTTGTCTTAGCAGGTATGTTCAATAGAATGCCAACAAGACTATCACAAACATTTTTCTCTACATGCATCACATCAATACAATGTCTAACTTTTAAAATTTTCCAGTAAGGGAAATCAAAAAATATGGATCTTTTTTCCAAAGACTTTTGTCATTTACTCGTCTGTACGGTTTTCCAAATTCACATTCAACATTCATTACACGTTCATACACATTTTCGATGCTGATTTCAACTGGCGGATTCTGAAACTCTTGTTTTCCGTTAAATGCCTTCTTCAACATATGATAAGGATGAGAGTTCAGCAAAATATCTGATGACTAAGATAGACTGTCTTAGAACCATTAACCACTTGTAAAGAGCATGCATTCTCTTCGTAAATTGGACAAACTTTATGACCTTTAACCAAATATCCAGTCAGATTACCATAAGATAGAAAGTCATTAATTGTGCAAAAAATCATTGTCCGCATTACAAATGATTGTTGATGATAAGCATCTAAAAATATCCCTATGTGATCTCACAATCTCTTTAGGTCATCAATTAAGGGTCTTCAATACACATCTATGTTGTTTCCAAGTTGCTTCGGACCAGAAATCACTAAAGACAACATAATATATTTACGTTTCATGAATAACCACAGGGGCAAATTGTAAATTACAAGCAGAACATGCCAAGAACTGTGAATGCTACTCAAACTACCGAAAAGATTCATTCCGTCCGTACGTAGTCCAAGTTGTACATTCATGGATTCTTCACCAAACACAGGAAAGTCGTAATCTATTTTTTTTCCATTGAAGTGAATCTACAGGATGATGTAGCAACAGATCATTTGGTTTTTCACGATCAGCATGACATGTCATATAACAAAAGATTAAACAACAATCTAATAACAAGAAATACATTTGGTTTCCAAAAATCAAGAACCAAATGTCTTCATTTCAATCATGTAAGCTTTATTTTGGTCTATTTTTGCGGTTTTATCTCTTGAATTTTTTATTATCCATTTTGGGATTTGGTTTGGGTTATCTTCTATTACGTTTGGATCATCACTGATTTGGTCTTGGTTTTTAGTTTTCTCACTTTAATTGTTTGGGTTCTCACCTCAAGTCTCAACTAGTTGCTCGTGTGGTTTACATTTGGTTTCCAAAAATTAAGAACCAAATCAGGAAACAGATGCTGAGATTTTGGTGCAACCATTATTTTAAAATAAACATTCAGTCGAAAAATAGATCAAAGACCCCCTAATCCTAACCTACTATTGATTCGAAAATAAGGAAGTTGAAGGTATTTTTGGTGGAAATCTACTAAGGAAGAGGACGTCAGAAGTCGCGACCGCAGTGACGGTGGTAGTGGAGGTTGCAGTGGTCGAAGAAGGCTGCGGTGGTCGCGGAAGTGGAAGAAGATTGGGTCGCGGACGCTACGCTGGTCGGAGATTGGTTGGAGTTGTCGAGATCGCAGGGGTGGAGGGTCGCAGGGGCTATGGTTTGGTCGGGTTTTTGTCGGGATAAAAGAGAAAAACTGAAGGGATATGTGGGTCGACATTTTTGGATAATGAAGGATAACCGTCGGGGTATACACGCCAGTTGCCATGCATTTTCTCTCAATCTACGTCTATAGGTCTCAATAGACGGCGACTGTTTAAATAACCGACGTCTATACCTATAGACGTCGACTATGTAAACGAGTGTGGGATGATTTTGATGAAGGACGAACTGTTGATGGTAAACCAACTACTACTTGTAGACATTGTGGTCACGTATATTCGGCTAAGTCAAGTGGAGAAACTAGTCATCTAAGTAGACATTTACTTGTATGTAAAGTTGAGAATCATTTATCATCGATAGTGGATTCACGTCAATCAATTTTAGACACAGCTAGTGGAACTTTAACGAGTCTGCGTTAACCGATATATATTGAAATAATTGTAAAATTGTGTTAAATTTTTTAAAACCTTTTTTCACCTTTACTACTAGATTAAGTGGACAATATTTATCTATGAATTATTTCCAATTACTAGAGTATTTGCGAAATATAGGAGAAATGCTGGTTTTGTTGAAATTTTGAATGTAATGGAGGTTAAGTTTAATAAATATTGGAATCCTCACCCAATTAATTTTTGTTTAACTTTCATTATGGATCCTAAATTGAAAATTAGTGGTTTACAAGTTTTCTTAGTAGAAATTTTTGATAATATGAAAATTATGAAAATTTCCAAAGACATGTAGATAGTTGTAGGTCTTTGTTAAACAAATATTTTGAAGAATATCAAAGACTAAATAATATAAATCAAATAGGTTCAAATGTTAGTTCATCATCACAACCCCCTGCAACTACAATAGATCGAGATGATGACGACTCCCAATGGAATTGGCTAAGTCAAAAAAATTAAAATTTGTTCAAAATGAAACACAAAATGAATTAACTGGATATTTAAACTCTGAAATGTACTTATTTACTGCCGAGTTAAAAACTTTTGATGTTTTAGACTGGTGGTGAAAAAACTCATGTAGGTTTCCACTAGTCTCTTTTATGACACGAGACTTATTATGTCCTTTGACGTCAATTGTGGCGTCGGAGGCCTCATTTAATGCAGGAAAACATGTCTTGTCTGACAAGAGGCAAAATTTGTCTGACAAGTCAATCGAGATGAGTGTCTGCCTAAAGAATTGGATCAACGCTGCGGACAAAATGCAAAACATGAATCTTCACGACAACAACGACAATGAAGATTGAAGATAAATAGTTAAACCATTCTTTTAAATGAGTATTTTTTTCCTAATACCTCTTAAGTTTTTTTATTACTCCTTAGGTTTAATTAGCCTCCGGGTTTTTTTAATATGTAACCAATATATTGTTTCTCAATTTGAGTCAACAATTATTAATAAAATAATTTGGTTACTTTGGGAAAAAATAAATTGTGTTTGTGTTTTTATTAATTCAATTGTAATTCTATATTTACTTCAAATTAGAAAAACAACCGAAAAATCAAAACCCGACCCGACACCCCCAGATTCGGCACGACTCTTAGAGTCGTTCCGGCCCGAGGTGGCGGGATGTTCTGTTGGTGCGGCACGACATGTTATTAGGTCTAATTGACATCTTCGAGTACACATATTCTGAAATCGTTGTAAAATATTCTTATTTCCAATGTTTTTGATATCATCTTTTGTTAGTTTATGTGACTTAGAAGTTTGTCAGAAGTTCTCCAATATGGTTACAAAGATGCATCAATTTTAGAAAAAGGTTTGAAAAATCTCTTCATTACTTCAATCTAGTTGACGGGAAAACTAACTAAACAATTAATATGATGTTTTCAAGTTCATATTAAGTATCAACAGTTCAAGACAACATATAAAAATAACCCATGCTACCATGCAAGTTTTTGAATTTCAACAAAAATCCATAAAGTCATTAATATGACGAGTAATTCTATAATTGAGACTTAAACCACTTGGGACAATGGAGCAGGACTTAACCCCAAGTGTTTAAAAGGCAACCTAAGCAACTGTAGATATTCCAAACGAATTGCGGCTACCAGATCCACCAGTGGCGGATTTGTATCCGCTAATGGGGGATCATCCGGATCTGTTTGGTCTCTAATTTTTCGAGTGGGTCAGGCTCGAATTAGACTACTCCGGAAGATCCAAATATGATTTGCAACCGTTCAATCATGCCCAGATTAATCCAAACCCTCCATTTTCTATACATAACCTTGTAAGTCTTCCTATTCTATCCCTCATTATAGTGGGTTTTATTTCTTAGTAGTATAATTAGGGGGTGGAGAGGAAACATTAAAATATTTTATCCATTAATCAAGTTTTGATATCATGTTCTTTACATTCTTGTCTTTAATTTGATGTCATTTAAGTTTCCTTATTTTGAGTAGATTTAGATTTCTTTACATGTTGTTGAGTTGTTTTTACTTTGTTATTTTTTTGGTTGTTTATAGGATTAGTGAGTAGTCCATCCCCATTAGGGGTGGAGAATGATGTAAAGTCTGGATGTAGTTAGATTAATGGGTGTTTAATGTTAATCCTTGAACTTCAAATGATTTTCATAGTCATTTTGATCGGTATTCTCACTCTTGCCTTGGAAGTGTTAATGGTCATAATGAATGTTTAACATATGTTTTGGTTAGTGAGCTCATTTAACAGGGAATGATGATGTGTGATTGATACGTTTTAATTAACCGCAAGTGCACGGCTGCGTTGAAGCGGTGACAAATACGGGTCGATCCACAGGAAGGTGTGTCGACTATTGGATTGTGCGAAGGTGAGTGGTAAAGAGACAGAAGAAGAGATTGATTACACTAAACTAACTACACTAAACTAATGAACTGGAAGCAAGGAATTGAAAACATGAAATGAACTAACTAAGCTAAGCTAAGCAACTATTAAGAAGAAAGATAATCTGGAAATCAGGAATCTAAAACCCCTAAAGGGTGGAGTGTGTGTGTGCACATGAAATAAGTGTGGTGAATGCATACAATAAGCTCAAGTGTGGTTAGTGTTTGTTAATGCATAAGAAATACCTCATGGCAAGACCTATCATTTACAACACTAACCTAGGTGATTAATATGAGCAATACAAGGTTGTTATTAAGAACATAACGAGCATGGAGTGTACCTAACTATGGCAGAAACCATCAAGTAAAGTTCTTATTAATTCAAGCAAGCATACTAATATCTCTAACAAACAATAATATCTAGCATGCATACCACCTACATAATATGTACATACATCTACTCCACCCCCAAAGGGGATGAAACTACTCACTAATCATTACACTACCTACATTAACAAAATGAAATACTATACTGAAAGGAAATTTAACTAAGCAAGAAAGGAGCATTAAAGAAGCTTAAAAGGAAATGAAAGACTAAACAAGTATGCACAAATTAAAAGACAAGATTAAAAGAAACTAGAACAATTATTTTATTAACAATGACTCACATTGAAGGTAGCATTTTTCTCGACCTTGAGTTTTGCTTCAAGGCTTACTCCTTAGTAGAGAGAATGCCACCAAGCAATGGGTAGTTACAATGAAAGGTGAAGAGTTCTATTTATAGCCAAAGAAAAAGGTAATCCGGGACAATCCCCCGATGTGGGACTAAACAAATACCAGAAATAGAATAAACACACTCTAATACACATGCCCGCAAAAGATTAGCGGATCCGGAGCCAAACAGACCGCCAATTGGCGGTCTATTGGTTCTGGATCGGTCTGGAATTTGTTGTGGGCATTTCTGGATATCTTTGTTGGTCTTTGATGCATATACTTTGTTTATTGGAGCTCTTACCCGAATCGAATTGCCAAAATACTCCCCATGATGGTGTGGAGTTTTCTGTTTTGCTCTTTGGTCCTTCGGTCTTACGTTCAGGTCATTCTCCCTTGTATCTTAGTCCCCAGGTCTCATAATTAAGTCATTTTCCCTGCTTTTGGGTCTTTTCATGCCTCTTCTCTTCAAACCTCTTTATTTCTGAAATTCAAACATAAAACTCGTCATGTAGCATTGCTTAGGTGTAAGATAATGGATATAAGATACACATATAAGCATGAAATGATGTCAATCAATGTGATGATAAGATTGAAGTGGATAAAGAGATAGGATTGACATGTGAGCATGTGGTTATCTTTGTTCCTTATCTTGAGTAATATTCTGTATGTTTTAATGATGGTGATAAATCTTACTCCATGTGGAAACACACTTAGGTTGATAGTTATTATAGATGTCGATATTAATTCATGTCATGAGAGCGCAATTGTACACATATGCGTCACACATCTACACTTTTGCACGCATTCTCCACCTCTTTTGGGATAAGTCGCATTTATTTTACAAATTGTAATTTGTGTAATTTAGGGTAGATACACTCACTCACTCTTCATTTTCTTCCCCCACTCGAGTATGGTCGACGATGACCAGCACTCTCTCCTCGTGGACACGAGCCGTACGTGTCACCGCTTCAACACAGTCGTGCACTTGCGATTTTGAACTTAAAATCCCAACAAGTTTCTGGTGCTGTTGTCGGAGGGAAAATTTTCAATTTTGATGTGTTCACAATTTCGGTGGATTTTTGTTTCATTTTTTTGTTTTTGTTCTCTGTTTGGATTTGTATGCAGTGGATTATGGTGAAAATAAAGCACATGTATTAGGAGAGCACGCGAGATGAACCGCCTGGCCAGAAAACCATTTTAATCCGCCGATGACGGATGTTGTGAGTGTTCTGCTTCTTAAATTTTGGTAGTGATTTCCTGCTTACCCGAGTTACTATTTTACGTCTTATTCACTTAATACATGCTTCATTATATTATTTGAATCCATTAAATGTGCATGATTCTCCTTTTAAGACAACATGACATCTGAAACTCAAAGAAAAAGATTAGATTAATCACCATCAAGGTCATGCATCGTTTGTAGACCATGCATGTGAGGTATGTGCATTCTTCCCTTCTACATACACTAGTTAGTAAGGTACATCAGGACAAGTGTGCGGTGAGCATTTGTTTGAAGAGTTGATTGCTAGATTTGAGACTCAAAACGCTATTAAGGAAAGGGTGTCCCATACAAAATAAGGTGGGGAATTTCATCACACATTCCTTCGTCTCAAAAACCACACTAATCTGAAACCCAAATTAAATGAAGTAAACATTGGCCCTAAGTAGGGGTGTAAACGGGTCAGGTATGGGGCGGGTATGGGCATACCTGTACGCATACCCGCCTAACTAAACGGATACGGGTATATACATGTTTAAATATTGGTGTACATGTACCCGTCTCATACCCATTTAATAAATGGGTATGGGGCGGGTATAATTTTTGCAAACAAAATGGATACTTTTGCTAATAAAACTCAACTTGAAAGAACCTAATATTGGATGAGAAAGATTTAAGCTAAAAGGATGCTAAATGTACGATTTTTGAGATTAGGAATTAAGCAAAAATGATGAGAAATCACCAATTTTCATAGAAATAAGTCTCGAAACAATCATTTTTGCCAACAAAAACCTCATTTTTTATTATTTTAACTCTATATTATATATTAAATAATTAAACAGATAAATGAGTAAATGGGTATAGGTAGAGGTATACCTTTACCCGCCCCATTTATTAAATGGGTAAAACGGGTATGGTAAACGAGTATAATTTTTTAGATGCGTACAAAAACCGTACACGTACCTGCTTATTAAACCGTACACCCCTAGCCCTAAGGACCTCAGACGCACTTAGGAGAAAATCTCATTCTCGACGTCATGGTCCGAACCTCGTTGTTCGGTTAGTTGCATTGAGACTTTTAAGACCTCTGGGTTTTGACTTTATTATTCGGTTTTGTTACTTGCGACCGAGGGAGGTGAAGCGTTAGGGATTGTAGGGAGTCACAGTTAGTCTTTGTCTAGACTAAGGACCTATAGTCAACCTTAGTTTATGCTTGAGTCATGTTTCCTAGTTTAGGCTTTTGGCCAATCCCAATACTGACACTAGTTCTTAAGGCTTCTTATCTTTTCAGCCCCACTCATCTTCTCATCTACTTCTATGATTTAGTTTCATCTCCTTTACACCATTTCTCTTAGTGTTTTAGGGTCAAGTCGCGCATTGTTTTGCGAGTTTGATCTCTTCTTGGTGAAAGTAACCGATTTGAGAGTATTATTGTCGAGATAGACAGTTACATAGGCGGTCATTCATTTCATTGTTGAAACCATACTATTCTCCCTAGTATACCCAACACATGCATCCTGAGGTGCCTTAGACAAACACCCAAACGGGTTGGGATAATTTTAATTGTGTGGTTTAACAATCTTTAGATTGGGGTGAAATGAGAGAGACACTAACTGTTAGACCATCATCTAGTTGTGTCAGATCATATGTTGGGGAACAAACTGAGTCATTACAAGTAACTTTGGTCTTTTTCGTACATATGGTAGAGTGTATGAGTGGATCAGTGGTTCCAGAAGCCACGTCAAATGACCAGAGTGGTTTAAGTGGTCAGGTGTTTGAGGAGTGTTCGTATGTTCGTCTCAAACATGAATATCATGATGTTTTTCCCCAAAGTACTCATTAGGACCCATACACATTCATGTATAACCGAGGGAGGACATATCCATGGAGAAAACCTTTGAAATTCTAAGTATCATACAACGTGTCCACACCAGTATCCTCCTCCTCAATACTCAAATCTCTACCAACACCCAACTATTAATCACTGGACTCATTTTCAGCCCATGAACACCTATTTAACGTGGGTTTGTCAACAACACCCAACCCAAAAAATTCAAAATTCTGACCTGAGCCTCATGGTTGACCCATAGACTTGATTCTTTGGAACAAACTCTCCAAACGTTCATGTAAATCACTCAAAATTTGATCAAGTCCAACATAAATTCATTGTAAACTTTGGAAATGCAAGTGAGTCAGATGATACAACAATTAAGTGAACGTGAGGAATGTGACATTTCTTGTCAATAACATGAGGATTCATCTTCTCATATCAAACCACCACCACATCCACAAATTCAAATCACAATCTTTCAAAATCAAACTTTTTCAATCCAAATTGAGAATATTATATATTGACCAACTTGATTTTGGGTTGGCATAAGATTGTGCCTTATCTTTTTGTCATGTGACCCTTGAGCCACATGATCTTAATGTCGTGTCCCTCAAGGACTCATATTTGGTGGAGCAGTAGCTCCTAAATACCCCTATTTTCATAAGACTTGATGGGTGATTGGGAAGTCCTTAGATGATATCTTGGGTGAAAGACTCACTTTCTGTTCGAACGACGACCTACACTCGCTCCTCGTGGACACGACTCGTACTTGTCATCGTTTCAACGCGATCGTGCACTTGCGATTTTGAACTTAAAATCCCAACACAAGATCACAATATTTCAAAACACACTACACAACACAACAAACAAAATAATACAAAGCAAATACAACTTAATTTTACGAAAACACATTTCAATAAAATTTGCATCTACGAGAACACAAGAGTACCAGACTTCAACTAATTATTAGTCAAATATTTTCAAAATTAACATTGTAATCAGCTAATTGAAAAAAAAAACTACACAAATGGAACAAAAAACATGTCCACTCGCCGATTGAGTGTAGTGGGCTTGGTCAGTTTGCCAAGTCTCTTATATGAATTGCCTGGGATTAATAGATTTATTTAGGATATTGGGTGATTTGCCAATTTGGTAGGGTCTTTTACCTATATGTGGAATTTATAAAAAAAACTAGAATAGGTGGATAAATTTAATTTACCTATTGATTAATTTTATTTGGAAAATTTCAGGGGGGGGATCGGGACCTTTCATGTTTGTATTATAATATTTACATATAATTTCTATTATTTTATAATACTATGATTCGGGTTGTACCAATTTTCCGTTATATTAGATATATTAAGTATCTTAACTTTCACTTCGTGTTGTTATTTTTACACTAAAATAACATGACTACATCTTCCATACATAATGTTAAAAGTTGTTAGATTCAATTTTTTGAAGCATAAAGAAAGTTTTTTACAAACTCCAATACTTTCATTGCGGATGCGAATTTATCCGTATGAGATTCGAACTCGTTGAATATCCGTATAGACTATCTGCATTCGTATCCCTAGACTATTCATATGCATATCCGTATTCGGTTTTTTATGTGGACGCGAATATAGATGCTGCTGTATACTATTCATATACGTCCGTTTTCACCCGTTCCCCAAATGAATTCTCACTTTCTTCCCAAATTTCTAAGAATTAATTAACATCGTTTTCATTGAGCCAATTTAACAATGATCGTATACTCCACGACCTTCTTGTCATTGTTTTCCAAGTCGTGATTCTATTCCATCCACTATAAGATGATTAGTCGGTGATCAAAGATAACTTTGGAACACGGAAAAAGTAAACATTCCTGATGCCAATTCAAAGATTGATTGCAACATCTCACCTATGCAAATGGGTGGTAGTACAAAATTGCATGGCTATTGCTTCCGCAGACTTTTCTCTTCCAAGTTTGGAAGTGTTCAAGCCTTCAACTACTAATTAATGGAGCCAGTGAAGTCAAGTGGGGATTAATTTCGTCGACTTGTAATTGGACGTGTCTCGTTATGAGTTGGAGTGATGTGATTGTCTGGCCTTTTTTATACTCACTTGGTTTAGGTCAGTTCAACGGGTCCTCGCTACTTTAACTATTTGATTTTCATTTAACAGTCACTAGTGCAGAATAAGTTTTACTCGTCGCCAAATAGACGTCGGCCGTTAGTAGGTAGAAGATAACATAGACGTCGGTCGTTACTATGGCCGACGTCTATGTGGTACTATAGACGTCGGCTAATGGAATACCGAGTTTATCCGACGTCTATAGGGTATAGACGTTGGGTGTTATAATACCTTGTGCATCCGACGTCTATAGGGTATAGACGTCGACCTATAGACGTTGGATGTTATAGACGACCGACGTCTATACCCCCTGCATATAGACGTCGGGGTATAGACGTCGGTTGTGTATAATATCTGACGTCTATAGGTCTTAAAGAAATCGAACAGTAGCGTTTTTGTCATTTATTTCAGACGAAAACCCAACAAAACCCTAGCCGTCCCGCGACCGAATCCTCCTCCGTGACCGATCTCCGACCCATCTGTACCGTCTCTGGCACCGCAGCAACGTCCCAACCTCTCCTCCCCTTCTCCGGCCCTCTGCTCCATCTTCCTCCGTCTTCCTCCACATTCCTAACCACTGTAAGTGTTAAGTTAGTTTTGGTTGGTTTATTTTTGGATTTTTGATGTAGTAATGATTCTTTTCTATCTTAGTAAACTTCTCCTCTCGTTTATTGTTGGTGAATCCAACATTTCGATTTTTTGGTTTTCATCTTGAATATATTCGTATTTTCTTGATTTAGAGTTCATCTTGGCATTTTGGTTTTCTATTTGATTTGGTATTCGTATTTTGTTTGGGATGATAAATGCATGATATAAATTTATGGTAGAAATTTTACATGATATGGAGAAAGTTGCTACGTCTGATTTTGCTGTTGAAAAATGAATCATTCAGTTAAAAGAAATCCTAATCTTTCTATCTTACACAACAATATTATGCTATAAGCTTCTATCTTACAAAACCCAACGTCTGATTTTGCTGTTAAAATGAAGTAAAAGCATGAATATATAGATTTAGCTTGATTAATTTTTTTAATGCAGAAAAAACATCCAACATGATTGTGAAATCCTGAGCTTTTTGTTTCTCACATGTAGTTACATTTTTTAAAGTGAAGTGTCTAGAGTAATTTTGAAACAATTCCTTGAAACTTGGATTCAAATGTGACCTTAATGCTTATATGTTTTTTCATAGTTTGTGAAATCCTGAGCTTTTTGTTTCTCACATGCAGTTACATTTTTTAATGTGAAGTATCTAAAGTAATTTGGAATCAATTCCTTGTAACTTGGATTCAAATGCGACCCTAATAAACATTCAATTCTAAATTTTAAATGTTTATTTAGTTAAATGTTTATTTATGCTTAAGATATTCTTTTATTTAGAAAAGATTTAATGTTTAACTCATCAACCCCCTTAAGCAACTTAGCCTTTAATAACCCAAAGCAAAATATTAGACAATATATGCTAAGTCATTCATCATATAGGATTTGCATTCATCGTATTTATTATTTATTTACGATTTCTGTCGTAGATTGCTGGCGTAAGGTACTTAATATTTTTCACTTATCATTCATTAGAAAGCACACATTAGTTAGTAGGACTTGCATTGGAACAAAAGTGAGGTGAGTGTTTGTTTGGTGTGTTGTTTGCTAGATTAAGGTATGAAAAACACTTAAGGGGCAGTCACCTGTAGGAGATGAGGTGGGGGATTTCATCACCCTTTCCTTGGCCCAAAAACCACTTAATAAAAGAGCCTTAATAAAATCAATTAGACGTTGGCCCCAAGGATTTTCAGACGCATTAAGGAGAGGAAACCGTTTAAGACCGTTATAGCCTGAATGTTGTTGCCCATCTAGTCTCCCTGAGATTTTAGGAACCTCCGGGTTCTTGATTTCCAACAGATTAATGGTCCTCGATGTTTAAGACTGTTTCGGCCTGAACGGCGTTGCCCATCTACTCTCCCTGAGATATTAGGTACCTCCGGGTTCTTGATTTCCTACAAACTAGTGGTCCTTAGTGGGACCTCGAAGTTAGGCGTCGTCTTTTACTAAGGACCTATAGTGGACTTTAGGCTTGTTTTGGCCTTGATTGCTTAGTTAGGTTTCTAACCTTCCTTATTCCCACGCTAGATTAAGAACTTCATCTCCTCTCCTCTGAGTCATTCTTTTCTCATCTTATTGTCCCCGAATCTTCTCATCTACGAACACATTCTTTTAAATTGAAATTTTATTTATTTTCTCAATTAATTACTATCATTTTGTTAATGTTTAGATTGAAATGGATCGAGAGAAGATTGTTTCAAACAGATTGAGTGATTATGAGAACGAAGTGAATATGTTCTTAGACGTTGCCAAAAACATTCAAAAAAATGAAAGACCACGACATAATGTATTGTCTGTGCAATAAGTGTCATAATATGTCAGTGCTGACTTTCGGAAAATGAAAGATAATTTGTTTGAGAAAGGTTTCAACCCAAATTACAGACGGTGGATATGGCACGGCAAAAATGAATCATTTAGTCGTTCCAAGAATGACGGAGAACACGTTAGTTTGGAAGATCACTTAGAGCTGAAAAGTTTTCGTCCAACCCCGATTTACTTGGTAATTTGTTGAGTGACAATGAGAAGTCATTGTATAAGAATTGTACCAAATTCACTAGATTGTCAGCGGTGTTGAAGTTGTACGATTTAAAAGCTGGAAATGGTTGGTCTGATGTGAGTTTCACATCAATGTTGAAGTTATTGAAAGAGATACTTCCATATGATAATGAGTTGCCAGATAGAACTTATGATGCTAAGAAAGTGTTGTGTCCTATGGGAATGGAATATAGGAAGATACATGCATGCCCGAACGATTGTATATTGTATAGGGGTGAGTTTGAAAACTTACGTTCATGTCTCAGGTGTAATGTTTCACGATACAAAATGAAACGTAGTGGACCCAACCACAATGAAAAGACTGATGAGATGAAAATCAAAGGACCTCCTGCTAAGATTTTGTGGTATCTTCCGATAATACCATGGCTTAAACGTTTGTTTGCGGGTAAGTAGGATTCCAAGAACATGACATGGCATGCTGATCGTGAGAAACCAAATGATCAATTGCTATGTCACCCTGCAGATTCACCTCAGTGGAAAAAAATAGATTTCGACTTTCCTGTGTTTGGTGAAGAATCCAGGAATGTACGACTTGGACTCTATACTGACGGAATGAATCCTTTCGGTAGTTTGAGTAGCATTCACAGTTCTTGGCATGTTCTGCTTGTAATTTACAATCTACCCACATGGTTATGCATGAAACGCAAATATATTATGTTGTCCTTAATGATTTCTGGTCTGAAACAACCTGGAAACGACATCGATGTGAATTTAAGACCTTTAACTAATGACCTAAAGAGATTGTGGGATGACGGTTAGTCAGTTTTTTATTCTTATCGTCAGGAGTCGTTCGTAATGCGGGTAATGATATTTTGCATGATTAATGACTTTCCAACTTATGGTAATCTGTCTGGATATTCAGTCAAAGGTCATAAAGCTTGTCCAATTTACAAAGAAAATACATGCTCTTTGCAACTAATTAATGGTTCTAAGACCGTCTATCTTGGTCATCGGAGATTTTTGCCAAACTCTCATCCTTATCGTAGGTTGAAGAAGTCATTTAACGGAAAACAGGAGTTTCAGAATCCGCTAGTTGAAATCAGTATCGAAAAGGTGTACCAACATGTAATGAACATTGAATGTGAATTTGGAAAACCGTAAAAACGAGAAAACGACAAAAGTAGTTGGAAAATAAGATCCATATTTTTTGATCTCCCTTACTGGAAAACTTTAGAAGTTAGACATTGTATTGATGTGATGCACGTAGAGAAAGATGTTAGACATGCAATAATAAAGTTGTGTTCCTTTTTCAACAAGATTTGCAGTAAAGTGGTCGATCACGTGCAGTTAGATAAGTTGCATAATGAAATTGTGGTGACATTATGTCAGTTGAAGATGTTTTTCCCCCTGTTTTTTTCGACATTATGATTCATATAGTTATTCATTTGGTTAGAGAAATTAAATTGTGTGGACCAGTTTTTTAAGGTGGATGTATCCTTTCGAGCGTTATATGAAAGTGTTGAAATGTTCTTATAAAAATCGTCAAAGACCAGATGCTAGTATTGTTGAAGAATACATAGCTTAGGAGGTTATCGAGTTTTGCACTGGATACCTAGCAAACACCAAAACGGTTGGACTTCCGAAGAATTGTCATCATAAACGTGCCAATGGTAAAGGGTCACATAGCTCGTTGTGATTCTTGGAAGAGAGCGAGAGTAAACTCCAGAGGGGAGTACGTCACAAACGAGTCACAAGCGATCGGCTCGAAGAAAGTAAGTTGCATCACTTATATATGTTATTAATTCAGATTCATTAATTTTATATTTTTCAATTGTTGGTAAATCTTTTTTTAAACTTAGGACTCTCTGAACTTGAGAGAATCTCAAGGAGAATTTGCTTCCGATGTCGGAATGATATTCTACACGAGGCCTTGGGAAATGACGAACACCCCGGTCGTGTGCGGGGGGTAGGGAGTAGAGTTGGACTTCGACAATATTATGGAAAGACTCAATGATCTACTTCGTCGACTAGTCATACCAAATGCCAGCAAGAGATCGAAGATTTGAAGAATACGTTGCAACTTGTTTTGTAGATATTGGATCATGATTTGCCTACTTCTCCTACCCGTCGTAGGACCGGTTCTTCCCCGAAGACTACTCCTCCAGTGCTGCCAGTGTTCCACCCCGATCGACAATATGATTTCGTGTCTCATTCGCGGATGGATCTAGATGTGCTTTATTTGTCGAAGACCCTGATCGAAGATTGGTGGGACACAGTAAGTTTATAACATCTCCAGACACCACTTCACAGTGGTAGGAGAGGGAGAAGTGAAGATTGCAGTTGAGAGTTGCTTAGATGCTGGTCCTTTTGTGTCATTTCCGGATGAAGAGATTGTTACTCTCGGCGATGCTATCGGTGGGTTCGTGCGGTGGCCTAGTTATTTAGTAGAGCTAAACGACAAACATGAGGTATAGTTTAAATTTGAAAGACTTTAAACTTCAAATTTGTTAACAATTGTATTTTAACGGCTGTATATATATTTGTAAGGTGTCAAGTCCCCGGAACAAATGGTCAAACAACCAATCTCCGATCAACATTAATTCACTTCCAAGTATGTGCAAAATGTTGTATCAATGTATGATAGGTAGGGAAGCACAATCCTTAAGTAGCTGGGAGTTGGAGGAGGGGGATAAAAGGTTGCCTCTGGCTTTGTACGTCACCAAAGAGGATATCATATAGTTCTTGGCGATGGATTCATTGTGTATCATGATTATCGATGTGCAAGTGAAGTAAGTGTTTTCTTTGGTATACAATGAAATATATTGAATAATTTTATCGAAACTGTAATAAAGTATAATTTTTATACTTGTAGACATCTTTATGACGCCAGAAGGTCAGTCTTTCCCGACGATCAAGTATTTTGATTTATCAGTCCATCTACATATATATACGGGAATGACGATAAATCGGGTCAGCTTTGGACTCTCTTGAAAGAAGAAGACAAAAAATATTATTTGCTCCATTATCATGAGAGGTAAACTTTGTAATTCAAAGTGGAATTTTATTTTGCAATAAGCTTCTAATTATATATATAACAGGAGTCATTGGATGTTTGTCGTTGTATGTCCCACGACTAATTCGGCATATTGGTTTGATCCATTGGGGTCGAATAAACCAAGAGACTCGATAAAGAAACTTCTAAATTTGTAAGTTCATTTTAGTTAAAGTATTTGTAATTCGTGGATTTTTATTAGTATTATTGATTAAAGGTTTAACTTGTGCTACTCAGGGCAATTAAGGTTTACAGAGCTTTACGTGGCAGGAGAACAACCACAAAAGCAGGAATAACATGACATTGAATGAGAGTACGTTCTCTCCCATTTTTGTTAATTAAGTTAGGAACATATATTTAGCGAATTTCTATGTTTGTAGTACTGGAAGCAGGTTGGAAATACGGAATGTGGTTACTATGTGATGAGATACATGGAGGAAATCCTCGATGTGGCAACTCAAGACGTATGTCTATCCGAGGTAATGTAGATCGTTATTCAATTGTATAGTTGTAGTTTCAATATTTAGTTATTAAAATTTTTACTTGTATTTTTTTTATAAGTCTTCCCAAAAAGTAGTGGTTCCTTTTCGCAACAGGAGCTCGATAAAACTCGCGAACGATGGGCTCGTTATTTTATCATAAACATGTTGATGAACTAAGAGGTTCTCCTGTCACTAGCATTTTTTGTAATTTAGTTAACAAATGCACTTGTATTACAAACCTACAATTTATGCCTTAATATAATTGTCTCAATTTTAGAATGAATGTTAATTGTTTATGAATTAATTGCAAGTGTGTTGAATGATTGTGTATGCTTGTATGTTTGTGTTTGTGCATGTATGGTTGTATGTTTGTGTTTGTGTTTGTGCATGTATGCTTGTGTGTTTGTGCTTGTATGTACATGTGGATGAAAGTGTGAGCATCTGTGAACGAATTTGGTGCAGGTTGTATGTACACGAATACGATGACTAAATACAAATTTGCATGATGCTATTTTTTTTTGTCCAGGTTTAAGAATAAACGTCGGTTGTTTGTATTAGTCGACGTCCTCTGAAGAAGGAATAGACGTCGGCTTTATGTATGATCCGACATCTATTCTTAAAAGAATAGACGTCGTCCATTATTTCACCGACGTCTATTCTTAAAGAATAGACGTCGGCTGATACATACAACCGACGTCGGATTTCTCACGTCCGACGTCTATGTATAGATGACGCACACATAGACGTCGGATCTGGAAGTGCTTATATCTAACGTATATACCCTCGTACTGTAGGATTTTATGTTTAATTGTGCATATATATTTTTCGAAATTTTATGTATAATAAGGATCAATTACAATTTTCTACAATTTATTTCATGCATGCATCGGTTCATTTTAATAACTAGTTTCAAAAACTTATTAAAACAAACACAAGGGACTCCAAAATTCATACCTAGAAGTTCTCTAAAACTTCTTGATGTTCCAGAGACGTTGAGGAAGACGATCGTCGCTTCTCGTTGCGTCGGATGCCTCCAATTGTTCACCGAAACCCTAAACAAGGTTGGAGAGAAATGAGCTAGCCAATCAATCTCCAAACTAGCTTAGAATCTAGCTACAAACTCCTTCCTTAATCTCTGAGATTTCTCCTTCCAAAGACTTAGAAAACTAAGAGAATTTTCGTGACTTTTTGTGGTGAATTAGGAGAGAAAATAATTAGAAAAACATCTAACTTAATTAAGGAGAATAAGGACCTATTTATAGGCTCCAATCTTAATCTCAATCATGGCTATTCTTAAGCCATGTTTTCTTGACATTTTCTCTCACAAACTAATTGCATAATGCATTACATGCATCCACAAAACGTTTGACCAAGTTTGGAGTTAATCCAACCATTGATCAAATTAATCTCTTAATTATCAAAGGCAGAAAATCGATCGCGGTTCGGTTTACCGAGTCACACTCGGTTAACCGAATATGTCACGATTGTTTTACCGAGTATTATACGGATTACCGATTCTTAAGGAGAAAAATTCTCCTTAACCGATCGGACGAATTCTTGTCTATAACCGAATGCCTTTCAGTTAACCGAAAATATCGGAACTGGACATTGTTCGGTCAACTGTTTCTGGTTCGGTACACCGTACCAGAGTTCCAGGCACTTTGGTCAAGTTCGGTCAATCAACTATGACTATCCGTTCTAGGGGAGATCAACTTCCGGTCCGGTCTGGGTTTTTGGACCGGACCGGACCGGTTCGGTCCGGGTTCGGTCCGGACCGAAACCAACCGGTCCGGGTTTCGGTCCGGCCCACCTGAGCGATTCGGGTTTCGGTCCGGTCCGGTCCGATTCCGGACCAAAACCCAAAAATCCCCACAAAAGTTCGGTCCGGTCTGGGTTTTTGATCCGGACCGGACCGATCGGTCCGGGTTCGGTCCAGACCTGACCTGACCGGTCCTGTCTTCGGTGTGGACCCCGAAGAGAATCCGGGTCCGGACCGATGCTCACCCCTAATCCGTTCCACGTTCGGTTGACCGATCCACAGATCCTTCGGTCGACCGAACCATAACGGATTACCGAACTTTTACCCGATTTTGCCTTTTCAAATTTTGGATTTATTTCCAACAAAATTTGAACTTTTAGGGTTTTAGCAAATTCATAACTTATGCAATATATTATCCTATGCAATAATAAATTATTGCACCCCATAATATATGCATCTCATATGAATTTATCATGATTCTAATTATGTTATATACAACATAATTGATTTTACTTGTTCACCACATGTGTCATATTTTCTATAAGAAACCCGACACATCATATGAACCAAAAATCAAGCTTCTTGTTTCCCGATTTTTGCGGTGTGACCTATGGGAGGATCTAGACTTAGTTGGCAGTGATGTTAAGAGCTTAATATCACAAGCTATAAGCGGTATCTAGCTACACATTATAGCTCCCAATTAGTTAGATGTCTTAATTCCACTCGAACCAAAACCCGATCCATTTAGTGATGGAGTGCACCACTTGTGTCCGTCCCTTGACTCATGATATTAAGAATACACACAAAGTAGTATTGTGTCATCTTTGTATTAGTATTCATTTCTTGATCTCTTTAAGCTAGTTATAAATATGTGACTTAACTCAAATCACATTGTGCACATTATAACTTTGTTTTATCAAGGGGCCCACTAATATCATCACTCAATTAAGAGGGCAATGATAATCTTTTGATTAACTATCTTCTCCAACAAACCATAACAGCGGAAAATTTAAACTTTTTAAATCATAAGAAACACGTGGACAAACCATCAAGAGTGGGGACATTACTGAAAGAAATACATAAATAAGTCTGGTGCACCATAATACAATACGAGTTTGTCAAAAGAGTGATTACATCATAACACAAAACACAAGATACATGTAATCACGACAACCTACAGTAGGCAGACGACAGGATCCAGTCCCAAAGTGCAATCTCCCTCGGTCACCACCCGCCGGAACCTAACGCGGTCCTGAAAAAGATGCAACAACAATGCCTGAGTTTCCATAAGGAAACCCCGTATGACAAGCTCACCTATATGCCCTAACATACTAGTATAGCATGGCATGGAATACAAAGCAGTAAAACAACAACGCCACCAAGGGCCAAACCGGACATCCGTCCCGCGATCGTTTCCGCTGCCACACAGGCCCCGCGGTCTACAATCGCCACCGCTGCCACACAGGCCTCACGGTCCGCAACATCGCCGTCGCCACACAGGCCGCACGGTCCACAAACACCGGTACCACACAGGCCACACGGTCCAACCTCACCGCCGCCACACAGGTCGCACGGTCCAAACATCGGGTCTCCGTAGAGACCTACCGTAGGCACATACGGTCTAACGGACAATACGCAACACATCCCCACACGCGACTACACGAGCCAAGGGATCGGTGAGGATACGTTCGCACTTCCGCGCAAGGTAGAAATCAGATCTGAATACATCGTGGTCCACCACCACCACACCAACGGAGCCGTCGCTCAGGTCGGTCCATCAACCGGCGCCACACAGACCGCACGGGATATCACTCGATAGGTGCCCAATCGAGCTACCTGCCGGAACACATTATCGGCAGTCCATCGCCGCAACCACACAGGCCACGCGCGATCCTCCCTGCCGCCACACAGACCGCACAGGGGCCCTACCGCCGCCACACAGGTCGCACGGCACGTGCAATAACTGTCATCAAGGCCAGTCGAACATATCCGCCACACGTGGCCAGACAATCGACAGATCCGAACCGAAGTCCGCAGGGTCAACGAGCTCCACGTGCAACACCAACTCCGGCTCCAACTGAGCAGGGTCGCGACCTCCGTCGCCGTCAATAGGCCGGTACCTCTCTGGACCTCCGTCGCCAAACCTGGCCGGTAGTCTCTGTGCCTCCGTAGCCATCGTCCGGTAGTCATTGCACCCGACAACAGTTGTGTGTTGCTGAAGCAATGGGATCCGCAATCCCTCAGGCTGCTACTCTAACGCGAGTCAAACGATCCACCAGATATAGTCACGATCCATACACGGAAGTGACGCGTTCCGGACACCCACACTCTTCCACACGACGGTCCCTGGGCAGGCACGCCTAACGCGCCCACCGTCACCTCCCGGCTCACACACAAGGCGAGGACACGGGTTTCCGTGGACAGAGTTGGC
This sequence comes from Triglochin maritima, assembly GCA_963682175.1. NCBI lineage: Eukaryota > Viridiplantae > Streptophyta > Magnoliopsida > Alismatales > Juncaginaceae > Triglochin > Triglochin maritima. The sequence goes on along the minus strand of OY821774.1, from coordinate 11,139,153 downwards.
ATCCTAAGTGGAACCAGGAATCCTGTCCTGTGCAAAACGGTCGACCGAAAGAGACACGGTCGACCGTTTTCCTCAAGGGAATTCGGTCAACCGAAGTGACAACCGGTCGACCGCTTCCACAAGGGAATCGGTCGACCGAAAGTGACAACTCGGTCGACCGTTTCCACAAGGGAATCGGTCGACCGAAGCGTCTATCACGGTCGAACTATTTGCACAACACATAAATTCCAACGGTCTACCGAAGGTCTAAAACCGGTCGACCGAACGAGGTCAAAATCCGGAGTCTGGTCAACGCTCAAAACAAATCTATCGGTCGACCGACTCAGGGGTCTCGGTCGACCGAACACTTACAGGGTCAACCTAATATTTTCTATGTCATCAAACGGTCGACCGAAGCTTACGTATCCTACCGGTAAACTCAAGTTCCGGTCGACCGAACGAGGGACGCGGTCGACCGAAACACGACAGACAGTGAAAATACACCACGATCGGTCGACCGTCCAAGGGACCCGGTCGACCGACAGACGTCTTCAACCTCGCGCCAGCCGAGGTTTTGACGTCGAAACTCGTCGCCGGTGAGGCCTCTGACCTCGCGCGACCGACCCCAACCTCACCCCAACATGGGTGATCAACAAAGGCCTCTAATGCAAGAACTTGGCATACCTTATCTTGAAGATCGACGAAGAACCCGGAGCTCACCACCTTGCTTGCCTCCGACGCTCACCACCTCGCACCGCACCACGGCCAACACTCCTTGCCTCACGCGCGCCTTGCTCGCACCGCTACGCCGCCCGAGCTTCAGAGGAGAGGAAGGAATGGATGGAGAGGAGAAGGTTTGAAGAAGAAGAAGAAAAGAAGGAACGTGAGAGAGAGTGAGAAGGAAGAGAGAGATATCGGTTTTTCTCCTCACCACAACCAAAACCAACAGCAGCCTACTACCTCACCTCAACCCCCAACACATCACCACCACACTCCTACACCCGCAGCCACAGTAACCGGCCTCCCCCATCACTTCTCTCTCCTCCAACAGCAACACCAACAGCAACCACAACACTTCTCCTATTCCCCCTCAACTTCCCATGCAAACACATCATCAACTCCACCTAACACATCATTAGAACCTTAATTAAGGTCAGGGATATAACAATTTTAACATTACATCTTATGATATCCTAATCCTTAATTAGTGAACTGATCATGTTTAGGTTGATGAGATGGAAGGTTGAGGTGGACGGCTGGGAATGGTTTAAGTTGAGGTGAGGGGTTATAATGCTAAACCCAACTTTCTCATTCTCTTTTTCTCTTTCTCTCACTCAATTCATCTCTCTCTCTCTCTCTCTCTCTCTCTCTCTCTCAGTTGAGCTCTCTTATCCCACTCGAGGAGCGTCAGTGAAGGTCAAGAAGAGCAATTCGAGTTCAGGAAGGTGTGATCGGAAGAGATGAGATCGTCGCTCGATGTAAGTTCGTCGGGGGAGTGCTTTTGGTGTCGAAGTGCTCGCGGTTGATCTTCAAAAGTTTCTTCAAACATTTAAGGTATGTCAAGCTTATCTTTAAGACTCACCCAAGGGGTGTGAGTGGTGGTTTTAGTCGATGGTGGCCATTAGGCTCGTTGGAGGTTGGTGTGCAGTAGAAATTCTACGGAGAACGGTCGACCGACTGATGCAGTGGTCGACCGTTGCTAGTGTAATTGCAGGAGTTTTGCCATGCACCGGTCGAATGATGCATTGGGCAGTCAAGCATAGTAGGCAAGCTCCGCGAGTTTTCGGTTGAACGTGTCCCCTTTGTCGTTCGACCGGTTGCACTATGGTAAGTCGGTTGGGGTATAGACCATCTAAACGGTCGACTGTCTTCTTGATCTGTTCGACGCTATGTCGGTTCAAACCTAGACCTTCTAAACGGTCGACCACCTATATGATTGTTAGACCAATGATTTTTGGACTAGTCTGGACAGAGTGTGGATCATCAAAATTGTCGACCGCTCTTGACTCTGGTCCGACCGGTTACTTAAGTTAACTTAAAGTCTGTTCAACCAGTGTGAGTGTGGTTCGACCGGTGTGACTTGGAGTGAAGTAGGAAGTGGCTGGTAGTTTTCAGTCGACCGGGACCCCTTAGTCGTTTGACCGATGGGCATGAGATGTTGTTAGTGTTGTGGTGTAGACCATCCAAACGGTCGACCACTCGTGACCTTAGTTTGAACGTTTGCGGTTCTTTTGTTTGACCGTTGGTGAGTCGATTGAGACACTTGCCTGGTTCTGGAGAGAATCGGTCCACCGTCTGTTTACGTTCGGTCGACCGTTGTTGCTCTGTTTTGCACTTGTAGGGCGGGTTGTTTGGCCGATGTTTTTTTGGCAATGGTGCCTTGTGTGCACGTGCAATACGGTGGGTGGATGTAAGAGCCCTGCAACCCCGTATTTGTTTGTTTGGTGCAGTGGATGGGTGAAGGAGCCCTAGAGCCATGTGCACGTGAGTTAGGGTTGGGTGAAAGAGCCCTGAAGTCCTGACTTAGACCACATGATATGGGGTTGGATGAAAGAGCCATGAAGCCCTGGTCTTTGGTCGTGGTTGTTGTGGTTGGATGAAAGAGCCCTGGAGCCCAACTTGGCGACGATGTTGTTTTTACTGTTGAGTGGTTGTTGTGGTTGGGTGAAAGAGTCATGGAGCCCAGCCTTGTGATTGTGCTTCTTCTACTGTGTTAGAATTGCATATTTTGATTGTTGTATCTTGTTTATATATGTGTTAGGGGTTTGGCATACTGGGTTTCCTTCTGGAAACTCAGATATAGTTGCATATTTACCTTTGCTGGGAGCGGTGTTAGAGGGTGTGGTGACCGCGGATGAGCATATCCAGGACGTGATCCTGCTTTTCTCCCCTTTTGGAGGTTGTAGTAAGTACATGTACATTTTTATAGTTTTTTGATGTAATCACACTTTTGAAACATTCGGATATATATGTTGGTGCACCTGATGTTGTCTTTCGTAATGTCCTCAGTGTATGATTTGACTCTGATGATCACTTATAAAAATTTAAAATTTCCGCTGCTTGAGGACGTTATACATCTATCATGACAATTAAAAAAAAGAAATGTTGTCGTTACAATACAAAAGCTCAAAAAATGACCTCTTCAGGAAGAAGTCAAAATGGAGGATGAGTAGAGTTGTAAGCTGGGTGGGGCGGGTTTTCGCCCCACCGCTACCCGCCCCGCCAAAGTTAAGCGAGTAGGCGGGGCGGGGTCAAAAAAAATCCGCTACCCGCCCCACGTAAGGATGGACTAAGCCATGCGGGGCGGGTTGGCGGGTTTGGCTGGATTAATCTTTTATTAAAGTTAAATACAAAAATAAATTTATTTTCTTTAACCTTATCTATTTTAATCAAAGCCAAGTACAAAAATCAAGGAAAAAATCAATCAATGTATGTTTTTAAAGTTATATACAAAAAATCAAAGCTAAATACAAACAAAATACAAAAAAATCAAACAAAATATACGGTTTATGCGGGTTGAGGGTTATGCGGGGCAGGTTGCGAGAAAACGCAACCCACCCCGCTTATTATGCGGGTTAAGCGGGTGGCGGGTTGACGGGTAACAAATTGTTGTCCGCGATCCGCATTAGGCGGGGTGGAGCGGGTTGTGGGTAAAATTCTACCCATTTACAACCCTAAGGACGAGGCGGTGATGTTTAGATGCAAAGCTATCCAGCTTCGGTAGGATTCAAGCTTCCAACCACTTAACTACCGCTTGAATGACTAACTACTTTAAGAATCAAGAACATCCATAAATAACGGTAGATAAATATTTGCATCAAAAGAATTTGTGGTTTTGGAAAAAAGAAATCGTAGAAAAGGCCTAGGTATAAGTGCGTAGAGAAAGGATTGTCAGAAATAGCATTGACACTTATTAAAATTCAAATATGGAGTTCAATATTAAAGAAGAAAAGTGAAGTGGTGAACTGCTCTTCTGGAGTATTCTAATATGATATATCCAAGCTTTATATTATTATATAAGCATCAACGCCATGTTCTCATAAGCTAGCGAAACAAGTAGTCAAAACTAGTCAAATTGGACGTTTTATTTCATCATCTACAAAAATTAAGAGAACAACTGATCGAATTTAAAAATCAATTTTCGGGTGGTTTTGGTATTACGAAAGTATATATCAAAAATATTACCATCATTTTCTAATCTTGGATGGATGTATATAGTGCGGTGCGGTTGTAACTTCCGCATTAATTTCATATGGGTATCAAGTGTGGACGTTCTTGTCTGAACTGCTTCAAATAAATATCCTGCCAGGCATATAATATCATTCACTATAGTTTCTCATTGAACTACACATCTATGGAACTGTCGGGAAAGGAATCTTGTTAACTGATATGTATGGACGAGAAAACAGTAATTTGTTGTGTTAAAAACCAAAAAGTCAATTTTATATATATATATATATATATATATATATATATATATATATATATATTATGGTGGACATATCCCTACTTTCTCTTTCTCAGATTATATGAGCTGTGAGGACCATGAATGGCACCTTATTTGATGTGCATGTATGCATAAAAGCGGCTTTATTGTCTAACAAAAAAGTCATAACCATCTTTCGCAAGTGGAATATATGAATCACAATTTGGCATCAGTTCTTCAGGAATGGTGATTGGTCTGCTTAAATGTTGAAGTTCATTTGGAGGGTCTATAATTCTCGCATTACAAAGTCGGAAAGACAGCTTAATGAACGGGAGAAAAAAAATCTTGTAGTACGATAGATGAACTTTGTACCTGAAACTTCAATTTTTCCCCTGACATATCCTTACTTTTTTCGAAATGTGGTAGGGAGGAAGATGTATTGTCGCGAACTTGTGTAAAAATATAAAAAAATAGTTTTGTTAAAACCAAGTGAAGTAGATGACTATTCTACGTCACTCGGTTCGAATGGTCAAAAAGAATCTCTTCTCGTGGCGTAATATTCCCTTGCCTTCTCTATGTAATTTTAGTTATATACCCTTCATACTTTTGCACTTAACATGCATATAACAAATGCATATAATATTAGGTGCTATGATTTTGGGTATTCTAGTTAGGGTCTTTGTGAATCTAGGTTGATTGTAATTGTTCTTAAGAGTTTGCTTTATTTGCAACAAATCTAATCATAATCTAATTTTTACATAAAAGAACAAACAAGATATATATCTTGTTATTTGTTTTGTGAGATAATGTGCTTGATTTTATCGGTGTCATGTTGCACATGTTAGGATATAGCTGAAGTCGTTACTGATATACTGATATCAATCGTTATATGGTAAATCTTGAAAGAATCATTGGCGAGCAATGAAGTAGATTTTGAGGTACCTTAGAGGTACATCCCGTGCTTCGGAGTTTGAGAGATTTATAGATGGTTCAGTAAGATATATTGATTCCGATTATACAAGGGATTGTGAAAAAAATAAGGTCGGTGACTGGTTATGTGTTTACAGTTAGATGGTAGTGCAGTTAGTTGGAAGATTAGTTTGCAGCACAGTGTGGCTTCGTCTGCCACGTACGAAGGCATAGTATGTGACAATAACCGAGGGTATTAAAGACCTATGGTTGAAATAATTATACGTAAAACGTTGTCTGGGTCAGAGTAAAATGAGCATTTTTTTGTGATACAAACATGGTGATGGTGAATATTAGACAGTTGATAATCCAACGGACATGCTTACAAAACCAATCACATTGACCAAGCTCTAAGATTATTTGAACATGCTTTGGTTTGAGCTCCACGTAGATAGAGCAATGGCGAATACGAGAGACACAGTGTAGATGCAGAATGTGAGGGATTTAGATAAGATTTTCAAGTCAAGATGGAGATTGTAGAGTTTGTTCTTGGGAAAAAAATTGGGAGTCGCCAACCAGTTGACCGGATAGCTACTGGTCGACCGATAAATGTGTCATTATAAGAAGTTTTGGTGCAAATTGTCTAGGTCAACCCCATCAAATCTAAAAAAATTCTGAGACACCATAGAGCCAAAAGAGGTCGATTGCTCAGATGTAAGGGTCGATCGGTGTTCTGATTGGTCGACCATAGACCTGTCAATTGGGTCATATTCGTGTACTATCGTGTCTGACAGTTTTGCATTTGTGTCAGGATTTCGTGTTATCGTGTATAGTATAAATTGAAAAGATTTCATCTTGTTTGGATTGAAAATAGTTAAGTGACATGTTATATTGATATTTTTCATTCTAAATAACATCTTAATTAACTATTATCAAGTAAAAACAATTGATTATCTAACAAAAAATGCAGTTCGTGTCAGTTTCGTGTACAAAAACAATTTATCGTGTTATCGTGTCGTGTTTGTGTACAAATTATTTTATATTTGTATGTTCACAAAACATCATAATAAATCATTTCAATCATACAAAAAATTTCATGTAAAGTCGCGTCTAAATCGTGTCTCCTTATCGTGTCGTATCCGTGTCGTGTAATCGTGTCGTGTCCAGAATTGACAGGTCTAGTCGACCATTTTAGTTATAGACTGCAACTTACTTAAGACTATTTTGAGAAGTTTTATTCCAACAATTTGGTCTTTGACCATAGTAAATAAACCCTTTTTTACCTCTTATTAGGGTATAACGACAAATTTTGTATTGCAGGTAAGTTTTTGGCGTTTGGGTTTTTTTTTCTAATTCCTCTAATTAGATCGTCTAATTCCTTCTTCCAGATTTTTGATCTTAATTCATCCTCTTTCTGATTGCAAGACCGATTCTCCGTAGTCAAGCTTTTTTGTTGTTTTCTTGATTGTTTCATTGCGATTTCTCTCATCATTTCCTTTTTTATAACATTGTTTTCTAACTCCATATTGTGCTTGCAGCTTATATTGAAAGATGGAATTTCAGACAATGAACTTTAAAGATTTCTTTTCATTTGACTGGTTCAAACGATCTTGCTAAATTAGGAAGACTATGAAGCATTAATCACATTGCACTCGTGCCATTATTGGAAGGTAGATGATTAAGTTAGATGTGAGAAAGGCAAATGATCGAAATCACCGTTGTCTAAAATAAAAATTGACTTAAAAGGAGAGTTAACTAGATGATGAGAGAGAAAAAGAGATTGAGGTACATGTGCACAAATCACAATCAAAGGAAGATTGGCAACACAAAATAGCAAAAGTTTGGTTTCTACATAAGGATCTACAAAATGAGCTACAAAAACAATTTGTGTTGAAATTAAGTTTGCAATGTCAAGTTGTCAAGTAACTTCTATGTTACAAAATTGCATTCTTGTTTTTCTATTTGTATTTTTATAAGTAAATTTATTATTTGTATACCTTGAACCGTGATAACATTTCACTTTTTTTTACAAATCAAAAGGGAGACATTACCTCGAAATTTCATTAAGTATGAAACTATGATTTACAACCTACAAAAATTTAAGTCTATAAGGAAACACGGGACCCGCTAAGACACATGCACAGTCACACCATGACTCAAAAGTCACCACTCTATATAATATTCCCTATTACATGTATTTACGTTTATTGCTATTGTTTCCAGGTCTCTTCGAATGCACTAGCAGCAACCGGGTCATCTACAAGATCTTTGAGCTTTGAGCCCATCACCCAAACCGTGTCTTTGACCAATCCCACAATGTCGGCCGCTCGTCTTTGCTCGTGGTCAAATATTTGTCTATTCCTTTCTTGTCAACACTCATATACAGCAGCACTAAAGGCTAACTTCATTGTTGTCACCATTACTCGGCCTCCCGTATATATTGCATGCATCTCGCCTCCTCCTCAAGCGTGTTCAGCCCAGGGGTTTGCAACACCCTTGTCCACACTTCCCTTGTAAAGGGATACGCCCAAAAAAGGTGGTCCATGTCCTCCTCGGCTGCAGCACATATTGCACATTCCAGCCCATGGTTGGCACCTCTTGCTGCCATCAATTTCTTCGTCATGAGTCGTCTTCTCAGCACGTGCCAAGTTGTAATGGCATGCTTTGGGACGTGATGCTTATACCAAATGAGCTTACACCATCCCACGGTTGCTCCCCGATGCACCACCCATGTCCAAGCCTCCCTACTGGTAAAGGTGTCCTTCTTTGCGTCCAGCCTGGTCGGTTTATCTTTCCCACCATGGATACGTGTCCCCAAGATGCTAGACCACAACTCCATCATCTGCAATGAGCACGGGCTGGGAAGATTCCAACTTCCATTCCTGATAAAGTGAGATACCAATGAATCTTTTGGCATACCAATATCAAATTGTAATCGTGCCCCCCCATTCCTCACAAAAGAAAGGCTTACCACACCACAGATCCAAGAAGAAACGGTACTGCTGCCATCACCCACTTGGTAACGGATGTGCTCCCGTGCCATGTCTCGTACTCTCAATATTCCCCTCCATGCCCACGAGCATACAGATGGTGGGCGTGCCAACCAAATTGTGCGGTTATTTAGGTACTTTCGCCTCATACATTTAACCCAAAGTGAGTCATCATCTGCCACAACTAACCAAAGCAGCCGTAACAACCCTGCATCATTCCAGTCCACCAATCTTCGCAAGCCTAAGCCTCCCTCACTCTTGAGCACGCAAATATTCTTCCATGCAACAACCACCCATTCCCCCCCCCCCCCCCACACACACACGCACACAAAGTGGGTCATAATACTTTCCATTTCCTTCAAAACCACCTTAAGAATAAGGAATGTGGATATCCAAAAGATGCTGAAAGACACAATCACACTTTGCACCAATTCCACCCGACCAACCATGCACAAGAGACTCCACTTCCATGAGCTTAGCTTAGCTTTGATCTTAGCAATCAATCCCACACAATGGTGCTTTCCCAGCCGGGATGTGAAGAGGGGTAGGCCAAGATACGTGACTGGAAAGTCCTCCCTTCCCATCCCTAGATGCGTACAAATCCACCGGCCATGAACCAAGTTTCTCCCCCACAAAGACTTGACTCTTTAGTGAATTTAATTGTAGCCCGGAACAAGCGGAGAACTCAGTCAATATCTTTTTTATCACTCGAGTGTTTGCCTTAGTAGCTGCTGCAAATATCATAACATCATCGGCTAACAAGAAATGTGATACCGTCACTAGTGCAGAAAAACCCATATACGTCGGATATACAGGGGTACAGACGTCGGATTTCGACGGTTCAAGTACCCAACGTATATTTCCTCGTCGCCTATTCCTTGTTGTATAAACGTCGGCTATATATGACCGACGTCTATTATACTTTCCATTAGTTATTAGCCATTACGTGTGTCCGGTTGCACATGGTGGATAATCACGAATTTATGCCATATAGGGACATGTGCCCGAACTTTTGTTTTGATCAAGATTACATCAAATGTATAAATAAATAAATAAATAAGTATAAAACTGTGGCATGAACATGCTTCACCAACCAATATTGTACTTTTCCAACACAACATGCCAATCATATCCTTGGGAGTTCTATTATCATATTGCTTCTTCTTTATTCCATATTTATGATATGAAATATTCCTGAATGTATTCTCAACTTGTGTAATCACTTAGGGTTGTCAAATTCTGTTTGGGATTGATAGATCGCTCGATTTTGCTCGGAGCGTGACTCGGATCGGTTAGTAACGAGCCGAGCACGAGCAGATCTCACTCGCTCGATGCCCACTCGATTATTGCTCGAGATCTGATTGCTATATCCAATTATCTAATTAATTTGGATATTCTATACAATTACCCAATTGGTAAACTCATTTACCAAACTCATTATCCATTACCAAACCCAACAATCCATTTAACAAACCAAACCCAAATATCAATAAAAATCAAAAACTTATTAGTCCTGGACTTTTTGTTTTCCATTATTGTTATTTCTTTTCTTTTTCTCATTCTTTTCTAAACCAAAAGATCAAATAAATTAAGGTTTGGGTCAGGTGGATGATCTTATTTATAAGATGTTGATGTTGTACATTGTCGTATAATTTATGAGATTATGTTTGATATTAGGTGTTTATTTTAAAATTCTGTTAATTTTGTTTGATCCAAGTGTATGATCTTATTTATAAGATGATGTTGAGAGTTGTCGTATAATTTATGAGATTGTGTTTGATTTTAGGTATTGATTTTAAGATTGTGTTGATTTTGTCTGATCTAAGTGTATGATCTTATTTATAAGATGTTGATGTTGTCGTATAATTTATAAGATTGTATTTGATTTTAGATGTTAATTTTAAGATTGTATTAGTAACTATTACTATATTTGTCTTAAGTGATCTTATAATTTATTTGTTAGGACAACATTATTAACAATTCATTACAAACAAAAAAAATCAGGCTCAGGTTAACAAGCCGCTCGCGAACTGCTCGTGAGCATGTGTGAGCCGAGCACAAGCATAATTTTCCGCTCGAAATTCTTATTGAGTTGATCTTGAGCAAGCTCGGATAGCTCGTTTACCGATCAATTACACCCCTAAATCCACTATTGCAGATATAGCTCCAAATTAATTTTTATTGTGTATGAATAATAAATATACGCTGAGTCGAGTTAATTTATTCTTGCGACCCTTATACCACCTGTTTAAATTTTAAAATCCTAGATATATTTTTTTGATTAAAAAAATCCTCACATACCAATGTAATATTGGTCAGTGACCGCTTACAGAATTAACTGGCTGGATTGGCTCAATTAATATATCTTTAGTCATGAATGAGAGATCGAACGTTAACATGTGATTTAAAAGTTGGAATTTAATTAAAAAATTAAAAAATACTTTTTAAATAAGGACCGCTTCAAAGTAAAGGATGAACATAACAAAATCTAGTACCGGGAGTTAATTACCCAATGGTCCATGGTTAGAAGTGCAAAAATATTCATCCCTTTTCCCTCCACTTTCTCTATAAGTTCCCCTTATTGTTCTAGTTCTAGATCTAACCCTCATCACTCCTCTCTCCCTCTCTACATTGTTGCCATCCAACACCAAGGCACCTTCACTACAAAATGCACACCAACCAAAACTTGTTTCTATGGACACTCACTTCCATAACTCTAATGCTTCTCCCAACCTCATCATTGGGCTCCATATCCATAACCAAAGCATGCAACGCCACCCTCTATCCGGAGGTGTGCACTTCAGCTCTCTCTTCCATCAAAGGTGATGATGATGTCTTTGCGACGTCGGTTCATCAAGCCATGACTCGAGCCCACTCAACCCGCTCGCTCGCCTACAATCTCACCTTCCCCAAACACGACCCGGCCATCTACCCGCCCACCGGAACGTTCGACTGTGTCGAGCTTTTAGACAACACATTGGAGCTTCTTAGTAATGTTATGGATACTGGGAAGAACCCCAGCAGCCATGATATTGAGACGTGGCTCAGCGCGGCCTTGACCAATCAGGTGCATGTTGTTATGGTTTCAAATCACAATTAATCTATATTTTCACTTTTTTTTAACGTATATTGTCAATATATGTGGACAAAATTACATTGAAGTTAGGCCAACCAAATCTAAATCGTGGTGCTTTGATTTCTATCTCTTGTGATCCATAGAAGTTAACCAATACTAAGTATTCCTTACTTGTGGAAGACTTAGAGAAGGAATCCAGAATGAACTGGATAGCATATATGTTAGGAACCATAGGGTGTAATTTATGTGCCTCCAACTTGTAAAGACAAAGTGAGCAAAAACAAGTTAAAGCTAGTCGGTTGTGGACTTTTATTATTTGAAGTTGATGTGGATCTGTTTTGGCAATTAGAGGGGATAAACTATTTGATGGACCATTATTCGTGTTTGTCGTTGGTGTTGCGTGGTGTTGTCTCCGACTCCTTTTTATGATGTGGGACGTGGATAATATTCATGTCGTACATAGAACATATGCTATAGTATACTTCTCTAATAAAAAAAACATGACATAGTAACACACTATCACTCGATGTGTTATGATGCCAAGGATAGCTGAAGATCTTATAACTTTAACGTTTCAATATGTGCATGGTATGTTGCTACAACGTTGCCCTAAATAGCATTTACTTTGTACTCTTTTTGAAAGGATAAATAGTACTTTCACCTTCTTAAAAAGTATATTTTCACTCGTCTCTTTTTTTGGGATAAAACCTTGTCTCTTTCATCCACCACTTGTAACCTTTCTAGCTTTTAAGTGCATTAATCAAGCACCATGGACTTCCATTAGTATTCTAATAGTTAAAAGTTTGTAGATAATGATTTTTTTTTGTGAATTATTGTACTAAAGTAATGCATGTCAAACGGTCAAAGTCGAGAATATATGGGTGGTAAAAAATAGATAATTAAAAAGTGCAAAAAATTTAATTTAATTTTCTAATGTAAATTTTATCTCTACTCTCTCAGGCCACTTGCTCAGAGAGCCTGGCCACCCGACCGCCCTCCCACAAAGAGCAAATCGACTCCCAAACGGAAAGCCTAACGCAATACATTAGCAACTCACTAGCCCTCCACAAAACTACGGCAAAAGGCCAAAAAGTCAATAATCTCACCACCAAAAGAAACCTACTCTCCAAGGATTTCCCATCGTGGCTCTCCGCGAGGGACCGGAGGCTCCTACAGGCATCTCCGGAGGAGATGAAGCCAGACGCGGTGGTGGCAATGGACGGTAGCGGGACCCACCGGTCCATAAACGAGGCATTGGCTTTAGTCTCGTTGGCCGAAGGCGAGGGCGGAGGGAGGACCGTCATACATGTGAAGGCGGGAACATATAAGGAGTATGTTAGGGTGCCCACAAAGCAAAAGAATGTTATGTTGGTAGGAGATGGGAAGGGTGTTTCGGTTATTGTTGGTGATCGTAGTCAAGATGATGGTTGGACAACTTACAATTCCGCGACCGTTGGTAAGTTTATACTGGTTGCTATTATTTGTGAAATTTGTTTGATCGACTATTTCTTTAAAATCAAATGCCTAAAGTAAAAGACGTAACTTAGAGAAATTCTATAGCAAATCAAACTAGATTGTATTATTCAACATATTTCCAAAATCGTGATCAAGATTGTTTTACAGTAAATATGACCAAAACAAAAAAAAATATTAACCAAAATAAACCAATTAAATCACATGTTCGAAGCATAAGAAATATGATTGTTCCAACCTTTAATTTGTTTGTGTGATTAGCACAACCAAATTCCCATTATTGAACAGCAAGTTATGGTTGGATGTCAATATCAGGCTTCTAAAATGTGGGTATGTTGTAGTAAATATTTATTTGTTGTTGGTTGTGATTGCTGTTGTTTTTTCTTCTATAACCTCCATTTTGTCACGTTTCTAGTTATTCCTTCTATTCACTCTTGTAGATTGTGAACCTTCAAGTTTAGAAGGTCTAAATTTGGAAGTGTTTGAAATTGAAAATTTTACTCGATACTACTGGCCATATGGAATAAGGCATGACAATAAATATGAACAGAACATGAAGTACTCAAAGAAACAATATCTCATCAAAGTTCGTACATATTTGTTGACAATATAATCATATATAACGGTCCCAGCATATATCTGTGTTCTGTAATAACAAACTCCAATAACTCTCATATTATTGGGATGAAATTATGGTTGGATGTCAACGACATGCTTCTACCAAAATGATACGTATCGGCTGGACTTGTTGTTAACTTGGGGCAAAATTTTACTTGTTGAAAAGAAGGAACGAACCTTCATTATTTTCAAAATCCAAGAAACATATGAAGTATGATACTTTTATTGATGTCCAACTAAAGAAAATTTAAAACGTATTTCATAAATATCTTCTAAATTTTAATAATATTTTATATCCCCTTCAATTTGAATCAATCTGTTCGAAGATTTCAACCTAAATTAAGTTCATAGAGCTTTATCTGAAACTAGTTTTAGAAGTTTCAATTCATCAATCTCTTTCTTGAGCTTCTGGGGTGGCGTCTACAACTTAAAGCAGGATGGTGTAAAATTAAGTAAATTATTATATACTACTAATCATTTATTGTTTATGATTGTAATAACTGTACTAATCTCACTTTCAACGTTAAATGTACTTGTTAAAATGAATTTCAGCTGGCATGGGCGCCGGATTCATAGCCAGAGACCTAACTATCATCAACACAGCCGGGCCATCCAAAAACCAAGCGGTGGCCCTTCGCGTCGGTGCTGACCAATCCGTCATCTACCACTGCTCCATCCAAGGCTACCAAGACACTCTCTACGCCCACTCCAACCGCCAATTCCACCGCGAAAACGACATATATGGCACTGTGGACTTCATCTTTGGAAATGCCGCTGCCGTCTTCCAATCGTGCAACATATCCCCGAGAAGACCCGGCGGCGGCCAAAAGAACTCCATCACAGCCCAAGGCCGACGTGACCCGAACCAGAACACTGGCTTCTCCATTCAAAATTGCAAGATAGCCGCCACTTCTGATCTGGCAGCCGTGAAGCACAATGTCCCAACGTATCTCGGCCGACCATGGCATCAGTACTCAAGAGTGGTTATCATGAAATCTTACATTGATGACTCTGTGCACTCGGCTGGGTGGGAGCCGTGGTCCGGTGGGTTTGCACTGAAAACGTTGTACTATGGAGAGTATGAGAACACTGGGCCCGGAGCTTCCACGTCGAGCCGTGCAGACTGGCCGGGGGTGCATAGAGCCCTGACTCCGGAGGAGGCGTCGAAGTTCACCGTGGCTGAGCTCATATATGGTGACTCATGGTTGCCCAAAACTGGCGTGGAGTACAGTCCTGGTCTCTAGCTCATCTATTGAGGTGTAAAATATAATTCTTATCTTGTGTTAGTGTGAAGGGCTGTCAATGGTGTGCTCTTGTGGCTTGTGCGGGGGGGGGACTAACGCATCTGGACGTATTTTCATTGTTTGCAATTGTGAGCTTATGATCCATCTATTTTCCAATATATGTTCCTATTTCAGCAATAAAATTGGAATTGTATTCTACATCTCTTTTGTTGCTCTTGTCGTCAAGGACTTAGAAAAGACAACGTAGTATATCATATGGTTTTTGAAGTTTTGAGTTTCCCATACATAATTCATATTAATATGTGATTGAAATCTATACGATCACAATAGTATTAAAAAACGACATTATGTATCTTCTTTATCTTGACATGGTATGATAACATCTCCAAGTTGCAGGTATAATTTGCAATGTAAGCAAGCAAAAGAACCTAATCCTAAACACTTCAACACAGAAGTGATCAAAATGGGCAATTAGAATGCCTGTAGCTTTGTTAACCACTGTATGTTGTTTGGGAATCTTAAAAGATCAAACCCTCAGCTCATATGTTCAACACAACAGCTTATCATAGGTCCAGTCTCGCTTGAACATCCTTCGGCTGGAAGAAGCATGGTTTGGGCCATTATGGGAGCTGTAAACACCAGGCAATGGAGGTGGTCCCTTGGTCTAGGGGGATCAATTCAAATTATGTGCAAGAAAAAAGCTAAGTCGACTAGTGGTTTAAGAAAACGATGTGCATTAAGTATTAGTTAGCACGTCATTATCCAGACCTACAAAGTACACTTTGAAGTTTAAACTAGCAGCAACCCTCCTGTTGAAACAGTAATTCTTGAAAAGCACCTAATTGACAATTGACCAGCGACTTCATTTGGTAGCATGTCAAAAGAGAGAGGTAATGGGAGCCCGGCTAAAGGTAGTGGGGCAGAAAATGACTAAGACTTCATATATTTCCTGGAACAGAAATGTCCAGAGAAAATCAATGTTATGGGCCAATGTGACTGTCTACAAACGACTGATAATAGCCTCAACTTCTGAAGGCGTGTAGATTTGGTATTTTGGAGCAACTTTAGCAAAATTGACATTGTCGGGGTTTACCTGTTCACAACAAATTATGAGTCAGTTGACTCAACTCAGTATAATAATTCACCTTGTTGGTAATCACTCTCTAATTTACAACTTCGTATTTTTCTTACCTTCTCTTTCATTACTTGTTGCAAGATTGAAAGGGCAAGTTTTTCAGCTTCTTTAAGTGTCATATCCTGCAGCAACAGTCGGTGAACTGAAGTTAGTTCCAAAGAAGAAATACTTCACTTTTCTATAAATGTACCAAATTAACTGATCAAGAGCTTTGATCCAACCACAAGTTCAGAAATAAGTATTACTCACACAGTCACACTAATCAATCAGATTCCCAGAGGGAAACTTTTGTTCAGTGGGACCTAGAAACATAATTCCATGCCCAACCAACCAAACAACCAATTGTAGCAGCTACTTTACTGTTTACACTGGTAAATTAACAATGGATCTACTTCCAGGGGAAATATTGCCAGGTCGCCAAGATCAATATCATTAGAAACAGAGCAAAGTTTTGGTTAATGTTTCATGGCAACCATAATAAAGCAGTTGTGGCTGCCTCATCTTTAAATTATATATATATATATATATATATATATATATATATATAATCATCTCTGAAATTACATATTTTCAGATGTAGAGTTCTTAAAGTCCGAAGTTATGTATGGGTAGCACAGTAATATTGGAAGTATTGATTATCAGCATGTGGTTACATTGAATGTGGGATGTGGCCAAACAGGTTTCACGTGTGGGCTGCATCCTTTTTCGACATAACCGGTTCAGGTACTGACTTACTTAACGTGCCTTCACTAGTCACTTGTGTGAATTACATTAACATTAGTCTAAATCAAATGTATGTATATTTAAACTCTTCATAGGATTTTGTATAATTGAGCTAACTTTCTAGTTATCAGATGCATATGCTATGCTGCTAGATATGGCCACGGCCAAGCAACTATAGTATAATACACCCTTAGAAAGTAATTTACGAAACTGAAAGGACTTATGTCGAAGCGTCGTAGTATTAGGTTAGTCACACAGAATACAGTATTGTAGGCCCAATCATCAAAAAAATCTTTTCCAAGGAAGCATGGCAAGTGTTGAGGTGAAAAAGAAGAATAGATAGTATAGATAAGTACTATGGCTAGATGTGTTCTATATATATGAAGTTACATTATGACATTAGGAAACACTAAGAAAAACTAATAATGGGAAGTCAAATCACATGGATATATAATATCTAATTATTTCCTTCTACCATATATATTTGTTCCAACAATATCAACAGGCAATGAAATCATATGAGAAATTCAAGCACGTGAAAGCATGCCTGGCAATAAAGGCGATACCAAGGAATGGTGTCACGGATATGGAAGATCATATAAGTAAGAACTTCTATGAATATTTGTGTGTGATATGCTTGGATAGTCAAGCTCTCCTTTTCAAAATCAAAGACGGATTTAATCAAATCTATGTATAAATATAAATCTCCTCAATTTTGAGACAATACTTTTAACAGAATCCTAAACGGTCACTAAACCCCCAGTCATGTAGCGCTAGCTATGTCTGCCACAACATAAATTACCTTTTTATATTGTTGCTGCAGAGAACTATCAGCTCCTTCCGACCCTGAGCCTACTGCTTTTGCATCGCATTGCCAAAACGAGCCAGAAGGATCGGTATAATATCTGGCATTAAATGGAATAAATTATTGGATTTTAAAAAGCAATAATAATATCTGAAGACGAATAAATTAGAGAAAATTATCACTATTCGATGAGCTTAAAGCTCCACAACGAAACAACAGAGCATCTAATGCAGCATGACGTTCAATAAATACTAAGCATTCCTCGTAAGCTGCGAGTAATGTCTGGTAGTCTAAATCAGTACGAACTACCATGCTTGGCAAAAAAGTAATTAAAGACAACTAGTAACTCACAGGCCAGGTCCATTTTCATCATGTCCAGCAATCAGTAATGACACACCAAAAGGCCGACACTGCATTTTTGTGCAACATCAGTAGATTCTAAAGGATAACAACACCATGTGATAACAACAATTCAAATCCAAGGATGAACAAAATGACAGCGAAAAGAAAAAAGGGAGGCTCATAAGTCATAAGTTGACATTATTCAATATTAGCAAAACTTAGAATCCTCCAAGCTTCAATACCACTTCTACATAAAATAACATGTGATTTGGCTTGTAGTCAAGGTTAACAGAACACGAATTTTACTTTTAAGAAAATACTGTGTAGATAATAAAATTTTCAGTTCAAATCATTTTAAAAAAAGGAGATAAATGGATATACACCTCATATTTCTACCCAGCTCACATAAGTGTTTCATCCCCAAGATATTCATATGAGTTGTGAGTTGGTTGCAATGCACGTATGTATACATGATTGTTTCGTATTCTGTGTCTATGGTTAAGTAATACATATAGCTTTTTATAATATGCTCACATGTTTAGTAGCATGGGCAAATGGGTCCTGCCCCCCATATATGTGGATCAGGTATGAATTTTTCTATCAAAATATGCACATACCAAGGACAGAGATTTTTTGTCCCAATATCCATATTAAAAGATAGGTTAATGTATCGTAAATATGATGAGTCGTCATACACCTAGGTCAGCAATACTAGTACTAGGTAAATGAGGAATTAAAGGTAAGGAACCACAATAATACTAGGGAACTCATAATACTATACTAGTCAATCCTTGAAATCCTAAAATAAATACAACTCCAAATTCAGATATATGCCATCGTTCCACAATTTCACATTTATATCCAGCTGATATAAATCTTAGTTTCACAATATCAAGCATATGAATAAGAAAATGCCAACCCATTCTAAATTACAAAGGAGAAACTATTGTAATTTAGCTGGTTATTACCATGATCTTTTTATTACCCTCACCAAACCGTGAAGCACGATCGCAAATAGATTGTGTGGCTGATAGAATGGTCATGGCTTCTGCATACGAAAAGCGATGGTTCTGCAAATAAAACCATGTAAGACAAGTCACAAATGGCAAAAAGATACAACTTCCAAGTAAGAATTACTTGGGTCTCGACCCGTGCATGTTCTACAAGAATGCGTGCATCGGCTATTAATCCGCTCATTGCACAACCTATATGCTCATCAATCTCCATAATTTTCTCTATGCTCATTGGCTCCTGCACAGCATATAGGTGTAAATGTATAAACAGAACAATGTAGTACTGGAAAAGAAAGATGTTTAATAATCAGTTTCAGTTACTCGTTCATTTTCTCAATCTCATGTTCATTGCCAAACCTCAAACTCTGTTATTTACGTTACGAATTTTCTTATGATGTTATTTAGCGATGGAGTACGTCAACAAAAACCTGTCAACAGATCATTTCAAGTTGGTTAAAAGGTTAAGCGTAAAAAAAATCCTGGTAGGGCGACCGTACAATCTCCTGTCTAAAGGTTAAGCATGCTCTGACCTATATAAGTGGATATAGCTCTACTTGTATCTCAATTATCAGATTACCAACCATTCAATATAAGAAATTTGTCATTGAGTCAGGGTTACCACCTTTTCAACTAAATAGATAGTTTTGAACCAAATTTAACATAAAATTCACAAAATTGCATAAACTACGACATGGAAAATTTACCTATTTTAAATGTAGGATGTGGTATGGTGTTTGGGGAAGCCTATCGCTCCTCAACCCAATGTTATATGATATTCAACATGCAAGTCATATACTCATATATAATCTGTTTTTTGTACAATTGCAGTAATGTTTTCCTTTTGACCTAGTTCCAGAAGAAGCTTATATTGTAACTGCTGATATACCAACACACATTCAAGAGGTAATCATTATTCCTCAACTATTTCAAGAAAAAAAACAATGCTAACGCTTCACATTTATATGTAGAATCAAAAGCATTAACAATTTTTAAACCTTAATCAAGTAGTTTAGAAGAATTGGTAACAACAGAAATCTGCAAATTCATGAATCTTCAGAGTAAAAGTGTCATCCATAAGGTGCTGAGAATTTCATACTTTATCCAACATCTGTACTTCGGATTTTATTGAGGAATAATACGGGGTAAAAAGTTTTTAAGATTGACTGATTTGGTGTTTGTGGAATTATTAAATATTATTTCCTAATTTCAACATTCTAGTTCAATGACCATCGTGAACTATCTTTGTATCTCAGTTTGTAAATGAGCCAAGGCTGAGCATGTTCTCTAAGGATGTATTTGGATGAGTAATTTGTAAATTCAACATATTTTCGAAATCTATAGCTGCAAATCAGTTTGACTGTAAATTCTACAAGGTTTAAAAATGACGGGATTTACAATCCTTAGATTAAGACAATGTAATTTGCCTTTCTTTGGTTTGAATAAACATGTGATTTACAGGTGATAGTAATTAAAAATTGCATAACAACGTAAATTGTCTTTTTGCATAGTAACTTAGACAGTCAATCTTTGATACTTATTTTAAGTCATATTGAGTTAAAAAAGCATATGCAAACAAATAAAATCTATGGTAAGACACACGCAATCATATTTGGAGCATAAGTTGAGCATTTCCAGTAATCCGAAATGACAAAAACTACTATGTTAAGCATGACTCCGAATTCAAACCTGTTAAGTTGGGATTTTTAACTTCATCCGCCTAAACCTTTTTAAAGCATGCACTCTACATATTTCAAGTTGAACTACAGTCCCAAGTAAAACTATAACATCCAAATGCAACCTCAAATCGAACTAATACACCATTTTCCGGTTTACTTACTGAAAACTTCACGACTTTTCCCACTTCAACCCACATTGTCCACATCCACCAACATAACCACTCATCACTAACCTAAAATGATGAACGATCAAACCAGCACGAACGAAACCAATTCCACAACACAAAAAGGGAAAACAAAGCACAAACCAGCAACGGAGAGACGAGCCGCCTCTCGAACGCGAGCAGAACGCCCTCCTCCGTCTTCAGTCCAATAGCAGTCGACCCCAACTGAAACCGAACCGCACCAAACCGAAAATCACGTTGAGAACCGAACCTCGACACGGATCCGAAGAGGAAAAGCGCAGAACCGAACCTTGGTGGCGTCTATGGCGTACTCGACCTGGAGCAGCCTCCCCTCGGGGGAGAAGGTGTTGACGCCCCGATCGTACTCCGAGCTGCGCAACAGGGAGGAGTTGAGGTCGAGGATCGTTCGATCTGGGGAAAGGAAACCCTAGATTTGGAGGAGGAGGAACTCACCTGGAGGCGGTGTTGAACATGGCGGGGTGGTTTGGATGTTCCGGGAGTGAGTGGGAATTGGGAGCTCTACGGTTATATAGGAAGGCGGGGATGGTGGGATTGTTATTTCGCCGATATCGAGGGGGCAAAATGGACAATGCCATGACCATCTCTTTTTTTGTATTTTTTTTACTATTTTCGGTAGCTCCGGTTAAGAATGCAAACGGATCGAAGATAATGGCCTTGTTCGGCTATCTTGTTTCTCGTAGTTAGTTTTCCAACCCAGCTGGTGTAATCCATTTTCGCATCCAAACAACAATCATGAAAATTATTGGTGGAAACCTAGGTTTAAGTTGTGTTTTATGCTCGATTAAGATGATGTTCTAGGATTGATTAGGTGTTTTAGTTGAGTGTTTCAGGGTTGATTAGGTGCTTCAGGTTTAGTTTATATTTTAGGTTGATGAAGGGGTCTTAAGGTGTGTGACGGTTTAAAGAAGGTAGTTTAGAGTTTGGAGATTGCCCAAGATGGTCGTTAAGGTTGTTTAAGGGGTTTTAAGGTGGTTGTTAGGGAGGGTGGGGGTGTGTTTTGGCCCTCGTTTGGTGTTTATTAAGGTTTAGGGAAACATTAAGGTATTAGAAGTGCGATTTAGGTAGGACAATGAATGCTACAAGATCTTTAGTGAAGCAAGTAAATGACTTAGCTCAATCGATTCCAAATAACTAAGAAAATAATGAAAAATTCAATTAAGCAATTGTATTAATTTCTTGGCATATATATTATTATTATACACTCGTAATAATATCTTCAACATAGCACCCTATAATCTTATATATATATATATATATATATATATATATATATATATATATATATACAGAAATTATAGAATGAGTCATGGGCTCATTTAACTTAATGAGCCCCCTAAACATCCACAATCCAAATCAAATTCAATTGTGGAGATAAGATCTTATTATTTCTACTCATAAAAGGGTAAAATTGGAAATCAATATTTTCACTCTCTAATCAAACCCACAATTGTGATTCTTTCGCTTCACCCTCGTTACTCCTCTCTCAAACAAAATCCACAATATCCCTCTTCCCCCACATTCCCTACATTGCCGGAGTCCCGTCGTCGTTCATTGTTCACGGCGTTGTGAGCTTTCAAATGAACGACAACCTCCCAACATCGTTCATGTCGAGTGGTATGTTCTTCATGGGTTACGATTTCCATGTTGGGGTGGATGGTTAGGGTTTCCAGGTTGGGGTGGGTGGGTTAGGGTTTGCTTGTTGGGGGATTTCCAAGTTGGATGTTTTCCAGGTTTTTTGTTTTTTTGGGTTTATGCTGATTTTGGCTTGGATGTTGGTTGTGAATTCAAGGGTTAGAGGAAAAAAGTACATTGATTGGTGGTTTATAGAGTGTGCGTATGTTTGGAATTTAAAAAAAATGGAATTAAGTGTTTCTCCATGAAAATTTGTTTTTTGTGCTAAATTTCTGATGTGTTTGGAAACCTTGGATGGTAGTTAGATGCATGGGGGTTTATAAATGAAACTTGTTAGTTTGTTGTTTTAACTTTTAAATCCAGGAGAAATAAGGTTGTTAGTTCTCACTGTATTGTGAATTTATATGGTTGTTTAGGAGACAAGGAGCTCTATGTGAGTGAATGTAGAAGTATTACATGGTATAAGACATTGAAAATTAAGTTTATAACTGAGATAGTTCATGATGAAGAGTTAGTTGGGGAGAATGAAGTGGCTATTACTGAAGAGGTAGATTCAGTAGGCATCTCTCTGCGAGCTATATATCTCAGGCAAATTAAGTGTTCAGACTATGATGGTTAGGTTCTCTTCATTGTTTTATTGTATTCATGAAGTAGCAGCAGTTGCTTCTTAGATCCTAGAGTGATTAAGAGAACTAATCTCACACTGCATAGTGAAAGAAAACCATCAGTCATGATTTCCACTAGCAATAAAGTTGATTGTTAGGGACATTGTAAGGAGGTGAAAATTAAAATGCAAGACCTCAAGTTCAGTTAGAATTTTTTTGTGCTACCATTGGGTGGATGTGATGTGGTATTTGAGGTGGATTGGTTAGATCGACTTGACAATATTAAGTGGAACTTATTGAACAGAAACATGCAATTCATACGGAAGGGGAAAGGTTGGAATCTGCATGGTACGTGTTAGGTGGGAAGAAATTCAATTTAGGAGCTATGTAGAAGTGAGATGGTGATGTAGCGAGTGCTCATTTTCTTCTAAGGAAAATCTCTTCCAGTGGTTACGTCATTTGGACATTGAAATTCTTCCAACTACTTCATTGTAATTTATACCTTAGTAGACTCCCTTCTAGAATATGTGTTCTTCTAAAAAAAATATTCGACTGAAGTTTTTCTAGTTTTTTTATTCCATATGGTAACTTTGGCACGTCTTTAATCATTTTAAAAAAATCTTCTGCAGGTTTGAGCTCCATGGAACCAACACATTGTTGAGATATCTTGGTCTGATAGCGATTGCTCTTCCTAATTGATATGGACAAAATGCTCTCGAATCAGGATAAGTACGGAACATGAAAAGAAAATTTGTGGTTTTCAGGAGTCTCCGAAGACTGAACGTGAAAATAAAATTTTGATTTTGGAGAAAAAGATATGGCTCGGATATGTGCAAAATAAGTGGTTTTCATACTTCGTGGAACAACTTCTAACCAATGTTGACGAAATCTTAACTTTTTGAATAGAAAAATACAATATCTAGTATAGTTTTTGATCATATTGATAAGTTACAAGGTGTATGGATGTGTTGAACACAATATAATATTTTACGACCAAAATATGATTATATTATTGTAATATCTATATTGTTACATTTTCATTCCATATTTTTTGAATTGGACGTTTCAAAATATAATTCCAAAAAAGTTACACATGTTGCAGTCGTCCACCATTATTTGAGGAATGTTATTAAAAATAATTACATTATATTACGGCTAACAATATTATATTACGGCTAATAACGTTATATTACGGTTATGAACGTAATATTAATTTTATTACAAGCATCAATACATGTTATTACAAAGTGTATGGATTTGTGTCGTGAACTTTACTTGCATCGTTCCATCAAAGAAAGTATTACGGCTAATACATGTTTTTGTGTAGTCTTCATTCGAACAAAGAAAGTATTTTGCTTGTAAGCTGGAACTCATTTCATCTGTATCTCAAACAACGACTTTAATCATTTAAAGTGATAACATTATATTACGGTTGTGAATGTAATATTAATTATTATACGAACAACGATACATGTTACACATGTTGTAGTCATCCACCATTATTTGAGGAATATTGTTAAAATTAATTACATTATATTACGACTGACAATATGATATTACGGCAACACCATTTATATTACGGTTGTGAACGTAATATTAATTTTTGTTACGAACAACGATACATGCTACACATGTAATAGTCTCCACCATAATTTGAGGATTATTGTTAAAAATTATTATATTATATTACGACTAACAACATCATATTACGGTTGTGAACGTAATATTAATTTTTATACGAACAATGATATTAGTTACACATGATGTAATCATCTATCATTATTTGCGGGACGTTAGTAAAAATAATTACATTATATTATGACTAACAATATCAAATTACAGCAACAACATTATATTACAGTTGTGAATGTAATATTAATTATTATACGAACAACGATACATGTTACATATGTTGTCATCCATCATCATTTGAGGAATATTGTTAAAATTAATTACATTATTTTACGACTGACAATATCATATTACAGTTACATGTTACGGTTGTGAACATAATTTAAATTTTGTTGCGAACAACGATACATGTTACACATCTTGCAATCATCACCGTTATTTGAGGATTGTTATTACAAATAGTTTCATTATATTACGACTAATAACATAATATTACGGCTAACAATTTTATGTTACTGTTGTGAACGTAGTATTAAATTTGTTGAGAACAACGATACATGTTACTCTAATTCACATTATTTGTAATTGCATTTGGATATGTTCGAAATGAGTTTCAACTACTACTACCGTATATTCTAAATTAAAAAATAACAAAGAAAACTTCTTCACCCCATTTTACGGAAGGTCGGATAATATTGAGGCGGACATACAAGATGTGGAATGTGTTTCTACCATCTCCATATATAGATTGGATCTATGGGTTCGGAAGTTGGAAAGTAGCTTCAACGTCGACAACGATAACTTGATTTGAAAGAAAATGTGAAGAAAGAAATCCAACCCAATTCAAAGTTTATTTTTTTCACCTTACAAAGCAAAATTCAAAACCAATCCAAACAAAATAAGCAAATTCTCTAAAAAAATAATTATCCACAAAACCAAACCACACAAAATCAGCTAATTAAATCTCAAACCAAACATCCACAAAACCAACCTAATTTCTTGAGATCCAATTGATCCTAATAAACATAGTTTGAACCAAAAACCGCAGGAATCTGGGTCGGCACCATTTCAAGTGAAGCCAACTGTGCCATAACGTGACTTGTCCTCATTTTGTCTTTCAGAATCAATTGACAATTGAACATCAAAATTCCAACATGCAGATGCTTGCACCAAATATGTCATGTGCCCACGGAATTTAACTTTTGATACTACCAAAAATAATTAGTCTACGGAATTTGGGTTATTCTAATGGTTTTATTTTTGAAAGTAGATTTATTTTGATGCTGATTTCAACTTGGGAAATCAAAATGCTTGAAGTTGAATTGAGGTGACCTTCGATTTTTTATTTTATTTTTGCACCTGAAGTTCACATTTGAAATAGGGCTCCATTACATAGTAAGGAATGACGAGTTATTGTTGGAGGCCGCACGGTGGAAGGCGTTGGAGGAGTCGAAAGGGGAGGGGCGGTCGTCGTGGAGGTTGAGGAGGGAGAGGAGGTAGGTGTGGACGGATGGGGTGGTAGTTTGAGAGGAAAAATGAAAAATTGGGTTTCAATGAAGAAATTGGAGAAGGAGAGAATTGGAAGGACTTGTAAAATTACTTGAGTACCCTCACTTAAAATAAATGATTCACAACCCTTCAGATTGAGATCAACAGTCAGATCAATAGGAGCTCATTAAAGCTTAAGTGAGCCCAGGGCTCATTCTATCCTTGCTATATATATATATATATGCTCATATGTAGGTAATCCTACACCATACTAAAAGAAACTAAAAATATATAAAAAACCAAAACAAAAAAAATTAAAGATAAAACGTATAAAGTATTCATGAATCGCTACCTGCAGCCATCAAACTTTGGCCAACTGCTCGACTCTGTCGACGTGGACATCATCTGCGGAGATAAATTTCTTCCAAAACCAGTGTTTCTTCCACACGAGCACCATCTCCTCGATAGGAACATTCTTCGTCTTCGGGAAAAAAGTAGATAAACGTCGTCATCATCACCACCCACCCGGCCAAGAAGTAGAAAAGGCTAAATTTCATGTGACAAAGTAACGTCATGAAGACCTGAGCAATGATGAACGTGAACAACATGTTCACCGACACATTTATACTTTGCCCCGCCGACCGGATCTCCAACGGGAAGACCTCTGAAGGCACCAGCCACCCCAATGGACCCCACGACCACGCAAATCCGGCCACATATATGCATATAAATGTCACCATGAATGCCGAGTACGTCTTTGAAAGATGTGTTGATACAATTACAAATATATTCATGTAATACAACGAGTTACATATGTCGAATAAATATTCCGTAAGGATCCAGGTAAAGTCAACATACAAAAACATGTATAAGAGAACAACAAAATAAGGAACGGTGATGAGAGACGACCTCAAAGACCGAGCCATCGGAAGGCGATTTGCCTCAGAGAAAATATCGGCTCACATATCAGTGCGTTTGATGGTCTGCCGGTTTTCTCCCAGGATAGAACAGTC
Source organism: Triglochin maritima (assembly GCA_963682175.1). Lineage (NCBI taxonomy): Eukaryota > Viridiplantae > Streptophyta > Magnoliopsida > Alismatales > Juncaginaceae > Triglochin > Triglochin maritima. The sequence goes on along the minus strand of OY821774.1, from coordinate 11,112,168 downwards.
TCACCGTGGATCAAGCGCACACCGGAGTCGACGTACCACGAAAGCAGAGTGGAACCTCGCAAGAATCGGTCGTCGGAGAACTCTAGATTCGGAGACCTAAAATTGCCGGAGAGGGACGGTTCCGTAGAGAGAGGATGGGAATAAAAACGTGTGTGTGCAGGAGGAACCCGACTGTGATATATATATGTATTTAATCTTGTAACCGTCAAGGACTTAATTGCAAAAAATCAATTAACATGAGGTCCAAAAATTAAATACACCCATCACCCTAAGGCTAAAGCATCTAATTTCCCTCAAAACCCCCGCTACCTCGCATCGCCACGCCACGGACTGGGACAGGCGGATGCGCGCGCGTGTGGAGAATTCTGTTCTCCTCTCTTTCCACCTACAAATGGTCAAGTAAATAGGATGTTTATCAACATCCTTCAACTTGTTAGCTTCACCAATGTGGGACTAAAAGTGAAGTGAGTACATGACATATGGGGCAATAGTTATCTTCATCTCAACATTGAATTTCTTCAATTGAGTTATTCATTGAGCCTAACTCAAACTCAATAATCCAACAAGATGTCCCTCGCCTGTCAAGCCGAACTTTATGACAATTAATGTACCGACGATAATCTGACTGACCAACATCTGGAAGCCACCCTCCAAGAACAAAAATCGTCTCCCCATCCTGTATATTGTGGAATTATTAGGATACAAATTCGTGACGATCATGTATTATTCATGTAAGCTAATATACGGTATGTGTAACAATTTTACGTATACATGCGTAAATGTATTTCTTAAATTATATGTTGAATATGACGTTTTAAACATGAACGACAAACCTTTGATGTTAGAAGTACATATAATTAATCTTCGCTTATAACTATGAAATATTAGATGCTATCTAATACCTCAGTAGCCTAATAAAATAGCTGAAGAATCTTGGGCGAAATAATTTGAGCATATCATACTAAAATGAAGGTGCATGTTTGTACGAGCGTAGACATATTTTTTTATGATGTGTTATGTCAAAAACTAAGTAGTACGTACCTGTCGACATAGAGAACAGACGTGAATGTAGCGAAAAAATTGATGAGACCAGTTATGACGGCAGACATAAGCCAGGCGTTGTTTCCAAAACAGATGGTCTCGAATAGCACCGGAGCATAGAACATAATAACATTGATTCCGGTAAGTTGCTGAAAGAAAGGGATCAAGATTGCCATGGTCAATTGTGGTCGATACTTCCTCCATGTTCTCCGTACCTCGAACCCGTTTAAGCATCTCCCTGGCCTTCTCGGTTTTCCCTCTGTCAATCAAGAAGTTCGGGGTGTCCGGGAGATAGATGGACCCCAAAGTGATGACGGCTGCTGGGACCGTAGCGAGAGCCAAACTTATGCGCCACCCGTACCCGCCTGCGATCTTGGATGTGCCGTAGTTTACAAAGCTGGCCACGAGGATTCCCAAGGTGATCATTAGCTGGATTCCCCAAGTCTCGTTGGAGCCATCTCTCAAAGAAAAATTGGTACCGAATAATAATACACGTTGTAACATCATAAAATATAAATACAAAGTTTCATATAATGTTTGTAATAGTAAACCCTTAGCCAATTCACAACAGAGAACGTCCCATCCAAATGTCCAATAACAAGATAAAGTCTATATATATATATATATATATATATATATATATATAGGTGGATTTTCTAACGAGGATAACCTTACTTGGTCTCAAATGAGGACATGAGGTTGTCTAATGGGGATGGTTGGATCTTAATCCAACGGATATATCGAATTAGTCGTATATGAAATCTTTTTAACGATTAAAATCAATTGTTGAAAATCGATGTGTGTGTGCTTTTCTGATATCACATGAGATTCCTTGTGCATGTATGATTGACATCATTTCATGCTCATATTTGTATCTTATATCCATTATCTTACACCTAAGCAATGCTACGTGACGAGTTTTATGTTTGAATTTCAGAAATAAAGAGGTTTGAAGAGAAGAACCATGAAAGGACCCAAAAGCAGGAAAAATACTTAATTGTGAGACAGGGGGACTGAGATGCAAGGGAGAAGGACCTGAACGTAAGACCGAATGACCTAAGAGCAAAACAGAAAACTCCACACCATCATGGGGAGTATTTTGGCAATTCGATTCGGGTTGAAGCTCCAACACGCAAAGTAGATGCATCCAAGACCAACATATCCATCCAGAAAAGCCCACAACCAAAACCAACTCGATCTGGATCATATAGACCGCTAATTGGTGGTCCATATTGCTCTGGATCCGCTAAGATTTGTGGAGCACGTGTATTAGTGTATTCTTAGTCTATTTTTGGTATTGGTTTAGTCCCACATCGGGGAATTGTCCCGGATTAGCTTTTTCCATGCCTATAAATAGAACTCTTCACCTTCCATTGTAATCACTCATTGCTTGGTGGTATTCTCTCTACTAAGGAGTGAGCCTTGAAGCAAAAACTCAAGGTGGAGAAGAATGCTACCTTCAATGTGAGTCATTTGTTAATAAAATAATTCTTCTAGTTTCTTTTAATCTTGTCTTTTAATCTGTGCATGTTTGTTTAGTCTTTCCTTTCCTTTTAAGCTTCTTTAATACTTCTTGCTTTCTTAGTTAACTTTCATTTCAGTATTATGCTTTCTTTTGTTAATATAGTTAGTGTAATGAGTAGTGAGTAGTTCCATCCCCATTTGGGGGTGGAGAAATATGTGATATAATCATGTTGTGTATTAAGTGTGTGTTATCTTTATCCCTTGAGCTTTATATGATTTCCATAACCATCTAATGGGTTTTCACTCTTATCTTTGATATGCTAATGCTCTTGAATGAAGTTTAGCTTATGCTTTGATTAGTGGACCTATTTTATGGGGAATGATAAGGTTAGGATATGGATGAAGTTAATATTGGAAACACAATTTGTAGTGTATGTGCTCTTGTTGCCTTTACCTTAGCTAATGTCTTGTATGTTTTAATGATGCAGTCTTATCTTAATTCGTGTGGAGGCATAGTAGGGTCTAGTATTTATATTTTAGTTCATTTAGCTTCATTCTAATTATTGTCTTGTATGTTTTAATGATGTAGTATTATCTTAATTCATGTGGAGGCAAAGTTGGATGTAGTTTTATGATTTCATGCACTACATGTTGTGAGGAGCTTAATTGAACACACACACACATCTTCATATTCACATTATTTCTCTTCCCCCTATGGGGCTTAGTTTTATTGTTTATCTTCATTTCCTTTTTGCATCTTAGTGTAGTTTAGTGTAACCAACCTTTCTCTCCTTCTTTCTACCTCTCGCCTTCGAACAAAGCAATCGTCGACACACCTCCCAGTGGACGACCCGTATTTTCCACCGCTTCAACGCGGCCGTGCACTTGCGGTTTAAAAAAACGATCAATCAATGTACCATCCTGCGGTTGTATTGAGTCAAGCGAAGAAATTTATTTAGAGTATATTCATCTATTTTGGAAAACACTTGTCATTGGAGAATGAGTCGACATGCCAAAGTTTGTGGATCAGTCATCACAAGACGTCGAGTATTTTTAGAACCTCGTTATTAGATTTCGGGGAGCGACCCTGTAGTAATTCATAATGTCTCCCATATTTTATACGTGCAGTTACACCCCGATCAGTCGAACTATCTAGAGCCCCCCGCATAAATTACGCAGGTACGATGTCAACCAAGGGGAAAGTCGACACGTCGGGACCTGAGTGCCTTTGAGTATGTTGAGCGAGTCATGGTCGATCTTCTAGTAGTCGAAGAAGGAGTCGTTGTCGATCTTCTAATTCGTCTCGATTGTCCGTAAACATGAGTACAGATCTAGTATGACGACATATTTGTTGTTATTATTATTACTTCGTTGTTTGTTTTTTCGGTAAACATGTTCTTCCAGATATGATATGCAACTTTGCTATTTTTCTCATCATGTAGTGTCCAGACGGATTGACGTCGATAACTTCCCGTATGTTGATAGACTTCCAGGAATCATCCAACCATTTCTGGAGAGGTGGAATGATGTACGTGTTGATGACAACTGTGGATTTTGATGTGTTGCCGATGTTTTCAATGATGGTCATGACAATTGATTTTACGCCCGTCGTGTGATTTCTAATGAGACAGGGGTGCATCTCATTTATGAGCACGTTTGTTATGACGGTGTGGTACATTCTCGTCAGCGAATTGATTGGAGCGGAGGACCTTGTTTCGAGGATCACTATATGGAGATTTTGTGCGACTTGTTCCTAATTGCCAATTTATACAAGTATGCAGTTATGTGTTTTTCACTTGGAACTGATGGTTCGTTGTACCCGTGTATTATAGTGCTACCTTGGGAGAGTCTGTCTACCATGACGAAGCCATGTAGAGAGTTGATCATTGCTTATTTAGGGAGTTACAGACATTACATTTGCTTAGAATTAGCTGAGGGATTCCCAGTACCTCCTATAGCGACCCTGTGATTTCAAATGCGAAACGAGAGTGTTCTTCGATGGGAGGTAGAGTTCGAAAGTATGAGAGAATATTGGGACCAGTTACATAGTAGATTTTGATTGTATTTTGTAACGTATTGGTTAAATTACTGTGCTTTTAATGTGTAATCTGTTCATGTTGCTTTTTTATCGTGTTGTTTTTATCAGATTTCAAATTTAAAATGCATCACATGTAGCAAATAGGGAGAAGATATGTTCTTCAGAAATAAATAATAAGAGTACAACAAATAAGCAAATACAAATACAAATAATAATAGTTCAACAGATAATAAAGTAAATAATGTACAAGCCGACTACAACTCATCCTCTGAATTGTGGTTGGAAATGCCCAACTGATTGTTCCACATCTGTATGAACTCATCCCAATATACACATGCAGATCTCGTCTCCTCGTTTGACATCTGGTCCCTCTAATCCAAGAACGACTGTGCAAGTTGTATCACCCTACTCATCCACTGTATACAACATCAAAATTAGTGTACATTAACAATAGAAATAAAATATACATTAAAAATAAAAAAATAATTTAGACAAACTTACCGTATCGCTAGGGGTGCACATGGGTCGGGTTGGGTCGGGTTGGGTAGGGTTTAGGGTTTGGGTTCAACCCAACCCGACCCGAAATTTTCGGGTTGGGTCGGGTTGGATCGGGTTGAACCCGAATTTGGAATTTTTCTCCCAAACTTGGTCGGGTTCGGTCGACCGGTGCTTAAACGGTCGACCGGTGGCTTGAAAACCCGAAATTTTCGGGTTGGAAACGGTCGACTGAGTGATGTTCGGTCGACCGAGGGATGTTCGGTCGACCGGTTTATTTGGGAAAAAATAAAAAAATAATAAAAAAAAATAAAAAAAATAAAAAAATCGGGTTCGGGTTGGGTTGGGTCAACCCGACCCTCTCAACCCGAACCCGACCCGAAAATTCGGGTTTTTGATTTTCCCAACCCGACCCGACCCGAACCCCTCTCCAACCCAACCCAACCCGACCCGACCAGTCGGGTTCGGGTTGGGTTTCGGGTTGAACCCAACCCATGTGCACCCCTACGTATCGCCACATGTCTTATCCAATAGTCTCTCATGTCTCAGGGCGGTACCGCGCACGATAGATGGATGTGAGTACTTACCGAACCAATCCAAATAATCTGCATGACAAGTAGAGGGGTCGCGGCTACGTGTGAGATCGCCAAGATGAAGTCGGCCTCCTCTCAGAAATGTGTCACCTGACGACAAACGTCGCCACAATCGAAGACCGTACTGCATGCTCTGGCGTCAGGATGTCAACCGGGATCACCTGAACGTATCCTAACTGAGGCAAGACGCAATCAGGCGAATAAGACTCCATGATATCCCGATAACGAATAACGTCCATCAATAAAGTCATCAACACAGCCGCAACAGGCTCAGGATCATATGACAATCACTCCACCTAAACGTTGACACGTTAATAATAATAATAATAATTATAATAATTATAATAATTAAATAAACCTGAATGGTATAGAGTTTTATACATGAGATACCGTCATATGATCTAGCCGTCTACGAATGGAATGGAGTTGCCCCTCGCTCTTATCCTCTCTCCAGATAACTGATGAGAATTAAATTTATACTGCAAGTGCACGACGTCAATGAAGACGTGGCAAGTACGGGTCGATCACAATGAGGGAGAGATCTTGTTATTTTGTGATTTTCGATTAAGGAAGAGAAAGAGAGAAATATGGTTGGTTTTGAGATTTTTGGTTTTTAATTTTCTAAAGCATGAAACATGAACAAATAAAACTAAAATAAGAACAAAGATGGTGAATTCCGTTGGGTGGAGGTTTAGATATCGGGTTTAGATTAGAGAATGCAGAAACTTACAATAAATCATGTTAGTTATGAAGCATTACATGATAAATGATTTAACATAAACTCAAGTAATCAAAATATATTAATCACGAAATTAGAATAATAACTTTATTCTCTTCTCATCACCCTAAATCCGTCACCTCCATCCTTTGGAAAGAGTTAGAAACTCATAGAGGGAGGAAGAAGGGGTCCTAGAGGAATTACAAAAGAAAACTAGAAACAAGAAATAAAAGACAGAATTTTATTACTAAACTAAAGACTAAAAATAAAAACAACAACCAAGGACTAGGTCTAAGGATTAAGAACCAAGACCAAGACCATTTTAACATCGTTCTCGGGGCTATTTATAGTTGTTACAAGGGACCTAAGTATAAAATTGGAAAGTACACGTGTCCAGACACGACTGGACAAAATTTGAGCACACGGATCGCCTATGGGGCGGCGGAATTGCCGCACATTGTGTGTGTTGTGCGGCGGAAACGCCACATATCTTGCTCTGATTAGGTCCGGATTTTTGCTATGTGTTTATGGTATGATTTAATCCTCCTTTGCGCGTCTGGATGATTTCTTTCCTTTCTTTTGAGCTCCGAATTAATTCCTTCATATATTTGGAGATCCACATTGATTTTTCTTTAGATTTTCTCCAAGATAATATTTTGGTGCTTTAATTGCAATTAGGTCCTTGGCTTCTTGCAATTATGTCCCTGGCTACTTTTGTGCTTAAGTCATTGTTCTTTTTGTAATTAGGTCTTGAATGCTTTTATGCTTGGATGCATTTCCATTTGAAACTTGATAATCTTGAACTTGGTCTTTATGATAGAAATGAGTCTCTTGCACGCGTTTATGCTCGGGATGTGGGTAATTTGCATTCAGATCCCTGTATTCTGTAAATAGGACTAAACACATACCTTAGTAGCATTTATTGATATAAAATTAATCTAAATGAAAGACATATGATGCAATATATGCAATGCATCAATAACCCACACGCATGAACGAGGATAGCCCTACTAAATGATTTTCCGCTCCCGATGCGGGTGGAAATGAGGAAAATACTCATATATTCAAGCCTGCAGCAGCGTAAGACAACCCGCAATACCAGAACAATCATCACAGCTAGTTATCCTCAACTGGAGATACAGGTATGCCAACGTTGCCGACCCGCATGTGTACTGACCCATGGTATTTAGGTCCCTATGTAGGATTTCGTGTCCTTATGTATGTGTATATTTTTAAAAAATTCATACAAGCATACATATTTTCATATTTCAAACAATTTTATGTACATTGTTTTATGTTTATTCTAATATCATATTTATTCAATTTTATGATAATTTCGGTCTACCACTCGCGTTCTGATCTTTGACCGCTTGACAGATTCTAAGAAACTGGTCGACCGAGCCCAAAACGGTTGACTGTTTTTACCCTGATTTTAACTTTGTCAAATTTTAGATTTACTTCCAACAAAATTTGATCCTTTGGGGGTTTTAGCAAATCTATATCTCATGTAATATATTATCTTGTGTAACGTTAAATTATTACACCCCATAATATGTACATCTTATATGAATTTGTTCATGATTCTAATTATGTCAATTTTCATGACACATTGATTTTATTGATTCACCACATGTGTCCCTTTTCACATGAAACCCGACACATCATATGAACTCAAAATCAAGATTCTTGTTTCTCAGTTTTGTGGTGTGACCTATAGGAGGATCTAAAGTAAATTGACAACGATAATAAACACTAAATATCTCAAACTATAAGCAGATTCTAGCTACACATTATAGTTACACAATTAACATAGATGTCTTGTTCCACTCGAACTAAACACGATCCATTTAGTGATGTAAGTGCACCACTTGTGTCTATCCCTTGCCTCATGATATTAAAAATATATACAAAGTAGAAATGCGTAACTATCGTTTTTTGTAACTAAAAACGGTATCTCCAATGCGGTTTTTTAGCCAAGTAAAAAACGACACTACAGATGCCGTTTTTTACTTGGTTATAAACGGCACCAGTAATTTGTTTAAAAACGGCATCACTAGTGCCGTTTTTATCCTATAAAAAACGGCATCCGAGATGCCGTTTTTAAGCTAGGGTTTAAGTCCTGGCCAGGCACTTAAACTTCATTTTTTCACTTCCAAAAATCCCCCACTCCCCATTAGTCTCTCTCTCCGACGACCAACAGTGTCGAGGTTAGGTTTTTATTTTGTTTTTGGTTTTTTTGATTTTGACATGAAATACAATGCATGTATAGTTAATGTATTTGTTTTTATGTTCATGTATGTGTGAAATGTAGATTTTCTACACTCGAAGTAATGAGCTCCGGTACCGGATTGGTTATGGTTTTTTTCGATGGAATTCTTACATTCGTAGATGAGGTACCAGAATATGAAGGTGGTAACAGACGAATGCTTAATGTTAACACACATATGCGATATGATGATCTGTGTGAATCAGTTTGTCAAGTTTGTGGTTTCCAAGAAGGAGAGTTTGATCTAAAGTTAACATGCAAATGGCCACCGTATGAAAAGTATACATATGCTCAAGTTTTTGATGATCAGAGCACGGCTACAATGCTATCTCTATTTAACTACATGAATACAGTTGTATTTTTTGTTGAGAAACAACCGAAGCCCTATACTACTGTCCACCACAGTCAGTTGAATGAGGATTATCAACAAATGACACAAACATATAGCCAATATGAAGCAAGTCCTTCTTCGGCAGTTCCTCAGTCCTATTTTGGATCGTATGAGCACACACCAATGAATATTGGTAATTATGAAGCAGACGTAGTTCAATCACATTCTCAAGGAAGACAGGTTGAAGATGCAGATAGTGATGAGACAGATGATGATGAGGCAGATGCTCAGATGGATGGTGATGAGATAGACATTGTTGATGTAGATTCAACCCCACTTCCGGAGCTGCAGAACATGTTTCATCATATGGCAGACGCTGTGAATCGAGAGCCTGATAGCTACGTACATGAAGCCATCGTTAGTAATGAATTGCCACCATTACCAGTACTACCAGATTTGAGGCATTTGCCAGACATAGAGCCTGACGAGAACTGGATTGAAAATTCAGTGATTGGAAATGTCGATGAGCGTATTGCTGCGTACACTGAATACGATAACTTAGAAGATGGACGGAGTTATTGGTTGCATAGGATTTTCTCAACAAAAAAAGATTTGCTGCATCAGTTGAAGGAATGGCATTTGCGAAAAAGTGTCCAATTCAAAGTGTTAACGTCTGGGCCAAAAAGATTTTCAGCTGCTTGTTTGAAAAAAGAGTGTGAATGGAAAAAGAGTTCCAGAATCGAAGATGATCTATGATCTTTCTGTAGTACTAACACTGAAGGGTCAACAGGACCGTGACAATCATGTGAAGTCGACATTTGGGAAACTGTAAAACATAATTAACAAAAAATAATATTACATACTATTCAGTTCAAATAATACAATCTAAACAGATTCAATACATTATCCACAATAAATCTAATTTCAACAACTACAACATTGATTATTCAATTTAATTGGTTTAACACAAATCCAAACAATGTAAATTTATTATATTTGGACTTTTGAGATTAATTGATCTATTAATCAAATCATCAAATCCGCACAAGATTATTAATCATAACAATATAACATCATCCACACAAGATTAATTAAACAAAGTATGGTAAACTCATCAACCAAATATCAATCAATCGAATCCATTTTAAATCAAACAATCCACACACATCCTAACCAAACCAATCAAATGTACATAAATACAAACTAATAAGGCAAAATCTTAACAAAAAATGATGTAAAAATACCTGAAATCGCAGGAGAGAGGGAGAGGAAGAAACACCAAAAATTTTGGGAAGATTGGAGAAAAGGGGGCCTTGGTGCCATTTTTAACCCTAGGCTAAAAACGGCATCTCGGATGCCGTTTTTATATAGGGTAAAAACGGCACCCGTAGTGCCGTTTTCTAAGCAAGTAAAAAACGGCACTACTGGTACCGTTTTTCACCTCGGGTAAAAAACGGCACTAGTAGTGCCGTTTTTTACTTGGTTAAAATTCGGCATTCGAGATACCGTTTTTACTTAATGAAAACGGTATCTCAGGTGCCGTTTTTCAATGTGCATATTTTGCCAAATAAGTTTCTGAAGTGCATATTTTTACAATTTTTTTATTTTTTTTGATTATTTTGAAAAAAATTAACAAGTTGTTTAGATTTCCACCGAAGGTTGATTTTTTTAGTAATATTTAATTTGTTGCTAATCGGTGGTGTGATAATTTAGGCGTTCCTTCTTTTCAATTTTCAATACACGACAGATTGTGTTTCCAATGCATGATAAATTATTTGTCTCATGCAGAACAAATGTGAGCGGGACATGTAGGGGTGAAACTTTATGTCTGAAATCCGTCAATCTGACTGACTCCATATTCGAAATCAAAAGATTTATCCGAGAAAAAAAATCGCATCCGAATTTATATTCGGTTATAAATATCCGGAAAAAAACGAAACGAATATGAATATTAGTACATCCGATTCGAATAATATCTGCTTCATATTTTATATGCATGTATAAATTAAAAAAAATAAAACATATATGAATTAAATTATCTTATTTATATTATGTTTAATATTTTTTTCACGTAGGAAAAAGATAAAGGACAAATTTATTCGTGTTAAGTAATATTACTTGAAAACAAGGTTCAATCAAAAAATATTTTCAAATCTATTCAGATTTTTTAACAAATTTGGATATCCTAATTCAGAATGAATTTTGAACTTAATTCGTATACGAATTTATTCAAATTCGGATCCGAATCCGACGTATACGAATTCGGATCCTTCCCTCATAAATCCGATCGGATCCGAATTCAGATTCGAATATAAGTAAAAAAACGAATATGAATTCGGATACACACATTCGTTTCGCATCTACTTCGTTTTCACCCTTAGGGCCATGTGTGTCCCACGATAGACAGTTGTGTGTTCTTGCGGAACAAATGTGTATTTGCTGCGAAGAATATTTGTATTTGCATCGAGGAAAGATGCGTACTAGATAAGGAAAAAATGTGTATTTGGCAAGGTGAAAATGGTTTTACCTTCGAAGTGTATTTTTTTAAAATGCTACGAGATTACCACTTTTCGTGGTAATTCCACGTATTTTAAATAATAAAATAAAAAATACAATTGATAACATGGATGTGTGACGCGCTTCGTTATATCAGGCATTCATTGTATAACGTTTGGATGTACGATGGATGTTGGTTTTTTTTTTTCATTTCTTTTTCTTGAGTGTCAAGCGATGAGAATATCAAATTTCCATATTTCGAATGTCTACCAACATTTCAAATTCAGATAAAAAGATATAAAGTGAATCATATTCTCATTGGGGTTTGTATTTACCTGTTTTTTATTTGAACTGAATAGGTTTATTTTTTTCTATATAATTTTTATTGTGTGTACACTTACATTACTGCAACATATTATCCAACATCAACATTAAATTGTTACTCTCTATTTATCATTATATGTTTACTTTTTTTAAAATGTATTGTCAAACGTCATCTGTAAATTATTTAAATCGCACATGTCAATTACCATTTTGTCATTCTCTCGTTTCTACTTATATATCTCTTCATTTCACTCAACTACCATCACTCTCTCTCCATCTTCCTCATAATCATCAAAAACAATATCTCGGAGGCCAAGAAATGAGTCTGCGGACGCCCAGTGCACTCGAATACGGTAAAATTTCTAATTTATTTTAAGTTTAAAAATAATCGAGAGCTCGTAGCGTCCCCCCCCCCCCCCCCAAGAGGTGGGCGTCTGCTGAAGAGGCGCGTAAATTTATTATTATTATTTAGTTATGACTAATAATTAGTAAATATAATTAGTATTAATTGTTAATTAGTAAAAAAAATTAATATTTTTATTAATTTAGTAACTTAAATCCATTTAACGAAATTTTAATTCTAAAATTTAATTAATTGTCATCAGGTTACTGTGGATGAAAAGGAAAATCATACCCTTACGCGTTGCACATACTTACGTGGAGGACTCATCACCTCATCATCCACGTAGACGGGTATATCTGCTTCGGTTAGGAGGGAAAGTGATAATTTACCTCGTCGTCGTCAGACACATGATGATTCCTTCGATGATGAGGAAGTTTCGGTTAAGGTGGAGAGTGGTGACGACGAGAGTGATAATGGGGGCTGGTATGGGTTGGAGCGGCATGAGGAGGAGAGGCAGGGGGAGTATGGTAGAGGACGTGGGCCAGAGGACCAGTATGGTAGAGGACAGAGGCGACATGATAGTTCTTCTACTGCTGAGTGGGTAATCCGGAAGGGTAGATGTCATAGGTTTGTGACCGGTGATTCGAGTTCGTGCATTGTAGATGCTCGAGCTCAGAAGAAGATGATGATTGAGGACAATTCTTGGATCGCGACTGTTGTGATGCCCGGTGGTCCTTTAGATGACAATGACATTCTTAATTTTGGGGGCCACATCGTCAGACGCGTTTGGGAGGGCGAGGATCGAAAGGTTCTGAAGTGTCATAATCGGCACAGAGCCTATACTACATTGCACAGTTGGCGTTCAGTTTTGAGTGATGATATCACGTGGTCTATTACTGATAGCGGATTTGGTTACTTGCCTTACAACATGTTACTCTGCCTTGACATGTCGTTGATATTTGCGTTTGTGGAGCGGTGACAGCCTTAACACCAACTCTTTCCACCTACCTTTCGGAGAGATGACGATCATGTTGCATGACGTGTTCCAGATCCTTTGCATTCCTGTTGAAGGTTGTATGGCCGGTGCTCAGGGATCGACGGCTGAGCTGAAGAGTTATATAGCCGAGCTATTCAGGGTGACCGTTGCTGGTCTTGGGAGGGATAACCCCTTTTGGAGTGGCGGTGGTGTTAACAATGATGTTGTTGACGACTTTTGCAGACCTCCGCGAGCCGAGGATACACAGTTGACTGTCTACCTGTTCTTACTGCTCTAATGTGTCTTGTTTGTCGACAAGGGTGGTTATAGGATCAGACCACGCGACATATTAAAGGTTAGGGATCCAGATATCATTGGTCAGTACTCATGGGGGTCGGCAACATTGGCATACATGTATCGCCAGTTGGGGATAACTAGTTGTGCTGATTGTTCTTGTATTGCGGGTTGTCTTACGCTGCTGCAAGCTTGGATATATGAGTATTTTCCTCTTTTCCGCCCGCATCGGGAGCAGAAAATCATTCAGTCGGGCTATCCTTGTTCGCATATGTGGGCCGTCCGGAGCGAGTATAAGAGCGAGGGGCGACTCCATTCCATTCGTAGACGGCTAGATCAGATAACTGCATCACAGGTATAAAACTTTATATCATTTACGTTTATTTAAATTTTATTTTTATTTTTATTAACGTGTCAACGTTTAGGTGGAGTGGTTGTCATATGGTCCTGAGTCTGCTGTGGAGGTACCGAGGACTTTATTGATAGGTCTTATTCGTTATCAGGATATCATGGAGCCTTATTTGCCTGATCGCGTCTTACGTCAGTTAGGATATATTCAGGTGATCCTGGTTGACATCCTGACTCCAGAGCATGCAGTGCGGTCTAAGATTGAGGCGACGTACGACGTGAGGTACACCGACAGTTGCAAAGTAAATGAGCAGAGACAGAAAAACATCTCTCATTGGTCGCATAAGACCTAACTCCCGGTCCATTATTATTGCAGTCAAGCTGACAGTACTGCATAACAAATCTCGCAACTTCTGTAATACCCACTGGTAACTACGTTTAGTCTCATCCTTCATAATTGCTTGGCCAATAAGGAAGTTCATCTTTGTTGGTGTCACCCCTAACCATCTCGAACAAAAGCATCTTGTACCTATTCGTTTTATACGTCGAATCCATACAAATTACCAAATGGTATGTGCGTAACAACTTAACTGACGTCGGATGTGCCAAGAATGCGTGAGTGACGACATTAGTTTTTTCTTCCGCCAGAATCCAATACCACTATCGATACTGCTCTGCCTAATGCAGAAACTGTTGAGCGGTATTCCTGTCTTCATATTTCACCCGCCTATGTACTCTCTACAGTTATAAATGTGTCTCTGATTCGGATTATCCTCCGGGAATTTCTCATTTACTGCCAACAAGATGTTACGTGGTTTCGTTTGTTCCTCAGTCATCTCACGAACAATTTTTCTTAGCCTCAGGACTAAGACCGTTGATATGTCGGTGATCATCTAGATAAACCGCAAGTCTGTGGTTGTGCTGACAATGAGAATTATCAGAAACTACGACCCATCCATCACGCTCACATCGCTCGACCACCTTTATCAAAAAATGACACCTGCAACCCTTTTTTCCGTGTTCCTCCGTACTGCAATATCAATATCCCAGCAACTCATTTCTTTTCTGCGATCGCATCTGAGATGACAATTCATCTGATTATCTGCTTGTGGTTTATAAGATGATATTACCCAAAAAACCCGGCTCCGATGACAACTTATTTCGCCATCTTATCGCGTCATCGGTTTTTTCAAATATTTGTTGACTTACAAAAAACTCACTGTAATCTACCCCGTCACCACCGAAATCTTGCAGCGGAACCTAAAATAATTTGAAATAACACGACATATAAAAATTAAAATTAATTTTTTTTTGGGAGAGACGTCCTAGCCAAACGCCTGGGGCAGAAAAAAAATTAGGTGGACTTCACCTGATCCAGACGCTTCGCCAGATATTTTCTTGGTGTTGGTACTGGTAGAGTGGGAAATACTGAGACGGAAGCTTTAGTTTAAGAGACGAGACGAAATGAGTATTAAATGAATTGTAAATGACAAAAGGGTAATTGGGAGAGACGATTTTAGTAAAAACTTGGCGACGAATAACAACTCCTTTTTTAAATATGTAAAATAAAATAGTTAGAAAAAATGTATTTTATCTTATAATTTTTCAAGTCATCAACCCATAATGGTATCAATACAAACTGAATATCAAACTAATTCAAACCAAAATAAATTGGTTTAATTTGATTTGAATTTTTTAATACCAAAATTAGTTTGGTTTTGTAAATCCTCGAACCCGAATCAAAATTGATTTCTTATTGCCCTATTAAACAAGGGGTAAAAAAAAGAATGGAAGAAAATATTTGGTAAATTATCATTCTCATAAATCAAACTTGTGATATCTAGGTTCCAAAATAGGGATGCTTCATGTGTACCCGACGGTGTTTTGTAGACGTGGATGCTTTAACTTCAATGGAAAAATAAAAATTAATACATTAAAATTTAAATTTTGAAATTTTGAAAAATTACTCTGAAACCAAGTTACTTTGAGCTTCCTGAAGTACCTTCTTATTTTCTCAGGATCCGCTTCCTAAACTACCGTCAAATTGGTTCGAAATCCGTTGAGTTCTCTACCAGTCTACTTTAGCGTCTTCCATTTCCTTGTTGCGGATAATTACACAAATTTCCTCAAGTAAATATGATTAATTTTGGAGGGTACTAAACTTCTCCCACGATTTAATTAAATCGTTTGCGTTATTGATCATTTTGCCCTCCCTCTCACTTTATTTCTCATTTCGTCCTTCCGTATAAAAAAATTAAGACGAGGCGGGGCGTCTGGCTTAGACACCTCGTCTTAATTAAAAAAAATTAAATTTTAAATAAATTTTAATTCTTACGGTGTGTAATTTTAAAATATTTCAGATTCCGTTACAAGATTTTGATGGTGACATGGTAGATTATAGTAGGGTTTTCATAACTCCGAAAGTAATTCCAATATGTGACCAAACAATTAAATGGGCAAAACAAGTTACGATAGATGACAGATTCTTTTTCGTGGTATCATCATATAAACCACAAACGAGATGGTCAAATGAATTGTTATCTTATATGCGATCGTTTCAAGGAAAAAAACCACGGAAAATAGAAACCACGGTGCGATCAGTACTTACATTGGATTTTGGCTGAAGAAGAAATCAATGTTGTCACTCACATATGGTTCCAAATTCGAACTCAAAGTGTTGTTAGATTGGAGATGCAGTATGAATAGAGGAAAGTCAATTAATATTTATTTAAAATAACGATTCGGACAAAGTAAAAATTAATTGTGTTTTTATTAATTGACATTTTAATTTTAATAAAATTTAGGGTAAACGGATCAATATCCAGAATACAATAATATGATGTCAAAACAAAAAAACGTTATTTTAAATATATGTGTGAATGACCGCCCACTGTCACCCTTGCACTCCTAATCAAATAACCCATAAACTAACAAATCTCCCACCACGGTGGAGGCATCTCCCGCAGATGCCTCTCTTTTTTGGAATTTTTTTTTAAAAAAAGTGTAAAGCAAAATGGTAATGATGCAGACGATTTAAGTAAATCTAAGGTTATTTTTTTAAGAAAAAAGGGTTAGCCCTTTGACAAATTAAAAAAGAAAAAGAAAAAAGTGTGTACCCATGTTTCTCACAATCCAATCGACCTACAGAAAATGAATATCACCAACAACCAAAAAACGACATACAGAAAATTTTATTTATCTATTTTGCTAAAGGTGATCATATGTAGTCATGTAGATACCTTTATCTCAAACAAACGAAGGAAGAACAGACAACAAGAATTCATAAAGAAAGGAAAGGAAAGGCTAGCCTTGCAAGGGATGAGGTAGAGTAGACAACCAAACCAATGAGCTTATAATGAATGTTTCTTTAATCAATGATGATAATGATGATCAAAGCATCGGATGCAACCCTACCCCATTAAGTCTTCTCAACCAACATGGCTGACGCATGCCCCATTTTTGTTCCATATAATTGATTGTTACAAGCCATCCATAGTGACAAAACAGTGGCATGGTTCTCTTTGTTTGAAGAACAATTACATATTTCCTCAACCCTCCTCCCATCCTTCTATTTTCAGCTCAATGGCAGCCAGATTTCCTTCTCCAAACTCTTTGATGCCAAGAGAGCACATGAAGAAGTTAAGCAGGGTGCCCATGCAACAACCAATAAGATGTTTCACAGCAGACAAGGTATGACAAATTACTTCTTGAACACATACATGTGACTGTTATGATCTTTGTGAGTTGCCTATTGCAGGTTTTTGAAGATCAGTCCATGGGAATTGTGTGCCACACAAATGAGAAGGGTGAGGTGATTTGTGAAGGGTATGATGAAGGCCCAAGATTTGGAGGACTAGCAGCTCAAATTGTAAAACAACATAGATACAAAGGTTACATGCCAAGCAGGAAGTAAGAGCTCTTCTTATGACAATATGAACTAGCAGGTTTTCAAGTTATTCATGATTTTAATTATTTTCCCGATTTGGAATGAACAGTAGTTCTCTGCAAATCATCAAGGACTTTGGGTTTCATATGGAGGACAAGAGGGAACATCAATCGAGTCTCTACTGGAGACTTTCAAAGGGTTCTCACTAGATGCAATGGGAAAATAAATATGTAAGCCGACATACTACTCCTGCAGTAGATGATCGTGTTTATGCTTTAGTTATGAACACAAAGTTGCTATGTACATACCTTCTAGGTTTTACAGTCCACTACAATATCTTCAAATCTATTTCTGCACTCGGTATGTTACAAAATTTCCAACCCTTCTTGGTGATTTCTAAAGAGAAATAACATCAAATGTTAGTAAATATCACATAAAGGATTTCTGAATTTCTCAAGCTCATATCTAGTCTACCTTTCATCGAACAATAGAAACAAGATTCTTCAACAAGAATTCAACTGGTTACTGGATCGATCATTTTAGTTAAATTATGTTTATATACACATTATAAGAGAAGAAGCAGAACCTATTGCTGAAGAGAACTTGCAGAACCAAAATATGTTAAATTTATGCACATGCCACCGGACTTCACATTCCACCGTTCATTATGGTTGCATTTCATATTACTGGTGCAGAACTGCAGATTATCTTCACATGAAAATCACAGAAAGTTCCTGCACAATTATGGCTTATGGGTCGAAGCAGTATGCATCGTAGAGCGTACTATCACCAAGGACATAATCGCATCTGTACCCAAAAAAAAACAGCTAGTGTTAAGGCAATTAAATATTCTTAAGTTTTATCCACTTCGGATAAAAAGAAATGACCCCCGTGCCCTTAAACAAAGCAAGCAACATTTCATTTAAATTGAATCACAAAAGTATTATAAACTTTACAGAACACTATGATGTACACGATTACAGAACACTATCGTTTTAACTTCACAAGGCAACAAACTCTACTCCCTCTTAGAGATATAATCCTTTATTCCCCTTAACAATTCACATCTTCTCTCATTGTAAAGATGGTGAACTGGTATCTTCCATCAGATCACTTCCTCTAAAATTTGTGACTTCGAGATTGTGTTGGGGCGAGCATTTATCATCTCTACTGGAAGGACATGACAAACTTTGCATTCCTTTCAAATCTGGGGAGGCAATTCTTCCATCACGAAATGGGGCCAAGCATTTTCCTTTAGCAAAGTTGTTGCACTGCTCTTCAGCAGCTGCAAGACATGAAGACATCTCACGTCTCTCACAGAGTTCTTTCTCAGCAAAATCAACAGTACCTTGCCCGAGCAAATTTTTCCACCAAGGTGTGCTGCACTTCTTTGAAGCACTAATTGAGCATCCAACACGTGCACCAGCCTTTAGCAAAATGGAAGAAAAAAATTGATTTCATGTTAGAAAGATATAATAGGAGCTCTATGCCTATCAAGAAGTACAGTTATTTAGTCAGAAAGCAAGCTCATATTTGAATTTGAAGAGTATGAATTTTCTACAAAATGGTGAAAGAATTGCACATAAAGATGTTCAGGCTGATATCAACAAGAAATTTAAAACCTCAACCAAATATGTTCACATGCTATCAAAGAACTTGAGTTGTCATAACAAGCAAAATCAAAGGTTATGTATGATATGGAGTCCATCCCACATGGGCGAAAAACTAGTAACAGATTATATTTCGTTAGTTTAGAACGGCATAATCGAAATGATCATGAAAAATTCAGGACTGATTGAATTTTCAGAATAGAAAGCTATGAATGTTAGAGCAATCTCAATCTCAGCTGCCAAAACTTCAGCAACGAAGAGCTGGTTGTATGCTCTGTTTGACTTTGTGCAGCTGTTAACTTATTGTTTAGCAGATACTAGAGCTAAACTACTCGGCCAGCTGCAGAACAACAGTCCTAACTTTCTTTCCCCAGTCAAAATCTCAAATTAGTTGCAAGAACTGGAAAAAATCCAGTGAGCAAAAACAACTCACACATAAATGCAATCCGCAAAAGTACAAATTCCAACCACAATTCGATATCTACCGATAACTTTCAGTGGCGGAAGTGGCTTTTAACTGAAGAGCAGAACCCCCCAATAGCGAGGAGCATAATGATCAAAACTTCGCAAAACAGAAACCAACAAATCGATCCTAGAAGAAGCCAGTGATAAAAAAAACCGAAACCCGGAGACGGCGAAAATGACAACTTTCTTACCAAAAAAATGATGAATTTGAAACAAAAATACGAATCCAAACACCACATTACAACAAAGATGGCAACTTTATCGTGAAATAATAAAAAAGGAAGAAGCACCAGGCACTGGGCGAGGATGTTGGAGTGGGTGTTGTCATAGGCGGTTTTCCAGGCATGGGCGTCCCGGAAGGCGAGGACGAAGGGGCCGAGGGAGGGGTCGTCGGAAGGAGCCGCCGGGACGGGGATCCGGAGGAGAGGGAGAGGGGAGTCGAATTGGATCAACGTGGAAGAGGGGGAGAAGTCCTCGGAGCTGCTGATGTCGCCCCAAATCGCCGCGTCCTTCTCCTCCATCCGTAGCGGCAGATTAGGGTTCCACTTTTGGCCTTTTCGGGGATTTTTAATTTTGAAGAAGTGGTACTTGAAGACTGAAGTGGACCAGTGGTGGTGGATTTCGCTTGGGTAAATTATACTTTATCCTTCTATTTTAACTAGTAACACTTGGACTCTTTTAACTTAAGAGCAGAAATAACAACGTCCGGGCTACCTCGGGCGCCCTGCACTTTCTCTCCGCCACGTCAGCTTCTCTCTCTGCCACATCAGCTCACCCAACCCACCCAAAAAACACTCTTACTCATGCCCGGACTACCCCCACCCTGTAGGATTTCATGTTTAATTATACATATATATTTTCGAAATTTTTATGTATAATAAGGATCAATTACAATTTTCTTTGATTTATTTCATGCATGCATCGGTTTGTTTTAACATCTAGTTTTAAAACTCTATTAAAACAAACAAGGGCTCCGAAATTCATACCTAGAAGTTCTCAAAAACTTCTTGAAGATTCGGAGACGTTGGGGATGCTTCTCGCCGCGCCGGATGCCTCCGAGTGTTCACCGAAACCCTAAACAAGGTTGGAGAGAAAGGAGCTAGCCAATCGATCTCCAAACAAGCTTAGAATCTAGCTACAAACCCCTTCCTTAGCCTCTGAGTTTTCTCCTTCCAAAGACTTAGAAAACTAAGAGAATTTTCGTGGGATTTTGTGGTGAATTAAGAGAGAAAATAATTATTGAATTGTGTAACCCAATTAGGGAGAATAAGGACTTATTTATAGGTTCCAATCTTACTCTTAATCATGGCTATTCTTTAGCCACGTTTTTTCTTTATATTTTCTCTCATAAATTAATTCCTTCATGTATTACATGCACCCACAAAACGTTTGACCAAGTTTGGAGCTAATCCAACCATCAATCAAATTAATCTCTTAATAATCAAAGGCAGAAAATCAATCGCTGTTCGGTTGACCGAGACCCATTCGGTTAACCGAATATGTCACAATTGGTTGACCGAGTACTAGACGGATGACCGATTCTTAAAGGGAAAAATTCTCCTTAACCGATCGGACGAATTCTCGTCTAAGACCGAGTGCCATTCGGTTAACCGAAAATATCGGAACTTAACATTATTCGGTTGACCGATTTTGGTTCGGTACACCGTACCAAAGTTCCAGGCACTTTGGTCAAGTTCGGTTAATCAAATATGACTATCCGTTCCATGTTTGGTTGACCGATCCACAGATCCTTCGGTCGACCGAACCTCAACGGATTACCGAACTTTTACCCGATTTTGCCTTTTTCAAATTTTGAATTTATTTCCAACAAAATTTGAACTTGGGGTTTTAGCAAATTCACAACTTATGCAATATATTATCCTATGCAACAATAAATTATTGCACCCCATAATATGTGCATCTCATATGAATTTATCATGATTCCAATTATGTTATATATACAACATAATTGATTTTACTTGTTCACCACATGTGTCATATTTTCTATGAGAAACCCGACACATCATATGAACCAAAATCAAGCTTCTTGTTTCACGGTTTTTGCGGTGTGGCCTATGGGAGGATCTAAACTAAGTTGGCAGTGATATTAAGAGCTTAATATCACAAGCTATAAGCGGTATCTAGCTACACATTATAGCTCCCAATTAGTTAGATGTCTTAATTCCACTCGAACCAAAACCCGATCCATTTAGTGATGGAGTGCACCACTTGTGTCCGTCCCTTGCCTCATGATATTGAGAATACACACAAAGTAGTATTGTGTCATCTTTGTATTAGTATTCATTTCTTGATCTCTTTAAGCTAGTTATAAATATGTGACTTAACTCAAATCACATTGTGCACATTATAACTTTGCTTTATCAAGGGGCCCATTAATATCATCACTCAATTAAGAGGGGCAATGATAATCTTTTGACTAACTATCTTCTCCAACAAAACTTGTACTTAACCAACCAATGCCTTTACACTACACTGATCGATAGTTCAAGACACTGATCTAATTAAGTATTCCTTAAGTGATTAGATATAAGTCTCATATCAAAGGACCAAAGACACAGTAAAATATTAATGACACAGAAACACATTTCTATAATATTTTACTTATTAGGTCTATTCAGTATACAAAAGTAATATTTTCCTCTTTTGCATACCCGTGTTGTCACTCACTTGTAGAGCTACAATGATCTATGACCAACACGA
Organism: Triglochin maritima; assembly: GCA_963682175.1. NCBI lineage: Eukaryota > Viridiplantae > Streptophyta > Magnoliopsida > Alismatales > Juncaginaceae > Triglochin > Triglochin maritima. The sequence goes on along the minus strand of OY821774.1, from coordinate 11,089,759 downwards.
CAATCTTAACTCGGTAATTAATGTTCCATGTTAATTACCATGATTGCGAATATCTTTTGTTTTATGTAAACCAATATCTTTTAGAGCTCTACGGTTAAGGACCAAGAGCCTCTTCCTTAACACTTCCAAAAGACGAATAACATAAACAAGGAACAAAATGATTTCTCATTCAATTCATAATAATTGACATTTAAAAGTAAAACTTTTAGAACACATTCCCTTCAATCTCCCACTTGTTATCAAAGTTTTCTTTCACATACATTCTCAATGCATAAAACATCAATAACTAGGGTAACCTTCCCAAATCACCTATCAAGCCAATCCACATGGACCCTCGGATCCATGGACTCGAAATATATTTCGTCTCTTAGCTTGGTATTAAGGTTTGTTGAATGGATCAATTGTGTCACTGTTGTGTCCACCTATTTATTTATTTTATCTTTCGTTGGTGGTTGAGTTAGCTGTAGTGATATTACTCCTAACTACACTAGCTCATACCTCCACCTTCGATAATGATGACGCATCATCTCTCCAACCTCCTATTGTCAAGAATTCCTATAAGAATTGCATCAAAATAGCCCTCGGCTATTTTCTCCTTTGTATTCCATAAACAAGAACCTTATCTTTAGTCCGGTTAAGGTACTTCAGAATATTCTTGACCGCAATCCTACGATTAGGACTTGCGTTGGATAGGTGACCTCTTGTCACGTTTAGAGCATACAAGATATTGAGTCTTGTGCAAGTCATCGTGTACATGGTCCTTTTTGCCGAAGCATAAGGGATACCTTCATGTACTCCAAGTCTTTGTGTGATTGAGCACATTGAGACTTCTTGAGTTGCACACCTATACTCATACTTATTGGCATATTGTCCATATCGGAATTGTTCACCCTGAACATTTCAAAGACCTTGTCAATGTATGCACGTTGACTGAAGCCAATGAGTCTACGGGATGTATCTCAATGTATCTTGATTCTCAAGATGTGTTGAGCCTCATCCTTTTCTTTTCATTGAATACACTGATTTCAACGAAATTTCTCGTTTGCTAATGCAAAGGTATATGATTGCTCATGAGCAATATGTCATCGACATATAAGATCAGAAGTACTACATGGCTCCCACTAATCTCCTTGTATATACAAGGTACTCCTTTGCTTTGAATGAAGTGAATTTTCTTCACCTCTTCGTCAAAGCGTTTGTTCCAACTCCCCGATGCTTGCTTCAATCCATAAATGGATTCTCGAAACTTGCATTTCTTCTCGCTACTATTTGGATCATCAAAACCTTGAGGTTGTACCATGTACATATCCTCCTCCAAGTTCCTGTTTAAGGAACGCCATTTTGATATCCATTTTCCATGTCTCATAATTATGAAATGTGGAAATAGCGAGCATAATCCGAATAGATTTTATCATGGTAACTTTTCAAAAGTTTCATCAAAGTCAATTTCTTAAATTCGAGTATGACCTTTTGCTACAAGTCTTGCTTTGTAGATTGTCAAGTTACTATCCATGTCCATCTTCCTCCTAAAAGTTCATTTATACTAAATGATATTTTCTCTTGAGGAAGGCAAATCAAGTTATACACTTAATTATCATACATGGATTCTATTTCGGATTTTATGGCCTTAAGCCATAGTTTGGAGTCTTCTCTTATCATTGCTTCTTGGAAGGTCGAGGGATCTTTGGTATCTAGTACCATGATCTCATGAAGTTTCACATACTTATTGGGTTTCTTCCTTTACCTCGTCGACCTTCTCAATTCTTTTGGTTCTTCTCGTGTCTCTCGAACTTCTTCCACAATTTCTTGAGGAATAGGTTCATGTTCGACTCTCGAACGCACACTAGGTGAGGATGATTGAGATTTTCTCACAATTTCTTGTAAGGATCTCTCGCTCACGCTCCCACTAACCAAATGAATCTCGGCTGGGCCTTCATGATCTTGAATGCAACATTCACATCATGATCTTGTAGAGTATCTTGAGTTTTCTCAAGCTCAACTCTACTCCCACTACTTTTCTCTCTTTTCCAGAAATTCCAGAAAAAACATATCTCTCTCTACAATCTTTCGATTGGAGGTGATATATCAAAAGTAGTATCCTCTTGTCATACGAGGATAACCTATAAAGAAGCACTTAATCCGTTTTTGGTTGAAGTTTGGTCGACATCAATTTCTCGACGTAGACCTCACAACCCCAAATCTTGAGAAAATTGAGCTTAGGTGTCTTTCAACTCCATAACTCATAAACCATTTTCTCCACGGATTTGGATGGAACATTATTTAGTGAGTTTGTCATTATTTGTAGTGCATAATTCCAAAAGTAAATCGGCAATTTAAATTGACTCATTATTGATCGAACCATGTCGAGCAATATCCTATTCCTACTTTAGGAATGAGCCAAATTAGGTATTCTAAGCACTCACCCCTACAAACCTTTCATAGAGACTCGATATTCTTGTTGAGTCGGTTCACTACTTCATCCTCGAATTCCTTGAACTTGTCAAAGAATTCACTTTTGCTTCCCATTAGACAAATATAGTCATAATGACTATAGTTGTCTGTGAACAAAATGAAGTACCTTAAACCGTCTCTTGCACTTGTACTTATCGGACCACATACATTAGAATGTATCATATCCAATTAGTTATTCGTTTTCGTTCCATTCTTCTTGAAAGGTCTCTTGGTCATTTATTTGACCAATCCGATAGTGCTACAAGATTGTATCATTCACGTGAGTTATCTTAGTTTCTCTTTTGTTATTGTTTGTTTGAGTTTGTTTATTATTTATTTCAAGCAAATAGAAATCATTCTATATGAATGTATTTGCATAGAAAATTCCATTCTTCGATATAGACAAGCAAGAATTAAAACATTTATTAAAATTTATCCATATCTAAAACATGATACATAAATGTTCTTGCTAATCGAAGGCATATAACAAACATTCTTCAAAGCATAAATTTAAATCACTAGACTATTGAAGCTCCATAGAATCTTGTACAATTGCAGCGATGGTTGTACTATTTCCAATCTTCAATATCATCTCGTTCTCCACGAGTTCCTTCCTATCCTTCAATAGCTGCACATCAAAATTATGTGAGCACAAGATCCGGTAACCATTACCAAATCAAGGATAGAGGTGATTAAATTTATCTCAATAACAAACATACACATGGCGCTTCTCGGGCGCCTACGTTCAATCATCCCATTTTCAAGGTCTTCCTTGTACTTGGGGTAATTCGGTCGGATGTGTCCCTTTTCACTGCAGTGAAAGCACTCCGTGTTGGGAGTTGGAGATTTGAAAGATTTTCCCCTTGAGGCACTCCCATGAGCACCTCCTACTCCCTTGCTCTTGATTGACGTTTCTTTGGTAAATTTGCCTTTACCTTTGTTGATCTTTTTGCTCCTCTCATGGACGGCTAGGACATGATTGTCCTGACCTTTGCCCATGTCAACTTCAGCCGTTTTGAGAGCGTTGTGAAGCTCCTCAAGACTCACCCATTTTTCACGCACATGATAGTGCATCACAAAGTCCTTGAAGGACGGGGCTAGAGAGCCAAGAATCAGATCTTCGGCACTGTCTACTGGCATTGGAGAAGAGAGCTTCGACAACTTCTCAAGGTATCCTTGCATCGTGAGAAAATGCATGGATACTGATGTTCCCTCCGCCATATGACACCTTGTGAGTGCGATGGTGGTCTTATACCGCTCCTTTCGGGCATTATCCATGAACATCTTGGTTAGAGCCTCCATGGTCTTCTTGGGTTTTGAATCCAAGTATTTCGCTTGAAGCGAGTCACCCATGGATGCTAGTATAAGACCGTGAACTTGGTTCTCTTGGTCTTCCCACTTGGCTATCGCCTCTTTCTCTTTATCGGTTGCCTTCTCATTTAATTTTGGGATTTCACCATCCAAAATATGAGATAGTTTTTCAAACCTCAACACGATATTGAGATTGAGTTGCCATTTCATGAAGTTTGAGCCATCATTTTGCAAAGGGTTCTTTTCGATCATAGATCGCACAATTGGTTGGATATTTGACATTTCTACAAAATAAATTATATAGGTTTTAATGCCAATTTTATGTTTTAATACATACATATATATATATATATATGCATATATGTATATATATATATATGCATATATATATATATATGCATATATATATATGTATATATATATGTATATACATATATATATATACATATATATATATATACATATATATATATATACATATACATATATATATATATCGAATATGATGTAAATACTGCAAATAAAATCTTGCCCGTAAATGCAGTAATCCAAGATCCCATCAATTGTAATATAGACTAGCTAAGGGCTATCGAATACATTACAACATCAAGGTAAGAAAACATTTTCTAATCACAACCTTTTTGAATTTTAGCAACATTTAGCATCTTCAAACTTTTGTGACTCTTGTCGTTTTAATTATGAGGGAATGTGACCTATCCTCGTAAGAAAAACTTTTTCCCAAAACCGAGCGAGGGCTCTAGGTAATGTTAAGAAAACTTATTTTCATTTGATACGAGATACGTTTATCTATTGTATTCACAACTAAACATACTTGGGGTTCACTAGGGTGAAACACACCTCATATATTTAATTGTGGCACAACAACAGACAACCTTTATATCTCCCACTATTCCCAAAGATAGAGGGAGCTATCTCCCGCTAAGGGCGAGCAGAGTATCCCTCGATCAATGGCTGCTAGTGGATGAAATAAGAAGGAAATTTATTCTTAATTTTTGTTGGAAAATTTAATTTATCAACATGTGATTTTGAATTTTAGTTTATCATGCATATTAAAATTTATACACATCCTAACATTCACCAATCATCACATGCATAGCAGAAATTATAAAAACAGAAATTAAACATTCACACAATCCATATCGCGTGAGTTTATATGTTCCCTTTGATCCATGATCAATGCGCTACAGCGGCGACTTCCTCTTGCACCGGAGATGTAGATTTTACAGAAAATAAACATGCTCCTCACATTCGATAAAACCGACTAGTGCAAGTCCTATGTAAAAACCTCTCATATGCAAATGCAACTATCTAAAAGACGGAAATAGAGAGAATTTGGCTTTTACATACATAAGCCCCTGTATAATAATAATGACATACATTCATAGCTTCTGATTTTGGAACATATAAACTCACAATCCTGCAAAGCAACTCAAGCATCCATGCACGCAATTGCTATAAACTACATAATCTAATTTATCAATCATCCAGAATTCTCAACAATTCTTTGAATTTTTTTTTGAAATCCATTAAAAACATTTTTCATTCATCCATAGTTCAAAACTATTTTTGAACCGCTGTCCATCCAATTTCCAATGGAAAGATGAACTGCAGTTTTTCGGTTTTGTTGATTCTCTTACAAAATAATTGTTTTTAAATAAAACGAAATTATTGTAAGTTAGACTAATGTCTTAATCTTAATTCCAATAATCACATGGCATGTTTTAAAACTCTTAAAACATTCAGACGAATTATTATGGAGAATTATATCAACAAAACATCCATACACCGAAAAACCGGTAAAACCGAATTGTTTAAATCCTAGATGGCAAACTAAATTCGTTTACAGCCATAAATCATAAGAAAATTGAACCCTATGCTCTGATACCACTGTAGGATTTCATGTTTGATTATACATATATATTTTCGAAATTTTTTATGTATAATAAGGATCAATTACAATTTTCTTTGATTTATTTCATGCATGCATCGGTTTGTTTTAACATCTAGTTTTAAAACTCTATTAAAACGAACAAGGGCTCCGAAATTCATACCTAGAAGTTCTCAAAAACTTCTTGAAGATTCGGAAACGTTGGGGATGCTTCTCGCCGCGCCGGATGCCTCCGAGTGTTCACCGAAACCCTAAACAAGGTTGGAGAGAAAGGAGCTAGCCAATCGATCTCCAAACAAGCTTAGAATCTAGCTACAAACCCCTTCCTTAGCCTCTGAGTTTTCTCCTTCCAAAGACTTAGAAAACTAAGAGAATTTTCGGGGGATTTTGTGGTGAATTAAGAGAGAAAATAATTATTGAATTGTGTAACCCAATTAGGGAGAATAAGGACCTATTTATAGGTTCCAATCTTACTCTTAATCATGGCTATTCTTTAGCCACGTTTTTTCTTTATATTTTCTCTCATAAATTAATTCCTTCATGTATTACATGCACCCACAAAACGTTTGACCAAGTTTGGAGCTAATCCAACCATCAATCAAATTAATCTCTTAATAATCAAAGGCAGAAAATCAATCGCTGTTCGGTTGACCGAGACCCATTCGGTTAACCAAATATGTCACGATTGGTTGACCGAGTACTAGACGGATGACCGATTCTTAAAGGGAAAAATTCTCCTTAACCGATCGGACGAATTCTCGTCTAAGACCGAGTGTCATTCGGTTAACCGAAAATATCGGAACTTAACATTATTCGGTTGACCGATTTTGGTTCGGTACACCGTACCAAAGTTCCAGGCACTTTGGTCAAGTTCGGTTAATCAAATATGACTATCCGTTCCATGTTTGGTTGACCGATCCACAGATCCTTCGGTCGACCGAACCTCAACGGATTACCGAACTTTTACCCGATTTTGCCTTTTCAAATTTTGGATTTATTTCCAACAAAATTTGAACTTGGGGTTTTAGCAAATTCACAACTTATGCAATATATTATCTCATGCAACAATAAATTATTGCACCCCATAATATGTGCATCTCATATGAATTTATCATGATTCTAATTATGTTATATATACAACATAATTGATTTTACTTGTTCACCACATGTGTCATATTTTCTATGAGAAACCCGACACATCATATGAACCAAAATCAAGCTTCTTGTTTCACGGTTTTTGCGGTGTGACCTATGGGAGGATCTAAACTAAGTTGACAGTGATATTAAGAGCTTAATATCACAAGCTATAAGCGGTATCTAGCTACACATTATAGCTCCCAATTAGTTAGATGTCTTAATTCCACTCGAACCAAAACCCGATCCATTTAGTGATGGAGTGCACCACTTGTGTCCGTCCATTGCCTCATGATATTGAGAATACACACAAAGTAGTATTGTGTCATCTTTGTATTAGTATTCATTTCTTGATCTCTTTAAGCTAGTTATAAATATGTGACTTAACTCAAATCACATTGTGCACATTATAACTTTGCTTTATCAAGGGGCCCATTAATATCATCACTCAATTAAGAGGGGCAATGATAATCTTTTGACTAACTATCTTCTCCAACAAAACTTGTACTTAACCAACCAATGCCTTTACACTACACTGATCGATAGTTCAAGACACTGATCTAATTAAGTATTCCTTAAGTGATTAAATATAAGTCTCATATCAAAGGACCAAAGACATAGTAAAATATTAATGACACAGAAACACATTTCTATAATATTTTACTTATTAGGTCTATTCAGTATACAAAAGTAATATTTTCCTCTTTTGCATACCCGTGTTGTCACTCACTTGTAGAGCTACAATGATCTATGACCAACACGACAATCTTAACTCGGTAATTAATGTTCCATGTTAATTACCATGATTGCGAATATCTTTTGTTTTATGTAAACCAATATCTTTTAGAGCTCTACGGTTAAGGACCAAGAGCCTCTTCCTTAACACTTCCAAAAGACGAATAACATAAACAAGGAACAAAATGATTTCTCATTCAATTCATAATAATTGACATTTAAAAGTAAAACTTTTAGAACACATTCCTTTCAATCTCCCACTTGTTATCAAAGTTTTCTTTCACATACATTCTCAATACATAAAACATCAATAACTAGGGTAACCTTCCCAAATCACCTATCAAGCCAATCCACATGGACCCTCGGATCCATGGACTCGAAATATATTTCGTCTCTTAGCTTGGTATTAAGGTTTGTTGAATGGATCAATTGTGTCACTGTTGTGTTCACCTATTTATTTATTTTGTCTTTCGTTGGTGGTTGAGTTAGCTGTAGTGATATTACTCCTAACTACACTAGCTCATACCTCCACCTTCGATAATGATGACGCATCATCTCTCCAACCTCCTATTGTCAAGAATTCCTATAAGAATTGCATCAAAATAGCCCTCGGCTATTTTCTCCTTTGTATTCCATAAACAAGAACCTTATCTTTAGTCCGGTTAAGGTACTTCAGAATATTCTTGACCGCAATCCTACGATTAGGACTAAAAATCTCACAGTTAAAGGCGCGCCCGACCCTTTAAGGGTGCCCTAAAAACCTCACAGTTACGTTCCTTAAATTTTAATTTGTATAACAATTTTACCTTCTCTCCATTAAAATATATTTTCTCAAATATTTTGTGTTATTTGCTAAAAATACTTTTAATTCATCTTTAGGTAAAGTTCGGGTCAAATCAATTGTTGAATTTGTTTCAAATTTAGGTCGAATTTTGATCCAATCAGTCACAAATTCAAACAAAATCTATCATCCGATTCGATTCAAACTTTAACGTATGATAATTAGATGTGTGTTTAACAAACAACACAAAAAAATTAAGACAAAATGATGAATATGTTGAAAAAAAACAATCTTTTGATGAATATGAGAGTTAAAGTTTACACAAATCAAAGTTCAAAGAGTATGAGTGTAACATTTTAAAGTTTAATGGGTCAAGGTGTTACTCGACCCATACTTGAGGGGATCAAACTGTAATTATTATTATTATTATTTTTTTTCTTCTGTATTTTTTTAAAATAAATTAATAATTTTATTAAAAGGAGAGCTTATGTAAACACAGAGGCTCAATAAGCTTAGAGTGTAATTTTATGCTGATAAAACAATAAGGAGATGATATATTCTAGACAAATTCCAATACATAAACACTAGAAGAGTTGAAAGTGCTTTTCCCTCTCATTCCCCTGTTGACGACGTTGACCATTGTGCAGCAGCTGAAATGATCTTCTATTAAGTGGTGGAGAGCACGTCGACTAATACAGGACTGATGATACTGTCATTCCTGCATTTCCAGATGTTCCAAAGGTAAGAGAGCAAAAGATTGTTAAATGTCAAATGAATCATGTAATCAAAGGTGAAATATTTGCCAAGTTCAAAATTATTTAGTCGGTTTCTACAAGTTCGGTTCGGTTTCAAGGATTTCAGTTTATTGACACTAATATATTAGTAGAGGTGTATGGAGCTGTTTGAGCTTATACTGGCTGGGAGTGAGAATGTTTTTTAAAGATCACCCATTTTTCAAATCATACCCTCATTGAATCTTCTTTTGCATAATATGCATTCTGCTTATTGAAATTGCACCTGCTTTTGGATTAAAAAAAATCAACATTCCACTAAAGATAACAAGATTTTAATGATGATAACATAATCTAAACCTCATCTAGTTAATTTCAAAGTCCAAATAAGTTTTTGTAATTTATATCCTTTTGACCTTTTTTGGAGCAAACAAATCTTCTAGAGGTTACATGTAATATCTTGAATTTTTCAGTTGAGGTAATAATCAAATATCTTAATGGACTAATTAAGATTATTGGATGATTGTGTGGTTTTAGGAGAAGATGAAATTTTGAGAAGAATATAAAGAAGAAAAAAATGGAGATTTTGAGGCAAGTACTGATTCGTTATTCTTCAGTTTCATATCAGGTCTGTCTCTCTTGATATTCGTAGTTGCATGCATGCTGAGTATTGATGTTGATTTTATGGATATGCATATGATTGCATGGTGGTGTTTCGGTCGACATGTCCTGTGGCTGTGTGTATGTTTCTGGCAGAACAACTTAGGAAAGAGCTGCCCAGCGGACAGCGTGGAGCCACCCGGGAGAGGAAATGGCTGCCTGTCGTTAGTGTGGAGCTACCAGGTGTGCGTCTGACTGATTGATAGATTACAGAAGCACAGGATGTGGTCGAATCCGAATGGGGGTTCCAGATTGTTATGCATGCATATTATTTGTGATGCATGTCTCTTGATTGTGTTCATTGACTGAATGTCATATTCTGTATTATTTTCCACATGATTATGATTCTGATTGATTGATGGTTGGTACTTGCGGGCTGTCGAGCTCACAATTTGTTGATTATATTTTTCAGATTAATTATGGGTCTATCAGATGGATTTAAATATCAGAGTGCGCAGCGGTCAGGATCGCGGATCGTATCTTAACGCACCGGGTTCGGACGGGTGAGCAGTTGTCCGGACTCGGGCGTTACATTACATATCTAGTTGTCTTTGATCGGTGATGTAAGCTCTTTCAGACAGAAAACCCAACGGACTTGACATAAGAATTATAACATTTTTTACGACTTGTGCTGATCTAGCAATCGTGCATTGTATTCTATATCACCAGTAAGCCAATCTATGTCATAATCCATTATCTATTAAGAATAAGTATGAACAACAAAAAATAACTGAAAAAAATAAATAACAGTTGATTTCTATGTGATTGCACATCCACACAAATTAGTTTAGATTAAATGAAGTCACTCACACTCTCCTAACTCTAGTTTGGTTTGATTTAGTTTATGTAACAAAACAAAAAGATGCATTTTTGTTTTTTTCTAAGTTTTTTAGTTAGTGGACGAATTATTCTCTCGTTCCAACACATTTACTGGTCCTGTTATGTTACCTTGGAGAAAAAGCCCAAAGTTTGACCCATTGTCTACATGATCCATGAGAAATTACCATTTTACAAGGTTTGGTTTGGTAAAGAGTACAGGTAAAACAAGATATCATTCAAGTCTTTCAAGGAAAAAAGACCCAAAAAAATGTGCTTGACAGGCATGGTGGTGAGTGCCAATCACATGTAGAAGAAAAGGCTACATCCGCATTGTGCAATGGAGACTCTAAAAAAGTTCAAATATATAAAAATAACCATAGATTACCTTGTGATGGTTGTATCGTTGAAAGAAGAGACCATGGGAGCAACCGTAGAAGGTGGGATGAGTTGGATTTCTGGATTGTTTTGGGTTTTGGGTAAATGAAGTGAGAAGAAAGGAGAGGTAAGAATTGGGGTAAAATGATAATTTTCATCTTAAAGATTATTTCTTATCCAATGGCTCATACTACAGAATTACTGTCATCTTAGCTGTACGAGCTTGCACAACCATTATGCCACCACAGTATGTAGAGCACTTGTTACCATTGATTTAATGCATTTTTTTGTAGCATTATCCTTAATCTATTCATTGTTTGATAAAAAAACGTAAATGATGATTATATAATCTCAACAACTTAATCAATCAAAATTGTTCGACCAAATGACAACTTGTGATCTTTTGGTTATATTTTATTTTGGATCCCAAGTCACTAACTTCATCCTTCCAACCTTCTTCAAGACTTGAAATAACATTTTGATTTTATCTTGTTTCATCGAAATTTGTATTTTTTTCTACGCTAACAAAAAAGAAACACTGAAGTTCTAAATGTCACGTTCTTTTATTTTTGTTCTACTTTTTGTCAATCACAAAGTATTATTTGTAAGAAATAACCATGTTAACCTTGTTAAAATTAAATAGAACAGCCCATTCAACATACCAAAATAAACATGGATGGCCGAATATGATATAAACGTACCAGTCTAATTACACTTTGTAACAAAAAAAGTATGTCAAAATTACTTTTTTTCCAAGCCAAAAACCGGACTAAGTTGCTATCGTGTATAGTTGTATGGTTCGGTCTATTGAATACCCGTACATCGTTCTATTATTCGTCGCCCGATTTTTACTAAAATCACCCATCCAAAATAGTATTTTGTCATTTACAATTCATTTAATACTCATTTCATCTCGTCTATTAAATTAAGACTTCTGTCTTAGTATTTCTCTCTACCAGTACCAACACCACCAAAATATTTAGTGAACCGTCTGGATCTGGTGAAGTAAGCTCACCTAAAAAAAAATCGCCCAGGCATCCTGGCCAGACGCCCAAATTTTATTTTAATTTTTATATCTTGTGTTATTTTAAATTATTTCTGGTTCCGTTGCAAGATTTCGGTGGTGACAAGGTAGATTACAATGAGCTTTTTGTAACTCAGCAAATATTCGAAACAACCGATGACGTGATAAGATGAGCGAAACAAGTTGTCATCGGAGCTGGGTTATTCTTTGTAATATCATCATATAAACCACAAGCAGATAATCAGATGAATTGTTATCTGAGATGTGATCGCTGATTGATCGTTTATATTACCGCAAGTGCACGACATTGGTGAAGTCGTGGCAAATACGGGTCGATCCACAAGGATGTGTGTTGACTCTGGTTCTTCGAAAGGCAAGTGGGAAAAGATGATAAGAAGATGTTGATTATGCTAACTACACTAAACTATGAATGAACTAACAAGTGGACTAAACTCTCATAGAGTGGAGGTGTGTAGATATGTGTGTGTGAGTGAGTCTTCATTTCAATTAGGAACAAGTGTAGTTTGTGTGGCATACAAGTAGAAGCTAGTGTAGAATCTAAGTGTAGGATACACAATACTACATGACAAACAATGAACATGCATATCTCACATGAAGTTGATTCTAGATTATCAAGCATGCAACAAGTACCTAGTGTGGCCATTAGAGCATCAATCAATCCTACATACATTCTAAAATATTCATGTGAATGTGCACCAAACATGGATTCATACATAATAAGTCATTTCCATCAAACCATTACAAGTGACAAGATAAACTCTAAAGCTAACATGAGATAAGTACCTAATGTGTGTTGGTTTTTTGACATTAATCTATGTTTTGATGATTTAATCAACCTAATGTTAATTATGATCATGTAGAGTAGCACACATATTGCATTGCATATATATTTCTTTGTGCTAACCTCTACAAGTGATCAAGACTCAAGGAATAAAGGAAATCAAGTCAAGACATGTAATTAAGCTCTTTTGAAGACATGTATTTTGTATTTCTTTGAGTCTTTAGGAACTTTGTGTAATTGAGCATACTTGAGCTAAAAACTACTCAACCACACTAGGTTCCTTATAGAAGTCACACACGAAATTTCACATAATTTGGACTTCAATAGATCACCCAAACTTAGACCGGAAAATACTAAACATGAACCCAAACAGTCTGCCCACATTCGGTCCACCGAAAGAGACCGTTCGGTCGACCGAGTGATTAATTAATCTGTTAGTGCTTAACTGCCTAAGTTCGGTCGACCGTTCAGACCATTTCGGTCGACCGAGTCCCAATTATTTTCCGACCGATTGTTTTGTCGTATATACCCAACGGTCGTATTTGTATCAATCAAAAATACCCCAAATACATTTTTTGTATCGGTCGACCGAGGACCTTGTTCGGTCGACCGAGCTATGTCTCTTGACAAACCTAAATCTCCTGCTAGAATTCGGTCGACCGTGGACATTGTTTTGGTCGAACGAATATAACCTTCTTTGTCAACCCCAAATTTCCTCGTGTGAATCGGTCGATCGAACCCTATTCGGTGTTCGACCGACACTTAAGTGTACCTGAGTCTCAGCGTTGGACGGTCGACCGTTCCTTAACCGGTCGACCGAACTAAGTTCAAAACTGCCAAACGGTCGACCGAACTGCCCGATCCAGTCGACCGAATTAACTCAGAATTGGGTCCTGCTAGTTTCTGTTTTGTGATTCTTACACCAACACTTACCCAATCAACCCCAACAACTATATTCTCTCTAATGCTTATAAATAGAGTTGTAAAACACATTTTAACACAACTCTCCCTCACATACTTGTCCAATACATTAGAGAGAAGATCCAAACACTCCAAGCCTCAAACCATCTACACTTTAGTAACAAATCAAATCTCACTCAAGTGTGCTCAAGTTTAGAGAGTGTTGTTCCACTAAACCTTTGTTCAAGAAGCAATGATTTCGGTGAAAACCCGAAGTGCTCCCTCTCGGATTGTGAGAGGAAGAAGGTCAAGCAAGCGAGGGTGTTCGCGGTGCTTGTTTTGTAAAAACGTTCTCTCCCGGCCCGGCCCGGAACGGGCAGTGGTTAGTGAAGTCATGAGCGGAGCTCGGTGATCCGAGCGGAGCTTGCAAGAGAGGACGTAGGCGGGTGGCCGAACCTCTGTAAAATCCCCCGTGTTCCTTGTGGTTTGCATTAACCTCTTACTTACTTTCTTGTTTATTTTAAATTCCATTGTTCTTATCTTGATAGTTAAACAAGTAGGTAATTAGCTTAAAAGTGATTAGAATTAGAGACCCTCACGATCCTACAATGTGGACATTATCTCATCTAATACAAGTTTAAGCATGCTACAAGTATAGATCTACATTAAGAATATAAAATGACACAGGTAAAATAACTCATCACTAGCACCTCATCTACATCACCTGCACCCCCAATGGGGGATGAAACTACTCACTACTCATTAAGAAAAATAAAATTAAATTAAGAATGCAAGAATTGAAAAGACACAATATAAAAGTAAGAAAACATTCTTTATTGCTCACTCACCTTATAAATAGCATCTCTCCACTAGAGTTTGCTCCAAGACTTTACTCATAGTAGTGAGAATGACCACCAAGAGAGAAGATGTTTACAATGGAGAATGAAGAGTTCTATTTATAGTCATGGAAAAAGATAATCGGGGATAATCCCCTGATGCCGGACTAATGAAACATTCTCATAATAGACATAAACACATAACTCATATCCGGGCGAAACGGGTCGGATTCTGAGAAAAAACGGATCGCCAATTGACGGACACTTTTCCCGGATCCAACCTATTTTCGGATATCTTCTTTAGTTCTTCAATTCTTCACATATGGTGCACTCGGATCGGTTATTGGAGTTTAGGCCCGAATCTAATTGTCGAAATACTCATCATGAAGGTGTTAGGGCACCCTTAACGGGGGTGCCCCGCCTGGGCGCACCTGTCGGGTGCCCATGCACACCCCTGTTAACGGGGCGGGTGCCCCTCGGGTGCCCGCCCGGGACGCCCACTCGGGCGCTTGCCCGGGCGCCCCCGGGTGGGGGGCACGTGTCCCCCCCCCCATTCGTCGATTTTTTTTAATTTTTTTAATTATTTAGTGGAGGTTTTGTTATTAATGGATTGGGTATTTGTTATTAATGTGGGGTAATAATTTTTTGCAAGTGATGAAGATTCAAAAATTTCCAGAACCAACAATTTCAATATCCAAAAAAATTCCAGGGAACGAGACCCCCGAACGACTTGTCGAGGTGGTTTAATAGTATGGTCTAATATCACGTGCACACTTTAATCACACTTCCACTGAGAAATCATGTGTGCACTGTTTGCATGCACTGCTTCCAATCATGCATGCACTTTAATCATGCTTCCATTGAGCGAACACGCATGCACTGTTTAATCGTGCGTGCTCTGTTTTCAGTCACGCGTGCACTTTAATCACACTTCCACTGAGTAAACTGTGCAATCACGCGTGAATAGTGCAACAGATACATCAACACCCTCCCAACTATAAATACATTTATCTATCTCCTCACTCACATTTCCTTAACTTCTTAACTTGTTAACTTTTTCTCTCATCAATGTCAGATAATAGTTTAAACTCCGGTCAATCCGACGATGATAACTGGAATGAGACATTAAATATAATGGACCGTGCTGTTAAATTGACCAGTCGGGTTGTTCACGAAAGGACTACACGTCCTAAGCAGCGTCGAAGGAGAACGACGAACCCAGATAGAGATCGTGAACTAGGTTACAAACGCCTTATAGACGATTATTTTGTCTGACAACCTTGTGTATTCTGATAATCTTTTCAGGACTAGATTTTGGATGAGAAAGCATATCTTTCTGCGCATCCACAATGCCATCGAAGCATTTGATGTCTTCTTCCAACGAACACCGGACGCAACTGGTAGGATGAGCATCTTCGATATACAAAAAAGTACGACAGCAATGCGAATGCTAGCATATAGCGTTGCAGCTGATGAGATCGATGAGTACCTACAAATGAGTGCGGCAACATCCAGAAATGCTCTCCTCAAATTCTGTGAAGGTATTATTCACATCTTCGGCCCTGAGTATTTACGTCGGCCAACTGCAAATGACTTGGCACACCTACTTTACACTGGTGAGCAACGTGGGTTTCCAGGTATGATGGGGAGTATCGAATGTATGCACTGGGAGTGGAAAAACTGCCCAGCTGCTTGGCAGGGACAACATCAAGGGCGTGCTGGGAAAACAACTCTGATCCTTGAGGCGGTGGCATCGTAGGACTTATGGATTTGGCACTCCTTCTTCGGAATACCAGGTTCATGCAATGACTTGAACGTCCTGCATCAATCTCCCGTTTTCGACGATATACTAGAAGGTCGAGCACCACCTGTAAATTGTAAGGTAAATGGTGTTCAATATGATATGAGATACTATCTTACAGGTGGTATTTATCCACAGTGGGCGGCCTTCAACCAATCCATCCTTCACCCTCACACCCCGAAGCACAGATTGTTTACTGAAGTGCAGGAGGCAACGCGTAAAAATGTTGAACGTGCTTTCGGAGTGTTGCAAACGAGGTTCGCGATCATTAGAAACTCGGCTCTTGCCTGGAGAAAGGACGTTCTGTCCGAAATAATGACAGCTTGTATCATCATGCATAACATGATAGTGGAGGGCGAACGCGACTGTTACGCTAATTTTGGAGATATTCACGAATTTATGGAAGATCGTCTTGGAACTTCAGCTGAGGAAACGCCGTATTCGACCGATGGTATAACGGATATTCACGAGTTTTTTTGTCAATCAAGATCGAGAGCATGACAGGAACAAACATTTGGATCTGAAAGATGATTTAATCGAGCATATATAGCAACGCTACGGACGAGGAGCGGTTTGAAAATCGGTTAACGTAATTGCTAATGTAGTATTTGAAAGTTTAGTTTATGTAATATGTATTGTTGTTTCTTAACTTTGAGTGTAATAGTTCCTATTTCAGTTTATCTAATTGTAATGTGGCTCCGTAATATTTAATAATAATTTCGTGATTTAGCAGTAATTATTAACAATATTTCGAGTTAAAATAGAATTGTAATGTTATTAGAATTAGAATTATATAAAATGTAATTTGTTAAATGTTGTGAAAATTATAATTGTTTAATTAAGAAATGATGTGGAGGAAAGAGAGTGTAGGGTGGGTGGGGGTAACATGGGCATGAGTAAGGTTTTTTTGGGTGGGTTGGGTGAGATGACGTGGCAGAGAGAGAGTGCAGGGCGCCCGGGGGTAGCTCGGGCGCTGTTATTTGTGCTCTTAGGTTTCTTGATTTGCTTATTAGTCCTTTTGGTTTACATCCGGGTCCTTCTCTTTTGCATCTCAGTCCATAAATCTTACAACTTAGTCATTTTCCTTGCTTTTAAATCTTTTTTGAGTCTCTTCTTCTCAAACATGTTTATTCCCGAAACTTAAACATAAAACTCGTTACGTAGCATTACTTAGGCTAAAAATAAAGGATATAAGACACAAATATATGCATGATATGATGTCAATCGAATACCCCCCGCAACTAAGCGGAAGGAGAGCAAGAAAGGAAAAATCATTCGTAAAATAGGGAAATCATAACTCACTTTCATAGGAATCACGATTGCACTTAGCATGTGCAACAAGCTGTTAAACCCCCTTGTCGCCAAGGAGGATGAGTGGTGTCTCCTGAGTGTTTTTAGCGAATATACCTACAAAATCCGAACATTGATGCATTATTCAATCTAGCAACACGACTTATTAGACCTATTTTTGTCGATTATTGGACACAGTAACCCTATGGGCCGACTCTCTATATGTATCTAGTGAAAAACATTCATGCAAGTTAATTAAGGACTTAAGTCACTACTACAGAAAAGGTCATATACGTCGGATGTTAAGGCCTATACACGTCGGATATCAGCACCCTCACATCCGACGTGTATTCGCATGACGTCTATTCTTAGACGTCGGACGTATAGACATCCGACGTCTATTGTCCAAGGAATAGACGTCGGATATTCAAGACATCCGACGTCTATTCCTAAACATTGACAAAAAAAATAAATAGCATCTTGCACAAACACAAACATACAAGCATATATAGACAATCATTCATTCATTCATTACAAAGAAATGTACAACACAAAGAAATGTACAACACAAGTCTTCAGTTTCCTCCATGTATCTCATCATGTAGTGTGGGCTGAAAGGAAAGGAAAAGGAAAAGGAAAAAGTTGTTAGTTAGTGTATTAATTAGGATTTTAGCTAGGTAAGGAGGAGACACCTTGAGGAGTTTGTTGAAAATTTTGCAGACCAAGGTCTTGGGGAAACCATGCGGACGCATGGCGTCGACGACGACGTCAATCCTCTTTAAATCTACCTGCAAACAGAGGAAGGTAGGTTTAAAGATGATTGACGCCGCCGTCGACGCCATAAAATTACTTGTACATCATTGTTCGGCCATATCGATGTAAATAAAATGCTGAGCAGACCGTATCGCCTTCACATACGCCGTGTGAATGTTTTTATCTATCTAATTATTCAAACATAATTAGAAAAGTGAACACATCATTGTTAGAGAAAATAAACTACAAATGAACAAAAATAAAGCTTTACTTACATGGAATCTGACGTCCCCATAGTGGAACTGTAGTGGCGGAGGAGATCGCGGGATGGATCGGAGAAATCAGACGGGATGGATCGGAGAAATCAGACGGGATGGATCAAGGAATCGGATCGCGGCGGCTAGGGTTTCGTATTTTCTGTCTGGAAAGAGTGAAAGAAAACGCAACTGTCTGATTTCTTTTAAAGACATATAGACGTCGGATATTGCATATCTTCGACGTCTATTCCCCGACGTCACCAATAGACGTCGGCTTCTGTGAAGTCCGACGTCTATTCCCCGACGTCTATTGAATATAGACGTCGTATTATAACAGACGACGTCTATTCCCCAACGTCTATTGGGTATAGACGTCGGAGTTATATGCGGCCGACGTCTATTCGATCTTCTCTATATTAGACGTCGGCCTTTGTAACAGCCGACGTCTATTAGGCGACGAGTATTCCCAATTCTGCAGTAGTGAGTGAAAAACATGGACAACATCAACATCCTCAAGCGATACAAAGTGTAAAGTCCATTATGATTATTTTGTTCTTTGCTTTTAAGTCCTTTTTGAGTTTTTTCTTCTCAAACTTGTTTATTCCTGAAACTCGTTACGTAGCATTGCTTAGGCAAAAAATAAAGGATATAAGACACAAATATATGCATGATATGATGTCAATCAATCGCAGAAAAGAAATGGGTTGCCGGGATATGGATATCAGATAAAAGAAACTGTATTTTTAATGTATAATTTGTTCGTATATTATATCGTGTTGCTTTTTTATCAGATTTCAAATTTAAAATGCAATACATATAGCAAATAGCGAGAAGATATGTTCGTCAGAAATAAATAATAATAGTACAACTAGGGATGCAAATGGTTACCAACTATCAGAGTATTCGATTCGAAAATTTCTATTTAGTTGATATTTGGTAAGTTCAATGTTACCAATTTAATTTCGGATACGAATTTGGTTTAAAAAAATTACCAATTAGAATTCGGGTACGAATTCGGATACAAGTTATTTAAAATTCGAATTATCCGAATTATTCGAAGACATGTTCAAATACACAAATTAGTATTCGAAATTTCAGTATTCGAAAATTTTAATATGAAAATTTAGTATTCGAAAATTTTGATTCGAAAATTAATTACAATATATATATATATATATTCAATTTCGGATAATATCCGAATACCAATTAGTATTCGAAAATTTTGAAGTTTCGGATTTGAATAGTTCTACTGAATTCGGATTCAAATTCGAATTTGGTAATGGAATATGGTATTCGGATTCGAATTCGGATGTAGTAGGTATCTGAGTCAAATTATCCGAGTTGCACCCCTAAGTACAACATATAAGCAAATAAAAATAATAATAATAATAAGAGTTCAATAGATAATAAAGTAAATAATGTACAAGCCGACTACAACTCATACTCTGAATCATGGTCAGAAATGCCCAACTGACTGTTCCACGTCTGTATGAAGTTATCTCAATCTACAAATGCAGCTCTCGTGTCGTCATCCGGCATCAAGTCCCTCTTCCTCAAGAACGGTTGCGTAAGCCATATCGCCATACTCATCCACTGTATATGACATCAAAATTAGTGTGCATTATCAATAAAAACAAAATATACATTACAAATAAAAAATAATTTAGCAAACTTACTGCATCGCCACAGTCCTATCCAGTGGTCTCTCTGGTCTCGAGGCAGTACCGCGCACGAGAGTTGAATGTGAGTACCTACCGAACAAATCCAAATAATCTGCATGACAAGTGGAGGGGTCGCGGCTACATGTGAGATCTCCATGGTGAAGTCGGCATCCTCTCCGAAATGTCCGCCAAATCAATTCCATCATCGAAACGGTGTACCTCACGTCGTACGTCGCCGCAATCTCAGACCGCATGCATGCTCTGGGGTCGGGATGTCAACCAGGATCACTTGAACGTATCCTAATTGACGCAAGACGTGATCACGCAAATAAGGCTCCATGATAGCCCAATAACAAATAAGGCTCATCAATAAAGTCCATGACACCTCCGCAGCAGACTCAGGACCTTAGGGCAACCACTCCACCTAAACGTTGACATGTTAATAAAAATAAAATAAAAAGGGAAATTGTCATAGAGTTTTATACATGCAATGTAGTCATCTGATCTAGCCGTCTACGAATGGAATGTAGTCACCCTTCGCTCTTATACTCGCTTCGGACGACCCACATTCGCGAACGAGGATAGCCCGACTAAATGATTTTCCGTTCCTGATGCAGGCGAAAAGGAGGAAAATACTCATATATCCAAGCCTGCAGCAGCGTAAGACAACCCGCAATACCAGAACAATCAGCACTGCTAGCTATCCCCAAATGGCGATGCAGGTATGCCAACCTCGCTGACCCCATGAGTATTGAACAATGGTATCCGGGTCCCTAGCCTCCAATATGTCGCGTGGTCTGATCCTGCAACCACTCTTGTCGACAAACAAGACGCATCCAAGCAGTAAGAACAGGTAGGCAGTCAATTGCGTATCCTCGGCCCGCGAAGGTTTGCAAAAGTCGTCAACAACGTCGATGCTAACACCACCGCCACTTCAAAAGGGGTTATCCCTCCCAAGACCAGTAACGGTCACCCCGTATAGCTCGACTACATAACTCTTTAGCTCAGTCGTCGATCCCTGAGCATCGACCATACGACCCTTAACAGGAATGCGAAAGATGTGGAACACGTCATCCAACATGATTGTCATCTCTCAGAAAGGCAGGTGGAAAGAGTTGGTATCAGGCTGCCACCGCTCCACAAACACAAATGTCAACGACAAGGCAATGGAATATGTTGTAAGGCAAGTGACCCAATCCGCTATCAGTAATGGTCATTGTGATATCATCACTCAAAATTGAGCGCCAACCCTGCAATGTAGTATAGGCTCTGTGCCGATTATGGCACTTCAGAATCTTCTGATCGTCGCCCTCCCAAATGCGTCTGGCGATATGCCCCCCGAAACTAAGAATGACGCTCACATCTAAAGGACCACCGGGCATCACAACAGTTACGATCCAAGAATCGTCCTCAACCCTCACCTTCTTCTGAGCTCGGGCATCTACAGTACACGAACTCGAATCACCGATCACAAACCTATCATCTCTACCCTTCCGAATTACCCACTCAGCACTAGAAGAACTACCATGTCTCCCCCGTCCTCTACCATACTGCTCCTCTCACCCACGTCCTCTACCATACTCCCTTTGCCTCTCCTCCTTCTGCCGCTCCAATCCATACTGGCCCCCATCGTCACTCTCATCGTCGCCACTCTTTACCTCATCTGAAACTTCCTCATCATCGAAGTAAACATCATGTGTCTGACGACAACGTAAATTATCTCTCTCCCTCCTAACCGAAGCATGTATACCTCATCGATGTGGATGACGAGGTGATGAATCCTCCACGTAAGCATTGTGCGGCCGCACAAGCCGCGTATGAGGTCACACAGGGCATGGTGGAGGGCTAGTGGGGTGGGGTAGGTGGAGAATGGAGATGGGAGAAGAGTTTAAGAGAAAGAAAGAAAAAAGTTGATTATGAGGTTGAAGAAGGAAGAAAGGTGTTGTAGGGACAGTTGTTTGCATGTTTACGATTTTTTTCTTTGATTTATTTCAAAACAAAATTACAGATGTGCGGTCGTTTATTCGACCTTGTGGCACCCAGCTGCACAAAGTCGCATATGCGGTTTTAAAACATTGACCATGCTTCCAAGTAGCCTTAAATTGGTCAATCCGATAGTGTTAGAACCCAAACCCTAGATTAGAGTTAAACAGGGATTAGAGGAGGATTAGGGTTGGTTTTGCATGGGGTTGTGTGGTTGCATGGGGTTGTGTGGGTGCATGGGGAAGTGGGGTTGCAGGTGTCTGCATGGGAAGGTGAAGGGTCGGTTACTGTAGCACCGGGTTTTAATGAGCCCTCTCCTTTCTCTCCTTTCATCTTCTTTCTCATTCCTTCTTCATCCATTCTCACCACACACACACCTTCTTCCTCAGTCACCCAAGCTCAGGCGGAGGAGGCTGCGTCGGCGTGAGGTGTGAAGCGGTCCAGGCAGGAGAGGTGCGGAGTGGAGCGCACGAGGAGATCACCGGAGGCGACGTGCGTGAGCGGAGCTCCGGCGTTTTGTCGTAGTGGTTGAGGTATGCCGCTCCTTAGTGTGGTTTGTTTATTACCCTCATGTGAGGGATGCGTTGGTCGAGTCGGGGGAGGTCGGAGACCTCTCCGGCGACGCGTTTCTTCTAAAATCCTCGGCTGGCGCGAGGATGAAGACGACCAACGGTCGACCGGATCCTTCGGGCGGTCGACCGTTTTAGCACTGTTTGCCCGACTTTAACCTTCACCGGTCGAACGATGCCTTTGGGCGGTCGACCGGTAGTGCATTATTGCTGGTGAGTTGGGATTTTTCTACCTGTTATCGGTCGACCGGTCCTTGTGTGTTCGACCGGAATTTAAGTGTACTGATTATTATTGTACGATTTGTTCGACCGATTATATGACTTAGAATAATAGGTTGACCCTGTCTGTTTTCGGTCGACCGAGACCCCTGAGTCGGTCGACCGATAGAGTGGTTTTCTATGTTGACCAGACTCCGGATTTTGACCTCGTTCGGTCGACCGGTTTTAGACCCTTGTTCGACCGTTGGGGGTTCTGTTTTGAGCGCAGCGGTAGACCGTTTTAGGAGTACGGTCGACCGATTCCTTCCTGGAACCGGTCGACCGAATCACCTCTTCCGGTCGACCGTTGGGGCCCAGGACAGAATTCCTGGTTCCCTTTTTGAACGCCAACCTTGTCCACGGAAACCCGTGTCCTCGCCTTGTGCGTGAGCCGGGAGGTGACGGTGGGCGCGTGATGCGTGCCTGCCTAGGGACTGCCGTTGGGAAGAGTGTGGGTGTTCGGGACGCGTCACCTCCATGTATGGACCGTGACTTTTGAGATGATTGTTGGCACTTTGTAGTATAGCAGGCCTGAGGGATCGCGGATCCCAGTATTGATGTTGTGCGGGCACGCAACTGGCGTTGGGTGAGGTGACTACCGGCCCACGGGCTACGGAGGTCGCTGCCCTGCTGTTATAGCGGCGCGGTTGGTGTTCGCGGCTCGAGGAGCCTGATGACCTGGCAGACTTCGGTCTGGATCTGTCCGATGCTGTGCCGGACTGTTGTGATGGACCACCGATGCTGTGCCGGTGATGCCGCCGAGGTTGTGCCGGCGATGATGATTGTTGGGCCGAGGCAGTGCCGGCTTGTTGTTTTCCTCGGCTGGGCACCTACCGAGATGATGTTGTTATACCTTCCGGGCGACGGCCCCGTTGGTCCCTGTGGCCCCGACCACTGAGATTTACAGATCTGTTTCTATCGGCGCGTAGACGTGACAGAGGCTCCCTGCCGAACCCTTGAGTAGTGTAGCTGCGTGTGGGGGGTGCGATGTCGCGGGCTACTAGACTGCATGTGCCTGCAGTAGGTCTCCTCGGGAGACCCGATGATTGATTGTCGGACTGATGTCCTGTTTTACCCTTCGGGGGAACTGTTTTCCATTTCTGTTGATGCCATGACATGCTACTAGTATGATAGGTTCATTATGTAATGCATGCATATATAGGTGAGTTGGCATACGGGGTTTCCTTCTGGAAACTCAGGCATTGTTGTTATATATTTTCAGGACTGCAGTAGGTCCAGTGGGGTGGTGATCGGCGGGCGCGCGCGTTTGGAGTCGGATCCTCTAGTCAGACCACTGAGGTCCACATGATTACGTTTATCTACCTTGTCGTTTTGTTGTAATCATGTTTTCATTTTGGCAAACTCTGATGTATTATGGTGCACCGCCTATTTATTTATGAAATGTAACAGTCACGCCTTGATTCTTGTGTTCTTGATCTTGTTTATGAATTTTTAAATTTTCCGCCGTTTCGGGATGTTACAACTTGGTATCAGAGCGGTCGATTCCTATGCGGTTCCCAATGAAATCACCCTTGTAGTAATAGGACTCATGCATTTTATCTTTTAGCATGCATACATGGCTGAAGTGGTGTTGTTTCTTCTGTCAGATGGCACCTAGGCGCGTGAGGAGTTCTACACGCGATCGTACTTCCAGTGACGACACATCTGGTGCTCATTGGGACAGGTTGGGTGAGTTTCTGGAGCGTCAGGCAGCTCAGAGCGCCCAAGGCGGAGTGGGAGCTGAGCACGATCGGTTCATGCGTCAGCACCCGCCGACTTTCGATGGCAGGAGGGCCCCAGAGGTCGCAGAGGACTGGATCTTCCGTATGGAGAAGATCTTCCGTGCTATTGGAGTAGCACCTGAGAGGATGGTGGAGCTGGCCACCTATGTGTTTGACGGCGAGGCCGCCAACTGGTGGAGGTCCACGTCCACAGTTCTGTTTGATGACCGTGTGGACGTCAGCTGGGAGGAGTTCTTAGAGGTGTTTCATGAGCAGTACTTCCCCCAGCATGTCAGGGATCAGAAGAGGGAGGAGTTCATGTCGCTGGAGCAGAAGGACATGACACTGACGAGCTACATCAGCAGGTTCAACACATTGGAGCGTTACTGCCCAGAGATCTGTGTGACCCCAGAGCAGCGGGCGAGGAAGTTCGTGAAGGGACTGAGACAGCCGCTTCGTTCTCGGGTGATCAACAGCATGCCGCGGACCCTTGCTGATGCGGTGAAGCATGCTACGATCATCGAGCAGGACCAGAGGGAGTGTAATCAGGAGGCGCGGAAGGCGCCAGTGAGCACCGTTAGCAGAGTAGCTGATCGTGGGGCAGGAAGACTGGGCAAGAGGCCCAGGTTCGATGGAGGAGGAGCACGTCAGTCAGGAGCGTGCACTTACTGCGGGAGGTTCCATCCAGGACAGGAGTGTCCCCGGCGGACTGGAGCGTGCATGGGTTGTGGTCAGATGGGACACTTTGTCCGTGACTGTCCTCAGAGGCAGGGAGAGCCGAGCAGGAGGCCAGGACCACCAGTATTAGGCAGAGGCGGAGGCAGCCGGTCGGTTGTTCCACCGGGCCAGAGCAGGAGGACCGGGAGGGTCTTCACTATCCAGGCTGAGGAGGCGAGGGACTCCAACACTGTCGTGGAAGGTACGCTTTCCGTTTCTGGTTCTGTAGCGCGCGTGTTGTTTGATTGTGGCGCCACTCACTCCTTCATTTCGGAGAAGTTTGCTGGCGAGTTGGGTCGGACCCATGTGCGGCTGACTGATGTTTTGGAGGTCAGCACGCCCATGGGAGAGGTGGGCACTGTGGGGAGCTATTTCCCCGGCACCACAGTTGCTTCGGGAGACCATGATTTTCCGGCAGATCTGGTCTTGTTACCGATGGTGGACTTCGACGTCATACTGGGGATGGACTGGCTGTCACAGTACGACGTGCGAGTCTTTTGCCGTGAGAAGAAGATCCTAATTCCAATGGAGGGCGTGCCAGATGTTTTGATCAGATGTGCGAGAAGCAGAGGGGGTCGTCTGATTGTGTCTGCGGTTAAGGCACAGAGACTGTTACAGCAGGGATGCAGAGCGTTTGTGGCCACGCTGGTAGTCCCTGATCCTGAGACAAGGAGGCTGGAGGATATAGAGGTAGTGCAGGAATTTCCAGACTTCCAGCAGAGATTCCAGCGTTACCACCGCACCGAGAGATTGAGTTCAGCATCGAGTTGGTTGCGGGTACGACACCTCAGTCGAAGGCACCTTATCGGATGGCACCTGCTGAGTTGACAGAGTTGAAGAAGCAGTTGCAGGAGTTGATGGAGTCCGGGTTCATTCGACCGAGTGTTTCTCCATGGGGAGCACCCGTGCTCTTCGTGAAGAAGAAGGATGGATCGTTGCGGATGTGCATCGATTACAGGATGCTGAATAAGGTTACCGTTCGGAACCGGTACCCTTTGCCCAGGATTGATGATTTGTTTGATCAATTGCAGACGGCGAGAGTGTTCTCGAAGATCGATCTGCGTTCGGGCTATCATCAATTGCGGATCAGGGAGGCGGATGTTCAGAAGACAGCCTTCCGAACGCGGTACGGCCATTATGAGTTCTTGGTGATGCCTTTTGGACTGACGAATGCGCCTGCGGCATTCATGGATCTGATGAATAGGACCTTCCAGCCGTACCTTGACAAATTTGTCGTGGTGTTCGTGGATGACATTTTGGTCTACTCGCCTGACAGGGAGCAACATCGAGAGCACCTGAGGATTGTGCTGGGCATCTTGAGGGAGCAGCAGCTTTATGCCAAGTACACGAAGTGTGAGTTTTGGTTGGATCAGGTGGCTTTTCTGGGACATATTGTGTCAGCAGATGGGATTTCAGTGGATCCGACGAAGGTCGAGGCAGTTACTCAGTGGAGAGCCCCGACGAGCGTGACGGAGATCAGGAGTTTCATAGGTCTGGCAGGGTATTACAGGCGGTTTATCCAGGATTTCTCCAAGCTTGCGTCACCGCTGACAGCGTTGACGCAGAAGGGCGTCAAGTTCGTTTGGTCCCAGAAGTGCGAGGACAGCTTTCAGGAGCTAAAGAGGTGTTTGACGACAGCACCTATTCTGACGCTACCAAGTGGCAGTGGAGGCTACGTGATTTACAGTGATGCATCAGGGATAGGCTTGGGATGTGTCCTGATGCAGCATGGGAAGGTGGTCGCGTACGCTTCGAGGCAGCTGAAGGTGCATGAGAAGAACTACCCTACGCATGATCTGGAATTGGCGGCGGTAGTTCATGCGTTGAAGACCTGGCGGCACTATCTGTATGGCGAGCAGTTCGAGGTCTTCACCGATCATCAGAGTCTGAAGTACTTGTTCTCTCAGAAGGAGCTGAACATGAGGCAGCGCAGATGGCTCGAGTTCCTTAAGGACTACGACTTCACCATTTCCTATCACCCGGGGAAGGCGAATTCGGTTGCGGATGCACTGAGTAGGAAGGCGGAGGTTTCTGTGGCAAGCATGTGCATCCAGGAGTGGAGGCTACTCGAAGCTTTGTCCAAATGGAGTCCATTCACCGAGGGTTCAGAGGGAGCAGTGGTTGCTGGACTTCGGGTGGAGCCGCAGACTGTCTCACGGTTGGTTCAGGCTCAGCAGGGGGATGATGAGTTAGCTAGTCTGCTGCAGTTAGCTTCCAGAGATGGTTCAGACTTCAGTGTGGGGGTGGATGGTGGTCTGAGGTTCAGGAGTCGGATCTGGGTGCCGAAGGTTGATGGGCTGAGAGATGACATCATGGAGGAGGCACACAGAGCGAGATACACCATTCATCCGGGGAGCACAAAGATGTATAAGGACCTGCAGCGGAACTTCTGGTGGAAGGGCATGAAGAATGACATTGCGGAGTTTGTGGAGCGATGCTTAGTCTGCCAGCAGGTGAAGATTGAGCATCAGAGGCCGGCAGGACCAATGCAGAGTATTGAGCTTCCTGAGTGGAAGTGGGAGCACGTGACGATGGATTTTGTCACGGGTTTGCCAAAGACGAGGAGATTCCACGACGCGATTTGGGTGATAGTCGATCGACTAACCAAGTCGGCGCACTTCTTAGCGATCCGGACCACGTTGCCTTTGGAGGGTCTAGCTAAGTTGTACGTGGAGGAGATAGTCAGGTTGCATGGAGTGCCAGTGAGCATCATCTCAGATCGAGATCCTCGTTTCACTTCCAGATTTTGGGGGAGTCTGCAGCAGGCGTTGGGGACACGTCTGAAGTTCAGTACAGCATTTCATCCGCAGACAGATGGTCAATCAGAGAGGACGATTCAGACCCTGGAGGATATGCTTAGAGCATGCACACTTGATTGGGCAGGGCACTGGGATGAGCACTTGCCACTGATAGAGTTTGCCTACAACAACAGCTACCACTCGAGTATTGGGATGGCACCGTACGAGGCGTTGTACGGGAGGCCTTGCAGATCACCGGTATGCTGGAGTGATGTGGGCGAGAGGCAGTTAGTGGGGCCAGAGCTTGTGCAGATGTACTCAGAGAAGGTGGATGTGATCAGGAGGAGGCTGGCCACAGCACAGAGCAGGCAGAAGAGTTATGCTGATCGACGAAGACGGGTATTGAGTTTTGAGGTGGGCGATCACGTGTTTCTGAAGATTTCCCCAGCCAGAGGTGTGATGAGGTTTGGGAAGAAGGGGAAGCTCAGTCCGAGATATGTTGGACCGTTTGAGATCCTCGACCGGGTTGGAGAGGTTGCCTACCGGATTGCCTTGCCGCCACAGTTTTCGGGTCTGCATAATGTTTTCCATGTGTCGATGTTGAGGAAGTATGTGGCAGATCCGTCACACGTTATTGAGTTAGCGGTGCCGGAGATTCAGCAGGACTTGTCGCTCGAGGAGAGGCCAGTTGAGATTGTTGATCGCATGGATCACCAGCTCAGGAGGAGGACCATTCCGATGGTGAAGGTCAGGTGGCAGCATCACAGTGAGCGCGAGGCCACTTGGGAGATCGAGGAGGACGTCAGAAGGCAGTATCCAGAGCTTTTCGGTGAGTGTTTGCTTGATTTCGGGACGAAATTCTTTTAAGTTGGGAGGATTGTTAGAACCCAAACCCTAGATTAGAGTTAAACAGGGATTAGAGGAGGATTAGGGTTGGTTTTGCATGGGGTTGTGTGGTTGCATGGGGTTGTGTGGGTGCATGGGGAAGTGGGGTTGCAGGTGTCTGCATGGGAAGGTGAAGGGTCGGTTACTGTAGCACCGGGTTTTAATGAGCCCTCTCCTTTCTCTCCTTTCATCTTCTTTCTCATTCCTTCTTCATCCATTCTCACCACACACACACCTTCTTCCTCAGTCACCCAAGCTCAGGCGGAGGAGGCTGCGTCGGCGTGAGGTGTGAAGCGGTCCAGGCAGGAGAGGTGCGGAGTGGAGCGCACGAGGAGATCACCGGAGGCGACGTGCGTGAGCGGAGCTCCGGCGTTTTGTCGTAGTGGTTGAGGTATGCCGCTCCTTAGTGTGGTTTGTTTATTACCCTCATGTGAGGGATGCGTTGATCGAGTCGGGGGAGGTCGGAGACCTCTCCGGCGACGCGTTT
Source organism: Triglochin maritima (assembly GCA_963682175.1). Lineage (NCBI taxonomy): Eukaryota > Viridiplantae > Streptophyta > Magnoliopsida > Alismatales > Juncaginaceae > Triglochin > Triglochin maritima. Next base: position 11,060,171 of record OY821774.1, on the reverse strand, counting down.
CTTCTAAAATCCTCGGCTGGCGCGAGGATGAAGACGACCAACGGTCGACCGGATCCTTCGGGCGGTCGACCGTTTTAGCACTGTTTGCCCGACTTTAACCTTCACCGGTCGAACGATGCCTTTGGGCGGTCGACCGGTAGTGCATTATTGCTGGTGAGTTGGGATTTTTCTACCTGTTATCGGTCGACCGGTCCTAGTGTGTTCGACCGGAATTTAAGTGTACTGATTATTATTGTACGATTTGTTCAACCGATTATATGACTTAGAATAATAGGTTGACCCTGTCTGTTTTCGGTCGACCGAGACCCCTGAGTCGGTCGACCGATAGAGTGGTTTTCTATGTTGACCAGACTCCGGATTTTGACCTCGTTCGGTCGACCGGTTTTAGACCCTTGTTCGACCGTTGGGGGTTCTGTTTTGAGCGCAGCGGTAGACCGTTTTAGGAGTACGGTCGACCGATTCCTTCCTGGAACCGGTCGACCGAATCACCTCTTCCGGTCGACCGTTGGGGCCCAGGACAGAATTCCTGGTTCCCTTTTTGAACGCCAACCTTGTCCACGGAAACCCGTGTCCTCGCCTTGTGCGTGAGCCGGGAGGTGACGGTGGGCGCGTGATGCGTGCCTGCCTAGGGACTGCCGTTGGGAAGAGTGTGGGTGTTCGGGACGCGTCACCTCCATGTATGGACCGTGACTTTTGAGATGATTGTTGGCACTTTGTAGTATAGCAGGCCTGAGGGATCGCGGATCCCAGTATTGATGTTGTGCGGGCACGCAACTGGCGTTGGGTGAGGTGACTACCGGCCCACGGGCTACGGAGGTCGCTGCCCTGCTGTTATAGCGGCGCGGTTGGTGTTCGCGGCTCGAGGAGCCTGATGACCTGGCAGACTTCGGTCTGGATCTGTCCGATGCTGTGCCGGACTGTTGTGATGGACCACCGATGTTGTGCCGGTGATGCCGCCGAGGTTGTGCCGCCGATGATGATTGTTGGGCCGAGGCAGTGCCGGCTTGTTGTTTTCCTCGGCTGGGCACCTACCGAGATGATGTTGTTATACCTTCCGGGCGACGGCCCCGTTGGTCCCTGTGGCCCCGACCACTGAGATTTACAGATCTGTTTCTATCGGCGCGTAGACGTGACAGAGGCTCCCTGCCGAACCCTTGAGTAGTGTAGCTGCGTGTGGGGGGTGCGATGTCGCGGGCTACTAGACTGCATGTGCCTGCAGTAGGTCTCCTCGGGAGACCCGATGATTGATTGTCGGACTGATGTCCTGTTTTACCCTTCGGGGGAACTGTTTTCCATTTCTGTTGATGCCATGACATGCTACTAGTATGATAGGTTCATTATGTAATGCATGCATATATAGGTGAGTTGGCATACGGGGTTTCCTTCTGGAAACTCAGGCATTGTTGTTATATATTTTCAGGACTGCAGTAGGTCCAGTGGGGTGGTGATCGACGGGCGCGCGCGTTTGGAGTCGGATCCTCTAGTCAGACCACTGAGGTCCACATGATTACGTTTATCTACCTTGTCGTTTTGTTGTAATCATGTTTTCATTTTGGCAAACTCTGATGTATTATGGTGCACCGCCTATTTATTTATGAAATGTAACAGTCCCGCCTTGATTCTTGTGTTCTTGATCTTGTTTATGAATTTTTAAATTTTCCGCTGTTTCGGGATGTTACATATAGTATTATTGTTTTTCTGACTGATATTGTTTTAGACTACTGTTATTTCAACTAAAATATAGGCTTGAAATACCACAAAATCATTTCTAAGTAACTACATTAAACTCAAAATCAAACAATTTTTCTATCTGTTACCTGTGGAGATATAACTCGAAACATTAACCAAATCAAAAGTGCGAACATGAAATACCTAAGAAATAATTTAACAATTTGGACACAATCCATATCTAACGATATTTCTCAACATCTTCTCTAAATCATTTTCTCTCCCACCGTAACAACTTTCTTAAGTTGGGTTGGAGTCTCAGTAAGATGTTCCAGTAATGCTCGAACGCGGTCGTAATTAGTTTGCAAAATGCTGATTTCGTCCGGTAGTAATTTACGTTTGCCAATTCTTTTATCGATAACATCCGAACAGACAGTCAATGGATTCATTCTCATTACTGAAATAATATTAAATTAGATATGATATTGAAAAGATTTTTTTGTAATGCAAAGACGATTAAGTATTTGTAATACTCATGGAGTTTTAAACCATTTATTTATTTATTTCCTTATGTTAACAATGTCTGCACACTTCTGCTGTAAAAGTGAGCTGAGCTCCTCTCTTTTACCCGTGAAACTTATTTTTGTTGTTTTGGTATGGTACAAGTTGTTCACAGCAACAAAATATGCCCGAGTAGATGATCGCTGTAATTTTTTTGTAAACTTGTTAGAAAATGCATCATGCCAAAATAGACGTATAAACACTAAACGACTAACCAGACCAAAGTTCATAAATACGAGATGCAGATACAATACGACGAGGCACCGCATCCGACATATGCGGATGCGATGCGGGCGCACATGAGGTTTGCGAGATCTCGTACATTATTGCTGTTAACGCCAGCCGTGTCCATGCATACTCCATGCGCGTGAGCTGTGTACTGGCATCATTGTTCTAATAATTAAACAATATAATATACATATATTAATTATAAATTATATACGTGTAACTAAAAATTTAGGTAAATCTTTGAATAATTTGTAAGATCAATAAATTAATATTAAACAAATCATAAGAAAAAAATAAAACAAAAAACCCAAAAAGTAAACCCAAAAGTGGGTGTTCTTAAATGTGGTTGCATCGACCCGCATATGCGGGTCACGATGCGATGCGCCTCTCCCCTACATCGCGTCCGCATCAACACTTCAGAACAGAGAACCGGAGAACCAAACTTAATACCAATACCAAAAATATTTCAATAGGAAAAGAAACTACAAAACAAAATATCAATCGCCACGTGGGAGAAAAAACGAACCCGGATCGAAATTTTGATCTGCAAAAAGAGAAATCAGAATCAACAAGTACGAACCTTTATAGATTTGTATGAAGTCTACATAAAAGTCGTTGAGTTAACAGAAACGACTCTATTCACTCTACTAAACAGAAACAATAAGAATATACAACGGAAAAATTGAAGTTTCACTTTAAGTCCGATGGTCTACTATCTTACTTACAATATTTATCTAAAATGAGTTGCATTTATCCAATCAATCATTCTTCGTCACACTACCTAATATAAATTATTCCCTCAAGTTCAATAATTTTAATTATTGTCGTATGTAGTTGTCAATTATTATTTATCAATAATATATTTGTGGTTTTAATCGAAATACTTATTATTTAATTAAATTAAGTAATTATAAAAATAATTTATTATATAGTTTGTGGATTATTGTGAAATAATAAAATAAAAGATAAAAAGAAATGACGTGGATAAGACGGTATATTGAAATATCGGATTAAGTGGATGAAATACTGACGTTTGATGTTAAGTGTAATAAAAGATTGGATTATTGGTTGTGAAACTACAAAACCCGATGACAGAACAGAATATGCATGTCATGTCTTCTAAGTTTGGATGACACACGTAAACAAAATAACATTTGTACTTTTAATTCTAAAATAATGAATTGAACTGTTATTCATCGTCGTAAAACTACTTAAATCGACCGTATAAATTACTATTATGTCCTTCTACATTTCCTACTTATATAACACTTCATTTCACTCTCCTAACATCACTCTCTCTTCATATTACTCTTCTATTCACCAGATACAATGTCTTGGAGACCAGGAAAAGAACCAACGGACGGGGGAGGCGGCTCCTGCATACGCCTTGCCCTATGTTCGGGCGTCTCCCGCAGACGCCCCAATTTTTTTTAAATTTATTTAAATTATTTATAATTTGTGATAAATTTAAAATAAATTGAATATTATGTTAATAATGAATTAAATTAGTTCAGTAAATCTTTTATTGATTATAAATTGTGATAATTACTAAATAAATCGATTATTAAGTTAATAATTACTTTAATTATTTTAGTAATGAATTATAGATTAAAAGTTGTGATGATAGCTAAATAAATGAATTATTAAGTTAATAATTAGTTGTGTACGATTTTAGTAAAGGATTATTGATTAATTGTGATAATTACTAAATAAACTGAATTTTTAGTTAATAATTAGTTTAATTATTTTAGTAAATCCATTAATAAAATTTTATTTTTTAAATTGAATTAATAGTCATCGGGTTACCGTGGAGGAAAAGAGAAATCAATTCCCTTACGCGCAGTACGTAGTGTAGCAGATGAGTCAGGTCCTCGTCATCCACGTAGACGGGGTTTTTCTGCTTCAGTTAGGAGAGAGAGAGAGAGAGAGAGATCTTTTACGTCGTCGTCAGACACCTGGAGATTCTTTCGACAACGAGGATGATTCAGATGAGTTGAGGAGTCACGACGAGAGTGACGCCGGGGGCCGGTATGGCTTGAAGCCACAGGAGGAGGCGATACATCAGTACAGTCGAGGACGGTGGCGACATTGTAGTCCTTCGGCTGAGTGGGTCATTAGGAAGGGTCGAGGTGGCCGGTTTGTGACCAGTGATTCGAGTTTGTGCACTGCAGACGCCCGAGCTCAGAAGAAGAAGAGGGGTGAGGACGAGTCTTGGATCGTCACGGATATGATGCTCGGTGGTCCTTGATGCATTGCATACATTGCATCATATGTCTTTCATTTAGATTACATTTACATCAATAAATGCTACTAAGGTATGTGTTTAGTCTTATTTACAGAATACAGGGACCTGAATGCAAATTACCCACATCCCGAGCATAAATGCGTGCAAAAGACTCATTTCTATCATAAAGACCAAGCTCAAGATTATCGGGTTACGAATGGAAATGTATCCAAGCATAAAAGCATTCAAGATCTAATTACAAAAAGAACAAGGACTTAAGCACAAAAGTAGTCGGGGACTTAATTGCAAAAAGACAAGGACCTAAGTGCAAATCACGAGTAGTTTTTATTATTTTGGAGAAAATCTAAAGAAAAATCAATGTGGATCTCCAAATATTTGAAGGAATTAATCCGGAGCTCAAAAGAATGGAAAGAATCAATCCAGACGCGCAAAGGAGGATCAAATCATACCATAAACATTCAGCTAAAATGCAGATTTAATCCGAGCAATATATGCGGCATTTCCGCCGCACATTACACTTACCATGTGGCGTTTCCGCCGCACCAGAGGCGATCCGTGTGCTCAATTTTTGTCCAGTCGTGTCTGGACACGTGTACTCTCCAATTCTATACTTAGGTCTCTTGTAGCAACTATAAATAGCCCCGAGAATGATGTAATAAAGGTCCTTGGCCTTAGACCTAGTTTTTAGTTGTTTTTATTTGTAGTCTTTTCTTTGGAGTAATAAAATTCTGTCTTTTATTTCTTGTTTTTAGATTTCTTTTGTAATGCCTCTAGGATCCCTTCTTCTTCCCTCCATGAGTTTCTAACTCTTTCCAAATGGTGGAGGTGACGGATTTAGGGTGAAGAGAAGATGAATGAATGTTATTATTTTAAGTTCGTGATTAGTATATTTTGATTACTTGAGTTTATGTTAAATCATTTATCATGTAATGCTTCATAACTAACAAGATTTATTATAAGTTTCTGAATTCTCTAATCTAAACCCTAAATCTAAACCTCCACCCAACGGAATTCACTTCTTTGTTCTTGCTTTAGTTTTATTTGTTCATGTTTCATGCTTTAGGAAATTAAAAATCAAAAATCTCAAAACTCAATTTATTTCTTCTCTCCCTCCTTCCCCTAATCGAAATCACACTAATAACAAATCTCTCCCTCATTGTGTTCGACCCGTATTTGCCACGTCTTCATTGACGTCGTGCACTTGCGGTATAAATTTAATTCACATCAAGTTTTTGGCACCGTATAAATTTAAATTTAATTTCAGGAGACAACAGAGCGCGCGGCGAAATCTGAACGCATTCTGAGCAACAAGGGCGGCGGAATCGCCGCATATCAAGAGGAACCTGCGGCGGAATCGCCGCACAGTTGAAGCATCTGGGCTTCCAATTTTTCTGGGGTTAGCACCATCTCTGGGTGGATGCGTGGAGCTACTGAAATTTCGAGAGCGGGCGGCGAACCCGACTGAGCATTGCGTAGGTAACCTTTGTTGCCTTTTTCCTCGTAATTTCTAGTTTCGGAAAATTTCCATTTCATAGAACTGCATGTGTTAAGGCAAAAATTCCATAATTGGTAATAATTCAACTCTGACCTAAAATTGGCAAAATTAGAAAGGCCTTAGTGCATGCATCATCTAGTGTTTTGTTTGCATTATTCTTGCTAAATTCTTGCAAATTAATTCTTGTTGAAGAGTGCTGGAGGCAAGGTACGTATCGCGGTTTTAACGATTGCATTTAAGCATATAATCTAATTTGCATACAACCTTGCAATTGCCCCCCTCTAAAGACCATTGTTTGACTATCTTTGCTAGATCTAAGTTAAACTATCTTAAGGGCAATGCCGTAGGCAAAGATACGATGGGGATTTCATCACCCTTCCGTGGCCCACAAATCACAATCCTAAAGTGTCACCCAAGCCTTAAATTAAAATCAATTAGACATTGACCCCTAAGGACTCGGACTCATTTAAGGAGAAGAATTGGTTTGACTTGCTATGACTTGAAGCTGATCGAATTTAATTTGGTGCCTAGGAAGTGTTTTTGTGTTGACGCAAGTCTTCCAAGCGAAGTGGTTGTCTAATTGGCACCGACTCTGTCGGAAGCGCCCCCACTAGCTATACATTACTTGGCCAAGTTGGTTTGATTAGTGAAGGAGGTGAATCAAGCAAATCAATTCGACTCAACCAGTTAGGAGTCATCTAGATCAAAGCGACACTAGGTCTAGGATTGTTTGAACCGTGCTTTCTTAGGAATTTTCTGACCAACCCTCTTTCTATCTTTAGAGTTAGGTTTCCCTTCTCATCTGAGTCTTCTTTCTCTTCTCACCTAAATTCTCTAGATTAGGATTCCTTTCTCATCTTTCCTCATTCTATTGTTTGTTTCCCTTTTGAAAAGAAAAAAAACATAAATATATATATATATATTAAAAAAAACGAAAATAAAAAAAACTTTGTAATTAATTCTTGAAATTAAATTTTGAATTTGAATTCAAAAATTGATTCAACCCGGTGCACTCAGATTTGGATTCGGGACTTGAGTAATCGACTCTCACGAGTTCATCTAGATTCCAGTCTGGAACTTAGCCCCAATCCACCTGTTGCACCACCTCACCCAGATCCAATAGGTGAGAACGTAGTGGACCCGCCTGTTGCGCAACCTATAACTCTGAGGGATCGATGCTATCCAGCGATGACTGCTCAGCAATCGTGCATCGTTATGCCCACCATACCGGGTCGCGACTTCGAACTTAAGGCACAACACATGAGTATGTTGCCTAAGTTCACCTCTAGGGAAGACCCATATCTCTTCCTTAGAGAATTTGAGGAAATCTTCTCTCTTATGCAATACCAGCATATCCCAGAGGAGGCAGTGCGTCTGAAATTCGTGCCTCTAGCACTGAAGGATGACGCTAAGAAATGGCTATATAGTCTAGCCGAAAGATTCATTAGAAGTTGAGCTGAGTTTGTTCAAGTATTCCTAAAAAAATATTTCCCCAACCATAAGACTATGAGGATTAGGAATGAAATTGTTGCATTCGTTCAGTCTGAGAGCGAGCCGTTCTATTCCTATCTAGAAAGATTTAAAAGTGTTTTGACCCAATGCCCTCATCATGGAATTCCAAGATGGCAATTATGCCAAATTATTTATGAGGGATTGACACCCACATCTAGGGTTATGGTAGAATCTGTAAGCCAAGGGAACTTCATGTCGAAAAATGAAAATGATGCCTGGACTTTTCTTGAGGATTTAGCTGAAAACAGTATGCAATGGGACAATGCTAGAACACCGCTTAACCCGAGTATTGGATCTAGAATAGCAAGTCAACCCAAACCAGGTGTCTTAGCTGTAGATGCCAACATAGCGGCTGAAGCAAAACTAGCTACCCTTATGCGCAGAATGGAAAGTTTAGAGCTACAAACCCAAACCCGAGTGAATCAAGCCTCGTCTATCCCTTGCTCTAGATGTGGTCAGACTGGTCGTGTAATGGAGGATTGTGCGGACTGGGAACAAGTTAATGTCATGTATAACCATGCTAGAAATGACCCATACGCATCAACCTATAACTCGGGTTGGCGTAATAATTCCAATTTCCCATCAAGCCAACAAGGTCAACCTCCTAGACAACAACCAAACCCGTATAACCAAAATAATACATCATCTGGGTTTAGTAACAATAACGATCATGAGGTTAGGTTGACAAGCTTGGAAAATTTGATGAAAACTTTTATACAAACAACCAACCAGACCTTCCAAAGGCTAGAGACACAAGTCAGCCAACTAGCACAAATAATATGTGAAAGAGAAAAGGGTCGGTTTCCAAGTCAACCTGAGGTGAACCCTATATCTAATAATTCATATCAATCCTATCAGGCACCTTCAGGAAATAACAACCCTAGACCGGTTCAAATGATTAATGAGGAAGGACCGTTCCAACAAATAAATGTTGTAGTATCACTACGGTCCGGAAGACAAATTGACAATAATGTGGTAAATCCTAGAACGTCTAATCAATCTAGCCATCAAGCTACCACATATGACCTAACCATTGAACCCGACGTCCAATCTGAAACGCCCAACCCACCGACTCAACCTGAACCTGAGCGAGTCTTTGTTCCTAAAGCCCCATTCCCCAATAGACTCAAAAAGAACTCAAGTGCACAAATAGAGAAAATCTTGGAAGTATTTAAGCAAGTTAAGGTAAACATTCCACTCTTAGACATGATTCAACAAATACCTGCTTATGCTAAATTCTTAAAAGATTTGTGCACTAAAAAGAGAAAAACGAACGTACCAAAGAAGACATTCTTAACTGCAAACATAAGTTCTATTTTGTCCAACACAACTCCTATAAAATATAAGGATCCTAGATGTCCCACAATTTCATGTGCAATAGGAGATACTTTTATCAACAAAACCCTTCTAGACCTTGGTGCTAGTGTTAACCTACTCCCGTACTCTGTCTATGAGCAAATGAACCTTGGTCCACTAAAACCCTCTAGGACAACCCTTCAATTTGCTGATTGCTCTATTAAGAAACCAAGAGGTGTAGTAGAGGATGTTTTGATCAAGGTTGGTGACTTCATTTACCCAGTGGATTTAGTCGTACTAGATATCGCACCTGTTGTAAATCCTAAACAACAAATCCCTATAATTCTAGGAAGACCATTTTTAGCCACTTCTGAAGCATTGATAAACTGTCGAAATGGGCTCATGCAATTATCTTTTGGGAACTTAAAAGCTGAATTTAATATCTTTCGTATTGATAGTGAGCCACAAATAATTTGCAATCAAAGTGACGTTGTGATGAAATCGCGTATCTATAAGATTTCTGAATCATCACAAAATCAAAAAGGAAGTAAGAAAAAGGGGAGGAATTCATCTACACACCCACCATCACTCGAGCAAATAAGAGAACCTATTTATGTGAGGGGTGTGGAACCTGTGACTCAGGACTCTCATTGCAACATGGGAAACAATTCAACTGGATACATGCACCAATATGGTGTCATTCAATCCAGTTCTGACTATGGTTGACTTTGAGCAAATTTCATCCTTCCACTGCAGTCCACCAAGGTAATAAGTGCATTTGCTTTATATTTGCATACATTGAGGACAATGCATGATTTAGGTGTGGGGGGTGTTTATGTATATATTTATCTATAGATCTGTCTTTTATTATTAAAAAAAATTCAATGTTTCATGACATAGCTTAAGATGGAACTACCAAAACCCGAGTAAAAATTGCATTGAATTTTTTGGTTCCTTATTATATAGTTCTGCTTGTAGAAACTGTGACATAAATCTAAGTTCCAAAGAAATAACCCATTACCCTTTAAGACATGTATGCACTTAAATTGGATGAATCAAATCTTTGAAGTGGTTGATAAAAAGCAGAGGTTGAGGAAAATATACCGGGAAGTGTGGACTTCTAATAGCAATTAAGCCATGAGGAAAAAGTAAAAATAAAGGAATAAAGTGAGGAAAACACATTTTGCAAAATGATTACAAAAGCCCAAGCCTTTGAGTCACTGGTCCGTAGGGGTATCTTGAAACTCGGTAACTTGAGTCTACCAGCTCGGGATTATCGACCAAACTCGCTACACGAATGCAAAAAGGGTAAAAGTATCAAAAAGCAAATGTGTTGAATCGCGAAAAAAAGAAAAAAAAGAAAAAAAATACTCAAGGCCCAAAGCTAAAAGAATGATCCATGTCATGGTTGATCCAAATGATACTTCACCACCAGAGGAGGCGTGCAAAATAATTTAAGTGATATCATGTGTAGAAGGCTTAGTGGTGTGAATGTTGGAGGAACAAAGACCAAGTCATATTTTTAATGAGTTAGATTGATATAATGAGCATGCAAGAATTCTCAGTGAGATGTATAAGGTTGAGGTAGGGATATTGAGAACTATTAATGAAATATTGAATTAAGACTTTGTGGGTGTGTCAACTGAAAACCCTCACGAGACAAAACTCCTCCTCTAAGGAAACTTGGAGGTTTAAAGGCTTGTTGCACATGCTAAGTGCAACTGTGATTCCTACGAAAGTGAGTTAGGATTTCCCTGTTTTTATTTTTCGTATCTTCTGTTTTGCTAGGGACTAGCAAAATCTAGGTGTAGGGGTATTTGATGCATTGCATACATTGCATCATATGTCTTTCATTTAGATTACCTTTACATCAATAAATGCTACTAAGGTATGTGTTTAGTCTTATTTACAGAATACAGGGACCTGAATGCAAATTACCCACATCCCGAGCATAAACGCGTGCAAAAGACTCATTTCTATCATAAAGACCAAGCTCAAGATTATCGGGTTACCAATGGAAATGTATCCAAGCATAAAAGCATTCAAGATCTAATTACAAAAAGAACAAGGACTTAAGTACAAAAGTAGTCGGGGACTTAATTGGAAAAAGACAAGGACCTAAGTGCAAATCACGAGTAGCTTTTATTATCTTGGAGAAAATCTAAAGAAAAATCAATGTGGATCTCCAAATATTTGAAGGAATTAATCCGGAGCTCAAAAGAATGGAAAGAATCAATCCAGACGCGCAAATGAGGATCAAATCATACCATAAACATTCAGCTAAAATCCAGATTTAATCCGAGCAATATATGTGGCGTTTCCGCCGCACATTACACTTACCATGCGACGTTTCCGCCGCACCAGAGGCGATCCGTGTGCTCAATTTTTGTCCAGTCGTGTCTGGACACGTGTACTCTCCAATTCTATACTTAGGTCTCTTGTAGCAACTATAAATAGCCCCGAGAATGATGTAATAAAGGTCCTTGGCCTTAGACCTAGTTTTTAGTTGTTGTTTTTATTTGTAGTCTTTTCTTTGGAGTAATAAAATTCTGTCTTTTATTTCTTGTTTTTAGATTTCTTTTGTAATGCCTCTAGGATCCCTTCTTCTTCCCTCCATGAGTTTCTAACTCTTTCCAAATGGTGGAGGTGAGGGATTTAGGGTGAAGAGAAGATGAATGAATGTTATTATTTTAAGTTCGTGATTAGTATATTTTGATTACTTGAGTTTATGTTAAATCATTTATCATGTAATGCTTCATAACTAACATGATTTATTATAAGTTTCTGAATTCTCTAATCTAAACCCTAAATCTAAACCTCCACCCAACGGAATTCACTTCTTTGTTCTTGCTTTAGTTTTATTTGTTCATGTTTCATGCTTTAGGAAATTAAAAATCAAAAATCTCAAAACTCAATTTATTTCTTCTCTCCCTCCTTCCCCTAATCGAAATCACACTAATAACAAATCTCTCCCTCATTGTGTTCGACCCGTATTTGCCACGTCTTCATTGACGTCGTGCACTTGCGGTATAAATTTAATTCACATCAGTCCTCTAGATGGCAGCGCCATTCCGAGTTTTGGAGGCCAAATTGCCAGACGCATCTGGGATGGCGAGGATCAGAAGGTTTTGAAGTGTCATAATCGGCACAGAGCCTGTACGACATTGCAGGCTTGGCGTTTAGTAATGACTGATGATATGACGGCGACCGTTAGTGACAGTGGATTGGGTCACTTGTCGTACAACATGTTTTCCTGCATTGACATGCCGTTGATTTGGGATTTCGTGGAGCGGTGGCAGCCTGACACCAACATTTTCCACTTGCCATTCGGAGAGATGACGATCATGTTGCATGACGTCTTTCAGATTCTGCACATTCCTGTTGATGATCCTATGGTCAGTGCGCACGCGCTGAAGTTATTTGTATCAGAGTTGCTGGGTGTCAGCCTGGAGGGTCTTGGGCGGGATAGCTCATTTCGGAGTGGCGGTGGTGTTAGTATCGATGTTGTGGACGACTGTTGCAGACGGGCGCGACCATCACGAACTGAGGATACGCAGATGACTGCTTACCTCTTCTTACTGCTAGGCTGCGTCTTGTTTGTCGACAAGAGCGGTTCCAGAGTCAGACAACGCGACCTATTGGAGGCGAGGGAGTCAAATATCATTGGTCAGTACTTATGGGGGTCAGCGACGTTGGCATATCTGTATCACCTGCTGGGTATATCGAGTCGTGTTGATTGTTCTGGGATTACGGGTTGTCTTACACTGCTGCAGGCTTGGATCTATAAGTATTTTCCTGCTTTTCGCGTGCATCAGGAGCAGAAGATTATTGAGCGTGGTCATCCTCGTTTGCGTATGTGGGTTGTCCGGGCTGAGGATAAGAGCGAGGGTTGACTTCTTTCTATTCGTAGACGGCTAGATTATGCACCAACCACGTGTCTTCCATATATTCCGTCAGCACTGGCCAAAACTTGTAAGAATCTTTCAAATTATGAACTGCTCTATCATAATCCGTCTGTGAATCAGAAAGCATGACTTTTCTCCACTTTCCACGCCTGAAAATCTGTGCAGACTGCTTGTTCTTGCCGAAAACGTGGTATGCGTAGTTGTACACATATTTGTTGATATGTCAGGTGCACAGTAAATGAGCAGACTTAGGAAAAACCTCTGCCACTGGTCGCATCAGACTCAACTCCCGGTCCGTTATTATTGCAGTCGGGCTAACAATATCCAATAACAGATCTCGCAACCTCTCTAACACCCATCAGTAACTAGACTCGGTCTCATCCTTCAAAATCGCATATCCGACGAGGAAATTCATGTTTATTGGAGTAACCCCAACCATCTCAAACAAAGGCATCTTGTATTTGTTCATCTTATACGTCGAATCCATGCAAATTACGAATGAGTATGTACGCAACAACTGAACTGAAGTCAGATGTGCCAAAAATGCGTGAGTGAGGACATTAGTTTCTTCATCTGCCACAATCTAATGCAAATAGTTATGCTGCACTGCCTGACCGAGAAACTGCTGCGTGGGATTCCTGTCTTCAGATTTTGTCCTCCTCATGTACTCTCTGAAGTTATAAATGTGTCTTTGATTGAGATTATTCTCCGAGAATTTCTCCTTTACCGGCAATAAAATGTTACGTGGTATTGCTTGTGCCTCTGTCATATCACGAAAAATTTGCGTGGCCCCAACAATAAGTCCGCTGACCTGTCGGTGACCCTCTGAATAAACTGCAAGTCCGTGGTTGTGCTGCCCATATGTGCTACTAGAAACAACGACTCATCCATCACGATCCCGTCGCTCAACCACTTTTACCAAAAAGCGACAACCGCAACCTTTTCCTTTTGTGTTCTTTCGCAGTGCAATACTCGTATCACAAGAACTCATTTCACGTCTGCGATCACATCGCACTGCAAGTCCGTAGTTTTCCGGCGACGAATAGTAGCCTCTGTAATGAATGGTTAGAATGGGTAATGACATAATGTAGACCATTGGATTGAAATCCAATGGTTCGTGTCAACCACGAACAGGCTTGTTGGCTGTCGTTAGGGTTGTAAATGGGGCGGGTAAAACCCACCCTGGCCCGTCAACCTGACCTGCTTAAGTCGGGTAGCGGTGTTAAATATTTAACATGCGACCCACCAACCCGAATACCCACCTACCCGACTAATAAATGGGGCAGGTAGCGGTTGTAATTTCTACCCACCCCGTTTACCCGATTACCCGCCTAAGAATTTAATAAATTATATAATAAATATTATATATACACTTATATACCTTATACATATCTCTATTCTCTAATTTCTAATTTAATAATAGTGTTATAAAGTTGAAGTTATTTATAATTTTATGATGTTAATCACATGGGTCATGTTTTAAAGGTGTTAATGTGTCATGTTTTTAATTTATGGTCTTATGCAGAAAACAAAAAACATATAAAAAAATCATTTATCCATATACCTGCCCCGCATAACCCATTTACCCGACCCACCCCACCCGCTTAACCCGTTTACCCGATCTTAGGCGGGTCGGGTAGCAGTTTAAAAAAAATTCACCCGACTCGGCCCAACCCGCCTACCTTAGACGGGTCGGGTAGCGGTGGGTTCGAAATCCGCCCCGACCCGACCCGTTTACAACCCTAATTGTCGTGCCCCAACATCTCCATTTTACCCTTTTTTTAGGAAGTATCGGACTCAGTCCGGTTTGGATTCCATCGTACTACCCTCCACGGCTCACCCACGATTCTACGTTTCTAGGGTTGAAAAGGAAGTGAATATCGACTCTTTTCGTGACAAGTATATCATGTTTGCACGTTAAAAATGATTATCATGTAGTATTTGCGTGGGAAAAACGAATATGAAAATGATTACTTTTAATTTTTCTAATACGTAATAATATTTGGAGACAGACGCAAATAGCAATGGGATGGATATAAATACATACCAAGAAGATTATTTATTCATCTTTTTTACCTGTAAATCTATGAAAAATCTAGGAAGTTAGAATTAGATAAAAATACGAATCACATATCTTCGTATATACTTTTAACGTTATGAATATCATACGGAAAACTTGACTTTCTATGTCTTAAGTGTCCAAACTTCTGAAAAATATTCTTCATTTTGATATTCTCTGAAAAATATGCTTATATTTCTTGTTCTACCTAAAATACCCAAAATACCCAAAATACGAGAAATATAGACATTTTTCAGTGTGTCAAAATAGATTTTTTTCCTAAAAATTGGACCACTCGAAACATAAATAGTCAAATTTTCCAATCATATTTGTAATAGCATCAATGCAGATTCTATAGTCGTGGGCTATATTCAACTTACAGAATTCGATCCCATCAGTAGAAATCGATTTGTCTGGACCACTTTCACCCCTAACTACTTCACTTCCCGAGCAGTTTTTTGGGACTATTGATTTAGGAGACAATGGGCCGACTGAATAAACCCAAGTGCAACAAACAAGTTTCCTCTCAGACCACCAACCCGTTCCTTGTCATCGAAACACGGCCAACGCTAGTGTAAAAATCCAATTACCCTATTTTCTACATGTACCAAGCTACAAAAAAACTTTAAAAACCCATGTCAGATGGTCAATACAAGTACTACTACTGATGCCAGTGTAAAAAACACAATCAATGAACCAGTGGCAAACAAAAGCACATTCATTAGTGGCCAAGTATACATACTTGTATGATCTTCAGAAGGAAGGTGTGCGCATACAGTTTAAATATTAGGGTAGCAATATCAATATCAGGAACACCTCACTAGCACTCCAGTAGGGTAGTCCTACCAGAAGAAGAAAAAAGAAATTGATCGCCAAAAACGTTGTTAGAATCCAGTTGTGCGCTTTCCAGCTATATCTTAGAGGCACATACTGAATTTTAAATTTTTTATGCTTTTCGGTCTAGGCATGCATTGTCTATTTAATCTCCACCATTGCCTGAGAACTTCATAGTACCTTCCTATTGAAAAACATCCCCATTGCAGTGTCTTGACTGCTATTGTTTCATGTCCTTTTCCTTGAGTGTCAAATTGTTACTCTTAGAACCAACAAGAGAATTTTCACCGTTCTTTTTTCCAGATGGAGTGGCTGCAAGGGAACCTTTTCTGATCGAAATTGCATCTGCGAGGGCGGTTGGCATGAGGCACAGGCCTTTGCTCTGAAGGAGCTGCATTGCTGTGGTCACATCAGATTCCATTAGCTTAGCAACTTCTTGTTCGAATGGCAAGTTTTCCTGGGAATCACATGAATCGGTGCCTTCCACTCCAGTTGGTGTGGATATCAGCAGACTATCAGCGTTCTGAGGAGGGGAAAAAATCTTTAAGGGGACTACACAGGCGATGAGAAGATGTTCGATTTAAGTTGTTTCCAAATTCCAAGCATCAACTTTCTAGTACGTTAAGATTTGGGTCAATCTTTCAAATTTCAGTACTTGTTTTTTTATATCTCACACTAAAGATCATTGCTTGAAACAACCATAATCACCACTTATTTTAGATCTCCTCAGTGCTATGATCCTTGTAGTTATCAGAGTCAGTAGCAGCTGAAAGTATATCAGAAAATTACCTCAGCCTTAATATCTGTAATCAGTGGAACCACAGCTCCTGCAGCACCAACTCTGCTCATGCTTAGAACCTATAGGTATGTTCTTAATTAGTAATGTTCCCTTAGCGTCTGTACATGAGAATACAATCCAAGAAACATATATTCACAAAGTGAAGTTCGAGTATGAACTTCTAACCTTGACTTGCAGTTGAAGGAATTTGACATATTCGATGATCTCATCGAGCATAGAACCCTTCTCAGTCTACAAAACAAGCAAAATTTCACTTCGAAATGGGTCATGAGGCCCATAATTTATTGTGTTTCTGCATGAGCTTCTGAAACAGACTGGTTAACACACTAGAAGTAAAGAGAGTAAAATGTGAAAAATTGTTACAAGAAAAGATGAAGTTAAATTAAATAATAAAACTTCTTCTCTTTCCCATTGGGATAAATATTATATCCAGAGTGTGTTTGAATTTGATTGTTCCCGCATTTGGTCTACAAAACGAAGGGCAATGAAAAACAGTTTTTTTTTTGGGGGGGGGGGGGGGAATCAAGCAAGATGACTAATTTTGTGGTGCAGTTGCTTTCATATATACTTTTTGGATCGCAAGAAATCCTAATTAACAAAGAAACCAACCTTGTTAGCGTTAGGGACAAGTTCCTGAAGGTTCTTCATTCTTTCTGAAATTTTCTCACGTCTTAGCTGCAATTCACGGAGGACAAATTATGGATGTATTAGCAATAGATGTGCAACAATTTTGTTCAAGCTACAAGATGTTGTAGTAAGTTATTAACACCACTAACCCGCTCGGCAATGCTATGAGGGTCAGTTGCCTGACCTCTTCTTGCTCTTACTCGTGGCTTTGGAACACTGCCATGGAAATTGGTGCTACCTTGCGGAGGCTGAATCCTAGTAGTTGTGCCGTTCACATTATGCTCAGCAGAATTTCCCTTACTGTATTGTGACAGCTGAAAATGATAAGAGGTACATATAAGAATTAAGGAGCTGTAAAGAACGAATCATTCTGTTGAGCTTTCTAATTGTTTTTGCTTCAGGGGCAACAAGAATGGAGTTTTGACTAGCTTAATGCTTGCTTTGCCATCTACTGAACCTAAAGACGAAGACAATTACCATAAATGGGACAAGTAAAAAACCTGATCATTAGATTTTAGGTGATTGTTTTGTTCCACATTCAGCTCGACGGCAGAGGTTGTAGAAGAAATTTTGTGAAGCTCCTTTTGCCCCTACAGAGTGAGGAAAGATAAGATGCTTCCATTCACATTAGAGGATATTAAAATAATTTAGAACATAAAGCCATGTTCCTACATTCCCAGGTACTGGAGAAATGCTCGACCGGAGTAGCTCACCGCTAGCACATCTCTTTCCAAAAATGTCCATGTCGCTCTTGACAAATTCACCGTGTAACCCAAATTGTTGAAAGTTAATTTGATTAATTCCAAGACAAGGAGCACCTGAAAGGAAAGATGCCCAAAAAAGTGAGGTTTCTGAACGTTGAGAGAAACCTGATGGTTCAGTACTGTTGTTTCCAATAGAACCAAGCCCAACACCAAATTGTCGTTCAGCTCGAACATTCTCTGTTACTCTAGGAAGTGACAAACTTTGGTCAAGAATTCCATTTTCAGGTTGGTGTAATGTAGAGCTGTGGATAGACATATCTTGCTGCAGATGGTTCTCAAACGAGTAAAAGGAGCCATTTAGGCCACATTTCAAATCGTCATTCGTGAAACAGGAAGTGTTTCGGTTATGTGTAATTGTTTCATGGAAATTCATGCCTCTCAACATTTGACTTGATGGAGTCATGCAACCTGTAAAATTCTGCTCTTGCTCATCTTGACGGTATGTATGCAAGGAATCAGTGACTGTTGTTTGTGAAGCATCACTTCCAAGCCAAGAGGAGTTCTCAGGGGAACTAATGTTTGTCCATGATGAAGTTGAAAGAAGAGGATCAAGAAATTCATCCATTGTTAATTGCAAATAGTTGTAGTTCCAAATCTCAAATCAGGCTTTCAGAGATCTCAAATGGTCGAGGTCCTGAACCTACTATTTTGATGCATGACAATTGTCAACCAGAAAAAGATCATCAGTTATCAGGAATGAAATGGTGAACATGTCAAACTGCAATTCAAGGAGTCCAATGGAATATGAAAGTGCTAATGATTCCGTGAAGAACTCAGAATGAAAGTTCAAATTGTGTTCATCTTGATATTTATTTTGAAAATAACCCTGCAATCAACCAACATCAAATTTGAACCGTGCCCAACATAAAAATAACATCAAGAATATTGGCAGTAAATCGTTTTCCATAATGAAATGAGGGCACGCGGAATCCATAACAATCCATCTACTAATCAAAATGCAAATTCAACTTCTTCTCCTCAGAACCAAAAGGCACAAGACAATAAAAAAATTAGACTTAGCAACTGAAAATGTTTCAAAAACATGAATATTCATAATAGTAATCTAGAAAGTCAAATATGAGAACAATATCATATCACCTCAACCTCAAATGGACCAATAAAATAGTTCCCTGAATTTCCAAAGTACGGGAGTAAAATATAACCAAGCAACTAATCATCTATTAAATGGATCATCGGAACTCAAGCAATCACTCAGACCAAAAGATAATCATATCAGCACAAGAAATTATCACAATTCAAACATAAAACCACATATGCTCACTCTGTCCACAGTATGGTTCAAACTCCAAACTGATCAAAAATTAATTAATCCACATTACGGAAAGCCAAATTCAGGTAAAAATTACGTCACAACCAACCCCAACCGGATTCAGATATATCTCAACTTCTCAACAACAACAGAAACAAATCCACCATCGATCACGTGCGAATCCAAAATCAAACAAAACAAACACAATTTATTTTAAAAAATAATTAAAAATACTGAGTTTAAATTCCAACACTCCTCAAGCTGGAAAAACAAACACGAAAAGACCGAAAACGTGACTTTTTTATAATAATTAAAAAAAACCCACTCCGTACGAACCTTAAAACAACCAAAGCTCTTCGGATGTCCCCAAAAACCCGATTTCGGGCGAAAAAAACGAGAGAAAACAAAAACCTGTTCTCACCCGAAAAGGCGAGAGAGAATGTAAGAATTCAGAGCAGTTTATGTTCCAGCTTTTTGTGGCGTCATCCCTCAATCTTCGCCGTCGATTTTGTGGCAGGTGGGGTATCAACGGCCGAGATCGCCGCGCCTGACAGGTTTCCTCTTATATTCCCGAAACAGATTTTGACGACACGTGGCGGGCGGGGCTTGGTGAGTACGCGCAGGGTTTCTGTTCTCGCTGGGAAATATTCCAAGGCCTAATAAAGCCACTTCGCTTTATTGAGGGGTGGTGGAAAATGACTATTTTGTCCTCGTGTTTTTCGGAAACGACGAGAATAGCTCGGAATGGAGGGGGTAGTTTCGTCTGAGGAGATTCGCGCGGAACGCGGGACGTGACGTTCTTTAGTTCTTATATGGCTGTGGCTTTCACGTGATTACGAGGAGATACGGGGTCTTTTTCAGGAGTTTGGGGTTGTGGGGGTGATCTCGGCCGTTGGATTGGGAGGAAACTTGGGAAATTGTGGTTTTGTGACGGAAATACCCCTGATGTTGTGAGTAAATGTGGTGTGACGGTTGCTGTTCCGTCCGGGTATGCGAGAGGGGTTTCCGGAATTAGGTGTGGAAATTAGATGCATTATTTAGTTGGATTCATTTAGGAATTGAAATTTGATACACATGAGATTAGACCCGAAGCTTATTGTTGCGGACCTAAGATACTTGGGTTCACTCTTTTTATCATTAATTTGTATAAGATAGAATAGGTTGGATTTAACTTGTAGTTATCTCGTTAAGTGGCGTCCAAATACATTCGGAATAGTCGAATTAGTAGCAGTGGAATATGTACTATGTAAGGTGGGTATGCAATTGCATACCCAATTTTTTTTATAAAGATAGAGACCTAATATTAGTCCCAAATTGGAAGACTGTTGGTTTTTTCTGGACTTATAAGTCTTTGGGTCCCTTCACTGTTCACCAATTGGTTTTGAGGTGGACACCCGACTCTAATACACCACCTCAAAACCAATGGGTGAAGAGGAGAGGGACCCAGTGACTTATAAGCCTAGGTGAAACCCACATTCTTCCGATGTGGGACTATCTCTCGCAGTTAAAACAAGTATTTCAATTTAATATAGAATTCTGTTATCATACAAAATCTTTTTTGATCCATAATTCTCCGAAATCCACCTTCATAGATCTAAATTGGAGCTAACCCATTACCCAACGTTATTTCATTTGGGTGCATGTAGATGCTCAAATTAATGTCTTAACGGAATGAAATCTCTCCTTCTGCCGATGAACCAGTACAATTATAAATTTATTTTGGAGTAAAACTAAGGATGGTGTCAGGATTCCAAGCAAAGGGATTTCGAATTTGTAAGGAACTTTAAAAATATTAATGTAAACTTGAAAATACTACACTTTTCTTTTTTGAATGCTTAATTCTTATTGGGTGGGCTTCTACAAATAGGCATTTAATTATATATTTTACTTATATTGAATATTTTTGCCAAAAGTCTTTATTATATATGGAACAAAATCTCAGAATTAATGAGAACAAAATCCCCACTGGTCTTAAAATCCATGGTGAGTCGTCCATTTCACCATGTTCTTTGCAAACACAATGTGTCATATTTTATAGAATTTGTCTTCTTTATAATTTGCATACCTAATTTCTAAATCTATACGTCACTAACTAGTATTGTCCTGAAGATATTGTTTGTAAATTACTTTGGTTTCATTTGAAATCGCATTTTTATAGCCATATCAAAATTAAACTTTTGGGTTTCAACTATATCATTTTAAAGATTGAATCTTGCAAATTTGACAACTGGAAGAATTTTTCGAAAATCTTGCCCCTGAATACGTGACAATTTCCGAGTTCAAAATCCTTCTCCACACACCATTGAGAGAAATTCAGCATAAGCATAGTCAAAGTAGATCTGGAAGCAGTGTTGACAATGCCAATTGGCCTGGATTGTGAACTCCGTTGAGCCATCAATTTGAATCCATCTAGCTTTAAGACGGCGAAGGCGACGTCGGGATTATCTGACCGGGCTATATGTTCAGTCTAATGAAGCCAAGTGCGATCGGTTGGAGATCAACAGTCGTGCGGAGCGTCAGGGAGATCCCTCCATTCAGGAGTTGGACTCTGTCATGACTGGATATTGGAATCAGCTGGCTATGATGGAGCCCCAGTTTCCCGGTGAGTAAGCAGTGATTACCAAGTCCATTACACCAAAACGTAGAAATGCTCTTCTTCATTCGAATATCTTGATTCCTACAACGTTCGCGACCAAAATATATTCCGTTCTGCTAAATATTTCATATATTTCGTACTGAAGTTGGTTAGATCCGACTTTCAATTTCCAACTCAGGTATTAATTTTCTTACATACGAGAAAATGAATAGCATGAAAAGTTGCCGTTTAAGATTTCGAAGTCCAAAAATCACTCTTCATCTTAGGGCTCAACGCACACATATATATACAGGAATTCTCTAGTGAGCCCAGAGCTTAATTTTTCTAAATCAAGCCCCCACAATATCCACCACTCATTTCAAATTGTAAGGTAGATTAAGAAAAAAACGGTTATGTTAATGAATAGTGAGATTAACTGTAAATAAAATCCAATAGTGAGATTGTAGGGAGTTTAAACTAAATTTGATGAACTCTGGGCTCACTAGAGCTTGACCCTATATATATATTGTGTGTGTGTGTGAGTGAAGAGAAGAGAATAGTTGGGCTAGTAGCCTAGTATTGATCTACAAAACTAGGGAGATGAATATGGCTAGTTGAAGTTATGTTTTGGGCTTTTATTCTTTATTTTCGAAAAGTTGGGCTTGTTGTGAAACAAACAAACCGAAGATGAAAGATTGGGGGAGGGAGAGATATATGTATTTCTTTCTCTTGTCACCAAATATGTACAATAATCCTCTATATATAGGGTGAGGATGTAGTAAGAGTACTTATAACCAAAATAAATGGAATTACATCATAATAATAAGAGTAAAACCTACTTAAAATATTGGGGGTTAAGGAAGGTGAATCATCCACAAAACCTTTAGAATTCTCAACTCCCCCTTGGATGATCACCTTTATACGCTAGGGTTATTGCCTCGTTAAAAAACTTACCAAGAAAAATCTGATGGGATAAAAACTTGGTGAAGGAAAAAAGAGTGCAGCGCGTATGATGCTCCCCCTCACTTCAACATATATTTTTCAAACAACGAACATCTATCTTGTGAACAAGTTGCTCAAAAACTGTTGTAGGCAATGACTTTGTGAATAAATCTGCTAAATTCTCGCTTGATTAGATATAACGGACATCTATCTCACTATCCTTTTGTAAATCATGTGTTGAGAAAAAAATTGGTGAAATATGTTTAGTCTTATCGCTTTGATGTATCCTTCTTTTATTTGAGCAATGCATGCAGTATTGTCTTCATATAAAATTGTCAGATGGTCTTTGATTTTGTTGAGTCCACATTCTTCTTGTATGCTTTGGATCATTGATCTCAACCATACAGATTCTCGACTAGCCTCATATAATGCAATCAACTCTGAATGATTTGAAGATGTTGTTGTTAATGTTTGTTTCGTTGATCACCATGAATTTGCCGTGCCACCATATGTAAACACTATCATGTTTGTGATTTAACTTTATGTTGATCTGACAAATATCCAACATCGGCATATCCAATTAATTTGGGTTCCAAATTCTTTTGGAAAAATAACCGCATATCACGTGTTCCACAAAGGTAACAAAATATATGTTTAATTCCGTTCCAATGTCTACGTGTTGGTTCAGAACTATAACTAGCCAATACATTTACTGAAAATGCAATATCAGGTCTTGTATTTTTAGTCTGGTACATTAAAACCCCAATAGCACTTAGATATGGTACTTCTGGACCAAGAATGTCTTCATCATTCTCTCGAGGACGAAAAGGATCCTTTTCAGCACTAAGAGAACGAACAACCATTGGAGAACTTAATGAATGAGCTTTATCCATATTAAAACGTTTTAATGTCTTCTCTATATAATTTGATTGATGAATGAAAACTCCATTTGGTAAGTGCTCGATCTGCTGGCCGAGACAAAATTTAGTTACACCAAGGTCTTTCATTTCGAATTCATTCTTCAAATATTTAGCAGTTCTTTCAATCTCTTCATGGTTCCCAATGATATTCAAGTCATCAACATATACAACAATAATTACAAAGCCAGATGTTGATTTTCTAATAAAAACACATGGACTTATGAGATTATTTTTAAACCCTTCTTTAAGAAGACTTTCACTAAGACGATTGTACCACATTCGTCCGGATTCTTTTAATCCGTATAAAGACCTTTTCAATTTTATAGAATACATCTCTCGATATTTTGTATTGCATGTGCTTGGTAGTTTTAATCCTTCAGGGATTTTCATGAAAATGTCGTTATCTAGTGATCCATATAGATAAGTTGTAACGACATCCATAAGTCGCATTTCAAGTTTTTCTCCAATTGCAAGGCTAATAAAAAATCTAAGAGTTGTTGTATCCACTACATGTGAATACGTTTCTTCATAGTCAACTCCTGGTATTTGTCTAAAACCTTGTGCAACAAGTCTTGCCTTGTATCTTACAATTTCATTTTTCTCATTTCTTTTAATTACAAATACCCACTTGTATCCTACTGGATTTACATTATTTGGTGTCGGAACTAATGGTCCAAACACATGACGTTTCTCAAGTGAGTTCAGTTCTTCTTGAATTGCATTTTTCCATTGTGGCCAATCTCTTCTGTGTCGACACTCTTCAATTGATTTTGGCTCACAATATTCAACATTCATCACATCATTTGCTATAGCGTATATGAATTTTTCAGCAATAATTGATGGAGATCTCATCATCATTTTCATCGTCGGGTACATGTACCTCTTTTGGAAATTTGTCTTTGTCCATTTGTTGTTGTGTTATCACCTCTATAGGGGTTTCAATAACATCACCAACTGCGTTATTTTGCTCTTTCTTTTTCCGTGGATTTGCATCTTTGGAACCGATTGGTCTTCCATGTTTTTGACGTATAATATATTGATTTGTAACATCACGAATATCAATCCGAGCAGGTGCATTTTGAGCTGGTATATGCGACTTTGTGACTCTTTTAGTATCAGTGAATGCATTAGACAACTCATTTGTAATTCTTTGTAAATGTATAATATTTTGAACTTCAAGTTCACACTGACCTGTTCGAGGGTCTGGAATTGATGATGCATTCCAATTCACTTCTTTGTTTTCTAATTTTTTTTCTCCCCCTAAGATTGGGAATTCATTCTCGTTAAATTGACAATCAGCAAATCGTGCTGTAAAAATATCGCTGGTTAATGACTCTAAATTTTTGATGATTGATGGAGATTCAAAGCCAACATATATTCTCAATCTTCTTTGAGGACCCATCTTTGTACGTTGTGGTGGTGCAATTGGCACATAAACGGCACAACCAAAAACCTTTAGATGAGACAGATTAGGTTCTCTACCGGAGACCAATTGTAAAGGGTAGTATTTATGACAAGCAGTTGGTCTTATTCTTATAAGTGCAGCAGCATGTAAAATGACATGTCCCCAGGCAGATGATGGTAATTTAGATCTCATTACCAATGGTCTAGCAATTAATTTTAATCTCTTAATTAAGGATTCAGCTAGACAATTTTGTGTATGGACATGAGCTACAAGATGCTCAATTGTGATCCCAACAGACATGCAATAATCGTTAAACGTTTGGGATGTAAATTCTCTAGCATTGTCAAGTCGAATTTTCTTAATTGGATAATATGGGAAATGTGCTCTCAATTTGATTAATTCAGCTAGAAGTCTAGCAAATGCGACATTTCGAGTTGATAAAAGGCAAACATGTGACCATCGGGTTGATGCATCTATCAATACCATAAAATAACGAAATGGTCCACACGGAGGAGTAATGAGTCCACAAATATCTCCTTGGATTCACTCTAAAAATGTAGGCACACTACTACAGAAAATGGAATATACGTCGGATGTACGGGGATATATACGTCGGATATAAGCACTCCCCTATCCGACGTCTATGTGTGCGTCGTCTATACATAGACGTCGGCTATACGATAGCCGACGTCTATCCCTAAAGAATATACGTCGGCTATACTTAGAAGCCGACGTTTATTCGTTAACGCATAGACGTCGGTCTATACAACACCCGACGTCTATTCTTTAGGTATACACGTCGGTGCTATAACAGACGACGTATATTCTTTAGGGATAGACGTCGGTGAACTAACATGCGACGTCCATTCCTTATGAATATACGTCGGATTCCACGTATATTATCTTCGTTCACCTCTCAATGTGATAACCATTAAGACGTATATCCTTAAAACTAAGTAGATTTCTTCTGGATCTACTAGAGTATAGAGCATCACTTATTATTAATTTTGTATTGTTAGATAACAAAACACAAACTCTTCCGGAGCCTTCAATCAAATTGCTAGTGTCAGAAATTGTGTTGACATTTGTTTTTGCTAAACGTAATTGGGAAAAGTATTTTGTACTTTTCAAGATGGTGTTTGTTGTTCCACTGTCTACTAGACATTGGTCTCCATCATTTGGTATAGCATTAGTCATATCTTTGTCTTTCTACATGAAACAAAAGAAAAATAAATAAATTTGATTTTATCGTAGCAGTATATTATATAAGAGTTAGAGTTAAAAGACTTAAATATTGATAAAGTCAAAAACAAATATTCAAGGTTCAAGCATTACATATATAGGAAGATAAAAGACCAAAATTCTAGGCGAACGACAATCAAACAATAAGAAAAACTACATATTATGGTGGACATTTCCATTATTGGTAAATGTTTCGGTATTTTCATCATTTAGAAGAAAATCAGAAACATCCAAGTGTGTATCTATGAGCATTCCATGTTGATTATTCTCAATAAAGTTTATTTCAGCACTTTATCTCTTCTTGAGTGATGCTTGATAGAGCTCAACAAGATGTTTGGGCGTACGACATATACGTGACTAATGATTTGTCATGCCACATTTGAAGCAAGCATTTTCAGATTTCCTTGGAGGATGGTGCATTCCATTTCCCTTAGCATTTCTCCCATTATTATTTGCTTTGAAATCACGACCACCACGATTATTAAGACCACGCCCTTGGTGTTGCCCACGTCCACGCCCACATCCACGTTTGTGGAAAAACGATGTCGCATTCGCTTCAGGGAATGACTCACGTTTGTGTCCATGATTAGCCTCATTCACTTCGGGGAATGAAACAGAACTGGTGGGTCTAGATTGATGATTTTTCATCAAGAGTTCATTGTTTTGCTCGACAACTAAAAGGCATGATATTAGTTCAGAATATCTCTTAAAACCACGCTCTCGATATTACTGTTGCAGGAGCATATTCGAGGCATGAAATGTAGAGAATGTTTTCTCTAACATATCATTATCAGTAATTGTTTCTCCACGTAATTTAAGTTCGGATGTGATCCGAAATATTGCTGAATTATACTCGCATACAGATTTAAAATCTTGTAATCTCAAATGTATCCATTCATAGCGAGCTTTTGGGAGAATCGCTTGTTTTTTGTGGTCATACCTTTCTTTCAAATTTTTCCATAGTTTTAACGGATCTTTCACTGTTAAATATTCAGCTTTTAGGCCCTCGTGAAGGTGGTGTCGGAGAAAAATCATTGCTTTTGCACGCTCCTGCGGGGAGGCCTTATTTGCTTCTTTGATTGTTTCTCCAAGATTGTTTGCTGTGAGATGAATCTCAACATCGAGGCTCCAAGGGAGATCATTCTTCCCCGAAATATCAAGGGCAGCAAATTCAAGCTTGGTAGGGTTTGCCATGTAAGTAACTACAATGAGATGTATTGAGATGTGAAATGCCGAAAATAATAAAAACAATAATAAGCTAAATTAAATATTAAAAGGAAATAGGAAAAGTAAACTACAATGATCTTGATCCAGGAGCTCAACGATGACCAAAAAAAATCAATTTAAGAATAAGCCAACTAATTTATTTACTACGAAACTTCTACGATAAATGGAATCTTGACTAAAATTTACAAGTTAAACGTCATGAACCAACACATAACATGAATCTATTAAGCAAGCAACCTTCTGCAATATACAACTATCTTGAAACAAAAAGAAAATATCATTAGTATTTCTGTTGTATAACTCTATGCATTAAGAATTATTTGCTGAGCAATAAAATTTGTGAAATCCTAAGTGTGGATCAAGATGCTGACGTACATCCACTTAAGCATTTATGCAGTATCCTTCAACTTCTTAAATATTAGAGTAGCTACCAGTACAATGAAGCTACTTCGTTCTAGCATCTTGGAGTAAGATGGTTCAATAGTAAAAATCTGAAGTTCCAAATCAATTGGAACGCATAAAATATAATACATGCACCCATTTCGGAGGTAAAAATATAATAAATGCTTATTATTATTATCATTTCACGTACATGTAAATCCCTCGATTGATTGAACATGGTTTCTCTATTAATCATGCAAGATGGAATCACCTTTCTAACCTCTCTTTTTTTATGATAAAAACAAATAATTTTTGACAAGTAAACGAGAGAAATTATGTATATGGTCATGCAAATCAAACACATGGATTTGTTACCTGGAGGCTTGAGTGACACCAAATGTTTCGGTAGAACCTCTCGTGCTGATAACGTCTTGTGAAACAAACAAACCAAAGATCAAAGATTGGGGGAGGGAGAGAGATATGTATTTCTTTCTCTTGTCACCAAATATGTACAATAGTTCCATATATATAGGGTGAGGATGTAGTAGGAGTTACAACCAAATAAATGGAATTACATCATATTAATAAGAGTAAAACATACTTAAAATATTGGGGGTTAAGGAAGGTGAATCATCCACAAAACATTTGGAATTCTCAACAGGACTGATATTCTTACGCTAATGCAAACTTTAGCGTTGTCACTACCCTGATAATTGCTGAAGAGAGGTGTCAGGGTCTGAAGTCCGAAGTAATATATTAACTATAAATTGTCCTGAAGCTCCTCCCTTCAACCGTGAAGCTGCTACAGTTAACTTGGGTCATCCAGGATGAATCTCGCGGTGTTGGGCTCCCAGCACGGCAACCGAAGTATGTTTTGCATGTGGATTGAGAAGTTCACGGGAAGAGCTTCTAACAGCTTCACTTGTTGGATTTTAGTGACGATTTTACCATTATTGATTCAGTATATGTCTACGTAAACTTTTATTTAATCAAAGTTTGGAGGTAATTTGAGAATTTGCTTCGACAAGACATTTGAGACTCCCAGAAATTTTCTGACTATCCAAACAACTCCCAACATCTGGGGAGAAGCTGCTCTTGGATCCATATTGCCAGAAGCTCATATCTGGGAGCGTCATCCAAACCACACCTTTTGAAAACTTGGACCGCTTTTGTTATTTTCGGACATTTAAGTCAATTCCAACAATTTCTTCGTGAAATTCCCTAAAATATATAAATTTTTAAAATTTACCTAAATATTAATCCTCTGATTTTTCTTTAGACCACCAATTGATTGACCTAAGTTATAAATTTATAATCACCACTGTCCAATGTCATAGGACTCCACAAATGGCTGTTGGACCTCCAAAGGTGTCCTTCTACCAAAAATTCTAACCTAATGTTATATTTCTAGCGGAAACTCCAACTTGGAAGATTTGACTCTGAGTGGGCGCCTTTTATTTAGTGGTTGAATTTGATAATATCGTAATTGTATTTCTTGGAACATGTTAAAATTTATTCAAATATGGAAAGATGACAAACAAGATTAATATAAATATGAGAATGAGAGACCAAATCTATACTTCACTAAGTGATATGCCTATAATCACTAAGCTCAACTAATACCACTATTGCAACTCAATGTAGTGAGGTAAATAATTACATTAATCTGACTTTCAAATAACCAATATCAAATCAAAATTCGCTTCTCATAAGCAAATTACTTCATTTCCAGCTTAACTTCATAATTATAAAAGCAGAAAAATTAGGAAAATATAATGCAAGTGGATCCTGCTTAATTCTAAACACTTGCTAGTGGTGTTGTTATTCTCTTGAATAGTGTAGCTGCCCTACTCGATCATGAACTTTTAAGGTGGAAAAGTTACAACTTCGCGAGGAATATCCGAAGTCGAATCTCTTAGTATTAGTTATAATATTTGACAATCTGTGGATTTGTAGTCACACTCCAGTCTAGATCCCATTGTTCGTGCACTTAATTGGTTTTCCTCTACTTAAAGAAAATAATTGGTTTGGTGTATTATTATGTTTGTTTGACGACCACAGACTTGAAGACGAGTTGGTGGACTTCGATTTATTTAAATTTGGGTTTCAGTCAAGAGGTTTAGTGGGGGGTTGCCGTCATGCTTGTTGTATATGCCAACCATATCAACCGTCACAATTGGAAAAGCATTCTCTTATTTTATTTTGGGGGTCACCAGTTATCAGATTGCGTGCCCACTATTATGATTCATGTTTGATAATTTAGTACAATAATTGCAACTTTTGGCATTGGACTTGACACTTACAATTGATTAGCTCAATTTTGTGTTGGGTTATAAGTTGAATGGGTTTTTTATTAATAATTAATTGATTTTGAGTTGGATGCTCACATTTCAATATAATATTAGAGCCTGAAAGACCTAACAGTCGGCTTGACACATCCACCTTTTTTGTTATCCACGCGTAGACACAGAGAGAAAAATAAAATCTCGGTCACGTATGCGGAGGAGTATTAGAGAATAATCCCACATCGGTTAAAACGATGATTTTCTCCTGGATTATAAGTTGGAATGTCTCTCCACTCATAACCAATTGGTTTTGAATTTCATACTCACTCTTCAATAAGGTTCAACTAAAATTACAATTCTACTAATTTCAGCACCTTCGGGCAGCAAGGTTCAGCTAAACTTGCTATTTTAGGGTGCGAACGCCACAATAATGTTATATTGTTTAACCAAGAAAAAATAGCGTAAGTTATAATGGCATGATTAGTCTATTACCATAGTCCAGTATGGACATATTAATGACTCATTTTCGTGATTCATTAAGATTGTTGTATATGCAAGTACATTTCATAGGTGAAAGATTGAACAAAACTCCGTGTTAGTTTGAGGACAGATTGCATCGCTATAGATGATGTAAGAGTAAGTTTTTACCATCAAAAATTTGGAACTATTTGTTATATTAAGAGAGCGAATTGAAACCTTACAAATATTTTTTTGTTCGCTTAGTTATTATTGTTGATATTGTAAGTCTTACTTTTCCCCAAGCATCATTAGCCATTACAAATAGAACACAATATCTAATTCCAAGCTTAATTTTTTAGCAATTATTGATGAAATTTTGGATGCTTTTAATATAATTTTACTTGAACATAATCAACATATACAACAAGAAAATCTTAGTAATCAGTCCTACACCTTCTTATACATGCACATATATAGTCAATCACCCAACTTAATTACTTAAATGTCGTGCTACTAAAAGTAAGAAAATGATAACAAGAAAATAAAAAAAAAACACTCAGAAGGCTGGTGGCATCAATTCCGTTTAAGTTTCAATAACTGTGGTGAGGGTCCATTAAAAAGGTTGATCTTATTGTATGTTCTCTTCTTTTCTTTTGCTGGCAACTTATTTGCTGAGATTTCCCCAGCCCTAATGATACGAGAAATGAAGACATGTAAAGTTGGAGGAATTTCCAAGAAAAGGTTTCGTGGAAAAAGTTGGTTTGTTTGATGACATATTTTTAGTCGAAGAATAAATTCTCACCAACCTTTTTGTTGGAGTGGAACATAAGCAAGCTTGTATGTTAAGACTTGGAAGCTTTGCTATTATACTTTGTTATATGCCACATTCCTGAACCCACAATTCAGCAAATTGTGAGAATTATCTTATCAATCGATTTGATGTTTCCTAAAAAACCATGGTATTCTAGGCTATTCAAATAGACCCTAAAAGTTACCTAGTTGTATTCATTGGATTGGAACACAACTTCTGATTATTCTACAGCCAAAAAAATTATTAATTGAATCAACCTCAATCAGCTGATATTCTCTGGTGTTAAATATAATAATATGAATCACGTCCATGCGGATGAAATGCATCGTATGTGCAAAATGTCAGGTTTTAAATATAAGAGAGAGAGAGAAATCACGTTGATGTTTCTCAGTTAATAAGTGTGGCAGCTGATCTGCCAACTTCACTAGCACATTAATGTATAACTCGACAACTGCAAAATATGTTTTTATCAAATAAATAAAAAAACTACAAAATATGTCAAGAGATGAGGCTCACACGTACCGAAACATATATTTCAAGCAGAATTTATATCTATTGCATCTTTACTACCAATATGGCAATATGTTTACTTATCTTTCGAAAGAGTAAAGACTACCAAAACTATCCACCGTGAGCGTCAGATACACTACTGTCTCTCTTCGTAACTACCTTTATATATTTAGACGTTGTTTTTTCTCTCCGTCACGTCAGCTCACCACACTTATCCAAAAAAATTCTTAACTACGTCCAGACTACCCCACCCACCCTACCCTCTCTTTCTTCTGCATCATTTCCTAATTAAACAATTTTAATTCTTACACAACATTTAACAAATTACATTTTACATAATATTAATTGTAATTACTACTTCTAATTACTTTAACTCGAAAATATTTAACTCGAACTATTAAATCACGAAATTATTATTAAATATTACAAAATCACGCGACATATTACATAAACTAAAATTCAAAACATTACTTTCAAAGTTAACAAACGACAATACATATTACATAAACTGGACTTCGAAATAGAACATTAGAAATTACGTTAACCCATGTTCAAACTGTTCCTCGTCCGTAACGTTGTCATATATGCTCGATTAAATCGCCTTTCAGATCCAAATGTTGATTCTTGTCACGCACCCGATCTTGATTGGCAAAAAACTCGTCAATATCCGTTATACGATCGGTCGAATATCGTGTTTCCTCAGGAGAACTTCTAGGTCGATCTTCCATAAATTCGCGAATATCTCCAAATTGACGTAAGAGTCACGTTCGTCCTCCACAATCATGTTATGCATGATGATGCAAGCTGACATTATTTTTTATAGTACATCCTTACTCCAAGCGAGAGCGAGATTTTTGATGATCGTCCACCTCGCTTGCAACACTCCGAAAACGCGTTCTACATCTTTACGCGCCGCCTCCTGCACTTCAGCAAACAACTTGTGTTTCGGGATTTGAGGATGAAGGATGGATTGAATGAAAGCGTCCCACTGTGGATAAATGTCATAAGTAAGATAGTATCTCATATCATATTGAACATCATTTACCTCATAATTAAAGAGAGAGCTCAACCTTCCAGTATGTCGTCGAAAACTGGAAATTGTTGCAGGATGTTCTAGTCGTTGGCCGAACCCGGAATTCCGAAGAAGGAATATCAAATCCATAAGTCATACGATGTCATCGCTTCAAGGATCATGATTGCTCTCCCAGAACGCCCTTGATGGTGTCCCTTCCAAGCAGCCGGGCAATTTTTCCAAACCCAATGCATACAATCGATACTCCACATCATACCTAGGAACCCACGTTGCTCACCAACGTGGAGTAGTTATGCCAAGTCATTTGCAGTTGGTCGGCGTAAATACTTAGGGCCGAAGGTGTTAATAACACCTTCGTAGAATTTGAGAAGGACATTTCTAAATGTTGCTGCACTCATTCGTAAGTACTCATCGATCCCATCAGCTGTCACGTCATAAGCTAGCATTCGTATTGTTGTCGTTGTTTTTTGTAATCCGGAAATTCTCATTCTACCAGGTGCATACGGTGTTCATTGGCATTGTGAATGCGTAGAAAGACATGCTTTGGCATCCGAAATCTTCTCCTGAAAAGTGAATAGAATAGACAGGGTTGTCAGAAAAATAATCGTCCTTAAGGCGTCTGTAACCAAGTTCATGATCTCTATCTGGGTTCATCGTTCTCCTTCGACGAAGCCTAGGACGTGTACTTCGTTCATACACAACCCGGGAAGCCAAATAAATAGCACAATCCACCATATCGAATGTCTCACTGCATTTGTCATCGTCGGATCGAGCAAGGTTTGAACTACTATCTGACATTGAGATGAGAAGCTAATAAGAGTGAAGAATTTAAGAAAATGTGAGGAGTTAAAGGAGATAGGTAGTTGTATTTATAGTTGGGAGTAGATAGAGGTATCCGTTGCACAGTACACGCATGAATGCACAATACAAGCGTGACTACATAGTGCACGCGTGATTGAATAGTCGAAGCGTGATGACACAGTGCACACGTGATTGAATAGTCGAAGCGTGATGACACAGTGCACGCGTGATTAAACAGTGATTCCACAATAATAAAAATTATTACCCCACATTATTAAAAAATACCCAATACATTATCAATTAACTTTAATAACAAAACTTCTACTAAAAAATATAAAAAAACCCTGGACCAACGGGGGGCAACACGTGCCCCCCACCCGATGGGCACCCGGGCGTCCATTCGGGAGCTCCGGCGTCCAAATGGACGCCCTCCCTCCCCGTTAAAGGTGCCCTTGTAAACTTGTCACACAAACAAGAACCACGGGCATCGATCCTTCCAATGTATATTTTTTGTACATCAAATTATCTAGCAATACCTTTTATTATAATTTGTACATTCGTAGATTGTTAACATCTACTTCGTGCTTTATTTTTTGAATTTTATTGACTAACATGCATATCTTCACATTCAGCCTATATGTATATACTATCTTATGATCTTAATCTCTGATGCATGTTATTGCGTACGAAAATGTAAAAGCGAAGATGTAAAAATGATGATGAACTTGAACATGCATGTTATACAATGTACAAATCATATTTAAAAAGACATTGCTAGTTAATTACATGTACCCAAAAAAATATTGGAAGGGGGCCATGGTTTATTCTCTTGATGTTTGCGACCCAAATTTGGATCCGGTAATTTAAGAATAAATTGAAAACAAATTTGAGGAGCAAGCAACGTGTCATAACTCATAAATCACAAAAATCAAGCGTAAGTGCCCACTTTCAAAGTATAGGGATAAAGGCCAATAAGCTCAAAGATGAGGGGTCAAACTGCAATATACC
The DNA here is from genome assembly GCA_963682175.1 of Triglochin maritima. Lineage (NCBI taxonomy): Eukaryota > Viridiplantae > Streptophyta > Magnoliopsida > Alismatales > Juncaginaceae > Triglochin > Triglochin maritima. The sequence goes on along the minus strand of OY821774.1, from coordinate 11,025,309 downwards.
CTTTTGAAATAAATTTTTTAGCAATAATTGTTTTTAAGTTGTTGACAACATTTGAAATTAAACGAACATTTGTTGCATGTATGCAGTCAAGAAAGATTAGGAAAACTTTCTTCTGTTAGGAATGGTGACAAAATGCATAGGTGCCTGTTTTGTTTTAAGAATCTTGTGGAAGTTGAATCTAATAGATAGAAATCCTCCGATGTGTGTTAGTAAAACTTACCAAGAAAGAAAAAATTATGGTGTTGTATCTGTCTAAATTACTAACAATATTAGTACTTGAAAACTCAAAATTAAACCTTATATTTCTTCATACTTGTTAATGAATACCTAAAGACCACCCGCCGCAAAAAGTGATCGGAAATTTCTTCCCTCCTTCTTTCTGAAACTTATGTGCATACATTTGCTTTGCTAAATACGTAAAGACTATACCTCATGATAATTGAAAATGCCGTTCACCAAACAACTTATATTGCAAAATAAAGCGGTGGAGGGGATCGAGAATGAAACATTATCTCCTGTAGATATCCCATGTTTCATAGTCATTCAACATATCTTAACCACCATGTTACATCATTCAAAGCACGGGCTAATTAACTACACGTGGTTAATCAAACGTAAGTGTTTACGTTACGCTTACTGTATAGTACCGATTAACTTTTGGTCTGACGTGTCTAGTTTACTCATGAAACATGTTTGCTAATTAATTAAAGCTCATGGTATGTAGCTTTCAGTTTCTGAATTCTCTTTAGCCGTTTCAATCAACTACGACTACGTGTTAAACATGACAATATACGTATACGTTTATAAGTAATATAACCTGAAAGTATTGTCTATACCTCTGCTTTTGGGAAATGCTTACAAACTTGGTTCGCAAAACCCTAAACTTATGTCAATTTCCTTACAAGTATGGTTCAGAAAACCCTAAATTTATGTATGTCAGTTCTTTGCTCTTGTGAGTTATCACTTAGTTGGCACATTCTCAACCATTGTTCACATAATATTTTTCCAAAACTCTGAAATAGAAATTTTAGTTGAAGAGATTTTATTCTCACGTTTTATTTACAGCACCTTTTCTCTCCTCGACTCATAGGTTCATTGAACCAAATCCTCATGATTGTGTATTTTCCTTAAGTTGTTGTATAATAATCCCAATGCAAGATTCCACCTTTCCAAGACCCTCTCACATCACACTATCTACACCAACAACCATCCCATCCCATCCCATCCCATCCCAAACCAAACCCACACTTTTCTCAATATTTATTCCATTTCAATATTTATTTATTTTATGTAAAATATAAAAATCCCATTTTCTATAACAAACACACCCCATTCCATTCTTCCCTTCCATCCCACTTTTTTCCCAGCCAAAACCCCCAAAAGATCCAATCTTCCCGGCGAACCGATAACAGATTCCGCATTCCGACGACGACCCAATTCCGGATTCGGCCTTTTGATCCGCCATGTGTGGCGGCGTCATCATCTCCGACTTCATCTCAGCTCAGCCAAAGCGTCTCACCGCCGACTGCCTCTGGCCCGAGAGGGACCTGAAGAAGAAGAAGAAGAAGGGGAAGAGGAGTGGATTCGGAGGGTTTGGGGATGACTTTGAGGCCGATTTCGAGGAGTTCGAAGAGGGTTTGGCCGGGAAAGGTGTTTTTTTTATGTGGAAAAAAATGTTTTTTGTGTATTGTTTTTGTCACCTTTTATTTTATTTTAGTTTTTTTGATGTCCCTATACTGCTGGTGGGAATTTTGGTTTGTTCTGTTTCAGTAGTTTGTTGTAGAGTTCTGCGATTCATATAATGCTGTGATTGTGGAAACCTCAGATGCTTTCTTTTCTAACTTAAAATTTTGGTTTCATGATTTAGGTAGAGATTGATGTTTCTAGTTTGTGTTGGTTTGGTATAATTGTCCTTCCATCTGGCTTGTAGTTTTGAAGTAGTTAGGCTCCTTTTGATGACTTTAAAACATGGATATTACTTTTTTTGTGATTTTAGATTTTTAAAATTTGATTTTGAATAGTAAAATTCATCTTACAATGGAAAACTTCTCTTTTGCGCGACCTTTTGATTCCAGGAATAATAAGTTCCTTTTTTGTTTTTTAAATAACCTAGCATTTTAGCATCAACCTTCATTGTTATTTGCTATTTTTATTTTTTTCTAATTCATAATATGTAATTTTCACCTATTTGTTTATATCATCTCGAATTTGTAATGAGATTTCTGCTTTTCTTTGGAAAAGTAGCAAAAGTTTGTGAATTGTGAGCGTTTTGTTCTACATATGGTCTATGTCCTACATATCAATTTTGTGTTTGACATGCTTTCATCAATCTTGTTGGAATCTCCTTTTATCTTATACCATAATATAAAGGAGGAAAGCTAAGAAAAATAAAAGGGTTTGTTAACTACTGATGCTTCTCTTCAGAAGTACAACTTTCTTGTATTCTGTAAATTAGTTAAGATTTGGTAGTGTTGGAGCTTAGTTTGAGCTTTGAAATGAAAACATTAGTGCGTTGAATTCTCTTACAGCCAATTGAGAAATCTCAAAAGACAACGCAAGGTGCAACTTCAGTTGCCAACACAAGACAATTTGATAGAATTTACCCCTGAAGAATGAAACGCAAGTGTTTAATTTGTATTGAAGTTGGGTGATGTTTGATTCCATAATCCAAGATAAGTTCCAATCTACAGATAGAATTGTCCGTCTCTATGCATATGCTTTTTATTGGAATTAAAATTGGAGCATGCGTTTAAATTAGTTTCATTGGAGTTTTTTTCATCATCTTTCGCAAATTAATTTTATGCATGATACAAGAATCTAAAAGTCAGCTGTTAATTGTTCATGTAAAAATGCTTTTGATTTGGTGATCAGCAAAAGCAGTGTCCTTATTGTTGTTATCTACCGATATGTATTTATTTCATTTGTTTGACATCCACAGAGCTCCATACCACTGTAAGCCCTGTCGAGGTCAATGAAACTATTGAGAAATGTTCCAAGAGAAAGAGGAAGAATCAGTATCGAGGAATTCGACAACGACCATGGGGGAAGTGGGCTGCTGAGATCAGAGATCCTCGCAAAGGTGTCCGCGTCTGGCTTGGGACGTTCAACACTGCAGAAGAAGCTGCAAGAGCTTACGATGCAGAAGCTCGGAGGATCCGGGGCAAGAAAGCCAAGGTTAACTTCCCTGAAGACACTCCAGCTGCGACAACACCGGAAAAAATTGCAAAAGCTTCTCACCCAAATCCAGCAAAAACAAACTCATCCTGGAAACCTGGCCTGAACCAAGGAACTAATTACATGGACATAGGCCATGATTTCTTCTCTCCTTTCCATCCGATTGACGATAAGGAATCAATCGTTCAATCTGCTTATCAGGATCCTCTTCCCCCAATGAAATCCACCAAAACCGTTGGGCAAGGTGGTATGTATTTCCCTTGTGATCAAAACAGTTTTGATTGCTCTGAATTTGGTCTGGAAGCAGAGTTCAAGAGTTCAGTTTATCCACACTCCATACCCGAAACCAATGAATTTATGTTTGTGGAAGGCCCTCAGAAGAAACTGAAGAACAACTCCGGGGCAGCTGCTGCGGTGGAAGAGAACTCCAACCCATTGAAACTCTCTGAGGATCTGTCTGCTTTTGAGTCATACATGAAGTTCCTCGAAATTCCCTATCTCGAAGGCAGCCCGGAGGAATCAATTGATAGCCTGTTCAGCAGCGATGCAACTCCGGACGGTAGCGAGAGCCCTGTCAGCCTGTGGAGCTTTGACGACATGCCAGTCGGTGGAGCCACCGCATTCTGAAATTGACAAAGTAAGCAAGCAATATATATATTTGTTTCAACCATTTCTTTATCAACTAGTATATATTCTCCTTTTAGTTGAGTGGACAACCCCCTTGTTTTTGTTGTGTGTACCATAGCAGGTGTATGAGCATCAGCTTTATGCAAGTCCTACATTGCACCCGTTGGCTTAATAAAAAGTAATTAACCATATGGCCACTAATGCTTGGTCTGTCTCATTTCTGTTCTAGAATAAGTAATGTTCTTGTAATATGCATTTGTACTAAGAAAACTGTGCGATCTATGCAATGTTTCAGAATGTTGTACTAAACATAACATTGAGCAACTCATTAAGTGGTGCTTCTCGTAACCTTTGAGTTGAGAGCTTATTGATATCATTATGATTCATATACTGTCCTTACGTGGAATCCTGATTTCTTTTTTATGGATTTTGGCCCTTTTTGTTTGGTATTCTGCTTTTCTTTTTTTGAAAAAAGTTTCTCCTGTTTATTTTTTAGCAACATATTCTTTTTGGTAACTTCACGAGGGATATTTACTAATGACTGGTTTTATGGGTTTCTTAATTGGGAATTTTTTTGACCCGTCGGAATAGTTTATGGTAATACGAGATGACGAGGACACAAGAAGATGCACATTTTGGGTGATCAGTCAAGCTCACAAGTCACAACAATCAATCCAACGGTAAGTTGGAAATTAAACTTGAGTTTGGAGAAATTCTGCAATTTACTGTTGTCATAGTGACATGGTTGATTTTGTGTTACTTGCAGATTTCTCACTTTTACTTTGAGATGAACTCTCATTTTTTGGGTTAATCCAAGTTATCAACTTCTCAGATATATTTTGACATCAATTTACCTTTTTTAAAATAATTGATGACGTCCTTAAGCTCCTTCCGAAATTTTCAAGTGTATTAAAGTCAGTATCCTTTCAACAATATGCCCATACAACGTCACTTTGATTTCAGGTTTGGGCCCTAACCCTACCCAACCTGAAAAATTCGGGTTTCCGAAATCCCGAATCGGGTTCAACCCAACCCGACCCAAAATTTTCGGGTTGGGTTGGGTTGGTTCGGGTTAGATCCGGATCAACGAAGAAAAAACCAAAGTTCACCTAAAATTCAACATTAGATGTCACCTTAGATAGCCAACTTTAACACAAACAAATTAACAATAACAACAATCATCTTTGTACCAAACCAAACTAAAACAAATTGAATTTAAGATACATAACAGGGAAAATAAAAATACATGAAGCACACATCAAGTCAATACATAAACATCAAGCATAACACGCATCATAGTGAAAGTAAAAATACATCAAGCACACACCAAGTCAATACATAAACATCAAGCATTCAAATTTCACAATAAAAACTAAAACACTTGAGCAAGCCTCTCCACAATGTCTTTATCTTTTGAAATAGCTAAAAATACAATACAAAACACATATAAGATGATATTCATAAATATTAAAGTGATTGCAAATGTAATTGATCCATACCTAAAGTCTCAAGTTCTTGAAGCTCTTCCAAACTTGTAGGCAATTCAACTTTAAGGTTTCCTCACACCCAATCTTGTCTACAAATTAGACATTCAACAAGCTTTGGAGTCAGTGAACTGCGATAATCACTAAGAATACGTCCACTTGTACTAAAAGTTGATTCAGAAGCAACTGTTGAAACTGGAATAACAAACACATCTCTCGCTATTGTTGCCAAAGTGAGGTACTTGTTTGCTGTAAACTTCCACCAATCCAACAACACAAAACTTGAATTATCATCTTCACAACTTTCATCCAAGTACTTGTCCATTTCTTATTTTGCATTTTGGTTGTCCTCTTTCAATTGTTTTTGGAAATCAAACCTAAATTGATTGTCATCAATGTCTTCATCAATACCAAGATTTGACTGGACAACAATATGTATATCATGTGCATTCTCATTCCCACTACGAGAGGCAATTTCAGACAACTTGTATTCTTCAAAAAGAGTTTTCAATTTCTTCAACACTGTTTCAGTTTCTATATCAATCTCATCTTCAGTACTATATAATTTGCCATAACAAAACCTCACGAACTTAATTTTGTATCGAGGATCTAAAATCATTGCAACTAACAACATTTCATTCACTTTAATACTTTAAAGTCATAGAAGACAGATGTACATCACTATTCTTGGACCATTCCTTCAACACATTATCAACCAAATACACTTCATTGAAGTAAAGATTTGACGTAACATACAAAGTCTCTGATAGATGCTTCGTTGACTCATAAAAACGTCTCAAAATTCTAACCAAAGTACGAGTTTTCACCCAATCGGTTTCTGTTGGAATTTCTTAACCAACATCACTAACAAATAATGAAACTTGTTCTTCCATCCGTTCAAAGGTTTTTTGATACTTCAAAGCATTATCCAACATTTCATATGTTGAATTCCACCTAGTATAAACATCCAAACTCAAGCCTTTTTTCGAAGTTATGCTTTCTTGTTCAACGCATGCTTTAAAGTGTTGTCCTCTTGCAGTAGAGCTTTTGGTGTATTTTATAGCAGTACAGATTCTTTTTATAGAACCATCCACATCTGCTAGTCCATCTTTGACTATAAAATTAAGTATATGAGCACAACATCGAACATGAAAAAATTGTCCACCTAATATTAGACTATTCTTCTTCACCAATTTGTTTTTCAAGTATTCAACAACAGTTAGATTTGCACTGGCATTATCAAGAGTGATGCAACCAACTTTTCCAATTCCCCAATCAAGAAGAAACAACTTAATTGTTTTACCAACTTCTATGCCTTTATGATGCATTGCATACATTGCATCATATGTCTTTAATTTAGATTAATTTTATATCAATAAATGCTACTAAGGTATGTGTTTAGTCTTATTTACATAATACAGAGACCTGAATGCAAATTACCCATATCCCGAGCATAAACACGTGCAAAAGACTCATTTCTATCATAAAGACCGGTTCAAGATTATCGGGATTCAAATTGAAGTTCATCCAAGCATAAAAGCATTCAAAGACCTAATTACAAAAAGGTCAGGGACTTAATTGCAAAAGCCGAGGACCCGACTGCAAATTACGAGTACCAAAAGATTATTTTGGAGAAGTTCTAAAGAGAAATCAATTTGGATCTCCAAATATATGAAGAAATTAACTCGGATCTCCAAAGATATGCAATAATTAATTCGGACACGCAAAGGACAGCTAAAACATGCCATAAACACATAGGAAAAATCCGGATCGATTCCGAGCCAAAAATGTGGCGATTCCGCCGCACCTCATGTACAAAATGCAGCGATTCTGCCGCACAAAAGTCGATTCGTGCGCTCAAATTTTTACCAATGTTGTATTGACACGTGTACGTTCCTTTTATGTATTAGGATCCCCGGTTGATGCTATAAATAAGGCTGAATCATGTATTGGAAGGGGCTCCTCTCCTCATCTTCTTTTTAGCAATAAAATTTTGTTCTTTTATTTTGTGTTTTTAGTTTTCTTTTGTAGTTTCTGTAAGACCCCTTTCTCCTTCCCTCCATCCATGAGTTTCTAACTCTCTCTAAAGGGTGGGGGTGACGGATTTAGGGTGATGAAAGAAGAATTACGTTATTATTTTAATTTCGTGTTAGTATATTTTGATTACTTGAATTTATGTTGAGTCATTTGTCATGTAATGTTTTATAACTAATGTGATTTATTATAAGTTTCAGAATTCTCTAATCAAAACCCGATATCTAAACCTCCACCCGCTGGAATCTCATTCATCTTTGCTTTATTTTTTTTAGTTTTTGTTGTTCTTGCTTTAGAAATTAATTAAAAAAACCAAAAATCTCAAACCAAACATATTTCTCTCTCTTTCTTCCTTAATTCGAAAATCACAAAAATAACAATATCTCTCCCTCCATGTGTTCGACCCGTACTTGTCACGTCTTCATTAACGCCGTGCACTTGCGGTATAAATTTAATTCTCATCAAGTTTTTGGCGCCATTGCCGGGGAGGCGACGAAGTTTTTTTTTTGTGATTTCGATTCTATCCAGTTTATCGTGTGCGCGATCTAACTATTTGGGTTTGCGGTTCAGGAGATAACAGAGTGCGCGGAGAAATCCGGGCACAGTTGGAGCAAGAAGGGCGGCGGAATCGCCGCACACAAAGAACAACTTGCGACGGATTCACCGCACGTTTGAAGCATCTGGGCTTCAATTTTTTCTGAAGTCGTCTCCATCTCTCGGTGGACGCGTAGAGAATCTGGGAATTTTTTAGAGCGGGCGGCGAACCCGTCTGAGCATTGTGGAGGTAACTTTTCTTGCCTTTCTCGTAAAATCTTAATTTTCGAAAAGTTCCTTTTCGTAGAGCTGCACGTGTTAGGGCAAAATTCCATAATTGGCAATAATTCAACTCTGACCTAAAAATTGGCAAAATTAGAAGGACTTAGTGCATGCATCATATAATGTTTTGTTTGCATTATTTTTGCTAAATTCTTGCAAATTAATTCTTGTTGAAGAGTGCTGGAGGTAAGGTACGTGCGCGATTTTTTTTATCGATTGCATTTAAGCATATAATCTAGTTTGCATACAACCTTGCAATTGCCCCTACTAAAAAAACCAATGTTTGACTATCTTTGCTAGATTTAAGTTAAACTATCTTAAGGGCAACTCCGTAGGAAAAGATACGGTGAAGATTTCATCACCCTTCCGTGGCCCACAAATCACAATCCTAAAGTGTCACCCAAGCCTTAAATTAAAATCAATCAAACATTGGCCCCTAAGGACTCAGACTCAATTAAGAAGAAGATTGGTTCGACTTGCTATGACTTGAAGCTGATCGAATTTAATTTGGTGTCTAGAAAGTATTTTTGTGTTGACGTAAGTCTTCCAAGCTAAGTAGTTGTCTAATTGGCACCGACTCTGTCGGAAACGCCCCCACTAGCTATACACTGTCTGGCCAAGTTGGTTTGATTAGTGAGGGAGGTGAATCAAGCGAGCCAATTCGACTCAATCAGTTAGGAGTCGTCTAGAATTAGGCTCCCTTAGGTCTAGGATTGTTTGAACCGTGCTTGTTTAGGAAACTTCTGACCAACCCTCTCATTTATCTTTTAGAGTTAAGTTTCCCTTCTCCTCTGAGTCATCTTCTTCTCACATTTTTCTACGTTAGAGTCTCCTCCCCTTTAACTCTCTGGTAGCGTTGTTAGGGTCGAGTCGAGCATTTTTTTACGAGTTTAGTCTCGTGGTGGTGTGAGTGGTCGACTCTAGAGTTCTTTGTGAAGATGGATGGTTACATGGGCGACCATCCATATCATTGTTGGGACCAGGACAATTCGTCCTGGTATTCCGGATCCATGCAACCTGGGGTGGCTCATACAAACACCTCGTATGGTTGGGATAATCCTAATTGTGTGACTGAGCAACCTTCATATTGGGGTAACATGAGAGAGACACCGACTGCTAGACCACAATCTTGTTATGTTGGATCATATGCTGATCGACAAACTGAGACATTACAACAAACTTTGGCCTCCTTCATGCGTAGGACAGACAACATGAGTGCACCGGTGACTCCAGTAGCCGTACCGTGCGACTGTTGTGGGTTGAGTGATCAAGTTATTAGGGAATGCCCTTATGTTCCCCAGAGCCTGAGTATGAGCATACCTTTTCCCAAAATGCTCAATATGACTATTACGCATCCGCGTACAACCCGAGAGTGATGGATTCGTGGAGAGACAATTCATATCCAAATTCTTATACTTCATTTTCACCTCAGTATCCTCCTCCCGAATACCCAGAATTCTACCAACACCCCACTTCAAATCATTGGACTTATTCTCAGCCCACCAACACCCAACCTCAAAATTTCTGAAGATCTGACTTGAACCTCATAGTTGACTGCATACCTGATTCCCTGGAACAAACTTTCCTTACGTTCATGGAAACCACTCAACAGTCCGTACAAAATATGGTACTGCAATTGAGTCAAATGTCGCAGCAATTACGTAAACGTGAGGAGAGTAGTTTTTCTTGTCAACATGAGGATTCATCTTTTGATATCGAACCACCACCACATCCACAAAGTCAAAGCACAATTTTTCAAAGTCAAATTCCTAGTCGGTCTGAGGGACTTGGGGTTTCAATTCACGATCACTTAGTGGAGGATTCGATGCAAATTGAGAAAAACATGGACCAATTTCATTATGAGTCAGCACAGGATTGTGCCCTATCTTCTTGTCCCGTGGCCCTTGAGCCACATGATCTTCATGTTGTGTCTCTTAAGGACTCACCTCTGGTGGAGCAAGATCTCCCTAGTACCCTCAATTTCAAACAACCTGATGAGAGTCTGCCTCTCACCATTGTTCCTGATCATCTTGGAAGTGATGGAACATCAAACAACTACATAGCTGATGAGGGTATTAGAAGTTCCTTAGAAGATACCTTGGGTATGAGACCCACTTTTTGTTCGCCTGGTGTGTCAGACATGCCTAATGAAACTCTGGACCTTGTTCCGACGCACCAGCCAGTTGGTTGGAGAGTTTGGATTGACGATCATAACTTCAACACCGCAACAAGAGAAACTTTTCTTCCGTTGCCCCTTATTTCCCAAACTCTCGAGAGGTTCATGCTCTTTCAGTTTAATCCTTTGAATAAGACGTCTTTGCGTCCAATTCATGAACCTCTCATTTCATCTGATGCTCTTTGTGAAAGGGGCCCACACATGCGTATTCTAGCCCCGCGTGGTGTCATGTTTCCTTTCCAAGTGCATTGACCCACTTTTGAGGTTCCCATTTGATGTCCTTTGACAAATGAAGATGGGAACTTATGTTTGTACATAATTATTTAAAAAAAAGTACAATAAAAGACTCTCTCAGTGAGCATCGTTTGTGTGGGCTCCAACCCTTGAGTATTTGGGCCACATTTGTTTCCTGTATTTGAATCCCTTCTTTAGCATCTCACAGGTTTTGAGGGAATTCGGGTTTTGTCCATCAACATAGCCATGAACTTTCCTTTGTAGTTCACGTTGGTGAGATCTTTCCTTTTTCATGCATAAATCCATGTAGTATCTTTGCATACAATGAGGACAATGCGTGATTTAGGTGTGGGGGGTGTTTATCTATCTATATAGTCTGTTTATTTAAATAAAAAAATTAAAAAAATCAATATTCCATGACATATTTTAAGATTGAACCACCAAACCCGAGTACAAATTGCATTGAGTTTTTGTTCCTTATTATATAGTTCTGCTTGTAGAAATTATGACATAAATCTAAGTTCCAAAGAAATAACTCATTACCCTATAAGACATGTATGCACTTAAATTGGATGAATCAAATATTTGAAGTGGTTAATAAAAAGCAAAGGTTGAGGAAAATATACCGGAAAGTGTGGACTTCTAATAGCAATTAAGTCTTGAGGAAAATAAAAGAGGAATAAAATTGAGGAAAGCACATCTTGCAAAATGATTACAAAAACTCAAGCCTTCGAGTCACTGGTCCGTAGGGGTATCTTAAAACCCGGTAACTTGAGTCTGCCAGCTCGGGATTATCGACCAAACTCGCTACACGAATGCAAAAATGGTAAAAGTGTCAGAAAACGCAAATGTGTTGAATACCGGAAAAAGAAAAAAAATAAACTTTAAGATACTCAAGGCTCAAAGTTAAAAGAATGATTCATGTCATGGTTGATCCGAATGATACTTCACCACCAGAGGAGACGTGCAAAATAATTTAAGCGATAACATGTGTAGAAGAGTTAGTGGTGTGAATATTGGAGGAATGAAGACCAAGTCAGAATTCTTATGAGTTAGATTTATATAATGAGCATGCAAGAATTCTAAGTGAGATGTATAAGGTTGAGGTGGAGATATTGAGAGTTATTAATGAAATGTTGAATTAAGACTTTGTGGGTGAGTCAACTGAAAACTCTCACGAGACAAAATTCGTCCTCTAAGAAAACTTGGGGGTTTAAAGGCTTGTTGCACATGCTAAGTGCAACCGTGATTCCTACGAAAGTGAGTTAGGATTTCCCTGTTTTCATTTTTCATATATTCTGTTTTGCTAGGGACTAGCAAAATCTATGTGTGGGGGTATTTGATGCATTGCATACATTGGATCATATGTCTTTCATTTAGATTAATTTTATATCAATAAATGCTACTAAGGTATGTGCTTAGTCTTATTTACATAATACAGAGACCTGAATGCAAATTACCCATATCCCGAGCATAAACACGTGCAAAAGACTCATTTCTATCATAAAGACCGGTTCAAGATTATCGGGATTCAAATTGAAGTTCATCCAAGCATAAAAGCATTCAAAGACCTAATTACAAAAAGGTCAGGGACTTAATTGCAAAAGCCGAGGACCCGACTGCAAATTACGAGTACCAAAAGATTATTTTGGAGAAGTTCTAAAGAGAAATCAATTTGGATCTCCAAATATATGAAGAAATTAACTCGGATCTCCAAAGATATGCAATAATTAATTCGGACACGCAAAGGACAGCTAAAACATGCCATAAACACATAGGAAAAATCCGGATCGATTCCGAGCCAAAAATGTGGCGATTCCGCCGCACCTCATGTACAAAATGCAGCGATTCTGCCGCACAAAAGTCGATTCGTGCGCTCAAATTTTTACCAATGCTGTATTGACGCGTGTACGTTCCTTTTATGTATTAGGATCCCCGGTTGATGCTATAAATAAGGCTGAATCATGTATTGGAAGGGGCTCCTCTCCTCATCTTCTTTTTAGCAATAAAATTTTGTTCTTTTATTTTGTGTTTTTAGTTTTCTTTTGTAGTTTCTGTAGGACCCCTTTCTCCTTCCCTCCATCCATGAGTTTCTAACTCTCTCCAAAGGGTGGGGGTGACGGATTTAGGGTGATGAGAAGAAGAATTACGTTATTATTTTAATTTCGTGTTAGTATATTTTGATTACTTGAATTTATGTTGAGTCATTTGTCATGTAATGCTTTATAACTATTGTGATTTATTATAAGTTTCAGAATTCTCTAATCAAAACCCGATATCTAAACCTCCACCCGCTGGAATCTCATTCATCTTTGCTTTATTTTCTTTTTAGTTTTTGTTGTTCTTGCTTTAGAAATTAATTAAAAAAACTAAAAATCTCAAACCAAACATATTTCTCTCTCTTTCTTCCTTAATTCGAAAATCACAAAAATAACAATATCTCTCCCTCCTTGTGTTCGACCCGTACTTGTCACGTCTCCATTGACGCCGTGAACTTGCGGTATAAATTTAATTCTCATCACTTTATGACTTGGAACACTAACAAAGCTTAATATCTTTTTGTGTAACTTCCAATTGACATCAATGAAATGATCAGTGAGACACACGTAAGACACTTGGTTCTCAGAAATCCATTGATCAGAAGTGAGGCAAACTCTTTGATCTGAAGACAGTATATTTTTCAATTCTTTCTTCTTTGTTACGAACAACTTGACAACATCTCTAGCTTGAGTTGTTCTAGAAAAAAATTTAAACATTTGTTGGACTTTACTCCTGAAATTCTTAAAACCCTCTACATCCCCAAAAGTTAAAAGGCAACTCATCGACCACAATCATTTTTGTGTAGGCATCTCTACAAACCTCTGGGTCAAACTTCCACAAAGCAAATAATCTAACACAATAATCTTGCAACTTGTAAGTTCATCTACCAATCTAACACAATAAAAGCAAATAAATTTCAAGTTTCAACATGTAAGTTCATCTAATAGTTTCATCTACCAAACTGCACTAAAAAGTGTAAATACAACAGAAAAACAGATAGTACCATATCAAACATAATTCTCATTCAAATTGGTTAAAATAATTTAGCATTTGGTGCAAGACTTCTTTGTACTGCATGCCAATAGCAGTATGGAGATAAGATAAGAACTAACACAAATCAGGGCTGCTCTTAAATGATGCTAAATACTAACTTCTTCTGGATGCAATTCGCTATGGTAATGTTGTTCAAACATGCAGATGAGCATCTTAAGGGCAACTGGGATTCTATTGTCATTCTACGTGATAATTAGAATGATCTCGGCAACACAGCAGAGACAGAGGCAACAAAGACAGCAGTGGCGTCTTTATGTAAGTTGTTCATGCTTGTTGATCTAATTATGAAAATGACTTTGTGGAGGTGATTGGAATTAGTTCGATGCATTTTACTTATGCACAACCCATTGATGAATTTTGAACTAACACGAAGCTTAAGAAAGGAGACTTGTTATCCACATGTAATTTTAAATGAAGTTTACTAACATATGTGGACGGAATTCGACGATGAAGTCGTGTTGGCGTTGATCAACGAAGAAGCCGTGTTGGTGTTGAGCAGTTCGGCGGGATCAACTGAGGGGGTTGACGGGAGGAAGAGGCGAGGAGGCTGGGGAGTGAGGCCGTGAGGGGGAGGAACGATGGAGAGGTTGTCTGCTGTCGTCTGAGGGGAGTGAGGGGGAGGATCGGAAGAGGTGGAGGACCGGAGGAGGGGGAGGACCGGAGGAGGGGGAGTGAGGGGGAGAATCAGAGGAGTGAGGGGTCGATGGGGATTGGGGCTGTCGGCTGGAAGGGTAAGGAGGTGGAGACGTGGAGTGAGAGGGAGGAGGTGGAGTGAGGCTGTGAGGGGGTTAGATTTAGATTTAGGTTATTTTTGTTAGGACGTAGGGCTGTAAGTATGATAGGTTTTCGTCTAGTCGCTGTTCCGTCAAAGTTAAGCGGGTAGGTGGGGTGGGACGGGGTAAAAAAAAATTCGCTACCCACCCCGCGTAAGGATGGACTAGGCTATGCGGCGCGGGTTGGCGGGTTTAATCTTTGTATTAAAGCTAAATACAAAAATTAATTTATTTTCTTTAATATTATCTATTTTAATCAAAGTTAAGTACAAAAATGAAGGAAAAATAAAGTTTTTAAAGTTATATACAAAAAATTAAAGCTAAATACAAACTAAATCATAACTAAATACAAAAAAAAAACAAAAAAACATATAAGGCTTATGCGGGTTGCGGGTTATGCGGGGTGGGTTGGGAGAAAACCGCAACCCGCCCCGCTTATTATGCGGGTTGTACGGGTGGAGGGTTGGCGGGTAGCAATTTTTTGTCCGCAACCCGCGTTGGGCGGGACGGGTTGCGGGTAAAATTCAACTCATTTACAGCCCTATTAAGATGGAGTGATGGACAATCAGGATTGGATGTGTTGGGGAAAATTCGGTTTTTGGTTTGGGTCAACCCGACTTAAAAAATCGGTTTTAAAATTGTTTCAACCCAACCCAACCTGAATTCCTTCCCAACCCAACCCGACCACTCGGGTTCGGTTCGGTTTTCGGGTTCAATCTGACCCGTGTGCACCCATAACAACATGCATTAATCCTCTGGTAGATGGTAATCTACGCCCATAGATGTTAAAGTCAAAAGTTACTCGACTGACGTAGAAGATAAATCAGTTTGATTTTTTTGCATCTACGCCCTTCATTTTAGGGCAAAATTGTGCTAATGCCCTCCAATTGAGTAGTTGTAACTTTTATCCTCCGATTAGAATCATATTGTCAATAACACTCTTTGTGACGACACTCTCTTCATTTTAGTCGTGGTTGTGCGGATACAAATAAATATGATCTGGGTAATGCTAGAAACATCATCATATTAACTTTTCAAATTTACCGCATATTGTCATTGTTACACATTTTGACATTGACAGTATTATTTTTGGGGGACGGGAACTCTCTATTCACTCACGTTTTGCTACTCTTCAAGATTGTACATAAAAAAATATCTTGTCAGAGTTTGAGCTATCGTAAGACTTTAGGTGTGTTTGGTATGGGCTTCTCGGCTTAACATCACCCACAAGAAGCCATCTCATCTGAAGAAGCCCTTGAAGGTGCTCCTCCCTCCCACATGAGAAGCCGTTTGGCTGGACAATGGCAAATCCTACAAATGCCCTCCAAAACCAACATTTCCCCTTTTCTTTGGCCCCTTCTCCAAGCAACCGTTCTGATTCGCCAGTGTTGTGCCTCACCCCTCATCCCCATCGACTAATGTAAACTCATGTGCAACACCGTTGCATCACCTTCAATGCCAATCGAGGTTTAGCCTAATTGAGATATTTTTAGTCTTGAGATAATCAAAATCAACAATTTCATTTACATGTTCGATTTTTTTTTTAAAATAAGATTTTTGCTTCCATACTGTTTAGAAACAACTTATTTCACTTCATGTCATCTAAAAACATGAATTTGCTCCGTAAGTTATTATAGTAATGTCGTTACAATAGGGTGACCAAGGGCGTACCCACCTTAGTGTCAGGTGGGGCACGTGCCCTACCATTAAAATAATAATGAAGTTTCAATTTTATTTTAAAGAAAAAGGAAAAAAAAATTCCCATGTCAATTTTATTTTAAAGAAAAAGGAAAAAAAAAACTCCCGTGCCTACATGCTACTGTCTGATACTCTATTGAATTACTACTCTCACTTCATTGGTTGAATTACTAATAGCATGAGAGATCAAATGTTAAATGATTATTTGGTTATTTATCTAGAGAAATATTTGTTTTTTGGGTATTTACATGAATGCTATTATAAACCAATTCTAAAATATGAAAACTCGTCAAGAACAATTGTAATAATTTTACCGAACTGCTAAACTTCGCCCGCGAATTACTTAAATCGTCCGCGCCAATTATTATTTTGTCATTATCTCATTTTTACTTATTTCTGCTCTCAATAGACTCTTCTCTTTTCATACTACAACAAAAATTAACCATGAAAATAAAATCGGAGTATGAATACTTGTAACGGAACCTGAAATAATTGTAACCGAAATCTTGTAACGGACTGTATAATTTGAAATAACGCACCGTATAAATTCAAGATTTAAAAAAAACCCCGGTGTGTTTGCAAAAAATGCCTCCCCCATATTTTTGCAGACGTTCTGATTTTTTATACTGGACATAATGGATATTAAATGGAATGTGAATGACAAAATGATAATTGACGTTGACAATTTATGTAATTTGCGGACGATGAACAGTAATTCCCTAATTTTAAAGTACCGTTAGTTTGTAATTTTAATTATTTACGATTCTACCTTTTTAAAATAATAATATTTTTGACTTGCAGCTATATTTTGATTGTCTATTGATGCGATAGTAAACAATGTCATGCCATACTTGGAATCCTGAGCCACGGAATGTGACCTACGTTTTGACTTTTACAAGTAAAATAAGGGTATATGTGAATCAGGTTGATCATGAAAACCGAACCAAACGAACCGAATGAGTCTAGTTGGATTGGATTTTAGCATCACTGAAGGCAAAATCAATCGGGACTAGGCGGCTAGCTGAATTAAGAGACTTCTAATTTTGAGATAATCGAAATTAGATATCGAATCTCAATAATTTCATTAGTATGTTCAAGATGTTTGAGATTAAAGGAAGGCAATGGTCCCCACAGTAAACCCGTAGTAGTTCACCTTTGTTTCCCAAATTAGGCCGGCACCGAAAAGGCCGACTCGAACCGCACCCAAACCCTCCCTCTTTCCATCCCACTAATGGCGTCAGCCTTCCGAGCCTGGGCTTCGGATCTCCCGCGCCGGCTCCGGTCGATCCCCTGGTCGACCACGGCCACGGAAGCCACCTCCGCCTGCTTCTTCCTCACCAAGGTCGCCTGCGCCGTCCACCTCGTCAACGCCCACCTCGTCGGCGTCGGCCTCGTGCAGGGCCCCAGCATGCTCCCCACCCTCAACCCCTCCGGCGACGTCATCCTCATCAACAAGCTCGCCCCCCGCCTCGGGAACATCCGGGTCGGGGATCTGGTTTTCTATCGGTCCCCCATCGAGCCGAAGAAGACGGTGGTTAAGCGGGTCATCGGGTTGGAGGGCGATCAGGTCGCGTTCGTTGATGGGAATCGGACTCAGAAAGTTGTTGTGTGTTTCTTCTTCTTATCCTCTTTGCTTGCTTTTCAAATTGAATGTGAAATACGAGTCTAATATGGTATGGATAACCTATCGGACGGGACGTTGTAGGTGGTATTACATTGGGACAGGGTGTTTGGAATGTTAAATGGATTTACTTTTCGAGAGCATCGGTTTGGGGAAGTTAGGGAGTGTCAGAGAATAGTCTCGTTGATAACTTTCTCTTGGGTTATAAGTTGTAAGGTTCATCCACTCATCAGTCATCACCAATTGGTCTTGAGTTGGATACCCAAGTTTCAATAGAGAGTTTCGGAGAATTCTATTGGTTCAATGCAGTAGATTCAAATTGCAGTTATGTTGGTTTTTAAGTTCTTTTGGAGTAGGAGGGGAAATCCTTCTAGAATAGTGTTGTTTGGTAGGAATGGAAATTCGTCGAGAATGGTGTTGTTTTCAGACCTCTTATCAAATGGAAAATGGTGGAAGTCATGTTACAAGTGAATTTTATGTCGTCAAACTCCAAGCGTCCTGTAAATCAATAACTTCAGCTCTCCACTTGAACCAGCATTTTACTACAAGTCTGCACAAGAATTACTCAATTGGGTGCCTTTTAATATGGTAGTTGAACTTGTAGTTCAAAAAATATGTTGTTTGTAAATGACTCGTTTGATTGATTGCATGTATCCTGTAGGATTTGAAATTAACTTGTCATGCGAAATGTTGAATTTAAAATTCAATATTTAACCACATTGAAATGATAATTTAACCTTTATGATGAATATCTATATCTATTTATTTTGTCTGCATGTTATTTGGACTCCGAAGATATGGAAGTTGAATTGTTTGTCTACTAAAGGAAAACAAAAAACATGATATTGCAAAATGAGGAAAATGAAAGCCCATCATGTCAATTTTTGGAAATTGGCAACTTTAATAACAGACCCAAACACTACATTTCAAGTTTTTTGGATGTTGACAATTTTAATCACAGACCCAAATGCTAAAGTAAGCTTCTATTGTGGTATTATTTTGTTTATCAATTTTCTCCTCCTGATGTTTGGTGTTTTATAGGTGGCAAAGGATCATATTTGGGTGCAGGGGGATAACTTATATGTCTCAAGGGATTCGAGGCAATATGGAGCTGTTCCTTACGGGCTTGTTTTGGGCAAGGCCTTTTGCAGGGTGAGCCTTCTAAGACATTGTGTACAAGTCATTTCAGTTTAATATGATTTGGTTAGATTTGATCCATCCTCCTAATTGATTTTTTTTTCTTTCTTTGCTTTAGATATTGCCACTTGAAGATTTTGGAATGCTGAAACAGGAGTAGTCATTTTATCATCGCTGAGATAGGTAGACACTTCCTCTTGTTCTAAGTGATTTTTTTGTTTATAGTTTTGTTTGTAGTTGATATTTTTGATGCTCTTCTCTGATCAACAAACCATTTTTTCATTGTTACATATAAAGTATTATGAAGAAAGTCCAAAGGAATGCTAGTTCTCCAGTCAAATACATTTTTTGCTGGTATTTGTTTTTCATTTCTTAGGAATTAGTGCCCCCTTTTGAGTTTTGTGGACAATACTTGGCAATGAATTTGCACTTAATGAATATAAAATTGTAGAAATTCTTATGATTGGCATACTTGACCTTTAGCTTGCCATCTTGAATAAAAGTTGCATGATCCATGTTCTTGCATTTCTGTGTCAGTCACTATCTATCTTACAAGAAATATCAACTCAAACCTTAAACAAAATAGCGTTTATCACTGAGGAAATCAGAAAGCATTTGTTAGTTCACTTTAATGATGATTAGGCAATGGTGTATTGCGAGGACAAATGATATTTTCGTAAGGCAAGGAATTAGATATGTTTGCATTTCTCCTGAGCTATGATGTATATTCGTTCCTGATTCATGTTGCCAGCAGGAAATACGTCTCTCATGTGCATTTCCTGGAAGATATATGTCTATCTCACACAATCAGCTATAAAATAAAAACCCTCTCGTGTGCATTGCTCCTGTGATTTCTTGGAAGATAGGGAATTCGGACCTCTTTTAAGCAGCATTTGTGCAAAATTATGAACCAAGTAGCATATGTTCTCTGGAGAACTTTTTGAATTCCTTTTGGGAACCTGGACTCAATCAAATTATCAGAAGTTCAGCTATGCCTAAGCAAAAAAAATGTGTTGAAGTTCCACAGTTATGTCAGTTCTGATGGAGCCAAAAGTTAGTGTCTTTTGGCTTTTGGATTATAATGGTTTTCATTAAAATGATTTACTAAATTTCTGTATATCTTATATTTTATCACGGAAAAGGCTGTGTAGAGGCTTTAGGGGTAAGTAATGTTTGACGTGTTATTATTTTGTGTAAGTAGGTTAATTGTACGAGATGCATTTACCTTTTATCTAATGTAAACCACACTAGTAGATGCACATCCTTAAGTTATTTTAGTGTTAAGCTGTATCAATATGATGTTTCTTGTCTCGATGTGTTTTGCAGGCCACCTTCAACATGTTCTTGGAGCAAGTTGTGATTTGAAAAGCACTTATTGATCATTTTTCCTAAGTCGATTTTCTCCAAGTTTAGCTGTGTATGTGTTTGCTCTCCACCATATGATGCACGAAGACGGACTGATTTTTTTGAATTTCCTAACCTGCTGCTGGTCAGTTTTGTGGCGTTGTATTGTTTGAGCCAAGTATGGTGTCCAGACATTTTTTTCATACAGTAGCGACGAGAGCATGGAGAAACCGAGAAACAACACTGAAACTGAGGATACTGCAGAATTTTTCCGAAGAAAATGTCAAAACAATACAAATTTTAGATCAGACATTGTATTCTTTTTCTCTAGACAAAATTTGTCTTGGACATGTTCATATATCGAATGACATCAACAAAATCTAATCCTTTGATATTTGAAATGATTTTATTTTACTTGTGTGCGTTCGGTGTGTTCGGCGATCTTACGAGCTCGATGGTAGGTTTGCCGATGCATCTCCTTGATTGGATTTGAACACAGGGAGAGGTAACGAAGCTGAGGGGGAACTTAATTGATTTGCTTAGCTGGAGTTTTAAGAATTGAATATTTAGATCCCACCAAATTAACCATAGTTTTTAATACCTGGAAACCAAAATTTTGCCCGTGTGTGTAAAGCACGTGGTTGTGTGTACACTTCTACAGTTCTTATTAAACATAGGATCAGATTCGGGAATATATAACTGAGCCTCAGATCTTGGAAGAACTGAACAGAAAAAAAACACAAACAGAAAGGAGAAGTAAAAACAGTCACCTCGTCGGGAAAAAATTTAAAAAAGAACCAAAAGAAGAAAATTTATTAGTTCTAAAACTTTGGGGCATTCCGAGAATTGAACTCGGGACCTCTCGCACCCTAAGCGAGAATCATGCCACTAGACCAAATGCCCTCTTGTGTGAAGGTTTTATACTTATTTACTAGTATACGTGTTAACTAAGAATAGTTTCATGTCCACATTAGCATGTGAATTTTCATTATTTTTGTTGGTATAATAAATAAGTACTTGGTGCCTTCTTATTCATGCTCATTGGAAAGAGGATTACATAACCAAAACATATACTACCTCCCACACTAATTACTTGGAGGCAAAACTTCCTGAAATTAAGTGTAGAAAGAAAACAATACAAACCAGAAACCAAAACGAGAAAAAAAATCCCCATTCAAACCAACAAACACCAAGTACAGCACTTCCAACTTGCTTTTGCTCTATTACATAATCACTTGGTGCCATTGACTGCAATTGCTTCATCCACTGCCCGAGGAACCTTCTCAGCCTGAATCATTACATGATTAATTATAACCAGAAGTAAGCAAGATGAAATAACATTATCTACAATGTTCTTTTTTTTTGCTCCAAAGTGCACCAATATTCCTATCCTTTCCTTTTCTCAAATTTTCTATTAGCAATACCTATATGGAGAGCAACATGTTGTCTGATTACACCACGAATTATAAATATATCGAATACGTCAATGTATCTTTAACCAGAAGAAAGCGATATCTGGCAATCAATAAATTTTCAACCCTTTCCACTCTTACTAGTACTGTATAATGTTCTTGAGAATTATGGCTAATAATAGGTATATAAAGAAGCAATTTCAAAATTTCAGATCCAAAGAATAATAACTTACCAAGGGCTTATATTTGAGGCTGTAAAACATCTCGAGGTAGCGACGTGTTTCGCGCCTCTCAAGGTTCGAAACACACTTCCAGAAGCCATAGATGGTAGTCAAAGTTAACAGCCTTTCGGAGTAGAGTTTCCATGTATACCTGCATTACAGAAGTAAGCTGAATGAGATATTCAAATTGTAGATGAACGTGAATATTTTAGTGGATGTTTGTGAGACTCGACTCGTACTTCTCGTGAATTCGCTTTAATCCTCCCTGAGAAATGACGTCCCAATGGCCAGGATCTCCCATGCACTTCTCGAAGAAGTCGGCAAGGATTTGAGAAACTTTGTCACCCTGATAAGGATCGATGTGAAAACCAGAGACACCATCCACTATGATCTCACCAGGGCCACCATGGACGGTTGCGAATGTTGGCAATCCGCAAGTCATGGCTTCAACAACTGTAAGACCAAATGCTTCATAGAAGGCAGGCTGAAACGAAAATCATATAAGCACATTCAGACATTCAATTTTGTTTCATATTGATTGGGGAAGAATTATTTGATTAATATGAATATACACTTTTATCAGGATTTGTTATGTTATGGACTTAAATTTTGTTTATCAAGATAGTGCAGACAATTCTACAGAATGACGAGATACAATAACTGAGTTATCGATGTTTGGTAATCGTTTACCTGCACAAAGATTCCTTTGCTATCTGCGATGCAACGGTAAAGTTCACCGTTGCGTACACGGTTCATTTGGGCTGATATCCATCTTATCTGACCATCCAACTTGTACTCCTCAATGAGATTGAACATCTTCTTCAGTTCAACCTGCTCTTCTTTATCCTTGGATTCCTTGCCATGGTCACCACACACAATGACAAGGTTTGCTAATTGTCTGAGTCTTTCATTCTTTCCGTACAACTCGACCAATCCGGTCAAATTCTTAACTCGGTCTAGTCTTGCCATGGAAAATATGATTGGCTTGGTTTTGTCTGCCAACGAGAACCTATACCAGACATAATTAAGTTACAACCTAAACTCAGAAGACCAAAAATGATAATATGAGCCAATGATGCTATGTGATTAACTACCTGTGCTCAGTGTTATCCTGTTGGCTGAAAAGTAGTTCTTCGATTTCGGGATGCAGATGTTTGAGTCGCTTGTCTGCCTCTGTGTATGGGAAGTAAATGTCCATGTCCGCTCCAGGGGAGACGATGTTGAACTTGGGATCGAAGACATTGATTCCGTGGACCACTCGGTAAAGACCGGGCATGGTGAAGGCAATGTGGCTTTCGTATTGTCCCACTGTATTCTTGCTGAGGTGAAACCATAAATTAAATGTAATCAAGATTTATTTATTTTTAGTTACGAGACGGTTGCTATATATGATGCAACATTATTACCTTCCAGCAATTTCTTGGTAGGTGCTGGTGATAATGAAATCAGTGTGGTTCATGGCCAAGAGATCAGCTGTGAATTGGCATGAGAAGTGGTAGTGATCGTCGAGTTTCTTCCAATATAAGTCCGAGTGGGGATACTTAGTTTTCTCTAGTGCATGAGCGATAGTGCACTACATAAACCAGAAAAAAAGTTGAAACTGTTAAAAGAAACTTCATTGATGGTGATATTGGATTAATATTGGTTTGACCCTCTACATGGTTGTTGCAAATAGTATAGTAATAGGGTGGTATGATTCATTCATGTGCTTGAGTGAGCATAATGGACCGCGACCGCAGTATTAGTTATTGCTGAGAAATTACTTAACTAAAACGAACCTGTGTAACTCCCAATTTGTGTGCTAGTAAAGTAGCAACCAGGTTTCCATCACTGTAATTTCCGATGATCAGGTCAGGCTTCCCCTGAAGCTCTCCTGTAATTTCGGCGGCAACATCCTAAAGAAGACAAATAAGAATTTGAAAGTTGTGTTCCATAGCGTTAGATTAGTGTAAGAGGGTATAAAACCATCGGATTACACAAGTAACGATTGTAGAGGTTATACCTCTGTGTATCTCTCCAAGTAAGGCCACACATCGAAACGCGAAATCCACTTACGAAGAATTCCTTCTTCTGTCCTGAACGGCAAGCGAAGAATGTTGGTGTGTTCCGTTCCGTCAACCTTCTCTAGGTGCTGACCGCAAGTCGTGCCTACCGCATCAGGAAGCAATCTAGTCACCTGTTAAAAAACATGAACTTTTAGTTCTTAAAAATTATTCCACAAAGATAATCCTTAACGATTAGAATAAGTCACTTACAATGAGAATTTTGGGAACAATATCAAGGCCTTGCTGCTTTATCCGGAGAAGTATTTCGTTCTCAAGTGCACGGACTTGATCCAAAATGTAGACAACCTGCAAATAGAGTTCAGTCAGATGACCGAATTTATCGTTATATTGCGCATCTATCGTCTTTTAAAGAGAATTGACATACCTGACCTCCAGTGTCGGGGTAACCTAGAACTTTGTCCTGAGCAAAGTATCCATGTGGAGAAAGAATAACAACGTTAAAGACCATTGGGATAGTCGCGAGAAACTTTTCGAAAGTGCACGGGTCAGGTGCCTCGAGAAGATCCAGCAACAAGTGAATGTTCCCAAGCACGCGTCGAGCAGTATCACCCCATCCTCTTTCCAGCCCAAGACTTTGAAATCTAAACATCGTCGCGTAGAAGATTAAAAAAAATGCATCAGTTCATTTATTTAAAGCCTTAGTTTTGATCTTTATAGACAAAGCAATATCAGAAATTGTTTCAGCATATAAAGTTATGGGCATGTGTTTACTTGGTAGCAAAATTCGAATATGTTGTGTTGAGAGGAATCAAAAGCAAGTAGTCCTCTGCCTTCCTTAGAGCAGATTGGAGGCCATTCAGGCTCTGAATTTTGTTGTTCAACATCATGGTCTGAAAGCATTGAGGAAATATTTTAGACCAAATGTTTGTGCTGATGAATTGACTTGAGATCAAATAAAGATATGCTTGTTAAGACAAACTGTAATTTTGTTATATTATATTTCAAACACATCGCTGGAAATTCAATGTTTTCACAAATAAAAACTGATTGATAGAATAAATCCAATTTTCGTCAAGACAATATTTGATTTAGAAAACTCACCGTCCCTTGGTAGTTATGCGTGCGGAGAAAATCAAGGAGAGGATACATGCTATCCTTGTCATTAAACATTTTTGACGAGAGATGCTTGTTTAGGAATTCAACGCCATTCCCGATGTTTTTCGACAGTGTGGGACAAGGGAAAGATGCATTAAAAGGCTCCAAATCAAGCTCAAGAACAAAGTTGCTCCCAGAACTACATGAAACAAATTTCAAGTTAGAGATACTTTGAGTTGAAACTAGAGATCGTGTGGAAGCTAATCAATCTGTCAATAAATTTATGTGCTTACCTGCCATCAACTAGTTCTTCTTTCAACTTTAAGAAATCGGGTGCACTTAACTCCTCGACAGTTAATTCAGTTACATTGACGCGAATATATTCCCAAACTCCAGGCCTTGGACGGATCGCAAGGGCGACAATTGGGGGCAGAACTATTGCCTCCTGCATCAATAATTAGGATACTAATATGAATTACTTAATTTATTTTAAAAAAACTATGTTTGGAACAAGACGGAGAAGAGACAACAAGAACCTGTGCAGCACTCAAAACTTCACCAAATTCTCCATCTTTGAGACCCTTCTTGTCTTCAGCTTGAAATACTGCTTCACACTCTACCAGTATCTGGTGATGTTGCAGCATTCCTTTCCCATGCATAATGAATCTTCATAGCGAAAGACGTAAGAAATTTGTCATACATATATAAATGATCATGAGAAATTCCAGGGTACAACATTGCATTGGGACAGACCTTGAGAAAACAGCTTCAAATGCGTCGGGACAAGCAATCAGAGAGTCGCCAATGCGCTCCTTCAAACTGTGGACACGAGTTAACTTACGGGCAGGCATGGTCTTGTTTGACTTGTTAGAACCCCCTTGCTGCAGAAAAAATATCTATTGGTAGGACTCCAGTATAACCAATCATAATTGGCATGCAATCACTATGATTTTTATGTAAATGATACTAATATGTACAAATGGTGCACAAAGAATAAAGATGCTACAAGGGAAATACATATAAGATCACTTAATCTAACATCATTACGAATAAACAAACGACTGAAAAAATATATTGAGATGTTTTCCAAAGAGGTGCAAACATTGAGATGTTTTCCAAAGAGGTGCAAAAATATATTGAGATGTTTTCCAAAGAGGTGCAAAAATATATTGAGATGTTTTCCAAAAATTAAACCCCAGACTCACTAGAGAATTCCTGTGTATATATATATATATATATATATATATATATATATACAGGAATTCTCTAGTGAGCTCAGGGCTTTATTTCTCTAAATTAAGCCCCCACAATATCCACCACTCATTTCAATTTGTAAGGTAGATTAAGAAAAAAACGGTTATGCTAATGAATGGTGAGATTAACTGTAAATAAGATCCAATGGTGAGATTGTAGGTGGCTTAAACTAAATTTGATGAGCTCTAGGCTCACTAGAGTTTGACCCTATATATGTGTGTGTGTGTGTGTGTGTATATGTGTATGTGTATATGTACAGGGAATTTCTACGACCAAACCTTCACAGACCCAATACCATCAACTGAAAAACAATAAAAAAGACATGATCTTTGTATAAATCCTGTCTTTTTTAAGAGCAAAGATCTCAACCTTCTATAGAGTAACAGAAACATGCTAAAGAAAGTTGAAAGCAAAGTAACGGAAACAACCTCACCTCTCTCTAAATAGGAAGAGAAAAACAGAATGAAGAGAAAGAATGCAAAGAATACGAATGGGATGAGTAGAATATTGGGTGGTGAGAGGTTTATATAGTGCAACAATGCGTCCACGGAATCACACAAAACCAAGTGTGTGCGACTAAATAATTATATATTGTTAATGCATTATATTATTGTTGTCATTAGAAACCGAGGCGTAAGCAAGCACGTTGTTGTTTTGGAACATGAGGGAATAAACTGATGTAGATTCTTCTCTGAAGTTGATGTTTTGCGTTCTGATCAGAGGGAAATGTTGATAATTAGGATCCGTGCAGGGTTAAGATACTTGATGATCACCATAACATGCGTGGAACATTTCAGGATTATTTTAGTAGCTTAGTGGGCCTCGATGTTTGCGACATCAAATTGGCATTTTTTTCAGGTAAAGATATCCAACTTCGGCTTCCTCTCAGTCTCAGATTACAAAATACAGGTAAAGAAAGACCCGTGAAATAGACGCCACATCTTTACTGTAAAGATTAAACAGCATTATCTATCTTGCAAGTTACAACCTCTGAAAAACTTGACTTCCTCAAAGTCCACAACTTATTTGTTGCAAACCCCATTACTGTGATAGAAAAATGACATCACTTGAGAGGCAAACGTACAAGAGAGAATAATTTGTTGCATTCAAACAAGACAGTGCTTGTGACAGTAACATACCCTTAATCTCATGCCACTTCACAACAAGATCCCCCTACTTGAGGTCGTTTGTAACGCCCCGAGCTCGGACAACTGCTCACCCGCCCGAACCCGATGCGTTAAGATACGATCCACGATCCTGACCGCTGCGCATTCTGATATTTAAATCCATCTGATAGGCTCATAATTAATCTGAAAAATATAATCAACAAATTGTGAGCTCGACAACCCGCAAGTTCCAACCGTCAATCAATCAGAATCATAATCATGTGGAAAATAATACGGAATATGACATTCAGTCAATAAGCACAATCAAGAGACATGCATCACAAATAAAATACATGCATAACAATCTGGAACCCCCATTCGGATTCGACCACATCCTGTGCTTCTGAAATCTATCAATCAGTCAGACGCACACCTGGTAGCTCCACACTAACGACAGGCAGCCCTTTCCTCTCTCGGGTGGCTCCACGCTGTCCGTTAGGCAGCTCTTTCCTAAGTGGCTCAGCCAGAAATATACATACAGTCACAGGACATGTCTACCGAAACACCACCATGCAATAATATGCATATCAATGAAATCAACATCGATACTCAGCATGCATGCATGCATGCAACTACGAATATCAAAAGAGAGAGACATGATATGAAACTGAAGAATAACGAATCAGTACTTGCCTCAAAATCTCCATCTTTTTCTTCTTTATATTTTTCTCAAAATTCCATCTTCTCCTAAAACCACACAATCATCCAATAATCTTAATTAGTCCATTAAGATATTTGATTATTACCTCAACTAAAAAATTCAGGATATTACATCGTCCCTTTTACGGTAGTTTTACTGCAGCTATATGGACATCTGTACCCCATGTATGTATCTTCCATTTCCTTGTAGATCAAGCTTGAAATCGCCATATTATTAATCTGTACATCAAGCTTAATTTGAAGGTTTGTTTTGACACTACCTTTATAACATCTAAGGATATATGATCATCGCATATCCATGGCACGCATTAATAAGTTAAATTCAAGGGGTGTAAAATGCAATTCATAAATTATAACTGCGTCTTACAAAGTGAGCATGGAAAAGTGTGACCACGTGCTACGGCAATTCCAATCATTAATCACTGAAGGACAATTGCTAGATTTAGGATTCTCAGGACCAGCAGCATACACTTGGAGTAATAAACGAGCGCCGCCGCCGTTCAATTTTTCGATTGGAACGTCGTCGGTTCAACTGGCAATGACTGCTCGGACTTGCTAACCCTTGGAAGAAATATACAATCTCGGTCTCACATGTGGACCTCGACTCACTCCACCAACCGGAGCAGCAAACTTAAGCTTTCGAAGATCGCATCCTCCAATTACGTGACTACACCAACTCCACGTATATTCAACTTTTGGAGGAACTTTGTATCGCCTACTCAACAATTCTCGGGCAGCAGAAAGAATATTGGAAAGTGCGAAGCCAACAAACATGACTTAAAGATGGTAACCGCAACACAAAATACTTTCACCACATAGCCACGACCAAAAGGCGCTGGAAGGCCATCCGTCAATTCGAATCATAACAAGATACAATCAATTTTGATAAACTACTTCGACGACATCTACCTCACTTCAAACCCGCCAACACCACCCTCTCATTATCTCACTTTCCCACGTCCAATCACCTGCCTCCACGATAATATTTTGGAAGCCATCCCAACTTAGGTAGAGTTACACGACACAATTTCCCAAATGGAAGGAGACAAAGCCCCGGGACCATATGGCCTTCCACCATACTTCTACAGAGGCATGTAGACACACATTTCAGTACAGCACGTCACACGACAGTGTGATCGACTCTTCCGGTTCGGACGCATAAGCGGGGGCACCAACCATACGCATATTGTCCTGCTCCCCAAAACGGACGAACCAACTTCGTCACGTCACTTCCGTCCAATCACTCGCAAATGTCTCATATCGCATCATTGCGAAAACTTTGGCTCGACGGATTCGACCACTCCTTATCGATCAATTAGTCATACGTTGCTTAACACAAAATGTGTGTAACACTCTATTATAGAGTTGGATCAACTACCATTCACTAAGTATTTAGGTTTTGTTGATGTGGTAGACCAATCAAATTTTACATGGTATCAGAACGAGTCGATCGACCTGTTGGTGCTCATTTTGACCCATATTGTCTACGCGTAGACACGGAGAAAATAATCTATGTCACGCATGTAGGGGAGTGTTGAGCAATTAATCTCACATTGCTAAACACAAAATATGTGTAATACTTTATAATAGAGTTGGATTCACTACTCTTCACCTAAGTGTTTAGGTTTTGTTGAGTGGTAGACCAATCAAATTTCACACTTCCTCAACTAATTTCACTTTCACAAAATGTGTTTTTGTGGCACATCACAACATTCATGATAACATACTAATTGGGAATGAGATCCTACACGCAATGATGCAACCATCACATCCCTACAGCACGATGGTAATCATGACATTTGATTTATCGAAAGCTCTTGATAGAATCGAGTGACCTTTCTTAAAATACGCACTCATCAAGCCGGATTCTCGGTAAAATTCATTGACTTCATTATGACTTGCGTATCTACGGTCGAATACTCGATCCCACACAACGACTGCCCCCACAAGATAAATCAAACCAACTCGGGGCCTATGTCAGGGATGCCCACTATCTCCATTCCTATTCATTATATGCCTCCAAGCCCTCTAGCACATACTCGAACAAGAGGCTTACTCCGGCTCAATACACGACGTCACTTACGGGCAACATCAACTCACTCATCTAACCTTCATCGATGATATAATTATCTTCTCACCAACGTCAACATTGGATATCAACAAGTATTTCCATATCCTGACAGTTTTTTACTTACTCGGGGTTGGAGATGAACCAAGAAAAATCGACTATTTACTACAGGATTGGAGTCACTCCACCTGCAAGACTACATTTTTCGACGGTCACAAGATTTATGTAGATGAGCAATAAGGACCTCTACCTCGATGGAACACCACACGGGATCAAAGGACGACAATACTTACTGCACACAAATATCAAAGATAAGCTAAACGTAGGACTAGCCTTGTGGAAGACAACTTCATTATCACATGCATGGAGAACGACATTGTTACGTTCAACAATGCAATCCATCCCGATCTATGCAATGGGCACCCAACATTTCATTAAAAAAGAATGTAACGACCTCGCTACTATCGAGCAGGACTTCTGGTGGGGACAAACCAAAGGGTGGCGACGATTTTATCTCACAACTTGGAAAAATCTACAATTACCAAAAGCCCGGGGAAGCCTGGGAATCCAACAGCCATATCTTATGAATCAAAACACTCCTTTAGAATTTCTAGTGAATCATACAAGGTGGAGGATTACTGGTGGGGCGCTTCTTTCAACAATTGTACAACATCACATCTACCCAATTATGGACGACAAGAATCAACAAACGCCCATCACCAATTTGGAAAGCAACGATGAAATCCAGGACCCAATTACAATACTTCTTCCGACCTTCCCCCGGGGGAACAATCTAAAATTCGCCTTTCAGCCCGCAAACTTTACTCCTTTTTACTCAACATCAGGGAACCTATACAAATACAACCACAAATAAGACCAGAGAACTACACCAAAATTTGAAAAGTAACCAGAAATTACTCACCTCGTGTGGCAATCCTCCTATGGTGCATTCTCAAAGACATTCTTCCAGTACGATAAAAAAACATCACTGGTAAATTCCAATCTATAGATCCCAGATGTGTATACAGATGCAACGTTCTTGAATCAGTGGAGCATCTACTCCTGACTTGCCCAAAAACAAAAGAAATCCTATCTACAGCATGACTACGATTCACGACTCCATAATAGCACCTAAAAAGAACACTACCTCTCACAACAAAATATGGACCACAACCCATTCCATACGCGTGGTGGTGTATCTGGAAAGCAAGATGCGGCTATGTCTTCAGGCAAGGACAAGCAATGTCACAAGAAACAGCAACACAAAGAATCAATATATTTTCTGACTATTCAACCCAGAAGGCCAGAACCTGTGCTAAATCAATATCTAAACCTTTTATTACTATATATATAAAATAATGACCGACTGGTCCTAAAAAAAGTGAACATGGAAAAAAAAAGAAAAATAATCATATCCAAAGTCAAGGGCCAACCTCAAATAATTAACCTGAACGGTAAAATGAAACTAGAAAATAGTCAAAGCCTTCCACTTTTGCAGCAACGCCTGCAATTCTCTTGCGGACAATACTAAGGGTGTGTTTGGAGCCGAGGGTAAACATTAAAGGTAGAAATTTTCAGAGTAATAATTATGGAAGTAATCTTTCAATAGAGTACCAAGTACTTTCCCCCGGGTTTTGAATGTCAAGGGGTAAGTAATAATCTCAAAACTTCGACCCGACAATATTAGTACAAATCGGATGAAATTTCTTTTTTAATCATTCGACAATATATTCCTACCAAATAGATGTCAGAAGTGAAAAAAGAAAAAGAAAAAAAAAATCATAATTTTTAGCCCATGAGAGAGGAGGAATGAATTACCCCATTCAACCGGCAAAACCACAACCAAACCTTTTACTTTACTACAAAAATCTAAAAACACAATTAAAACATTCACCGTCCTCCAAATAGTTGTAAAAGCAAATGAAAAGGAAATCAGAGGATATGAACATCAACTGCAAATAAAGAGGATTTATTATATTTACAGAACATATTTTTCTGTCTAAAGTGGTGCTGAAAGAATTACAGATATATTTACTTGGTAATTTGACAGATAATTACCATGAGGTTCCTCTTCTAACTAATTTGAATGAAAAAAATACACAGGGTAAAGACTGATGAATAAAAGGCTACGGTATCTTACAAAAATAGTGAGAGCGATTTCAGAATGATCAGGTTGAAACAGCCCCCTTGTGATCTACATTTTCATGTTGGATCTTCCTTTGTAACTCGAAATCAGAGAGATGAAAAGCTTCACCGTCAACAACCCAGTTGAAAAAATGCTTAGAAAATTCTGACATATTATCTGGCAGCTCCGCTTCCGACAAAGTTGTTTCCTGCAATACGGTGTCAGAAAGATCATGAATAAAAGCAGAACTCCCCAGAAGAGCTCCAAAAAAGACCAAGCAACGTCCCTCCCTTGACGATTTGACGCCATTTGTGGACACCAGATCGATTTCATACCTTTAGATAGAGTTCTTTAATTCTAATCATACCACATCAAGTCAAATATTGTATATTTGAGCAGACGATGAAGAAAACTAACCTTGGCATCAGAATCACTGGTTGCTGAATGTGATGTAAATTCTCCATTTACAGCATTCATCAAATTTTCGGTCGAAAGACTTTCCAGAGGGTCGCTGACCAACGAAGACCTGCAAAGTAGCATGACAATTATTACAAATCCTCCAAGTACTTCAAAAAAAATACAGGAATAGTTCTCATGGCACTTAACAAAACATATTACCCGTCCATAGACTCATCAACATCATCAACATAACCCCAATGCCTCAGAAGAGGCTCCCGCCTAAGCGAGGTAAGGGGGGGTCGGATTACCCATCCATAGACTAACAAAAGAAAAGTTGAATGCAAATAACGAACTTGGTGCTTTCTCAAAAGTGGTACACTGTTATTAATATAATAAAAGAAACAGTGGTACTTGAAGTACAAGTGCTATTTTATTTTTTATGACCTCAAAATTGCTTGGTAGTTTGGATCACTAACAATATTGATACTGTTATCAACGTGCTCTTCAGGAACCAGCAGAGTTAACTTTAAGGTATAGAAGTCCCCAGAAGACATCAATATACATGTTTACCTTTCAGAAGTTTCTTCCATGTATGGGTTATCAGATGATGACAGCCAGTCAATTTCAAGAAAATTTGAAGAGTCGAACGGAGTATATCTACAAGAAAATACACGAGGACCACAACAAAATAAGATTTAAGAATAAACAAACATGATTACACATGAAAAGATTGAAGAAAACAAACACTTGATTCAATTCTTGGCAGACAAGCCAAGACCAAAAAAATTGCTCCGCTATTGATCATAATGTTCATATAGTATCATAGCAAGTAACGAAGCCCAGCAGCTTCAAGACTACAATGATGGAAATTGATGTTCGTATCTGTTAGTAAGTGATCTAGGCTAACCTGGAGTAAGATACATCACTTTCAAAGGTAGAAATTTCAGGAGTTGACTCTGATAAACCTTTGAACTTTCCTTCTTGATCAGGCAATACAGAGTGAACTACTTTACTCTTGCCAGGGTTTCCTGAGAAAGCTTTAGTGCTCTTATGTAAGATGCTTCCATCAGACAGGGACCTTTGGAAAAATAACCTAGAAGAGTAACAAATGTTAGTAAAAGATGAGCATAATAGATTCCTATTGTCTACACAGTCGGCTATGATTACCCAAGAGAAAAGGACACTATTATATTTTTCATACTTAATGTACATGCATAATAGAATATAATCCCGAGCAATAACGTAGAACAAAAACCTAAATATTAGTTTTAAACCAGGTACACTATAACCACCTGAAAATTGAGGGACAATAGTTCACATAGATGCAAAAGATAACAAAAGTCCTAAATTAACAACTTTACTTCTTCTCTGAAGATCTCTTTTCCAATCAACGGAACATATTTTATGAGGGGATGAGATGTAAAATTAACAATAACTTTTGTTTTAGCTGAATTACAAGTATTTAGCAAGAACATGCTTTTAATAATAATCAAACTGAACAGATTCTGGGAAATAAATGGTGTTATGATTGATACCTCGATGTTTCATTCATGATGCAAGATGGCATATTTCCAACATCGCAATACCTAGCTGAATGTAGATCCCATATTGCAGGTCGACCATCCTGAGGTTGAAAATATCCCAAAAAACTGCAGAGATTGAAACCATATCCCGTGAAGACATGAGATTCGCTAGATGACGAGCTTAGAATTTCATGAGATACAGAAGGCAGCAAACATCAAACCAATACAAAAAATTGATATATAGAACCTACATATTTATTGCATCTTGCTTTTCAGCATCTACGTAGCCATTACTGTAGTAACGCTGAAGTGTCCTGAAAAACTCCTGTGACTGGATAGCTGCTTTCGACTGACCCCTTCTTTCAGAAAATACCTAACATTGTATCAAAGTAAATATTGAGCAATACAATGGCATATTTTTTTGTCTTCAACCAAAGGACATATTTCACACTTCACGTATATGCAGTGTAGTTTGCATTTCATCCAGACTCTTGACATGTACAAGGTGCATAAGTTCAGATTAGAGGAGACTCTTTGTACCAATTATTCCCTATTTTTTCACTGCAAGACCTTCTATGCTCGTTGACTGACCAAGCACGTAATTTTTTAAGTTTTAACTTACTAATCATCACAACCAATTTTCATTTACACCTGAAATCTATCTTCGTACCATCGTTGCTGTATCCCATATCAAAATCCATGCTTCCTCGTTCATAAACCTATCTTTTAATAATAGTTTTATGGCTAATTTTAATTTAGATTATTAACTTGCCTACTTATTAGTCAATGATACTTGCCAACCATGATGAATCATTTCAGTTTCAGAGCATGACTTCAAACATGCTACATGATGTTTTAATTCTACCAAATGTTCGAGAACCTAAACAGTTTAGCATTTCCAAGTAAAAACCATTAATGCTTTAACGATCGTCATGGTTATATAATTATTCTCTGTATAATTGATATCCATTTTTAGTGTAACCACTCAAGAATCCACTATAGACTTTCATCCAGCAGCAAGAAATTGCATTAGCACTTAGCAGACAGACAATTTGTTATTGCTGGATTACCTGCTGCACGTTGCTCCAAATCCCACATGAAATTTATACAACCTCCTCAAGCAAAACCCACAAATTAACAAAGCATTAAATTGTTATCACAATTAAATGATACTCATGTTAGCCGTGCATTGCTGTTCCACATAAAACTTGAAAACATTGATAAGAAAACCATCATTAATAACACTTCATAGGTTTACTTGTTCAAGATAAACCCATTTAAGTCTCCAGAACCTACCAGTTCCATCATATACCATTTTTTATTTGAGATTGTTGATTAGTCGAGGACCCTAGCTACACCTATCTTGAAAACACTGGATTAATTTATACGTCTACTTCTTTTCTTATATTTCCATATAAAAAATTAGAAAGTGTTTTGTTCCAATAAATGATAAATACCATTGTATACCTGCCAGTCATTAGGTATTTAGGTATAGATAAATCTCGGCACACTCAGATATAAGCAAGTAACCAGAGTTTCTACTTTACTAACCAACCCAAAGATTACAAAAATTATTTTAGATGCTACACATCATAGCCACAAGAAATCCAAATATTTCAACAAATACATGACTTGATGTGGCTTAGGTTCTTGACACTCGATTGAAGCTTCAAATAATAGAATTTGCTCCAAGTGTACTATTTTAATTTTGTTATTTGGTCAAGGGACATGATTTAATCCATTAACAAATCATCATGTGCTTTGCAGAGTTCATCATAAGCATTCAGCAATTAAAATTATAAAGAAGCTTTGGTGCGCCTTCAACACCTCTTAAAATAGATAGATGGGCAAAAGAATTAGAACACTATTGCAGGGAGAGGCTTTACCAGTGCTGAATTAATTGAAATAGGAATTGCATGGAATGAAAGACAAGATTTTGACAATTGTACACATTTTATATGAATGCATTAAGGCTACGTTAAGGGACATGAACTGAAAGAATCCTGAGAACTTAATAGTGATCATATAAATTTTAGGTAAAAGAAAACCTTGTTATGAGCAGCAGAACCGGTATACTGTACTGCTAGTGTATCCCCCATCTTTTCATAGAAAAACATCAAATCTTCAGCCAAAGCTGCATCCAAATCAATCTTGGGGGTATCTATTAATTCAAGCGCAAAAAGTTGTTGACCAAGTGCCGCCAAACCATAAGCATATTGGGCCACATTCGTACGATCCAAACAGTCAATGCAGTTTGTACGGAGAACACCTGATTGGAATAAAGTAGGTTTAACTGAAGAATTATGGCTGTGCAGTTCATCATTCCCAAAGGTGTGTCCTCTTAAGGTAGCATCCTCCTCTGCTATATTCGAATCATGGTCCTTCCCCAAAAATGGAGTGATGGTCTCATTCCTGAAAATAATAATTCAATTAATAAACAATTGGAGTTATTTGAGATTAAAATCAATATCAATAGCTGACTTATGAAACAATATTGGTAAATAAACAGTTGAAACAAGCCCATTATGACTCCAGTACATGACTCTCTCTTAGAAATTGAATCTTCAAAATGGATGAAAGATTTGAAGGTATGGAAAACCTAAATTACAGTGTCAGAAGAGTCAACACTCACAGGTGGAAAAAGGAGACTTAAATAAAATTCAACTTCATGATCAGAATAACGTAAGTCCACAACCACCGACGAATATCATTAGAAAGTAGAAACAGAATATTAAGATTCATCTTGGTGACCCAACATGGAGATATCAAGTTGATGGCCTAACATGGAGATACAGGATTAAGGCTTCATCATTGTTATGCTGCAGATATTATTTTGTATACCAAATTACCAACCCATGTAGGAAAATTGATGGCATATCCAAGAATCTAAATATGTAACTTTTCAAAGCAAAATATACTCCGAGCATCATTTGCAAGGCAACGCTAACCAAGAAGGTGCTTAAATGTACGTATGAACCACATGTGCTATAGTGCTTTATGGCTTTTCATTGGTGCTTCCTTTAAGCATGCACCATAATAGCGATAGAAATTTTATTAAACCTTATAGTGCAGAGTAGTTATGGGAAAGGATGTGAATGAAACATTAGTTGCCCTCAATGACATTTTTCTTCACCAGTATTGGCTCTTAGAAGAAAAAACAAATAAACAGATGAAAGAAGAGCTTGAGTATAAATTTAAAATAAAAAATAGCAACACGATTTAGCGTGTGGATGCAAGGCTTGTACCTGAAGTTTATCATAAATGAACTACATCAAGGTGACTTACATGTCCATTACAAGAAAAAAAGTAACGCATTAAAAACTGAAAACTTTAGTATACTAAAACCAGACCGCATGTGCTAAAATGCCTGTTCACATACCCAAGAACAGAAGATCTTGACGAACCATGGATGTCTACATCTGCTGCCAGTTGAGAGAAAAAGAAGCCAGTCAAATCTAAAGCATATGCTGCCACTTTGCCTAGTAACTCCAAAATTTTTGTAGCTTTCCTGGATGATTGAGTCATCTCGAATTTAGAAGAATCATCACATCGGATAGCCCAGTTTAGAGAAGCAAAGGGGAAAGTGCTTTACGAGAGAATTAAAACCAGTACCTTCTTGGTCGTCTATTTAGATCCCAGTGTAAGAATCTTAGCTGATTTTCCTTGGGAATGTCTTTGTTAATAACATGAATAGCATTAATAAATTCAGATCGCAGCTTCGACTCTCTAGGCTTCTTCTCCTGTGTCTGTATGAATTAAGCAACACAACAAAGGGGTGAGAAAAATGGGAACAAATTCTAGCGTGCAAATTTAATGCCCCAAGTCATATGAAAAACAAATAATCTGTTTCATGAAGATAATTTTGTCAGCACGATCCAACCAACCTACCTTGATCAGATTTAAAATGATAATTGGATTCCCGTATCTGTTGACAAGATTTTCGAAATGAAGCCTAGTAGCCTCATAGTTCTGGTTGTTTTGCACTGAATACAAAAACAAAATGTTCAACAAACATGAATGATCTAATATACAACATATCAACACTTACAAATGATGTCAGGCTGAAGGTTTAGCTTTGAAGTTTCCTGGGACCAGTAAAGAGGAATTGAGCCCCTGTTCTGCACAATAGAAGTTATCTGTGTGGGGGATCCTCCAGGGACTTCTTCAAATACAATTTGCTCTGTCTCAACATCATTGGCCACGCTACCCTTCTCATTGACACCACGCCTCAAGTACCTAAACAAGAAGAATAGACTAAATAAGAAAACCAATTGGAATAAATATATGACAAAAGAGTACATGAGACTGATGGTAAAAACAACACGAAAAATAACCTGGTACCAGCGTGATAACGTGAGCGTCTAGCAATAAGTGTCAACCTGAATTCCTTTCCAGATGCTGAAAATTTGGCCTATATTTCATGACAAGAATTATATAAGAGATACTATGACAGCACAGCATCCGACGAAGGGAGCTATTAATGCAAAGTCTAGGAATAAAATTGCTAAAAACAGATCATGTGTCAATGGATGAATTTCTTCTCTCGATTTTAATTTTAAGCCCTCAACGTGAAAAGTATTACTTTATCCTGAAGTTTCACTTTTTATTGACTTCAGAAGTCAAAATTTGTGGAAGTTCATGGTGCTAAATGGATGGATTTCAATATTACAATTTAAAATGTAAAATTAAATTACATAAAAAAGGAGAATACCGTCAAGAATTTTAAAAGTTGCAGAAAAGATACAAGTTACAGGCAAAAATAAAAAGAAAAACAAATAGTGCTAAGAGAAAGGAATTTGGGTGCAGCATATTCATTCGCTGATGATTTTATCTTTGATATCTCATGTTTTATGAAGATTGAAATATTATAAACTACCCTTCGTGATGGATTTTGACTTTCTAGTTCTAGGAGTCATCAGATTATGTATGCAACTCAAATGCTTACTTATTATTGTTTTTTAATAAGAAGTGTTTAATTTATATCTTTCTAATTCTTGAAAATTCACTTACATCAAACACAAGAGTGCCATCGCTCAAACAAAAAATATGTTATATATCTTCGAGGAAAATTTAAAATGCAGAAGCATCAGAATTAAAGACAAATCATGACCTCTAGACATCCAAGGAGGACAGAATGCCGAACATACAACAGACTCGAGTATTGATTTTAGTTTACTCCATGCCCATTGATTAAGCATAGAAATAAAAAACAAAACAGAAGCATTTGTGATTTGAAAATGTATCCCATTGGTGCAAGCTAATAAAGTAGAGACAGAAAAGAAGGAATACAATGTAAACATAATGATATTTAAGGTATTCTTCCCATTTCCAACTTAACATAATGGATAAAGGACCAAAATAACTTAAGAGTTTGCATCCTAAAACCAAATTATGGAGAAATGAAGACGTAAGAACTGGGGCAGAACTCTTTCTACATGACCCAAAAAATTGTTACCTGCTTAAAGAAACCATAAACTAATGGAACAGTCCAAAGAGTGCTTTTGAGACAGCATCGTATTCCACGTGTCAAAAACTCATTCCACACAAACATTTTCTCATAGATGACCTGTCCTTTTTGGCCATCAAATAAATTCTCTTGGACACTACACATAACATGGTATGAGTAGCTGAAAAAGAAGTCCTTCGTAAGATCAATGGTGCACAGGAGCCTCTTGTATCTAAACCATGCAAAAGTAAAAACACATTAATTTGTATACAGAGATTAAAAAAACAGATTGTAAATGCATGCAATTATCAGAAAATCAACAGCTACAGTGCAATGATAGGCAACCCAAACTTCGTAGGTACAACTCTTCTCTGAAGTGAGGATATCTGCAACATCACTATATCTTGAATTTGGTTTGGTCCTACAAGCCCTCGGTGAACGAAAAAACAAAATAACATTTACTTACTATTTCACTAGTTGAAATGAAACAAAACACTGAGAAATAGAAATTTCAATCTGAACGGAAACATTACATTGGCACAGGCAGAGAACAAAAGTACATGCCAAAAAGAATTTGATCTTAAGGAGAGACATGTCTACTTGGTAGACTAATAAAACTTGTTTCAGATCCCCAACCTTAAGATATCATATATGACATATAGTATTAGACATTGTTTAATATGACACCTTAAGTTATTTTTGCTACAAATATGATCTTAAGGTGACACAAATATGATATATTAAACAGTTTTATGACACAAAATATGATAACCAAAATAAGATATCATATTTTTGCTACAAATTGTTTAATGACACTGAGACAGAGAGAGAGCATGAACATGTAGAAATTTGTCAACTAAATACAATATGAAGGCTATGATAACAATATGCAAAGTTTCCTACAAGCATAACGGAAATTATACATTTTCACATAGAATTGACTAAAGACCTGTTCTCATCCTTAGAAAGAGCTATATCGTCAGATAGCCCTGAAGAATTTTGAAGAGAAACCAATTTGCTTTTGGTAATCTCATATATTTTGTGGCCGCAAATAGTGCCAATCTGCCGCCTCCTCGTGATGAGCAACATATAGTATGGTCCCAAGAACTTGATAAATCCTAAGTAAAAGGAAAAGCAGCAATATCAAATTAGATTGCTGGTGAAAAGTAAAGAGCATAAAACATAAAAGAGAACAAATTCGGGTAAAGCGTACCAACAATTCCATAACAGGTGGTAATGAACTTTAGACCACCAGTCGGTCGATTGCCTTCATCTATTCTCTTCAACAACTCGTAACATTCCTTTTCGGTATATACAGTGGCATCCTCCGCTAAGTTCAGCTCAGAAGGCTCAAGTCTTCCAATTTTCAACACCCTCCACGACGTTCGTCCCTCGTCGTGTCCAATCATGTAGAAATTCTGTAACAACAAAACAGACAGCATCATCAATTACAACCAGAAATTCTTGAACCATAAAGGTACATAGCACCACACAACATAAATCAAGAGGGACAACAAAAAACCTTACAATTATCAACACCAACATCAAAGATTTTTTTTTGTAGTAACAACTTTACTGAAGCCCTAAAACTAGATGACCATCTTGTCTAAGGGTGTGGGTGGTCTTGGTACATTAGTTCCTTTCCTTCAAAACTTATACATGAGTTCCTTTAAACCACTGGTATGCTAACCGAAGATAAAATGCAACGCAGAAAACAACACAAAACTTGAGGACTTTCTAATTCCAAGTTCCAACTAAAACTAAATTCAAAACCACTCACCTTCATTTAAACCTTAAACTAGACGAATTCCTAAAAACCAACCAGACCCTTACCCTACCAAAAACTAAACAAAGTCAAACCCCAAAAAGGTGCATTTTTAAACACTACAACTACCAGATGCAACCAAATAAAGACAAAACAGATTCAACCAGGTACAACTTACACTCGAGGATTTTCTCACTTCCAAGTAAAAAAAATTCAAAAGCACTTCATCAAACCAAAGTTCCCAAAAGCCGCAACCTTAAACTAGACGAAACAGGACCATTCAGCAAGAGCAAATCAAAACAACATAGAATCCCCCGTAGACACTTTCAAACGTTACAACAACCAATTCAACCGAACAAATCAGATTCTAGTATTCTACCAGATACAACTTAAACTCAAGGACTTTCCCACTTACAACTAAAACTAATATCTCAAACCCACTCATCGAACCAAAGTTCCCAAAAGCAGCAACCTCAAATTAGAGTATTAGACAAAACAGAATCATTCAGCAAGAGCAAATCAAACCACCGTCGAACGCCGAAAGCGACACACTTCAAAACTTTACAACACTTCGAAATCAATACTTCCCACTCCAACCAAAAACCAAAGATCCCAAAAGCAACAACCTCAAACTATAGACGAAACAAATTCACTCAACAAAAGCAAAAGCAAATGATGTTTTGATCCTTTAATCTGTTCATTACTGTTGTTACGTCCAAACAAAAGCATATGAAAACAACACCTAAACGCAAAAAAACAAAAAAACAGGCGCAAATCTCTTACGGATCTCGTCTCGAAGAGGCGAAAGTTCTGAATACAACATCCACCGGCGGCCTCCAGCACCGGCGGGTCGCCGTCCGACCCCATCCCTCTCCACTTCCCCTCTCCACTCACACCACTCGAGGACCGGCGCACGGCTGCTTCAGGTAGAGCATCCTACCTCGGAACAACCACAGGAGTCCGACCTCGCGCCGTCGGAAGGGGATCTCGGCCGTCGAAGGGGTGGAACGGACGGTTGAGATTGGCGGAGGAGTTTCGGCTTTTGTGATTTTTTTCTGCTTTCTTCCAAATCGGAACTTTCTCGTGCTATCATTAGTGATAAAGAGGCGTCAGCGTAGAGAGATTGCACTTGGGTTGATCCATCGCTTGATTCATTGGGGGTGTTTTGCATTGGATGTCCCTGTGAATTTGGATATTGTTTTCAATGACCTGGGATTTCCCGTCACTCTCGCATGTACTCTCACATTGTGACAGGAAAAGTGACTGGTGGGTTGTAGTTCTAACATAAAGATGATCCAACGATATTTTCATTCAAGTTGGGATTCAAACTTGCATTTGAAAAGAAAGGTTCCACTCCCCTCGGCCTCAACCAATTGTGTTACATCGTGGGGACGTGAACATGGATATATCGTTGTGCCATTTTATATTTTTTATTATTGTTTTCTAGTCTAGGATACAATTTTAGTCGTGTTTAGTCACGTTCCAGCAATGCTTATGAATATGATGGTATGGTTTTAAAGTTTTCTTGGTAGGTTATGTCTTTGCAGTAAGTTAAATAATCATTTGATTTTCGTTCATCTTTATTTTCGAGCAAGTTGTCACTATTATAAAGGTGAATGGGAGTAAGTACCTATTTTCAAAATATGTGGGTGTAAATTGCATAGAAGTCAAAGTTCGTGGAACTAATAATTTACCATTTTAAGAATAACTAATTGTTAAACTTGGTACTTGTCACATAGTATGTGAAGTACTAACCAAGTACATACTAAACTCAGACTTACATATCGTATTTCTGAAAACAGAAACAATTGTCGAAGAAGTTGCGGTTTTATCTGAATGTGGAGATTTATTCCAAGGTCGCACTAGCAGAAGCAACAACAAGATGTTTTAGATTTACAAATAAAATCGTATCAATTAAATTATATGAGCTCCATATCAATAAAATTAGAATTATCACGATGAACTTTACAAATGCTAATATTTAACACGTGTCCTGCCATTGGAGAAGCATAACCTCCTAGAAATTCCAAATTCTTAAAACTTGTATCACTTGATTGCGTAACCACATCCCATGCTAGTTGATCAATGTCCAAAAAGACCCACGGAATCACGTTATTTGGTTGATTAATACATAATTGATAAGAGGATCCTCTTTAAAATCACCAACCAACATTAATATCGTAAATATTACATTACTTATTTTCTTGTCTCGAACCATGTGGCTTGCAAGTTTTCTACATTTATATAATTTGTTTGCCTATTCAAGTTGTTGCTTC
This sequence comes from Triglochin maritima, assembly GCA_963682175.1. Lineage (NCBI taxonomy): Eukaryota > Viridiplantae > Streptophyta > Magnoliopsida > Alismatales > Juncaginaceae > Triglochin > Triglochin maritima. The sequence continues at coordinate 10,981,682 of OY821774.1, read as the reverse complement.
TTGGCCAACGTACGATAGTTTTTCAAAGTTTAGGTGATGCGTGGAAGGAAGAGCAATAATTAAAATGGCATTGCAAACACATGTCTTATGGTCTAATAATAATATTATATAACATGTCAACGTTTAATTTGTTCTCTAAATTGACGACAAAGGAAAAAGTTTGTTGTAATTGGTAGAATGGACGGATCATCGTGTGAATGCCATCTCCATTCTTAACTAATGAAGGGCTGATCCGATTATAAACTTAAAATTTACGCAACGAGCTAGTTTCTATCAAAATAGTAATAATTTACGCAAGGAGTCAGGTGATGACCATGAGTTGGATAAATACATAAATCCACGTACAAAAATGAAAGAGTGATAATTAATTACATATTTTTTTGTGTGATTCAATATAAAATTAATATTGAGATTTTTGTAGAATTCCATTGTATTTTTTGTGTTACCAACCATAAAATCTTGAGATTTTTGTAGATACCTTATTGTATCTTTATACGTACTTTCACATTCTATTGGGTTAGGGTACTTTTAAATATGATTTTTTTATCGGAGAATTTTTTTTTGCAAAAAATATAGCCAATTACTGTAAGGTTAAGGTATATCTAGTAAGACATAATTTTTTCACATACATACAACTTGAAATATCACGAAATTACCTTAGATAAAAACGCAAATGAGATAATGTAAACTTCTAACAATGCCTCTCATATTAGTTTAAAAATCAATCTGTTCCGGTTCAATCTGCAATTTACAAGCAAAATTAAATTCGTTAATGGTATTCGTGAACTTACTTAGCCTACGTTTGCGTGTGATCAAAGGTAACATCTCGAAACACTGAAAATTTTGAAAATTTAAACAAATGTGATCTCAAAACAAAGGTCATCAAACGGGAAAGTTACTCATATAAACATAAACAATCGGTGCACCACACTATAACAGATTTTGTCAAAATACATGACTACATCAATACAACGAAAGACAGATACAAGTAATCATGAAGACCTCGAAGAGTTCGAAGAGGATCCTGACCCCAAAATGTGTGCGCCCGCTATCACCACCCGACAGAACCTACTGCGGTCCTGAAATATGAATCAAACAACAATGTCCGAGTTTCCCATTAGGAAACCTCGTATGCCAAGCTCACATATATGAATGCAACAGTATGGTAATGAACCTATCATACTAGTAGCATGTAATATCAACATCTGCAATGCAACAAATCCCCTCCAATGGGTAAAACAGGACCTTAGTCCCTCGGCAACAACAAATACCCGCAAAAGGTCAACAAAGACATCAGTCCAGCAACAACAACGGGTCTCCCTCGGAAACCTACCGTATGCACATACGGTCTTGCGGACAGTACGCGACGTACCCCCACACGCGACTACTCGAGCCAAGGGATCGGTGAGGAGCGTCTGCACTTCCGCTCAAGGTGAACCACATGGTCTACACCACCCCAACGGAGTCGTAGCCCGGTCGGTCAAAACATCCTCTGAGAGGTGGCCAATCGAGGAATCATCGCCGGAACAACATCGGCGGTACAACATACGTCCGACACAACATCGGACGACACAACCACAAGCTGAAACATCGTCGGCAACATCATCGTCGGCAAAAACTCGGCGGTACAACATACCGGCACAACATTGGACGGGTCCAGACCGTAGTCTGCAGGGTCATCATGCTCCACGAGCCATGCATCAACATGCATTGGGATCTGTGATCCCTCGGGTCTACTACTCTACAGAGAGTCAAGCAACAACACGTCACGCCACTGTCCATCAACGGAGGTGGCGCGACCCAAGTGTTCACACTCTTCCCCTCGGTGGTCCCTGGGCAAGCACGAGCAACGTACCCGCAGTCACCTCCCGACTCACGCTCTAAGCGAGGACACGGGTTTCCGTGGACAGAGTTGACACAGCACAAGACCAGGAGTTCAGTTCTGCGCACAAACAGTCGACAGAAATAGGCAATCCAGTCAACTGTTCCCAATAGGTTCGGTCGACCGAAAGTCTGTAACGGTCGAACTCTCTATGCATCACTTAAGTCCAAACGGTCGAACACCAATTTAAAACCGATCGACCGAATATGAGGTCAAAATCCGGAGTATGGTCAAAATCACACAAGTCTATTCGGTCGACCGAAAACTACCAGGGTCATCCTAATAGCCTAAGTCATATAACAGTCAAACAATATATATAATCGGCCGAACAACATATATAATCGGTCGAACAACATGCAATAATAATCAAGTTCACTTAAGTTCCGGTCGAACCAAAAACTAGGAACGGTCGACCGAAAACAAACATTAAAACCTCTGACCCACCAGCACACACACAACCGGTACACCGCCACATGGCATCGTTCGACCGGTGATGGTTAAAGTCGGACAAAAACAGTAAACCGATTGACCGCCCGAAGGCACCGGTCGACCGTTGGTTGACAGCAACCCCGCACCAGCCAAGGATTTTACGTCGTTTCTCGTCACCGGCGAGGTCTTCGACCTCCCTTGACCGACCACAAAACCACCACCACATGAGTGTGCAACAACATCAACTAAGAACCGGCATAGCTCAAACAAGATGGAGCACGCCGTAGATCCGCTCAATGTCGCCCTCAACCTCGAAGTCGCGCTTCACGTCCGTTCATCCGCAACTCGGTGCTCGACTCCACTCGTTGGATCCATCTCCACCACCTCTGGTTCGCCGGAAAAAGGGAAGAAGAATGTGTGTGAGAGAAGTTTGGGTGAAGGAAAGAAGAAGAAAGGAAGAAACGTTGGTTTTCTCCTCAAAACCAACTCAGCCAACAGTAATCAGACCCTACACCCATCACCCATTACTATTCCTCCTTCCATTTCCAATGCAAAACCCCACTAATCAAGGGATTAGTCCTTCAGCAAGGTTAGGAACATAACATTAAATGAGTTCCTGATTCACTGGTAAGTTCATATGGTTGCACTATGACACAACCAATGGTACGTGGATTTCAACAACAAACTGGATTCTAAAGAATTTAAAACATTATCTTCTAATACCCAAACACAACCTTAGAGCATTCTTAACGGGGTCATACCCATGGTTGACCCCGGACGATCGCGGATGACCTAGTCATCCGCAGTCGTTGCCCGGGATGACCCGGTCGTTGGCGACTAGGTTACCGATTGAAAGGAATGTGTTCTAAAAGTTTTACTTTTATATGTCAATTATTATGAAGTAGATGTGCAAAAAATTTGTTTCTTTGATTATTGTATTCGTCTTTTGGAAATGTTAAGGAAGAGGCTCTTGGTCCTTAACCGTAGAGCTTTAAAAGATAATGATTTACATAAATCAAAAGTTATTCACAATCATGTTAATTGACATGGAACATTAATTATCGAGATAAGATTGTCGTGTTGGTCATCGATTATAATAGCTCTACAAATAATTGACGACACGAGTATATAAAAGAGGAAAATGGTTACTTTTATATATTGAATAGATCAAACAAGTAAAACATTATGGAATTGTCTTTCGTGTCATTAATGTTTTACTTTGTCTTGGATCCGAAGATATGATACTTATATCTTTTCACTAAAGAAGTGTTTGATTTGATTATTGTCAAAAGTTATCATTGATTATAGTGATAAAGACGATAGTTGGTTGAATATGACTTGTGCTGGAAAAGATAGTTAGCCAAACGATTATCATTGCCCCTCTTAATTGAGTAATGATATTAGTGTATCCTTGATAAAGAAAAATTATAATGTGCACAATGTAGCTTGTGTTAAGTTACATAGTTATAATTATCTTAAAGAAATCAAGAAATGAATATAATACAAAGGTGACACATTTCTACTTTGTTTATATTCTTAATATCATGAGGCAATGGACGGACACAAGTGCTGCACTTATATCACTAAATGGATCGTGTTAAGTTCGAGTGGAACAAAGATATTTATGTTAATTTGGTAACTAAAATGTGTAGCTAGATACCGCTTATAGTTTGAGATATTAAGTATTTAATATCGCTGCCAATTTGGCTTAGATCCACCTATAGTTCACACCACAAAACTGGGAAACAGGAAGCTTGATTTTGAGTTCATATGATGTGTCGGGTTTCATATGAAAATGGACACATGTGGTGAATCAATAAAATCAATATATAACAAAAATGACGTAATTAGAATCATGAATAAACTCATATAAGATGTATATATTATGGGGTATAATAATTAACATTACATAGGAAAATATATTACATGATATATGAATTTGCTAAACCCCCAAAGATCTTTTTTTTTTTGGATATAAATCCAAAATTTTGTAAAAAGTAAAAAACGGTTAATACGGGTTTGCCCGAATTAATAAGGAATTAGTATTAATCATGTATTGGAATTATTCCAATTGTGATTCAATGTGGATGTGGATGATTATGTGTGAAATTGTGATTGATTTTAGGGAGAGAAAATAAGAGATCATGGGTTAGTGGTTAGCTCATGATTTGGGTTTTGTGAGACCCTATAAATAGGACTTCTCTCCCTCATTGTTTTAATTAATGCAGAAATTTCTCTCTCCCTAACCACCATATTAATCCATCCGAAAATTCCTTAATTATTTCAAGCTTTTGGAGATTAAATTCTCAAGAAGCTTTAGAGGGGTTATTAGCTAGATTCTAAGCTTAATTATAAATTGATTGGCTAGCTCAGTTCTCTCTAATCTTGTTTTGAGTTTGGTGAACACTTGGAGGTGAATTGACGGACGATTCGACATGCAACGCAACTCCGGATCTTCGAAAAGATTTTAGAGAAGAACCTTTTGGTATGATCCTCTATTTATGATTTATTTTAAAATATGTAGGATTGCATGATATTAGAATAAACACAAAACAATGTACATAAAATTGCTGAAAATATGGAATTGATCATGTATGTTTGTATTAATTTTTTAAAAATATACACATACATAGGGACACGAAATCCTACGCCGACCAGGTCGGTCGACCGGGTTGTGCCACTTGGCAAAACCCGTTTGGCTAGGTTTTTTGGTTTTGGTTTTTTGTTTTGGGATTTGTTTTAATAATTAGGGGTTTATATTTTGATAAATAATTAGGGGTTAAGTAGTTGTAGTTTATATTTTGATAATAATCAGGATTAGGGTTATGATTTGGAGTATTATTTTGTAAATTGGTGAGCATTTATTAAATTGGAGTATTATTTTGATAACATTAGATTTTCAAATTTCAAAATTTTGATAGTGAGACCCCCGACCGACTTGTCGGGGTGGGTTATGATTTGGGGATAGATAAAAGCTGAGAAGAAAATTAATGATATTTAGTATTTGGTAATCTTAATGGTTAAATAAATAATGTTTTTGGTAAATAAAAATGATTTTGGAATATAATAAAAGTTAAGAAGAAAAATAAAGAGAGTTGGAGGACCTAGGTCATGGTTGAGGGGTGAATAGTGAGGGAGAAATATGAGGTTGATGTAAGTTAATCGGTCACTAATCTAGAGGGGGGTGAATAAATTATCTCATAATTTTCTTAAACAATTGCACAATTAAACAATAAGGGAAAGAATGCAAACCACAAGATGACTCCAGAGATTTATAGAGATTCGATAACACCACCGTGATCTAGTCCACTCCTCAAGTTCTGATCGATCCTCCGATCCCTACTCGAGAATTCACTATTACCTTCGTTCCGGGTCGAAAATAAATCCTCTTACAATCGGAGCCTTGCGAACACCCTCGCCTTGCTCGGATCTCCTCTCACAACCCGACAGGGTGCTTCCTCGAAGCTTTACAACACAATGGAATTAAATGTGGTTGTTGAACTCTAACTTGAATGCACTCAAGGATATGATTTAAGCTTGGAGTGAATTTAGTGGAAGTATGAGAGTTGGTGGAGCTTTGAAGGTTTGAAGATTGAGAGCACAAGAGTAAGATTGATATTTGGCAAGTCAGGTAGTGAATGTGTCTCTTAGGTGAAACTTATGTAGTCTTCAAAATAAATAGAGTTGCTATGGTAAGTTGGTTAGAATTGGACCAAGGGAAAACAAGATGTGACTTAAGCTCGGGCAGAAATCGAGACAGATTCGGTCGACCGTTAGTCCAACGGTAGTCCGAAGAAATGGTCAGAAACAAGAACTCGGTTAACCGATTATAGGTCAGATAACCGTTCACCAACTTCCAGTAACTTTTTCCTAATATCGGATAATTAACTTCGGTGGACCGAGACTACTTCGGTGCACCGTTCAAGAGTGGACAATAAAGATTTGGTGCGATTCGGTGATCATGTTCGGTAGACCGTGGCATGTTCGGTTGACTGATACATGTGCGGGTTTTCGGCTGACATTGTATGGGAAATTGGTTTATCGATAACGGTCGAAATATTACGTGGAAAAATAGTCATTATGATCTTACATATAACAACACTTCGGTAATGTGAAGAGCCATCGGTAGACCGATATGGATGTTTCAAAGAATGTGGCTAAACGACAAAATATAAGTCCGGTGGAGTTAGTTGTGCCACGTGGGCCAATAAGATGAAGTCGATTTAGGCCTAAAGACACATGGAAGTTCGGATGACCGATCTTGCTTCGGATACCGAATAGAGATGCCCAGAGAGGTTTTGAAGCTACTGGGAATAGGGACACGATCGACCGGGTACGGTTCGGTACTCCGAAACAATGATTCCAGGAGATCAAGTTTTCTACTGACTCTAAGGAGACGGTTGACTGAAGCACGTTCGGCACACCGAAACAAGGATTCCAGGAGATCAAGTTTTTACTGACTCTAAGGAGACGGTTGATCGAATTAGGTTCGGTACACCGAAACAAGGGTTCCAGGAGATCAAGTGGTTACTGACTCTATAGGGAACGGTTCACCGAGAGACACTTGGTTATCCGTGGGGAACCTGGGTCGGTAAACCGATAAGGACACGGTCGACCGAGACAAACGAGTTTATCCTTTTGTGCATCAAGTGTACATTTGATCATATAACTCAAATAAATGGAAAATTACATATGAAGTCCTTGAGCTTTGATTACAAGTCTTGAGCCTTGATCTTGTAGTTGATTAGTCTCTTGGTTTGATCACCTATATTGTTAGGAATACACAATATCTATGCAATTTGACAATATGATGTGTGTGATGTTGTAATTGAAGTTATGCATAATATTAGTTTGTTAACCATCAAAATTAAGATTAAAATGTCAAAAAGCCAACCGTTGAGTCATGATAACGTGACAATGAGAGAAGAAAGAGAGGGAATATGGATGACCTAGGTTGTCCGAATGACCAAGGTAGTGCTACAGATGATTTTTGGGATCACTATCTTAAGGATACAATACCAATAAACTTGAATTTAAACAACAATCTGGTTTTGGTGTGCGTGTCTCTGTCTCTCGTGACGGAGGCTTTACATTGTTTTGCCAAAATGTTGTGTTTCATGTGAATAGAGAACTACTTCCCAACAATGACCAATTTTGTTTCGAATGTATAAACATATATGGTTGCGTCCACTTTCGTGCAACTTTATCTATGGAAATGTAACTTTTCTTATTAGCACAAACAAGAACACCAAATCATTCAGATTTCTTGTAGATTGTTATGAATATTACCAACAGTACTCAAGTGTCTTTCATGCATTTGAACATTGTAGTGATAAATGAGCTTAAAATTGGGCTTATTTTTTGGCTCCAAACATTTCCTAATAGTGTATCCAGTCGTTTTTTGCAAAATACTCATCCAAATAATATGTAGATATGAAGATGATCAATGTGAAAATTACTCAGCGATAACTATTTCATATCATCTTCTCTTTAATCTCATTTCAATTTCAAAACCAAATACTTTCACCCCCCTCCCTCCTCCCTCCTCCATTCCCACTTTCGTCCTCCTCCAGCGTCCTCTCACTTTCCTCCTCATCCGACCTTCTCCTCCTTCGGCTTCCTCTTTCAGTATCTTCACTTCTCCAGCTTCGTCCTCCTCCGACTTCGTCCTCCGGCCTTCTCCTCCTCCGACTTCATCCTCCAGCATTCTCCTCCTACAACTTCGTCCTCCGTTGGCATTCTCCTCCTTTGGTTTCGTCCTCTGGCCTTGTCCTCCTCTGATCTCCTCCCACTATTCACTTCTTCGGCGTTCTTTATTCTTGAATGGTGTGAGACATGTCCGGGATAAAATTGCATTGATTTTTTTTGTTGGATAGAAGTTGAGTGAGAGCATGAATAACTACATATTTAATATTTAGATATCTGATATGTTGATGTCTGGATGTGTGTGAGTTTGTAGATATCTAGATTTATTTCAAAATTTTATTTAGTATTATGAACTTTGATATGTTTAATGTTTTGTGTGATAACATTTTATCTGATGTTTTTAATGTTCGTCTTAGTATAACCACATGTTGTGTCTGAATGAGTTTATTTTTTTATGATGTTGTACATGTTCGGATTAAATGTTTTGAGGTTCCCTAGATGTTTGGGTGTTTTGTAATAAATTTGTATATCTGGATATTTATGTGGATATATCTGATCAAATATAGTAGATACATCTGAATATTTTTTGGAGTTGATAAGTTAACGAAGTAGCAAAAGAATAACACATTTAATATTTGTCTGGATAAGTGATGATACAAGATAATTGTGTATTGTCCAGTTGTTTGATTCTTATATGTATGTCCAGACAAAGACGGTCTAGACATATTTGACATGTCCAGCAAATACAAACACAAGTGAAGGCAATATATTTGGATAGGAAGAGACAATAGTGTGTGCAAATGGAAATGGTGATACAAGTTAACTTGTAACTTATATGTCTGGAATAGTAATGATACAAGTTTTTGTAGGTGTAGACATATTACCTATAGGATCGTGAATGGTCAGATTTATCTAATCGATTTTAGGGTTAATTAAACCCTACTTGCTCAATCGAAGATGTGTAGCGGAAATTAAAACAAACAAGCAAGTAAAGAAAGAATTATGCAAACCACAAAATGACCCGAAAGATTTTTATAGAAGTTCGGCCTCCTGCCTACTTCCTCTCTTGCAAGCTCTGCTCGATCTCCCTCGAGCTCTGCCTACGTCTTCACTATCAATCTCGTTCCGGGCCAAGATTAAGCATTTACAACACAAGCTCCGTGAACAACCCTCGCTAGCTTGATTTCTTCCTCTCACAGCCCGAGAGGGAACACTTCAGGCTTTCACCGAAATCGTTGCTTCTTGAATAACAAATGAGTGAGACAACACTCTCTAAATCTTGAGCACACTTTGAGTATGATTTGGTTATAATCAAAGGTGTGGATTTAGGCTTAGAGTGTAGGAATGTGGATTTTGGAGCTTGAGAGTTTCTCTTAGATGTAGTGGACAATTTGGAGTGTAAGAGTTGTGTGATTGTGTCATGAGAACACTTATTTATAAGCTCCTAATGTGTTATAGCCGTTTGGGTTAAGTTTGGTAAGGTTTGAGTGAGATACACAAAACAGAAACATGCATCACCCAAATCAGAACAATTTCGGTCGACCGAATCAGGCAGAACGGTCGACCGATTGGCAATTTTGAACAATGTTTGGTCGACCGATAAGGGAACGGTCGAACAAAACAAGTTATAACTTAGGTACACTTAAGTTAACGGTCGAACACCGAGTATGGTTTGGTTGACCGTAAACTTCCAGGCTCTACAAGGTTGACAAAAATGATGGTATTCGGTCAATCGAAACAAGGTTCACGGTCGACCGGAAACTTCCAAGCAATCTGGGGTTGTCGAGACATTTATGTTCGGTTGACCGAAACAGGTCCACGGTCGACCGATAGGAAATTGTATTTTGGGGTCTGGGTGAATAATTAGAATACGACCGTTGGTATAATACGACAAGTCTAACAGTCAGAAAAATAAGTTTACAATGTCGACCAAAAAGGTTGGAACGGTCGATCGGGTGGTAGAAAACACGATTTTGTTTAAAGGAACAAACGGTCGACCGAAGTTTTGAAACCGGACGACTGTATCGGTTCTTGCAATTCAATATTGGTTTAAATGTTTTCTAGTTCTAGTTTAGGTGATCTATTGAAGTCCAATTGATGTGAAATTTTGTGTGACTTCTATATGGAACATAGTGTGTATGTGAGTGGTTTTTAGCTCAAGTATGCTCAATTACACATAGTTTCTAAGACTCAAAATAAATCAAGATTACATGTCTTCAAATGAGCTTTATTACATGTTTTGACTTGATTTTCTTTCTTCCTTGAGTCTTGATCACCAATAAAGGTTAGCACAATGCAATATATATATGCAATGCAATATGTGTGCTACTCTACATTGATTACAATTTGTAGGATCGTGTGGGTTAAGGGTCCACTAATCACTATTAATCTAATCACCTACTTGTTTAAGCAATCAAGATGCGCAGCGGAATAAACAAACAAGTAGAGAAAGAAAGATAAAATGCAAACCACAATCGACACGGGGATTTTATAGAGGTTCGGCACCCCACCCGGGTCCTAGTCCTCTCTTGTAAGCTCCGCTCGACTCCGCGAGCTCCGCCTACGTCTTCACTAACCACTCCCCGTTCCGGGCCGGGAGAGAACGCCTTTTACAAAATAAACTCCGCGAACAACCTCGCGAGCTTGACTTTCTTCTCTCACAATCCGAGAGGAACACTTCGGGCTTTCACCGAAGTCCTTGCTTCTTGAACAAAGGTTGAGTGGAAGAACACTCTCTAAATCTTGAGCACACTTGAGTAGGATTAAGGAATTGATCACTAAAGTGTGGAAATTGAGGTTTTGAGTGTTTGGGATTCTCTCTAAAGTTTTGGACAAGTTTGTAGTGGGAGAGTTGTGTTAAAATGTGTTTTACAACTCCTTATATAGGCATTAGAGAGAATAGAGCCGTTGGGATTGATTGGGTAAGAGTTGATGTGTGATTACACAAAACAGAAAACGCAGGACCCAATTCTGACTGAATTCGGTCGACCGAAACGGGAAGAACGGTCGACCGTTTGGCAGTTTTGCACAAAGTTCGGTCGACCGGTTAAGCAACGGTCGACCGCCCAACGCTACGACTTAGGTACACTTAAGTCATCGGTCGAACACCTAAAGGGGAACGGTCGACCGATTTGTACCAGGCACTTTGGGGTTGACAAACAAATAGATATTCGGTCGACCGAAACAGGTATAGCAGTCGACCAATTTTCAACAGGAGATTCGGGTTTGTCAAGAGATGAACAAACGGTCGACCGATCGTGGTCCTCGGTCGACCGATACATGAAATGTATTTGGGGTATTTTTGGTTTAATACGAATACGATCGTTGGGTATATACGACAAAACTAACGGTCGGAAAATTAAGTTTCACACAGTCGACCGAAAGTGAAAGCACGGTCGACCACAACTAGGTAGTGAAAACACAAAACGGAATACTTGATCATCCGGTCGACCGATCGGCATATGTCGGTCAACCGAATGTGGGCAGACAGTAAGGGTTCAGGTTTAGTGTTTTCTGGTCTAAGTTTGGGTGATCTATGGAAGTCCAAACAATGTGAATTTTTGTGTGTGACTTCTATAGGGAACCTAGTGTGTGTTTAAGTTGATTTTATCTCAAGTATGCTAAAAATACACAAGTTCCTAAAGACTCAAAGAAATACAAAATACATGTCTTCAAATGAGCTTGATTACATGTCTTCACTTGTTTTCCTTTCTTCCTTGAGTCTTGATCACCTGTAGAGGTTAGCACATAGCAATATATATGCAATGCAATATGTGTGCTACTCTACATGATCATAATTAAGATTAGGTTAATTAAATCATCAAAACACAAATTAATGCCAAAAAGCCAACACAATTAAGATAAGGTTGATTAAATCATCAAAACATAGATTAATGCCAAAAACCCAACATTACCAACCTATATCTGAACAACTGTATATCCAGATATTTGATTACGATATATCTTTTTCAAACATTTGCTTTTATGTCCAACAAACACAAGCATATGAAAATCTAAAAGGCGTACATCGATTTATCGTCAATAATCAATTTCATAAACTTGTTAATCTATATCCAGACGAATAAATATAGACACCTTATATATTTGTAGACCGTGTACTTATTTGGAAAATGTGGGGTGATATATGTATGGATAAGTGATGATACAAGATAATTGTGTATTGTCCAACTGTTTGATACCTCCTATGTATGTTCAGACAAAGACAATTACCCATGATACCTTTTGTGAGAGAACAAAAACCAAAAATGTTGGAACTTATCTAGATAATCTATAAGGTTGTAAAAGTCATCCAAACCCTTGGGAAATCTGATCCAGAATATAATGTCTATTTGTATTTAATTTGATGTCTGAATATCATCGCATATCTAGTCTTTTATATGTGTATATTCGATGTGTGATCCACAACCTTAGGTACCACCAATGTTACTATGTGAATATCTGACTCGAATCAACATCATTAGATAGTAGTGTAACATTAAAAAGTAAAAATATTAGATATATCAAACACACATCTAGCAAACTTCACAAGGAAAGAGTAGATGTCCACCAAGATCTTAATTTCTAGAGATATGTCCAAAATGATTAATTGTTGACTAGCAGATATGTCTTTATATCCAGATAAACCAAAGCATGAAGTAAAATGGGGTGTTGAAGAATAGGGGTGTAAACGGGGCGGGTAATACCCGTATACCCGGTCACCCGCCTCGGGCGGGTACGGGTATGGGTACAAAAATACATACCCGTTTAAAAATTCAAACCCGTATACCCGTACCCGTTTACCCGCTTAATAAACGGGTCGGGTACGAGTATACGCATTACCCATACCCGTTTACCCGTATACCCGTTAAGATATATTATATTATATATATAATATTTTTTTAATATTTTATATGTTATATATTATATATATTTTATATATAATATATATTTTATATAATATATTTTATATTTTTATATATTATATATTATACCCGCTATACCCGTTTACTCGCCCCGTACCCGCTAACTTAACGGGTACGGGTCGGGTACGGGTATATATGTTTTTTACCGGGTATATACCCGTACCCGTACCCGCTAATTTAGCCGGGTACGGGTACGGGTAGGAGCATACCCGACCCGTACCCGACCCGTTTACACCCCTATTGAAGAAGATGTAAAAGATTGTCACCACTATCACCTTGCATTAAATATGGTGCGAGAATATGATGATTATAACTATTTTTCTTTAAACAATAAGGAGAGAATGTGGTTTGCATACGGAGGATGTTCTTTAAACAATAGTAATGATTACAACCATTTAAATAATATGGTGCACATAGGGGATTTATGGTTTGGAGCTAAGGGGCTGATGCTAAATTGCTCAGAGCATGCGACGTGGAGAGCTACGAGTGGATGGAAAGCTTTGCAACCCCACGTGATGAGAGGTTGAAGTCCAAAAAGGAGTCCAATTTGAACCCCCAAAGGAGTTTGTCTAGCATTTTCTATTTGAATATGATTAGTTTGTTGGAAAACAAACGGTCAAACTTAAAGGACGTATAAGTAGTAGTTACGTGGTCAAATTAGTTTTCATATCGTTTCCCTAAAACAATTTGGGCTCCAAAGCTAATACAAAACACATGATTAGGGGTGTGCAAAAACCGGTCCGATCCGATTTTTTGGACCGGACCGGACCGATCGGTCCGGACCCAGTTGAAAATTTGGTCGCGGTCCAGTCGGGTTTTTGTTTTTTTATTTATTTTTAGGTAAAAAAATACCGGATGCACACCCTAATTACTTCTACTTGACCACTTGCATCCAAAGAATAATTCTTAAGAGTCTCTTTGTAAGACCTGTGTTTGACCGGTTCAGAGTTTTGTTTGTATCGTTGTTTAGAGTGAGAATCTTGTTTGTTTTAATTTTGTTTACGGATGGTTAAAGTATCCAAAAAGTTGGTGTCCAGGAAGAACAAGAATATAAGTAGATTATCAAATCAAGTAAAATAAATTTTCGATCCTAGTTTTTCAACTGCCGAAAATTCCGTTTGGGACAAAAAAAAAACATTTGTTCCAAACATATCTAGCGATACAGTGACACTTAAACTTGATTTTTCAAGATTTTTCGAACGACTCTTAAATCAATCGCAAACATCCGAATACAAACTAAACTTTCTCAAATTAGATCCTTCTAAATCAATCTCAAACACCCAAACCAACACAATAAGTGTATCTAAATTGATTTTTTAACTAATTGGGTGGGATGAGGTCCTTAGGGATGCAAGTTCAAACCATACCCTCCTAAAAACATGTGATCGGTGATATACGGTTAAACAATCTACGTTAATTAAAATTAACCTTGTTAATGCTAAAACACCAAATAAAGCTCGAACTAGATTTCTTTTCGGAAGTGACAATTAACGACCTCGTGCAAGTAGAACGTAACATCTTATCTAACCCAACAGAAAGGGAAAGAGTGTCGTACCCAATCGAATAGCTTTCTCGTCTCCAAAAGTTAATAGATCCAACCGATTCGTATTGGATGGCATGGAGAAGTCCATCAAATCAACCGTCCAAAACAGCCAGGTGTGCCGACCGTCACCAATCATCGTTGTTCCAGACAGATATTTGTCTTCTTGTTGACGTGGGTGTTTTGAGCGCCAGAAATAGAGCAGTGCAGCCGTAATTTTTTAATATAATAAAAAGAAAATTAAAAATTCGAAATTTAGGAAGAAAAAAAAAAATTCCAAAACTAGGTGGATCGCGGGTGTGACCCGCGATCCGTGGGGCACGGATCGCGGTTCCCACCCGCGATCCGTCTCTCCCGCCAAAAAAAATTTTTTTTTTTTTTTTTTGAAAATTTCACGGATCGCGGTTCTGTACGTGAAATTTTTTTTTAATTTTTTTTTTAATTTCTTTATTTCTGTTTTTCTTTTTTATTATAATTATTTTTAATCTTTTTTAAAATCTTTTTTTTTCAAAATATGTTTTCTAATTTATATTATTTTTTAAAAATTTAAAAATTTGTTTTTAATTTTTTCAAAAATCGACCTCCAAATCACGTCGATAACCCGACGTATTGAATTGTTAGGGTATTTTATACAATAAAAAAACAAAATTTATTTGTCAGAATAATAAATTATTTGCAACTAAATATTAAACAAACACTAAAACTAATTAAAACAAAAAATTGGTAACGTTGTCGAAAATTCGTAGGGTGCACACATTACAAACAGTTTTGGAGGTCGATACAGCAAAAAATTAAAAACACAATTAAATTTTTTTTTAAAATAATAAAAATTACAAAACATATTTTGGAAAGAAATATAATAAAAAAACTTAGTTAAAATGATTTAAAAAAAAATCAAAACATAAAACACTACGAGTAAAATCCGTGATTTTATTTATTTTCTTTTATTGTTTTTGATTTTTTCGGTTTTCTGTTTTAGTTTTTTTTTTCTGTTTTTCTTTTTTATTTTAATTATTTATAATCTTTTTTAAAATCTTTTTTTTAAAATATGTTTTCTAATTGATATTATTTATTAAAAAAAATTTAATTTTGTTTTTAATTTTTTTAAGAAACGACCTCCAAATCACGTCGATAACTCGGCGTGTATTGAATTGTTAGTGTATTTTATACAATATAAAAACAAATTTTTTTTAGTTAGAATAATAAATTATTTACAACTGAATATTAAACAAACCATAAAACTAATTAAAACAAAAAATTGGTAACGTTGTCAAAAATTCGTAGGGTGTACACACATTACAAACATTTTCGAGGTCGATACAGCAAAAAAATAAAAACACAATTCAAAATTTTTAAAAATTAATAACAATTACAAAACATATTTTGAAATATATATATATATATATATATATATATATATATATATAACATAGTTAAAATGATTTGTAAAAAAACAAAACATAAAATCAAAAACAATAAAAGAAATTAAAAAAAGTCACGGATTTTGATTTTTTTAAAATCGTTTTAACTATGTTTTTTATTATATTTATTTTCAAAATATGTTTTGTAATTGTTATTATTTTTTAAAAATTTTTAATTGTGTTTTTAATTTTTTTGCTGTATCGACCTCCAAAAATATTTACAATGTGTGTACACCCTACTAATTTTTGATAACGTTTCGAATTTATTGTTTTAATTAGTTTTAGTGTTTGTTTAATATTCAGTTGTAAATAATTTATTAATCTGGCTAAAAAAATTTGTTTTTTTATTGTATAAAATACCCTAACATTTCAATACGTCGGGTTATCGACGTGATTTAGAGGTCGATTATTGGAAAAATTAAAAATAATTTAGAAAAATAATATAAATTAGAAAACTTATTTTGAAAAAAAAAGATTTAAAAAAAGATTACAAATAATTACAATAAAAAATAAAAACAGAAAAGAAAAAACCAAAAAAAAAATCAAAAAATTTTTTTTTTTTGGCGGGAACACGGATGGCGGGTGTGACCCGCGATCCACCTAGTTTTGGAAAAAAAAAATTTTTTTCCTAAATTTCGAATTTTTAAATTTTTTTTTATTATATTAAAAAATTACGGCAGTGCAGCATCACGCCTGTCCCACCTGGACTTCCCAACAACAACAACAAAAAAAACTTTTTTTCGAGTCAAATTTCCGGTAAATTCAGTCATGGCTAAGGGTGACAATTCCGAACCGATCAAATTAAATAGGGGTAAAACGGACATGAGTTGGATATGGTTACCCAATTTCAGAAGTGATTCGGTTCTGATTCGATTCCGGTTCTAACTACTGGAACAATGTATTATTAAAATAAAAAAATTAATACTAAAAACATATTGTAAAAAATGAAAATAATAATTTTATAGGCAATTGTTTCAAAATCGCACTTGATTCTATTGACGATGAAGCGGTCATCAAAAAATTTCAAGACTTGAAGTCTAGAAGAATGATTTTATAATAACTTTTATTTGTATATGTTAAATTATTTAGTTAATTAGTTGTTTAAATGATGTGTCGTGTTTTATGGTTGTAAAAATTTCTTTTAGATGTTTGAATTTTAATATGGAACCGGACTGCCCACCCAAAATGATATTCTGGATCAGCTCCTGAATATAGGAGTGGTGAGACACGTTGCATATTTAAAATGAAACGTCGGATTTACCGGGAAGATATTGTATTGTTGGTATTTTATTAGTTACTTGTGGAGTAAACAATTGTGTGAGTAGAAAAGTGGTTGGTTTTGATGAACGAAATACGGTGGTATGATGTAGACAAGGTCAGCATCAACATCTCATTACACCTTCAAAGATATTTCGGAGTGTTAGCATGACACGTAGAACAAGAGTATGCATACATAGTTTTTTGACCAAGCTAGTACATCTAAGTATGCAATGAGTTCTTAACTATATTGAATAAAACCGAAGTCCGCAACATTTTGCACTAATGGAATTTGCCAACAGAATAACCATTCACATAGATTTCCCGACAAATTTGGGGGGTTTTCTTGGTGAAAATGTGTGATAGGAGAGTTCCTTTTTCTAGTAACGAGCATAAGTAGACTTGGAATTTTTCATCAATAACTTCTATTTTGTCACACATACAGATTGTAAAATGAAAGTGACTGATCGACAACATTTTCACGACACACTGAACTCATCAAGTTAGATTTTGAACTTAATTATATCCCCAAGTTGTGCTATACATCCTCAAATTAGTTGGCCCACGTGATACTTATATTTGTTGGTAATTGTGATGATATCACTCGTAAACGACGACTGATGAGTAATGAGAAGTCTTAAACTTCTAACTCAAAAGATTTTACGACAAACACATACATGTGCAGGATAAGGATGACTTCTATGTGTACGTGGTTGGTGACTTTTCTTTATTAAGTTTTCACACGAAAACAAAGGTCTAGTCATAATGTTGTTTAGAACTTTAGATCAGCGACGGCACATGACAAGGTGATGTCTACGTTCCCGCAAGATTCACGTTGCAGCTGCTGGTGTTGGCAGGTCGATCAACGTACCTACTCCCGGTTATTGCCTCTCTACTGTTTTAAAACTAAATAGATGTTTATGTAGGAGATAACGAACATTAACTTCGTGTGTATTATTTTCATTTTTCATATTGAGCAACAGTTATATGTGCTCGTTTTTGTATAAAATTTCCACGTCATGCAATGAGAGATTGTAATTTCGAGTCTAGGAAAAGGGAAAAGTAGTTTTGCATATTTTGAGTTGTGAAACTAGAGTTTTCTTGGTTTAAGAAAAATTAAGTTCTTAAGTTGAATCCACCACTTATGCTACTATTTAGGGACGACACCACGTGTGGTGGGTCCAATGACCACGTGGATTTTGAGATTTCGTTTAATTCGTAAAGATAACATGTTATTTAGAATATTTGTGGATATATCCGTTTGTAATTATTTTGTAATATTTGTTTATATATGACCGACGTCTAGGTACCCAAAGTGTCAATCTTTTGACCAATAATCAAGAACATCAAATCCAACATGCCTAGGTGTCCTAACTTGTTCTCGTTCAACAGTAAAGAAGTGGTGAAGTACATCAACCACACCAACAAAATTAAATTCTCCGATGTGAGACTAAATTGTTACGTCATATAGACGTCGAATATATAGGATGACCGACGTCTATACATACAGTACGACCTATAGACGTCGGTCACGCTATATATCCGACGTCTATACATTTAAATAAAAATAAAATTTACGTCCTATAGACGTCGGCTACCCTATACAACCGACGTTTATACATGAGTAAATAGTATAAAAAAACATTGCAACCATCTTAAATCCAAGTACCCCAAGTGCCAATCTTTTGACCATTATATATATATATATATATATATATATATCACTTGCATTTTGTAGTGTGATACTCAACTCTCATTTAGAAGTAAATGATGTTGGATCGTGTGGGTTATGGGTCCACAATACTAATAACAATTTTACACTAATTACCTACTTGTTTAAGCAATCAAGATATGCACAACGGAATTTAAATAAAACAAGCAAGTAGGGAAGGAATATGCAAACCACAATCGACACAGGGGATTTTTATAGAGGTTTGACACCCCACCCAGGTCTTAGTCCTCTCTTGCAAGCTCCGCTCGGATCACCGAGCTCCGCCCACGACTTCACTAATCACTCCCCGTTCCGGGCCGGGAGAGAACGCTTTTACAATCTTCAAGCTCGCGAACAACCCTCGCTGAGCTTGGCTCCACCTCTCACAATCCGAGAGGGACACTTCGGGCTCTCACCGAAGTCTATACTTGTGTCTTGGGATTTCACCAAGACCATTGCTTCTTGCACACAGATTGAGTGAAACAACACTCTCTAAGCTTGAGCACACTTGAGTGAGAATAGGAATTAAGACTAAAGTGTGAAAGGTTTTGAGCTTTTGAGTGTTTGGATCTTCTCTCTAATGTTGGGGACAAATATGTGTGGGAGAGTTGTGTTAAAATGTGTTTTACAACTCTTTATATAGGCATTAGAGAGAATAGAGCCGTCGGGATTGATTGGGTGTGAGTTGATGTGCGATACACAAAACAGAAAATCTCAGGACCCAATTCTGAGTTAATTCGGTAGACCAAAACGGGACGAACGGTCGACCGTTTGGCAGTTTTGAACTAAGTTCGGTCGACCGGTTAGGTAACGATCGACCGCCCAACGCTACGACTTAGGTACACTTAAGTGATCGGTCGAACTCCAAAAAGGAATTGGTCGACCGATTTGTACCAGACACTCTGGGCTAGACAAACACTGATCTATTTGGTCGACCGAAACAAGGTCTAGCGGTCGACCATTTTTCAACAAGAGATTAGGGTTTGTCAAGAGACAGACATTCGGTCGACCGATCATGGTCCTCGGTCGACCGATACATGAAATGTATTTGGGTATAATTTGTTTAATACGAATACGACCGTTGGGTATATTATATACGACAAAACTAACGGTCGGAAAATTAAGTTTCACACAGTCGACCGAAAGTGAAAGCACGGTCGACCGAAACTAGGCAGTGAAAACACAAACAAGACAATTGATCACTCGGTCGACCGAACAACCTATTACGGTCGACCGAATGTGGGCAGACTTTTAGAGTTCAGGTTTAGTGTTTTCCGGTCTAAGTTTGGGTGATCTATTGAAGTCCAAATTATGTGAAATTTCGTGTGTGACTTCTATAAGGAACATAGTGTGTGTATAAGTTGATTTTAGCTCAAGTATGCTCAATTTACACATGTTCCTAAGACTCAAAGAAAATACAAAATACATGTCTTCAAAAGAGCTTGATTACATGTCTTGACTTGATTTTCCCTTCTTCCTTGAGTCTTGATCACCTGTAGAGGTTAGCACAAAACACTATATATGCAATGCGATATGTGTGCTACTCTACATGATTATAATTAAGATTAGGTTGATTAAATCATCAAAACACAGATTAAGACCAAAAAGCCAACAAATTAGTGGTGGAGTACATCAACTCCACCAACAAAAAGATTTCTCCAATGTGAGACTAAATTTCAACACATATGACCATAAACACACATATGACCATAAACACACATATGACCATAATTCACATTACTTTCTACGAAGTACAAAATTGTATAAATTCTTATATAAAATCAATTCACATAAAATCTTATACGAAATAAATCACAAAAAATAAACAAAAAATATTTTTCTTATTTCAGGAGGTATATACATCGGTTGTACTACAAAAACTGACGTTTATACAAACCTATAGACTTCGGATGTTTTGATATCCGACGTCTATTGGGTGACATCTATTGTGCATTCTGCACTAATGTTTGTACGTTTTTACAATCATTTTTTTGGTGTAGCGTGTATGTATATTGGTCGTGTATAGACCACATGTCTAGACACCGCCAATGTTTGTTATCTATTTGTATATGTCTACCAATACTTAGATATATATGCTTGGGTAGTGTGGTTGTTATTTATATAAAAATTGTTAAATATTTATGTATGAAGATTGGTTGCTAGACATTTGTGCAATCTAGCTAGATCATGTTTTACAGTTTTGTGCTATTATCTGAATATCCAGATCAGATCAACTTCATTAAATGGTAGTGTGACATTAGATAGTAAATATATCAGAAACACATATCTAACAAATTTGATCATGAAAGAGTTGATATTCATCGAGATGATTTTTCCAAATATTCTAACCAACAAATGGTGGTATGTAGATGATTTTTATGATATCTAGTATATATATTGAAAAATATATGTTCAGACATTAGAGAGAGTTACAGACATATCAAGATACAACGTACATATATATTAAATCATCGTGTTCCTAAGTAAAATGTAAGCTTTCATACCACATACACAAATGATATATCTAGCTAACTTATCAGTCGCATACAGTGGATATATTTGAATACCGTTTTGAGTAAGACAGTAAAACAATATAATAGCAAAAAAATAACACATTTGATATATCTAAAATTCAAAGTTGTATGGATATGTCTAACACATATGAAACACACTGTAACAACATATAAATTAATTTTATCGTGATAGCGTTGTCCGGATATGTCCACAACCACACAACTAGCATAAGCTAACAAATAAGTCCACAATTGTCAAGCTTAAAATACAACTTGTGAAAGGAATGATTAGTTTGTCGAGCTTAAAATTACACAATATGTTTCTCGTAGTTGTCCAGCTTAAAATACAATATTTGTATGAAGAGAGTGACTAAATCATGATGGTGGTATACTATGATTGTACCACCTTCAAAAAAATTAAATTAAATAACAATATCTGCACATAAGGGTTGTTGGTTTTGAGGTGATATCTAAAACGAGCATGGACATAAAAAAAAATCAGAGTGAGCTAACGTGATCGAGTTTCAATTTGTGTTGGTTGTTTTCAACCCACTTGATGTTGCTGTAAAGCTCACAAAGTTTTGGAGTACAAATTTGAGCCCATGTGACATTATTCATTTTTAATTTACTGGAATTCTGATCTTCTTGAATTTTGAGATTTCGTATTATTCTTAAAAACCATTAGGGTTCTGACCCCTAGGTTTGTCAACTACCAATAAGTAGACATAGATTATATTATATATATAGTCCATATAGTTAAAAACCCAATAAAAATACCATTTTATAGGCAAATACCCAATTAATTAAATACCCATTATAGGTCAATTACTCAATCAAAATTAAGCACCAAAAATGGTAGTCGTAGACTTGTAGTATTTTAGATTTATGTTTTTTTATTGTTCTTACAAATTTCGACCTCCTTAACTTGAAATCATGTTTCTACTACAAGGTAACTCAGCTTGCACCAAGGTTCTCTATATTTCTTCATGGTCAGGTCCGATGTTGGGCCAACTGTACAATTGATTCAGGGCATGATTGTGGTCTCATAGATAATATTAGATCTTGCTTGAACCCAAAACAATATGAAATGTCAACTAAAATTATTCTTTTTTAGTTATTCTTTAATTGCTCACAGCACACCCACTGGCCACCCAAAACTAACTCCATCAGCTTAAAGAAGTCATTTAGCCGTGTGAGCTTGGAACTAATTATTGGTGGGTATTTCGGTTATAACTTTTTGTGAAATTGTAGAAAGTGGACCAGGCCTTTTAAGCCTATTCACTCACATGTCAGTGTGCGCCCATGTAATTAGGATAGTAATATGGTATGTTAGAAATACATTTAATTCCCATTTCATTGTTACATCTGTAGAGTTATATCATACGTTCAGGCTAAAGTATCACTAGCACTTGCAAAAAATAAAAGAAGGTATTACTAAACTCATTTTAAATGGACAAACTCGGGTAAAATGTTCAATTTTCCGTGTTTTGGTATATTCTCCTTGTAAAAAATTTAGAATCCTAGCAAGATTCAAAGATCCGAGAGAAGGAGAAGCAAATAACGCAACACAAGAATTTTGGGAAAACCTCTATCTCACTCCAATCTGAGTTGAAAAGAGACGGAGGGAAGAAAAAAACACTGATATGATCATATGATTCATATCCTACCTAGTCGGTTTATCGGGTCGTGGATTACAACAATCAACCTCCACACCCGTATAGTTTACGTACAACCTAAGCCCATGTAACGATTGGGCCCTAATACAAGGCAAAATGCCTACTCTTAATAGACGATACAGTAATAGCAGAATAAACTGCAAACTAATGGTTAGTTATCTGCTTAAAGAAAGTGTTGAGTGGGGTCGGGATTTTAATACAACCAAATACAAAACTTACTTCTCTAATAACGCCTCATGTCTTAGTGATTCTTTTCATTTTTCCTCCGTTTCACGTTTTGTTCAGCTATAAAACGTTGAAAACATCGAAATCATTTTTCAGATTCTCTTGTCATTGTCGTCCCACAAAAACCTTTGAAATGTAAGGTTAACCTTAACCCAGATCAGCTAGCCAAATATTCGTAGAAGCTCAACACTAGCGACTATTTCCTATTTCAACATTCCTTTTCGATCTAAAACTTCCACAAAAAATGAAACGATTTTCTACAACTCTCGCGAATCATCGTAGGAATTTCCTGTCAAAATCATTTTCCGCAATTTATAGTCGCAAAAACCTTTGGTAGCACGAAACAAATTTAACTTCAATCTTAGATCATGGGCGATTTGCTGTAAGCAAGGGAATAATATAAGGGAAAAAGTTCAAAAATTGAAAAAATAAAAAAATTGAAAAATATGCACCGCGTAAACTTATTTGACAAAGTATGCATATTAAAAACGATACCACAAGTGTCGTTTTCATTAAGTAAAAACGACCCCTAAGATGTGTTTACCTCTAACTGAAAACCACATCATTGATGTCGTTTTTAACCAAGGAAAAAATGGCATGTCGTTTTTCCCTAGGACTAAAATGATGTTGGTCAACCATCATCTTGTAGGATTTCGTGTTCCTATTTATGTGTATATTTTAATATTTTTAATACAAACATACATAATCGATTTCATATTTTTATTGATTTTACGTACATGTATATGTTTATTCTAATATCATGCATTCATACACATATTAAAATAAACAAAAGAGATAATCATACCCAAAGGTTCTCTAAAACCTTTCAAAAGATCCAGAGTTCCGTTGCTCGTCGAATCGCCCGCCGATTCGCCTCCAAGTGTTCACCAAACTCTAAACAAGATTAGAGAGAAATGACCTAGTCAATCAATATATAATTAAGCTTAGAATCTAATTAATAACCCTCTTTAAGCTCCTCAGATTTCTATCTCCAAAACTTAAAACCATTAAGAGATTTTCGTGGTGATTAAGGAAATGATTAGAGCGAGAATTATATTGCATGTAATAAAACAAGTAGGACAATTGGTCATTTTATAGGCTCCCAAAACATTCATATCAAAAATTATTCTCTAGTCACAATCTCTTGTCTTTTCTCTCCTAAAATTAATCCAAAATTGTCACATAAGCATCCTAAAAAATGTTTGACTAAATCCGGATTTAATCCAACCCATGATCTAATTATTATCTTAATAATTCAGGCAAAAATCACGTTGTTCGGTTCACTGAGAATTCTTCTCGGTCAACCAAACCATTGGGTTTTAACACATGTTCGGATAACCGTAAGCTAGACGGTCGACCGAATATACATGAGAAAAATTTCCTGGAAAAATTCGGAAGATCCGCGTCTCGCTCCGGTCGACCGTTGACCCACCAAAATTTCTCCTGGCGAATTTCTTCGGACGACCGTGTCACGTTCGGTCTACCAAAAATACCCAAGATAGTGAAGGGGATGTGTTCTAAAAGTTTTGCTTTTAAATGTCAATTATTATGAATTGAATGAGAAATCATTTTCTTCTTTTTTATGTTATTCATCTTTTAGAAGTGTTAAGGAAGAGACTCTTGGTCCTTAACCGTAGAGCTCTAAAAGATATTGGTTTACATAAAACAAAAGATATTCGCAATCATGGTAATTAACATGAGACATTAATTACCGAGTTAAGATTGTCGTGTTGGTCATAGATCATTGTAGCTCTACGAGTGAGTGACAACACGGGTACACAAAAGAGGAAAATAGTACTTTTGTGTGCTGAATTGACCTAACAAGTAAAATATTATAGAAATGTGTTTCTGCGTCATTAATATTTTACTGTGTCCTTGGTCCTTTGATATGAGACTTATATCCCATCGCTTAAGGAATGCTTGATTAGACTGGTGTCTTAAGCTATCAATAAGTGTAATGTAAAGACATTGGTTGGTTAATTATGACTTTTGTTGGAGAAGATAGCTAGTCGAAAGATTATCATTGCCCCTCTTAATTGAGTGATGATATTAGTGGACCCCTTGATAAAGCAAAGGTATAATGTGCACAATGTGATTTGAGTTAAGTCACATATTTATAACTAGCTTGAAGAGATCAAGAAATGAATATTAATACAAGGATGACACAATACTACTTTGTGTGTATTCTTAATATCATGTGGCAAGGGACGGACACAAGGGGTGCACTCCATCGCTAAATGGATCGGGTTTTTGTTCGAGTGGAATTAAGACAACTAACTAATTGGGAGCTATAATGTGTAGCTAGATACCGCTTATAGCTTGTGATATTAAGTTCTTAATATCACTGTCAACTTAGTTTAGATCCTCTCATAGGTCACACCACAAAACTGGGAAACAAGAAATGAGGATTTTGAGTTCATAAGATGTGTCGGGTTTCATGTAGAAAATATGACACGTGGGGTGAACAAGCAAAATCAAAATTATGTTGTAACATAATTAGAATCTAAATTAAATTCATATGTGATGTAAATATTATGGGGTGTAATGATTGATCATTGCATAGGATAATATGTTACATAAGTTATGAATTTACTACTAATCCCGAAATGTCAAATTTTGTAGGGGTTAAACCGAAATTTGACAAGTCTGCAATACTGTGAACAAACGGTCGACCGGTTAACAGTAAACGGTCGACCGGACACGTCTCGACCGATAACAGGGAATTTTCGTCTGTTCGTAACGGTCGACCGAATATATCGGTCGGTCGACCGAACATTGCGATGAAATTTTTATTGTTACGAGCGGTCGACCGAATGTTGAACGGTCGACCGAAACATGGTTCGAGCGGTCGACCGAACCTCCAAACGGTCGACCGGTCCAAACGGTTTTGTGCAGAATTAATTTAAGAATTAATTAGATTATGCATGGAATTAGTCCATGATTGATTTAATTCGTAGCTAAGATTATTTATTATTAAATAATGGATGGTTAGATGGAAGTTTGCATGAAATCATGGGCAAGAGGTTGCACATGAATAGGTAATTTGGAGAGAACTTATAAATACAAGTTTATCTCATTACCTCATTAATTAATTCATTGTTTTTCTCATGCAAAAACTCTCTCCATATATAATTCTCCACTAAATTCCCATAATTCTTAAGTTTAGTTTTAGTTTTTAAGAGATCATCTTCTCAAAGGAACTAAAAGAGGGGTTAGTAATTAGATTCTAAACCCTATTGGAGATTGAGAGGCTAGCTCTTCTCTCTCCAATCTTGTTTGGAGTTTGGTGAAATCTCGGAGGCATCCGGCGCAGCAACAAACATCATCAACGTCTCCGAATCTTCAAGAAGTTTTAGAGAACTTCTAGGTATGAATTTCGGAGTCTCATGTTTGTTTTAATAAAAGTTTTAAAACTAGTTATTAAAACAAATCAATGCATGCATGAAATAAATCATAGAAAATTGTAATAGATCCTTATTATGTATAAAAATTCCGAAAATGTATATGTGTAATTAAAGATGAAATCCTACAGATAACTCCTCAATATTTTTTCTCGGTTGACCGTTCAAGCCCGGTTGACCGATCGCAATTGTCCAGACACTCCAGACAATTTCGGTTATCTGTTTCCCGTTCAGTTGACTGTTCAGAAGACACCTCCGTTGACCGAACCCTAAACGGTTTACCGTGTTGACTACAATTTTGACTTTGTCAAATTTTGGATTTATATCCAACAAAATTTGATCTTTTGAGGTTTTCAACAAATTCATATCAAATATAATATATTATCCTATGTTATATTAAATTATTACACCTCATAATATATACACCTTATATGAATTTATCAATGATTCTAATTATGACATATTGATTTTATTGATTCACCACATGTGTCCTTTTTCCCATGAAACTCGACACATCTTATGAACTCAAAATCAAACTTCTTGTGTTCCTAGTTCTGTGGTGTGACCTATAGGAGAATCTAAGTCAAATTGTCAGCGATATTAAACACTTAATATCACAAACTATAAGCGGTATCTAGCTACACATTATAGTTACCCAATTAACATAGATGTTTTTGTTCCACTCGAACTAAACACGATCAATTTAGTGATGTAATTGCACCACTTATGTCCGTCCTTTGTATATATTCTTAATATCATGAGGCAATGGGCGGACACAAGTGATGCACTAACATCACTAAATTGATCGTGTTTACTTCGAGTGGAGCAAGCCATCTATGTTAATTGGGTAACTATAATGTGTAGCTAGATACCGCTTATAGTTTGCGATATTAAGTGTTTAATATCGCTACCAATTCGGCTTACATCCTCCTATAGGTCACACCACGGAAATGGGAAACAAGAAACTTGATTTTGAGTTCATATGATGTGTCGGGTTTCATGAGAAAATTGACACATGTGGTGAATCAATAAAATCAATATGTCACGAAAATTGACATAATTAGAATCATGAATAAATTTATATAAGATGTATATATTATGGGATGTAATAATTTAACATTACATAGGATAATATATTACATGAGATATGGATTTGCTAAAAACCTCAAAAGATCAAATTTTGCTGGAAATAAATCCAAAATTCTATAAAGGCAAAAATCGTATAAAATGGTCGAACGGAAATTCACATTAGTCGTTGAGTGTGTGAACGGTCGACCGGATGGATGCGTTTGGTTGGCCGAAAACTTCCAGTAGCTTCTGCGAGCTCGTGTTGGTAGTGACCGGTCGACCGGAATAAGGTCGTGGTTCGACCAAAAATTTCCAAGAGATTCCACGTGTTGATCTTTGTAGTTAACGGTCGACCGACTTGTGACGCCATCCGACCGGAAATTTCCAGTAGACGATTCTCACGTTGAATCGGTCAACCATTTATGTGTTCTGTTCGACCAGAAAATCACAGTAGCTTTGGGTGCGTGTGATAGGTCGACCGAAGGATTTCATGGTCCAACCGAAATCAAGTTTAACTAACAATCGGTCGACCGATTAGTTTGTTCCGGTCGACCGTTCAGTACTGGTTTGCCTAAATTATTAAGAAAATAATTCAGATCATGGGTTGGATTAATTCCAGACTTGGTTAAATGATTTTGAGGATGATTATGTGACAAATTGTGATTGGTTTTACGGAGAAAAAAAATAAGAGATCATAGCTAGATAATAGTTTATGATTTGGGTGATTTGTGAGGCTATAAATAGGTCCTCTCACCTACTTGTTTCAATATATGATTGCAAAATTCTCTCTCTTCCTAACCTCCTCATTAATCCATCCGAAAATTTGTTTAATTATTTAAGTTTTGGGAGATTGAATTCTCAGAAGCTTTAGAGGGGTTATTAGCTAGATTCTAAGCTTAATTAGAGATTGATTGGTTATCTCATTTCTCTCTAATCTTGTTTAGAGTTTGGTGAACACTTGGAGGCGAATTGGCGGACGATTCGATGGGCAATGGAACACTGGATCTTCTAAAATGTTTTAGAGAACCTTTGGGTATGATCCTCTATTTGTGATTTATTTTAATATATGTAGGTTTGCATGATATTAGAATAAAACACAAAACAATGTACATGAAATTGCTGAAAATATGAAATTGATCATGTATGGTTGTATTAATTTTTTTAAAATATACACATACACAGGGAAACAAAATCCTACAACTAGCAATATTAGATCCGGATGCCGTAAAAGACAACGTTTTCTGACCTTGGTCCTCCTGCTGATTGTTTCTTTTAGTGGAATTTTACGACACAAGAACCTAAGATGCCTCTGTAGGATCGTATCGTGTGGGTTATGGGTCCACTAATCACTTTTTAAGCTAATCCACAATTCTCTACTTGATTAAGCAATCAAATGCGCAGCGGAATAAACAAACAAGTAGAGAAAGAAAGACAATGCAAACCACACAAAGACGCGTCGGATTTACAGAGGTTCGGCCGCGCCTACGTCCTCTCTTGCAAGCCCCTCTCGAATCCCCGTTCGAGCTCCTCTTGCGTCTTCACTATGCCTCCCCGTTCCGGGCCGGGAGCAACGCCTTTTACAAGTCTTCAAGCTCGCGAACAACCCTCGCCGAGCTTGGCACCACCTCTCACAAACCGAGAGAATCACTTCGGGCTTTCACCGAAATCCTTGCTTCTTGTCTTGGGCTTTCACCAAGACCCTTGCTCTCTTTACAACAAATGTAACCTTGAGTGGGATTCACTCTCTAATTGAGCACACTTTGAGTAGGATGAGTATATGATCAAATGTGTGAAGTTTAGGCTTATGGAGTGTAGAATTGGGAGCTTTGAGGATTGAGGTTTCTCTCTAATGTATTGGACAAATTGGAGTTGGAGAGTTGTGTTAACAACAAGTCTTGATCCTCTATTTATAAGCTCCTAAGGTTTTCTAGCCGTTGGGGATAGATTTGATTGGGTTTTGTGCAAGATACACAAAGCAGAAAATCGGGCTGCAAATCTGTCCAGAACCGGTCGACCGAAACTACTAAACCGGTCGACCGTTCACTTGATTTCAAGGAGAACGGTCGAACAAAAGAATATTCGGTCGGACAAACGAGCTAGAACTTAACTCTACTTAAGTGAATCGGTCGAACCAAAGTATGGAGCGGTCGACCGAAAAGGGGATTCGGTTGAGACAAAGGTCAATCGGTCGAACGAGAAATGTGTCGACCGATAGCAGGGAATTTTGTTTCTTGAAGAAATGTTCAACCGGTCGACCGAAACAAGGTCGTCGTTCGACCGGTTACCGAATGTATTTTGGGGTTAAGTTTGTTTTATACGAATACGACCGTTATAGGAATACGACAAGAAAAACGGCCATATTAAAATCCGGGATCGGTCGACCGAAAAGGTAGAACCGGTCGACCGGTAGAGTTCGGTAAAATCACTGTGGAGAGTCTGTTATAAACCGGTCGAACTGAGAACTGGTTCGGTCGACCGGTTCACACAGGAAATCTGGGTTTTAAGTTTATAAGTGATTTCCGACTAAGGTTTGGGTGATCTAATGAAGTCCAAATAATGTGAAATTTTGTGTGTGACTTCTCTAAGGAACCTAGTGTGTATGTGATTGGTTTTTAACCCTTGTATGCTCAATTTACACATGTTCCTAAGACTCAAAATAAATCAAGGTTACATGTCTTCGATTTAGCTTTAATTACATGTCTTGACTTCATTTCCTTCTTTCTTGAGTCTTGATCACCTGTAGAGGTTAGCACAATACAATATACATGCAATGCAATATGTGTGCTACTCTACATCATCATAATTAAGATTAGGTTAATTAAATCATCAAAACCTAGATTAAGGCCAAAAAGCCAACAGCCTCCACATTGTAGTTGTTCCATTAGCAGTATTACACGAATAATCTGTTTCTAACAGTACTTACAAACTGCTCGTTCAGTATCGCCTTTTCCCTTTGACCTTCTTATAGTAAACCCATACTTCAGACTTCCAGTTTTTCTTTTTCTTTTTTTTCGTTTCAAATGTATTAAGTTTAGGTTCAACTACATCATCAATAACATCCAAAATTTCTACATGATCGTTTCTGGATCAAGCGACATCTACAAGTATCAAAGACAAAAGCACAATATAGTAAAAATGCCTTAAAAATTATCCTAACCCAACTGGAACCAATATAATACCTGGACGAAATTTGATGACGACGTTGTGTTGGAGAGTGGAGATGGGCGGCGGGATTTGTGTCCAGTCGGTCGAGTGGGAGTTGTTGGATTCGTGGGGGGGGGGGGAGTTGAGGACCTGAGGTTGAGGGAGAGGAGTTGAGGTTGAGGAAGATGGTGTTGAAGAGGTTGTGGCTGTTGTTGTCTTCGTGAGAGATGGTGAGAGTTTAGGTAGATTAAAGATTTAGGGTTTTTAAGGTGTAAACAATAAAGGGTTGAGATCATCTCTAACATACAATGGATGGTAGAGATTAACAACATATATAACCTAGTAAAAAATGTTAAATAATCTCCGGCAACGACGTCAAAAACTTGATCGAATGTTTTAATTAACCGCAAGTGCACGACCGCGTTAAAGCGGTGGCAAATACGGGTCGATCCACAGGAATGTGTGTCGACTTTAGTTTGTTCGAAGGCGAGTGGGAAAGAAAGGTGAGAAATGAGTTATGATTAAACTACACTAAAATGCAAAAGGAAATGGAAAATTCAGCAATAAAACTAAACCTCATAGGGGGTAGAGAAAGAATATGAATACAAAGATATGTGTATATGTGTGTGTTCAATTATGCTCATCACAACATGTAGTCCATGAAAATCATAAAACTAAATCCAACTTTGCCTCCACATGAAATAAGATAACACAATATCATTAAAACATACAAGACAATAATTGGAATGAAGCTAAATGAACTCATGTACAAAGACCAAACCTCACTATGCCTCAACATGAAATAACATTTAGACAATCATTAAAACATACAAGACATTAACCAAGGTAAAGGCAACAAGAGTAGATGCAACTACAAGTCATGTTTCATTTATCAATTCCATCCACATCCTCACATCATCAATCCCCATAAAATAGGTCCACTAATCTAAGCATATGTTAAGCTTCATTCAAGAGCATTAGCATATCAAAGACAAGAGTAAAATTTCATTAGATGGTTATGAAAATCATGTAAGGTTCAAATGATTAAGATAATACACACCTAATACATCACATAATCATATCACATATTTCTCCACCCCAAATGGAGATGGAACTACTCACTAATCATCACACTACAACCTACATCAACAAAATGAAACATTCTACTGAAAGGAAATTAAACTAAGCAAGCAAGGAATATTAAAGAAGCTAAAATGACATAAAACTGAAGAAACATGCTAGACATATGAAAATAAATTACACTAAGAAAAAAGCAACATAACTAAAAGAAAACTTTATTAATTTCAAACTCACAATACAAGTAGCCTCTCTCCACCAGGGTTTTTGCTTCAAGGCTTTTACTCATAGTAGAGAGGATGACCACCAAGAGAGTGATGAATATAAGAGAGGAGGAGAAGTTCTATTTATAGTCAAAGAAAAAGGCAATCGGGGACAATCTCCCGTTATGGGACTAATGCAATACCAAAAATAGACATAACACACAATTATACATGACTCGACTAAACCACACCGGATCTGGAGCAACCCGGACCGCCAATCTGCGGTCCCAGACCGCCAATTGGCGGTCTACAGGGTTCGGATTCAGTTGGGCTTTTATGTGGGCTTTCCTGGATGGTTTTCTTCATGTGTGATGTACCCAAGTCGGCTGATGGAGCTCCGACCTGAATCGAATTGCCAAAATACTCCCCATGATGGTGTGAAGTTTTTGTAGGATTTCGTGTCCCTATGTATGCATATGTTTTAAAAAAATTTAATACAACATACAAGATCGATTTCATATTTTCAACAATTTTTATGTACATTACTTTGTGTTTATTCTAATATCATGCAATCCTACATATATTAAAATAAATCACAAAGAGAGAATCATACCTAAAGGTTCTCTAAAACCTTTTGAAGATCCGGAGTCGCGTTGCCCGTAGAATCGTCCACCGATTTGCCTCCGAGTGTTCACCAAACTCTAAACAAGATTGGAGAGAAAGGAGCTAGCCAATCAATCTCTAATAAGGCTTAGAATCTAGCTAATAATCCCTCTTTGAGCTCCTGAGATTTCTATCTCCTAAACTCAAAATTAATAAGAGATTTTCGTGGTGATTAGATGAGAGATTAATGAGAGAAAGAATTTTTGCATTAACATAAACAAGTAGGAGGAGGGGTGCTTTTATAGTATCCCAAAACATCCTTATCAAAAACTATTCCCTAGTCATAATCTCTTGCTTATTCTCTCTTAAAATTAATCTTTAATTGCCACATAAGCATCCTCTAAAACGTTTTAATTAAATATGGAATTAATCCACCCATGATCTAATTAATATCTTAATAATTCAGGCAGAAATCACACTGTTTGGTCGACCGAGAATTATTCGGTCCACCGAACTGTTCGGTTATAACACGTGTTCGGTGGACCGTTAGATAGACGGTCGATCGATTCCACGTGAGAAAAATTCTCTGGAAAAAATCGGACGAACCACATCTTCTCTTCGGTCTACCGATGACTCACCAAAATATCTCCTGGAGCATAGTCATCAGATGACCGTGTCACCTTCGGTCTACCGAAAATATTTTTTCTCGGTTGACCGTTCACACGCGGTTAACCGAACCCGATTGTCCAGACACTCTAGACAATTTCGGTCAACCAATTGTGCTTACCCGTTCACACGAAGATTCCCCGGTCGACCGAACCCTGAACGATTCACCGTGCTTGACCCCAATTTTGCCTTTGTCAAATTTTGGATTTATTTCCAACAAAATTTGATCTTTTGGGGGTTTTTAGCAAATTCATATCTTATGTAATATTATTACACCCTGATGAGAATTAAATTTATACCGCAAGTGCACGGCGTCAATGAAGACGTGGCAAATACGGGTCGAACACAAGGAGGGAGAGATCTTGTTATTTGTGTGATTTTCGATTAAGGGGAAGAAGGAGAGAAGAAATAAATTGGGTTTTGAGATTTTTGATTTTTAATTTCCTAAAGCATGAAACATGAACAAATAAAACTAAAGCAAGAACAAAGATGGTGAATTCCGTTGGGTGGAGGTTTATGTATTGGGTTTAGATTAGAGAATTCAGAAACTTATAATAAATCATATTAGTTATAAAGCATTACATGATAAATGATTTAACATAAACTCAAGTAATCAAAATATACTAACACGAAATTAAAATAATAACTTTTATTCTTCTTCTCTTCACCCTAAATCCGTCACCTCCACCATTTGGAAAGAGTTAGAAACTCATGGAGGGAGGAAGAAGGGGTCCTAGAGGCATTACAAAAGAAAGGTAGAAAACAAGAAATAAAAGACAGAATTTTATTAATCCAAGGAATAAAAACTAGAACATAAGCTAAGGACCCTCGCAACATCGTTTCAGGGCTATTTATAGCCGATACAAGGGACTTAGGTATAAAATAGGAAAGTACACGCGTCCACACGCAACCGGTAAAAATTTTAGAGCATGAATCTAATTTGGTGCAGCGGATTCGCCGCATTTTGTACATAAGGTGCGGCGGATTCACCACCTTTTTAGCTCCGATTTAATCCAGATTTTTCCTGTGTGTTTATGGTATGATTTCAATATCCTTTGCGCATCTGGATTGATTCTTTCCTTTCTTTTGAGCTCCGACTTTATTTCTTTATATATTTGGAGATCCACATTGATTTTCTTTAGATTTTCTCCATAATAATAGAAGCTACTCGTAATTTGCAATTAGGTCCTTGACTTTTTGCAATTAAGTCATTTCTACTTTTGTGCTTAAGTCCTTGTCCTTTTTGTAATTAGGTCTTGAATGCTTTTATGCTTGGATGCATTTCCATTTGAAATCCGATAATCTTGAACTTGGTCTTTATGCCAGGAATGAGTCTCTTGCACGCATTTATGCTCGGGATATGGGTAATTTGCATTCAGGTCCCTGTATTCTGTAAATAAGACTAAACACATACCTTAGTAGCATTTATTGATATAAAATTAATCTAAATGAAAGACATATGATGCATTGTATGCAATGCATCACACCCCGTAATATATACACCTCATATGAATTTATTATGATTCTAATTTTGTCAATTCTCATGACATATTGATTTTATTCGTTCACCACATGTGTCCCATTTTCATATGAAATCCGACACATCATATGAACTTAAAATTAAGCCTCTTGTTTCCCAATTTTGTGGTGTGACCTATAGAAGGATTTAAGCCAAATTTGCAACGATATTAAACACTTAATATCTCGAACTATAATCGGTATCTAGCTACACATTACAGTTGCCCAATTAGCATAAATGTCTTTGTTCCACTTGAACTAAAACACGATCCATTTAGTGATGTAAGTGCATCACTTGTGTCCGCCCCTTACCTCATGATATTAAGAATATATACAAAGTAGAAATGTGTCACCTTTGTATTATATTCATTTCTTGATCTCTTTAAGCTAATTATAACTATGTAACTTAACTCAAGTTACATTGTGCACATTATAATTTTGCTATATCAAGGGGCCTACTAATATCATCACTCAATTAAGAGGGGCAATGATAATCGTTTGACTAGCTATCTTTTCCAGCACAAGTCATGCTCAACCAACCATTGCCTTTATCACTACACTCATTGATAACTTTTGACAATAATCAAATTAAGCACTTCTTGAGTGAAAAGATATAAGTATCATATCTTATGATCCAAGACACAGTAAAACATTAATGACAAGAAACACAATTCCGTAATGTTTTATTTGTTAGGTCTATTCAATATATAAAAGTAATCTTTTCCTCTTTTATATACTCGTATCGTCAATTATTTGTAGAGCTACAACAATCGATGACCAACACGACAATCTTATCTCGGTGATTAATGTTCCATGTTAATTACCATGATTGTGAATAACTTTTGATTTATGTAAACCATTATCTTTTAAGGCTCTACGGTTAAGGACCAAACGCCTCTTCCTTAACACTTCCAAAAGACGAATACAATAATCAAGGAACAAAATGTTTGCACATTCAATTCATAATAATTGACATATAAAAGTAAAACTTTTAGAACACATTCCTTTCAGTTTCTTCATCTGCTCATTGGTCCTTTGGTTTTGTATTCGGGTCCCTCTCTTGTATAGTAGTCCATAAGTCTTGCAACTTAGTCTTTTTTCTTGCTTTTGAGTCATTTTTTTGTCTCTCTTTCTCAAACATACTTATTCCTGAAACTTAAACATTAAACTCGTTACATATCATTGTTTGGGTGAAAGATAATGGATATAAGACACAAAGATATGCATGATAAGATGTCAATCAATGGTGTTGAAGATGTTGTGGTTGTTGTTGTCTTTGTGAGAGATGGTGAGAGTCTAGGTAGATTAGAGATTTAGGGGTTTTAAGGTGTAAACAATAAAGGATCGAGATAATCTCTAACATACAATGGATGGTCCAGATTAATAACATATATAACCTAGTAAAAATGTTAAATACATATCGGGTTGGGTCAGATCAACCCGACCTTCCAACCCGAACCCAACCCGAAAGTTTCGGGTTGCCATTTTCCCAACCCAACCCGATGTGAACCACTCCACAACCCAACCCAACCTTATCCGACTAGCCAGGTTCAGATCGGATTTCGGGTTCAACCTGACCCATGTGCACCCTGTCACAATGTATACTCATTAAATTGGGACTTTGGAGATTAATTGATATATTAATCAACCCATCAAATCCACACAACGTAAACTCACCCCCACAAGATTAATTAATCAATACAATGTAAGCTCATCCCCACAAGATTAATTAATCAATACAATGTAAACTCATCCACACAAGAATAATTAATCAAAACAAAGTAAACTCATCAACCAAATACCAATCAATCCAATTCAAACAAAACCAATCAAATCCACACAAATACAAATTTATCAAGCAAAACCTTGACAAAAAAAGTCTAAAAATACATGAAATCGTCGGAGAGAGGGGGAGCAAAAATGAAAAACCATTTTTGGAAGAAGTGGAGAAAAGGGCACCCGTGGTGCCGTTTTTAGCCCTAAGGGAAAACAGCATCTCGGATGCCGTTATCTCCTTGGTTAAAAACAACACCAATGATGTCGTTTTCAGTTAGAGGTAAAAACGACATCTTAGGTGTCAATTTTACTTAATGAAAACGGCAACTGTGATGTCGTTTTTTATGTGTATATTTTGTCAAATAAGTTTCTACGTTGTATATTTTCAATTTTTTGTATTTTCCCCGTAATATAATCTAATTAAACCTCAAATTACATTCATTTATTGGCTAAGAAAATTGAATATTATAGTCAGTCATTGTATAATTCAATTATGGAAGTAATCTAATTACTTATATTTCAAAACAATTGAAGTACTTTATCGAATATAATCCAATCACACAACAACGTAACCGAATAATTTCAAAACTCAACCTTGATAATTGAATTATTCAAATATCTTTAAATCATCAAAACTGTACCTTGATTTTGACAAAAGTATGGCAGAGTTCCGACAATCTATTTGAACATTTATCAGACTTATTGAATTACAAAATTAATTTTTAAAATTACATTGAGATTCCTTGTTGAATTCCAATGCCACTGAATAACGTTATTTGATTACATAAAAATATATTTCAAATGAATGTTATCTAATCATAAGGAATTAGATTTTCAAATAATTCAATTACGACAAACCAAATATTGCTTAGACTGAATCCGTGAACTCGAGTACCCGATCAAACTTGACTCAATGGAGTCATGACTCCGGTCTCCAATTTAGCTTGAAAATAAAGAAGCTAACTAGCTAAGTGAAAAATTAAAAAAAAATTCAACTTGGATTGATAAAATGAACCTGTTTGAACTCGAAATAGCTTGATCTCAACTCAAGATTTTTATAATGTGTATATATCTTTTAATATTTAGTAATAATACACGATAACAAGCAACATTCGTGAATAATACTCGATCTAGTTACATCCGCTGCCGACCCATTCCCACCGCACAACCGCCGAACCAAACCACAAATGACAACCGCAACAATTAACATCTCGAACTTTCTACACTACACTACACGTCTACACCACTACACTACACTACCCGACCACGTACCCCCTCCTCACCTCCACCCCCACCACACTCGCCAACTCCGACCCCACCCATGTCCCCTCCTCTCCTATCGTCCACCCTCCACGTCACCCCTCTTCCCTTCTCCCTCCTCCGCCGCCGCCGCCGCCTCAAACCCCCTCTCCCTCCCTCCTCCAACCTCCTCCACTCCCTCGTCTCCTCCCTCCCATCCATCCACTCCCTCGACCTCCTCGTCCCCGCCCTCGCCCTCTCCGCCACCGCCGCCTTCTACCTCAACTCCTCCTCCAAACCCCCTCCCGTCGCCGATTCGGACAGCGTCTCCGTCTCCGGGAGCTGGATCCTCTTCTCCAGTCCGACGGCCTTCAACCGCTCCGTCCTCCTCCGATGCCCCTCCCTCGCCTTCGAGGACGGCCTTGACGGCGTCAATGACCGGCTCGTCGAGGAGGAGGCTCACTTCGTGAGGCTCCGGGACGGGGTGATTCCGGCAGGGGGGGAGGGAGGTTGTCGGGAGGTGGTTTACCAGCGGGTTTGCGTTGGGACGGGGGATGGAGGGGTGGTGGCGCTCGATTGGCCGGAGGATTTGGAGCTGAGGAAGGAGCATGGGTTGGATACGACGGTGCTGCTTGTGCCCGGGACGACCGAGGGGAGTGGGGATGAGGATGTTAAGGCCTTCGTGTGCGAGGTGCTTCGGTTCGGGTGCTTTCCGGTCGTTATGAATCCGAGAGGGTGTGCGGGCTC
The DNA here is from genome assembly GCA_963682175.1 of Triglochin maritima. Classification (NCBI taxonomy): domain Eukaryota; kingdom Viridiplantae; phylum Streptophyta; class Magnoliopsida; order Alismatales; family Juncaginaceae; genus Triglochin; species Triglochin maritima. The sequence continues at coordinate 10,943,018 of OY821774.1, read as the reverse complement.
GCCCGTTACCACGCCGAGGTAAAGTTCCTGTTGTTCTGTTACAACTGTAATGAGTGATGGCATTGTCGAGTAGTTTGTTTTATTGGAGTCGAATAGCAACAGGACTACTGAAACATGGTCAAGCTCGAATTGAGATTGTTAGGTCAACTAAATTGTAGTCTTGTTTCTAGAGTGTATTCAATATTTTTCTGTATTGAACTGTTTAATTGGGGAAGATGATGCCTTTTTTTTCCGGAAGCAAATTCAGTATGTTTTGCTCGAGTTTCTCTCTTTAAAATGTAAGTAGGTAAGTAGGTGTAAAGTAGAATAATATTCCAGAACCCTTTAAAAATTGTAAGTAGGTCACTAGGTGTAAAATAGAACAATTTTCCAGAAGTGACTGCCATGGGGCCACGTCAATCTCTCTTAACTCTGTCTTACTGAAACTCATGCTAAAAGAACCACATCATTCTTAATGCTCTGTAGCTTAATTTAATAGCAGTCGTGGAAATTGCTGCCGGAATTGCATGCACAGATCGTGAGGGTGGCTTGAGCCTTATTGCATAAAACTACATTTTTCAGTTGGAATATTGGTATATGCCATTTTCCGAAAATAACCTTGCCCTTTCCAGCATAACTCAGTTCACTGCTTCATAGCTGGAACCTAGGCTGTTGAACTTTTCTTGCATGCCTTATCTTCCTGGTGTGCTATACTTGCTAGAATTGCCTGGTCTAAGAATGTGGTCTGTCTGATAGTGTTTTGCTTGATGGTTGAACATCTATTTAGATGCATAACATGTCAAAACAACTGGAACTTCTTGAGTTGTAGGTATTTTTACTTACTTGGTTTATGTAGGTTGTTTACGGCTGCTGATAGTGATGATATCTGCACAGCTATACAGTTCATCAAGCAATCACGACCATGGACGACATTAATGAGTGTTGGCTGGGGATGTGGTGCAAATATGTTAACAAAGTACCTCAGTGAAAAGGGGGACCAGACATCTATTACAGCTGCCATTTGCATCAACAATCCTTTTGATATTGGAGAAGCCACAAAGTCCTATCCTCATCATGTGTCTTTAGATCAGAAGCTCACAGGTGGACTGATAGATATTCTTCGTAGGAATAAGGTCAGTTTTTATTTTATTTTTGTTCAGTTCATTTCTATGCATATACTACTATTATTATAAAAATATCTTTATTTTGTTGTAAGTATAGCTAGCTCTAAATAACACAGCACCTTATTTATTTAACTGTTCACAATCTTCTGTTTATGAAGGAAATCTTTCAAGGCAAAGCCAAAGAGTTCAGTGTAGCAAGAGCTCTAGAGGCTACATGCTTACGTGATTTCGAAGAAGCAATATCAATGATTTCTTATGGATTTGAAAACATTGACGACTTCTACTCTAGTTCCAGTTCAAAGCAATTAGTAGGCAGCGTTAAGATTCCTCTTCTGTTTATACAGGTCTGCCTTTACATCATCGAAGTACATAAATCCTGTTCAGCATTACATTGAAGACATTCTATTTGGTCTTCAGCTGTTACTCGTAGCTTGTCTTTGATGTATCAGATCACTTATAATTCGGACATGAATACTCCAATTCTGGTTGATAATAACCTATCAAGTATCAACCTGTCTTGATGCAATGATATGATATGACTAATTGCAGTTGTATAAGAAATTATAGTTAATCTCATGACTATGTTCTATGTTGTATGTCATGTCAACACCCTTTAATAATAAAAAGAGTGTTCATGACCGTGGATTTTAGGACTTTTGTTGTACTAAAAAAAAGTGTTCGTGACTGCGTGCTGTCTAGGGTAGATCCTTAGACCACTGTCCACTGCCTTTACCACTTATGAGGGTTATGAAGAAGAGGTGTTTTTTGGTGGGTCAGAGAATGCACTTTAAGTTTGTTATGTTGAGAACTTGAGATGTACTTTTCAAGAGTACTGCTGTCGAAGTTTACTTGTAATTTAGAAATTCACCTCAACTAGGTAGTTTTTGCCAGTACTCCCATTCTCTTTCCTGTCCTGTACGATTTTGATTTTTGTACAGGTTTTATCAGTTTATGACTATATGATGATAGATTGTTAACTTATAGCCACTTGGGGCACAGACTAGGCAGTGACGTGCATTGCGCAGAGGAAACATTGGAATAATTTTGGTGGAATAAAATTTTATGTTTGTTAATTTGGTTTCTCTCCTCATGAATTATGATGCTGTTGTTTGTGATTCGTGTATCAGAGCGATGATGGGATGGTGCCACTTTTCTCTATTCCACGCAACTCAATAGCTGAAAACCCGTTCACAAGTATGCTTTTGTGCTCTTGTTTACCTTCAAATAGTACTACAAGTGAAAGAACTGCGTTCGTATGGTTTCAGCATCTTGCCATTGAGGTAAAAATTGTTGGCTGCTACCAATTTACTTATTTCTTTATTGTAATCTAGGCTGTATATATCAGTTTATATTTTGTTCCGACATGTGGGCCTGTTCATTTAACATTTCTCGTTAAGAAAAATAATATGATGGTAGTATTTGAATGGTCAAACAAACATTAGAGAGTAGACAAAAAGCTAAGAACCAAATGAGGAGTGATAGTCTGTTCTGAGAAATGTTTAATGGCAGTTCATGGCTTGTCCTTGTAAAGCATGATCACAGGTCAGCACCATCGCAGGTTTTTTATTTATTTGGTAAAATGTGAGATATGTGCAATCTGCACACTCAATTCACAATAAGTTGTTTAGGAGAACCTGTCCAATGCTTCTACATTTCTTAGTTAAGATATCCAAGCCATCATGCAAATCCATTTGGTCTCTTTGCCCATATTTTGTATTTGTTTTAAAGATACCTTTTTTGGTGTCATTTTGCTTTTGGTTGATAAATATTATGAGTATATCCATACATGTTCATTGTTGGTAGCATGGGATCTAGTGAAACTTGATTGAACATCTTAAACTGTCTTCTGGGTTTCGATCCCAATCCCATAGATTGTTCCTGACTCTTCTAATGTGAGTTTTATTTTCTCATCTCAAATCTTTACTTTTGAAAACCAAATACGAGAAGGAAACTGATATGATAGAGAGAGTGAGGAGAGAGGCGGAGGCAAGGCTAGAATTTTGTAATTTCTTCGATATGCGATTGCGGTTCTTTCTAGATTGTGGTCTTCCAGATGCAAAATACTGAAAATTATCATTTCTTGCATCATGTGTATCTTTTGCAAATAAACTATACTATCTACTTTGCAATATTTTTTTTCTTGTAAAAAAACTATCATAATATCTGTCATTTATATTTCTTTGCAAATAACATGTACTATCTTCCTTGAATGTCTTCATAAATAAATACCACATTCGTCTGCCAGGTAATAGAGAGCAAACATTTAAATTGGTAGCTAGACAATTATATTGAGCAATTGTACGTACACAGTTACCCCGAGTAGTTGGTAGCTAGACAATTATATTGAGCAATTGTACGTACACAGTTACCCCGAGTAGGATAGTATATGTTAACTAAGCATGAACTCATCATCTGACAGGGCAGTTTTTCTAGTGTCACTGTATTATTGTTATTTTGTTTCGATTGAGAGTGTGCAACGAATTCAATAGGATGGAAAACATATCAATTACTGTTGGTATAAAGACTAGGTTAACACTCCCACTTCCACAAATTAGGAAATCACTGCTGACAATTTCGTGATAATTATAGTGGCTTCAAGCAGTGGAACTTGCTATTTTGAAGGGTCGCCATCCCCTGTTGGAGGATGTGGACATTCCGTTAAATCTTTCTAATGGTTTTTCTCTTATTGGGAGAGGATCATCGGCAAAAAACATCTCATCTCAGTCTCACGTTAATGGAAGATATCTCTCTAATGGATTACCTCATTCAAATATTGAAGATTCACTCACTTCCACAGTTCAACAAAGTAAAAATACTAAGCATGGCATGGAAAGTGGACATAATACCATACAAACAGAAGTAGGGAATGGTCAGTCAGATATTGTAGCAGATGCCACAGGAAATAAGGAGAGTTCGTCAGATAATGAAAATAAACAGGCACTTGCAACTGCTGCAGTTCTGTTGAATATGCTTGAAGCAACCATGCCCCAAGGTTTAGATGCTGAACAAAAAAGAAAGGTATGACCACAACCTTCTGTTCTCTATATTACGAAACTAAAAGGCCTTGCGACCAGTTATACCTGTCCTCGATGCACAAGAAGTGAAGAAGAAGCTTATTGTTACTGTTCACTCTTTCACTTGAAACTGTTACACTTTTATATGGTAACTCTGTAGACAGGAGACAAAAGTTCTAATTTTGTGGACTTATATTGTGGAAAATGTTGGTTATGATTCTAAGGTGCAACTGATTTGATTTTTGTGGAGCATGTGCCTAGTGCATAAGCTGCTGGCTGCTGCATTTAGGGTCTCTAGATGAATGAATGAGGTTGAAATTTTTGAGCAACTTTTGAAAAGCCTGTTTTATACTGTTATGGTATGTTATAACTTTTAAATAAAGAAGTTCATTTCCCAAATATGCTGAACTACTCACAGCATTGGATAAAGGTGCTATTTTCCTCTGTACCCCCCTTCATTTAGCATTTCACCCTTGTAATATGCCTCATCTCGAAGAAGACACTGAAACTGAAACGAGAGTAGCACCTTGTGTGATTTGCGGCATTATTGTTTTAGATTTGTTAAAATATTGAAAATTCCCAACCGATCAAAACAATATATTGAAAATGCTCTTTCTCCAGGTTCTAGATGCTGTGGATCAGGGTGAGACTCTCATGAAAGCTCTCCAAGGGGCAGTACCGGAAGATGTTCGTGGCAAACTTGCAAGTGCTCTTTCTGACATAATTCAATCCCAAGGGACAATCTTAAATCTTGATGGTTTAATGAAACTTGGTCGAGATTCTAACATTATGTCAAAAATCCAAGAAAGATTGAAACCCATTTCAAAAGCTGGAGGTGGAAGTCTGCAAATTCAGCAAAAAAATGTCGCTGATAATGAGAAACAGGATGGTTCTGCTAATGATGATCCTGTTATCAGAAGCACTAAGAGGGAATTAGGTGACGGTGCAAGTTCTCAAGAAAATGTTGTGCCCATCTCGGGAGTTGGTGAATCTGGTACAAAGGTGGAAGGCAAACCACCGGAAACAAACTTAAATATTGAGAAGCATGACAGTTTGGCTAATACTGGTCCTGTTACCAGAAGTGTTACAGATGAATCAGATGTTGGCACAGCTTCTCCGGAAAAAAATGGCCCTACTGTCGAAGTTGCTCAAACTGGCATGAAAGTGGAAGCAAAACTGAATGAAGCAAACCTAATTGAGGAGGGGAATTCGGTTAGAGAGCAATTTCGTGAGCAAGAAAAAGTAAATGAATATCAAGAATCAAGCAGTAAACCTGACGAAAGTCAGATTAGGATTGAAGATGCGAAAGATATCAGTAACGGCATACAGAAAAAAAGGGAAGCAGAATCTAGTGAAAGTGTGTCAATTTCAACAAGTGGCTCCGAGAATAGTTCAGCGTCTCAGGCATCTTCTCATGACCCACCTCTGCAAATGGAAAAAAAGGATTCTGATGAGAAGAGGAATAGAAATGGTGATGTCAGGATTGATCAAGATGATAATTCTGCGAAACCTGAACCACCTCCTCCTCAATCTTCTTCTATTAATGTTTCTGAAGCGTTGGGTGCCTTTGAATCATTTGACGACTCCACTCAGATGGCAGTTAACAGTGTTTTTGGGGTTATAGAGAACATGATTGACCAATATGAAAAGAAAACAGAAAAAAATGGCAAAGAAGAGAACAACGATGAGAATAAAAATCCTTCAACTGAAAAATCTTCTATTGGGGACAACTGGGTTGACAAGACGGAAAACGACCGGGGTGGATTGAGTTTAGAGTCAGATGCTATAAAATTATCAAAGACGTTTTTAAATGAAGTTGAGGGCCATGATACCCCTCAAGAAGACCATAAGAATAAAAGGGACTTGAAGGAAAATGCGACGTCGGATACCAGTTCAACTATAAAAGAAAGATCTGACACATCCCCACAAGCAAATACGAGTACATCTCACCCAATTGACCATGCAATCATTAGAGGCAGAGGCAGTGATGCATTTCGGCTATCTACGAAGGCATACTGGCAGTCATCTTACAGTGCACACCGTCGTAGATACTTCTCTCGGTTATCGAATATGAAATCTGTTGACTCAAAATTGACTACTGATCTCTTTCTTGATACAGAAAAAGGACAATGGAAGATACCCGGTCAAGTGGTGGATGATAAATACTCGGTAGAAGAATCTGGAGTACATAAAAGTAGCATTCTGGGTGACAGTGAAAAGGCCTTTGAGCCCTCTTATGTAATACTTTTAAATGAACAGCCAAAATCTGGATGTAATTCAAACTCAAAACCTGAGACCATTTCTTCTGGCAGGAGTTATTTCGTAAATGATAGAAAAGATGAGCTTTTATCTCTGATCAAGAATTCCATTCTTGATGCTTTGAATGTTGAGGTAAACCGCAGGTTGGGTACACCTGATATGAACAGTAGAGGGCCACAACTTGCATCTGATCTTGAAAAGGTTGCAGAAGCTGTGTCTTTCAGCGTAATATCAGATGGTCAGCTATCTTTGATGTTAGATAATGAAGATTCTTCAATGAAATTTGGTACCATTGAGGGACATTTCATCATTGATGCAATTTCATCTGCACTTGAAAGTGCTGAGCAGTTGAGGAATATTTTGCCAATTGGTGTAATTGTTGGTTCATGTTTGGCATCCTTGCGTGATTATTTCAATATTTCTAATACACAACATGAAATGACTGTCAATGTTGATATGAAAGATTTGCAGCAGAGAATTGGCATGGATGATCTTCATAAAAGTGCTGACAAACTTTATAGTACTGAAGGAACCCTAGGTATTGGTGGTTCCAGTAGTGATGTCATGGTTGGGGCCCTTACCTCTTCCCCATCTGCGCTTCTTGCATATCGGCAGGCAAGTAACTCAGACTCTGTTGTTCCCAAGAATGTTCAGTCTTCGTGGTTACTTAAATCCAGCATGTCTTATCGCATATAATTTATTGAGCGGTCCATTAAGTGGTTCGGACATTCTGCTTTTCTTGCATGTCATTGGCCAATCATGGGTTGATTGTAGCACAAAACTCACAGTTATCTTGCTGATAGTCATTCAATTAATAGAAACATCAGTATTGAACAATTTCTTTTTCATCCTTCTCATATTGGACCTAATGTCTAACGATAATTTGTCTTCATTATCTTTGAATACTCAAAATTCATGAGACAATCAATTTCTTTCTGGTTGTCGATGCATATCAAGGATTACAATTTGACATTTGCAAGGTATACCAGCTGCCCAATTTATACCAGTTGCCCAATTTTGCCATGGGCAAGTTTGCAACACCTTATGCAATGATTCTACCTTGTTTTTACTCCAATTCGCAAATGATTTTGAAGTATGCCTATTTATGTAACTTATTCAAATTAAGAAACATTGTTGATAATTTTGTATTTGCTGTCACACTCATATATGTTCGTTACATTCCTAGTCTTTTGTTGTGCGGCTCATATGGGTTGCACACCCAAAGAGTTTGCCCAAGCGGCCACAATCAAAATGTGTAGGATGCTGAAGTAGGGCAGCTCATAGAGGAACTCAAGTAGTTCAGTATTTTCACATCAGATAATGGCATGCAAATTTTCTAGTGACATGTAATCACAACAATCAATAACTTGGAGCATCAGGGCGATGCCACTAACTTGATTATGTTACCTTATGATTGAAATTGACTTTAACTTTGGTTTTTCTCCAATAGGAATTTGTCCTAGCTGTTATTTGTACTTTCTGATTTGTACATTTTTAATGAAGTAAATTGAGTAGAAAATTTTAGCAGCAGTTGTAAGAAAGTACCATAATTCAAATCTGTCATTAATCATTACCCTTTGTCACACAAAAAACATATGCTAGCTTTCCCTCTATCATGTATTTCAATCCATAGTCCGATTCCATATTTTCATACTGTTTCCTTTTTAAAATCACATACCACCCATCCGAAATCACCCAAAAGATTACCCTGTTGTTGCAGAAAGACAATATTCAAGAATCATATGATAGAATTCTAACTGGTTCCACCAGCAACAGTGAAGATACTTCTAAGGAGCGAGATAAGTTGCAAGGGTCACAACAAGATAATGACAATAATAATTTGGTTAACACTATTGCTGAGGAAGCGAAGTCTGTTGCTGCTCCTATTGTGCCCACTAAGAATGATGGAGAATTTGATGAAGAAAGGTTAGGTGCCAGTAAAATTGTTATTCATATTTTCTGTTTCAATTTTGTAGTGCATCTACTGGTAAAATTCATACCATCATGCAATGTGTGCAGATTGGTGTCCATTTTGACAGAGTTGGGACAAAAGGGCGGCCTACTTAGGTTTTTTGGTAATATTGCTTTACTGTGGGGTGGATTGCGTGGGGCCATGAGCTTGGCTGACAGGCTTATCCGGCTCTTACAAATTGCTGAACGTCCATTATTTCAGAGGTTTGTTAGATTGCAGACCTTTTCTGTTATATTTTTGTATGTTGGTACCATCTCCTGTTGAATCTTTGATTTAGTTTTTGTAATTTTTTTTCCGTGTTAAGTGATTAATTCTGGGGATCTTTTCATGCTTGGTGTTGGTGATTGTTCCCTGGTTCTTATTTTGATAGTTACTTAAATCATAAGAAGTCTCAGAAAATTGATGTCATTTCTTTTTGTAGTGACATGGGTATTCACTATCGTATTTTCTTTTCCATCATCAACATTACCCCAATGTCTCAAAAGAGGCTCCCGCCTAGGCCGGGGGGTGGTGGTGATGTGGTGTACACAACCTTACAACCGTAAAACAGTGAGGTTGTTTCTAATTGACCCAATGATACAAAATGCAACTGACCATTTGCGATTTTACAATAGATAAGAAATGTAGATCGTTTAGATAGTCATTTGATATAGTCCATGTTGCTCCAAATGCCAAAAAACAACTTAATCTGGACATTGAATATGGTGTCAACTGTGATGTTATTTGTAAGGATGTTAATTTTTTTCCTTCTCCAATGTCCGTTTTTAGAGTGTCTTATTGCATGAGTTAAGCAGCTCATGTATAGGTACCTTGCTTAAGAACGGATTGATTTTTTTTATTGGTTTAAGAAATAATTTATTGGATAAAGAAAGAAAAAAAGGGAACACAATGGAGAAGATGTAGAAGCTGTAGTAGACTAGTAGATATGTTCGCAGCTCACAGCTGCTAGAATCCCAGAACTTGAGGCAGCCGCAGAGCCAATGTTTTCAATGTAACACACCCCTTAAAATTTGCTGCTGCAAGCTCTATTGTAACCAAATCCACAAAGAAACTTAAGAGAAGATGTCAAAGACGGGGGCTCTGCAGAGCTGATGGATTTTTTATTTGAATTTCCAATAAATGTGATTTTATGTAGTGAGTCACATAGTATATGTTCGTTTCTTTCATTGTTATCATATCATGAGTTTCACTTCAGATCTTGGTCACTTATGTGAAAGATAGATATTGGTGATTAATTCCTAATTTTTTGCAATGAATATGCCTGACAAACCCTTTCTTTTTCTGATTATTGTACTATGCTACTCTAGTGGTTCTTTGTGATGACCTTGACATTACCTTAGTTTGTATTCAGGATCTTAGGGTTTATTTGCATCGTACTTGTTTTATGGTCCCCAGTGGCCATACCATTGCTCCCTCGAATACTTCAGAGATGGACATCCAATACTTCCACAGGAATTGTTGGATACGCTTGCATAGCAGGCCTCGATGTTGCCACTCTGATTGTTGTCATGCTATGGGGTAAGAGAATCAGGGGATATGAACGTCCACTTGAACAATATGGATTAAGTTCCTTGTCAATTTTGAAGGTATGAGGTTTTTTTAAGCTTTGAAGCTCTTTCCTTTGTAGATTGTGATTATTATTTCAATTCTGCTTTTGTATCACTAGCTTTATGTGTACGTCAGTTTCTTTGACTTTATTTTTTGCAAGTTCACTATTCCTGAGGTAAAAACTCTTTTAACTTCTAAAGAAATGTCAAAATCTGTTGCAGAAACCCCCTGCTGTAATATTTTTCTTAGTGATCCTACTACTATCGTATGTTTCCATGTTGGTTCCTTTTTTCTCATTGAAGTATATACACGTAGTAACTTTATAGGAGAAACTTGTGATACAACTGTGGGCAGTTAGTTGATTGGGAAAGTTTTATCTAGTCTGGTATCCAATGTTTGGCACTTTGGCTTAACGAGTCTTCTATCCATGAATTCAAATTCACACAGTAAAGCTGGCCTTGTGAACTGGAGAGTAGTATATACTACCAGCCTGATTCGAAGGAAACTATACAACAACAACAACAAAGCCTTTAATCTCAAACTAGTTGGGGTAGGTTAGAAATGAAACTCCAAAGAGTCATGGTTCAATTTCTCTTTTGTTGGAGCAACTCCGACTCTCTCACGAATGTCTTCATTTTTAATCCAATTCGTTCGCGTATGACTACGCATTCACCTCAACATCCTCATTTCAGTACACTTATCTTTTGCATGTCTTTTAGTGACCCAACATTCCGCACCATATAACATTGCATGTCTTATTGCGATTCTATAAAATTTTCCTTTTAACAAGCAGAATTTTCTTGTTACATAAGTCACATGAGGTTTGCTGTCATTTCATCAACCATGCTCTAATCCTATATGATCAGCTTCGTCAATCTCCCAATCTTTTTGCAGTATTGATCCAAGATATCTAAAACTATCATTTATGCGCACCACTTGCCCATCTAATATAATCTCCTCTTCCTCAGTATTAACAATATCTTCCTCAGTATTAACAATATTGTAACAACTAGGCATGACAATCGTGTCGTGTTGTGTACTTTCTTGTCGTGTAATTTCGTGTATACTAGTCGTGTTTGCTGAACACGAACACGAAACAGTTTGTTTTCGTGTTTGCCTTTCGGTACACGAAAACGACACGAATTAAGCCGTGTATACACGACACGATATGTACACGAAATTGTTCGTGTACATATCGTGTAATAACGACACGATATACGAATACACACGAAAGTAGTACACGATTTACACGACAAGATTTACACGAAACCTGTACATGATTTACACGAAAACTGTATACATAAAATAGAATAGAACAAAATTTAAAAATTAAACACATTCATTAAAACACATTTGATCATCTAAAAATTAAAACACATTCATCAAATCCAAAAATAAAACATGAACTTCTAAATATAACCATTGAACTCCAAAATAATATGTAGATGTAGACATTCAATCATCATCCACCAACAAGGTAACAAGTAGCACCGTATAAGTCAAGTTTGTCACGTAAGAGATACGTCTATTAGAATACAAAATTAGACTAGATTAGTCCATCAAATAGCTAGATCATTAGACCCTAGAAGTAAGTTCTCAACCCACGGACCACGGTGCTTTGGAAGACTGTGATTGAATGCAATCTACCTAAAAGGAACATATTAGTCCATCGAATAGTATTGGATCAGTAGATATTCTAACAACAAACTCATTGTAAAAGTAAACATCAAAACCTTTTACTTTCACCTCTGGGCAATACATATGTTTGATTAAAAAAAGATCTGTTCAGGCTTCCTGGCAAAATGTTCCTTTTGGTCTTTCATGTTCTCCCTTTTTGTCCTTGCCTCAATGTAGAATATGTAATCAGCTACCCAAGATGACCCATTTGGTTATTATTTTGTAATTCTCAGAATTTACTTGTAGCCAACCTCAATGGTTGTGCACTTGTGCTTATGTTTAATTTACTAGTTTTATATGCAAAGGCTGCAATTGATTCCCATATGCAACTTGTACTTTTGTAGTAGTTGGTTGTGGTCTCGTGGTGAATATGATGGCATGACTTGTATTAGCTTATTAAGGGTAATAATACAAGTTGAACCATAAAACTAATCAAGTGTCCACAAGTACCAGATGCCCTAATAATGCTCATTTAGGTAATCAAAGGCTATATGCACCAAACAAGCATCAAAGGTTGGGTTGTTGTGGTCAGATTCAACCAAGAAAAGGCACAAAATCCATGTAAAACTCAAGTGAATGGCCAAATGTAAAAGGATAAATAAAAAAATGTGGTCCAAAAGTTGGCATATTTATTATGGAAACATATCTAATATAGTCCAATAGAATGTAGCAAGATCCAACAATGATCAAACTCAGTTTCATGCTATGTATATTATTCATATATGCTATGTAAACCCAATCTTGAACTCACCTTGAACTCTTAGAAGCCATTACCGGATAGAAGGATTTGAACCGTAACCCGAATTTTCCTCAAGCATCGCTTCCATAATGTCTTCCGTAAGTTCTTCCCAAGTAAAATCACAAATATGATAGGAAAGATAAGAAGTGTAAAGAAATCATGTTCAGTTGAAATGAAAATTTGATTAAGAAAATGTATTACCTTGACCATTGAACTTCCAATCTCGAGTGCAAACCAAACTCTCAACAACATTATGAGCCAAAGAACTACGGTATTGATCGAGCACACTTCCTCCAATACTAAATGCCAACTCAGAGGCCACAGTGGAAATTAGAATGGACAACACATCACGAGCCATTAGAGCAAGATTGGGGTACCTATACTGGTTAGTTTTCCAATATGGCAAAACTTTAATTTCATCATTCCTATTAAGTCTCTTTTCTTCCAAGTACTTATCCAACTCAGTTTTTTCCACAACCAAGTTGAGATCCTCATATTCTTTATCAAATTCCTTAAAAATAAAAAAACCAAACAAAATATTATTTTATGGTTTGAAACTTGATTTACAAAATACAAAACAAACCATGAAATTAAATAATTAGTTATGAAAATATACCTCGAAGTCACTTTCACCTTATATTGAACTGAATGATCCTCATCAAGGGTGAGTGTGCCACATGTAGGTCGGCTTACACCTATCGAGTTCTTGTACAAGTCAAATAAGGATCTCATTTCAGCATTAATTTTTTTAATCTGCTCGCAACCATCTCCATAGTTTTTTGTAGCATAACTCAACAAATTTGATCTTGTAACGAGGATCGAAGACCACTGCAATTGCAAGAATTATGCTATAATCTGCCCAATACTTGTCAAACTTCGGTTTCATCTTTTCGGCTAATGATCTCATTACAGTTTCAGAGTCTTCCATTGTCTTCAGTATTGTACTTTCAACCAAATACACATTTGGGAAATACAAATGCAGTGGGACATTGTGTACCTGAGAATAACCGAGTAACATTATAGAAGACCCCAAGAAACTTGCAAAGATTTTCTACTCGGTCCCATTCCTGTACGGAGAGACTATGCATGTAGTTTGAATCTGTCAACTGCAAATGGACAAAAGCATGACGGAAATAAAAAGTACTATGAAGCATAATGTATGTCGAGTTCCACCTTGTGGGCACATCTTGACGCAATCCTCTCCTTTTGTTTAAATCGGCTTGTTCAATGCAATCCATAATTTTTTGTCTTCTTTCTTGAGAGCCTTTGATGTACTTGACAATCTCCCGTACTTTAACAATCGCCTCATCCATGTCTTTCAACCCTTCTCGCACAATCAGATTGAGAATGTTGGCACAACACCTGATATGGAACTACTTTCCCCTTACAAAGAAGAGCATTTCTCAAATCCAATTATTCTTTCAAAGTATCGACAAACGAATTATTATCAGAGGCATTGTCTAAAGTAATGCTGAACAACTTGAACTCAACCTTCCATTATACTAACAACTTGTAAATCTTATCTGATATTGTGATGCCAGTATGCGGAGATGGAATATATGAGAAACTCAACTTTTTCTGCAAAACCCAACCATCCATGATAAAATGAGCCATAAGAGTGATGTAGCCATCAGTAACCACCGAAGTCCACAAGTCAAAAGTCAAACACACTTTTCCTCCATATCATTGCAACATATCAAACAAGTTCTCTCATATTTGTAGCAATCCAAAATGTCACTTTTGAGGGTGTTCCTGCTCAATAATTTTGCACTTGGGTTTGCATAAAGAAATGCTTATCTAATTCCTTCATATTCAACGAACTGAAGAGGCAAATTATGTCTCACTACAACTGTTGTTATTCTCTCTAAACACTTGAGGACCAAACATAGGATCACACACTCCCAAACCCCCCCTTCCTTTGTCCTCTCCACAATCATTTGCATGATGTCGTGGTTGTTTTCACAGAATTTCATATGTTTCAACATGTTACCCGTCCCATGTTTTGAATCACAACCAACAACGTATTCACACTTCATACATTTTTTTTCTTTCTACCTACAATATTAAAACTCTTAATTCAAGATTCTTAAGCGTATGGTTGGTAATTGTATTAAATAAAAAATTAATCATGACATGTGGGGTAAAATTAACTTCTGCTCGCTTTTCCTTCGAGGGTTGTTTTTTCTTTGGTGATTGACCTTCATCTATCATCTTACACACTCTAAAATAGAGTTAAGGCCTAACAATAAAATTGTCATTTAAGGACAAAAATACATATATGAGTTATTCCAAAATTGACAAGTAAAGATCTTAGATGTAAGGTAAAAATATGTAATTAATCAAATATCTCAATATACTGGTTGGCTTATGAAAACTCACTCTTTTTTCATGCATTGACAATTAGCATTCACGATAAAACAACACATTTTACCCATACCTACTAGTTAAGAAATCACCCACAGAACAAAATAGTTGTAACATGATAAACTTTTTTTTAACCCAAAACTTCTCTGAAGTTCTTCTCAGTGTGAAAGTAAACTTATGTAGATCAAACCACCTAAAGGAAATGATATTAATTTTTTTAAGAGAGAACAAATATTGTAAAAAAGATTTTTCTTCTTCGAAAGAGCGAAGAAGAAATGAAGGTGTACCAGCTGAAGGTTGGGATTAGGGTTAGGCGTGGCTGTTGTCGGATTGGGATTGATAGGGAAATTGTTGGAATTTCTGCTTGAAAGCGTCCTGGTTTTGGATCCACGACATGTGCCACTGCAATTAATCTCTTTTACATTTTTCAAATCGATAATCAAAATCAAATCAAATCCGAGGAAGATGGAATCGGAACCTGTAGACCGGCAGCCCAAACGACTATCCAAGAAGAAGAAGTGTTACCTGTGGTTGTGGTTGTGGGAGACAGGAAAAGTAGTTGTCGCGGCGTGGTTGTGGGAGAGGGAGACAGGATAGGAGAGGGAGACGGATGTCGCAGCGTGGCTGTGAGAGAGGGAGACGAGAGGAGTAGTTGTTGTGACGTGGCTGTGGGAGAGGGGGATGGGAGACGACTGTCGCGGCGTGGTTGTGGGAGAGAGGGGCGGAGAGGGAGATGGGAGAGGAGAGGGGAGACGGCTTAAGGTTAGGGAGTAACTGAGTAAGGTTTTTTTTCGTAGTGTAATCTAATCAGGTATTTAGGTAAAATTAATTTTGTGTAATTTAGTGTACTTTCGGGTACCCGACAAGCAAGACACGAAAATGTCACGAAAAACATTCTTTCTCGAGAATGAAATGACGTCCTGCTTTTTCGTGTACCCACGACACGAAACACGAAATTAGTAAACCTAGATGGATTTTTCGTGTCGTGTCTGTGTTATCGTGTTTCATGTCAAATTGCCAGGTTTAGAAACAACACTTCATATATTCAGTTTTAGACATGGGGGCTACTATTCGTCGTCGGAAAATTACTTAAATCGCCCCAAAAATTACCTTTTTCCCTTAACAAATCAATTAATACTCATTTTGTCTTGTGTCTTTAAACAAGGTTTTGACTCAGTTTTACTCACATTCCTAGTACCAACACCACGAAAATGTCTGGCGAAACACCTGGATCTGGCGAGGTAACAGAGGTGGATTTTTTTTCCGATGTAGAGGCGTCTTAGCTAGACACCTTGTTTTTTTTAGTTTTTTTTAAATTTCTGTTAAATTAATTTTTTCCAGGTTCCGTTGCAACATTTCGGTGGTGATGTAGTATATTACAGTGAGTTTTTTGATGGTAAACAAATATTTACAATAATCGAGGAAGCTTGTAAATGGACGAAACAAGTTGCAATAGGAGTTGGATTTCTTTTCGTTATATCATCATACAAACCAAAAGCAGATAACCGGATGGATTGTTACCTAAGATGTGATCGCAGACATGAAATGAGTTCTCGTGATACGAGTATTGCACTACGAAAGAACACAAAAAGGTCGTTTTTTGGTAAAAGTAGTCGAGCAACGGGATCGTGATGGATGAGTCGTTTCTAATAGCACTATGGGCAGCACAACCACGCACTTACAGTTTATTCTGAGGGTCACTGACAGGTCAGCGGACTTAGTGCTGGGGCCAAGCAAATAGTTCGTGATATGACTGAGGCACAAACAAGAACACGTAACCTTTTGTTGGCAGTAAATGAGAAATTTCCGGAGGATAATCTCAATCAAACACATTTATAACTTCAGAGAGTACATGAAGATGACGAAATCTGAAAAAAGGAATCCCGTTCAACAGTTTTTTCAGTCAGGCAGTGCAGTATAACTATTTGCATTGGATTTTGGCAGATAAAGAAACTAATGTCCTCACTCACGTATTTTTGGCACATCCGACTTCAGTTCAGTTGTTACGTACATACACTTTCGTAATCTGCATGTATTGGACATATAAGACGAACAAGTACCTTTTTGTCAGGCTGCCACTGCTCCACGAAAGTCGAAATCAACGACATGTCAATGCAGAAAAACATGATGAATGGCAAGTGACCCAATCTACTGTCACTAACGGTCGCCGTCATATCATCGGTCCTCACTCATCTTCTTCTTCTGAGATCGGGCGTCTGCAGTGCACGAACTCGAATCGTCGGTTACAAAGTGGCCAATTCGACCCTTCCTAATGACTCACTCGGCCGAAGGACTAAAATGTAGCCTTCGTCCTCGATCATACTGTTGTATCACCTCCTCCTGTGGCTCCAAGCCATATCGGTCCCCATTTATAATCAATAATTCTTTACTAAAATAATTAAACTAATTATTAACTTAATAGTCAATTTATTTAGTAATTATCACAATTTATAATCAATAAATGATTTACTAAACTAATTTAATTAATTATTAACATAATATTCAATTTATTTTGCAATTATCACAATTTATAATCAATTTAAATAATAAAAAATAAATTAAAAATAAAATAAGGGGGCGTCCATCCATCGGGGAGGCGTCTCCTGGAGCCGTCTCCACTTTGGGGGAGGCGGCTCCCGTAGATGCCTCCCCTCTTGGTCAGGCGTATCCCGGGGACGCCCGACCCAATTTTTATTTTTAATTTTTAAAAAAAAAAAGACAATTTACCAGATTTGAGTAATCTGGGGCTGGGGCGTCCGCTGGTTCTTTTTCCGGCTTCTGAGACATTCTTTCTGGTGAATGTAAGAGTAATATGAAGAGATAGTGATGTTAGGAGAGTGAAATGAAGAGTTTTATCAGTAGAAATTGTAGAAGGGCAAAATGGTAATCTGTACGGACGATTTAAGTAGTTTTCCGGCGATGAATAGCAGTTCAGTTTAGACACACTTAGTTTAAAATATTTTGTTTCTAAAGTATTTCTCCACCACTTTAATTCTCTCTGCACTCATCCTAGTCTAATCAATTAGTACTACATCATCTGCAAAAAATCATACACCATGGAATCTCACATTGTATGTCTTTTGTCACATTGTCCATTACTAAAACAAAAATATATGAACTTCAAGATGACCCCTGATGAAGTCCAAATCTTAATCGGAAATACATTAGTCACAACATCACAAATTCTAATGTTAATTTCAACTCCCTCGTACATATCTTTAATAAAGTTCACATACTTTGTTGATACTTTCTTCTTCTCTAGGGCCCACCACATAATACTTCTTGGAACTCCATCATATGTCTTCTCTAAATCAATAAAAATCATGTGTGAATCTTTCTTTTGTTCATTGTACATCTTCATAAGTTGTCTAATAAGAAATATGACCTCTACCATTAACCGTTTAGGCATGAAACTAAATTAGTTATCTCTAACACATGTTTCTTTCCTTAGACGGTGCTTAATTACTCTTTCCACAATTTCATAGTATAACAAATGAGCTTGATACCTATATAGTTAGTGCAACTTTGAATATCTTTTTTATTCTTGTAAATTGGCACCAAATTACTCATTCTCCATTTATTTGGTATTTTACTTTTTCCAAAGATACTACTAAACAATTTAGTTAACCACATTACGACTCTATCCCCAAGACATTTCCCTACCTTAATCGGGATATCGTATGGTTCTAAAGTCTTACCAACTTTCATCATGTTTAAGGCCTCAACTTTAACTTCTCTTATCTTCCGTACAAATCGTATATTAGATTCCTCAATTGTATCCTCTACTTTGAAAGTGCCACTGTCATTTTCTCCATTGAGCAACTTATTAACCTTCTCCACATTTCCTTGATATCCCCAGTCTTAACTAAAATGTTATTATTATCATCTTTAATGCATTTAATTTGATTAAGGTCTCTAGTTTTCTTCTCTTATTTTAGCCAACTTATATATTCCAACATCTCCATCATTTAATCCAAATTTTTAGTATAAGTTCTTATAAACAACTCATTTAGCATCTCTTACTGTTTTCATAGCTTTTCTATTAGTCATCCTATACTTTTCTAATTTAGTTTCATTTTTATCTTTAAACCATCTCCTATAATACTATTTCTTAGTTTTAATTGTCCGTTGTACATCATCATTCCACCACCATGTGTCTATCGAATTTAATCTACCTCTTCTACTCTTTAGTCTCCCCACAAACCTCTTTAGTCACTCTTCGAATGTAAGATGACATATCCTCCTACATACTATTAACATTTCCTTCAACATCCCAATGTTCCTCTGTCATAAGTCTATCCTTAAATCTAACACATTTTTCTCTTTTAAGATTTCATCACTTAATTTTCACATCTTTATTACACTTGTTTCGTACACCAATACGAAAGTTAAAGTCAATTACTACCAACTTATGTTGAGTTATCACATACTCTCCAGGTATTACCTTACAATCTATACAAGATTCTCGATCATCTTTTCGAGTAAACACAAAATCAATCTGACTCCAGTGTTGACCACTAGAAAAAGTGATTAAACGAGATTCTCTTTTACTAAAGAAAATATTTGCTACCATGAGGTCATATGCTACAACTAAATTCAGAAAATCTCCTTCTTGGTTCCTAACACCATACTCAAAACCTCCATGGATACGTTCAAACCCTCCATTATCTTTACCAACACGGTCGTTAAAATCTCATCCAATACAAAATTTCTCACTACCAGAGATTTCTCTCACCATAATGTCAAGGTCATTCCAAAATTGTTTCTTCATTGTTTCGCTCAAACCTACTTGTGGGACATAGACACTAATGACATTCACAACTAGTTTTCTGATAACTAACTTAATCAAAATTATTCGATATCCTTGCCTTTTAACCTCTACTACATCATCTCTTAGACTCTTATCTACTAAGATCTCTATCCCATTTTTGTTTCTATCTTTTCCACTATACCATAATTTAAACATGTATTCTTGATCTCTTTAACTTTTTCACCTACTCATTTGGTCTCCTGAACACATAGAATATTTACTTTTCTCTTGTTGACTACATCCATTAACTCTCTAAACTTCTCTGTTAAAGATCCAACATTCCAACTACCTATGTGTATCTTACTATCCTCAACTAGTTTCCTTACCCCTCGCACCCGTTGAGTAAAGTACGATGACCCTAGCTCCTTGTGGACTACATCCGGGCGCCGATGCAGTGTGTCATTAAGGTGGTAGTGTCCCTCGACTAGCTTCCTTATTGCTTGCACCCGTTGAGTATGATGCGTAGACCCTTGCCCACTTTGAATCACTACATCTGGGGCTCGATGTAGTGCATTGTTAAGAGGGTGACGCCCCAAACACGATTCTCTTTTAAGTTTCATTTCCATGAGAGTAGCTAAGGTTTTACGCTAGCTTGCAACACCTATCGCAACCCTCCTCTTTTATCTCGACTTGGGACATGCTATATACACATTCATATGTGGAGTTATTCGAAGGAAATTATATAATGGAAAAAAGCAAGGTTCTACATTGTATTAACCATGTAGTTTATCTTATTGATTAATTATGTAGGTTTAGTTTTATAGATGAGAAAACTATCTAATTTATTTTTATAGCCTTTCTGTAATGGCCTGAGAAACATTTTTATAGGAAGAAAAAGATGGTCGTCCTTTAATATGCTATTTTTAGTTTTTACACCATGTGTATTCAAGATGTGGTTTTGATGAGTTTCATTTACCCCCAACCAGTTTGGGATTAATGGTTGATGTTTGCTGTTTTTACATCAAATCAGGATTTTTAGCTAAATTTTTAAAAAAATTGTGGCTTGAATCTTGGTTATTGGTATATAGGTAAAGAACATTCGGATTTTTAGGCCCTTGTTAGTAGCTGGCATCACTTTTGTGAGGAACAACATGCCCTCATATCAGAGCAAATCAATAAGTAGCTGTGTGCTTCATCATTATACTTGTGTTATTCAGTTTTTCCCCTATTTATAGTGAAAACTTGTAACCATCTATCATGATGGCATTTTGGCTAGCACTCAGAATCTGTAATTTTTCTGTATTAGTTTTTACCTTTGGCCTTTTTAATTGAATCCAGGACCCTGTATATAAACAAGTACCAAAGGTATCATATATGAGTTATTTACATATGGAATTAATAAAAAAATTAATCAATTGAAATGGACAAGATCAATTGGTTTTGTGCACTTTATGGAACCTAAACATACCATCGTTATGCTCATAATTAAATATTAAAAAATATTAATCGATGCATGTCTTCTTTAAATGGCTACTTCTCCTTAGCCTAACTAATGCTGGTCATGCTTCCTTCCAATGTATTTGTTAACTGTTGCTCTCAATGCAAGCATGGGTCGAATAAGAAACCTCCGTTTGATATCTTGATGTGATCGTGTAGATCTATTTTTTACCAAGCATGTGTAAATGTTTCATCACCATTTTTTGTCACACTGTGTTAACATTAATGCTATCGTTTTTATTTGTGTATGAACCTTTTTTAATACTGGCACATACTCCCCCATTTCATACAGTTATTTGAGCACGTTTTATTTTGAACACAGAGTAATCTGCACGACTTCATTTGCTTGAAACATTATGTTGTACGTAAGTACACATTTTCTTTAGTTTACGTTGGGGTTGTTCCTCATATATGTATTATCTGATAAATAATAATAATTTTTACCCCAAGCAAATGGATAGTTTGTATTCAGACGTTGAATCACAATTTTATTTTTGTAGGTTCGTGATCTTTTGATTGGACTGACAGGGGGAATCATTCTTGTTCTGTCTGTCCATTCAGCGAATGCATTACTTGGTTTTGCCATCTTTACTGGGCCTGCTATTCTTCCTCCATCTTCTGTCAGTGCCACATTGTTGGTCAAGGCATATGTTAAGTTGGCATTATTGTTCATCAAGGGGATCACTGTAGCATCTTGTATTGCCATCATGGAAGAAGTGCTATTCCGGTCCTGGTTACCTGATGAAATATCCATGGATCTTGGACATCAATGGGCAATTATAATTTCTGGGCTAACATTTTCTCTGCTTCAGAGGTACTTTCATTATTATTTATGTAAAACAAAGATGTTTCTATTCACCATTTTATTGTCATCAGCTAAGATTCTTGGTTATCCTTTCTCTGAAGATTGTATTTTAAATGGTCTTTTGGTAGCCAGTTGTTTATGTTTTTACTTTTAACATTTTAACTTTTGAGCCAATCCTTAAAGAGTTACTAGTGAGACTTTGTGAGATGAGGTTCACAGATATCACCCACCATCATGCCTTACAATTATTTGATAATTAAAGGTTTCATGACACTATGTCTTCCGATTCTTTGACCATGGGTGACTTATAAAGGCTTTTCTTGATAAATGTACATGTTAGATATTCTTGGACGACCTGTTTGTATATTGGTGGGGTTCCCTTCTGATTTGACAAGAGTTTCGCTAAGTGCAATTGCGTAATTAATTATAGTTAATGTGAATTACTCCTTTGATTATCGGCAGCATGTTTCTCCGTCCATTTTGAGTTTTCCTGCAAAAAGGTTCCTAGTGTTAGTTTCTTAGCTCGTTAGGAGCATGTGCAATTGTGTGACGTCGCTAAGGTCTCATTGGAAAAAGGTGGAACATGACCTTGTTTAACAGTGCCCTTCCATGTGCATTTTTTTCTCCTGGTATATTCATCCAAGCTTCCTCTGAACTCTTCAAAACTTGTATATATTTTTCTCAGTTTTTTTTCTTACAAAAATCTCTGGTGAAGTGCTTCTGGAAGTTAAATGTACCATGGTTATTCCTCGGCACATTCTTAGAAGTAGACCCAGCCTGAATATGAATTCTGAACCTTAATAGGCTACGAAACGTGGCAGAAGGACCCATAAACTTGAAAAAGGTTGAAAATGGAAAGATTACATCTTTCAAACAAATAAAAAAGAATTTATGCTGTAATGTTAATATGGTGCACGCTTATTGTTAGAGAAGCTAAATTAATAGAATTAGGTATTGGCATTTTTGTAGTTAGAGAAAAAATATATTTACTTTTCAGGTAGCTTGCCAGAGCCTTGTGTTCATCCACTCCATTGGAACATGTAATTTTTCTCCTTTTACCAAGTATTTTTTTGAATACCCTTGCCTGCTACGTATACTTTCAGAAGCCCTTTAGCATATTGTTAGCGTATGCATCACGTGTAAGTTATAACCAATGGTCAGAGGCCTGTATTGGTCTCTGCTATAGTAATTTGCCAACCTTTTTTACTTTTAACGAAGTTATTCTCAATATATTGTCCTTTTTAGTGCTAAAGATACCGATCCTGTTTTATTTAAATTATATGTACATGTCACGCAGTGTTTTAATGTGCGGCCCCGCACAATGCAGTCCGGAGGGCTGGGGTAGGTGGGAGATGGGAGATGGGAGAGGAGTTTTGAAAAGAATAAAAAGGAGAGGGGAAGATGAGGAAGAAGGAATGTGTTGTGGGTGGGGGACAACTTTTTTTTCCTGTTTTTTATGATTTTTTTCGATTTTTTTCAAAAAAATAAAAAATTACAGTTATGCGGCTGCTTATGCGACCACACAATCGCATATGCAACCCTGGGGCACCCAACCGCACAGGGTCGCATGTGCAAATGCAAAACCTTGATGTCACAGAATTTTGCTAAAAATACAAGTACGAATCCATTTATGGTTATGTTTTTGATCGAGGACATCCTTTGCTGGTAAACTGGTATGTCTAACTCCTGTTGCCATTGCAGGTCATTGTCTTCTATCCCAGGGTTCCTGTTCTTATCTTTGGCTCTTTTTGGTGCTAAACTTAGAGACAACGGTAGCCTGTTTATCCCAATTGGAGCTCGGGCTGGTATAATGCTTGCTAGTTTTATGATACAAAACATTGGTCTTGTGGTGTATAAATCAAATATCCCGTTGTGGCTGGCCAGCAGACATTCTTGGCATCCATTTGATGGAATTGTTGGTCTGTGCTTCTGTGTTCTCTTGGCGGTGGTTCTTTACCCTAAAAAATCTCTTCTGGCAGATGGAAAGGAGGACTCAAGAGCAAAAACCAGTTAATACATCAGTAATCTTCTAAGTGGACCAGCATAAGCGTTCAGGATTTAAACTGAGTAGTCAAAGATCTGCTGCTGCTCTTTCAATTTCAATGGTAGAACAGTAGAACATGTTGAACTAAGACTAATCGGACCGGTATGGTTGACAATCAGCAAGGGAGATGGAAGTGTCTCTTCTACGCCTTAAATATTTTATTTGGTTTCTGGTGCAGTTGGGCAAAAACATTGTCTGTATGCAATATCGCACCCATCTAGTGGGCCAGATGAATGCTAGTGTATGATAGAGGTCCGCTATTCTTTATGGAGCCGTAGTTCACCGGATATCCGAGCTTCTCAATCCTGTTTATTTTACCCTCGACCAATAATATATGTTGTCATATATTTCTGGGTAGTATGATTATCCACCGTTATCTACTTCCACGTAAATAGGGAGCCTGAAATTGCTAATGCTGAAAGATGTTGCTGGGGCTGAGGAATGGTTAAATTGGTACATATGTGGTTGGATTGCAATACAGATACAAGTGGGAAAGATTTCCACTCGATTGGTCCAGATTTGTATGTAAATTCTATTTCTCAGAAGGTTTTGTTTATGGCTGTATATACTATATACCATGTTTACATGTATAGAGCCCTCGATGTGGTAAAGCAGTGGTTTTTGTTTGAGTACAGAGAACGCGAAGATTGATAGCCTGCACTTGTCTTTGTTAGCTTATTGTTTAGTTTAACACTCAGTTGTATAAAGCGTTTTATGTATGCTCATGATAATTCATTATGTTGCTTGCGTCCTTGCGATTTATTTTTGTTGTTGGAACGTAAACTATTTTGTACAGTTCGGAAAATAAATGGGTCTTCAATTAAGTGTCCAATATGGCGTTGGGCTGCAAAGGTTCAAACTTCAAAGCGACTCCGGCGCAGCAGTGAGACAAAACCTATAAAAATCTGGTGCGTTTGTGCTACCGTTCCTTGACCAATTAAATTAAAAACTTTAGGCGGTCTTTTTTTTTAATTCAATTAAATTTAATTTAATTCAACTTTAGGTTTCAAAAAGACACATAGTTCCTTGACCAATACCTCACTAGGCACCCCTCTACCCATCTAAATACTTATTTATACAATTTATTGCTTAGTAATACGATTACAAAGGTAACTCAGAGTTCATACAATAACAGATTAGAGAGAAAAGAATTACAAGTTAACTAACTAATTCACACATTGATTTAATGTCTAACTGGGAACCATATCATATCATCCACCACCGTCAGAGTCGTTGGAGTTGTTCTCGTTCGGATTGTCGACGAAGACATCATCTTTTTCAGTTTCTTCATCGTCGGATTGGATATATTGCTCGTCGATTTCCAACCGGGGTCATTTGTACAGGTAGGTCTTAGGTCATCGTAACACTCGTGATGTATGGGGAGACTAGTACCGGGTACGTAGGACATATCTTAAAACTAGACTAATATAAAAAATTAGACTAATATGAAAATGAAATACTAATTATTTTAATTCTAAAGAGAAGTTAGAAAGAGTGCACTTGATTTTGGCGGTTGAAGAATAAAGAACCAGATCAGAGACTTCACTTTCTAACTTCAAAACTAAGTACCAGACCGAAAACTTAATCGCGAAAACTTGATGATTATGAAACTTGATGATTAGAATAGAATTATGAAGAAGAAGAGAATGAGAGATGTGTGAAAAATGAAGAGGTTTGGAGGGGTTTATATAAGATTTGGGGTAGTGGCAAACTTGTAGTTTTTGAAAATAAAAATAAAATCAAAAAAGAGATAGCCGTTGGAATGCCTCCAACGGCTATCTCCTAGGCGAGGCGATCGTCCATTTCGCCCAGCTTTGCTGGGCGAAAGGAGGTGGTCGCCCAGGCGACCACGCCGACGGGCAGTCGCCTACGTGAACACTGATAAAAACACACCAACCCAAGAGCTGCTTCAGTGAGTTTTCTCTCCAACGCATGTGTTTTCTAAATCGTTTAGTTTGGGATATAAATGTAAATATTGCAAATGCCTTATGATCTTTTGGGAATAGGAGTGTAAATGGGTCAGGTTTGACTTGTCGTCCTGTCCCACCTAATGTCAGTTACGGACACACACAAAAACAACCTGACCTGCATCACACAATAACCTGAATACTCGATACTTGAATACCTGACATGAAATAATTTTTGTATGTAAAACATCAAAAATATCTATTTTTAACAATATGATGTAAAGATAGATAAAAAAACACAAAAATATTGACATATTATAAGAGTGTATAATACATAGTTAAAAGTATGATAAAATACATATGAATATATTGCGTAGAATTATATACAAATATTATAACGTTAGGATCAAACATAAAAAAATAATGAACAAGACGATATAACCGGACTAGTTCATCCTTAAAAACGGTGGGTAGTGTTTTTTTGCCCCCACCTAGTCCACACTTTAGGCGGATGGGAAGTGAGCTTTTTTTATTCCACCCTGCCTCAATTTAGACAGGACGAGTAGTAATTGTGTGAAAACTCACCCGTCACATTTGCACCCTGCTAGTGGAAAACTATCTCTGTCTAAAGGCTAAACAAAGAGTATTCACTCCACATTTCCCGCTTAGACTACCGATCAATCTAACAAATTCAAACTAACATAAACAATCATGCTTGATCGTACTTCTCAATTGTCAGCAAATCAAAATAGCTGGTGGTGCGTGTTTGAATAAAAGTCGGGCATCGCCTTATCGTTGCTGCAAACATCTCAACCACTTAAGGTCAAGTAACTGGAAGTTTTCTACATCAACAAAAGAAAATGAAGCAACAAAGATTTGCATCCATCAACAAAACACAACTATATGGAGCAATAAAATTCTACAAAAGTGCTTTCCAAAAACATACATCCACTAAAAACCAGTACAAAAGCAAGTCACCCAAACCTACCACCATTCTCAAATTCTAAGATCCTAAACACGTTTTCCAACTTTCATTTCACATGGAAACTATAAACATTGCCAACATTAAAATCAAATCCAAGACAATCCAATCAAAGCCACTGTGACCTCCACAGCCTTAGGCTTTCCTTCCAGTTGAAAAGGGAGCTTATCAACGGTAACCATGAGAACCCCATCCTCGCATTTCGCCGTCACGGTTTTGGCATTGGAGTCCTCAGGTAGTGAGAACTTCCTTGTGACACCCGTTTCGCTCCATGAGTAAGTACTTGCATCCTTCTTCATCGCAATCGTCACGCTTCCTCTTGCCATTGCTCTGTATTACTAACATTGTCCCGTCTTCCACTGTAACCTATTCATCCACCACAATCAGAATTCACATTAATACCATCGACTGCACCAACAAGAAACCAAAGAAAAACTTTTCTCAGACTTTAGCGTGGCAAGAGACTGGAAAAAGGCACCCCCAACATCCAAACGTAATGACTAGAAGCTACTTTGACCAGAGTCGTACGAATTTCGAGAACAACATTTTGCCTTCACTCCAAAAGCTCCATTGGTATGTTTTTCCCAGCTTTTGTTGTTTTTGCACTATTTCTGGCTTGTTGAATGACCTTTTCACCCTCAAACAAATTGTAAAGGACACATCGTGTCCTCTTTCCACCTTCAAGTATGCCCCTATGTTTGGAAGAAATTACGGCTGAGTATTTACATTTTCATCACTGATTTTAAGTTGAATAAATTTTTTGGAGCTAATAAATAGCACGCCTCTCCACCAGCTACCCATCAGAACCCAAATTTCTCCATCTCCTTCGTTTAATTGTTCACAACCTCACCCATGAAGTCCAGATCTACGTCGATTTGAGCTTCCGCGGTGCGTCTCCAGTGCTTCCGATCCTATTGTTTCTTGCCGATACCCAATCCTCATCCTCGCCTTCTCATTAATCGTTTTTTAAATAGGATGGGCGACAATAACTATATGTCTTTTCCATTCGGTTATTATCGGCAACAAATTTTTCTACGTTCCATTTCTTAATGCATAACTTCAAACCCTAACTCCTAAATTTGTAGATGATAAGTCGTAACTTGAAACCCTATTTCCTAAATTGGGTGTTGCATGTTCTTAACATAAGCTGCTACAATTACTTTTGCCACTTTTATTTTCCCTTAAATTTTCTATTAACACCATTTTATGATTAATTTAATTTTATGTAACTAGCTCTTATGAGTGTTACGATAGCATCCTGTTTTGCACTCGAATTCATGCGAGAGTTCACATATCGTGCTTAGATTTAAGACTTGATTGTTCAGATCAACGAAATGGAAGGTGATATGCAACAAACCCCCAGTCAGTTGGAACCAATGGATGTTGATTTAGAGCGAAACATGGTTGCATTACGACATGATGATGTACCTGCTCTACAAGAAGGCAATGCTGATTCCGAAGAAAATGAAATAGATCAGGATGAGTTGGTCCAAACTTTGGTTTTAAGGGTGGTAGAATTAGTGGAGGCTTATATCCAAAGATATCTTACAAAAACGAAGGTCCACACCGCCCCATATACTGGGCACCAAAGAACCCACAATCTTCTAACTGGTCATTACCGGATCTGCTTAGATTAATGTCGTATGATGCCCCAAGTTTTTGTTAGTTTATGTCAGATAATGAAGCAAAGATGATTGCTTAAAGACACTAGGGGTGTTACAGTTGAAGAACAAATGCACATATTCCTCTATGTGTTAGGTCATGCGCACGTTAATCGGGCATTACAACAACTATTCCAACACTCAGGAGAAACTATTAGTAGGCATCTTAACCACGTAATGCGAGTTGTTGCCATTTGGTCGTGTGATATGATTAAACCAAAAGACGACCTAATCGAGACCCCCGAATATGTTAGAAATCATGCTAATGGGAAGTTCTACCCATACTTTAAACACTACATTGGCGCTCTTGATGGTGAAGGGAATGTGTTCTAAAAGTTTTACTTTTAAATGTCAATTATTATGAATTGAATGAGAAATCATTTTGTTCCTTGTTTATGTTATTCGTCTTTTAGAAGTGTTAAGGAAGAGACTCTTGATCCTTAACCGTAGAGCTCTAAAAGATAATGGTTTACATAAAACAAAAGATATTCGCAATCATGGTAATTAACATGGGATATTAATTACCGAGTTAAGATTGTCGTGTTGGTCATAGATCATTGTAGCTCTACAAGTGAGTGACAACACGGGTACACAAAAGAGGAAAATACTACTTTTGTATACTGAATAAACCTAATAAGTAATACATTATAGAATTGTGTTTTCTGTGTCATTAATGTTTTACTGTGTCCTTGGTCCTTTGATATGAGACTTATATCCGATTACTTAAGAAATGCTTGATTAGACTAGTGTCTTGAGCTATCGATAAGTGTAGTGTAAAGACATTGGTTGGTTAAGTATGACTTTTGTTGGAGAAGATAGTTAGTCAAAAGACTATCATTGCCCCTCTTAATTGAGTGATGATATTAGTGGGCCCCTTGATAAAGCAAAGTTATAATGTGCACAATGTGATTTGAGTTAAGTCACATATTTATAACTAGCTTAAAGAGATCAAGAAATGAATACTAATACAAATATGACACAATACTACTTTGTGTGTATTCTTAATATCATGAGACAAGGGACGGACACAAGTGGTGCACTCCATCACTAAGTGGATCGGGTTTTGGTTCGAGTGGAATTAAGACATCTAACTAATTGGGAGCTATAATGTGTAGCTAGATACCGCTTATAGCTTGTGATATTAAGCTCTTAATATCACTGCCAACTTAGTTTAGATCCTCCCATAGGTCACACCACAAAACTGGGAAACAAGAAATGGGGATTTTGAGTTCATAGGATGTGTCGGGTTTCATGTAGAAAATATGACACATGGGGTGAACAAGCAAAATCAAAATTATGTTGTAATTATAACATAATTAGAATCTAAATTAAATTCATATGTGATGTAAATATTATGGGGTGTAATGATTTATCATTACATGGGATAATATGTTACATAAGTTGTGAATTTGCTAAAACCCTCTAAAGTCCAAATTTTGTTGGAAATAAATCCAAAATTTGAAAAGGCAAAATCGGGTGAAAGTTCGGTAATCCGTTTTTGGTTCGGTCGACTGAAGGTTCTGTGGATCGGTCAACCGAACGTGGAACGGATGGTCAGAGTTGATTGACCGAACTTGACCAAAGTGCCTGGAATTCTGGTTTGGTATACCGAACCAGGAACGGTCGACCGAACAATGTCCAGTTCTGATATTTTCGGTTAACCGAATGACATTCGGTTTTAGACGCGGTTCGTCCGATCGGGTAAGGAGAATTTTTCTCCTTTAGAATCGGTCGTCCGTCTAATGCACGTGAAGTCGAACGTGACATATTCGGTTAACCGAGTATGTCTCGGTAAACCGAAGCCCGATTGATTTTCCGCCTTTGATAATTAAGAGATTAATTTGATCAATGGTTGGATTAGCTCCAAACTTGGTCAAACGTTTTGTGGATGCATGTAATACATTATGGAATTAGTTTGTGAGAGAAAATGTAAAGAAAAACGTGGCTTAAGAATAGCCATGATTGAGAGTAAGATTGTAGCCTATAAATAAGTCCTTATTGTTGGCTTTTTGGCCTTAATCCGTATTTTGATGATGTATTTCAACCTAATCTTAATTAGGACATGTAGATTAGCACATGTAGTATAATGGTATACATGTTGTATTGTGCTAACATCTACAGGTGATCAAGACTCAAGAAAGAAGAAAAATCAAGTCAAGACATGTAATCAAGTTAGGATTGAAGACATGTAATTTTACCTTTCTTTGAGTATTAGGAACTTATGTGAATTGAGCATAACTTAAGCTAATATGCATGCATTTACACACTAGGTTCCTTGTAGGAGTCACACACAAAATATCATATCATTTGGACTCCATTAGATCACCTAAACACCTAAAACATTGGTCGCCAGTCTGCCTGAGTTCGGTCGACCGTTCACCTTTCGGTCGACCGGTTATACACAATATTTGTTATACCAGACCAATCAGTTCAACCGATTACACTTCTGTTAACCGTTTACCCAGACCTGTTCGGTCGACCGGTAGATCTTCGGTCGACCGTTTCATTTGATATTTCTGGTAAAAATACGACCGTTATATTTGTCGTATTATACAACGGTCGTATACACATTTTTTCTCTTAATACCCCCCAAATACTTTTGAACCGGTCGAACAAAATACCTTGTTCGGTCGACCGTTCTATTAGGGAAAATCTACCTGCTATCGGTCGACACAAGTTCTGTTCAACCGATCGAGTTTTCCCTCTACCGAACCTTGTAGTTCGGTCGACCGGTACCTGTTCGGTCGACCGTTGACTTATAGAACTTAAGTGTTAGGTCGACCAGTACCTTTGTTCGGTCAACCGATCCATTAACTTACTCAAGGGTTCGGTCGACCGTTACACCTTTCGGTCGACCGTTTCTGGACAGATTTCTGAATCTGATTTTCTGTTTTGTGTGCTTTGCACAAACCCCAATGAAATCTTGTCCAAACGGTTAGAAATCTTTAGGAGCTTATAAATAGAGGTTCACACTTAATTTTCCACAAGATTTCACAACTCCAAAGTGTCAAACTTATATTGAGATTTTCCACAACCTCAAAGCTCCAAATTAGCCATCCAAAGCCTAATTTCCACATCCTTCATCAATCATCATACTAGCAATTGTTGTGCTCAACTAGAGAGTGAGTTCCACTCAAGGTTACCTCTGTTGTAAAGTGAGCAAGGGTCTTGGTGAAAGCCCAAGACAAGAAGCAAGGATTTCGGTGAAAGCCCGAAGTGTTCCTCTCGGATTGTGAGAGGTGGTGCCAAGCTCGGCGAGGGTTGTTCGCGAGCTTGAAGACTTGTAAAAGGCGTTGCTCCCGGCCCGGAACGGGGAGACATAGTGAAGACGCAAGAGGAGCTCGAACGGAGCTTCGAGAGGTGCTTGTAAGAGAGGACGTAGGCGCGGCCGAACCTCTATAAAACCGACGTGTCTTCTTGTGGTTTGCATTACTTTCTTACTTGCTCGTTTAATTGTTTAAATTCCGCTGCATGTAACTCTATCGATAAAACGAGTAGGTGATTAGATTAATAGTGATTAGTGGACCCATAACCCACACGATCCTACACTTATTCTCCTTAATTGTTAGAGTTTTTTGCCAATTGTTTTCTCTCCTAATTCACCACAAAAGCCACGAAAATTCTCTTAAGTTTCTAAGTCTTTGGAAGGACAAAATCTCAGAGACTAAGGAAGGGGTTTGTAGCTAGATTCTAAACCCTATTGGAGATTGAGAGACTAGCTCTTCTCTCTCCGATCTTGTTTAGAGTTTGGTGAACACTCGGGGGCATCCGGCGCAGCGACAAACATCCTCAACGTCTCCGGATCATCAAGAAGTTTTAGAGAACTTCTAGGTATGAAATTCGGAGCCCATGTTTGTTTTAATAAAGTTTTGAAACTAGTTATTGAAACAAACCGATACATGCATTACTTGGTCGATGCCGGATATCCAAACATGCTTGGGTTCCTAGCCCCATACCGTAATACTCAGTACCACATCCCTGAATTTCAAACCACACAACCACGTGGAAGGTAAGAAATGTATAACAATATGCATTCGTCACTCCGGAACGTCATTGAGCGCTCATTTGGAGTCCTTAAAAAACGATGGTGAATGTTGAATCTTATAGGCCCATACAACTTGGAGGCGCAGGCAATGTTTGTCGCCGCTGCTATGGCCTTGTATAACTACATAATCGATCATAGGGGTGACGAAATACTAGAGGAGTTTGTCAACGAGCAATTTTCACCTACCAACTCAGCCGAACTTGGACCCCAGCCTGGGTTAGGGGACGACGCGTCAATGGATCAAGTGCGTGATCGTATTCGTGATTCGATATCGGAGTCTAGGGGGTTGTAACTTTCTACTTTAGTCTGTCCTGTCTATTGTTTGTCGTACGCTAGTGTACCTTATATAACTTGTTGTAATGAAATTCATGTGTGCCTTCATTGTTAGTTGTGACCTAATGTTGTTTCATTGGTTCTTATGTTGGTTGTCGAAATCTTTCATTGAAGTAGTATAAATGAATGTATGTTACAAAGTTTTTATGTTACTTAACATGTTATCCTTTACAAGAGCTTCATTGCAACCTCTTTTAGGATGAATCCAGGGTCAGCACTTCCAGGTTTACCATCCCCGTGGGATGTCGGATTCAAGCCTGCCGAATTCGCTGGACCCATTGCAGACGCGTCGTACAGTGTGACTGAGTCGAAGACGTACGACCACTGAACATCGGAGTTGGGACAGGTGCAGATTCGGTCGACTGAGTCCTCTCAAGGTACCTTCTCTTATGGGACCACTCAACCGACATCTCCACCTTAACCCAAAGCACCGGCCAACAAACCAAAGCCATGTAAGGTCCGGGCAAAGAAAAATGTTGACCAAACCGATGATGAAGTGTGTAAAGCAAACTGGGATGACTTCCAACATATGACATGGGTACGTCTATGCGTACAAGAGATGGTTGCCGGTAACAAAAGGGAGTTCGTCCTCAGCCCTTAAGGAAAGGCGAACCTAGAAAGGAATTTTGCAGCAATTATTGGTTTGAAATACACAAGAGCACAATTCAAGGGCCACTGGGATCAGACGAAGACAACTTACAGTTGTTGGAAGTGGTTGCAGGCACAGACAGGTTTGGGAAGGGATGCAGTGAAGGGTACCTTCACAGTAGAGGAACATTGGTGGATCAAAGCCAATAAGGTAACATTCTGCAACTTACATATATTTTGTTATTTCATTGCAAGTGCATGAACTGTGATGATTATCTGTTTGTAGGCGAAGAAGGTGTGATTGCCTTAAAAAATGAAGGCCTCAAATATGAGGAGGAGCTTGATTTCATTTTTGAAGGGAAAATTCCAACTGGATCGAGAAATTCATTCCCGGTGAACCAGGCGTGCCCGACCGACTTCTGGCTAGGTTTTCAAAGTCATGACATGCGAGCGCAACACACAGTCCAGTAGGGGCCAATTAGTTGATGGACCAGTTTTAGAAGAACCACGGTTGGAAATGGACTGTCCAATACTCGAGCCCGAAGAAGTACAACGCACCTATGGAATACCAGCACCAACTGAAGTAGGAGGCCCACCACCAAGTCAAGTAGGATGCTCCACTTTAACCGACAAGGCCAGCCAAAAGGCCGATCCTGTTCAGTGCACCAACCCGACCCCAACAAGGCAAGGAGGATTGCCTTACAAAGGTAGGAAGAAGAAGCCGAGGATGGGGACCTCAACGTCCGCCATTCACAACGACCTTAGCGAGATAAAGGAAGTATCATGTGATATGAACTCCAAAAAGCATTATAAGAAAAGTAATTTCTGTATCATTAAATAGATAAACACTACTAACTGACATGAATTTAGGTAAATATGAATGTCATTATGCAAAAAAAAAGTATTTGGTTAGATGCAAATACATATATTGGAAAATTATACACGTATCTTTGAAATAATAGTACAAATATTGATATGGATAGAATAATACATATCCATTTGCTCTACATGTAATCATATCTATTTAAGGCAACACTGATACTGTCATAATGTCATATATACACTATATTACTAATATCAACGTAAGTAAGTTTTCAAATATTCTTCTATACTTACTTCCATACAATAATACACATTTGGTAACCATTAGATGGTCAAGAGACGTACAAAATCATTCTTTGTTAACACTTGATTAAAAGCAATTCTATCTTACACTAAAAACATGACATGTTGACCACTTAAGGATGTCGTAAGGTCACTAGTAGCCCAATCGGCTAAAGTTTTATGGCCCATGTGAGGATCTGTCGTAAAAGACATGTATCTCTTTTATTATTACACGTTGCATGCTTATATTAACACGTGACCATCAGAAACCACAACCCATAAATATTGAGCTCGTAAGTTTGTTGTTTCTTCTCAGCGGTGGTATAGGATGTGAAGTGCACTAATTGTAATCAGTTGTGTGCGTAATCTTCCGTGTGGAATTCATATTTCCAGATCTTGTAATCAGTTGCTTTATTGTTATTAAATTAGTTTGGAAGGGAGCTGTAAGCTGCAGATTTCATATCAGTCCATTTACAAAGGATTGCATTTTGGATGAGCTACTTAATTGGATTTCTTCATGCGTTTTCAATTGGATTTTTAAGCAAATGAGGAGAGAAAGGATGACATTTTAACAATCACAAACAAAGACACTCAGTGATGATTTACAACTACAGAAAAAGTAGCAATAATTTAAGTACCATAGAAGTAGTTCTTACGGTTAAGTTTTGTCACCATAACATCATAATTACAACAAAATGGGACTTCAAGTCCTTGGGGTGACTACTAATGCATCAAACAACCCGAATATAATACAACTTAAAACCCCAAGTGCACACTGATCCAGATGGGAGATGAGTTGGTCACATCTCTACACTAACACAAAACACAATATGGATCCAATGCCACCTTCTAGGCTTGGGAGGAATTGTCGGACATCCTCTCCATTTCAGGAAAGACCACGCGAAGAGGGCAAGCGTGGATCATCGGCTCCTGAGGGTCAGCCATCCCAATGGACCCAATAGAGGTTGGAGAACGTGAGTGACAACGATGATCATCCTCAACCATGAAATGACAGTCACACTAAGGGCAGGTATACTCCTAGAAGCCCATATTTTCTTTGTTCTTGCGCCTCAACCGCCCTACATGTTCGACAAATGAAGGAGAAATGAGTGGAGATACATGTTTGGGTATTGATTAAACGATAAAAGTTGGAAAATCACCTCGGTGGGCTCTCCTCCCGGCCCGCTCCTCCCTTGTCATTTCCAGAATTGCAAGGCGGTGGAGGAGGTTCCGAATGAGACCCTTGTGCTGGGCGAAGCGCCGGTCGACCATGTCGAACAGGGACCTCAGGGAATGGGTGACGTACTCCTCCGGTATGAAGTACTAGCACGGCGACGAGGAGGTGAACTCAGCGATCTACGGTAACATCGAAGGTCTGAGAATGACACATTAAAAAAAAGGAATAGGAAGAGGCTAAGCGGATCCTTCCCGCACTGGAGCCATGGACGATCGGGATGACCAGCGCGGCGGAAAACCCAAACCTTGGCGGGGATGTCGCAGAAACATCTAGGCCGCAACATCAGGTTAAGACGACCACTACCACTGTTAGCCATCACCGTAGAGACAGCGAAACCAACTCCTCTCTAACCACAACTACAAAAGAAGAGAAACAATGAGATAGAGAGAATGAGGTCGCCGTTAGGACAGAAAGCAAACTTAAGGAAGAGATGTGGGGGTAAATTCGTATTTTTAGACGACAATACGTTTTAGAGAACCATTACCGGCGCCTTACTACCATAGTTTTTTTAAGGGAAAACGATTTATGAACGCAGCGCGTCACGGACGCGCTCTACGTGGACATCCATGTCAGCCCTTACGTGGCCAAAGCATGAATGTTTTTTGTTTTTTCTTCCTGATGTCCACTCAAATCACATTAAATGCGTTTCAACTCAGCACGTTCTCTCTCTCCACCCAAATACAAATATGATGACACTCTTTCTTTCTTCTTCATTCTTTCTCTCCAGAATAAATCATCATTTCGAGCAAGATATTAGGTCGAAGAAGCGTCTGATGCCGACTCCCAGGATTCTTCACAACGTAAGCAGCGTGAATGAGACGGTGCGAAGACTTCCCGATGTTCTACATAAACAGGGAATCTGAGATGTTATTTTTTTCCTAAACGTAATTCTTGTGGGGTAAAATATACAGTGGGAGGTTTGTTGAGTTTGTGCGGGGGTGGCAGGGGGCGGCAGCCCCTGCGGGGGACGTGAGTTCCCCCCGCAAAGCGAGCGGACAGAGGGAGCGCGCTTTGCGGACGTTTTTTTGTTTTGACATCATATTATTGCATTCCATATATTGATTCGTTTATTCCGACAATAATGAAGCCATATATTATTCCGGACTGCAATTACACTTATTCCGGACTGCAAATACACTTATTCCGGACAAACTTTATGTTCCGTTTCTGGACACACTTTATTCTTAAACCGGACAACAAATACACTTATTCCGGACAACAAATACATTTATTCCGGACAGCAAATACACTTATTCCGGACAAACTTTCTGTTCCGTTTCTGGACACACTTTCTTCTTATTCTGGATAACTACACTTATTCCGGACTGCAAATACACTTATTCCGGACAGCAAATACACTTATTCCGGACAAACTTTATGTTCCGTTTCTGGACACACTTTATTCTTAAACCGGACAACAAATACACTTATTCCGGACAACAAATACACTTTTTCCGGACAGCAAATACACTTATTCCGGACAAACTTTCTGTTCCGTTTCTGGACACACTTTCTTCTTATTCTGGACAACTACACTTATTCCGGATTGCAAATACACTTATTCCGGACAGCAAATACACTTATTCCGGACAACAAATCAACTTATTCCGGACAACAAATCAACTTATTCCGGACAAACTTTATGTTCCGTTTCTGGACACACTTTATTCTTAAACCGGACAACAAATACACTTATTCCGGACAACAAATACACTTATTCCGTACAGCAATATACACTTATTCCGGACATACACATAACGTAAACAGGACAAACACATAATGTAAACTGCACACACACATAAAGTAAGCTAGACAAATTAAGTTGATCCAACGTAAAACTTAAAAACAAATATTTTATTATGATAAGTGTGGGCTCTGCACGAATAATGAGACTGCACGATGTCCTAGGGTCTGCACACTGTCTTATCTGTGTATTGGGAAATGAATCGTTCAACTTAAAGAACCGGCGTTTTTTAAAAAGACCAAAACGCGCGAAGAGAAATTTCGCTGACTGGACGCTGACTTAAAGAAAAATATCTGAGATGTACAGATCCACGTAAGGCGCGTCCGTGACGCCTGCGTCCGTCTATCACGGTTCTTTTTTAAGCTCTTGCACAAGAAGTTGCTTTTCATGAGGTAGGAGATGATTGAAGTGAACAGTGGTACCTTTTAGAAATAAAAACTATTTTGACTAAAACATCCAAGTGGACCCTAAGATATCAAAAACATTCCAAAGTGTGATTTAACTTAACCAAATATAAACAAAAACATATTAAAGTGTGATTTAACTTGGATCAAATCAAATGCCAGCGATAGGAAATAGAAGATTCTAACTTTCATTGTTGTAAAGTCCCACTTGTTTTCTTTAACAAAAAGTGCTGGTGTTGGGATTTTTTTTAAAGCTTCATTTTCAGAAATTTTACAAAATGACTAGTTAATTAATGTTGTTCTATATTCATCTTTATTTCTATTTTTCAAGTACCGACCAAAGATATATTTTAAAAAAATCTCATTTTTTTCCTCACCTGGATATCAGACTTGGAGAGTCCAGGCACGTCCCAGAAGAACACATACGACCTCTCCTTCTCCAGCAAGTTGGGCTGCGTCGTCGCACCATTGGGCCGCCACCGGGTGGTGGAGGACATGTAGGATTTCGTGTTCCCAATGTATGTATATATTTAAAAAAATTAATACAAACATACAAGATCGATTTCATATTTTCATTAATTTTACGTACATGTATTTGTTTATTCTAATATCATGCATTCCTATACATATTAAAATAAACAAAGAATAGATGATCGTACCCAAATGTTCTCTAAAACATTTCAGAAGATCCGGAGTTCCGTTGCTCGTCGAATCGTCAACCGCTAGCCAATCAATCTCTAATTAGACTTAGAATCCAGCTAATAACCTCTCTTTAAGCTCCTGAGATTTCTTTCTCCAAAACTTAAAACTATTAAGAGATTTTCGTGGTGATTAAGCGAAAGATTAATGAGAGAAAGAATTTTTACATTAACATTAAACAAGTAGGATGATAGGTCCTTTTATAGGTTCTCAAAACATCACCATCAAGAACTATTCTTTAGTCATAAAATTAATCTCAAATTGCCACATAAGCACCCAAAAAAACATTTGATTAAATCTGGAATTAATCCAACACATGATCTAATTATTCTCTTAATAATTCAGGCAAAAACACATTGTTTGGTTGACCGAGAATTCTTCTCGGCAACCTTTTGCCCATGATTTCATTCAAACTTCCATCTAACCATCCATTATTTGCTAACAAATAATCTCAGCCACGAATTAAATCAGTTATAGACCAATTTCATGCATGATCTAATTAATTCTTAAACTAATTCTGCAGAAACCGTTTGGATCGGTCGACCATTTGGAGGTTCGGTCGACCGTTTAGACCAAATTTCGGTCGACCGTTCATAACTCGGTCGACCGTTCGTAACAAAAATTATTTCATCGCAATGTTCGGTTGACCGACCGATATACTTCGGTCGACCGAAAACGAACAGACGAAATTCCCTGTTACGATCGAGACACATCCGGTCGACCGTGCAACATTCGGTCGACCGTTTTTGCACAGTACTGCAGACTGGTCAAATTTCGGTTTAACCCCTACAAAATTTGACATTTCGGGATTAGTAGTAAATTCACAACTTATGTAACATATTATCCTATGTAATGATAAATCATTACACCCCATAATATTTACATCACATATGAATTTAATTTAGATTCTAATTATGTTATTAATCACAACATAATTTTGATTTTGCTTGTTCACCACATGTGTCATATTTTCTACATGAAACCCGACACACCTCATGAACTCAAAATCCTCATTTCTTGTTTCCCAGTTTTGTGGTGTGACCTATGAGAGGATCTAAACTAAGTTGGCAGTGATATTAAGAGCTTAATATCACAAGCTATAAGCGGTATCTAACTACACATTATAACTCCCAATTAGTTAAATGTCTTAATTCCACTCGAACCAAAATCCGATCCATTTAGTGATGGAGTGCACCACTTGTGTCCGTCCCTTGCCTCATGATATTAAGAATACACACAAAGTAGTATTGTGTCATCTTTGTATTAGTATTCATTTCTTGATCTCATTAAGTTAGTTATAAATATGTGACTTAACTCAAATCACATTGTGCACATTATAACTTTGCTTTATCAAGGGTCCACTAATATCATCACTCAATTAAGAGGGGCAATGATAATCTTTTGACTAACTATCTTCTTCAACAAAAGTCATACTTAACCAACCAATGCCTTTACACTACACTTATCGATAGCTCAAGACACTAGTCTAATCAATCATTTCTTAAGTGATCAGATATAAGTTTCATATCAAAGGACCAAGGACACAGTAAAACATTAATGACACAGAAAACACAATTCTATAATGTATTACTTATTAGGTCTATTCAGTATACAAAAGTAGTATTTTCCTCTTTTGTGTACCCGTGTTGTCACTCACTTGTAGAGCTACAATGATCTATGACCAACACGACAATCTTAACTCGGTAATTAATGTCCCATGTTAATTACCATGATTGCGAATATCTTTTGTTTTATGTAAACCATTATCTTTTAGAGCTCTACGGTTAAGGACCAAGAGCATCTTCTTTAACACTTCTAAAAGACGAATAACATAAACAATGAACAAAATGATTTCTCATTCAATTCATAATAATTAACATTTAAAAGTAAAACTTTTAGAACACATTCCTTTCACTAACTCCTCCTGCTTGGAGAAACCATCTTCTTTGACTTGGGCGGTGTATCGAATCTGTTTTGCAAGTTCTCTAACATCGGTGTCTCTTTCGGGGCGTAATGCACTGTTAGCCTTTTTCTTGGCCTTCTTCACACCTTCTGGGCGTGTAGACGACCCCGACATTAGCTCTTCTGCATCCGAGGGTGATTGCATCCTGGAGCCATCCGTGCTCTTTCTTTTCCCAAGGTTTCCTGACTGGGGACTATTTTCATTGTGCAACTCCGGGGACTCCCAGTCAACACGCACGACATTAGCTCCGAATATCACAGACTCCCATTTTGGGTACCTACGAAACATAACCCAAGCATCAAAATAAAGAAATTTAGGCCCATGAGTTCGCTCGTAGATCTCACGTGCGCTTGTCGGACAACATCGTCGTCATTCTGGCCGCTCCTTTTCCGTCGGAATGCCTGATCGAAGCACCCGACCCACTTGTTCACAGCAGGTACAATTCTCCTCCACCGTCCTTTTAAGGACTCCGCATTCCTCTCGGGGAGGCCTTTGCCTTCCACGGAGATGTCGTACACACTAGGGGTGCACATGGGTCGGGTTGGGTCGGGTTTGGGCCTCAACCCGACCCAACCCGAAATTTTCGGGTTGGGAAAAAATCCAACCCGAACCCGAACCCGAACCGGTTCGGGTTCAACCCAACCCGACCCGAAATTTTCGGGTTGGGTCGGGTTGAACCCGAATTTGGAAATTTTTGGGTTGGGTTGGGTTGAATCGGGGTTATTTTCGGGTTGGGTCGGGTTTATTTTCGGGTTGGGTCGGGTTGGGTCGGGTTGGATCGGGTTTATTTGGGAAAAAATTAAAAAAAAATAAAAAAAAATAAAAAAAATAAAAAAAAAATAAAAATCGGGTTCGGGTTGGGTTGGGTCAACCCGACCCCCTCAACCCGAACCCGACCCGAAAATTCGGGTTTTTGATTTTCCCAACCTGACCCGACCCGAACCCCTCCTCAACCCGACCCAACCCGACCCGACCAGTCGGGTTCGGGTTGGGTTTCGGGTTGAACCCAACCCATGTGCACCCCTAGTACACACGTTTTACTCTAGCCCACAATGAAGTAGACTTCTGGTTTGTCCCTGTCACCGCATCACAACTGATTTCCATATATGCAGAGACAAGTCTCTCGTTCTCAGTTGTGGTCCACATCTTTGGATTGGCTTTGGCAGTTTGGACTTGCTTGCGGTGGCGGCGCTGTGGAGGTGGGGATGGTGGTGTGGCGGTGTGTTGTGGTGGGGACTCATCGTCATCGTGACCCTCTTCTTCAGTGTCCGCCATACTCTGACTACTTTGTTGAGACATGTGTCGGCCAAACATCTGGAATTGCGGTTGATTATGTGGGAATGATGGTGCATATTAAGAGAATTGTGGGAATTGTGAGTTTTGATCT
The DNA here is from genome assembly GCA_963682175.1 of Triglochin maritima. Classification (NCBI taxonomy): domain Eukaryota; kingdom Viridiplantae; phylum Streptophyta; class Magnoliopsida; order Alismatales; family Juncaginaceae; genus Triglochin; species Triglochin maritima. Next base: position 10,901,192 of record OY821774.1, on the reverse strand, counting down.
GGTTGTGTGTAGTGAGAGAATTGTGGGAATGGTGAGTTTTGGTCTGGTGGTGGGAATGGTGGTGCGTAGTGGGAGAAGTCTGGTTGTTGGTAAAATGGACGTGAGGGGTATCCTTGTGGATAGCGTGAACGCGGATTTGATTATGGATGAGGGGGGGGGGGAACGGTTGTAATCCGGAGAAGACATTGTAACGTTGTGTTTTGTGGAAGAGATATGAGATGTAAGTTGGGTTTTGTGTAAGGTATATATAGAGAAAAAATTAGACATTGTGCAGTCACGCGGATTACTTTTCACGCACACGTATACTGTACATTCACGCGGACTACTTTTCTTTCACGCGTATACTGTGCAATCACGCGGATTACTTTTCACGGAGGCGTATACTGTACATTCACGTGTATACTATGCATTCACGCGCATTTCAAAATTCAAATATTCAAAATTTTGTGGTTTAATAGTGATTAATATTATTAATGAATAATTATTATTGTTAATTAATTAATAGTAATAATAATTATATCGTGAACTAGAATTATAATGTAATTAGAATTAGATTTATATAAAATGTAATTTGTTAAATATTGTGTGAGAATTAAATTTGTTTAATTAAGAAATGATGTGGAGGAAAGAGAGTGTAGGGTGGGTGAGGGTGGCCCGGGCATGGGTAAGAGGATTTTTTGGGTGGGTTGGGTGAGCTGACGTGACAGAGAGAGAGAGTACAGGACGTCCGGGGGTAGTCCGGGCGCTGTTATTTGTACTCTTATGTCTTAAATGTATAGCTTATAAGGAATTTAAATCCAATTTGTTTACAAATAGCACATAAGAAAAACATGTCATGAGTATTGGCGATCTTCTTTCACATGGGGAGGATCTACATTTCGTATACATGAAAATGAAAGTTTCATTTGATGAGAAAGAGTCCTTGAAAATGAAAGTTTCAATTAATCACACCTTGATCGAAGTCTCCTTTTGTGTGTGCAGCTTGTTATTTTTCCAGGTTTTATACTCGTGTACATATCCTCGCAAAACATCTAATGTTTGTCTATATTTATTAGTAGAATCAAAAAGAAATTATTTATGGATATTCTTTAAATGAACTTCAATTTCACAAATATTCTTGAATTAGATAAATGGAATATATGTGATAAAATACATGCGAAAGGTATAAAACAAAAACAATAGGATGCGAGATTTTTTTTATTTTAAATATGACGCTTAGGTGGTAAATATAAGTAAAAACTATATCCATTTTTCCATATCAACTCAGGAGGACAGTCAACACATATAGTTTATATACTACTTAATTACTAGTACGTATAGTTACTACATATTATGCGCCGATCGACTTGAGCTGTTGAAACTCAACAAAAGACTGCTGTTGCAATGGACCACCTCCAACCAAACATGTGATGCTTCTCTAGTTCTCTATGTAAACAAAACAATTTTATAGTAAAAATTAACATGCAATATATTTGCTGAGAGATAGGAAATTAAACAATGTACATCCTCATCTTGAGGTTTTAACACATGGACAGCCTCCTATCCTATATGATATCTCCTCTATATATACGCCTTTCAACTTCTCTCCTAACCAAAACAATCACCTCTCTCACTTTTTTTTCCTCTTCTTCTATCTCATTACATTCTCTCTCTACTCTCTCTCTCTCTCATGGCAATAGTGATGAAGCCTACTTTGATTGGTGGCAAACTAGTGAAGCTCAAGTCCTTCCTCAAGAAATTACACTCCTTCTCAAAAAAGCAAAAGACCACCACCACAACCTTCCACAAACCCTCCCCTCAATTTCAACCAAACACCAACAAGACCACCACTTCCGACCAAGAATCCCTTCTCCGGCCGGTTTACGTGGGGCAGTCACGGCGACAATACCTCCTCAGCCCTGACCTGGTTGACCACCCTCTCTTCCAAGTCCTCTTCGACCAGGAGGACCCGTCGGTGGTGGTCGGCTGTGAGGTGGTGCTTTTCGAGCACCTACTATGGATGCTTCAGAACTCCGACACCAACCATGAGTCTACCCTCCTTGACCTCATCGAGTTCTATTCATGTTGATGATGATTTCAAGACTTGAAATATAATTTCAAACTATATTTGACTAGTTTATAATTATTTTTTCTATGAAGATCAAATAATACTACATATTTAGTCAATGATCAACTTGGAACTTGTTAACGAATAAAGTAGTAGCGATTTAGATGGTCGGAGTGTGATCATGTTGATATTTGTTTAACCAAGGGTTTGGATTAACCCAGGTCGATGGTGAAATTAATACAAAGATAATTATGTATTATTTGTGGTTCTTAATCTGTTTTTGCTTTCCATGGCATTTGCGGAATGGAGTTAGAGCAATCTTGGGTACCTACGAAACATTTGGTGGGTCTTCTACGGTACTACTCTTGGTAGAATAAGAAGGCCATTTTCTTAATTTACGAGTAGTGCATTTGATTATAGGTTAGTTGGGTAGTGATGATAAAGACTGTATAAATATAACGGTCACTTGAACTTGATTTAATCGGATCAAAATCAAATCTCATCGTTTCCAAATCAAGTCTAAGCAAATCACGCAAATGACACGATCAAGCAACGGTCGAGACAACAAACAAGGCAACTCCAAAATCATGCAACGACCATACACAAGAATAATAATTTTCCTCAAGCAATAATTGTTCACTATATATTCATCCCAATTGTAACTTCAATTAACAGAAATAATACAACAAATTTGTCCTTCTTTACGCCACTGATCTTAATATGAACATATAGTTCTAAGGTTCCTACATGTAAAAATGGCAAAAATAAAGGATATATCTGCAAAAAAAATACTTATATCAAAATAAAAGATATAAATGCGGTACCTATGTTCAAAAGGAACACTAATATAAAAAAATTACATTTATTTTACTTTCACTACTATTCGTCGTCAGAAAACTACTCAAATCGTCTAAACAATTACCATTTTGTCATTCATAATTCATTTAATACTCATTTCGTCACGTGTCTTAAACTAATGTTTTGCCTCAGTTTTACTCACATTCTCAGTACCAACACCACGAAAATGTCTGTCGAAGCGTCTGGATCCGGTGAGGTAAAGGAGTTGGAATTTTTTTCGTCTCGAGCGTCTAGCTAAGCTGCCTCGCCCATGGTGGGGGCGTCTTAGCCAGACGCCATTTTTTGATTTTTTTTTGTGTTAAATTAATTTTTTTCAGGTTCCGTTGTAAGATTTCAGTGGTGATGGAGTGGATTACAGTGAGTTTTTTTGATAGTAAACAAATATTTACAACAATCGAGGAAGCTTGTAAATGGGCGAAACAAGTCGCCATAAGGGGGAGGCGGCTCCGGCGGACACCTGGCCGTTGGGTTGAGAGTCTCCCGCGAACGCCCGACCAATTTTTTTTAAAAATATTAGAAAAACTAAACAAGATATTTTACCAGATTCAGGTAATCTATGGCGTCCGCTGGTTTTTTTCATGACCTCCAAGATATTCTTTCTGATGAATATGAGAGTAATATGAAGAGAGAGTGGTGTTAGGAGAGTGAAACGAAAAGTTATATAAGTAGAAAAGGTAGAAAGATAAAATGATAATTCGTACGGACGATTTAAGTAGTTTTCCGACGATGAATAATAATTCAGATTAAAAATTAAAGTATCATTTTATTCAGACACTTGCGGACAAAATGTTCCCACAATCAAAATCCAAACCGAATTGGTAAGTGCAGGAGTGGAGCTCAAGTCATGCATACATTCTTCTAGGGTTTAAAATTATTAAAAAATGTGCGGGACCACTAGTATGTATGTTATATATAATACCATGATGACATAATTTCGTGTAATGATCATCTTAAAATAGATGGTATTAAATGGTAATAGTTAAAACTGCAGAGTGTTGAAGTACATGCAATAAACAACGGGGATAGGCGTAGAAATAGGATAAGCTCGTCATTAGAACAACTAATTACATAATTACATGTCATGCATTCAATGACTCGTCCCTATAACAAGAAGTTGACATCAACCAGACTGGATGTTTGACGGAATCTAAGGTTGGAAACTCTAATTGCTGAGTTTGTTTCTGCAACATGATTAGGTTTGTGATTCTTGGAGTTAAAATGATCGGGATTCAGAGCTAACGTGGTTGGTCGAGCCAAATCTGGAGCAAACAGAACCAGACAAATCTAGGAGAGATTTAGCACGTGGTGTGATGGCTGTGTGGTCGTCTCCAGTGTCCGTGGTTAATGAGATCTGCGAGTCCCATGCATGACAGTGTCTTGTCTTTTACTGAAACAATCTTATACCCCAACCATCTAATCTAATCTAATCTAATCGATTTACCTATATTAAGACTCAATTGGGACGATTGTGCTTGTGACATATCTTCATTTTGAGTGTTTACCTAGGAAAGTAGGATAGGATTTATTTTTTGATAGCATTACGTATTTTTTTAGTTAAATCTAAAACCCATATTATCCATACTGGGGATCGATATCTGTTATTGACCAATCCAAGACTGCGGATTTAGAGATTGACCCAATCCTAGTTAGTAAAATACGATTTGTTGTCACTATATAATTCAATTCATAATATATCTTAGATAAATGTTGCGGAGGAGATTTATACATCAACATAACCCCAATGTCTCAGAATATGCTCCCTCCTAAGCAAGTTAGGGGGGGGGGGTCGGATGTACGCAACTCTACTACTGTAAAACAATGAGATTGTTTCTAATTGATCCAAATGATGCAAATATAACTGTCTGTGATTTTACAATAAAAGAAATACGTAGTTGAAAATTTATTACTAGACTAATTGTCGTTAGTAACATATCCATTATTTGATGTTGGACGTCCAAATGCATGATAGTGCTAAATGTGGATAGGCATGAATATGATGCTTTCGAAAAAGAAAGGTTCCACACGTTTAAACACATCACATGCGAGATTAATCCCGATTGTGTTCAGTGCGGGCATCAGCTATTATACGTAGTCTTACTATGTAGTAAATTGGGTCGTGGTTGATTAGGCGAGGTACGTGTTTGTCTAATACTTTTAAGTAAGTAACATTTCGTTAGGCTAGATGGAGTTCTCTAAGAAATATATATAGACGAAAGTAAGAGACCTTCGGTTTTGGAGGACAAGTCTCAAGAACATGCAGTCGTTTGATACGTGTCAACGTACATATGGAATTCTCTTTCTTCTAACTTCGAAGGAACATTTAGACCTCATAACAAAAAGAGAAATAGCAGTAGTTTTGGCACCTGGAGAGTAGGATATTATATATATATATATATATATATATATATATATGTATGTATATATGTATATATATGTATATATATATGGTCAAGTTCTAGTGAGCCCAGGGCTCATCAAATTTAGTTTAAGTCCCCTACAATCTCACCATTGAATCTTATTTACAGTTAATCTCACCATTCATTAGTATAACCGTTTTTTTCTTAATCTACCTTACAGTTTGAAATGAGTGGTGGATATTGTGGGTGCTTAATTTAGTTTGATTAAACCTTGGGTTCACTTGAGAATTCCTATATATAATATATATAATATCTAAAAAAGTCGTAATCAGCACTTTCTTAAGGGAATGTCCGGATGAGACATAGATGTGGTAGATTAAATGGTACACACCTTGATAGATTATAATATGTATCCCACGTTTTGGTCTTCGGGAAGAGGAATTAATATAACGAAGTTTCCAGTAAGGGCAGATGATGTTAATTGATAGATAGATACACTATATAAGTTTATGAATCACAACTCAAGCCTCAAGGTAGTAAGACCCGTGCGCAACAACTTATCTTTAGAATGTAAGGATTCCTTTTTGATAATGCACCTTTACATCGTAATCTGCTTCACAATCCGATCTCATTTATCCTCCCTTGTGGCAGTTATGCTTCATGAGTCACGATGTATTTCATTTTCAGTACATGTTTTTTGTTTGTTTAATTCTTTCATTTGGCAAGGTGTTGATATTTCTCATGTATTGGGGTTACAAAACTCATAATTTTTAACTTTCTCCCACGATATTATGGACGATGAAGGTCTAAATCTGAAAAAATAGACGAATTTTACAATCACAAGCGTATGATTTGTGGAGGAAAAGTCTACACTCATAAGGCGAACATATACAAGTGGGACATTCATTTGCATTATAAGTTAAGTTCTTCACTATGTGACTTATCCACCAAAACTAAGTGTACAATTTATCAGCCATTATTCATTAAAACTCGTCAAATTAAACGCAACGGTAGTTCATAAACACAGACAAACAAACTCAGGATTAGTACACACAAATAACACACCAAATATAAAAAAAAACATGCAAAAACTTGTCCCAAACTTAAAAAAGTCAACCAAACATCAAATCAAACTTCCCCGACGAAGACTTCCGAATTCCACAGGACCGAACCCCATATCCCCAAAACTCGAGGGTCAAGTCCGAAAAAAACCCCGCCTCCCCCCTTCCCCTCCTTCCCCTTTCTCGCTCCCACGTCCTCCTCTCTCGCCCCGACCAAACCCTAGACTCCAATCCCACATCCTCCACCCTCCCTGTCGCCCCCATCTTACTCCCAGCCCCGTTCCTGCCCTCTAGGGTTGGATCCCCCGACGTCGAATTCGAGGAGTTCAGAGGTTTTCAGAGGTTGGTTTGGTTTCCCTATGGTTGTTAGGGTTTCCGATTCGCGCTGAGTGTGTGTGTGTGTGTGATTCGGGTGGATTCGTGGTTGTTTCGTTTTGCGGAATTGGGAAGTTGGAGTTCGACGTTTTTTTGGTTTTGGTTTGGTGAAAAATTGTTAGCTTTGTGTGTTATTGTATGACGAGTTCTATCGGGGTTTGGCTTCGCTGCGGTGGTCGTTTAGTGTGGATGGTAATGAGCGCTCCGGTTTCGGTTTTAGTAGCGAATTTAAGCTTACTGGACGTATGACATTGTGTCTCTTTTTGTAGCATTCTTCTGAGCTTCAAACAGTAGAATTCAGTAAGCTGAAGATATGCTGTTTCGAGACGGCACAGTGATTGACTATGCTTGGATTGATGTCTCATTTGTTTATTTGCATGTATTTAAACTGTGGGGTATTTGAATTGCAAAACTATTTGTTCACTTGAATTATTTGGTGGTTTAAGGAAATTATTTCCACATAGGAAGAACAAGGGACTTTTACATCATGTAAGATGTACACTGTTGCGTTTGAGAGGTGATTTGTATTGTGAAGTGCCAATGAGAAATCACCATTATACATGTCCATCAATGTTTGTTAAATTTATCAATAGTAACCATAATCTACGTAAAATGATGCATATTACGATTTTCAGAAGGCGTATAAAGCACAAACTGCACCCGTTGGTCTGTACAAGAACATGCTATGTTACTTTTTCATAATGAGTTAAATATTTCTCGTGTTTCATGTTCAATGAGGTCCTGAATATTTTTCTGGAGTATAATCATTGTCATGGCAAGATGTGTTATGAAAATTTCCTTCTGTTACATTTATTTTGAGCCCATATTACTTGTATTCATTTGTTAATGTTTTCACCATTTCGCATTGTTAGGGATTCTTAGTTGTATCTCTATGTGTTGGGTTATTCATACAAAGAAACGTGGTATATGGATGGTGTAATTCATATACATGGATTTGTGGCAAATATCCTTTTCCAGTAAATGTAGTGATCAATTCCATGGGAGGATTTGGTGGTGTTGTCGATGGCGACTTTGGTCGAGAAACCAAGTCTTCATTGCACCTAACAGCAATAGAGAAGGCCCAAGCAGAGTTGAAGTACGTATGACTTTCATGTTTATTTTTAACATCATACACTTCTTTCTTGCCCTAAATTTTTTTCACTGACCATAATTTTTTTACCATTGCTCATAAGAGCCCAACATATAGAAGTATGTACTTGTATTTGAGAAAATAGATAATGAATATGAACGTGGAACTATAAAAAACGAAATAGTAAAATTTGGGATGTAATAATAAGTGTTCAGTGAAGTTGTGAAAAGTTTGGAAGGTTGACGTCATAGTAAATTTAAGTTAGATGATGTGTTAAGGGGACAATTTCTGGTTAGGTGTTTTGAAATGTCTAGGTGTCTAGGATAAGTCCTCTCACTTCTCTAATAAGTTTGATGAGATCTTTCATTAGAAGTTTTGCTAACCATAGTGCTACATGTTTTTGAGCCAATTCCATTTTTGAAGGACAATCTTGATTTACATGCATCTTAATTTTCGTGGGTGGAAAGTTGGCTCTAGCAATGGGCCACGATTTAGTGTATGGAAGTAATCATTTCCCGTTATATTGATTTAAAAGTCAGGAAAGTGTAAGAAGCAAAATGGCCTATTATGGAACATTCAGAAAAGGTTGGATTTGAGAATGAAATGAAATCACCATTCCATTCCTATTGTTTAGTAAGCATCTTGGGAAGAAAGGGTGATTTCAAAGGAATCCCAATTCCTTCATACAAGGGAGTAGTGATTGCTACCACCCAATAAATTCCCATTCCATTCCTGGTAATTACAATATTGATTTTCTTAATTTTCTACTGCTACACTCAAATTTTATGCATTTAATCGGTTTAATATGTACAAGTACTTGTTACCTAGTTTTAATAAACCTTATCTATTCAAAAAATAGTTTATATTTTACTTGTTTAGAGTAAGTTGTGATCACTTTGACCTATTCAAAATTGGTTGTACCTTTAGAGAAGAGGGAAAATTGTAAATATAATGATTCTTTGACATTGAAGTTACAAAAAAGAGATAAATGATCAATGAACAGTTATCAAAGTTAAATGACTTCACAATGCATGTCAGACGTGTATGTATGCATGCCAGTACACATGTATGTGAGATTTCATGCCACAAAAATGTGTGCGCAAAAGTAGGCCAATTATCCCATTAATTGGGATGCATAACATGTTTTTGTGATAATTGTGATTTGTTCCATCTATCCTACATTTAGCATATCAAATGGAAACTACTTTTGGGTTGCCACTTATTTTAAATGGTTTGGCTTCAGGGGTGGTGCCACATACATACTAGGGGGTTGAGCGAACCCCCTCAATTTTTTACACCTTTAGATTGTGACACCAGAATTTTAGTACTTTGCCTATTTTGTGAAGACTTTTTGGGATTTCAACCCCCTTGGATTTTTGACCCCTCTACATTTCGACCCATTGAATATTTTCAAATACTGATAAAATAGGTAGATGAAATTCTATCCAATTTTTCTACTAGAAGAGTAATTTCTTACCCATTTGTGGGTAAAATACCTAATCGGATTCCAAAGCAAGCCAAACTTATAAATTTCTAATTATTTTTTAATTGTCTTTAAATTCTGACCCACTGACTCAAATTCCTGGCACTGCACCTGTTTGGTTCAATATGCCTAATAAGGAAATAGCCCAACTTGAAGTGAATGAATTCTATCAGTTAATAAAAATTCATTTTTATATATTTTCATGGCCTGAACCTTCCTCACCTCAAAATCTTAAATCATGGACAAAGAAGGACCGGGTAGATTGGTATTTAATATTGTAAATTCATGATAGGTGTGATAGATTGCGGGAGTAATCCCATTAGTTTGAGGGAAGGCTAAATGCATATTGTTACAATTTTTTTGGAACTCAAAGGAATGTGTAAATTAACACGGTAAAGCGTGCTAAGAACCCATGTGATTATTAACTTTTTTTTCATTGGAGGTGGTAAAAGGGCTTCGTGTTGTTAGCAAAATATTAAGCTGTTACTGCAGCTGCTGTATACTTAGTATTATTGATAATTTACGTGATTTACAGGCAAAAGTATGATGTCCGGGAGGAGCGAAAAAGAGAGCTAGAATTTCTCGAAAAGGTAATTACATGGGCTTGCATGGTCTTTCATATTCTCTTGTATCTCGTTTCCTTGCTTGTTTATTTATAAAAGCAATCATGTATCTTGCTTCACAGGGTGGAAATCCGTTGGATTACAAATTTGGCCTGGTAGCTTCAATAGTTGTACATTCTGGTTGTGTACCAGAGCAGCTGCTAGAGCAGTAAGTAGTTAGTTGAGATGATTCTGTAAATAAACGAAGGGTGTGATATATGACGAGTGTACGTTTTCCTTCTTTTGTTTTTATAGTGAGTCAAAAGGAAGCTTTGGCTTAGCCACTTCTCCGCAGGGAGACTCTGCTGAAAGCAGTGGGTATTCTGGGGCTCTTTCCGGAAGGGAGTCAAATTTCACAGACAGTGTTTTGTTCCTCGATGAAGAAAGAAGCGGTTTGCGCACTAATAAAAGAAGAATTGCTTCATCATCAGAGCAATCCCCAAGGCCAGATGAGAATTGTACTCCAAAAGAAACTGGAGATTCTGCCAGCTTAGCTCCTAATGTGAAAACTCATGCATATGCTCGAAGGAATAGGTCAAAGTCAAATCATGATAATTCTATCATTTCTACTACTGTCCAATCAAACCATAGAGACAAAGCTTCAATGTTACCGTCACCCCAATCTGATCATTGTGATATCAAACTACAATCATTTAAGGCATTGAATGATGACAATACTACTGTTTGTAACTCAAATACAAGTTTACATGAAAGGGATGTTCCCGAAAACGCTGCTTCCAAGGATCAGTTGGATATGGAGTTGGATGAGGTTCAACCGCATGAGGTAGGTGCAGTTTCAGCAGAACTACCAGAAAGTTGTCCAAGTACTGAAATATCTGAAAAGTTACCTAAGAATAACCGCAGGGATCACCTTCCCATGGTTGATTATCGGAAGGAATCTTATGCTACTGTTCCTCCTGATTTAAATATTGAAGGAGAAGCAGTTGTGTCAACAGCCATCACTCCAGTTCCTCATGGAACATCTGAATGTTTGGACACCAAAAAATCTTGTAGTAATGGTTTCAATACTTGTGGTATTTCTACGAGGAGCCTGCAAAATGAAGATCAAGCAATTGAAAAATGTCTTGTCCGAAGTATCCCATATTTTTCATGGAAAATTGACGGTCTCTCTAATGGAGGTACTAAACAACTGAAGTTGGGTAGTGAAAGTAGTGTTTTGCCTGAAACTGCAGAAACCACGGAAAATGGAAACATTACTGTTGATTTACATTCTGATGTCACCGAGGTATGTAAGTCTGCTTCCTTGAATATTATACCGCAGGTTGAAGTGGAATATGATAAATGTCGAGTTGCTATAACCAATGCACACGGTGATTTGGGATCCAGTTCCAGTATAGAACCCTTACAAGTCAATAATGATATATCTTTGAAGCATGACGGGAAGTTTGATAATTTGGTGCCCGATACTAATGATTGTTATGAAGATACAACATGCTTGGGAGTGGCAAGGCCAGGCCGCCATGTTGTTCCTCCTATTGGTGATGACGCTTCTGATTCTTCTCTTCCTAAGAGTGGCTGTTATGCCCTTCAAACTGATATAGACAATGCCCTAACATGGTCAAAACCTGAGGAAGATGTTGTAGTTGAAGAGGGGCGTAGAATAGAGGTGAGAAATAATCGATCTCTTCCATGAGTTCAGTTTAAACATGTTGATTAATTTTCTTTGTATTACAGAACCTATTTGTCATTTTCTTGAATTGTGCAGGTAAGACTAATGAAAGCCCAGGAGTTACCTTTGTGTAATTTTTATCATGTGAAGCAGCAGAAATCTCATTGGGATTACGTCCTTGAGGAAATGGCGTGGTTGGCAATTGACTTCATGCAGGTGATTCCTGATGTCTAATCATTTTTGTAGTGGATCATGAAAACTTTTTCGCTGTGTGTGCCCAATGGCTGATGGCTCGTTAACCAGTTTTGAGTACCTTTATGGAGTTTTGTGCATGAGGTCATGCTTAATTTTCTAAAGAAACTTCTTGGATGGGACTAGTCTTTTAGTTCCCCTGCATGTTTAATTTTTTTTTGATGTTGATAGGAACGTATCTGGAAGATCAAAGCAGCAGCTCAAACATGTCACAAGATTGCTTCAAGTGGCATGCATAATTTTGGTGGGAGCAGTATATGTCGGAAGCAGAGGACGGTCGCCCAAACTTTGGCAGCTGCTGTAATTAGGTTCTGGAATACAATCAAGGTACATTAAATTAATGAAATGGAATGTAGAACATAATTTTTGACAATGTTATTTTACTTAACTTTCATTGCACGATTCTTGAAAATATTTGAGTTTCGGTTTGCAGTCCATTCAACCATGCAATTCAGCTTGCAAATTTTGTGAGCCACATTTAAGTATGTGACTACTTATATACTCACATTAGTGTGATGAGTTTGCACTAAACACACAATGAGTTAGGTGTTTAGGTATCGGTTTTGAGATCACATACATAGTTTAAGTGTGTGAGTATATATGTATGTACTTACGTACGTATATGTATGTGCTTTTGTTGTATATATTTCATTTTTCTCAGGTATATACAGGCATACACCATATCTTCATTTTCAAGACTTTTATTTACCATTTACGGAAAAGCCTTATTTATTTGAATTACGGATGCGGTGAGAATATAACATTCACTATTCTCAGACTTGTAATATTGTTTTTTTGCAAGAAGTATGAAAAACTTTATGATAGAAAAAATGGTTGATATTTGAATCTATTCACGTAAATTTTGTATAAGCAACAGTTAACAGAGATAGGTGGGAAGACAGGGAGGAAAAACTGAATTTGTCCAACTCATGTAAAAATTTAAAATTCATGCGTTTACTAAAATATCCTCCCCTTGACCTATATGAAAATAAGTGTAGGTATAGATGATTGTAAAATAATCTTGTGTAAAATTTTATACTCTGTCTCATTCGAAGTCTAATGTTAATGTATAGGAGGCTATTGTGATGCATATCATATCAAGAGGTGTATTTTGTTTCTCTCTTCTATATCCTAGCAGATGTTATTTGCTGTACAGTGCTTATGAGCTAGGTTTTAGAACCGGACTGGACATGAAATCGGTCAGGGCACTGTGTGAATGGATCATCATTTCAATTGAACCATGACATCAGCTTGACTTCATATCTATTATCAGTTTAAAGTTTTGAAGTTACCTAATCATTTAATTTAAAGTTTGATTGATCTACAAGTTTGGAGCCTATTGGTATACTGATCCCTGAAAAACTAGGATTTGTTTCAGTCTCTTTTAATCAGTCCAGGTCAACCTGAATGAATCGGCAAAACTGCCGGTTCAAATGGTTGAATTGCAGCTTCAGTGCAATTGGGTTTCATCCCCTACCTAAACCTGCAACCTGACCAGTTACCACTCAACCAGTTGAACCGGTCGACACAATCTCTTTTTTTAGCATGCTTATGACTTCTTAGTACTGTAAAATTTATGGAAATAGCAATACCTAAATATTGTTGTATAAAATGCAGTTTCTGAGTATCTTGCAACCCATCACTTCACTGGAAAATATTTTAGTAACTTGGATTTAAGCTAATTTCCAGATTTATCCTTTAGTCTAAAGTACAAGAAGTGCTGCTTTCTTTTGTATACTGGTTGAAATTGTATATGTTTTGCTGCTTTGGAAGATACGTACAAAATACTAATTTATTAAAATTCTACTGTTCACATGACCAAGTTAGGATTTATTAACTTCTGAGTCACTACTATATTGATCTTTTTCCAACAAAAATTTGAAAATACATCATTCTAACTGGAATGCTGTTTCTTTTAGGAAAACAAGAATATCTTGGAAAAAGTTCCAGAGCACCCTTTGAAACTTCCTGTTCACCGTTATGCTTTTAGATTTCTACAATTTGATTGTTGCCCTGTTGAGGTTGTTCCAGCAGAAGCACCAAAAACACCTGATAGGATATCTGATGCCGGCTGCTTGGAAAAGTCACGGGAGAAGAAGTTTTTACATGTAAGTGCTGGGTTTATCTTATTCCTAAATATGTATTGTTGCCAATGATTGTGTATTGTCTGTGTTCATGTTAATGACAATCAGATTTATTTCATGTTCTGTTTAATGATTGGTGTGTTTGGCTGTTTACAGGAAATATTGTACTATAAAGTACCATCTAATGCAATGCATCTATACAGAGATTCAATGGAAAGACATTGGCTACACCTTCAGGTAATTGACATGTAATATCATAGTAATTAATTGACACTCTGGACACGAGCTCACAAGAAGTGAATGAGCACAAGACCATTCTACTTTTTGTGTGTGTGTCTTTGTGTAAATGATTGTCCAAATGGTTTTATTATTACCAATGTCTTTGGTTAAAAATCCAATCTCAACCACTCCTTCCTTATCCAAGTAGAGCTTAAGACCATTTCTAAAAGAACTGAACATTAAAAAAAGTATGTTTCATTTAGGTGTACAACAAGATATTTGTGTATCAGTAAGGCTTGAAAGGGACACTTGGGTTTGGTGGACATGTTCAAGATTTTCTTCATACTACCTTTAGTTAGGAGCAACATTTCCTCCAATATTGGAAAAGCAAAAACTGTCATGATTTGTTCTTGGTCTCATTTGTTTTGCTGAATAATTTCTTTCGACAACTTTTTCAGAAGATGGTGAAGAATGCACATGACTTGAATTTTGAGGCATATGTTGGTGATTCTGCATCAGGTATTTACATCAGTATAAACTCTCCTAGTCAAATATTAGTCTTTGTAATAGTTCACTCAATGTGAGATTTAAAACCTTACGAAACCACAGAAGAAGATGAAGGTGGTGCCTGCTATATGCGTAAAACTTTTGATAGCAGATCATTCAAATTCTCCCACAAAAAGAAGAAAACATCATTGCGGAAAGCAGGTGTTTCTAGGTCATATGCGATTGGCCCAGACATGCCTTATGTTAACAATATGGGAACTCAGCAATCACATTTATTTGGAAAAAGGCCTGCAGCAACCATCAATGTTGGCCCAATACCAACAAAACGTGTCCGTACAGCTCCACGACAGCGTGCTGTCAGTCCCTTTGATACAAGTGCTACTAGGACATTGCAAATCACCAGTAGGACCGATTGTTCAAGTGGAGATACCAGTTCCTTTCAGGATGATCAAAGTTCTTTGCAAGGTGATTTCTGTCCTAGGAAGATTTCAGAGTTTGAGTCCACTGCCGATTTTGAAGAGCAGCTACCATTTTATGGTACTGAAAGCCGTAAGAAAACTAAAAAGAAGCCCAAACATATGGGATATAGAAACTCGCTGAACATGACTGGCTCTGGAGGGTTTGCTCCGGGAAAAGTATGCTTATTTGCTCCTATACTGTATTAAATTTGTATTTTCTTATAAATTTAGATATGACTGAGTTCTCTTAACCAGCAGTGTTCCTCTTCTGAGCAAAGATGGCCAGTTAACTCCATGACTGAATTTGATCCGGTAATTACTATTCTATCTTTTAGAGTTGAATTATTATAGTTTTATATAACTAATGAATGCTTACCTATCAGTTTCAAGATGATTATTGGTTATTTAAAGTTACATTGATTTTATTATTTTTCATTCTTTTCACTTTTGGAACAATTTGCAGCATTCCCCTTTTTGGAAAACCTTTTTAGAAAGCATGTATAAAATTAGATTCCAAAATGTAACTCACATATTGGATTCAATCAGTGGGCTGGGGTAATCCAGGACTATGGATCTACCAATTGATATTTTTAGGAAAACTTAAGTAATGTTCATCAGTGTGTCATGATATACTGCTTAGTGCTTACCATCATATTGAAGTTAATTTTTTGATTAATAACATATCTCGTACTTGGCACAGCGTCTTCAGATGAATTGCACGTTTTATGGAGTGTAAATGTGTGTACACATTGATGCTACAGTGGCCACAGTTACAAAATATGGTTTTATAGGATTTGGTCGACTTTGCTTCTGTATTTAAGATCAGTATATCTTCTTTTGAAACTGCATTTAAAATGGTTATAACTTTTAAAGAGGCATTTTTCGTAATTTTTGGGTAAATACCAAAAATACAATTTTTGATCAAGTGCTTTTTAAAAAAATCACATTTGTTGTCATTGGAATATAATTTACATTTTAATCAGGACATCAGGTGATTTTGGAACAACTCTAAATTTCTGTTTTACTTCTTCAGGATGTAGTAGGTGATGTTAAATTTATAGACCAACACAAGCACATGTTTTAAGGTTTCATAATTTTTCATGCTTTCCTAAGGGAGGTATCATTTTTAGGTCCTTTTGAACCTTCTGGACTCACAGTGCCACTAGTACCATTACCATATATTAGTAGCATTAAGAATGAAATCATAAACAAAAATGACCTTGTGAATTTTTTAATAGCTTAATGGAAGTCGGTTGTGCTTAAACTTGGAACTCGTAAGCTGCCAATTCACCACCCATAAAATTACCACATTAACTGAGTAAAGTTTATTTTGCTGATCTTTTCGGATGTCATTTGTAATATTGACTTGAAGCTTATTAATAACATCAATATATTGTTCCTGAATACCAATGGTAGAGTTCGTAAGTTCATCATCCAAACGACTTTAGTTTTCAATTTCTGTGCATGGTGTCTTCACATAAATAGAATGTTCATATTAAATCATATTTTTTTAAGACAAACAAGTTTACTTCCATTGCCATGTTCTCATGATTGCCTTGCTTTTCAGAAGAATTATTTGAAAAGAAGACTTGAAAATCACCCTCCTGAGTCCACTGGATTCAATGGTACATTTTGAATTTGTGAAAATTTCATCCTCAAATCATTTATTCCTGCTACTCATTTGCTAATTAACTTCATGACTAGGTCGTGTACAACAAGTGTCGAAGAAATCTAAGGCCTTGAAGCAGCTTCCTGAGACTCGTGAAACCCTTGTCCCTTTCAGTGGGGCAATTCCTTCTTCGGCTGCTTCCCAAATGAGCAATATGTCAAATTCAAATAAAGTTACAAGAGCGACAACAAACCGTAAGCGTGGCAGGAAAAATAAATTGTTAAAGGTAATTTAGTTGCTAAATATCATGGTGTTTTCGTACAAAAAAAACTACGCTTCTCATTGGATTCATTATGAGGATTTTTTTCCTTCAGAAACCTTTTATCTATTGCCTGCAGTGTAAATGATCTTGGTTTAATCCGTTGTGGTCGTGTTTTGTCATTTTCTCGGACATGCTACCGCTGCTAATAAGGAAAGCACGTCCACTGTCTCAGACTCAGTAGGATATTAGGAATTTTTAACTACATATTATATAAGTTCACATCTCTTACATCCTTTCTTTTAGTAGTTGTGGACTAAATGCATACCTAATTTCAACTTTCTGCTGATATTGGATGTGTTATCTCACCTTGTACAAAAGAAAAAAGAATCAGTATTGGACATCTGTTGAAGTGTTCATCCACTCTAAGAAGCTTATAGTATTTTTTTGGCGGGGATTTCCCAAATTGCAGGTTGCTAATGAACAGTCAGGGTTGGGAAGTCCATGGTCTGTATTTGAAGATCAGGTATGCTTTGTTTCTTTATCTCTGTATAAGTCAACAAATCATCAATTATATTGATTTTATCTTGTATTGAATTGTTTACTTCAGACACTAGTTGTGCTTGTTCATGACATGGGCCCTAACTGGGAGCTAGTTAGCGATGCTATAAACAGCAGTGTGCACTTTAAGGTATTCATTCCTTTCCTTGTGGCAACTTAGTCATTTTAATACCACCTAAAAAAGATTATCCACTTGGGGAGCTCCAACTAGGTTGAGATTAAAGGCTTTGTTTTTTTCTTTTGTTGTATCTGCTTGGGTGCTCGAATTGTCAAATCCGTCTCGTACTATGTCAGTCTGTTTACCGGAAACCAAAAGAGTGCAAGGAGCGGCACAAAAATCTGATGGAAAAAAATGCTGGTGATGGCGCAGGAAGTGCTGAAGATTCAGGATCTTCTCAACCCTATCCTTCTACTCTGCCTGGCATTCCGAAGGCATGCCTTATTCTGAACTTGCCATTGAATTCTACTTTTTTCCCTTAGTTTGATTGGTATAAAGCACCAATTTTTCAAACTCATATTTTATATATAAAAAATAAGTTTTAGTTGGACCGACACTATTCCATGTTGATCGTTTCAGGGCAGTGCTAGACAGCTACTTGAATGCCTTCAAGAGCCTGAGGAGGAGGACACTTTAAAGGCACATTTTGAGAAAATTATTCATATTGGACAAAAAATTCATTATAGTAAAGTTCAGGTAATCCGTTGTTGTAACATCACAATGTTGTTTTTTTCCTGAAACGTTTAAGCTTGATTTTTTTTGGGGGGGGGGGGGGGGGAGGTGTGAAGATGTTCTCTCCAGGATGACATTCTATTGTCAAATTTTTAATAAATAATTCTTTGATAAATTGGAATTTTTTTGTGAAGGCATATACATGTTCTAACTCAACTTGCCTTTTGCTCAGGTGATTATTTCTAATTACTTTTTTTTGTTCTGAAGATGGATAATATGGACTTAAAACCATACAATCTGACTCACAGTTCACACCTTCTAGCTCTCTCCCAAGCATGTCCGAAAAACTCAGATGGAGGTTCTGAAACGTAAGTTCGATTTTATTTGGTACATCTAAATTCCTCCTTTTCCCAATTTAATTGTCTGTGGCTATGTTGAAGATTGTATCTCTCTCTTATGTGAATGCAGAACAAAATATATCCATGTTCTTGAATTATAAAAAGGTGCCACACTAGCATGAATTAGCAAAACTGTGAATAGATATCCTCTGAATAAGTGAACAATAGTTAAAGGAGCATCTATCAAACTTTTTTAAGACATGACCCTGACCCTGTACTTCTACCCAGCAATAATGAATACTCATTCTTCCCATCGAATGAAAGTTCCAGTGTAGCAAAAAGGTAAATATCATTTAGAGGCTTAGGCCTAATCTTACACAGACAGAGGCTTAGGATATTATAAGGTGGGATAAGGTGGGAGCTTTACAGTTAGCGAATTTATGTTTGGCATAGGTGAAGGGGTGAATAGTGATTTTCTTATTACTCCAATTTTTTCTTTCTTTTTGTAGGCCATTTAGTCTTTGTGATGCAAATGCTTCAAGTCCAGATCGTATTCCTCTTGGTTACCAGGGAGCTCATGCTAATGGCATTGCACTTCCCAGTAATCATGGTTCAGCAGCTTTGGCACCGTCAGCTTCTGGGTCTGCTACCATTTTAAAAGGATCACATGGCATGGTCATGGGCAACAACTTCTCGTCTCCAACTCTGGTCAACGCTCCTAGGTGATCCTTATATATGTATATCTATGCAAATCTTTATTTAGCTTTAAATTGTTTGTTCTTTGACAAAATTCAGCCATAAATCACTTGATATAAATTGTTTGCAAGTTAAGTTTTAGTTATATTTCTCTTAGGGACACACCACGATGTGGTGGTGCAAGACCGGCTTCTCGACCCACGGACGATCAGCAACGAGTGCAGCAGTACAGTCAAGTGATCAATAGGAAGACTCCTGGGGCCTTGCCTGTAGGAAACGATCGTGGTGTTCGCATATCATCTGGTGGGAATAGCATGGGGGTGATGTCTGGAATGGGTCGTGGGTTGTCAATGACACGACAAGGGTTTCAGGGAATAGCTTCTCCTGGAGTACTTAACACGGCTTCTGCCAGTAGTATGCTGATGGCAGCTGGTGTTGGGATACCTAGCGCAGGTAGTATACACCCTGGGCATGGCGAAGGGAACTCATTGACAAGATCCCGTGATCCTCTGCAGATGCTGCGGGTACATTCTATTTCTCTTTTTTATTTCGTGTTAGGATGTTTGACTATATTATTGTGCTCATGACCAGGAACATCACAGAATTTGGAAAGAGGCCTCTTTATTATTTGATAAATTTGTTATTTTACTAACTTCATAGTTAGTTGTAGTGTAGTTGGAGTCTTGAAGATATGAAGTGGGTTTTCCTAAAATAGTTAAATCACGAGTTGCTACCTTGAATGTGATTATTCTATGTATGCAATAGCTGAATAAGCACCAGACAATGCATAAGCAACATTAGCATGTTATACTCTGCGTTACATTACATGCCTTGTTGGGAATAACACTATCCGTCTTTTTATCACCTCTCAGGCTCCACACTCAAGATTATATTAGTAGATTGAAAATGTTTAAATCTCCTGGATGCCCAACACTCAGAACATAGAAGCGTGGATTGCATTTTGGCATGTATGGTGCCAATCACCACCTTTAACAATCTTTATTCTTATGAAAACTGTCCAATGAGCAGCTTTGGGACAAACTTAATCCCTAACAGTATATGTTGATTATACTAGTCTTTTCATCTGCCTCGTATGTGAATGTTTGTAGCCATTGTTCCACTGTAGAGATTGTCTGGCAATTTTTTTAGTCTTTTATGCGCTTACCAACGGTTCAGAAAGTTTTCTGAATGCTGTCCCCCTAAAGTTCAATGCTTGTGTAAACTAGTTGTTACATTTAGCAGTAAATCAACAATCATAAAAGAATCTAAAATGCAATTTTTTTCTTTTCAATATTAAATTAAAATTATAACTTCTCTTTTTGATCATGTAGCCGGTACATAATCCCAAGGACCATGGACAGATGATGCTGGATCCTCAAATTCAGGGCACCCAAGGGAATGGGCAGATAATTACTCCTTTTAACGGTACAAGTGCCCCCTTCAGTAATCAGCCCGTTCCTACTTCACCTCTTCAAACACTTCCATTGCAGCAACACCAACATCAGATATCTCAACAACCACATATGCTTAGCAATTCGCATCATCCACATTCCCAAGGAACAAATCATAATACCCCACAGCAGCAAGCTTTTGCCACAAGCATCAGCAAAGACAGGCAGTTCCATCAGAGACTAATACACCAGCAGCAGACGTTTTCTGGTTCTAATGCCATCTCAACACAGCCGAACAGCTCACAGTCTCAGCAACCAACCCAAACCTCTTCGTCCATGACACCCATCTCGTCCTCGCTTATGCAGCGCAAGCAGCAAAGTCTTGCTCGCAACCCTCATGCAAATGTTGGTCTTCCTCACCAAATTATTAAACAAAGGCAGCGACAGCATATTCAACAGCAGCAATCTCACCAGCAACCTCAGCAGAGGCAACAGCAACAAGCAAAGTTCATGAAAGGTGGAGGGAGAGGTAATAGTCTGATGCGTCAGGATTCATATGTCGATGCCTCCCAGGCTAAGGGACCTGCATCAGCTTCTGGTAACCAAGTGCTGGAGAAACACATGATACAGCAACATCAGTCCGTCATTTCTGGAAATCCGGGTTCAATTTTACCTGAAAAATCCAAGCAACAGCAAACGTATTCACGTCCTTCAGCTCAATCTTCAAAGCAAGTTGCAATGTCACCTTCTCATGCAGACAGTAGCCAAGAAGAGATCCCAGTGTCATCAATTTCGGCCCTGTTGACTCCCCCTCAGCCTTCAATTCCTTTACCTGCAGCTTCTCAAAATCAGCACCAGAGGAAAACAAATCAAACTCGCCAAACCATGCATAGAGTTACACTCCGTCAGAATCATGACTTCTACTCCGATAATCATGGCCATATTGTTGGTAAACAGATGACTGGGCCACCTAGTACTCAAGCTTTGGATTCCGCAACTGTTGTTGCTGATATTAGTTCAGCATCTGCCAATCACTGGAAACCAGAGCCATCTTATGAAGACACACTATCACCACCTGGTCATTTGCCCAAGTCATCCCAGGCAAATCTAGTTGGGACGGAACCATTAATTCAATCTTCCAGCCGAGGGCTTGGCCAGACACAGTATTCAGGAGGTATTCTGGTGCATGATCATAATGCAGGAGGCTCTTTGCAGCAGCAACAACAGTCTCAATTGCAACAACCCTTTCCTTCACCTCACCAGCAGCATCGACAGGCTGGGCAAAGTGCTCATTATGGTCGTCCTTCCAATTCAGGACCAGGCTAAATGACTTGTAGCATAGTTTGTTCTTCTCGAATGAGGCAGGTCTCCTGGTTCTTGGTTGTTCCCTATGTAACATCAATGTACAGGTATGTTGCAGTCTAACCTGACTCCTAGCTACTGATTATTTAATAGCACGAGACACCATCTCCCTTACTCAATTAAATGAGTTTTGGCCTCCAAACCATCCTGTTATTTCCTCACAAGTGTTTGGTTATATACTGTTCAATTTCTCACCAAGGCAGTTTAGTGAATGGAAAATTTATTATATCCTCTATTAATAGTTGGTTAATTATGGGTACTTTCTTCGTGATCCCTTGATGAATGGATCGAAAGTATAGTAATGTCAATTTTCTTTTTTGCAGTTAGGATTTAGGAGATGGGGGCTTTCGAGACCCGGAAACATTTGTTGGCAGATACTCAGCTGCTTCTTGACTCTTGTTGTTGAAAGGGAGATTCTCTTTGGACGAAGTCTCTGCCCCAACCATCTGAAGTACCTTGTAAGTTTTTTGGTGAAGGCATCACTTGGGGGGGTTAAAGGATGGTGGCTTGTACAGTACAGGAGTCTAATTCCTTTTGTGGGTTTTTCAAGGAAACCCTTCTCGCAGCTTTCTTACAATTCATTGTATCATACTATCATTACAATTTCACATGTTGGAAAAATGCCATTCGATGTCTATGCTTGAGTCAGTTTTAAGCCTTTTGGCGTTCAATGTTACCAGCAATTTTGTAAATATTTTTCGAAATAATAGTTGAAGAGCGAGCTGTGATTATGGTTTCATAATTGTGCAAGTGTGTTGCATCATTTTGTATTGATCAGCTTTTATATTATTATCTTTCTTTCAGCCTATAAGTTTAAGTTGCTCATGGGCCGGGCCGGTAGATCTAAGGCCCATTAGGTCCGATCCAGTAGTTAGCTCCTCTTCAATAAGTTGGGTCCAGACTCCAGTGATATATAACCTTAAAATCAACCACAAGTCTTGAATTATAATTTAGTTTGCGTCATAAAGAAAGAAGTAGAGGATTCACCTGAAGTAACTGTGCTTCGTTTCTTCCCGTTCAATCCCTTCTTGAGATGGAGATGAAACAACCGTTATTTCTGTTGATTATGCTGTGGCTTGCCTTTCTTTCCCACTCTCTTGCCACCGTTGACGCCACCTTCTCAAGAGCACTCAGGTCGGAGCTCCACAGGAGCAAAACAATACTTGGTTTCGACGAGGAGTTGATACGAGCAGAGGAGAGGAGTATTACGATCAGAGTGAGCAAAGATGGGAACGGTAACTTCAAGACAGTGCAGGAGGCGGTGGACAGCGTGCCGATGGGCAACCACAGGCGGACGGTGATCAGAATCGGGCCGGGAGTTTACCACGAGAAGGTGAAAGTCGACCGAACCAAACCATTCTTGACGTTCTACGGTGAGGCGGACGCAATGCCCACCATCACCTTCAACGGCACCGCGAAGGAATACGGCACCTGGGAGAGCGCCACCGTCGCGGTCGAGTCGCCGTACTTCGTTGCATGCAACGTCATCTTTGAGGTCCATGCATTTGCTAACCAAGTGAAATCTTTCCTTCTTACTTTTTTCCGGTTTTTGCATCTTTCGTTTGGAAAAGATTTTAGTTAGTTATTGGACGTGAGTACGTGCGTTACGTGATGGTTGCATGACTCCACGTAATGATCTAAAGAAGTTGAATGGCCTTTTCTTTCGGAGGTTATAGTAATAGTATGATCACAGTTTAATGGTCACTACTTTAAAAAGATAACAGAAAGCACGTCTTTATTGATGTAATGCAAAAAATAGACCTCAGGCAGCTCCTGATTAAAGTAAGCAAGAAGTGATAATTTCTAATATAAATCGTACCTAGCTATTTTAATCTTCTATGCTAAAACATATTGAATATTAGGTCAATCCAAATAGCTACGAGCCTACGACGATTTAATTTATCATGACCAATTGCAACTTACTATTATTAAGCTCCAATTATTCTAGTGGTACGGTCTACATATTTCGAAATGTAATAAGGTTATTAATGAAGTTTGATTATGAAATAATGTGGATTATAGAATTCTGCACCAAAGCCGAGGCCTGGGGTGGAGGGAGCCCAAGCAGTGGCTCTGAGAATATCAGGAGACAAAGCGGCGTTCTACAACTGCAAGTTCTATGGCTATCAAGACACCCTTTGCGACGACAAAGGAAACCATTTTTTCAAAGATTGCCTCATCAGAGGGACCGAAGACTTCATCTTTGGCAATGCCAGATCTCTCTACTCGGTATATATATATATATATATACATATAATATCTTTTCCTTCCATTGATTATTTTTTGACACGATATTTTGTAAACCTTAAAGACTTGTTAACGTGATTCTAAACCATACTTGACTGTCGGTGTATAAAATCACATCATCACTAGTGCTGATTCTTGTTGATATGATTTTTTGATGATTATATTGATACTCTTCCAATAATTCAAACATCACAACATCATTAATTTGTTTGATATATCGACTTATATGCATGTTTTCTAATTAATTAATTCGTCCAAAACATTGTAACCATTTTTGTTTAAAATTTCGATCTTGTTATATTTTACGTGTGGATGGATGGATGGATGGAATTAACAGAAATGCGTCATAGAGTCATTGTCGACATCAGGGGTGACGGCGATAACGGCCCAAGCAAGGATGAAGACGACGGACGAGAGTGGATTCTCATTTGTCCACTGCATTATCACCGGAACGGGTTCCGGGAGTGCGTACTTGGGTCGCGCATGGCGGCCTAGCGGGAGAGTCGTCTTCTCTTACACCTACATGGGCAATCTTGTTCACCCCCAAGGATGGGACGACAAAGGCGACATCAGCAACCACAAGTAAGTTCAGTTAATTACTAGCATTAATTTCTAACATGCATCATCGTATGCTTTTTTTAAAATCATTAATAAGATCATTTGATAATGATGGCTAGCTAGTTTTGTTGGTGTCAAGATGATATGTATCGAGTTCCAGTGGACACGAGTGGTGTGGTACCAGCTTAGTTCAATTAGAATAGATTATTAGGAAAAAAATTAAAAATGAAAAACATGTCTATACAGTTTGAATATCATGGTAGAAAGAGTCAATATGCTTTTAGATATAGTTCTGAACTTGTTGTTGCTTTCCTTAATTACTAATGGTTTCAAATCTGAGTTAAGTAAGTAATTGTACTTATAAATTTATAATTGAAGATTAACTATGTTTCCATTATGGGACTTTTATTTGGAGTAGATGTACATAATTGTGGTTTGATTTACATACCGTAAGTCATAACACCAGATCAACGATTTGTAGAATGAGTTTTGTAATTAATTTGTCTTTTATTTCACCATTCAAAAATAGCTAAGTTTTTGCAACGTATACAAATTAATTAGGTGTACAGATCACTGTGAGAAGCAATAGTGCATGTTCATTTTAGCGTCAATTCATTACGAGAACTTCATTAAGTTCATACAAGTAATCTCAAATGTTTGACTCACCCACCATATATCAACATAATCGATCATATAGCTAGAACTCTTCTTAATTTGACATGAATTTAAATTGGTGAATGATATTAATAAATTTGTAGCTATATAGGACTGTCTACTATGCTGAGTACAAGTGCATCGGACCGGGATCGTCCACCAACGACAGAGTGAGCTACGGTCGGATACTCACAGACAAGGAAGCACGGCCTTTCTTGACCACCTCTTTCATCAATGGCTCCACTTGGATTCTCCCACCACCGTCTTGATTCTCAGTTACCCTATTGATTTTTATTATTCTAAGTTCTTGTTCATTCTTAATTGCATGCATTCGTTCTTGAGTCAATTCTTCCTTCTTGTTGGTATTTCCTTGTACGTAGTTTTGTGTTGATTCTTCTAGATTCGTAACGCATTGGTTTTTGTTTTGTAATTACAGTTGCTGTTGAATATATATATATATATATATATATATATATATATAGGGGAGTTCATGATTGACAAACTTTTCTTTAGTGGAATTTAATGTTGGTTTACTAACACTATCTTGTTTAATTTCTTGATGAGCCAAGAGCAAATCGGTGTGTATGAATGAGTTATATGTCAATTAGTTTGACAAACTCAAAAATCGGCAACAATATACTAACTAAACATATTATCATCAAATTCTATTGGTTGGATATGATAATATATATATTTGACTTTCGACTTGTTGGTGAAAGCTCGGTAATTAAATCATCTGTATTCTTATTTACTTCTTCATGCTATAATCTGAATCTATACAACTTGCAACTGGAATATTGTTCGTTGAGAGTTAGTGTCCCTTCCTAGAAAGATCGTGAATGTGCTCCAATACAAGTATACAGAAATATCAAAAAGTAGTGGTAAAGAAGAGTACACAGTTTCCTACATTCCATCTCTAATAATGTGAGATTCTACCTTAGCAAAATTTGTGGCTGGATGTTGCAATGAGAGGCTTCTTTTAGTTCCAACCACACATCCAAATGCATGTTGTCGGTTGTCGGCAAGATTTATATGTATAAACTTTAAACCTACCCTTCACTCTTGTAGTTCTCATTCTTCGTAATCTTAGTATAAAAAAAATCAAATAATTATAAGTAGTTGTAGTATGGTAAAAGAGGGATTCCTTCATCTATCCTGCAACAACCAAACTATTCTCCATTCTAATAACCAAAAACAACTCCAACTAATGCATCATTTCTCCTGCTTTTGTCTATATATATTGAGTATAGCTTAAGGTTTGCTTGTTTCAAGTTCTTTGTGTAGGCATATTTTCAAATATTTAGGTATGGACATTGAGCTTTTCATGCATTAATATTGGGGATTACTATTCGTTGTCCGTGAATTACTTAAATCGTCTGCGTCAATTACCATTTTGTCATTCACTTTTCATTTAATACACATTCCGTCCCGTCTCTTAAAAGAATGATTCTCTCTCAGTTTTCCTCACTCTACCAGTATTAACACCAAGGAAATGTCTGGCGAACCTTTTGAATCCGGCGCGGTAAGTCCAAAAATGGGAGGGAGGGACGCTCAAGTTTTTTTTATAAAAAATCTTAAATTTATAAGGTGTGTTATTTCAAATTATTTCAGGTTCTGTTACAAGATTTCGGTGGTGACGAGGTGGATTACAGTGAGTTCTTTTTGTAAGTGATGAAGTATTTACAACATGCAATGACGTTACAAAATGGGCAAAACAAGTTGTCATTGGAGTCGAATTTTTTTGGGTAGTATCCTCCTATAAACCACAACGAGATGGTCAGATGAATTGTTATCTGAGATGCGATCGCAGAAAGGAAATGAGTTCTCGGGATATAGATACCACAGTACGGAAGAACATGAAAATAAAGGGTTGTCGATGCCTTTTTTGATAAAGGTTGTCGAGCGATGGGAGCGTGATGAATGGCTTATAGTTACTGATAATTCAAATGGTCAGCACAACCACCGACTTGTTTATCCAGAGGGGCACCGACAGATCAACGGTCTTAGTCCCGGGGTTAAGAAAATTGTTCGTGATATTACCGAGCACAAGCGAAACTACGTAACATCTTGTTGGACGTAAAAGAGAAATTCCCAGAGGTGTCGGATTTCGTGCCCCTATGTATGTATATATTTTTTTAAAATTATACTTGCATGCATAATCGATTTTCATATTTCAGCGATTTCATGTACATCACTTTGTATTTATTCTAATATCATATAAATTATATATATATATATCAAAATAAATATAAGAGAATCATATCCAAATGTTCTCTAAAACCTTTATGAAGATCCGGAGTTGTATTGTTCGTCGAATCACCCTCCGATTCGCCTCCAAGTGTTCACCAAACTCTTAACAAAATTAGAAAGAAAAGAGCTAGTCAATCAATCTCTAAATCAATATTAGAATCTAGCTAGTAACCCCTATTATGCTATAAAAAATAATATCTAACACAATTAAAACTAAGAGAATTTTGGATGGAATAATGAAAAAATCGGAGAGACAAGAATTTTGCATTATTATTAACAAGGAAGGGAGTATTTATAGGTTTTTCTCTAACTTACATCATGTGCAAACCACTTACACATGATTACTTGTTAATCTCTCAATTAAACCACATCATATGCAAATCACTTACACATGATCTCTGGTTTACATCTTCACTAAACTACATCACGTGCAAACCACTTTGCACATGATCTTTTGTTTATTTTACCAAATCATCATCTCATAACTACCTTTGACCAATGTGGATTAAATTCAATCATTAATCAGTAAAAATTCTCTTATTAATATATGCAAAAACGTGGTCAAATGGTTGAACCATTTTTCACTGTTTTTGACTCTACTAAATTTTGGATTAATATCCAACAAAAATTGGACTTAGGGGTTTTAGCAAATTTATATGTTATAATGTTGTAGATCATATTATATCATGTAATATATTATCATATATAATGTCAAAATATTATACTCTATAATATATGTACATCTCATATGAACTTATTTATTATTCTAACCATGGTGTTTTTAAGACATATTGATTTTATTATTTTACCACATGTATTTTATTTCATAACACATGAAACTTAATACATCATATAAAATATAAAATCATATTTCTTGTTTCCAAGTTTTGTGGTGTGACCTATATGAGGATCTAAGTTATGTTGACAATGATATAAAACATCTTATATCATAAACTATAAGCGGTATCTAGCTACACATTATAGTTACCCAAATAACAAAGATGTTTTGCTCACTCGAACTAAACACGATCCACTTAGTGATATGTAAAATATCACTTGTGTCTATCACTTACCTCATGATATTAAGAATATTATAGAAAGTAGAAATGTGTCACCTTTGTATTATATATTCATTTCTTGATCTCTTAAGCTAATTATAAATATGTAATTTAACACAAGTCACATTGTGCCATTATAATTTCGCTTTATCAAGAGTCCACTAATATCATTACTCAATTAAGAGGTGCAATGACAATCTTTTGACTAGCTATCTTTTCCAGCATATGTCATGTTCAACCAACTATTGTCTTTATCACTATACTCATTGATAGTTTTTGACAATAATCAAATCAAATACTTCTTATGTGAAAAGATATAAGTCTCATATCTTAAGATTCAAGATACAGTGAAAGCATTAATGACATATAACACAATTTCATAATATTTCACTTGCTAGGTCTATTCAATATATAAAAGTAACAATTTTCCTCTTTTATATACTCGTGTCGTCAAATATTTGTAGAGCTACACTAATCGATGACCAACACGACAATCTTATCTCGGTAATTAATGTTCCATGTTGATTACCATGATTGTGAATAACTTTTGATTTATATAAACCATTATCTTTTAGATTTATACGATTAAGGACCAAGATTCTCTTTCTTAACACTTCCAAAAGATGAATACATCAATCAATGAACAAAATGTTTGCACATCCAATTCATAATAATTGACATATAAAAGTAAAACTTTTAGAACGCATTCCTTTCAGGAGGACAATCTGAATCAGAGACACATTTATAATGTAGAGATTACATGAGAATGGTGAACTCTAAAGGCAGGAACCCCGCTCAACAGTTTCTGCATTAGGAAGTGCAGTATCAGTACTTGCATTGGATTATGACGGATGAAGAAACTAATGGTGTCACTCATGCATTCTTGACACATCCGACGTCAGTTAAGTTGTTACACACATACCTTTCGGTAACTTGCATGGATTCGAAGTACAAAATGAATAAGTACAAGATACCTTTGTTCGAATCGGCTAGGAACAATGGTCTGTGTGATATTGGCACTTAAAACTGACCGCCAACTTTGCAGTGTAGTACAGATCTGTTCGATTATGGCACTTCAGAACATTCTGATTATCGTCTGCCCAAATACGTCTAGCGATGTGGCCCCCAAAACTTGAAATTACGCTCTTATATATAGGACAATTGGGCATCATATAAGTCATCATCCAAGAATCGTCATCAACCCTATTCTTTTTGTGAGTTCGGGCATCTATAATGCACGAACTGGTATCGCAACTCACAAACCTACCACCTCTACCATTCTGAACTATATACTCAGCAGCTGAAGAACTACTACGTCGCCCCCGTCCTCTACCGTACTCCTCCCACTCCAACTCCAACTCATACCACCCTCATCGTCACTCTCATCATCATCACCCTCCTCATCATCGAAAACGACATCATCATCAAACAGGTCATTACATGTCTGGTGATGACGTGAACACTCCCTCTCCCTCCTAATTACCAAAGCAGATATACCACGGGTACGTGGATGACGAGGACCTGAATCTTCTTCATAAGGTCTTACAACGCGTAATGGTATTGATTTTCCTTTTACTCCACGGTGACTCGATGACTATTAATTACATTTTAGAAATAAAATTTCGTCAAATGAATTTAGTTACTAAATTTACAAAATTACTAATTATTATTGACTAATTACCAATTATTACTAATTGCTATAAATTTAAAAAATTGGGGGAGGTGCCCACCAGCGACACCCCCTCCCCTGGAGGGGGCGTCTCTGCCAGACGTCTCCTCTCTTTTTGTTGTTGAAAGTGGTAGAAATTTAACCGTATTCGAGTTTAGCAGTGCGTCTGTCGGTGACTTTCCTTGTCTCTGAGACATTATTTTTGGTGGTTGAGAGGAAAATGAAGAGAGAGAAGTGATGAGAGAGTGGAATGAAGAGAAGAAATAAGTAGAAATGAGAGAATGTCAATATGGTAATTGACACGGGCGATTTTAGTAATTCGCGGACTTTATGTCAATAGGACTTAATATTTGGGATTTTTACTTTGGTGCACATCCAAAAGTCGTTTATTAGGTCCCCCACCACAACCACCTCCTCGCCGTCTCCGAGGCGGTGGAGGCAGTGGTGAGGTTGATGGAGAGCGGATCGGAGAGAGGGAAGAAAGACGCGGTGACGACGGTTTAGGTATTGTTACGTGAGTTTGGTAATAAGGCGAGAGAGGTCAAGACGGGGAGGGTGGGGATTGTGTTGGATTGGATGGCGGAAGGGGGAGAGATGGTGGAGAAGGAGGGTATTTGTTGGGGTTGGTCGCGGAGGAGGTGACAAGGGAGGTTGTCGATGAAGGTGGGATTCTGGTGGTCGTCGAGGTGGTGGAGAGTGGGACGACAAAGCAGAAGGAGATTGTTGTCGATTTAACGGTGGATTTAACAGGGCCAATAACGGTGTTACACAATGGGTTGACGGACGCAAGCAAATAGTTGGATTCGTAATTATGACTGGCATTTGTTCCAAATTTTGACTCTCCTTTACGGGGGAAAATTGCCTAAAAGTGCAAAACACGCACAACTTATGTATGTTTACAAAACGTCAAGAAGTAGTATATACTACTACGAGTAGGTCAAGGATAGTTTAGTTGCAATATTTTGAAAAAATAGTATGTATTACAAGAAATGTATAAAAAATTATGATTAGATGTCCTAATCTAATCGACCCACTTATATATGTATCTGTCAGGTATGGTCAGGATCAATTGCACCAACTAATAGACAACTTGGTTCCACCCATTTTGACCCGTCTAAATTTTCTTTTGACCCATTTTGTCACTTATAGAAGTTGAACTAATAACATTCCTCACAAACAATACTTTTGTGGGCCAAAAACTGCATAAGTAAATAGTGTTATTAGCTCAATGTGTGTTGAAAGAACCAAAGCATCACACCTGGATACGAAGCGCCCACCTCTGAATCGCACCTTCATCACCAAGAAATAAATACAAACCAACGAACGCGTCTGTTCACTTATGCACAAACGGTCACCAACAACTTATATATAAATCATGTAACTCGGAATCAAAATAATATAACTCTCATTTTTTCCGTTCATCTCTACTTCTCTACATGGTATCAGAGCATCGACCCATACTTTCTCATCACCGGTGATCCTTAGAGTTCTCTGAACTCATCACCGGAAAACCTCAGAAAAAACAACACCAAGAAAATCATCATCTTTGCCTCTCAAGGGGGTTGAAGGTGACCAAAAAACCGACATCCAAACCCGAGGGAAAAATCAGAAATGACGGATCCAGAAGTAAACGCCCCAAGATTGGTATCGCAAGTTGATGCATTGCATACATTGCATCATATGTCTTTCATTTAGATTACTTTTACATCAATAAATGCTACTAAGGTATGTGTTTAGTCTTATTTACAGATTACAGGGACCTGAATGCAATTTACCCACATCCCGAGCATAAACGCGTGCAAAAGATTCATTTCTATCATAAAGACCAAGTTCAAGTTTATCGGGTTACAAATGGAAATGTATTCAAGCATAAAAGCATTCAAGACCTAATTACAAAAAGAGCAAGGACTTGAGCACAAAAGTAGTCGGGGACTTAATTGCAAAAAAGACAAGGACCTAATTGCAAATCACGAGTAGCTTTTATTATCTTGGAGAAAATATATAGAAAAATCAATGTATATCTCCAAATATATGAAGGAATTAATCCGGAGCTCAAAAGAATGGAAAGAATCAATCGAGACGCGAAAAGGAGGATCAAATCATACCATAAACATTCAACCAAAATCTGGACCGAATCAGATCATGATGTGCGGCGATTCCGCCGCAGATCACACACACCATGCGGCGATTCCGCCGCCCCCTAGTCGATCCGTGTGCTCCAATTTCGTCCAGTCGTGTCTGGACACGTGTACTTTCCAATATTATACCTAGATCCCTTGTAGCAACTATAAATAGACCCGAGAACGATGTTAGAAGGGTCCTTAGTCTTTGGTGGTAGTTTTTATTCTTAATCTTAGTTTTGTATTCTTCTTTTCATTAATAAAATTCTGTCTTTTATTTCTTACTTTTAGTTTTCTTTTGTAATGTCTCAATGACCCCTTCTTCCTCCCTTCATGAGTTTCTAACTCCTTCCAAAGGGTGGAGGTGACGGATTTAGGGTGAAGAGAAGACGAATGAATGTTATTATTTTAATTTCGTGTTAGTATATTTTGATTACTTGAGTTTATGTTAAATCATTTATCATGTAATGCTTCATAACTAATATGATTTATTATAAGTTTCTAAATTCTCTAATCTAAACCTTAAATCTAAACCTCCACCCGACGGAATTCACATCTTTGTTCGTGTTTTAGTTTTAATTGTTCTTGTTTCTTTCTTTAGATAATTAAAATCCAAAAATCTCAAAACCCAATTATTTCTTCTCTCCTTCTTCTCCTTAATCGAAAATCACGAAAATAACAAATCTCTCCCTCCTTGTGTTCGACCCGTATTTGTCACGTCTTCATTGACACCGTGCACTTGCGGTATAAATTTAATTCTCAGCAAGTTTTTGGCGCCGTTGCCGGGGAGGCGACACAGATTTTGTTTTTTGTTGATTTCGATTCTATTCTGTTTATCTGGTGCGCGATCGAACTATTTGGATTTGTGTTTCAGGAGACAACAGAGCGTGCGGCGAAATCTGAGCGCAGTCTGAGCAACAAGGGCGGCGGAATCGCCGCACATCAAGAGGAACCTGCGGCGGAATCGCCGCACAATTGAAGCATCTGGGCTTCAAATTTTTCTGGGGTTAGCACCATCTCTGGGTGGACGCGTGGAGCTACTGAAATTTCGAGAGCGGGCGGCGAACCCGACTGAGCATTGCGTAGGTAACCTTTGTTGCCTTTTTCCTCGTAATTTCTAGTTTCAGAAAATTTCCTTTTCATAGAACTGCATGTGTTAGGGAAAAATTCCATAATTGGCAATAATTCAACTCTGACCTAAAATTGGCAAAATTAGAAAGGCCTTAGTGTCACCCAAGCCTTAAATTAAAATCAATTAGACATTGACCCCTAAGGACTCGGACTCATTTAAGGAGAAGAATTGGTTTGACTTGCTATGACCTGAAGCCGATTGAATTTAATTTGGTGTCTAGAAAGTGTTTTTGTGTTGACGTAAGTCTTCCAAGCGAAGTGGTTGTCTAATTGGCACCGACTCTGTCGGAAGCGCCCCCACTAGCTATACACGGCCTGGCCAAGTTGGTTTGATTAGTGAGGGAGGTGAATCAAGCGAATCAATTCGAGTCAACCAGTTAGGAGTCGTCTAGATCTAAGCGACACTAGGTCTAGGATTGTTTGAACCGTGCTTTCTTAGGAATTTTCTGACCAACCCTCTTTCTATCTTTAGAGTTAGGTTTCCCTTCTCATCTGAGTCTTCTTTCTCTTCTCACCTAAATTCTCTAGATTAGGATTCCTTTCTCATCTTGTCCCATTCTATTGTTTGTTTCTCTTTTGAAAAAAAAACATAAAAAAAACGAAAATTAAAAAAAAATTGTAATTAATTCTTGAAATTAAATTTGGAAATTAAATTTCGAATTTGAATTCAAAAATTGATTCAGCCCGGTGCACTTAGATTTGGATTCGGGACTTGAGTAATCGACTCTCACGAGTTCATCTAGATTCCAGTCTGGAACTTAGCCCCAATCCACCTGTTGCACCACCTCACCTAGATCCAAATGGGTGAGAACGTAGTGGACCCACCTGTTGTGCAACCCATAGCTCTGAGGGATCGATGCTATCCAGCGATGGCTGCTCAGCCATCGTGCATCGTTATGCCCACCATACCGGGTCGTGACTTCGAACTTAAGGCACAATACATGAGTATGTTGCCTAAGTTCACCTCTAGGGAAGACCCATATCTCTTCCTTAGAGAATTTGAGGAAATCTGCTCTCTTATGCAATACCAGCATATTCCTGAGGAGGCAGTGCGTCTGAAATTCGTGCCTCTAGCACTGAAGGATGACGCTAAGAAATGGCTATATAGTCTAGCCGAAAGATCTATTAGGAGTTGGGCTGAGTTTGTTCAAGTATTCCTGAAAAAATATTTTCCCAACCATAAGACTATGAGGATTAGGAATGAAATTGTTGCATTCGTTCAGTCTGAGAGCGAGCCGTTTTATTCCTATTTAGAAAGATTCAAAAGTGTTCTGACCCAATGCCCTCATCATGGAATTCCAAGATGGCAATTATGCCAAATTATTTATGAGGGATTGACACCCACATCTAGGGTTATGGTAGAATCCGTAAGCCAAGGGAACTTTATGTCGAAAAATGAAAATGATGCCTGGACTTTCCTTGAGGGTTTAGCTGAAAACAGTATGCAATGGGACAATGCTAGAACACCGCTTAACCCGAGTATTGGATCTAGAATAGCAAGTCAACCCAAACCAGGTGTCTTAGCTGTAGATGCCAACATAGCGGCTGAAGCGAAACTAGCTACCCTTATGCGCAGAATGGAAAGTTTAGAGCTACAAACCCAAAACCGAGTGAATCAAGCCTCGACTATCCCGTGTTCTAGATGTGGTCAGACTGGTCATGTAAAGGAGGATTGTGCGGAATGGGATCAAGTTAATGCCATGTATAACCATGCTAGAAATGACCCATACGCATCAACCTATAACTCGGGTTGGCGTAATAATTCCAATTTCTCATCAAACCAACATGGTCAACCTCCTAGACAACAACCAAACCCGTATAACCAAAATAATACATCATCTGGGTTTAATAACAATAACGATCATGAGGTTAGGTTGACAAGCTTGGAAAATTTGATGAAAACTTTTATACAAATAACCAACCAGACCTTCCAAAGGCTAGAGACACAAGTCAGCCAACTAGCACAAATAGTAGGTGAAAGAGAAAAGGGACGGTTTCCAAGTCAACCTGAGGTGAACCCTAGATCTAATAATAATTCATATCAATCCTATCAAGCACCTTCAGGAAATAACAACCCTAAACTGGTTCAAATGGTTAATGAGGAAGGACTGTTCCAACAAATAAATGCAGTAGTATCATTACGGTCCGGAAGACAAGTTGATAACAATGTGGTAAATCCTAGAGTGTCCAATCAATCTAGTCATCAAGCTCCCACATATGACCTGACCATTGAACCTGACGTCCAATCTAAAACGCCCAACCCACCTACTCAACCTGAACCCATAGCTCAACCTGAACCTGAGCGAGTCTATGTTCCTAAAGCTCCATTCCCTAATAGACTCAAAAAGAACTCAAGTGCACAAATAGAGAAAATCTTGGAAGTATTTAAGCAAGTTAAGGTGAACATTCCACTCTTAGACATGATTCAACAAATACCTGCTTATGCTAAATTCTTAAAAGATCTGTGCACTAAAAATCGAAAAACGAACATACCAAAGAAGGTATTCTTAACTGCAAACATAAGCTCTATCCTGTCAAACTCGTCTCCTATAAAATATAAGGATCCTGGATGTCCCACAATTTCATGTGTAATAGGAGATACTTTTATCAACAATGCCCTTCTAGACATTGGTGCTAGTGTTAACCTACTCCCGTACTCTGTCTATGAGCAAATGAACCTTGGTCCACTAAAACCCTCTAAGACAACCCTTCAATTTGCTGATTGTTCTATTAAGAAACCAAGAGGTATAGTCGAGGATGTTTTGATCAAGGTTGGTGACTTCATTTACCCAGTGGATTTTGTCGTACTAGATACTGCACCTGTTGTAAATCCTAATTGACAAATCCCTGTAATTCTAGGCAGACCCTTTTTAGCCACTTCGGAAGCATTGATAAACTGTCGAAATGGGTTCATGCAATTATCTTTTGGGAACTTAAAAGCTGAATTTAATATCTTTCATATTGATAGTGAGCCAGAAATAACATGCAATCAAAGTGATGTTGTGATGAAATCGCGTATCTATAATATTTCTGAATCATCACAAAATCAAAAAGGAAGTAAGAAAAATGGGAGGAATTCATCTACACACCCACCGTCACTCGAGCAAATGAGAGAACCAATTTATGTGAGGGGTGTGGAACCTGTAACTCAGGACGCTCATTGCAACATGGGGAACAATTCAACTGGATACATGCACCAATATGATGTCATTCAATCCAGTTCTGACTATGGTTGACTTTGAACAAATTTCATCCGTCCACCGCAGTTCATCAAGGTAATAAGTGCATTTGCTTTATATTTGCATACATTGAGGACAATGCATGATTTAGGTGTGGGGGTGTTTATGTATATATTTATCTATATATTCTGTCTTTTATAAATAAAAAATAAAAAAAATCAATGTTTCATGACATAGCTTAAGATTGAACTGTCAAAACCCGTGTACAAATTGCATTGAGTTTTTGTTCCTTATTATATAGTTCTGCTTGTAGAAATTGTGACATAAATCTAAGTTCCAAAGAAATAACTCATTGCCCTTTAAGACATGTATGCACTTAAATTGGATGAATCAAATCTTTGAAGTGGTTGATAAAAAGCAGAGGTTGAGAAAAATATACCGGGAAGTGTGGACTTCTAAATAGCAATTAAGCCTTGAGGAAAATAAAAATAAAAATAAAAATAAAGGAATAAAGTGAAGAAAACACATTTTGCAAAATGATTACAAAAGCCCAAGCCTTTGAGTCACTGGTCCGTAGGGGTATCTTGAAACCCGGTAACTTGAGTGTACCAGCTCGGGATTATCGACCAAACTCGCTACACGAATGCAAAAAGGGTAAAAGTGTCAAAAAGCAAATGTGTTGAATCACGGAAGAAAAGAAAAAAAAATATAATACTCAAGGCCCAAAGCTAAAAGAATGATCCATGCCATGGTTGATCCAAATGATACTTCACCACCAGAGGAGGCGTGCAAAATAATTCAAGTGATAAACATGTGTAGAAGGGTTAGTGGTGTGAATGTTGGAGGAACAAAGACCAAGTCATATTTTTAATGAGTTAGATTTATATAATGAGCATGCAAAAATTCTTAGTTAAATGTATAAGGTTGAGGTAGGGATATTGA
Organism: Triglochin maritima; assembly: GCA_963682175.1. NCBI lineage: Eukaryota > Viridiplantae > Streptophyta > Magnoliopsida > Alismatales > Juncaginaceae > Triglochin > Triglochin maritima. Next base: position 10,863,475 of record OY821774.1, on the reverse strand, counting down.
GAACTATTAATGAAACGTTGATTTAGGATTTTGTGGGTATATCCGCTGAAAACCCTCAGGAGACAACACTCCTCCTCCTAGGAAACTTGGAGGTTTAAAGGCTTGTTGCACATGCTAAGTGCAACCGTGATTCCTACGAAAGTGAGTTAGGATTTCGCTGTTTTCATTTTTCTTATATTCTGTTTTGCTAGGGACTAGCAAAATCTAGGTGTGGGGGTATTTGATGCATTGCATACATTGCATCATATGTCTTTCATTTAGATTACTTTTACATCAATAAATGCTACTAAGGTATGTGTTTAGTCTTATTTACAGAATACAGGGACCTGAATGCAATTTACCCACATCCCGAGCATAAACGCGTGCAAAAGATTCATTTCTATCATAAAGACCAAGTTCAAGTTTATCGGGTTACAAATGGAAATGTATCCAAGCATAAAAACATTCAAGACCTAATTACAAAAAGAGCAAGGACTTGAGCACAAAAGTAGTCGAGGACTTAATTGCAAAAAAGACAAGGACCTAATTGCAAATCACGAGTAGCTTTTATTATCTTGGAGAAAATATATAGAAAAATCAATGTATATCTCCAAATATATGAAGGAATTAATCCGGAGCTCAAAAGAATGAAAAGAATCAATCCAGACGCGAAAAGGAGGATCAAATCATACCATAAACATTCAACCAAAATCTGGACCGAATCAGATCATGATGTGCGGCGATTCCGCCGCAGATCACACACACCATGCGGCGATTCCGCCGCCTCCTAGTCGATCCGTGTGCTCCAATTTCGTCCAGTCGTGTCTGGACACGTGTACTTTCCAATATTATACCTAGATCCCTTGTAGCAACTATAAATAGACCCGAGAACGATGTTAGAAGGGTCCTTAGTCTTTGGTGGTAGTTTTTATTCTTAATCTTAGTTTTGTATTCTTCTTTTCATTAATAAAATTCTGTCTTTTATTTCTTAATTTTAGTTTTCTTTTGTAATGTCTCAATGACCCCTTCTTCCTCCCTTCATGAGTTTCTAACTCCTTCCAAAGGGTGGAGGTGACGGATTTAGGGTGAAGAGAAGACGAATGAATGTTATTATTTTAATTTCGTGTTAGTATATTTTGATTACTTGAGTTTATGTTAAATCATTTATCATGTAATGCTTCATAACTAATATGATTTATTATAAGTTTCTAAATTCTCTAATCTAAACCTTAAATCTAAACCTCCACCCGACGGAATTCACATTTTTGTTCGTGTTTTAGTTTTAATTGTTTTTGTTTCTTGCTTTAGATAATTAAAATCCAAAAATCTCAAAACTCAATTATTTCTTCTCTCCTTCTTCTCCTTAATCGAAAATCACGAAAATAACAAATCTCTCCCTCCTTGTGTTCGACCCGTATTTGCCACATCTTCATTGACACCGTGCACTTGCGGTATAAATTTAATTCTCAGCACAAGTGCTCAATGGACAGAATTATCTGTCATGGGCACTGGCGATTACACTGGCCCTCAGTGGAAAAGGCAAACTCGGACACATCACCGGAACGTCAAGAAAACCCGACAGAGAAAACACCGAAACAAAACAAGAAGAGTGGCACGCAATGGACCACCTCGTCATGTCATGGGTGATCAACTCCATGCAACCGAAAATCGATGCCATCTTCCTCTACAAAAATTCAGCAAAACATCTACGGTAAAACCCACAACTTCGCTCATATATTTAAACTAAAAAAAGACATATCGCAGACAAAACAGCAAGGACAAACATCACAGAGTATCTCGGGACACTCCAGCGCAGGTGGGATGAGCTCGGCATCTACGAGCCAGCGACTACTGACCCAAAGGTCATACTTGAGCGCAAAGAAAGGGAGCACATCTACCAGTTCCTCATCAGACTCGACGACAGCTATGAAGCCATCCGGAGTCAAGTCCTTATGACCCAAAACTTCCAGATCTCACGTCCATCATCGCGATGATCCAACGAGAAGAGTCCCGCCGGACCACCACTCAGACTACCGATCAAACATCAGAATCTCAGGCGTTTTTCGCCGGAAAACCTCAAACCAGTAAAAACAAAAGGTACGGAAACAAACCACAAGAAACATGCAACAACTGCAAAAAACCAGGATATAATAGGAACTCTTGCTGGTTCCTACACTCGCATCTCCGACCAGCAAGGGAAGGAGGAGGAGATCATCGGAACAGGAAGAAAACCAGTAGTGGACCAACAAGAAATGGAGCAGTGGCTAACCCTAGCACGGAGGGGGAGAAGAGAAAATGAGAAGTCGAAACGGATCCACGAGGTTTTATATCGTCGCGTGAAGAAACGGTCGGATCCGAGTATCTCTGAACCCGACCCAACTCCTATATAGCCAACTCCACTGGATCCGGATCCGGATCCGACCCGATTCCGCTGGATCAACTGCTGGCCCACCTAAGCACCTATTTGCAGAAGAACCCCCAAGGATCAGATAATTATGCAGGTATAAATTCTTGGCCCCAAAAACTTTCTGCAAATAAAACAAATAAAACCTTAGAAAACACAAAACATGTGCATAGTACTCAATGGATAATTGAATCGGGTGCTACGGATCACATGACCGGAAACCCTTTCTTACTGCAAAATATCAAAGATAACTTAAATATGCTTAACAAATTCGTAATTGTAGCCAATGATAATCAAGTTGAAATAAAAGGTATAGGAGAAACTACTATACTAAATGAAATAAACAAGGATGTCTTATAGGTACCATCCTTTACTTCTAATCTCCTTTCTGTAGCAAAGATTACAAAGATCTTAAATTGCAATGTTGTATTCACCCCAAGTGATGTACTCTTCCAGGATCGAACTACAGAGAAGACGATTGGTAAAGGAGTCAACGTCAACGAACTCTATGTTTTAGATACTCAGAATAAAACTCTTCATACTTCTAGCAAACCTAATCATGACCTCTGGCACAAAAGAATGAGACACCCCTCCCATCCAGTTTTAAAAACTATATTTCCTTTTATTTCATCTAATTATGCATGTGATGTCTGTCAATTTTCTAAACAAACTAGACTTCATTTTTATAAATCTAAAACTAAATCGAGCTTTCCTTTTGAATTGATTCACTCCGACATTTGGGGTCCCTCTCCGGTTGAATCTTATAACGGTTTTAAATACTTTATTCTATTTATTGACGATTTCTCACGAAACACTTGGATTTATCTGCTTAAAAACAAATAAGATGTTTTTTATTTTTTTTGTGAATTTGTAACATTTGTTGAAAACATGTATGATTTTAAAATTAAAACTTTAAGATCTGACAACATGACTGAATACACCAGTCTCAACTTTCAATTTTTTTTGAAAACTCGTGGTATATTACACCAGACTATGTGTATTCATACTCCCAAACAAAATGGAGTCTTTGAATGGAAAAACCGTCATCTCCTAAACGTAACCAAGTCTCTTCTTTTTCAAAATAATATCCCAAAACATTTTTGGTCTGATGCAGTCTTAACTGCTACCTATCTAATAAATCGACTTCCTAGTCCCCTCCTTCAAAATAAACAACCTTTAGAAATACTATTAGGCTGGAAAATTACCTTAGATCATCTTAAAGTTTTTGGATGTGTGTGTTTTGTTCACAGGAAACGAGCAGATAAATTTGATAGCAACTCTGTAAAATGTATTTTTCTTGGTTATTCCTTCAACAAAAAGGGGTACAAATGTTTTGACCCCGAGAACTGTAAAATGTATATCTCAAGAGATGTATCCTTTAGAGAGAGTGAGCCCTACTTTAAAGAAACCAAAGACACAAGCACAACCTTGTCTCTCCCGGCCACTACATCCGTTCTACCAGAAGTCAACACTACCAACATCCAAACAAGAGAAGAAGGAAGAGAAGAAGAAGAAGAAGAAGAAACTCCACCTACAAACAATCAAGAGATACCTCCGAGAAGAAGATCTACTCGACCAAGTCGCCCACCTACTAGGTTTAACGATTTTATTACCTCTCACGTAACTTACCCTATTGAGGACCACTTGTCTTATAAACAAATACAACCAACCTATAGGATCTACCTAACCAAAATAAACGAAAACCTAGAACCTAAGACCTTTCAAGAAGCTACTCAATGCCCTAAATGGCGAAAAGCCATGAAAGAAGAACTGAATGCCCTAGAAACCAACAAAACTTGGACACTTATCCCTAAACCAAACAGAACCAAACCAGTTGGATGCAAATGGGTTTACAAAATAAAATATAACAGCAATGGAACTATTGAAAGATTTAAGGCTCGTCTTGTAGCCAAAGGATATACTCAAACTTACGGCCTTGACTACCTAGAAACCTTCGCACCAGTTGCAAAAATGAACATTGTTCGTGTCCTTCTATCCATAGTTGTTAACAAAAATTGGAAACTCTACCAAATGGATGTTAGGAATGCTTTTCTCCAAGGAACGCTGGAAGAAGAAGTATACATGACTCCCCCACCAGGGTACAACACCACTCCAAACCAGGTATGCAAACGCAACAAAGCCATCTATGGTCTGAAACAGTCTCCCCGGGTATGGTATGCTAAACTTAGTCACTTTCTGCTTGCTTATGGTTTTTTAAAATCTTCCGTTGACGCATCAATGTTCACTAGGCATCACAAAATGAAATCACCATAGTTTTAGTCTACGTACATGACATTATCATTACTGGTGATAATGGTAATGAAATTAGTCAGGTTAAGCATTACTTAAAAACAAAATTTGATATAAAAGACCTTGGTTTTTTGAAATATTTCTTAGGAATTGAAATTACGTATTCAAAAAAGGGTTTGTTTTTATCACAAAGGAAATATGCCCTAGATCTGTTGAAAGAAATAGGAAAACTCGGGGCTAAACCTGCTAAAACACCCATTGAAGCAAATCTCAAAAGCGATCCTACTAATGGTGAACCTATTAAAGATATTCACCAGTTTCAAAGATTTGTAGGAAAACTTATATATCTGACAGTAACTAGACCCGACATCACATTTGTTGTTAGCACAGTAAGTCAGTTTATGCATGCACCCCGAACACCATATTTAGATATCATCGATAGAATTCCAAGATATATAAAATGAACCCCAGGACAAGGAATACTAATGAAGAATAACAATTCTAACAGTATCATTGGTTTTTCCGATTCAGATTGGGCAGGAAGCTATGATCGGAAGTCCACTACAGGTTTCTGCACATTCGTTGGAGGAAATCTCGTAACTTGGAGAAGTAAGAAACAAAATGTTGTTGCCCGATATAGCGCAGAAGTTGAGTACCGCGTCATGGCATCCATAACCAGTGAACTTATATGGCTAAAACATCTTCTTCACGATCTAGGACAAACTCACATCAAACCCATGAACATGTTCTGCGACAATAATGATGCTCGACATATAGCATCAAACCCCGTCTTTTACGAAAGAACCAAACATATTGAAGTTGATTGTCGTTTCATCCGAGAAAAAATTCAAGCCGGGGAAATAGAAGCTTCATACATCTGAAGTAAAGAGCAACTGACAGATGTCTTCACCAAAGCTCTAAATCAGAAACAATTCAACTTGATCATAGACAAGTTGTGCACCTACAATCTCTTCCAGGCCCAACTTGAGGGGGAGTGTTGAAAGAACCAAAGCATCACACCAGGATACGAAGCGCCCACCTCCGAATCGCACCTTCATCACCAAGAAATAAATACAAACCAACGAACACGTCTGTTCACTTATGCACAAACGGTCACCAGCAACTTATATATAAATCATGTAACTCAGAATCAAAATAATATAACTCTCCTTTTTTCCGTTATCTCTGTTTCTCTACAATGTGCATGCATATTATAACCAATATGACATTTAATAGTGTGGTTTACAGTATGATATTAAGAAATATAAACAACTTGGTTCCGAATAGGAAATGTGGTTTCACATCTTAGTTTGCACTCTCAAGGATCCAACATTGTCATTTATACGAAAATGACGTGAGTTACCTTCCATTTAGAATTACAGCTGGGCTTGACTCAGCTGCTCTCTTAATACCAATAGTTAATAGAAAAGTTTGTGTGGTTCCTTTCTCGAACACTAGTGTAGATTTTCAGAACCCAGAAATCAGCGCCATGTTCAAATTCAACGATCCAATTTTGCCCCCCAACAACTCTGAACTACATTAATCAATGCTGCATATTGGATTGGTGTGCTGCTGGATTTTCTTCTCCTTTCTCTTTTGTTTTGTTGTCAACAAAAGAATTCGTCTATATGGTGGTTACAACAGTTGAATATGGATGGTTTCTGTGGGGCCCATCTGCAATCACATAATGACACTAGCTTTGTGATGTTAGCCTTGTAGGTATTATTTTCGGATGTTATCTTTTGGCAAATTTTTCGTTGACTTTCTTCTAAAGTGATACATAGGATCGATGTCTTTTCTAAGTAGAGTTCTTATCAACACCTTCGGCAAGTCTCTGACGTGGGAAGGTTGGAGAATACTTGAAACCTTCGCAACTATTACTTAATGTATAGATAGCTTATCACTTGTAATATTTAAATTTTCAGACTTAAACCTTGAGTTTTGGAGAACTAAGGGTCGCACTGGACACCCAAGCATTGTAACTAAATCAGCTGTGAATCACAACCAATTCTTTTTGTTATGATAATAAAACTACCAAAGAAACTATAGGTTAACATTGATGATAGACCAGATACAATGGTATATATTCTGAACTGCTAAACGTCGCACGATAATTACTTAAATCATCCGTGTCAATTACAATTTTGTCATTCTCTCATTTCTACTTATATTTCTCTTCATTTCACTCTCCCACCACAACTCTCTTCATTTTCCTCTCAATCCTCAAAAACAATGTCTCGGATGCCAGGAAAGGAATCGGCGGACGCCCCGTTATATTGGAATACGGTAAAATTTCTACCTCTTTTATTTTATTTTTAAAACCAGGGTATTTGGGGGGCGTCCAAGTCAGACGCCTTTTTTTTAAAATTTGATTATTAATTAGTAATAATTTGTAATTAGAAATTAATAATTAGTATTTTTTGTAAATTTAGTAATTTAAATCCATTTAACGAAATTTTATTTCTAAATTTTATTTAATAGTCATCGGGTTACCGTGGAGGAAAAAAAATCAATACTCTTACTCTATGTACATGATTACGAAGAGGATTCAGTTCCTCGTCATCCACGTAGACGAGGTATATCTGCTTTGGTTATGAGGGAGAGAGAGTATGCATGTCATCATCATACACGTAATGGCTCGTTTAATGATGATGACGTTTTCGATAATGAGGAGAGTGACCATAAGGGGCAGTACGGGTTGGAGTTCAGCGGGAGGAGAAGTATGGTAGATGACGGGGGCGAGGTGATAGTTTTTCTACTGCTGAGTATGTAGTTCGGAAGGGTGGAGATTGTATGTTTGTGACTGACGATTCTAGTTCGTGCACTGTGAATGCCCGAACTCACAAAAAAAAGGTTGATGACGATTCTTGGATCGTCACTGATATGATGCCCGGTGGTCTAATAGATGGGAGTGTGATTCCTAGTTTTGGCGATCACATCGTTAGACGCATTTGGACGGGCGAGGATCGAAAGGTTCTAAAGTGCCATAATCGAAACATAGTCTGTATTACACTGCAGAGTTGACAATCAGTTTTGAGTGCCGATATCACAGAGACTATTGTTGCTAGCAGTTTAGGTCACTTGCCTTGTAGCATGTTCACTCATATTGACAAGTCATTGATATCTGTGTTTGTGGAGCGGTAGCAACCTGACACGAACTCTTTCCACCTGCCTTTCGAAGAGATGACGATGATGTTGCATGACGTGGTCCAGATCCTTCGCATTGTTGTTGAGGGTCATATGGTCAGTGCTCATGCATCGACGGTTGAGCTGAACAGTTATGTAGTCGAGCTACTCGGGGTACCCGTTACTAGCCTTGGGAAGGATAGCCCTTTTTGGAATGATGGTGGTGTTAGCATTCATTCTGTTGACGAGTTCTGCAGACACAATTGACTGTTTACCTGTTCTTATTGCTTGGATGCGTTTTGTTTGTCGACAAGAGTGGTTGTAGGGTCAGACCACGTGACATACTGGAGGATAGAGACCTGGATACGATTGGTGAGTACTCATAGGGGTCGGCGACGTTGGCATACTTGTATCGTCAGTTGGGGATAGCTAGTTGTACTGATTGGGGATGTATTACGAGTTGTCTTACGTTTCTGCAGGCTTGGATGTATGAGTACTTTCATTCTTTCTGTTTGCATCGGGAGCAGGCAGTCATTGAGTCAAGTTATCTTCGTTCGTGTATGTGGACCGACCGGAGTGAGGATAAGAGTGAGACCCGACTACGTTCCATTCGTAGACAGTTAGATCAGATGACTGCATCGCAGGTATAAGACTCTATATTATTTACGTTTATTTATTTATTATTATTATTATTAACGTGTCAATATTTAGGTGGAGTGGTTGCCTTAAGGTCCTCACCCTGCTGCGGAGGTGTTGACGACCTTTTTGATGGGTGGTTATATTCGTTATCGGGATATCATCAAACCTTATATGTCTGATTACGTCTTGCGTCTGTTAGTATACGTTCAGGTGATCCCGATTGATATCCCGACGACAGAGCATGCAGTACGGTCTGAAACTTCAACGACGTACGACCTTAGGTACCTCGCTTCGACCGCAGAATCGATTTGGCACACATTCCCGATTTGGCGCACATGCCCATGGGGGAAGCGTTTTTCTCAGACGCCCCGGTTGAAAAAAGATTGGTAAATTATCCTGCCGGATTCAGACATTTCGCCAGAATTTTTCTTGGTGTCGGTATTGATAAAGTGGGGAAAACTGAGACAAAAGTCTTATTTCAAGAGACGAGACAAAATAAGTATTAAATGTAATGTGAATGACAAAATGATAATTAACGCCGACAATTTAAGTAATGCGCAGGTGACAAATAATAAATAATTCCCTGTAAATTTGAAGCATCTCTTATAAGGGTTGACATATAACACCCCAAAAAAGAAGGGTAAAAGTGCAATTTTCCCAACAAAAACACAAAGCTAAACAAACGTCGTCGAATAGGAATTAGGAGGACGGACGGCAGCTTCGTGATTCCCACAACTGGGAGGAGCAGTTAGGTGAACTGACGGCAGCGATGGGACCCACCAAGAGAAGCTTCTGGATTCCTTTCCATACGAGAAACCGAAAATATCTTGTTTTCCACGATCGCAATCCCCACCGTCCACTTTCCATCATAGCCTTCTGACTCGGACTGCTTACCCTCACCTCCCGGTCACCTTAACCCTGACCATCACCTTACCAAATTATAATTTATAATTTCCGGGACCCAAATGTGATTTGTTCTTAAACCGGTCTAGTGTCAATATTACCACGTTGGCAGAGATATTCACGCGAAATCGTAATTCAATTCGTAAGTGTTAAGCGAACTACAAGGATAAGGCATACCACATAGAGTTTTTTTTAAAAATTGACATTGAAATAGGCCCATGTAATTTACGTTAACACAACATGTGTAAGTATATACTGCTAATGACAATCAAAACATTATGAATAGGCTTATTCTTTTCATACCAAAGTATAATGAATTGCTTGCATAGAACGTTGCAGAAGAGGTTAAACGATCCAACCTAAATGTCACTAGATCAATCTAAATATACCACTAAATTGACGACCGAGTCGTTTTACCTGAACTCCTACGTCAACGGGTAACAATGAAAATATTACTAACTTGAGAAGCAAAAACAATCTACATAAACTTTCATCACACTTCACTTCAACATTCATAAATTACACCCATGAAGTGTAGTGTAATCGGTTATCTGGTGTTGGGTCGTCTTACAATAAATTATGTATCACAAAAAAGGGGAAAATTCTTTAAACCAATCACAACTGTGGGAGTGGGAATAAAAAGTAGGGTCCAGCCAGGAACGATCCAAAAAAATTTGAGTGGACTGCTTCTATATTTGTCTATTTTTAGTGAATTAAAGATAATATTTTTTAAAAATTAATTAATTAAAAAATTGAAAATATCTTTTTTTATTTTTAACATTTTCCCAAATCTAAATACATTAAAATTCAAACACCCAAAAAAATTACAACCATAAAACACGACACATCAGTTAAGTTCATTTATTTTCTTTACAACTCAAATTCCAATATGTAAACAAAACATGTGGTTTGGGAAGATTTATTGGTTATGTTCGTTGTTAAGTTAAAATCGATAAAATCTAGACAAATTGAGAGATCAAAATAGTGTATAATTGTAATATAAAATTATAATAAAAGAATTTTGTAATAATTGTTATTATTTATACTCATTGCTATTTCCATTCATGGAATTGCAGACTTTAGATTTATTATTCATTTTACGACTCTTGTGTATAGAATGATCTTGATGAATAAGTTTCATATATATGCTAGTTTATTTTGAATTTTCATTCCATTTTTAGCCAACAAATGAACTCGACAGTATCACAATGAGATTTATATGTCAATAAATATAACTGTACTAGAAAAGTAAAATTGCACATCATAATCAAAAAAGTCAAATCACAAACATTCGCTAAAATCTATGTATTGTTCATTTTCAACTAAAAATTATCAAACTAACACAACAATGCAAGTCCAAATAATTATAGTTTATTTGGATATCTTCCAAATATTTCCAAATGACTTAAAAAATCATATTCAAATTGACTTTAAAATCACTTTTATCAAAAAATTATCTTAATTCATTTCAAACTCCAAATTAAACAACAATTAACCAATTATATCGTAACTTCAACGTATTATTCAAATTGAATTAAAGAAAAGAATTTTATTTTTTTGAAAATCTAGATGGGACAGGTGTCCAGTCTGCCCTGAACGTGGCTCCACCGCTGAGTCCAGCGACTCCAACCAAGCACCAAACCCAGCGATTCGAGGAGACTCATGAGGTATTGAGGTGTGTAGTGGTTGAATATATAATAATAAATAATAATAATAATAATAAAGTAGAAATGAAAAAAGAAAGAAGAAGAAAAGGAAACGTTGGGTTGGTATAAAATGGAATGGATACAGAAATCAATGATTCTGGAGGCTTCTTCTGGCGAGGCATGCGTGTTCTACTCTCCTTCTCTCCTTGTTGTTTTTATTGAGACGGAGGAGGAGTCCACTCCATCATCCCACATGGCTACCCGGGACGACTTCTACGCCGTGATGGGGCTCAACAAGGAGTGCTCCCCCGAGGAACTGAGGAACGCCTACAAGAAGCTCGCCCTGGTCTGTTTTCTCTCTGTCTTCTCTCTCCTCTCCGGACATGTCTATGTTTTCTGGTCTTTTGGGGTGAATGAATTTAAGAGAGTTTTTTCGGAAAATGTTTTCAATAATTTGTGGGTTTGGTCTGACTTTCTCCTTTTTATCGTAATTGGTTTGTTGTTTGGGGATAAAGTTCGGGCCTTTATTGGAGTTAATGGGATTGGCAAGGAAGCTTTGTCAATTACCAATTCGGTCTCGTTGAAATTTCCAAGTTTTCTTAATTTTCGGTCACGTTTTTTATTTTTATTTTTTAAAATTCAACTTCTGGAGTGGAATTTTCAACAAAAATAAAGTATCGAGAATTTTATGAAATTCGGAATTTGCAAAGTTTGTCCAAACATAATGCCTTCAAGCATATGTTTGGGTCAAAAATCGAATATTTTTTCTAGGAAATTTGCTATTTTTTTCGTATTATTGTGTTAATCTTAATTAATCTTGCAGAGATGGCATCCAGATCGGTGTTCCGCCTCGAGCAACTCGAAATTCGTGGAAGAAGCCAAGACCAAATTCCAAGCAATTCAGGAAGCCTACTCCGGTAAGCAACAACCCCAATTTCCACAAAACAATTAACGAAAACGATCCAAATTAATCTATATTTATCATCACTACTATTATATTATGCTTTCTGTAATTTTCCTCCGAAACAGTTTTAGCAGACACGAACAAGAGATTTCTGTATGACGTAGGGGTCTATGACGACGATGACGACGCAAACGTAACAAAACCGTCACCTTTTCTAGATTCTACAATTACATATGCATTTTCGATGCAATTTTTCCAACCAAAATTGGACAACCAAAGTCTTAAATTTGGTTTGTTGTCGAAAGCAGGGAATGGGAGATTTCCTTGGTGAGATGGCTGCTATGATGAAGCAAACCAAACCCAGTGTAATTAAACTCTGCAATTCTAATCCCAACCCAACAACCCAAAACCAATTTCTGCTAAGATTCTTGTTTATCTGGGTTTTTTGAGTAGGAGAATAAGCAGGAGAGCTTCGAGGAGTTGCAGGACTTGTTTGTTGAGATGTTCAACGTCGATATCAGTAATTCTTTTGGCGACAATTCGTCGTCTGATTCCAATACATTCGGTATTCCTCCTTCGGATTGTTTTAGCAATGCATTCGCGTTTTGCAATGGAAGCGATAATAGTAGCATCGGCAACAGTTTGAAGCGCGACAATGAGGAAATGACTTCCGGCTGGAAGTCAATGGTCAATGCGGAGACGAGTCAATGCCAATTCGGCGGCACCGACCAGGCATTTTGCTTCAGGACTACCGAATCAGGGAGCTCGTCTGCAAGTGGCAGTCGAAGGGCTGGACGAAAGCAAAAGGTTTCGTCTCGCCACGACGTGTCCTCGCAGGACGCTGGAATATCAGCGTCTTAGATTCCGACCGACTCGGTCAATTAGTAGACATGTTCACCCTCTTGGGTTTTTACGTATTTTTTTACTACTTCATTCGAGTTTATAATTCATGTCAAATGGTGTAATTTGAGCAGCAATTGGATGATGAGTGGGGGTCTGGTCTGGAATGGCAGCCCTTCACTTCACTTTGATAATGTGATTTTGTGTTTGGAATTGATTGCAGTGGTGTCCAGCTGTTATTATGGAGTTGTCCAATGTTTTTGAGTAGTTTGGATTTTGTCAGGTGTGGGATGTTTTTTCGGGGAGAAAGTTGTAGTGATGTTGATTGTGTAAAAAAGGCGTGTCTGGACATTGGCCAGGTGAGACCCCCTCTGTGGAACGAGTTGGGAGGGAGATATATCGGTACATCATACCTGACTTTTATGATCCATCCAGTGTTTACTGTGACAAGATTCTCCTCTCCCCTAATTTGGATTTTCTTCTGAGTTCTTGGGTTAGAAAGTCCACATTCACATGATCAGTTAAAAGTCGGTCTGCATCTGAGAACAGCTGTAGGATTCTGTACTCTTGCTGTGTAGTTCAGATAATGCAATCCTGAAACAGATTCTTTTTGTGGGTATGATACAGGCTGTCAAGTTCTACTCTAGATCGTTCGATTTTGCTCGAAATTGTTCGGATCGGTTAGTAACGAGCCGAGCACAAGCAGACTCCGTTCGCTCGATGCTTGCTCAATTATCGCTCGAAACTCAATTACTATATTTAATTATTTCATTAACCTGAATATTATATCCAATTACCAGATCGGTAAAGTGTTAAACTCATTAAATAAACTAATTTACCAAACCCAACAATCCATTTAACAAACTAAACCAAAATACTCATTAGAATCAAAATCATATTAGTACTAAAATTTTCATTTTTTTTCATTTTTTTTCTCACTCCTTTCTACACCAAAAGTTCAAATAAATTAAGGTTTGGGTCAGGTAGATGATCTTATTTATAAGATGATGTTGTGAGTTGTCCTACAATTTAGAAGATTGTGTTTGATTTTAATATTGTATTGATTTTGTTTGATCCAAGTGTATAATATTATTTATAAGATGTTAATGTTGTCGTATAATTTATAAGATTGTGTTTTATTTTAGGTGTTAATTTTAAGATTGTGTTATAACTATTATTATATTTGTCTTAAGTAATTTTATAATTTACTTATTAGGACAACATTATTAGGAATTCAATACCAAAAAAAATGTTTAGGTTAACGAGCCGCTCGTGAGCCGCTCGCGAGCAGATCAAACCGAGCACGAGCAGAATTTTCCGCTCGAAACCCTTAACGAGCCGATCTTGAGCAGACTCGGATCGCTCGTTTAGAGATCGATTACACCCCTAGTATGATATAATGAATCTGAGATTTAAATAAGAATAACTAAGGTCAGGTCAGGTCATCTATGTATTGAGAAGAGACTCGGCATCAGGATCTTCAGTAATCAGGCCTTTTCTAATATATGATTATGGGAGTATTCACCTACCATGGAAGTTATCATGAACTCGTACAGATCCGACTACCTATGTGTGGATGGGGTACGAGAAAGGATAGCGCTTATTTCTCGTTTTTATATATGTTTTCAGCAATTTTTGTGTCGAGTGATATTTTCGCTTTAATATCCTTCATTTTATTATCCCATGCTGGGTTGTTTAGCGTTATTTGATTATAAGATGTTTGTTGATATAATTACAAATATAATCATGTAATACAGTGGGTTACATATGTCGAATAAATATTCCGTAAGGATCCAGATAATAATGATTAGAGACGACCTCGAAGACCGAGCCGTCGGAAGGCGACTTGCCTCAGAGAAAATTAAATACACCCATCACTCTGAAACTAAAGCCTCTAATTTTCCCCAAAACCCCACCGCCACACCACGCCTCGCCACGCCTCAGACCGGGACGGACGCGCGCGCGCGTGTGGAGAATTCTTTCATCCTCTCTTTCCACCTACAAAGGGTCAAGTGAATAGGATGTTTATCAACATCCTTTAACTTGTTAGCTTCACCAACGTGGGACTAAAAGTGAGGTGAGCACATGACACATGGGGCAATAGTTCTCATCTTCATCTCAACATTGGATTTCTTCAATTGAGTTATTCATGGGTCTAACACAAACTCAATAATCCAACAATGTTAACTTTCTATCAGAAAATATATAGACGTTAATTCAATAACTCTCCGTGTACCAAAAGTGAAGACGTAACAAAATCAAAAGATTAGCGACACAAGTAGAAAAACGAACGCATTTCAACATGACTAGCCCTAACACTCGACTGTTAAGGAACAATGAGTCTCTGATCTTAATTAGATCCTGCTCTCTCCACTCTTTCTACTTCCATCTGCCTTCAATTTTCTTTTTTCTCAATGATCCATTGCATTTTTTTTTCTGGTCTCGACCTTTAGTGCTACCCCCCCCCCCCCCCCCCCCCCCCCCCCCCAACCCCCAATCAGTTTCTTTCTATTTCTTTGATGACAAGAAAAGAACAATGTGGACCAAGATTTTTTTTATTTGGTCAAGTTTCTCAATATAATTTCAATTTTTAATATAATTGTGAATCAAAACATTACATTTTGATATATGACACAAGTTATCCATAAAAATAAAAGTGAAAACATTATATTTGTTAGTATTTTGATCTTATATGAAACATTTTTAAATTTTATGATTTTCAACGCGAATAAATGAAAGTGTATGGAATGATTTGACTCTGGGTCCGTCAAATTAAACATTAGGTGCCTTAGACTACAATCTTGGAAATCTTAATACAAATCCATAATGGCTAATCATTAAAACATTAGAGGCGCTAATTCAAATGGGCAATTTCATTGCGAGACGCCTAAATTGGGAAGCCAAGTGTTCGTGCTTATTTAATTTTAGAACGCTTTCCAAGTGTGGGCCCACACGCGTACTCCTCAGCCTTCATTTCCTCAGACCGGTCAACGCCTCATCCGTCTCGACCGGCCGGTTCACACCCTTCAACGAGTCGACGTCCACGACATTCCGATTAATCCCATTCGAAAACATTAATTATTTTATATATCCACGAATGGACAACACAAAACGTTCAAAAAAAACCCACACAAACCTACAAATAACATCAAAACCTGAACAAACCAAACCAAGTAGAACAAAAACCTCCCATATTTCGCGTGCCTTTGACAGATAGGAAATGGAGCTGTTGGATAAGCTGTGGGATGACACCATGGCCGGTCCACTGCCTGAAGCCGGCCTCGGAAGGATTCGCCGGTGGAAGACATTTTCTCCTCCAACATCGTCGAGGTCGAATGAGAATGACATTCATGTTACTCGTACTATTTGTTGAATATTGGCTTATTTGTTAAGGAAGCAAATTCAGGAAAAGTCAGTCGACCGGATTGGATTCAGTCTACCGACGCACAATCCAGGAAATTTCGGCGAAGACGGATCGGTCTACCGAATTGTATTCGGTCCACCGAATCGAGGATTTCAGGCACTCCGTGTGCAGTTGGGATCGGACGACCGAATTGGATTCGGTCCACCGTCAGAAGGTAACAAGCACTTCGGAACAACGGGTTCGGTAAACCGTTGGGGAGATTTTTGGTGTTCCGAGAATCTGGAAAGTGTCTGTCCAATTTGGCACGGTCCACCGAGGGGTGCATGTTGCCGAACCTTGTAAATCGCATGTATCGTGGTTGCTTCAGGTGTGCATTTGTGTTTGCTTGTTTATTTCCATCTTATTAGTGTTCTTGTTGCAATTGAGTTTGGAAGATGACCAAAAGTTAATTCTGCAATCAATATTTAGTATTTCGTGGTGCGTTTAATCTGTATCGAGTTAGTGCATTGTTAGATCTCCTCCCAACACTAGTGTGATCGGTAGGAAGCAAATTTCGAGTAGCAATGCCGATAACAATAACGATGGCAACAACTCGCTTCCTCCTCGGTCTCCTTCGAAAGGTAATGGACAGATGTATTTGTGAAATAAAGTAATAAAATAAGAAAATATCAATCGATCTATCAGGCTATGCAAACTGCATTGACAAGTAAAGGAACATTACGGTTAAGAATATTTACATGTATCCATTCCGTTATAGTTAGATTTACATGTTAGCTGATTTGTCTAGTACATTTTGCAACCGATATGTGTATTTTCGCACTATAACTATATACTATAAACTTAGGGTTGTCAAGTTCTGCTCGGGATCCATAGATCGCTCGATGTGCGCTCGATTTTGCTCTGATTTTGCTCGAAATTGCTCGGATTGGTTAGTAACGAGACTAGCACGAGCAGACCCCGCTCGCTCGATACTCGCTCGATGCTCGCTCAATTATCGCTCGAAACCTGATTACTATATCCAATTATTTGATTAACCTAAATATTCTATCCAATTACCCAATCGGTAAAATGTTAAACTCATTTAATAAACTAACCAAACCCAACAATCCATTTAACAAACCAAAATACTCATAAGAATCAAAACCTTATTAGTCCTAATTTTTTTATTTTTTTTCCATTATTATTATTTCTTTTCTTTTTCTCATTCTTTTCTACACCAAAAGTTCAAATAAATTAAGGTTTGGGTCACGTGGATGATCTTATTTATAAGATGTTGATGTTGTGAGTTGTCCTATAATTTAGGAGATTATGTTTGATTTTAATATTGTGTTGATTTTGTTTGATTCAAGTGTATGATCTTATTTATAAGATGTTGATGTTGTCGTATAATTTATAAGATTGTGTTTTATTTTAGGTGTTAATTTTAAAATTGTGTTAGTAACTATTATTATATTTGTCTTAAGTAATTCTATAATTTACTTGTTAGGACAACATTACTAGGAATTCAATACCAAAAAAGGTTTAGGTTAACGAGCCGCTCGTGAGTCGCTCGCGAGCAGGTCGAACCGAACACGAGCAGAATTTTCCGCTCGAAACCCTTAACGAGCCGATCTTGAACAAACTCGGATCACTCGTTTGAGATATGAATTACGAAAGGTGTGAAGAAGAAAAAAATTACTTTTTTTTGTTTTGATGCACCATATTGAAATAACTTAATTAAAGTTAAAGGTCCATGTCGTGGAAAAAACGCCAACAATTATAGTAATGGGCGTACACCTCATGATATCTTGGCACCCTTTAACATTGATATTTTGGCAAATTACATCCCTATACAACTTTTCTTCAAAATTTTGGACAATAATGTCATCACCCTTACAAAATGAGCATGCATATTTTTTTTCTTCATCTTCTTCCCTTTTTGCTCCAAACTCCAACTGAAAGTACTAAATTCATGTATAAAGAAAATCATGTAGAATAAAACAATTAGTGAGGGTTTCATCTATATATGTACCTTCACGTACGTTCAACTTGCATTCGGGTGGTTTGCGAATCGCGACAAGCATACATTCTGATGTATCAAAGAGATTCCAATGTTATCTTTGAAGTGAAGTAATCTTTCTTGATCAACATAATACTGCGATTATATATATTCAAATCCAAACAACTCAACCAACCTTCTTTACGTTACTTCTAACACCAACAGCAATCTCCACGTTATATATGTGTTTGGTTGTAAGTTGCAACTAACTTCAAGTTGAAGATTAATCTGAATTAATTACTTAACGTTTGTTGCAGTAATATGCCAAGAAAGAGGCGGACCAGATTACAGGCAGCAACAGCAGAGGCATTGATATCGAACCTCTCGAACACAGTCCAATAATTTCTGATTGGTATACGTACATAGCCATTTACATGTCTTAACCTGATCCAGCGGTTCGAGGCTAATTAGCTTAATTGGTAGATCATTAGTCGTATTCATCCACGATGATGTTATTCTTGTTCGAGACGTCAAATGTAATATTAAGAAGATGAATGTCGACCAGTTGTGTATATATCAATGGGCCCTACGTATTGAGTATACGCATGTCTACATATATACTCTACCAAGCGTTCTGTGTGCATTCAAGGTCATTGTTTATTTTCAGGACTCCTGCAGTATTGGAGGACATCGGTGTTTTGAATCCAATAAATATATTTTTTTAACGGTTATTTGTTTGAGTGTATTTTAGAAATATTGATATTGGATCTTCTTGAATTTTTGAATTCTGCATTTGTACTTTGGGTTAGGGCTGTCAAATTCTGCTCGGGATCGATAGATCGCTCGATGTTCGCTCGATTTTGCTATAATTTTGCTCGAAATTGTTCGGATCGGTTAGTAACGAGCCGAGCACGAGCAGACCCTGCTCGCTCGATGCTCGCTCGGTGCTCGCTCAATTATCGTTCGAAACCTATTTACTATATCCAATTATTTGATATTATTATTTGATTAATAATTGTTGTGAGTTGTCCTAAATTTTTCGTTTTTCCATTATTTGATTAATAATTGTTGTGAGTTGTCCTATAATTTAGGTCCTAAATACTGATGTTGTGAGTTGTCCTATAATTTAGGAGATTGTGTTTGATTTTAATATTGTGTTGGTTTTGTTTGATCGAAGTGTATAATCTTATTTATAAGATGTTGATGTTGTCGTATAATTTATAAGATTGTGTTTTATTTTAGGTGTTAATTTTAAAATTGTGTTAGCAACTATTATTATATTTGTCTTAAGTAATCTTATAATTTACTTGTTAGGACAATATTATTAGGAATTCAATACCAAAAAAAAAGGTTTAGGTTAACGAGCCGCTCGTGAGACGCTCGCGAGCCGGTCGAATCGAGCACGAGCAAAATTTTCCGCTCGAAACTCTTAACGAGCCGATCTTGAGCAGACTCGGATCGTTCGTTCAGAGATCGATTACACCCCTACTTTGGGTTCACATGTTTTTTTCTTAAATTAGTTTGGTAAATTTGTAGATTTACGTGACCCACTTCATTTGGTTACGGTCTTACACAACTTATCAGATTTAGATGAAAATATTTAGATTTTTTGCAAAGTAGTCCAAGAAAATTCACGAAATTATTTTCAAATCCTTAAAATTCATTTTTTCTTCAAAACTTCTATGTAATATTATTGTTAATGTTTGAATATTTCTTTTTTTCTTTTCGTAATAACGAGGAGCAAACTTTACTTTCCATAGTCGTGGAATAGAACAGCAACAGAACATTTTGAGATATAATTTTTTAAAAATGTCATGGAACTTAAATTTAATTTTTTTTAAAGTTCGAAGCATAAGCCGATTAGGGTCATCTCAGCCACCTCAATTTGAATTTCACATTTGATAGGGCAGAAGTTTACCTTGAAGGATGACATGGTGGAGTCCTAGCCAATCTCTTGTGTTTAGGGCATCCCTTAACGCTGCAGATGTTCGGTCGTGACAAGGTCATCATGGGGTCGTGACCAGGTCATATATGACCTTTGTTTTTAACGCTCCAAATGTTCGGTCATATGTGACTGGGTCGATGACCCAGGCGTTGAAACGCCCGGGTCGTCGACCCGGTCGTTAAATAAAAAAATATTTTTTTTAGTTTTGTTTGAGTTTTGATTTATATTTTTAATTTTTTGTTTGATTTTTTAAAATTTTTTTTGATGAAAATACGTTTTATAATTGTTGTGATTTTTTAGAAATTTTTTTAATTTTTTTTAAAATTTTACCAAGATGAACCCCGAAATGATGTGGAGGAGAGAGATAGGTTGGTGTGGGTTGTGTTGGGTTGTGGTTAAGAGATGAATAGTGTAGGAAAGAGAAGGAGGTGGGTTGAGGAAAGAGAAAGCTGATGTGGAAGAGAGAGAAAGCTGATTTTGAAGAGAGAGAGAGCTGATGACCAGGTCGTCCAGGTCATGGTTAGTGATGGCCTTAGAGCCTCAACTTAACGTAATATTTTGACAACAAGTTAAGAAGAGAAAAGAATAGAAAAATATTTTCTTCTCTCGTTTGGGTAATAACTTAAAGAGGGGGAATAAGAAAAAAGAATGAAAATTAGACAAACCCTCGTACAAAATGAACACTCAACTTTCTCTCCAATTTTGGAGAGAAACGAAGAGAATGTTGTTTATTATTCATTCTTCTTAAATTACCTCGAAACGAAATAACACGGAAAACCAAGCATTGGCATTTTAGTAATATGGTGCAATTCTTTCTTTTCTTTTTCTCTCCTAACTTATTTCTATCTAAACAATGGAAAATAGACACATTCTCTCTTCTCTCCCTTCTTACTTCTTTTATCTCCATCATTGCTGTCCAAAGTCCAAACACACCATAAGTGTTCAAAAAACGGAGCAACTTACGGTTACTTCCTGGTTACGAAAGATGTCTTAAGAAGCTCTTACATGTAACCAACCACATGTGTTTAGCTCTACTGATAAAGTCTATTGACTTCCATAGCGTCTCAAGTTATTATACACTAAAGTGTAGTTTGGATGTAGTTCTCAAAATTTAGCTTCTGATGTGAAGTCAACTTCTGAGAATTTGGATCCAGGAGTAATTTTTTCTTAAAAGTTGAGAGTTGTTTGGATATGCAGAAGATTTCTGGTAATAAATGATGTCTTGTTGAAGAAAATTCCTAAATTTACCTCAGACTTTGATTAAATTAAAGTTCATTATAAATTCGTTTTAAATGTTTTTTTTAAAATATGTTTTTTATTTGTTTATATTTTTTAATTTTTTTAAAAAAATTATTTTTTTACCCTGTGAATGATCTCCAAATGATGTGTTGGGGTAAATTGGTCCAAACAAAATCAGAATCACCAAAAAACTGAGAAGCTCATCCACTCAACTTCTCTAAGGCAGTGTAAATGCTTACTTGTTTTGCGCATCGAAGACCAAGATTCTCCGGATCCCCAATGATGTTTGAATGCCTATATCAATTTTTGCTACAGTCGGAAGGTGGAGGAGCGGGATTTGGTGTCATCCAAACGCCTCCTAAGGATCCTAAAATTAAATTCAAATCAAAACTTGAAATAGTCTCTCAATTTTTTACATAACACAATTACATGACACGATACGAAACATAGCATGGTACTTAAAAACAAAATTTCTTATTGTCTAAGGTAGTTAGACTAAATTATGAAGAAACAAAATTTGTTACATAAATGACACAATATGACACAGTTAGAAACAAATAGATACTATCACACAAGAAAAAACACGATTTACACGAAATTGACACATCAAGCAATATCTTTTAATCAATTGTTTTTCACTTGAAAATAGTTGTTTATGATATCTAAAAGTAAGAAAACATCAATACACCATAGCATTTGGCTATATCGAATCTAATTAAGGTGTATATCTTTTAAAATATGTTAAATATAACTTATATGGAAATACATGACTACCTGATACGAAAATTACACAACACGATCGATGTTCCTAGTTGAAATACCTTTTCTGTAGATTCTAAGTAAAGAAACCTAGGTATGTAAAAAACAAACACGAAGCAAACAAGATACGATAATATCGGGATATGAGTAGACATGATAACTTAACGGGTCGGAGTTCGATATAGGATCTTGGACACAAATACACCATAATAGACACGGAAAAATAAGAGGTACTTGAGTACACATAAACATGATAGTATACGAATACATGACTATCATGTTTGAAATTAAAATGTTAAGTTCTTTAAGTCTTTATGCTAGAACAGTAGAACTTATTATTTAAACTTACGTTATTTGATTAACTTGACTCGGTATTTAATTCTACATTGGTGTTTGAGTTTATTTCTTTGAAGTTTGAAATATACAACTACAAACTTTGTAAAAAATGAGTGGAAATGGATTTAGTTTTATTACATAGCATATCTTCGTGTACATGTTGTTGACATGAGTTTCGTATAAATTCGTGTAAAATTGTGTTTCATGTATCTTATTGTGTCGTGTTTGTTTTTGGGTAAGACGACCCAATTAAAAACCATTTACATAGAGGATAATATCGTATATACACGATAGCATATCTGGTCAGGTACGAGTATTGATATTAAAACACGATATCTAATTGGGTTGTGTATGAGTAACCAATTTTTTATATTGGCACATGAGATTTACAAATCACAATAGTATTGCCAAG
The DNA here is from genome assembly GCA_963682175.1 of Triglochin maritima. Classification (NCBI taxonomy): domain Eukaryota; kingdom Viridiplantae; phylum Streptophyta; class Magnoliopsida; order Alismatales; family Juncaginaceae; genus Triglochin; species Triglochin maritima. The sequence continues at coordinate 10,840,751 of OY821774.1, read as the reverse complement.
TAATCGTATCTGTATGATTGCGGAGGTTTTAATTAGTTAGATGAAAAGTATTAAAAAGAGAAAGACAACCAAGAAGAGTCCCGTCTCTTTTAGGGCTGGCTGGTCTCTCCTCTTTGAGGTTCCTTTCTCCTCCTTACTTCCCCCTAATTTCGATTCCTATATGAAATTCGCAGTAGGTAGATTACATTAATTACGACGAAGACCATGCTTGTTCGGAATCTGCTGAAATTGGGTCTCCGGACGAGCTCCAGATTAGGTATTCTTCTTCACTTCCCCAACTTCGATTATGTTTCTGAAATTTAGTCGAATTCACCGGAGAAGAAGATTGCCGGTTTGATTGGTGGAGTGATATATCACTAGTTTTTTTTTTGTCTTTTTTATTATTATGAATTTTACAAACGGCACGCCAAATTCTTTCGTCTTTGCTTTGGTAGGGGGTTTGTTATATGTTATTTGAAAGAGTCGTGATTACAAGGTGAATGCTTATTTGTAGATGAAATGGGATGGAATTTTCAGTTGAGCGGGTTGGATGCGTGTTTTAGTATGTGATTAGGCAATTAGGGTCTACTCTGTGTTGATAGAATGCCAGTATAGCTGGTCTAGTTACTAATTTTTTTGTATTTAAAATGCGATGGTAGTTTCCTACGTTTCTCATTACCCTTTGATCGGATTTGGATGGTCGATGGTTGTGCTTGTTTGCAGAAGGTCGAAAGGATGCTTCACTACAATCTCCCCTTCCAGTTGGGACTGTAAATTTTGCTTGCTTTCTTTATAGGTAGGTTTGTAGTTCTAATACAAAAAAAAAACTTCATTGTGGCAGGTCAGTGCCCCAGACCAAGAATGGCATGTCGTCAAGAATCCACCGCTCATTACTTTTCACCAGTGGTTAGTTTCGTTTTTATCATGCGGAGATTATTTGTTTAGAGAAAGTATTTCAGCTAACTAAGAGATGCGTTTATGCAATTTGTAGTTCTGGCATTGGGGTCTCCTTCCAATCTGTCTCGCAGTTTATTTTGAAAAAAATGCATCCTTTTTTTAAATTGAACTAGAGATCATTTGATTGCTAATATTTCATAAGCAATTTCAATCTGTTGACAATTGATCCAACTCTTATGATGTTTGATAAATTCTTTGTAATTTTTTTCTCCCACAGTTTAAACTTAACGATTCTTATTTTTTGTCTTTCCAGCAAAGGCATGCCTTTTCAAGTATAACTACAGAAGCTCAAATTCCAAGTGAAGAGAAAGAAAAGTTAGTACTAAATCTTTCAGGTGATTGGCCTGGTTTGCTGATCATCATTATAATGTTTGTCAAACTATTTATTTAATATGCTGTGGCCAAGAATATTCATGAACCACATTCCATGCTCTATTTGGTTTGCCTTGGATCAACTTACTCTCAATTGGCCAAACAAAAAGTTGGCAATTAGACTATTTATTAGTTCAATTTGATCCTGAATTCTACTCGTTTGAGAATTAAACTTGCAGTCGAACGAACACAAACACATATTGAGCTTACCTAGATATACTCAAACCACCGACTTATTTATGTTGAAGTTAAACAGACGACTCTTTGTTTCAGCTTCTTTACACCTAGAAAAATATCTGTTTTCATAAATGTAGCGTGAAGAACCTTCAGGGAACAAACTCGGTTCGTTATTACCAAAGACTTAAACTTGGGGACTCGAACGCAGGTTTGGCCAAGGGTCCTACTGGACTCGTTAGATAAGTAGTATGGCTTCCTCACTTTATCCTTTTTCCCAAAAAATCCTGTTCTTTTTTGCAAAAAATACACTGAGAATGTGTACTAATAAGGAAAATTGGTCACGGATCTCAGAGAAGCATTTGGAGGAGTTGGCGGAATCTCTAGAGTTGACCGCAAGTCTGTGCAATAGACAACAGTTATTGGTTTAGGGGTTTAGGCTGGTCATTGAGGTGGGGTAGGGTAAGGTTTTTTTTAAATTGTACAAGCGCAATTGGATCCTCAAGTGGGTATAATAACGCAATTACTAATGACCCGGGCCCTAATCGAGGAGTTTTGAGCATGGTGGTGCTAGGGCAACTGCCAATTGTGTTGGATTAGTCAGCCGACTTTTAATCCTAATCTAGGATGATATTTTCTTTTGTTTTGACTTTTGAAGGATGATTTATTGATTTCAGTCAAGCAAACTAAAATTATGAATAATTTTATGGATGTATTATTGCTAAAGACATTCCTTACATGCCTTGTCATTTTTTAAAACGATATGCAGAATAACAGTGACTTTTGTTGACAAGGATGATGAAGAGACAGTTATCAAGGTTCCCATTGGAATGTCAATGCTAGAAGCAGCACATGAAAATGACATTGAACTTGAAGGCAAGCACCTACATCTTATTTGTAGTCATCTTACTATGATTCTGTGTTGTGCTCTTTGTTGTGGTTAGAATCAACGCTAGTTGCTCATTCATCTGTACTGCTTAATCTTTAACAATACCTAGGCGCGTTTAGAATTTTTAAGGTGAGTAGGCAACTTTCCATGCCCAAATGTTCATATAGCTATCTTATGTTTGCTTTTCTTGTATTATGATGGTTGCTCTCCTTGTATAATGACTTTTCGTTGCATGGGTGCTTTCAATAAGTCATCAGATCTTGCTTTGCAGAGTCTATTATTAAGTTTGCATGAAAGCAGCAAATAACTCATAACATGTATTCTCAAGGTATTGGTGGATGACCATCGACCAATTGTCTGAAATAAATAAAATGTCTTAAACGATGTCAAATAAATCTAATTTTCTTTAAATTGTTTGAAACATAACAATGTTAACAATTATATCAGGAGTTTGCTTTTATACTGTTAGTGATATGTCTTTAAGTTTGTTGCCCCTCATAAAAAATTAATTAAAAACATGTAATACTGTTGTTTTAAAACTTCCAATATTGTTGTTTGCGTTTACTGTAAAAAATCTGATATGCTGCAACTATGTTCCAAATTTTAATTGTTTATAGAAATAAAAAGTGATTGCACGTCAAGTCATCAATTATTCTATTTTTATTATTATTGTAACAACTATGTTAGTTCTTGATACATGTCAAACATTCAGCTGGATTTATTTTCCAAGAAACACTAACTTCTGAAATCCTGCAAGTCAACTAGAGTTTAAATATTCCTGGATTTGATTTTCAAAAGCATAAACCCTATAGTTGCTTGGCTACTTTATTACCAACCTGCCGCATCGCTGTGGTTGTATTTCTTCATCGCCCTTACCTGGTTACCCCAGGTGTCTAGGTCATATTATATTGTCTCTTTCTGCTGCTCTCTTGCAATTCTCATTATCCAAGTGGTATGATCGGTGGATGATAATTCTTTTATGCATAACGTAAAAGTATATAGCTAATCCCAAAACTAACGGTTGGTTGCTTCTGCAGGAGCATGTGAAGGCTCGCTTGCATGTTCTACCTGTCATGTTATTATAATGGTAAATATGGCTACTTATGTTTCCTATACTAGATACAATAAGAGATGATATAGCTTTCTGTCCTCTTTCATAGGACGTGGATCAGTATAACAAACTGAAAGATCCAGCCGATGAGGAGAACGATATGCTTGATCTAGCCTTTGGCCTCACAGAAACGTTAGTATCTTGTTAGTCGAGTGAAATTTCTCTTCGATACTGGCACTTGACGTAGGATATTTTGTAGGTCTCGTCTTGGATGCCAAATCATTGCTGCTCCTGAACTAGATGGACTTCGTCTGGCACTGCCAGCTGCAACCAGAAATTTTGCTGTCGACGGGCACGTCCCCAAACCACACTGATTTTCATTGCACTTCAAACATGTGGTGTTGCTGAGTAGGTGCAGCATCCAAATTTTGTAGGCATTGCCATATGGTTCTTATTCAAGGGGCAATGTGCTTAATTTCTTTACTTAAATTCTGAGGGATATACGCTAAGTAATAAAATCAAATAATTAAGAACAAAATTGTGCATCCAAGATTTTGCCTAACAATAACATATTGCATGGATTCATGCATAAGGCTCGGTAAACATTCTTTCTGAAACCTCACTTGTGCATATAGAAACCTCTTCAATGTGTTGTGCAATTTCGCATGTCGTTCTTGGGAAATTGGGTAGGGTTGTAGTAGGGCTGTAAATGCCGGTTTGACGCCCTCTCGTCCCGTTTAATGCGAGTTGTGGACAAAAAAAGTCTACCCGTCACCCGCATAATAAGCATGCTAGAGTGTGGTTTTCTCACAACTCGTCTTACATAACCCAATAATCACTCGCGTTTGTCTTGTATTTACCTTAAATGTTTTGTATATAGTTATGATTTTTTTTGTATATTGCTTTAAAAATATACCTTGATTGATTTTTTGTATCTAGTTTGGAAAATGTTTAGGAAAATAAATTGATTTTTTGTATTTAATTTTGATCAAACAATAACCCGTCAAACCCACCATGTCTTGTCAAAGCGGGTCCTCACCTCCTGAGTTAAGCCTTGGCTAAACCTTGGAAATCTTAATGTCATAATGCTTTTCAAATCCTCCTAGCCATTATCCTACTGCAATAATTCTTGCTAAGCCTCCCAATGATGAGGATGAAGATGTTGGGATTTTGTTGTATAAATAACTCGACATCGCGAGCTTTTGTATTCAAACGAACGTACGAAGATCTTCTCCAACCAGTTTCCAACCGATCTTCGGTCTTAAATTGCTTTGGCAAAGACGGACTGCTTCAGCTTGGTCTATCTCTTGTGCACAATGCATCGAGGAATTTCTCCACAGCAGTATGAAATCAGTGGATGATTCTCCGACCCTTTGCTTCAACATGCTCAGTTCTGCAATCGAGACTTTCCAGTGAGTCGTGAAGAACCCCCGCATAAACATCTGATGCATCGTATCCCAGTCAGGGATAGACCCGGCTTTGAGAGTACCATACCACTCGAACGGTGGACCACTTAAGGAAAGTACGAACAACTTCAGAAGGTAGGACTCGTTGTTTGCAAGATCTCTACACTGTGCCACGAAATGTGCAAGGTGCTCTTTTGGTGACCCAGTTCCGTTATATTTTGTTCCGCTGAACCGGTCGGCATCCTCCCTTCCAAGTGTTTAGTCGGGTAAGGTACAGTATACGGATTTCGCAGGTTTAAAGGTCTATGTTCAGTGCTATTCATTTCTGCTAAACGGGCTTGTAATCGGTCTCTATCACAGCCCTTTGCTGATGGCGCAAGGCACTAACTAGACCGCCAGTTCCAATCAAAGAATCTTTCCTTCATTCATTGATTGGTTTGGGCATTCACCGATAGACCACAATTACCGTGAGCAAACATATTAATGACTAATATTAATGACTAGTAACGTGTTTTACTATGCTACTCATACTTGTACTTGCTCCACTATTCTGTCAATCAATAAGAGGAGGTTTGGGATGAGACAAGGCTGATGTTTGATGGGAACAAAGCTAGCTGAATTTGCGCAAGGCTTATGACTCAGTCTCATGGAGCTTCTTGTTGGAGATCATGCATAAGATGGATTTTCCATCGCGGTGGTGTAAGTGGATTGCCGCCTGCTTGCGCGCGTCCTTTGTTGCCACTGTGAATGGTGAAGCATCGGACCCCTCCAACGGACTCAGGCAAGGCCTCGTACCTGTTTGTCCTCTGCATGGAGGCGTTGCTGATGCGTCGAGCCGTGGATGCAAATGAGCTCGAACCTATGAAGAATGGGGAGTTGAGTATCTCTCACCTAATGTTCACTGACGATCTCATGGTCTTTGCCAAAGCCGATGAGCGTAGCGCGTGCTATACACAAAGTGATCGAGGAGCTCGGGGCCTGCGAGGGCTTGCGCCTAAACCGATCTCAAAGTCAAATCTTCTTTGGTGGTGCATGCACGCAGGAGGATTGGATTTGCGAGTTCTTGGGCATACCTAAGGAGGCGCTGCCGGTACGTTACTTGGGGCTTCCTTTATTCTCCTCCCGTATGACTAGACAAATGTGTGCTCCGGCAGGTTGACAAGGTCAAGGCACGGCCTCCTGGAAGCGCGTCATGTTCAACCTTGCGGGTCGAATTGAGTTGGTTAGAAGTGTTCTCTCCACCTGCCATTCTGGTATGCTGCTTTTCACTTACCACGTGCGGTCCCGCGTGAGTTGGAGTCTATCATGGCTCGGATTCATCTGGTTTCACGATGGGAAGCGTGCCGGAGTCGTTGTCCGGATGGTGTTGGGTTCTAAGCCGTCTTTGGCGATGAATCAACAATTCGAAGTGATTTTCTTTCGTATTTTTGATGAACCAGCGTTTATATAGAGATGTGGGAGTATTTATTTGGGAAATAATAAGGCCAATTTCCTCGCAATCGTCTCTGATAGAAGTAAGGTTCTTTGGATATGGCATATACCTGGCACGCTTGCTGAAATCTAAGATAAAGACCTTCACTTGTTGCTCTTTCAAGAAGAGTTTTCTTTCTGTCGTCTGCAATGTCGATAAAAGAGAGGAGTTAGTCTCATTATACGAAACTCAAATGACAAATGAAAAAAATGGATAAGAGCATGACTTTTGGCTTTATCCTTTCCATCGAGCTGTCTGGTCTAGCTCATCCGCTCTTCAGACCCGGAAGGGGTTCGCTTTGTTTGGGATGAACAAAGATGCTTTGGGAATGTGAGAAATCCTTTTACCTTGGGACTCACGGTCGAGCTTTCAAAGGCTTTAGTTTATCCCTTAAATGAAATGGGAACAACCGCTTATGCGGCCACTCCCTCTGAGGGGGCCCTATTGGCCCATTACTTGTCCTACGAGGAGGACCTTGACTCAGGTTTTTCTACGAGAAACTTCGAAGCCTACGGCAAATCACTGCTTAGCTTTCTTAAGGCAGGGATGCTTCTGGAGCTAAAAGGAAAAAAAATCAATTCTTTCACAACTCCCCGACTTGCCTCTGAGGATGAAAAGATAAAATCAGAGAGAGTTGAGCAAAATTCACCTTTATTAAGACTACTGAATCAGAAGAAAGAGAACAAAAAAGCCAGTCAAAAGGAATGGGGGATGATGTTCTCATGGCTGGGAAACTCCGCCAAAGTCAGGGAAGCGCCAGGCGGACAAAGGGTGACGACCAATAGTCCGGGAACCCAACCTCACGTCCGCACGAGCTTACGTGAAGACAAACGAGTTCATATCCGTATTTATAGAAGCTTTCATTTTTGTGCTTATTCTAATTGTTGGTTTACTAAGTCATCATCAATGGAAAGCAATAGGTCTTCTTCTTCTCTTGATCCGTCCGAGAAAGAAAAGTCGAGTGACGAGGGAATTGATGTCAGATAAGATTGAGTTTTTGCTTCTATGGTGTTGTGTATGAGTTTTCCACTCTTAGGTGGGGTGGGTAGTGGGTTTTCCCCCACCCTGTTACCCTGCAAAAACTCACCCTACTTGCACCCCTTGCCCACATCCTTCACATTGTACCTTTAAATTATTGAAGCCCGATTGATTTCTTAGGAATCTACTAGGTTACCAAATATGCCCTAAGATTATTTCAACAAAATAATTTGATACAAGTTGAGAAGTATCAACTAAGCGTACCAATTTCATAAAGCTTAAGAAATCGACTGGTTAACGGTGTCGCCGTATTGGATATATGGGTTAAGCGCAACATTCATCACCCCAGATCTTGCAATGCAGATTTGATCAAATATTTTTAAATTTGCGAGTTTGTGGCCCAAAATATGCAACTTTCTTTACCTCTAGTATTCCAGGAAACCACCTTAAATCAAATCAAACATCATAGATACAAAAAGCATCTCAACACTGAGAAATAAATGTCACCGTCCTAAAGATATCTTTGGCATCATATAAGTCAAGCTCTGTATACACTACTCAAAACTGGTAGAAGCATAAATTACGGCTTATGCTTCTTGGTTTTTCTCACTTGTTTCTTGTACATTTTTGGCCCTTTTATCGAGAGGGCTGAAGCAGCACTCTTCCCTTCAAGCGTCTTCGTCATTTTGATGACACTAGCCATTCCCTTTCTTGCCATTGCCTTGTTCTCCTCTCTACGGTTCAAGAGTTTCCGGTCAAGAGGCCAATAAGCATAAGGTTCCAGCTTGTTCTTTCTCTTGACATCACCGCTGGCCTTTTTACTTTTGTACTCGTTGCCAGTGTATGCCCATCCAGAATCTACTTTCTGCTTTTTCCTCTGTGACTTGGGCAAAGAACGTGCACTCAAGTGGCTGCCAGCAGAAGATTTTGTGTCAACCTCACTATCCAAATAGTGTCTCTTCTCCTTCTTAGTTTTTCGTCCACTATCATGTATCACAAGACGACCATCAGAGTCAATTTCAAGCTCATCGTCAGAGTCTAGTTTTCGCTTGTTCTGGGGAGAACACTTGATAACTGCTCGTGTCTTCTGGCGGTCAAGCAAGTCAAGAGGATCAGTTTCCAACCTATCGAGCAAATCCCCGGGCAGACTCTTTGACTTCTTTGATCTAATTGAAGACAAAAGAGAGACAAATTATTTCCGTCATTATCATTTTAGACAAGGCAACAAATCAAGCATGGTAATACTTTAATCAAACAATAACTAACTACAGTAATTCGAAAATTTAAAGTTCACAATTGTAAGGAATAATTGCAGATTGTTCGGAAGAAAATCAATTCACTGATTTCAGGTACTGGTGACTGGTGTGGTAAAAATAATTGCATTTTACTCAAATCAGCTTAAGATAGTTCTGTTTGTTCACATTGATAGGCATGCTACAACAAGGCAAGCAACCATAAGGGAAATATATATATGTTTGTTCGAGCAGGAAGCTCCTCTCTATAAAAAGCATAACAAGCGAAGTAATAAGCATGCAAGACATTAGTACAACTATTTCACTGTAAGCTCAACTGCAACAAGAATACACACAAAATGAAATTTATTTTCCAGTAAACTAAAAACAACCTTTCTGAAGAACAAAAATGCACTTAAATGGACACATATTACGACATGCCAGGATAACTATACAACACCTGTAAATGATTTTTGTGAAAGAAAAATTGATACAAAAAACCAAACTAATACCTTAACGATGAAGCTCTCCCCAATGAGCCTGTCCTGGAGACCACTTGGTCAGCGTCAGAACCTTCCCAATCTTCGTCAGCAGCATCAGAAAAAATTGCTGTATGATTCCATCGGCTATGCCTGCACAATAAACTATTGTTAGGCAACTAGACCATAGAGTTGTGTGCAAAGCAATCAAGGACAACAATTGGAACATTTGCTGGTGCACAAAATTATCAGTTAGAAAACAACCCTGAAACTGTTATACAGAACATAGATTCACTTAGAGAGAGGGCTTGTTCTTGCTTAAGAAAGAGGAATATAAAAGATATTCCTCACTCTTTAACCACGCCTCATACAACTAAAAAATTGAGTATATTGTAAATTCATGCCTTCCAAGGTAACAAAGTTCCATGGACAGATGGTAACTGTAGAACCTTTCTGCTTAAGTAACCACGTAAGAAAGATTATCATAGACAGGTAATTGTCTTCACGTAAAATAGTAAGGGTGTAAAGGTGCAATCCTGATAAATAGACGGTTTATAAGAGACCTAATGACTTCAAAAGATGAACATATGTTTTATTATTATTATTATTTTTGAAAAAAAACACTGCTCCGTTACAGACAAGAAAGCATCAATCCAAAATTTCAAATGTATCTCAATTAATAAGTCGATGTGTGTTCCTAAACCAGATTTTTGATATCTAGCTGAATGCATATGATGTAGCATGTTAGGGTTGAAAAACGACTACATAGGGGACACTGAACCAGCCCTTTACTTAGTGTTATCCTCAAGGCAAGATAATCTGTACATAACCCATTCCCTTCTTCCAAAATTACCAATTTTTGGCAAGCATTTATCCCACAATTTTGAACAGCTTCCTCTCTACCCCAGCAACTCCACTCACCCCACCCACCCGGATGAGGGGGGGAAAAGCTCAAACAAAGTAGGAATCACTCCCTCATTTATCATGCTATACCTCGAGCTTGTTTTCGAGTGAAGAGATCTACCGTCTTCTTCTGACTTCGCCTCTCTCTCTTTACGACGGGTTATCTGTAATTTTTGCCAAGTTAAGAATACCTCCGTAAAACACAACATCAAAATAAGAGAGTAAATTAAAAATCTTTTTACCTTCCTTATATTAGTGAGAAGTTTCATATGCTCTTCAGGCATCACCTCCTTAACAGCTTCCAGACCACATTTGTGTACAAGCATTTCAAGAAGTACCTTGACCTTAATGGATAGGAAAGAAGATCCAAACTTGTTTACCATGTGAAAAAAATGGAATACCAAGAAGACTACAGAAAATGGAAACATCTTCTGTCATCACAAACAAGAAAAGACAAGCATACAGCACACAAGACAATATGACATGTCTGGAAAAAAACTCAACATGGAATTTCGTGTTCCTGCTAAAGAAGACGTGATGACCATATTACAAGTCCAACATTTAAAATTTTCCTCTACATGGACCATATGCATCATTAAAGACAACGTACTCTGAATAAAATTGGTCTATGAAGATTAAAAGTAATTATATTCGAAGACAGACGGAACTGAGATATTGAGCATGCACAGAAACCATAAGATTATTCCAAGTCCACAGGAAGAGGTTCTAAGTTTCAGTAAATAAAAATAAAGGAAATTGCGATACGTCGGTTCAAACATTGTTGTGAGATTTTCGGTTACCCTAGTAATAGTTACTATAAGTCTCAACTGGAAGAGAATAATGAGTTGAAAAATAATTAAAATTAATCTCTTGAGAATTAAGACCGATGCTATAAAAACAGGACCAAATATTAACTCAATAACAAATCGTCCAAACACTACCAGCATTGATATATGATTACTTTAGAGAAACTAATGGCCAACATCTTCAGTCATTTGAAGAAAAAAAGTTTGTTAAGTGGAGCAGTTACAAGCCATGACCACTACTCAGGGGTATGGCAAAGCTAAGAATTTACACTGTATGGTGATTATCCTTTAATATGTTATCTAATCTATGTGCTGTTATCTCTATATTCACAGCAAAATTATCTGCTTAAGTATTGTCAAATGTCTTAGACATCTGTTTATAACTGATAAAAATATACACGTTCCAAAATAATTAAAACAATCTCAAAGAAATTTCAGTCAAGATTATGAAATTTAAGTACCCCAATAACTCATAAGACTTCTATTTACTTTTCCTGGCAATAGCAAAAACTTTCCAAAAAACTAAAATTGAATTTGATATTGATATGCAACGCAGAAATATTGAACATTGGGATTACCTTAGCTTTGAAGTGGTTCTTGGTGTCATCTTCCCATTTTACCAAACCATCAACAATGCTCTTCAAATGCACATGCAGCCTATCCACGTGAGATTTAGCAATCACTACCTTGACCAAACCTAAATTAGCCTGACATGACAAAAAAAGAGAATCACGAACTAGAATGAAACAATAAAAAATTGAAGTTTCATCTATATGTGTATATTCATAGATTCTTATGCACGAACCGTGATAATTGATGAATTTCATTTCTACTCTACCCCAACTAGTTTATCATGGATTTGGTTTTGTTGTATATTCATAGATTCCTATATGCTTGTTATATCTCTTTAAGAGGAAAATCTACTTTCCAAGAGAGAATCTAACACCTGAAATATACCAGTTTCAATATGAGATGAGAATTCTACCAGTATATTTTTTGGCGATGACATATAAAAAATGGAAGAAAAGCATTTGAAAAGCACCTACTTTGCAAATCTCACGATTTTTCTCCTTCAGGTAAAGAAAAGCAAGAGGAAGCAAGCTGTAGGCTGAACCAATAAGATCCGAGAATTCATATGTAAGGCGAGCTAATCCTTTGATAACAGCACTGATCATGTTTGCGCGTTCTTTATCAGTCCGATCTTCTTTCTCATTCAGATGATAACCAACCTGAGGTTCAGATAAATGGAATCAATCTTGTCAAGTACCCAACCAATACCTTCGCATCTTTTCCATTTCAATCATTTATTCATCAGAAATGTTAACTTCCATCAGATAATAAATCATAAAGAAATACAAGGCTGACAAGTATGTTATCCCTAATTTGCTCATTCAGATGCTCAAATAGTCTGGAAGGATACGAGGTTGTCTGTCAAATCATGATGAGGCTTATTATAATAGAGTTGCAAGCATCAGACTCGGACAAGAATAGTACCATGACAAAGAACTGTTGCAATGAATTTTCCTCTTTGTTATCTTCACCCACATGAGCATGTCCAAGCTTCACGAGCAAATCATAAGCTGTGTTTCGGATTTTTTTGTTGCTCTGTCGAAACAAGTAAAGAAGCAAAATGATGTAGAAACAATAAAACTAACCACATATAAGAAATGTGCTCAAGTAAACACACCTCTTTTAAAGCAAGTATGATTTCAGTGAGAAAGGAACTAATAATCACATCCTGCTTTTGCTGCACAGATGGGTTCTGTAACAAACAAAGAAAAAAAACTTGAGGCAATGGTCAAAGAAAAACATTCTAACAAATTGGAAAGACAATAGGCACAGACCTTAGTAACATGAATCATTATGAAGTATAAGTTGTCAAGTCTGTGACGTTTCGATGAAGGACAACAATAAGGAAGGACATCCACCAGACGCTTCAATACTTTATCTAAATCAGGGAGGCAGTCAATGTGTTCCTAAGATACAGGAAACATGATAACAAAATTTCGAAGTAAATGCTTTTTTATCAGTAAATATGTTTAAAACTCTACACTAGACTAGAAAGTACAACAGTGCAGCACATTAGTGATATTGAGCACCAAAAAAAAACCTTAAGGAGAATCGAAAGCGCCTTATATGCCTTTTTTTGAACGACTGAGTTTTCTTCCTGCAAGAAAAAAGAGCATCATGAGCTATCTAGGATCCTCACAAGGTAATACTGATTATTTAAAAGGTAATTTCTTCATGATTTTCTTTCATGAGATTCTTAACCATGGTTGAAAATCACATTGGTACCTTGAAATAAGAAACCAATCGAGTCTAACCTCAAACTATTGAAAAGATTAAATGGAATTAGCATATGTTGAGAGCAATTAAACAATGTAATCCCCAAGATATCCTTGCTTCATTTGGAAATAAACATCTTTTTTTTGCAAAAGAAATAAAATATGACACCTATTCATAATCTCAAATCAAAACCTTTACCCTCCTCCCAACGAGATCACATCCCCCCTTTGGGGTCATCTCCTTCCCTCTATAACAACTTGTCTTCCCCATCTGAGAAGAAATAAAAATGGAGCGGGGAAGAGAAATCATTCAAGACAATACGAAGGAAATAATAAGACGCCTGACAGAGGAGTGATTGTCTCCAAGTAAAGAGGTTACATAAGTCATCATAAGAACATGAAGAAAAGGATAAAAAGAACGAAGTCTGCAATCACAAACTAGTTAGGGTGAGCTAAAAAAATTAACTCATTAAGCATCACAAATCCAACACTTGAATCATCCCTATCCACGCACTCCTACCCAAAGCCAATGATAGGATTAATAACAAATTTAGTAAAAAATATTAGGGTGTAATGGTTTGGCTTGAGATATTACAACATTTTCCAAAGTATTATGAAGAAAATGCTATTCTACAATGGGACAGGTACAAATTAGGAATTTACTTCAAATGTTCACTTTATTAAATTTGTATACCATTTCATATAGTAAATTGTTGAATCAACCAACTTCATAGTCCAAGGTACCAAAATGATTTTTTATCATATTTACATGTATCGATAGAAAATCCAATATTTGCTTAAAGGGTCAGCATCAGTAAAATAAAATTGACGTACCCCAATTGCAATGTCTATATTTTCAAGCAAAATCTCTATTTCTTCGGATCCCAAACCTGGTAAAAGTGAAGCTGCTAAATCCAGTAGTTTTCCCCTGAAATTACAGTAAGAAAGAATTAAATTACATATATCAATCAATAAGAGGTTGAGAGAGGCAAAAGTAATTTGACCATACACGTTTTCCTTTGGATAGAAACATACTATCTGCCTAACCTTTCCATTGACAGCAAAGAGTCATCTTGTGGACTATCAACCTGCATGTCTGAGTCTTCAGTACTAACTAGTGTTTTTTTAGTTGCATGTAGAAGTTGCAGCATAACATTTTTGAACATGATTTTTACATCCCTTTTCTCTGATATAGAAGCGAGCTCACGAATAGTAGCCTGAAATGGTTATATAATGAGAAAAGTAGCATAGGGAAGTCCATGTCATGTTTTATAACAAAGAAACTACCAGAAAATGGATTCTCATAGTCAATGGGAAGCCGATGGAAAATGAAATCAACATAATTAAAAAAATTTGACTAAGTTTCTAATGTTTGTATATGTTACTGGGATATATTGAAAAATTATAAAGTTAACTATTTGTCTATTATTTATGAACAATAGTAAGTTTAAACAGTGTTCAGGTAGGCGGTCGCCTAGGCGGTAGGCGACCGCCACCCGTGGTGGTCGCCTGGGCGACCACCGCCTTTCGACCAACAAAGCTGGGCGAAATAGGCGATCGCCTAGGCGGTCGGCTATCTCCTTTTTATTTTATCTTATTTTTAAAAAAATTACAGTATTGCCACTACCCCAAATTCTATATAAACCCCTCCAAACCTCCTCATTTTTTACACATCTCTCATTCTCTTCTTCTTCATCATTTTATTCTAATCCGAACAAGAACCACTCCGACGACTCTGATGGTGGTGGATGATTTGATATGATTCACAGTTGGACATTAGATCAATGTGTCCAATGGAATTAGTTAGTTAGCTGTTATTGTATGAATTCTAAGTTAGTTAACTACCATTGTAATCGTACTACTAAGCAATAAATTGTATACCTAAGTGTTTAGGTGGGTAGAGGGGGTGCCTAGTAAGACCTTGGTCGAGGAACTAGGTGTCTTTTTTAAGCCTAAACATGTATGGCATTTTTAGATAATTTTTGTGCATTTTTATCTATTTTATCAAATTTAATTGAATTAAAATAATAATAAAACCGCCCAGAGTTGGGCGGTCGCACAAACGCCTAGACGATCGCCCAGGCGACGAGACACGCTCGGTCGCCTAAGCTCGCCTAGGCGTTCCCTGAACATTGAGTTTAAAACATATTATCATAAGTAATATCAGATATTATTTTGTATGAGTTTGTTATATATTACTATAAAATATTTAATAATAATTATAATTTACATTTTTTTATTTTTCAAAAGTAGTTCCAGTGTTTTATTTTTAATTTTTTATATACAATACATATATTTATTAAGCTATTTGGAACGCTTACATATAATAAAAAATTAATCTTTCCAGCATTTTCTTATTGTTTCTTGATGGGGCACATGAGAAACAAACAGAAAATATTTGTACACATTCAAGAAGCCATAGGAAAACATTGGGAAATTATTATTTTTCTTTTCCAAAACAAACACTAACACTTGGAAACGGTCTGGTAAAAATGAAATTGTTTTCTCTTCCCTAGGTTTCATTATGCACAAACCTCCCCTAAAGGACGAAAGTATCTATCTTTTTTTAATCTACTTAATGACATCCATATTTTAATCCCTAACAAGTGAATACACCTGCCAAAATTTGACCCTTAATCTTGGTTATCCCAAGACTACGAATCTCCATCTAAGCTAGCCCCAATTAGTCACCTATCACAACATATTCTTTTTTCTATAAAAGAATACCATGCAACTTTACTCAAACAATTATTTGTCCTAGTTCAACGTCTTCTTTTAATATGATATAATGCTATCATAATGCCATTTACCACCTACCACTGCAGGTTCTGGTGCAAGTGCAATTGAGAAAATTCATTTTTGCAACTACTGATAACATAGTTGCTAAATTATGAATTTTATTTTGAAGGAAAACAAGGATGGCAGCTGAAAATATTACCAAAAGGATGTCCAATTATTATTAAATGAATATAATTTTTCTTTCATGTATGTAAGATGTTCTTCAGTTCCCATGCCTAGTCTGGTTGTATCGACCCTTCCGGTCCATTTATCATAATCATGCAAGTAAGATCTACGTAGACATACAACTACGAATGCAAATGGTAACGAATTATCCAAGTATCTAATTCAAAATTTAAAATTTGGTTGGTATTTGGTAAAGAAGTTGTTACCAAATGTAATTTAGAATTGAAATTGGTTTACAAAATTTTGCCAATTTCAAATTCGGAAACAAAATTTAAATTTGGTCAAACCATAACCGAATATCCGAAATACTAATTTTTGCATCCAATATATGTGGTATTTATATGACAAGTTAATAAAAAAACTAAATTATTCCTTTATAAATATAAACATAATAGAATGCAAAAACAAATTACAATATAATTTCCTCAAGGCATCATTTCAAAATATTTAAGATGGCACAACTAAAGATATGTAACCATTTGATCAATCTATTCCATAGAATTAAAGTGGTGTCTTTATAGAATAGAGAAATAAATTCTTTCTACCTCACTCAAACCCATATTAATTTAGGATTATTCATTGAAATAATAATAAAAATACATCTATTACACATTAGGCATTGAACTGTTAATAAGATATGCACATAAATGACTATTAAAATTGAATGATTTGGAAGATCCAAAACGAAAAACAGTGCTATTTGGTAGCAACAACATAATGGAGGCTTATGTTATAAGAATTTGAACATTTTCTGAATCTGGATTTGAATTATTATTTTTCAAATTTGGATATGAAATTGGTGGTTATAAGAAAATCGGATTCGAATTCGGAATTGGAATTCGGATACAAACTATATTCGATTCGAAAATATTTGTTTACATCACTACATACAACTAGTGTCTTGCCAATAAAAATGACAAACTCAACTAGGGCTACTAGGGTAGTCAGAAGAAACACCTTACTCGTGGTCAATGACTGCAGGATGATGAGCATGTAAGATTGAAAAGAGATGCAGAATTGAAAATGCATGAATTTGGATGTATCATCTCATCTATTATTCTGCATCAACATCAACATTACCCCAGTGCCACGAAAGAGGCTCAAGCCTAGGCAAGGTAAGGAAGGTCGAGTATACACAACCATACCACTGTAAAAATAGAGAGGTTTCCAATTGACCTGATGCGAAGTGCAATTGACAAATGACAGTCATCTATTTTTCTACAATGTCTCAAAAATATTATGGAATGTAAGGTTTGCTGTCTCATC
The DNA here is from genome assembly GCA_963682175.1 of Triglochin maritima. Lineage (NCBI taxonomy): Eukaryota > Viridiplantae > Streptophyta > Magnoliopsida > Alismatales > Juncaginaceae > Triglochin > Triglochin maritima. The sequence continues at coordinate 10,823,539 of OY821774.1, read as the reverse complement.
ACAACTTACTAATATAAACTAGACTCGGCACACAAACACTTCAGTAGACCTTCTCGTGTTAAGAAGGTTGCCTAACAACACATATGAGACACATGTTCAATTTTCATTACTGACTCTTTGAACACGTGACTTTTAAAGTGTAACATAATTCTATCAAACTTTGAATAGGACTTGTGATGGTTAATCAAATACTTAAATTAGAAATAATCATATTCCTACACTAAAAGATGACATTTATGTTTCGAGATTACATATTTTAACAAGAAAATTTTAAAACTCCGTAGACAACCTTAGGTAGAAATACTAAAGGTGGAAAAGGTAACATTCTTAGGTTTGCAGTTTCTCAAAAATAATTTTTGATTTCTTGGATTACATGATGTATCTTTGGATCCAATCTATAGATTAACACAAAACAAAATACTAAAGGTGGAAAAGGTAACACATTCTTAGGTTTGTAGTTTCTCAAAAATAATTTTTGATTTCTTGGATTACATGATGAATCTTTAGATCCAATCTATGGATTAACACAAAACAAGATCGAATATCATTACTCACATTACTAATTTGAAATGCCATAGTGCCTTCACATTGGGTTAACCTTTACCCAATAGTAAAAAGACATTTCAAACTAAGGTCATGCTTGGTTTTCGTAATCAATGGTGATTATATTACATTATTTGGTTAGGAAAATTGAAGGTTGTAATCACTTTATAATCCAATTACACCATTTTCAAGTTAATAGGAGTACCTCATTGAAGGTTGAACTACGTTAAATGCAATCGACCCATTTCAAATAACACAAAGTGCGTAACATCGTCGAAACTCGACTGCAATCATGCTGAAGTTTATCGCAGCTCCAGCAACCTCACCGGAAATTTGTCGAGCTATTGAAATATAATTTTATATTTTTATGTATATTGAGATCATGTTGTAAATTTCAAAGTTAGTATGTTACCAAATAATGCAATTTGATACAAGGAATACAACTCGTGAGAATCTAACTAAATGGAATTGAATTCCATGAGATTCAATTATGGTAAACCAAGCATGGCCAATTAGTGTTTTTCTTATTAAAACGAAATGTTCAAGACATAGAACATTGTGTTGATGGAAGACAATAACGAGTGACACTAGCTACTATAATTAAATTACTCAACTATAAAAAAAATAATGTACACTTAAGTACCTGTAAACATCCACCACTATCTTCTGAAGAATTAAGAAAGATCTCAAACAACACTAGTATAATGTTGTGTGTGCAATCCCCTCTCTTTGTGGTTCGGGAATTCCTCAAACCTGCTTTTGTGGAGGACCGTATTGCATCCAAATTTTCCTTAGCCAATTGAGGTGTATAACCATCCTTTGCTTTTTGCTCATGTAAGCTTAGTTCATGTGAAGGTCCACAGTTCTCTTCGAGTATTTCCTTATTCTGTCGCACTAAGATCTGAACAACAAAAGTAGATAAGGTACACCAACAAAAGTGAAGTATGTACATTGAAGAATGAGAAAAATACATGTATACCTGCAAACTAGAGCAAATCAGTCCACGCAAGTCAGGTTCTCTACGAAGTGTATCGCATAGTTCCTTTATAAGATCTCCAAAGCTAGTTGCAGTATCAGATGGATAGTTGCAAAAGGCAGGCAACAAGGACCACAAGGAATGAACAATGCCTTGTGCACTTCTTGCTGATACAATCAGCCCTTCCCTCTCAAGCTGTACGATGATGCTTGTTGAATGTAACTTCTAAAACACAAAAAGATGGGAAATAGATGGGGAAAAGCAAGTACCTTCTGTGATCTCTGCTGCATCTGATGTACCATGACCAAAATAGACTGTTTGAAGAAACTTAATTTTGCTCCAACTATATATTGCTTCAAGATAGGAAGCAACCAAACATTGGCATCAGATGAGTCCTCACTCTCCAGGTTAAGTGGTAAAATTTTCAGAAACATTTCAGGGCCTAACGCAGAGATTGCAGATCCAACACATTCATGAAGCTGCACTCAAGCAAATGGAAACACATGAAGAACCATGAGTCCAAAATAAGATGATTTCGGAGATAAATTGCATTACAACCTCAGCTTCACAACAACTTCAAACTTCCATGTCAACTCATAGTTTAGCACTATCAAAATATTTTTCATATTTTCAAAGAAAGGCAAAAAATTGTCCAAAGAAAAGTTAGAAGCTTCAACCAGAAGAGCACGTCCAACATGAGAACCCAAAGATAAAAATGTCTAATGATAGCTAAGAAAAGCTAGTGAGTAGAAGTTATTGGGCTCAAAGAAATTAACAATCTCAAATTAAACAAATTCAAAATTGGTATGGTTTTATGATTTTATTCAAAGTAAGATTTTGCTTATGTTAAACCTAGTTGGTTTCTCTCTCTTTAACCACAGTCAAGGTCAACGTTGCACCTTGTGTATGTAAGTGATTGTATATGTATTAGACAAATTTGATAACTATAACTTAAGGAGATTATGTTTCCGTGTTCCTAAACATTGTCCCGCCTTAGGCATGTTTTTGAAGTGTAGAGGTTCCTGTGGGTCCTTGCTTGAAAAGATTTGGAACACTTTACATTCAACTACCACATACTACTGGAGGAAAGAAAATCCATGACACACACACAAACACTTCAAGTTACAAGTTTGGCCAATGAGTTATCAAATTGTTTGAGTTATTTAGTAAACCATATCATATTCAACAATTTTCATAGCCACATTATTTCATTTTGTTATAAATATAAGCTAATAAACATTTACAATTCAACATCTAGCAGACTCACTATAAGCATGAAAGTGCAATATGAATAATATACATGTATGCATAAAAGGTTTAACATTTGGTAGTAAATATTTGAACAGACTAATTAAAAATAGTATTAACATGTTTTTTTATAATTGATAAGGTTAATTTTAATTATTAAGGTGAGTTGCGTGACTCAAAAGTGACACCTCCTAGAACAAGGTGGAACAATTACCCTAGGCTTAGAGCTAGAGCGAATCTTAGGAGCGAACAAGCAACAAACTGAGAACGAACTACGAAGAAAGTGCCCGTGCTTTTATCCGTAATAGCATCAGTTTCTAACTAAGGCCAAGGGAACAAATGCCGCAAGGAACTGATCGAGCTATGTTTTTTCACTCGCAATGTGACCTCCTGTCCGAGAGAGTTACCGCCACCAACCACGAGTTGTTACAGGAATAAGGATCAAATTGGCACCCTCAGCATTAACGGTGATTCCTCTTTGTAATAGAACTAATGTCATACAACATTTTCAATATATAAAGACATGTATTAATAATGATCTGGAACACAGAAATGTATCTCCTTAATGTTAATGATTTCTTCCTTTCATGTGCCTTAGCGCTAGTATTAAGAAAAAACCTGTTTGAAATTATCATTTCTTGGTGTACCTTTAACTTCTAATCTGATTGTTAACCATTCCATGTGGTTAAGAAGAAGAAAAAAGGAAATCGAACTAAGTTTGTTCGAATGAAAAAAAGATATACTAGTCTTTAATGAACATTAAATTTGAAGTTTTTTTCTAAGAAACTTGATCATACCTGCTTTCTATATGCAAGGTCATCATCTGAAAGATTCTCCAGATTTGCTAGATTCTTAATCACTCCAACCAAAAAATAGGAAGAAGAAACACCTGGATGATTTCAAAATGGCAAGGTGAATAAGAAAGATATTGCATCAAACAAACTAAGATGAAAATAAAGACGACTAGATGGAGGAATCTTCCCAAAACGATTTAATGAAGTTCAAATGTTCTTCTAAAGGCTTTTCTTTATCGGTAAGGTAACTATATATAAAAAGCAAGGAACACTATACAAAGAGGCAGGCAGCTGGTGCCGCAGGCGGCACCACCACTTGTTCTTCCAAAGGCATTTACATGTCAATTTTTGTGCATGCATAGAAAAGGTACTTTGAACTTTATCCGATTTCATACATTTTAATGTTTATCCACTTAAATGCACATTCATAACTAAAGGTCATCATCATGGTTCAAAAAACAAACAGATCGGTTCAACCGATTGCACGGCCAGGCTGGCCTAATCAGCTCTCAAAATCCAAACTGGGCGGCGGGTCATATATTGGGACAGTTGAACCAAGCGGAACCACACGGTTCAATACCCAATTAAAAACCTGATTACCCCAACCTTTACCACCAAACAGCTTTCATCATGTTAACTGCATGTCAACATAAAAAACGCCGCATCCAAACTAGGTCTCATCAGAAAATAGACTGACATGCTTTGATATAATATGTACATGAGAACTTAGTGTTCTACAAGTTTCTATAGCTATTGGGGAAATCGTTCTACAACTTTCTATAGCTATTGTGCATTTCCCAAGTACAAGTATATAAAATTTAGAAGTTGGTGAGAGCACATAATATTGATGTTACACAACCGTAACATAAAACCCAAAAAAAGAAGTCACAATCAATGCTAATAAAAAAAAGGAATGTAATGGTAAGATACCTAATCTATCGAACATGGCTGAAACAATTTGAAAGGACATATCCAGTACTTCCATATATTTGTATCCAAGCAACCCTTCCATCGTCGCACATATCTTTTCGATGCTTGACGGGGCAGCATTCATTCTTACACCACTTTGAGCTTGGGAAATCTGCTCTATACCTTGATCTATCATGCTTTGTTCAATGCATGTGCTTATTAACCCCTTAAATGCCTCCATTGAAGCAAATATGGCTTCTTCGTGTCCACAGGCCAAGGTGTCTGTTGTAAAAGCAAGTCATCAACATTGTTAGGATCAAGCAAAAATATTAATATATCAAAGATTATGCAATTGAATTACAAGTTATTAGTACATGATTTTCTTCATCTTTCTGTAAAGGTTGAAATTTGTTTGCCAAATGTGCATAAACATACCTTCAAGTGTGCTAAATAACATTGGAAGCTTCCCAGCACCGATAGACATGTTGCAAGCACAAACTTTCTTAATACCAACATGCAGCAAGCGAGCAATTGATGCCATTGCATCGGCAGATTTTTCTCTGCTGAAGTCAGATGATGCTAAAAAGCATAATATATCTACAAGAATTTCAGGAGGAACTTCTACACTTATGTTGGAACAGAGAGGATGTAGGATCTCCACGATTGCCTTTGTAACAATGGGTTGACGAAGAACTAGGAGAGGCTTCAAAAACTTGAGAATTTTAGATCTGGACTTATTTGAAACAGCAGTAAGACTTTCTTTCAAGGCATTCAAAATGAACAAAACCTCCCAAACTCCTCTAGACCCTTGAATGTCAGACGAACTTGAACCACCAGCCAGTGAAAGGAATTCACTAAAGATGTGTACAATCACTTCGCTTGCAGGCGACAGAACGGGTGTCCCTTCAAAACTTTGCAAAACATCACGAAGACATGAATGAGCTTGTATCCTTACCTGGAATCATCAAAAATATGATCTCACAACCTACAGCTTTATAAGAGGCTATTGGTTTAGAAATGTATTTTGAAACATTGTTTTGATTCCTCAATTTTCTCAACAACTAATTCAAAAGCTAAGTTTTCAAAAGTATAGTTTCATCAATTTTGGTGTTTCAATAAAAACACGGTTTTTGAAATTTATTTCAAAATTTAAGAGTCAAGAGTTCCTTACACGTGAAACTTGGTTTTCATTAGAAAAAAGTTCTAGTTGATTTTTCAAACTCTGGTTTTGGCAAAACAGGATTTTCAAAACTCTGCTTTATTTTGTATCCTAACACCAAATCAAACTTTTGAAAATTCCGTTTTTAAAAAACCAAGTTTTTCCTAAAAAGCATGATTTTGAGGCCTATCCAAACATGCCCTAAATGTCTGAAAATCACTGTTCCGAAAACCGGACCGGCCAGTCCAACCGCGAACTGGGGGCCTGTCCGGTCCAGTTCACCCCCCAAAACCATTTTTGCCCTGAACCGGGTTGAACCACCGGTTCAGGAAAAAAAAACTTTTTTTGGTTTTTTTATATTGGTACCTGATTATGTATTCAGTTATTCGATTACTACATATCCAAAAAAAACCAAATCTATACCCCAACTCTAGAAATGTTGATATTGTAGATGTTTTGAATATTTTGTTGCTTAATAAATATGACCATTATATCTATAATATATATTTATGACCCTGGTTCAACTGGTTCGATTCGGTCCGACCCTGGTCGAACCTCTGAACCGGACGTTGAACCGGCAACGTCCGGTTTGGTTCTGAAAATCTTGCTGAAAATAAAGGATACTTGTAAACTGAGATTCTCGTAAATGTTGCTTTCAACAAAATAACCACTGCAATCGAATAATTTTAGTTTGTTTACAAGTGCACATAACTTCACAAAAAGTGTGCCTGCATGGTAATGAACTGAATCTAAGAACTCCCTAGAATAACAAGTCCCAAGTCGAAATCAAAGTATGTCTTTTAGAGAAAATATTTGACTAACAACCTTCACCTCCTATCAGATATCAGAAACCAAAACTAAACGAAAATGACAATGGACAAAGCATTACCTTCCCCACTAATTCATTGTAATGCTGATACAAAACTCAAACATGACAACAACTTAAGTCTCATTAGTAACAAACCGAAAGTTCAAATTCCAATTTTCAAAGGCATTACATAATCACTAATTCCTCCCCCCAAAATTCAAACTTCAATAGCTCCAACCATCAAATCAAGGAAATTACCTTATCCCTCTTCTCCGTGACGAACCCGAAGAAAAACCGATACATATCCTCAATCTCCTCCCACTTCCCCTTCTCCCCACCCATCAGCAACCTTGACAAGCACTTCACCGCCGCCCTCGCAACCCCATCCGATCCCGCCTCCATCTCCAGAACCCCCTTCAGCATCTCCCCGACCTCGACCGCCTTACTCCTGACCACTGCCGCCGGCACGGCGGGGAGGACGGCGGAAAGGAACGCGAGGAGCGGCTCCAAGGCGGGATCCTGCGGGGAGAGACGCAAGAGGGAGGATGAGGCGGCGGCGAAGTAGGAGACGGGGGTGAGGGGGAGGCCGTGGCGGTTGATCTCGTCGGTGATGGTGTCGATTACGGCGCGAAGGTGGCGGTCACGGGGACGATCGTAGGGGGCGAGGAAGGAGGGGAAGGGGGAGTCGGTTGGTTGGGGCTCGTCAACCTCCATGGCTGGTGAGGTGGTGGTGTCGAGTTTGGGTGGTCTAGGGTTTAAGGGATGGGGGAGGTGATGGGATTTATATGTTGTTATTTTTGGGCTTTTGGAAGGGTGGTTGTGCAATTTTTTGGCGCGTTAATTGTAAGTTGCTCCTATAGTATGTATTATTACTTGAAATAGTAAAGGATTTACGGTATATTATAGAATGAGCGTGGCACCATCTCGCCAATAATGAGTTCGTTATCATTTTTGGTAATACAAACGTCATATAATAAAATTGACTTTTCTACCACATTTACCAATATCAAATTTGAATGACTTGTGACTTCGTGTTATTAACAAATACCCATGTTCATTCCAACACATAAACTTAATTACACATGACTTAACAAACACACAAAGGGTCAATACTAAAGTAGCGTTAGAGTTGAGCATCTATCTGAATCGATGACCGAAATAAGAATCAAAGATTGGACTGAATCGGTCTAAGGCTGCATTTGGATAGCACGGGCTCCCGCTCCTCCACCATGTGGGAGATGCTACAGGGAGTTGGTGCAATTCAAACACCCAGTAGAGAAGCTCTTGCACTGCTCAGAGAGCTTATTCACCCCTAATTTTACTCATGGAGCTTGAAGCTCATGAAATCAACTTCCTGGATGTGCTTTCCCAAAAGTGGGTGTGAAATGTCTATCTTGCCCATGAACTTTTTCCTTATGCATGTGTATTTCATCACTCACTTACTCCTACCTCTTGACAACCTCTCCGACCACCACAACCACTGTCCTGCCACCACGCACATGTATCAAGCAGAAGAGGAGGGTAACAACTACATTTCTGCTTCGTAGCTGAGGATGAAATGGTACCATCATGCGTACTAATCTTCATCGTACCCACGTTTCCTTTAAGGATGACCTCCCGAATGAAATGGTGCCTAACATCATTGTGTTTGATCCACTCGTAATGCATTTAATCTCTCGTTGTGTGAATTCACTCTGATTGTTGCGAAAGACACTCATTGTCTTCTGACCTAGAAAAAACTCTACATATAATCCTTTAACCAACAAAGCTTCTTTAATATCCTCGGTCGCTGCTATGTGCTCTACCTCCGTGGCGGACAAAGTCACGTGCTACAAACTATCCTTCCAACAAACTACATTGCTTCCAACTGTAAACATATATCCAATCATCGACCTTATTTTCTCACGATCGCTCGCATAATCAGAATCAACATATTCCATCAAACCATCTACGAATCTGCCAAACTTCAAAACCAATCAGGTTGAACTTTCAAGATCCCTTCAAATCCACTTCACTGCTCGCCAACGCTCATTTCCACAATTTACCAAATATCGACTGACAACACTTATGACTTGAGTTATATTCGAACATGTGCAAATCATATCGTACATAATGTAAGGATTGATGATCTACTTAATATCTAATCAATTTAACTTTAATCCCTACTTAAAAATATAATAGATGCAGCGGAAACGAAATTAAGCAAGTAAGGAAAAACAATGCAAACCACAAGAAGAAAATGATGTTATTTTTATAGAGGTTCGGTCTCCCGCATACTTCCTCTCTTGCAAGCTCCGTTTGACTCCACGAACTCCGCTCACGACTTCACTATTCACTCCACGTTTTGGGCCGGGAGAGAACGCATTTACAAAACAAGCCTCCTGAACAACCCTCACTAGCCTGAATTCCTCTTCTCACAATCCGAGAATGGGCACTTCAGACTTTTACCAAAATCTTTGCTTCTTGATAACAATTTGTTGAGTGGATCACAACACTCTCTGCCTTGATCACACTTTGAGTATGATTGGGAATTGATCAAATGTGTGAAATTTAGGCTCTTGAGAATAGGATTAGGAGTTTTAGGAGTCGAGAATTTCTCTCTAATGTATGAGACAATTAGAAGTGTGAGAGATATGTAAATAAGGTTGGAATACATCTATTTATAAGCTTCTAAAGTATTATAGTCGTTGGGGATGAATTGATTGATTTGCGTGTAAGATACAGAAAACTGAAATCTAAGATCAGCAATTCTGTCCATCAACGGTCGACCGAAACGGAACTAGTGGTCGGCCGTTTCTTTATGGATAAAAAACGTTCGAACAAACTAGTGAACGGTCAAACCACTTGGGCTTTAACTTAAGTCATCGGTCGAACTAGGAAATGGTTCGGTCGACCGATCAAGGTGCTTTGGCCAGGGTAAAGATATACCGGTTGAACAAAAAGAATGGTTTCGTTCGACCGAAAATATCAGGCACTTTTGTGTTAGCTTTTTGGCATTAATCTATGTTTTAATGATTTAATCATCTAATCTTAATTGCGATCATGTAGAGCAGCACACATATTGCATTGCATATATAGTGATATGTGCTAACTTCTACAGGTGATCAAGACTCAAGAAAGAAATGATTCAAGTCAAGACATGTCATCAAGCTCTTTTGAAGACATGTAATTTGCATTTTCTTTGAGTCTTAAGAACATTGTGTAAATTGAGCATACTTGAGCTAAAACCTACTCAAACACACATTAGGTTCATTATAGAAGTCACAAACAAATTTTCATACAATTTGAACTTCAATAGATCACCCAAACTTAGACCGGAGAACACCAAACCTGAACTGTCTGCCCACATTCGGTCGACCGAAACAGACCGTTCGGTCGACCGAGTGATCATATATCATGTTAGTATTATACTGCCCAAGTTCGGTCGATCGTCCAGACCTTTTCGGTCGACCGAGTAACAACATATTTTCGACTGTTTGTTTTGTCGTATATACCCAACAGTCGTATTCATATTATTCCTAAATACCCCCAAATACATTTAGTATATCGATCGACCAAGGACCTTGTTCGGTCAACCAAACTAAGACATCTTGACAAAGCAAAACTTCATGTTGGTTTTCGGTCGACCGTGGACCTTGTTTCGGTCGACTGAATATAATCATGTTTGTCAACCCAGAAGATCATGTTAGTTTTTGGTTGATCGAACATATCTCGGTGTTCGACCGATAACTTAAGTGTACCTAGATTATAGCCTTTGGAGGTCGATCGTTCTTTAACCGGTCGACCAAACCGAGTTCAATATTGCCAAACGGTCGACCGTTCAGCCTGATCCGGTTGATCGAACTTACTCAGTTTTGGGTCCTGCAGATTTCTATTTTGTGTATCTTACACCAACTCTTACCCAATTAACCCCAACGGCTATATTCTCTTTAATGCTTATAAATAGAGTTGTAAAAGACATTTTAACACAACTTTCTCACTACTATTTGACCCCTACATTAGAGAGAAAACTCCAAACACTCAAAACCTCAAAACTTCCACACTTAATCTTAAATCATATTCTCACTCAAGTGTGCTCAAGATTAGAGAGTGTTGTTCCACTCCATTGTTGTCAAAGAAGCAATGGTCTTGGTGAAAACCCGAGACAAGAGTATAGACTTCGGTGAGAGACTGAAGTATCCCTCTCGGATTGTGAGATGAGGAGTCAAGCTCGGCGAGGGTTGTTCGCGAGCTTGAAGATTGTAAAGACGTTCTCTCCCGGCCCAGAACGGGGAGTGGTTAGTGAAGTCGTAAGCGGAGCTCGGTGATCTGAGCGGAACTTGCAAGAGAGGACTAGGACCCAGGTGGGGTGTTGAACCTCTGTAAAATCCCCCGTCTCCATTGTGGTTTTCATTTTTCATTCCTTTACTTGCTTGTTTAGTTTTAAATTCCGCTGCATATCGATTAAACAAGTAGGTAAATAGCTTAAAAGTGATTAGAATTAGAGACCCTCACGATCCTACACTTTGGGCTCTAGAAAAGTATTCAACTGGTCAACCATTTTTGGGTCAACGTTTGACCAGTGACCAATTGTATATTGGGCGTTGCGTAGATTTATACGAATACAATTGTTATATAATACGACAAAGATAACGGTCATCCGAAAGTGCGGGAAAGGTCAAGGGTGGTCAACCGGTGGAACCTGGAAAATACAATTGGAGACTCTGTTAAAATCGATCGAACAAAAACTTGTTTCGGTCGACCGATTGGCACAGGAAGTTTAGGTTATGGTTTAGTTATTTTTCGGTTAAGGTTTGTGTGATCTATTGAAGTCCAATTGATGTGAAATTTTTGTGTGACTTAGTTTACACAAGTTCTAAAGACTCAAAATAAAGGCAAATTACATGTCTTCAAAAGCTTGATCACATGTATTGAGTCTTGTTCGCCTCTAGATGTTAGCACAATACAATATATCTTATATGAATATGTGTGCTACACTATATTTGTTTGTGATTAAAATTAAGTTGATTAAATCATTAAAACACGGATTAAGACCAAAAGGGCAACACATAAGACTACCAACTGCACTAGAGTATGGAATTCGTGACATATAAGTTTTCTCTTCCAAGGACTGTGGACACAAGTTGCTGAAAGTGTGAAGTGACTGACCAAAAGAACATTCTCAGACTTGTCATTCTTCATGTCAAAGCGATGTAAAAATTTCTCCACATACTTCTTTTAAGATAGGGACAACCTTTTAGGTTTTCGATCTCTCCATCCCAAGAATTTTTTTTACGGCCCGAGATCTTTTATCTTGAATTCAATAAATAATAACTTTTTCAGCTTCAAAATTTCACACTTGTTGATTATCATAATTTCATATATTTAAATCCTCAATATCTTTATTTTTGTACATATATATGTGTGTTGCTTGAGTTGTTTCGTTAATGTTTTTCAAGTATGTAGCTAAAGATGAAAATAAGAGATTTGAACTTTAAGATCAGGTTGTAGATAAGGTTGAACGCGCAATAAAGTCGAATCTCTGTGGAAATAATGTTCAAACTTCAAAATATCCTCCATTTGTTATAGAATTCGGAAATATATGATATACAATATCAGATTATCTATACATGTGACCCATTAAGTGTAGATTTACAAACAAGTAGAGAACTTAAGGTATTCAATCTTGATCGTTGGATCTTATCTTAAAGAAATCCTTATCCCATGTAAAAGTTGTTTTCCTTCTCACATATTTTCTTCCTCCACTTAGTTTTAACCGTTTGGGGGGTGACAACCCATGGGAGAAGCTAAGGCGCACTACAACAGAACAAGGATTCACCGACAGTTCCCATCAATCAGTTGATGTCGGTGTTCGTCGGTGTAGATGAACACCGACGGATATACCGACCGTCGTTGTTACGTGCCTCGGTGTTTCTGTACTCCGACAGATGTAACGATGGATAAAGGTCGTCGGTGATAATTTTGGCCCGAAATTTCCTGCCAAAATTTCCCTTATTCTTTCGCCGCATTGAAGAACACCGACGGAACTCCGTCGGTGCACTACATCGACGGAATATATATATGTTGGTGTCAATAACATTACTAATACTTTGTCCAACAGATACAGATGTCCACCGACAAATACATTTCGTCGGTGAATAATATTGGTAACATTCACCGACAGATATGTACCGTCGGTGTACGTTTACAGATAAATTCCAGCCCCTTCACCGACGAATAAACTCTGTCGATGTACGTTTATAGATAAACGTCAGAAACTACACCAACATATATGTATTGTCGGTGAGCGTCTTGTTCAGAATCCGAAAAAACATATTTTCTCTTTTCGGGTTCTGTCCTTGCTCAAAATAAACATTCATACATCACAACTCATTCACCAAACATTTATACATCACCACTCATTCTCCAATATTCAGACATCACAACTCAAACATAAGAACTCATATATAAATATGGATTCATTTCAAAACATTTCATACTTAGATGTTGTAATTTAATTGAAAATAAGTTTTGAATTCATTAAGTAATTAAACAAAGTATAACAATTACAACATACATAAAACATAACACTAAGCTGTCAAACCTCCTATGCTTGCTCTACCTGATGGTTTGTCCGCATCATACTTGATAGCAGTGGTAGTGTGCAAGTGGATGTTATATTAATATCTTGCACGATTGAAACATTAAATATTAAGATTTATACTTTGTATAAATTAACTTATTAAATATAATGTAACTTATTAAATTACAATTAAGATACTCGATCCTTAGAACCCATTTATGCTATCAAGTAGTAGATGGTCGACTGCATGTCTGCGAGCTTGTTTTTCGTCTCCGCTAGCTCGCTTGACACCATCTTCATCTCCTAGTCTTGTCTAACATTTTGCTCAACCTGCAATATGACATCAATCTCTGCTTGGGATGACGTCTCATGCGGTTCGTACATGTCTATCGGGGTGACGAGATTTGAGTACATCCTCACGCATTCGTGCCTATCACCTAGAATAGTCCAGACTAGATCCTCTACGACAACCACCGAATTGATAGAGTTTTGAGAGCTCGTTTCACCCGGTCCTTGTAAAGCCTTTAAGCTTTCTTGCAAGATGAAATATCATAAATTATAAATGAATGTATCAAACAACATTAAATAAATTGAACAATAATAATAACCTTAAACTTACAATAACGGGTGCAACTTCTGAATTTTCTTGTCATGAAGTCGAATGTACACATATGTACGCGTAGGCTCAGGAGCATCTGAGTTTTCTACAATATGTAAGTAATACCATTGAAAATAACAATATTCTCAGTTTATGTTAAAAATGTATTGCATATATAAGAATTTACAAATTGTAACTAATGTATCACCATTTTCTTCATGTGTCACACCTCATTTTTGGTACACACTGATGTAATATGACTAAATTTGACATATTTTTCTTGTTAGTCACTCTTATTCTGCGCCACCATTTTTTTCTTCAAATTGTTAGTTTTTTAATCCATTATTTTTAAAGTAACTAAAAGCATTACAAATGAACCTTAAACATTTTTTTGGACTAGTAATCCAGCATAGTGGACCAACCTGTACGAAAATATGTGATGGTCTAGCCACAAATATCGCATCTCTCGTCTCCATATCCGACACACGCAAGTACAACTAGTCCTTGTTTTTCTTCCATTTGTGTTCAGAGATCTCATAATTTTTGCTCTGAACCATTTTGGAATTGTCTAGTGTGATTGTAAAAAATCAAATTAGTATTAAATTCTAATCAATAATAATTTAACTTAAGTACTTATGTAATATTACCGTTAAATGCATGAAAAAAAATTTAGATGATTTTATAGACTAGTTGTTTGTGGAAGCCAGCTCACCTGGGGTATTTTATACAAATTTTTCCTAATTTTTCCTAATTGTCCTGATTTTTTACGATTTTTCCTTTATTTTTTGTCATTTTTTGTAATGAAAAAATTAAGGGTTAATTACAGTTTGACCCCATGAACTATGCCTTGGTATCACTTTGCCCCCCCTGAAGTTTCAAAGTTAACAGTTACCTCCCCTGAACTTTAATTTTGTAACACTTTGCCCTCCTGAACTTCAAAAACTCATTATTTAACACATATTCGACGTTTTTTTTCCTAATTGTTTTTGTTGTATCCCTAATACACTCTTAAACCTATATTTACGTGAAAGTTTGGATCGAAACAGAGGTTGGATATGGTTAGAATTTTGGTCGATTTGACACTCAATCCGACCCAAATTCCAACCATATCCGACATCCGTTTTGATCCAAACTTTCACGTAAATATATGTTTAGGAGTGTATTAGGGATACAACAAAAACAATTAGGAAAAAATGTCGAATGTGTGTTAAATAATGAGTTTTTGAAGTTCAGGGGGCAAAGTGTTACAAAATTAAAGTTCAGGGGAGATAATTGTTAACTTTGAAAGTTCAGGGGGGCAAAGTGATACCAAGACTTAGTTCAGGGGGGGCAAACTGTAATTAACCCAAAAATTAATTTTATAGTTGTACGACCGCTTATGCCACCCTAGGGCACCCAGCCGCACAGGATCCCACATGCGATGTTAAAACAATGGCAATACTTGTTGGAAATAAAATACCAAAACTACCTAAAACCATAATGCTCCTTGATATGAGCCTAAAATTTCTTATAAATTCCCCTAAAATGGTTTTAAACCACACAAATATAAAGATTGGATGTTCCATGTCGACCCCAGTCCAAATACAACAAAATAAAAGAAATTCCTCCTCGATACGAGTACACACTCTTCATGTGGCCTCTTGATATGAGATCTATTTGTCAGTGTGCTCATTGATACGACCTAAAATATCTCATAAAGTCCCCGAAATGTGTTTAAACTAAACAAATATGAAGATCAGATTTCTGGACGGGATGTTTTCTGCTCCGAAGAATACGGTGATCTCTTCTGGATCTAATGGAAGCAGTAGATCGATCCTAAATCCAACCTATGCTCTATGGAGAAGGTCAGATCGACTTCTCAAAGGCATGGATATCGAGCACACTAAGTGAGGAACTACTTGGTGTAGCGGTGCGATTGGAAACCTCAAAGGAAGTGTGGGATGTACCGAGGTTTTCGTTTGCTCAAGCATAGCAACAAAGAGAGTTTTCTCTTATGCAACAACCCATTTAGTTGAACCTTAACAACAAGAAGGCAATGTCTTAACGCTCAAACCTCACTATGCTCCTAACTATGTTCACCATTGCCATTAGGGGGTAAATGGGTCGGGTATGGTCATACTCGTACCCATACCTGCCTAACTACACATGTACATGTATATACCCGTTTACATATTTTTGTACTCGTACCCGTCCCATACCCGTTTAAGGAGCGGATATAAGGGGTATTAAGGGTATAATTTTTGCTAACAAAATGTGTATTTTTACTAACAGAATGTGTATCTTTGCTAACAAAACTCAATTCGGAAGAACTTAATCATTAGATTAAAAAAAATTAAGCAAAAAATATGCTAATTTTAAGATTTTTGATATTATGAATTACAAGAATTATCTAGTGAGCTCGGGGCTTCATTTTTTATATTTTAAACCCTCATCATATCCACCACACATCTAAAATTGTAATGTAAATTATAAGAAAAATGGTTATGCTAATTAAATGTGAGATTAACCGTAAATAAGATGCAATTGTGAGATTGTAGGAGGCTTAAACTAAATAAGATGAGCACCGGACTCACCAAAACTTGACTATTATGAATTATGCCAACATAATTAAACGGGTAAATAAGTATGGATAGAGGTATATCCGTACCCGTCCCATTTATTAAATGAGTAAAACGGACATGGATACACGTATATAATATTTTAAATGAGTACAAAATCGTACCCGTTTATTAAATGAGACAGGTAAACAGGTAATACCCACCTCTAACTGACACCCACCTCTCCCCTTCCATCCTCTTCTCCCCTAGACCCCTCCTCTGGCCTCTTCTCCCCCAAACTATCTTCTTTCCGAGGGCTGTAGATCCATCGAAGTGTTGAAGCAAACAACAAATGACTTAATAAGTTGAAGGACAAGGTGAGGGGAGGAAGATCATTCTCGTCTTTTCCACCGATTACACATCTTCTTAGGGAGCTTACGCATGACATCCAAACGCAAGTCCCAACCGTCTTGGAGGAGGAAGCGTGGGGATAGAAGCGGCTCCTAGAGAAGGAAGACAAGAACTCTCGTCAGGAGCGCTTCTTGAGGTGGGCTCCTGGGGAGCGGCAGACATCCAAACTCAACCCAAGTGCAGTTTGGTCTGCCGACCTTTTAGGGCAGTATTTACACACAAAAAAAACCTTGTTCAAGAGACTCCAATATTTGTTGAAAACGATCAGCAAAAACCCCTTTGCCAAATAATAGAGTTGACAACATATGCAAATGATTTGGATTGGGAAAGTAATTGACATCCCCAAGAAAATATAACAGATGCATAAAACATTTACCAGTAAAGATTTCAGAAACAACCTCAGAAGAAGACAACTAAACGAAAGAGAATAAATTCTAACCAACTCAAAATGACCAAAAGAAAGGAAGAAGCCACAATCTCCATTACAGCCTACAAATGATCTGGAAACTGAAGGGCCAAATCAAGATAGAACTGCCATAACATCTGATGCTCTCAAGGCAATATAGTCAGACCCATCAGCACCCTTTAGTTCATTCCCAGCATACTTCGAGTACAACACCGTGCTACCAGGGCTGATAGACAGAGGTTTTCTGGTGCCTTCTTCGTCCAAGGGGCCTTCCCCAACAGCAATCACCTGTTCAAATCCTTGATTAAATCACCATAATCACTAGTATAAAACCTAACTTAACAAGCAAAAGCTGTTGACGACATGCATGGTAATTATGATTATGACAAAGTACAAAAAACTAGTTTCCATTTTCAATTCCAGCAAAGTGCTATTGTCATTGGCACAACACATACTATAACACAAAAGAACGAAGATAAAACAGGAGAAACATGTATTCGGGATTTCGGTTAGAGCAAAGCAATGCCAACCTAAGGTTCAAAAAGTACCCATGTACATGTGACTTGTTTGAGTGGCTCAAGATAAGAATTTGCCAAAACTTAACCGAAACTTGGAAATTCCATGAGATTTGGATTAACAAGTGTTTTTTGCTTCATCTTCTCAAAATAGTGCAGAATGGTAATGTTACCTGTTCACATGGTCAGGATAAGGTTTTTGCTTAATCACAAGGTAAGAATTCTTACAGTTCCAATGGAAGGCTTTTCTTTAGCTGCTTCTGTTAATAGCAAACCTCCTGCCGTTTTCTCCTCAGCTTGTGCTACCTGGTAGACAACAAACAAATGATTCAAGTTCAGGTTCATCATACAACCATCAGTCACTAACGTACCAGGTTAGAAGAATGGATGACTGACCTTTATCAGAACACGGTCATTGAGAGGCTTTAAATCTTTAACATCTTCTGTTTCAAGAATACCAACTAGATCATCTTCTTTCAAGATTAAATGGTTAGAACCATTGAGTTCCAACTCTGTCCCAGCATATTTGGAGTATATCACTTGCGTGCCAGCCTATTTTTAGTTCCACCAGAGAAAATTAAAAAATGAAATACAAATGAAAATGTTATTTAGACTGACTAGCAGCAACAAGAATATGACAATATCGGATCTCCATATTGTTTAACACGACATGCATGAGCAATGTGTAGGAAACAGAATTTCTACCACAGACAAGTTCAACCTTTCTTTCCCATTCATTTCAGTTACTAGGAGTTGATCTTAGGATAGCACATTAGTAGTGCATCTAACAAACAAAGAAATAAGTGATCAAAGGTTTACCAACTTCAAGCTAAAAAGGATGCACGTTACCAACCTTACAAGTTAACAAGACCATGTGATTGTAAACTTTACAAGAATGCATTTGGCAAAAAATATACCCTAGTAGTTTATCAATCCAATGGTGCATGCCATTGGTCTTCCGTAATTAAATAGATACACAAATTGAAAGGTTTGAGAATGTAACTAGAGGCATCGCATTAGTTTCAATTTCATGATCACCTTAACACTTATGTCCACCTTGTTCTTGCCTATGGTTCTTCCCTCCCCCACGGCAACAACCTCACCTCCTTGTGGCTTTGACTGGGCAGTACTAGGAAGCAAAATCCCTCCCGAAGTTTGCTCTTCTTTTGTCTTGATTTTCACTAGCACTCTGTCTCCCAATGGTTTAACAGTAGTGTACTGCATAAGCACAATCACATAACACAACATAAGATAAAATATAAAGAAAAAAGGAATGCAACTACGTTCCGTCATTAACCAACGTATTGCAACCTATACAATGAGGTCGATCTTTAACAAAACGAAAACCATTGGCCTAATAGAACCTGCAAATGTTGATGTATCCTATTCTGAAAATTTTGGTTTGGTTGTTCTTCCTTAAGACTCAAGTATTGAGATGGAAGTCAAGGGCTCGGTTCTTTCTTGATATCACCAATTTGGAGAAAATCATATACCTCCTAGAACATCATGCTCAAAACGTTTATTCCAAAAAAAATAAAAATTTGCACTAGCATAAAATTAATTAGTTAAAAGCAACGAAAGCTTGTTCTAGCCTGTTTATGCTTGAGCTTGTGTATCCTTGGGTCTAGGGTGAAATTTAACCCAGAAGGTAGAGATAAATCCTGCATTTGCATACTCAAGTTCCTCAACTCCACACTTGTTTTTTGCAAATAAAACATATCAAAAGAAGCCTCCTTTTCTTTCACAACTAACTCAAGAGAAGTGCATATCCTTAGATGTTCCTATAAAAATCACAGACTATTGAGATACATCCGAACAAGAAAAGACAGATCCGCAAGACATTTCCATTGAAAGAGCCATTGTTTTGCAATTCATGAGGCAAACCCTCAAAGTAAACTCTAGTAGAACATAAAACGGCACAAAAGAACCAAATGCAAAGAAGGGACAAGAAGAAAGGCTCACTTTGGGAGTAATGGTAGTGACAGCTTTCACAGCAAGCCCAGAGAAACATCTCTGATCAATACCAACCCCAGACCTTCCTAACGACGTCGAGCTCCCAAAACCGCCGATCCTGAGCCCTTCAAACGAGCGCAAAGGGCTCAATCCCTTCCCCAACCCACTCGTAGCTGTCGTCAGCTGCATCGAATACATGCTTTGGTTCCTGAAACCCAAAATCCAGCACAAACTTCACTAACCCTATGTGAAAACATAGAATTTTTCACCTTTTCCTACCAAACTCTCAAATTAAAACATTCTGGGATCACTGAAATCGCAAATCTCATCTGAAAACGTGATTTGGTTCCTGAAACCATCAAATTCGGCAAAACGATCACAAACCTTATCCGGTAACACCGAAAGTTTCCGAATAAAAATCCCAAATGAAAACATTCTGGAATCACTGAAATCACAATAGGAAACACTGAAATCACAACTGGAAACGTGATTCGTTTCCTGAAACTACCAAATTCGGCAAAAACTTCGACAAATCACAAACCTTATCCAGAAACAACGAAAGTTTCGCATTTCCCATCCAAATCTCAAACGAAAACATGCTGGAATCGCCAAAAAACACTGAAACCACTAAACTAACAAATCTCATCTGGAAACATGCTTTGGCTGTTGAACCCACCAAATTTAGCACAAACTTCGCAAACCTTATCTTAAAATGTGCAATTTGTTTCTGTCGAAATCTCAAACGAAAACAGAAAGTAAAGGATACCCAATTGAAAGCAGCGCATTAGAAGCTCGAATACCTAAAAAGGATGGATTTTTGACGAGATTTGGTGGGAATGCCACCACTCTTATCTCTTTTGCTTTGCTATAAAAAAAGTAGGAACGAACCCTAAAGCTAAAGGGCGGGGTTTAGTTTGGAAGTCTCGTGGTGATGTGCGCTCGTGTGGGTCGTAAGGTTAACGTGAACCAGGGAATAATGGCTTTTTTGTCTCGATTATTGTTGCGATGGACTAATGGTTTAGTGGTTCGGTAGAGGAATCGGTTTGGTACCGCTGCTCGCGGGGACATTCTAAGAGAGAGTACTTTGGAGATGCTTCCAGAAGGTTGAGTAGAGTCTAGAAAGTAGAGTGAGAGGTCGGGCTGAAAACGTCTGTAATATTTGCACCATATTTGTATAACTACAGTTACGAATATTTTTCGATTTTGATAATACATTAACCATATTTTAATCGAATGTGGATGTGTATCAGATATTATGTTTTAACTCATAAATTTATTAAAAATCTTGAAATTAAATTTTTGGATACGAATGTGAATTATATACGATTATATACACTCTTAAAGCCACATTGCCATATTCATTACCACATTTTATAGATACCATATTTAATGACTATATAGTATCCTACTGAACAAATTCAAATATGTCAATTAAAGCAGATATTTCTCCCACCATTCATGGATCTCTGGAATGGTTTGGAGTGTTAGGTGTAATTAACACATGGCTTGCAAATGTGGTTGGATTGGAGGAAATCATTAGGATGTGAGAATCTATTATTCTTACACGAGAGTAATCCATTTTTCTCCTCCATGGGGGTAAAATATTGAGTTTTTCCCCTTTTAGACACTTCTACCTGCTATAAATGTATTTACGGCCAGAGCAAAATTCGGTCTGAATCGGATTTTCAGACTGAATTCCAAACGGTTTGCTTCTCGGTCCAAGATTTTTCGAAACTTCATGTTCGGTCCAGTCGGTACCACAAATATTTATGTATTGTTTAGTTCTTCCCAACGTTAATAAAATTTATATGATTATATCATATATTTCTTAGATTTAACCTTATCTATAATTTACAATAAGTCATTATAGTATTTGTGACAATTTTATAGCGTAACTTTGCACGATTCAAACAAAAACTTATTAATTATTGTATTTTAATATAAAAAATATAAATTAAATAATTCTCAGTTCAAACCGGGCTGAAAATCGACCATTTCATTATGGACTGGACAAGTCCTCGGTCCTTAGGGTAGGTGAAATTCGGTCCTCAGTTTGGTCCTGGATTGATGTTCAAACCTAAATGTATTAGACCAACAAAAATTGGAAACTAACCCAATTAATATGAATTTGGTTGGGTCGGCGTTGAGGTTTTTCACTTTCAAAACTATTACCCCAAACATTCTCTTACCATACCAAACCTGGATAATAAGAATTATTACCCCTTAAAAGACTATTACCTTAATAGTTATATGAAATCTTTAACGCCCTTATAATTACTCTCAATCCAACCGCAACTTTGAAATATATCCCCAAAAATTGCTTTGCACCTAAAAACGAGTTTCAATGAGTTCTATAAGTTAAAATTACGTAATTAAATTTATCTACCTCCTTTGTACTTTAATGTTATCGGTTCAAAGAAAAACTTCAATTAAGGAAATGAATGAAAGTGTTTGTTTGAATTGACTCCTCACCTTCTTTTTCTTTTCTTCCTGAAAACTGATAACAGACAAAAGTGTGTATGGACCATAATGAAAATCCAACAATTCTTTAAGGGTGCGATTGATTTGTAAGAACTCAACTTGGAAACGAGAGAAATGATTTTCTGGTGATTGGTTTACTGAAAAGCTTAAAACAATTTAAGTATAAAAGTTCCATGAGTTCCAAATCGATACGTATAAAATTGCATATGAATGACATCTCTTACTTCCACTCTAAATTCTAAGGAAGTCATTAAATTGAATTCCGAATTTTTCATAATTTCTTGCAAATCATAACTTCTTGCAAAACGAGAGTAGTCAAATGAGAACCAGAGAATAAGAGATCATAAAATCCCCAATTAAATAATAATCGGTTTTAAGTTGTCGAGATGGTCATTTTCATCATTTTGCACGGAAAAGACATGTGCGTAGAGTATTTTAAGTTTTTTCTTTAAGGAAGAGTATTGTAAAGTTAAAACAACGCACATATGTTTGTGAAATTGTAAAAAAATCGCAAATAATATTGTAGAGATAAAAAAAAACATCCGTAAATCTTTTGGGAGGGGCCGACATTTGAAATATACCATCGTTACCAAGTATATTTTGAAAATTATTAAGCGGGTCATGACCCTTCTGTTCTTTGTGTGGCTTCATCCCTTTATTCTTCATATCATGTACAAAACTGCTACGTACTGGCAAACTAACCAATACTACAAACTTGTACCAGCGTTACAAATTGCCTTCTCAGCATAACAACAGAAGGCTATCAGAAAGTCAGAATAAACGAGCACTCATTAATCATCATAGATTCACAAGGCAAAATAAAGTTTTCTAACTAATTAGTATTAATCAAACAACCAAGTCATACCGTCAAACAAGCAATTAACGACCATAATATATTATAACTACGTACGTACCATTCGTAATTAACAACCACAAGCGCAGATCGACTCAAATACTTCTATGACATCTCTACCGGATATCGATCAATGCAGTCGAGCCACGGGTTCCGGTTGGGGTGACGAACCTTCTTTTTCGCCCTCCAAACGGCACTATTGCACTTAAAGCCACTTCCAAAGGCGAGCTGCCAGACCCTATCCCCTCTCCTGACCCTCCCCTTGGCCTCCAAGTACGCGAGCTCGTACCACACGCTACTACTCGAGGTGTTTCCGAACCGATGGAGGGTCATCCGGGATGCCTCGACGTTAGCGTCACTTAGCTCGAGGTTACGTTGGAGCTCGTCGAGGACTGCCTTGCTAGCAGCATGGACGCAGAAGTGCTCGAAGGCGAGTTTATAATCGGGAATGTATGGCTTGGCGGTGGCGGTGGAGGGGGTTCGAGGGTGGAAGAAGTGGCGCCATGCGAGGGTGATGAAGAATATGAGTTGCTCCGAGAAGGGGAGGACTAGCGGGCCGAGGGTGGTTATGTTGGCTTTTAAAGCGTGACCACCGATCTCCATTAGGTCCCGGCTTATCGATAGGCCTTTGATGCGTTGCTCGTCTTCTTCTTGGTACACACTCCTAACATATAGGGGATTATAATTTTTGAATTCTCAACTTGAAAATTCAACTAATTCCATCTTAGATCAGCTCAATTTGACAAAAATAATTTGATCGTATATCATTTTGTTCCAATTG
Source organism: Triglochin maritima (assembly GCA_963682175.1). Taxonomy (NCBI): domain Eukaryota; kingdom Viridiplantae; phylum Streptophyta; class Magnoliopsida; order Alismatales; family Juncaginaceae; genus Triglochin; species Triglochin maritima. The sequence continues at coordinate 10,800,005 of OY821774.1, read as the reverse complement.
CGAATTTTATCGCAATTTGATCGTACAGAGTACAACTTCAATCTACAAATTAATTAAGAGTTCCAATTGCGAATTTTATATATCATCATATTGAACTTAAAGAAGAGTGTTCAAACTTTACACATGCATGTGGTTCAACATGAAGGTACTTACTATTGAAAATTTACATCACAAATTAGAGGGCATCTAAGATGTTATGAAATATTCAAGGCTATTATTGGTAAGAAGGTGTCTAAGATACGATATACGTTAATTTACCCACATTTTGGCTATACTTGTAACAATAAATTCATGGAGAGTATATTTTCTGTAACGAAATGAGATTAATTGGAAGGTCTAAGCAACCGCGCGCACACTTAACCTTTTAACTTTGAAGGTAGTTAGTGATCGATGTAAATACTACCAACAGGGAGAATATGCATGGAAGCAGAAAAAAACTCCAATCTAAACTTCAGATAACTTCTCCCAATTTTGTTCACCTACAAATTTTAGATCAAACCTACCAAATAAAAAAACCAACCATCCAAAAGTAGACATTAATTAAAGTATACCTGAAGCTACGATCATCACCACCCTTATGAGTCCTCACAATATGCTCCAAGCTATATTTGGCCCGTCTAAAATCCCTCCTCCGGTTCGACAACAGCACGGCCGAGCACCCCATCCGAAAGAAACAATTCGGGAGGAGCATCGACCGGTTCCGGCCGGTGTACCAATTGAATGTGACCATCTCGGTGCTCACGACAACCGCGTAGCCACTCGGATTAGCCTGCAACATGTCCTGGGCCAAATCAAGCGCAATTATGCTGGCACTGCACCCCATCCCACCAAGGTTGTAGCTCAAGATATTGCCCCGCATCTTGTAGTGGTTTATGATCATGGCCGAGATCGACGGGGTCGGGTTGAATAGGCTGCAGTTGACTACGAGGACTCCAACGTCTTTGGGACGGAGGTTGCATTTGGAAAAGAGCTCGTCTAAGGCGCCGAAGATGACAGTTGCGGCTTCCGCTCGGCCTTCTTTCATCGTCGCGCAGTTGGTTGGGGACATCACGACTTGTGGGATGTAGGTCTCGTCGCCGATGCCTGAGGATTTTAGGATTCGGGCTTGGAATGCTAGGCTTGCCTCGTCGAATTTGCCTGATTTTCGCGCTTGCTCTATGAATTCTTCCTTTGATAACTGAAATACCGTTATAAAATTATAATGAATGTTTGATTACATGACGAACTTTAGTGTCTTCACACATCACATTCATATTAATAATATATTGTTTACTTCTATATCATATAAATACACTGTTCGAAATAGTCATGTCCTTACAATTCATGAAGTATAATACGAATTTATAAGGACATACTCCGGTAGATATTTTACGAGTAAGTTGTTAGATGCGGTGTTCAAGGTTTATTCGAGTTAGGACATATTATGGGCTCCTCTGATCGTCTCACAACTCACATGTACGCTTCGATACCATTAAATGTCATTTTCTTCTTCTTCTGAAAAAAACAGCATTAAATAACTTCAACAACCAACTACTGCCTGTTGACAATTACAAGCCCGGTCCACAACTTCTTCTACTTCTATCTACTTTTCTTTCATCCATTAAATGAACAAATCATGGTTAACTAAATCGATTCCTTTCTATTCTTTATAGCAAAAACTAAATTATATTATCAGTGATCAACCACAACGAGGTCACAGAAGAGTACTTATATACACATTATAGAGGTTAATTTAAGTTAATTTTCTGGGCATGATTTAAATGCAGAAAATGTTAAACCCAGAATTATCTAACCTTATTGTCTAGAAAAATGTTCTACTTAGTGCCCTACTATGGTTACGTAATTATGTGTTCTAATGACAAATCACCAAACACCATGATCACTTAAGACTCAAATTCTCATCTTCTCTCAAGGTTTAGTACTGTAAGCTTCATGTTGGTGAACATATTTTTGACTAAACCAACCACCACTACCTAAGTTTTGACTCCCTCGTACGGTTGCAAAAAACAGTAAGTGAAGTGCTGAACTAAGAGAGAGAATGTTGAAAACTCAAGTATATGTACATTTTTGTGATAGGCCTTTCTTCTTTGGGACAAATTTGAAGAAACTCATACAAATAATTTCTTCTTTGTGAAGATCTTTCTACCTACAACACAACTCCCGTCGACCGAAAGTCGAATATATCTTGGTTATTTTAAGATAAAAAACCTAACGACTATTAAATGACAGTCAAAGAAACAAAGCTAAAATAAGTAGAGTTGAATATTAGTTGATGTTACAGAAGTTATTTCAAATTAAAAGTTGGACAAGTCATCTAATTTAACATGAGAACGAACTATATGCACCAAACATTCTACAAGACTACAATTAAGACAGTTAATTAAGTTTAAGTGTCTACCTTAAGCTCATCGGAGGGCCGGTAGCAAGCGAAATCGAGCAAATAAATAGGCCTCGGCCTAGACAAAAAGTACACGACCACCGTAAAAACAATAACAGCGACCGACGCAGCCACGGTCTCAAGATCATACGTGGCCTCATCCCACAGCGTCCTCCACAACTCCTCCCCACTCAAGCTCCCAATCTCAGCGCTAAACACGAGGACCAGCACCGGCACGGTGGCCAAGTAAACGGCATGGTTGATGAGATAGTGGTAGCCGAGTCTTACGTACTTGAGGTTGACGGACTGGAGGAAGTCGGGGAGGCGGCGGCGGACGCGGACTGAGAAGGTGGGGGATCCGGCGTCGGGCCCGGAGGCCTCGACGCCGCGGTCCACGATCTCTGTGGATAGGAGGGTGTGTTCCGGGCGAGGAGAGGCCATGGTGGGGGTTAGGGTTGGGATTGGAGGGTGTATATATGGGAGGAGGAGGAGGAGGAGGGTGATGGTGGTGGTGGGTGGGATGAGTTAATATGGGAGCATGGTTTTGGTGGAACCTCCATGAAGTGTATTCATGGCGGTGGTTAATGTGGAGAGGGAAAAGGAACTGAAACATATATGGATGCCAACCTCATTTGGTTGCGTATACTTTTAGGTGACTGTTGTTGTTTGATGACTGAAGGAGCTAATCAAGCTAGTGAGATGTTTACGAGATTATTTGGATTCACTAGTATGATTTCAAACTATAATCAGTTGACTTTACTTTATATTTTTGCTATATTAGTTTATGTTTTTCATTTGTGTTCGTGTTACAATATTGACTATATGTATATCGTATTTCTACGTACGGTAGCTAACTTAACTAGTTAATGCAACATGTTTTGCTTTGTTGGGGTTGTTTTGTCGAAAATATGTCTCCTAACAAATGAAGAACAATCCAAGTACGATTGCACGCTATAAAATGAGAGAAAAATAAATGAACAATTATAAAATGACATAACAACCCTTCACTGCTATTTTCAATACATCATACTAATTGACATATTATAAGCTAGTATGTGATAAATAGTTTCCAATATTGCATGTCAATAACTCTAATAATTGTAACAACTTTGGTACATAAATTCAAAAAGGTCAAATGTAAAAAATTCACCTAAAAATTTAATGGTTGCACTTGACAATAAAAAAAGAAGTGTAAAAAAACTGTGTGATGAATAGTTTCAAATATATTTTAATAATAAACCAAACACTAAATAAAAACAAGGGTAGTAAACATGAGTCATCAAGTAAAAAAAACATTGGTAAGTATTATGTTAAAATGAGTAATGGTATTTTAGATATACAATTTTTCCTCAACTTTCTCCATTTCTATTCAACTTTGGAGAGAAAATTGAGAGACTAATTTGCATAGAAGACTTCTCTTCTCTTCTTTCCTTAAAATTGTATCCAAACAAGGGAAATCACACTTTCTCTCCATTTCTCTTTTTATCTCTCCATTTCTTTCTTATCCAAACACACCATAATACTCATATGATTTTAAAATGGTGAATTGAACCTTCTGAAGTTGATCGCGTATGAAATAATTGAGTCTGTTGTTCGTCGAAGTAGGGTCAAAGTTCTAAAAGAATAGCACAATTGAAAGTTTTGATTACAACACCATACCTGCATGTTACGAAAATATTAAAGGTTATTGATGATATTTAAAATTAGTTAAAGGATAATTGTGAATCTTCCTAAATATAATATTAAAGCAGCACCACATATAGCTAATTTTTTTCCTGAAAGCAAATAATTAATTAAAGTTAAGCATGTAGCCATCCAAGATGTTCAATGCATGCATGATATGCCCATACCTATGCAATTGGGTGAGTAATGGGATGGATCTAGTCATCTTGACACGCTTCACATTCCATGTCATCAATTCGTGTTATGACGGTCAATGATTTTAGTTAATCATCTGTAAATAGAATCAATGTGTTCATCCAACTAACGAACCCAAGTAAGTAAAAAACTGGAAAAGAAAGTTTTGTCCTTTGCAATATGTGGTACTAATTCTCACATGTATGTTGTCACGCCCCGAAACAGGTACGGAAGGCTAGCTAATCTTATTTAATTTCAAACAAAATTTCGACGTGACCTATTGTGAAAGTTGTTGGATTACTAAGTAAACATGTATATGATATTCATTCACATAGACTCAAACTCCTACGACTAGTAATGATTACAAGTATTCAAAATTTACGACTTAACTAGACACAACTATTTTTGTGTACATTCAAAAGGGTACCACCTCCGGTTGGATCACCTCCAATTTCGAGTCGTATCCCACCTCTCCCAAAGTGGGAGCTAATGTCGAGGAATTCTGGATCATCAAAAGGTAATAGTACTATTATGCTAAAAGATACACAAAAGGACTATGGTATGATTATTTCTGAATTCGCGCCATCACTCGCTAAGTAATTGGGGAAAAAAGAAAATTTGACTTTCTATTCTCTTAGAGACCCAACATTTGAAAAAAATTACACTTTGACATCATCTGAAAAATATGTTTATGTTTCCCGTTCTACCAAAATACTCCTGCTTAAATCGTGTGATCATTCCATTCCAATAATTCACTTTCTCCATCTTTCTCTCCCTCTTTTGGCCCTAAAAAATCTGGTCGTGAATAATTTTCCACACCCAAATGATTCGAATTTCGTTCGTCGTAAAACTTCCTCAAAAATAATGTGTTGAAAAAACACAATTTTTTTCTAAATGTAAATTATCAAGGTCATATCGTCCACATATTGAACACATTGAACCCATCAACTTTACAATTCTCTACATCTGAACGATTCAAATTCCATTTGTCATAAAACGTTTTCAAAAATCGTGTGGTGAAAAGTAGCATTTTTTCAAAAAAATATAAATTATCGATGTCATATTGCGCATATATCGAGCGCATCAAACTCATTGGTTTACAATTCTCCATATCCAAATGATTCGAATTATCCAAACGATTCGAATTCCATTCGTCATAAAACGTCCTAAAAAATTGTGGGATGAAAAAAAACTCAACATAAAGTTAAAACAAACTCAACAAACTGTTGTCGAGCCTTATCGAGCTCACATGCAAAAGAAATCAAGCATATCAAGCACAACATTCGTGTTCCTATCGAAGATCTATCAAGCACATTGAGCTTCGTTGGAAACATAGGATAACGGTCCGACTTCCATCGATTCAATCCACTCCACTCCACAAAATACTAAGTCTAATCATATCGAGCTCACATGCAAAAGTCATCGAGCCTATCAAGCATGACATTCGCGTTCCTATCAAACATCTATCGATCTCATCGAGCTTCATTGGAAAGTTGTTTAGTCGAGCGAGATCCTCGACCGACCCGTTAGAGTGGACATAAGGAGTTGATCAAATCCTCTACCTGAAATCACTTTCTGAACATGCACAAACAACATAGTGGTTGTTATTCGATGAGTTGTTATTCGATCAAGGTTCGACTACGACGGGGAAGGGTTGTGTGAAAGAGAAAGAGAGAGGGAAAAATGTATGATAGAGAGAAGTTTTGTTTTTATAAATGTAGGGGTATTTTTGGTAAAACGGGAAACATAAACATATTTTTCAGAGAATGTCAAAGTATAAACTTTTTTCAGAGATTGAGCCACTTAGAACATAAAAAGTTAAATTTTCCAGAAAAAACCAGAATATATGAGTAAAAAACTCAATAAGTAAACCCTACTATTATATAAAAAAATATATGTGCAAGTATAATGAAATGCAGATAACAAGGTATCCAAGTACGTCATGCCAATTTCCACATCCTCCAACTCATAGTCAACCATACTGACATTCACCAAACATACACTCACAATTGTACGAATGCAAATAATACTCCACTACAACTTTACAATTCATATTTCAATTCTATCGCATTCATTAGGAACTACGGTCACATATTATCCCTGTGACTGGGCCCAAATTAGACCTGTCAAAATCAGACACGACACGATAACACGACACGGACACGACACGATAATTTAGTGTATGGGTACAAGAACCTGGACACGAATACACGATAAGAATACACGACACGATACACGAACCCTTATCGGGTCGGGTTCGTGTATAAGGGTTCATACACGAAATATACGATAACATACACGATAAAGGTATCGTGTATATCGGGTATATAGGATACACGATAGACATGGTTGTACATGAGACACGATTACACGGTTGTACACGATTAAGTTACGATCGGACACGTTAGGGTACGATACACGGTAGACACGATGGACACGTTAGAATACGATACACGATAGAACCTGATCCGTATAACCTAATCCGATTAACTGACTAATACCAAAACCGATTAAACGTATAACACAATAACCCCACCCACCCAAAAATCGCGAAATCCGGAATCCCTAACCCTAACCCTTCTCTCGCCGCCGCTCATCCTTCAACCTTCCCTACGTTGATGTTTCTCACCGTCGACCCTCCACTTCCCAGCCTCTCCTCTCGCCACCGGACCTCCTCTCACTGCCGCCCTTCCACTCCCCACCACAACCCCTCATCTCGTCGTCGTCCCTCCACTTCTTCCTCTTGGTAAGATGTCGATTTGGGTGGTTTCGATTTGGTTTTCGTTGAAGTTCTTTGTTTCTTTGGTTTCAATCAATGGGTCTGAGAACTTAAATAGGTGGATTCAGATTTAGGAGCTTATTTGAGAATACTGAGCTTATACGAACTCTATTTCAGATATTCATATTTGCCCTTTAGTTTTGTAGCGTTCTTGATTTGAGAATACTGAGTTGATTTGAGAATACTGAGCTTATACTTATGTATTGTTTTTTAGATATTCACATTTGCCCTTTAGTTCTGTAGCGTTCTTGATTTGAGAATTCCGAGCTTATACGAACTCTATTTCAAAGAGTCTGTTCACATTTTAGTGCTTGATTCTGAAGTTAGTAGCAAATAAAGAAAAAAATCGTGGCATAAGACTTTAGTAACAGAGCCAAGTAACTAGGGCATAAGATGTCTCTTCTAAATTAAAAATAAGAAATCTTGGCATAAGATATCAACCGGGTTGGTCATGAGGTCTGGTTCTTTGTACTTAAGTTCTTGGAACTAAAATTCTGGAGATTAGTACATGAAATAAATGTGTTTCCAGCAAAGAAATCCTGATCCGTAAATCACATTGTTGTTGTTTCTATTTTTATTTTTATTTTCTTTTTTTATATTAAAAAATAACATGTATGCTTTTACTATAGAATAATATATCAATGTTTAGATTTACAATTTGGTGTTGGAATATCAAATTGTAAATGGACGTCAAACGTTTTAGGCCTTTTCGCTTATCCATTTTTTAAAGAATAAATGCTTCTTGTTATACTGGATAATTTGTCACATGGCTACAGAATATAAGTCGAAACGCAAGTTAAAGCATCAAATCTGTGACGAACAACTTGGGATATTCATTCATATTAGTACTCAACAAACCAAGGAGTAGATTTTGTATAGTTATGTAAACAAATCTGCCTGGCAGCCTGTGTTTAGTGGCTGGTTGTATAGAGTTCACAAGTTGCAAGCTAATAAAGGGTTTTCAATTAAATATAGGTATTCCATTAAATAAGTAAAAATATCAACATCACCTGAAATCATATTCAACTTCCCCAACCAATATGCTTCCGAAGTAAAACTTGTTTTCCACACAAGTACAAAATTACTACCACTAAGGAATCCAACGTTGCACTCGTAAGCATCAAATTACTAATACATGTATTTATTTCTGTTGTTTTCCTGATATTAGCTTCAAGAGTCAAGAATTGAGATGGACATACACAATCAAGCTGAAGTTGATGATATGGTATGCACTCTTTCTTTATTATGCAGCTTCCGATAGTGATTCCGATGATGATTTCAATAGTTAGATTTTTGTGTGATTTATTGATTGATTTTAATTCCGTTGTTGTTTATAGTTCCACTAGTGCAGAATTGGCTTTACTCGTCGCCCAATAGACGTCGGCCGTTACAACAGCCGACGTCTAGTAGGGGGAGGACAGAATAGACGTCGGCTGAAATGGAAGCCGACGTCTATGTGACACTATAGACGTCGGGTTTTGGAATAACACGTGTAGCCGACGTCTATAGTGTATAGACGTCGACCTTTAGACGTCGGTGTTTTAGTACCTTGTGAATCCGACGTCTATAGGGTATAGACGTCGGACTATAGACGTCGGACTTAATGTAAGACCGACGTCTATAGTCTATCCACATAGACGTCGAGGTATAGACGTCGGTGTTATGGAATATCCGACGTATATATGTCTTAAAGAAATCGGACAGACGCGTTTTTTTTCATTCTTTTCAGTCGAAACCCACCCAAACCCTAGCCGTCCCGCGACCGAACTCTCCTCCGCGACCATCCTCCGACCGATCCGCACCGTCTCCGACACCGCAGCGAGCTCCCAAGTGCTCCTCCACTTCTCCGGCCCTCTTCTCCTTCTTCCTCCGTCTTCCTCCGTCTCTCTCCACATGTAGGTTTTAAGTTCGTTTTTTCTTGTTTTAAGTTCATCTTTCTCCACATATGCTCTCTAACTTAGCCTCCTCCGCATGTAGCTTCATCGTGTCGTTTACAGCCGTCTACTCCGCGACGTCTTCGGGAAACACAAAGAGCACCTCCGGCAATACAACTTTTCCCTCCTCTGGTTCGTCCTAAATTTTAGATTCTTAATTTAGGATTAGTTTAGACCAAGAATCCAACGCCAAATTAGGGTTAGTGCAAATATTGGTTAGATATCGATTCAATGTGGATGTACACTCTTGACATGTAGACGTGATAAACAACTTCTTCTCGGAGTTTTTTTGCATGTGTGTTATGTGTTGATATTTGATAAACATATTCATTGGATTGATTTAGTTTGGATTGAGTTGGGTTGGTTGGATGATTTAACCAAACTTTGTTTTCATTGGATTGATTTGGTTTGGATTATGTTATGAATTTGGTTTGGATTGAGTAGAGAAATACATAATGTGAATGTGATTAGATAACTAGATATTAGGATTTGAATAAAATTTAAGTGGATAACTAGATGTGAATGTGATTAGATACCTAGATATTAGGATTTTCTTGTTGATTTCAGGATTTGAAGAATTTTACATATTAAATTTTAAGTGGAGGTTCTGCCAAAATTTCAATAAAATTTTATTCCCAATTATTATTAATAACATGATAGTTTGTGTTTCAAATGTTTTTCTGTCAATTCATGTAATTAGTTTTAATACTTGATTTTAATATTTTAAATGTTTATTGCCTTAATTTATTGAATTTTTAATATTATGATAATAACTCATTGCCCCCCTTAAACAACTTGGCCTTTAATAACCCAAAGCAAAAGATTAGACAATATTTGTTAAGTCATTCATCATATAGGATTTGCATGCATTGTATTTTCTATTATTTACGCTTTCTGTCGTAGATTGCTGGCGTAAGGTACGTACTATCTTTCACTCATCATTCATTAGAAAGCACGCATTAGTTAGTAGGACTTGCATTGTAACAAGAGTGAGGTGAGTGTTTGTTTGGTGTGTTGTTTGTTAGATTAAGGTATGAAAAACACTTAGGGGGCAGTCACCTATAGGAGATGAGGTGGGGGATTTCATCACCCTTTCCTTGGCCCAAAAACCACTTAATAAAAGAGCCTTAATAAAATCAATTAGACGTTGGCCCCTAGGATTTTCGGACGCATTAAGGAGAGGAAACCGTTTAAGACCGTTATGGCCTGAATGTCGTTGCCCATCTAGTCTCCCTGAGATTTTAGGAACCTCCGGGTTCTTGATTTCCTATAGATTAGTGGTCCTCTATGTTTAAGACCCTTTCGGCCTGAACGTCGTTGCCCATCTAGTCTCCCTGAGATATTAGGGACCTCCGGGTTCTTGATTTCCTACAGACTAGTGGTCCTCGGTGGGACCTCGAAGTTAGGCGTCGTCTATTACTAAGGACCTATAGTGGACTTTAGGTTTGTTTTGGCCTTGATTGTTTAGTTAGATTTCTAACCTTCCTTATTCCACGCTAGATTAAGGACTTCATCTCTTCTCCTCTGAGTCATTCTTTTCTCATCTTAATGTCTCCGAATCTTCTCATCTACGTACACATTCTTTTAAATTGAAATTTTATTTATGTTCTGCAATAATAACTATCATTTTTGCCTCTGTTTAGATTGAAATGAATCGAGAGTGGATAGTTTCAAACAGATTGAGTGATGAATATGAGAACGGAGTGAATATGTTCTTAGAGGTTGCCAAAAAACATTCTAAGAAAATGAAAGACAGCGACATGGCGTATTGTCCGTGCAATAAGTGTCATAATATGTCAGTGTTGACTTTTCGGAAAATGAAAGATCATTTGTTTGAGAAAGGTTTCGACCCAAATTACAGACGGTGGATATGGCACGGCGAAAATGAATCATGTAGTCGTTCCAAGAATGATGGAGAAGATGTTAGTGTGGAAGATCACTTAGAGGAAATGGTTCAGGATATGGCTGAAAAGTTTTCGTCCAACCCCGATTTACTTGGTAATTTGTTGAGTGACAATGAGAAGCCGTTGTATAAGAATTGTACCAAATTCACTAGATTGTCAGCGGTGTTGAAGTTGTACAATTTAAAAGCTGGAAATGGTTGGTCCGATGTGAGTTTCACATCAATGTTGAAGTTAGTGAAAGAGATGCTTCCAGATGACAATGAGTTGCCAGATAGAACTTATGATGCAAAGAAAGTGTTGTGCCCTATGGGAATGGAATATAGGAAGATACACGCATGCCCGAACGATTGTATATTGTATAGGGGTGAGTTTGAAAACTTACATTCTTGTCCCAGGTGTAATGTGTCAAGATACAAAATGAAACGTAGTGGACCAAACCACAATGAAGAGGCTGATGAGATGAAAATCAAAGGACCTCCTGCTAAGATTTTGTGGTATCTTCCGATAATACCAAGGCTTAAACGTTTGTTTGCGGGTAAAGAAGATTCCAAGAACATGACATGGCATGCTGATCGTGAGAAACCAAATGATCAGTTGCTACGTCACCCTGCAGATTCACCTCAGTGGAAAAAAATAAATGTCGACTTTCCTGTGTTTGGTGAAGAATCGAGGAATGTACGACTTGGGCTCTGTACTGACGGAATGAATCCTTTTGGTAGTTTGAGTAGCATTCACAGTTCTTGGCCCGTTCTGCTTGTAATTTACAATCTGCCCCCGTGGTTATGCATGAAACGCAAATATATCATGTTGTCCTTAATGATTTCTGGTCCGAAACAACCTGGAAACGACATCGATGTGTATTTAAGACCTTTAATTGATGACCTAAAAAAATTGTGGGGTGACGGAGAGTCAGTTTTTGATTCTTATCGTCAGGAGTCGTTCGTAATGCGGGCAATGATATTTTGCACGATTAATGACTTTCCAGCTTATGGTAATCTGTCTGGATATTCAGTTAAAGGTCATAAAGCTTGTCCAATTTGCGAGGAAAATACATGTTCTTTGCAACTAGTTAATGGTTCTAAGACTGTCTATCTCGGTCATCGGAGATTTTTGCCGAACTCTCATCCTTATCGTAGGTTGAAGAAAGCATTTAACGGAAAACAGGAGTTTCAGAATTCGCCAGTTGAAATCAGCGTCGAAAAGGTGTATGAACGTGTAAGGAACATTGAATGTGAATTTGGAAAACCGTACAAACGAGCAAACGACAAAAGTAGTTGGAAAAAAAGATCAATATTTTTTGATCTCCCTTACTGGAAAACTTTAGAAGTTAGACATTGTATTGATGTGATGCACGTAGAGAAAAATGTTTGTGATAGTCTTGTTGGCACTCTGTTGAACATACCTGGTAAAACCAAAGATGGATATAATGCAAGACTTGATCTTGTTGATATTGGTATACGAGCAATGTTGGCACCAGAGAAGAAAGGAGATCGGAATTACTTACCTCCAGCTAGTTATACATTGTCTAGAAAGGAGAAAAAAATTCTCTGTCAGTGTTTGCACGATGTAAGGGTTCCACAAGGTTATTCTTCAAATATCAGTAATCTTGTTGTTATGAAGGATTTGAAACTTGTGGGGATGAAGTCTCACGATTGTCATACTTTAATGCAGCAGTTGTTACCTGTAGCACTGAGATCCATATTACCGAAAGATGTTAGACAAGCAATAATAAAGTTGTGTTCGTTTTTCAATAAGATTTGCAGTAAGGTGGTCGATCCTGTGCAGTTAGACAAGTTACAGAATGAAATTGTGGTCACATTATGTCAGTTGGAGATGTTCTTTCCCCCGGCTTTTTTCGACATTATGATTCATCTTGTTATTCATTTGGTTAGAGAAGTTAAATTGTGCGGACCAGTTTTCTTAAGGTGGATGTATCCTTTTGAGCGTTATATGAAAGTGTTGAAAGGTTATTGCAAAAATCGTCAAAGACCAGATGCTAGTATTGTTGAAGGATACATAGCTGAGGAGGTTATCGAGTTTTGCACTGGATACCTAGCAAACACCAAAACTGTTGGACTTCCGAAGAATCGTCATGATAATCGTGTCGATGGTAAAGGGACACGGGGGATGAAAATGTTAAATCCAAATGGCGATGACTTAATGACAGCATATTTTTATGTGTTGTGCAATTCGAATGAAGTTCAACCATACCTAAATGAACACATGAAGTTTCTAAAGGAAAGAAATCCTTTGTGGAGTGATCAACAAGTAATTAATAGTCACAATAAGAATTTCATCTCTTGGTTCAAAAATCTAGCATACAAGCGTGATGTTTCTGAGACAATACAGTGGTTGGCTTACGGTCCGCATTCTGTTGTTATAAGTTACAGTGGTTATGATATCAATGGATATTCTTTCTACACAGTTTGTGAAGATGCGAAAAGTGCTGTTCAGAATAGTGGCGTCACCTTAATAGCAGAGTCTTTGCATGTGTCTAGTTCTAAAGACAAGAATCCTGTATACGCCGACATGTCCTATTACGGTGTAATTGAAGATATATGGGAGCTAGACTTTGTTAAATTCAAAGTACCTATATTTAGATGCAAGTGGGCTGATAATAAAACAGGAGTTCGAGTGGATGACTATGGCTTCACTTTAATAGATTTTTCAAAACAAGGGTATAAAGGAGAACCTTTTATTCTAGCTTCCCAAGCGAAACAAGTCTTCTATGTGGCTGATTCGTGTGATAAGAAATGGGCAGTAATTTTGGAAGGGAAGAAAAAAATTGTATCAGATGATAGTCTGATCGAGTATGAAGAAACACCACCTTTCTCTAAGCAAGCACCTGAATTGAACTCAGTAGATGAAGAAATAAATGTTGAGACTTGTATGTTTAGAGATGACCACGGTGAAGGTATATGGATTGAAAATCCATTAAGGAAAAAAAACAGTAAAGGTGCAAATTTTCTGTTGTAACACATTGTAATAGACATTTAATCCACATGTCTTTACCTTATTTAATTACTTGAATTTATATTTTATAGTATAATGGCTCCGAAAAAGAAACCCACTTCCTCCGAGTCTGAAGGTTCGAAGACATACAGTACACGAGGTCCTTGTCTCATGAAAGAATTCGTGGGCAGAAGAACTAGAGACGGTAGAATTCCAATCCAGTTTGATGACCGTCTTGAGCCCTTAGGCATGTTGTCTGATAATTGGAAAAGTTTTCTGGGTAGCTTAGCGAGGGCCAAAGTTGACATTTGTTTATCCAGTTGGGCTGATGTAGATGAGAAGTTGAAGGACACAATATGGGATAATGTGCAGGTAATGGTTCCATTATAGATTTCTATAGTTTTAGTTGAACTTTTGATATATATAAAGTTAACGTGTTGTAGGAATCTTTTGAGTTCCAATCCACTGACAAGTTGAAGAAGAAGTGGATGACATACATGTCAGTTCGTTGGAGGGATTTCAAAACAAATTTAACGAACAAGTACATATTCGGAGACTACCAGGATAGAAATCCATGCGATGTCTATAACTTTATCACTCCGAATCAATGGGAGCTATTCAGAAAATCCAGAGATAGCCCGGAGTTTGAGGTATACTGAGTTTAATTTATAATATAGTAACTGAGTTTCAAAACAAACTTGTTAGTTATTGATTTTAGTGACAATCTAATAAACTTGATTTTAGGCCATCCGAGCAAAAAACCAAAAGATTAGATCTTCTAACAAGTATACCCATCGTATGTCTCGAGCGGGGTACCACAAGTTGGAAGCACAAATGATGGCTGAAAAAATTGCTCAGAAGAGACAGGAGGCAATTGACTTCGGTATGAGTGAGGAGCAAGCAAGTAACCTATCTCCTCCTTCTCCCATAGCTCGTTGTGATTCTTGGAAGAGAGCGAGAGTAAACTCCAGAGGGGAGTACGTCACAGACGAGTCGCAAGCTATCGGCTCGAAGATAGTAAGTTGCATCATTTATATATATGTTATTAATTCAGAATCATTAATTTTATATTGCTCAAATTATAGTAAATATTGTTTTAAACTTAGGACTCTCTGAAGTTGAGAGAATCTCAAGGCGAATTTGCTTCCGATGGTCGGAATGATATTCTACGCGAGGCCTTGGGAAACGACGAACACCCCGGTCGTGTGCGAGGGGTAGGGAGTAGAGTTGGACTTCGACAATATTTTGGGAAGACTCAACGGTCTACTTCGACGACTGGTCATACCAAATGCCAGCAGGAGATTGCAGATTTGAAGAAGTCTTTGCAGCTTCTTTCGGAGAGATTGGATCGTGCTTTGCCTACTTCTCCTACCCGTCGTAAGACCGGTTCTTCCACGGAGACTACTCCAGTTCCGCCAGTGTTCCACCATCATCGACATGATGATTTCGTGTCTCATTCTCGAGAATTGGCCCTCGTCGACGGTCCCTCGTTTGGAAAGTTCGTGGATGGATCTAGATGTGCTTTATTTGTCGAAGACCCTGATCGAAGATTGGTGGGACACGGGAAAGTTTATAACATCTCTAGACACCACTTCACAGAGGTAGGAGAGGGAGAATTGAAGGTTGCAGTTGAGAGTTGCTTAGATCCTGGTGTTTTTGTGCCATTTCCGGAAGAAGAGATTGTTACTCTCGGCGATGCTATCGGTGGGTTCGTGCGTTGGCATAGTTATTTAGTAGAGCTAAACGACAAACATGAGGTATAGTTTAACTTTGAAAGACTTTAAACTTCAATTTTGTTAACAATTGTATTTTAACGGTTCTATACATCTTTGTAAGGTGTCAAGCCCCCGGAGCAAAGGGTCAAACAACCAATCTCCGATCAACATTAATTCGCTTCCAAGTAGGTGCAAAATGTTGTATCAATGTATGGTAGGTAGGGAGGCACAATCGTTAAGTACCTTGGAGTTGGAGGGGGATAAAGGGTTGCCTCCGGCTTTGTACGTCACCAAAGAGGATATCATGCAGTTCATGGCGATGGATTCGTTGTGTATCATGATTATCGACGTGCAAGTGAAGTAAGTGTTCTTTTGTATACAATGAAAAGTATTGAATAATTTTATCAAAACTGTAATAAATTATAATTTTTATACTTGTAGACATCTTTACGACGCCAGAAGGTCAATCTTTCCCGAGGATCAAGTATTTGGATTTATCAGTCCATCTACATATATATACGGGAATGACGATAAATCGGGTCAACTAGGGACATTCTTTAAAGAAGAAGACAAGAAATATTATCTGCTCCCTTATCATGAGAGGTAAACTTTGTAATTCAAAGTGAAATTTTATTTTGTAATAAACTTCTAATTATATATATAACACAGGGCTCATTGGATGCTTGTCGTTGTATGCCCAACGACTAATTCGGCATATTGGTTTGATCCGTTGGGGTCGAATAAACCAAGGGACTCAATAAAGAAACTTCTAAATATGTAAGTTCGTTTAGTCGTGAATAAAGTAATTCGTGGATTTTTATTAGTATTATTGATTGATATTTTAACTTGTGCTACTCAGGGCAATTAAGGTTTACAGAGCTTTAGGTGGTAGGAGAACAACCACAAAATCAGGAATAACATGGCATGGAATGAGAGTACGTTCTATCCCATTTTTGTTAATTAAGTTAGGAACAAATATTTAGCGAATTCCTATGTTTGTAGTACCGGAAGCAGGTTGGAAATACGGAATGCGGTTACTACGTGATGAGATACATGGAGGAAATCCTCGATGTGGCAACTCAAGACGTATGTCTAACCGAGGTAATGTAGATTGTTATTCAATTGTATATTCAATTGTAGTTTCAATATTTAGTTATTAATATTCAACACACTTGTAATTTTTTGATAGGTTTTCCCAAAAAGTAGTGATCCATTCTCGCAACAAGAGCTCGATGAAACTCGCGACCGATGGGCTCGCTATTTCATCAGAAACATGCTGACGAACTAAGAGGTTCTACTGCCAATTGTATTTTTTGTAATTTAGTTAACAAGTGCACTTGTATTACAAACCTACACTTTATGCCTTAATATAATCGCCTTAATTTTAGAATAAATATTGCAAGTGTGTTGAATGTCAATTGTGTGGTTGTATTTTTGTGTTTGTGCATGTATGCTTGTGGATGTATGTGGATGTATGCTTGTGAGTCAATTGTATGGATGCTTGTGGATGTATGTGGATGTATGCTTGTGAATGTCAATTGTATGTGGGATGTATATGGATGTATGTGGATGAAATTTATAGGTGAACGAATTTGGTGCAGTTGTGTATGTACACGACGACGATGACTAAAAACAATTTCGTCGGATCCTATTTATTTTTTTTTGTCCAGGTTTGGGAATAGACGTCGGCTGTTTATATAAGCCGACGTCTAATCCTCTGAAGAAAAGCATAGACGTCGGGTTACATAGAAAGCCGACGTCTATCCCTAAAGTATAGGCGTCGTATATTATTGACCCGACGTCTATCCCTAAAGTATAGGCGTCGTATGTTTATTAACCGACGTCTATACATTAAAGAATACACGTCGGGGTCTAATCATAGCCGACGTCTATTCGTTAGGTATAGACGTCGGCTATACGATGGCCGACGTCTATGTATAGACGACGCACACATATACGTCGGATGGGGGTGTGCTTTTATCCGACGTGTATAGGCCCTTATATCCGACGAATATTCCCTTTTCTGTAGTAGTGTTCTTTGTCTTAGGTAGCATGAATTCAGTCTTACATGCCCTCACCACACAATGCGGTTACTCTTTCCGAGAAGCTTTTTAAGTTGTTGTGCGAATGGAAACTGGAGACAAAAGTATTTTCCATGACTTTGGATAATGCATTTGTGAATGATTCATATGTCAACCAGTTGAAATCTAAGCTGAGTTTGCAAAATGCTCTCTTGTTTAAGGGTGAGTTCTTCCATATCCGTTGTTGTGCACACATCTTGAATCTCATAGTGCAGGATGGTTTGAAAGAGGTTGATGTATCAGTGGTAAAAGTTCTAGAAAGTGTGAAATACATTAAAGGTTCTCAAGGAAGAAGACAAAAGTTCTTGGAATGTATTGAGCAAGTCAAAGAAGAAAGGTTTTCGACAAGATAATCCTACTCGTTGGAATTCTACTTACTTAATGTTGGAGAGTGCTCTTTATTTTCGTAGGGTTTTTC
This sequence comes from Triglochin maritima, assembly GCA_963682175.1. Taxonomy (NCBI): domain Eukaryota; kingdom Viridiplantae; phylum Streptophyta; class Magnoliopsida; order Alismatales; family Juncaginaceae; genus Triglochin; species Triglochin maritima. Next base: position 10,781,988 of record OY821774.1, on the reverse strand, counting down.
TTCATTTGGAGTTAAGTGATTCTAACTACAAGCATGCACTTTCAGAAGAAGATTGGGAAAATGTTGAACAGCTTTGCAAGTTTCTTCAGGTGTTTTATGATGTCACAAAATTGTTCTCTGGCTCAAAGTATCCCACAGCAAACGTGTACTTCCCACAAGTTTTTATTGTGCAACACACCTTATGTGCTTCGTTAGAGGACCCGAATACGCTAACTAAAGCAATGGCAACTCTGATGAAAATAAAGTTTGATAAATATTGGTCAGATTATTGTACAATTCTTGCCATTGCAGTTGTTTTTGATCCTCGATACAAGATGGAATTCATGGAGTTTTGCTATGATAGGTTGTATGTGTTGGATCGTGTGGGTTATGGTTCCACAATACTAATCACAATTAATCATAATTACCTACTTGTTTGATCTATCAAAAATATGCAGCGGAATTAAACTAACAAACAAGCAAGTAAAGAATAGAAATGCAAACCATCAATGGAACACGAGGGTTTTTATAGAGTTTCGTCACCCCACCTGGGTCCTAGTCCTCTCTTGCAAGCTCCGCTCGGATCACTGAACTCCGCTCATGACTTCACTAACCACTCCCCATTCCGGGACTGGAGAGAACAACCCTCCCCGAGCTTGGATCCTCCTCTCACAATCCGAGAAGGATGCTTCAGGCTTTCACTGAAACCTTTACTCTTCTTTGACAACAACAAACTTGAGTGGGACAATCACTCTCTAAACTTGAGAATGATTAGAATTGATCTTTAGTGTGGAAATTTGAGGCTTGGAGTGTTTGGAATGATCTCTCTAATGTAGGAGTCAAATATGTGTGGGAGAGTTGTGTTAAAATGTGTTTAACAACTCTTTATATAGGCATTAGAGAGAATAGATCCGTTGGGGTTGATTGGGTGAGTGTTGGTGTAGGATACACAAAACAGAAACTCGCAGGACCCAATTCTGAGTTAATTCGGTCGACTGGATCGGGATGAACGGTCGACCGTTTGGCAGTTTTGAACTCAATTCGGTCGACCGGTTAGGTAACGGTCGACCGCCCAATGCTAAGACTCAGGTACACTTAAGTGATAGGTCGAACACCGAATAGGGTTCAGTCGACCGATTTGCACCATGCACTTTGGGGTTGACAAACAATGATCTATTCGGTCGACCGAGCTAAGGTCCAGCGGTCGACCGATTTCGTCCAGGAGATTTGGGTTTGTCAAGAGACGGACATTCGGTCGACCGAACAATGTCCTCGGTCGACCGATACGTGAAAGAGTATATGGGGTATTTTTGGTTAATAAGAATACGACTGTTGGGTATAATACGACAAAACAAACGGTGGGAAAAATAAGTTCATACGGTCGACCGAAAGTGTATACACGGTCGACCGAAACCGGTCACTGAAAACACAAACAGGATAATTGATCCTCCGGTCGACCGAACGGTCTATGTCGGTCGACCAAAAGTGGGCAGACAGTTTGGGTTCAGGTTTAGTGTTTTTGGTCTAAGTTTTGGTGATCTATTGAGTCCAAATAATGTGAAATTTCGTGTGTGACTTCTATAAGGAACCTAGTGTGTGTTTGAGTTGATTTTAGCTCAAGTATGCTCAATTTACACAAGTTCCTAAGACTCAAAGAAAATACAAAATACATGTCTTCAAAAGAGCTTGATTACATGTCTTGACTTGATTTTCCTTTCTTCCTTGAGTCTTGATCACTTATAGATATTAGCACAAAGCAATATATATGCAATGCAATATGTGTGCTACTCTACATGATCATAATTAAGATTAGATTGATTAAATCATCAAAACATAGATTAATGCCAAAAAGGCAACAGTATGGTCCCAAATCTTCTCAATTTGAACAACTCGAGCTTAAGTTGAAGTCACTCTTTGGGGTCTACAAGGACATTGTTCCTACACATCCTATTAGTAAAGCATCAACTTCAACACGTTTCACACCGAAGCCTCGAAGTATTGCAGCTGCAGTGTTAAGTGTAATGATCTTTCGACCTAGTATTTGTATTTACCTTAACTCATTTATTTACTTTTATATTTTTCTGAATATGTAGGAATTTGATGCAAAAAAAGATGCAGAATTCCACTCATTCTTGGAAAAATCAGAATTTGATAGGTACTTGGAGGAGAAGAGACTTGATAGGCAAATTGATCTTGACAGTCTTGCATATTGGAAATCTACTCAGTATAGATTTCCAAATCTTGCTCTTATGGCTAGAGATATATTGTCTATTCATGTATCTACAGTTGCTTCCGAATCTGTTTTTAGCATTGCAGGGAAAGTCATAGATGAAGAACGAAGCTCTTTGTCACATGAATCTATTGAAAGTCTACTTTGTTCAAAAGATTGGGCGTCAAATGAAACATGTAAATTAAATAGATCGTTTACTTTCAAAATCATCATAATACTTAACATTGCTTCAATTTTAAATGGTTGTATGGTTCAACTTGTACGAATTGTGGGAGCACGACATCACTAAACGACCTTACAGAGGATATTGTAGGGCCCAAAATCAATGAGAACTTAGTGCGAAATGAGTCGATTATATTACAAGGTTCAACTAGCACCCCTACTCCTACATCAAGATCTGAAGGTACTTTAACCATTTTCAATTATTGTTTTGAAATATGAAAATATACAAGCATTGATGCTTATGTCTTGTTTACTTTTTTAGATCCTTCATCAAGTAATGTTGGGAATACGTAGAGGTTAGAGAATAACATATGAAGCTACTTACGGTATGGAAGACATGAAGAAACAAAGTTGGAAGTAGGAGTGTTGGAAGGAAAATGAACTTGAAGTCTTGAACTATTATGTTTTTCGTGTATATTATTAGACCATTATTTCTTGTGAAACTATTTATCTGAAGCTTTGAACTAGAGTAAACTAGTATTATACTATAATGTCATTGTATTTGTTTGGTTTATTTGGTATTTTCCAGAAATTCTACAGTTTCATGTTTATCGTGTAATCGTGTCTTTATCGTGTCTATTATTATATACAGGTATCATCATGGTTATTCGTGTATACATATATTATTGTGTATGTATGTACTTATCGTGTATACAGGTACTACTCGTGCTCATTCGGGTATTATCATGTATCGTGTTACACGACCTGATTAGAATTCGTGTACAAATCGTGTCGTGTCCGTGTATACACGACAATTACCGTGTCGTGTCTGTGTCCGGGTTCGTGCACACGATTTCTTATTGTGTCGGGTTCATGTATACCCAATACCTGTTAGCATCCGACCATACACGACACGATAAGACACGTACACGACCCGATTGACAGGCCTAGCCCAAATGCTACGATTAACCCCAGTAGCGCGGGTCCAAATATTACATAACTAGGCTAGTCCATAACCACATATCATGTGTAATATGATGTGGGGGGTATTTGATTAGTAGCATATCATGTGTAATATTGATGGTGTATTTTTTTTAATTTGGCCCTCTACTAGTGCTACTCGAGTATGTTTACAAATATATCAGGAATAAAGATAACTAGACTAGAATAAAGGATTATGTACCAAATAGAAAGCCAATTGGACTCTAATCACGCTGGAAATGATGCAGGTACTTAAAAAGTCTCTTCACGAGTCTAGAGAAGTTCAAATTACGTCGAATTGGTATCTCAAATCGATCAACTTGACGAGAGGAATCAAAATCTACACCTAAATTTCCAATATATGTAACACGTTAGGACGGATTCACACAATAGTGATGAAAAATGTGAGAAATCATCTTGATTGTTGGATAGAGTTCATCAAGAAAAATCTAGTACCCTAATCCTATATAAGGAGAGGGTAAACTCCATTCCACCTCTCTCTCTCTCTTCTATTTCCCTTCTCTTCTATTTTCTTTTTTCCACCATTAGAGTAGTTTAGAATAGGTTAGGAGCAAATTTAATGTTCAACCTTTGAATTTCTCTTTTGTATTGTTGCAACCATTATTTGGTAAGTATCTTCACTCACTTTCTTCTCTACAACTTCTCATGTTAATGTGTGGCTAAACCACCTCTTATGAGGTGGGGATGATGGTAGAATAGGTTAATGGTGGTTGTGTGTTGTTGTTTTTACATTGAATGTGGTGGTTAAGACTCTAACGTGTAGATTTACTTTTTTAAAGTACATGCTCATTACGTGTTTAATGAGATGTCATTTCTTAAATGGTTTCACGCTTCATGCTCATATCTAAGTACATTGCCTTAAATGTTGTTTAGAATACATGTTTGACCTTAAGAATGAATTAAGTGAATGTTTGATAGATATTTGTCATAATCTTTAGACACCTTTCATGATTCGATCAGTAACTTGAAATTAGATGTTAATGTTTGATGAATGTTTGCCATAATCTTTAGACACATTCCATGCTTTCATGACACTAATGACACCACTTATGTTTCATGTCAACTACACACATAATTTTAATCTATGCCTAATCCATAGCCCTCATATTCTAAGTGTAAGCTAGGTTGCATTTAGTTAATTGTAGTGTAGTGTAGATTATGATAAATCATTTCTCTTCTCCATCCTTTTTGCCGATTCGATTACAGAATTAGTTGTGAACCGAACAATCACGATTCCTGTGGATCGACCCGTACTTGCTGCATCTTCACCGACGTCATGCACCTGACGTCCTTGTCTTAGACAAATCACAATCAGTTTTTTTTGAAAAAATTCAATGTGTTTTGTTATGTAACAGAACAAGTGCCACATAAGTGTCAGTTTTTTTCATTTACCAATCTCTAAGTTAGCATAAACTTTTAGGCATAAATGTTTAAGATAGTACACTTATGTCATAATAGTCCACAAATTTTTTTTCCAGGCGATGTGAGACTATATTCTAGGTACAACTTATCCCACTTGATTGCATGATCTTATGTCTTCGTGACAGTCGTGCATGGATCGTTTCTTCCATCCACATTTGTGGCTGATTTATCCACTCAGTTCAACCTTGTTTTTTTGCTTTTATTGAAATTTGGAGAACCCATTTAATAACCAAAAATACCATAAAACAACGTTTAATAAATTCCCAAATAAAGAAAATGTTATGATCAATAACCTTCTAATCCAGGTTTAAAGGTCTAAAATGGGTGAATGGACCACCTAATGCAGTTTTAATGTTACCCATCCGATTCTAAACCTATGTGATCAATCCAATGCAGAAGCTAAATAAAAACTCACATAATATAAAGAAGAAGACAGATTGCAAACCACACAAACATCAGACGTATGAATGTTTGCCACATTCTAGTCTTTTGCACGAGCCCCACACAATTCTTGAGCCGAACTTGTATAGTTTCTATTAGATATCCATTCCAGACCGAGATCAAGCTTTAACACCATAAGCTAACATTCATGCTTGCCTAACTTGAATTATCTTAAATCCTCTCTCACAACCTAAGAGGTAGCTTCACTCGAAGTCAGTTACAACACTTGATTCTTGATTTGGAGTTGAAGCACACAATTCTAGAATCACACTCTAACTTGACACACTTGATTTGGGTTTAGAATTACGCACACAAAAGTGGAATTTGAGTTTTGAGTGGTACTGTATGAGAAAAAGAGTATGAAAGGATGTAGTTTGGAGTTGTAGCACTTAAGTACTTGTGTAGTCTCTTGGTAACTGAGTTCAAATGAGTGTAAGAACTCATATTTATAGACTCTCTATGCCTTATAGTCGTTGGAAAAAGTTTCCGGGTGATTTGTCAAGTTGGAAGTAGAAAAAAAAGTTTAATTCAACAAATAACAAAAGTCATACGATTTAAACCAATCTTCATCGTCCTATATGTTCGTGGTATGGTAGCATCGAGCGACTTATTAGGGGACAAGTCATTCAAATTCAAGACAGTGAAGCTTTGTATTTACTGGAACATAGAATCTGATGGCTCAAAGAAGACTGAATTGTTCCAAATAAATGTATTTGTAGAAGACAAATGTGAATATACACTACAAAAATACAGGGATACACTGACAGTAGGTATACATTGGTGCATATCACCTTCGATTGGTGGACCAAAACACCGACGAATAGAGAATCGTCGGTGTTACTTGCGTCGGTGTATATCTACTTATACGGATATACCGACGACAACACCCCGTTGGTGTTACTTTTGGCGTGAAAATTTCCACAATTTTTTTTCAACTACTTTTGTAGTATCGTAGAACATCGACGTCCTACTCAATATGTCGGTGTATGTTACTATACACCAACGGATGGTACTCCGACGGATGTGTTTCCGTCAGTGAAACCTATATTTCTAGTAAAAATAGTTGTTGGGATAAGGTGAAATCTAACTCAAAATAATTATTATATTTGGTATAAACTTTTAATTTAATGACTACAATCGAAAGACTTAAGGACTTATTCCATAGACACGACCCGACAAATTTTCGTGTACTGTAAAACAAACCGTGACACGGAAAAGCAATCTTTTTTTCAAAGTTTCCACAATGGACTCAAAAACATATTCCTTGGATCTTACTCCAAATGCTAAAGACCAGCAGCCAACTGGTTGGGAAGGTATTGGGATAGTAGTCTAAAACATGTTAAAAAGCAAAGCTAGGCGATGTGGGACTAAAGTTTCAGGACACAAGACACGAAAAACACATCTATCTATTATAAGGAACATCCAACATACAGAGAAATGAAGTTTGGCTTAGCGGTTAGGTGCTGGTTTTTTCCGTTTTTCGGTGGAGGTTCGAATCACCCTAGGGATTCTTTTTCCATTTTTTAAATTTCTAAAAAAAACGGGCACAACGTAGTTCGAACTTGGGGCTGCATGCCATTCCAATGGCGTCTCAACCAATGCACCAACGGAAAGTTTCTGCTTTGTGTTAGGTTTCATATACTTAGTATTATTCGTGTACTTTTCAGGTACACGAATCAGATACACGAAAACGACACGAAAAAAATTCCGTGTACCCAGGACACGAACAAGACACAAAACACGAAATCAGTAAACCCAAACACGGAATTTTCGTGTCGTGTTATTGTGTTTTGTGTCAAATTGTCAGACCTACTTGTAAATCAGACGACTTAGGAACACACACGGTGCATGGGTGTGGAAAGGAACAAACTCCCATGTGAGAACACAACCTAAAGGCTAGCTCATGGGTGACAGAGAGGAGGCTTATACCTCATGACAGAAATTTAAATCTATCTATGTGGGACTATTCTTCACACTTCCCTTCACTCATGACCAATATTTTTGCGTGTCTACAAGTGGATTTTTATACCGTGTAAGGAAATGACCCTAACACAGACAATCGTCTCTCTCTGATACCAAGAGATAAAGCTCTCATGTGAGAACTCAACCCAAACGTTAACTCATGGGTGAGAGAGCACATGATGCTTATAACCACATCAGAGAGCTTTAAATCTACTAATGTGGGACTATTGTTTACAGAGTAGACACTTCGGGATTTTTGGTTTGGATGGATCAGATGATTGAGGCATGGTTGAGTCACCCGAATCTAATGAGCACTAGGTATAAAATTTGGAATTGAGACGACTTTAGGCAGTTTAAGTAGTCTGATTTGGGGTTTAATTAGGTATTGACTTAAGTGATCTTTGGTTAATAGGATGACTCAAAGAGCTGTCAATCAACCAATTTTACCCATTTTTCTATACTATCACTTATTTTAAGCCTAAAATCAATCATATGACTCAATAAATGGAAACTTCATATCTTTTTTAAGCTTTGATAACATTTCTTGAGTCTTGATTTTGCAATACAACTCCTTGGCATTTTGTGAAATTCTTGTTACCTTGGTCAGTTATATAAGAGTGAGATTTGTAATATATACCACATGATGCATATTTACCGCAAGGTTGACCAATCGGTTAACTAAATTGAGATGAATATTAATGTTTGCCAAATACTCCAAATTAAGATATTATTATTGTCCATTATCATAACATAAACAATATTAAGGCAAAAAAGACAGCATAAATATGATGTAAATTTAGAATAATAATATTTAAAAATGTTATAACATCACCCATTCTATGTCCTACATACTCTTTCTTCAGGGACACGAATATGATAAACATGACATGTTTGACTGTATCTATATCTTAAATATGAATACTGATACAAAAATATATCTCTGCACTCCACAACTGATTTATATGCATTTTTAGTCGTAAGTCTCATATTATTGGTTGAAATTATATCGTATGGAACATTTACTTGAAGGCTTGGTTTATAAGCCGAAGTTACGTGATGCACCTCAAGTTCTCCATAAAACCTTCAAAACTAGTACAATAGCACTGTGGGCAATTGGGTATACTTTTGCAACCACGAACATCAATTTGCGCAGAAAAAACAAGGAGTGGGCCAACCATAGTCTACATGAAGTTCGGATTTGGAAACATTAGAGCACCAGCAATGGTGCCGAAATATAAGATTGTGTGGGATGTGAATTAAAAAAATTGGGTTTTTTTCTTGGGTACACATTTAAAAGATGCCAATAACTGATTTACATCCGTATTTTCCATATTTACTTGAGTACATCTTATATGCTGTATTTTTACTTGAGTACAACTTCCTCGTCAATGGGACCCACTCCGTCAGACCTCCGTAACGCCCCCGTTAAACTCTACAATCCTCAAGTAACTGATTTACACTTGTGTTTTCCATATTTACTTGAGTACGTCTTACGTGCTGTGTTTTTACTTGGGTACACCCTCCCCGTCAACCCTAAACTTTAACATTTGATGAGTGTGACTTGGTTTTAATTGAGGTTAATGTATTAAATGAATGTATTGATTGAATGTGAGTGTAGCTTGACTTTAAATGATGTGCATGTATTGATCTAGGATTGATTTGTGTTTCTATAACTATGGTGCTTAGATGTTAGATTGATTTATGCTTACATCTCAGATTAATTTGTGCTTAGATATATGAATTTCTCATGTTAAAGTTTAGGGTTAAAACATATATAGAAAATGTTATATCATTACATGCATTTCTCAGATTGATACAACACGTAAAAACATATGCATTTCTCAGATTGATTTGTTTAGGGTTTAAAAACATATGCATTTCTCAAATTGATTTGTGCATTTCTCAAGCCACACTCACATTCAATCAATGCATTCACTTAATACATTGACATCAATTAAAACCAAGTCACACTCACCAAATGTTAAAGTTTAGGGTTGATGGGGAAATAGGTGTACCTAAGTAAAACACAACACGTAAGGCGTACTCAAGTAAATATGGAAAACACAAGTGTAAATTAGTTACTTGAGGATTGTAGAGTTTGACGGGGGCGTTACGGAGGTCTGACGGAGTAGTTCCCATTAACGGGGAAGACGTACCCAAGTAAAAATACAGACATAAGACGTACTCAAGTAAATATGGAAAACACGACCGGTGTAAATCAGTTATTGACATTTTTTGAAGGTGTGCCCAAGTAAAACACCCATTAAAAATCCATATCTCACTTCATTCAGCCCTTGATCCGCGCGACGGGACCGCTGATTGTTGGCATTTGTTTAATTTTTTGGTTAGTTTAATGGTGACGAGAGCAAGACATCGTGACTTACTTCTATTTTGCATTGAATTTAATTTAAAAAGTTGATTGTATTATTTTTAAATGGAGATATCTTAGAAAATAAAAATAATAAAATTTTAATAAAATCACCATAATCTTCGTGTGTTCTACGGATAAACACTCATATTACTATATAAATATTGTATTATCGAAATGCTAGATTTTCGGTGGTTAACTCAAATGGAACAATTACCAAAGCATATTTAATTGAGACTATCTGGGTACGCTACGAGCGAAGCGATAATTATAAGTAGATTAATTACTTGTTTTTAGTTAGTTGTAATATTTAGTTATATGTAATTGTTATTGTAATGTCCGTAAGTTTGGTTATCATATCATTATTATTCTTTTGTCGATAATAATTTAATTATTTTATCCACATTTGTCGAATAATTATTTCTAAAAAAATAAAATAAAAAATTATATCAAATTTTAGTAATAATTCATATATAAAAAGATAAATTACGATGCATTTAATTAGTTAATTATTTGTAAAATATAAAAAATGAGTAGTTTAGAAAGATGGAGTTGTGAACTGGAAAATCTAACGTGGTACAAAGTTAGAAAATAACTTCTTTTTTTACAGAACATGATTGCAGATACTCTTCGGAAAGAGTGTGGAAGGCCCAATGATACGTCATTTTCGAGACTATTAATAGTTCCATATCGATGTAATTTAATGTTTTTAGGACCACTTCAAATAATACTAGCGTTACTTGATATTTTATAAATTCTAAGATATTGCAATCTTGTAAGGATGCATTGAGATGTGGAGTTTTCAGTGTACTTCAGTTTTGGAGTTGATAGATATGGTATTTTTTCCCCTTCTGATATGGTATCTTGAAATGATATTTTCGTCTGATTTTCTTGAATAATTAATAAATCTTTAATATTGTAAATTACAATTTACCCTTTGTATTTTGCATCAATAGATTGTCCCCTGGATTTTAAAACATATCAATAATCATCTCTCATATACTTTTGATTTGTAATAGTTTGCTATCTTTTCTACGAAGAATTGGTTGAAATTTCCGAATTTCACTGTTAGTTTTTAGTTTTTCTTGCTTTTCGAGATTATCATAGTCCTAAATTTAGAATAAAATATGTTTGAAATTTGCGTTAGATTCAATTTAAATTTGTACCAAATATGATACAAATGAAAATCAGGTTGACATAAACTTTTATTCTCACATTTTAATTATAAGATTAGTGTTTGGAGTCTTTTGGAAAAATTCAAAAATAACGACAATATTAAAGACCAACCAATTGTTAACGAGACAAGGGAAAGTCTCACAAATCTATAGTTCTGGGAAATGGTTGACATATTTGAAGTTCACGAGTGTATTTTAGAATTCATAAATGATTTGGATGAGAGGAGCAGACTGTAATTTACTCTAAGAAAACTATCAGAAAATATTAACTGAAGGTTAAAAACGAGCAGATCCAAGCAGAGCTATGTTGTCAAATTCCATATTACTTTTACTTACCCATTATAGTCATTTCAAATTAATATAAACTATAACGTTATACTAAAAGAATCATATTGACATTATACTCTAGGTGATTGGGAAAAAAATATATTATCAAAGACATGCTTGCCTTTTTCAAAGAAGTGTTGCACTCATGCTCTTAGTTCAGATAAGTTTGCTCCCATTTGATAGCTCACAAGAAATTAAACACATCCAAATACACCTTATGAAATTCACAGATAACACACCCAAATACACCTTGAGTGACCACCGAGAAGAACTTGAACTTAAGCATTAGAAATATTTCTAAAAAAAACTCTCCCCAGATATATACAATCACAATCGAAATAAAATCTCTAGATCGTCTTCGATCGTGAGCATGACGTCGTTATCCATGTCAGTGTATCGTTTTCCATATTCACAAACTTCGAGAAAATGCTCGCATAACATGCATTCACTTCAAACACTCGATCCCTTCCAAACAAGTTTGATTCTTGAAAGCACCTAGCTTTACAATATTGCTTGAACAAGTTGGCATACTCATGCCATAAACAATGCCTCAACTAGTGAAGGCATTTTTCATGCCAAACTTCTTGTTTGAACTCACCCAACAACCAAAGCACCAAAGTAAATTGAAACCCACACAGTAATGCACTTATGTATCACATACGTTGCATAAGTTACAACTGTTAATGAAACAAATCTAATATAAACGAGAACCGCCATGCAGAAACCAAACACTCTCTTATCCATACGCTAATCTATCTCTTAGAAGACTAATATGTGTAAGTTTTTTTAAAAAAAAGTTGTTAGTGGTCTACTACTGGTGGTGAAGCATATGAGCCAAACTCAGACTTGGCTGAGCCTGTTCGCTCTTATCAGGTCGGACTTGATCCGTTGGCGTGGCACATGGACTGGATATGGTGCAGTTGAAGTAACTCTGCAATTAACCAGATTAATAGTTAGAAATATCAACAACCCTCATCAATTAGTACTATATATATAGTACTGACACCATGATTAAAGAGAATACTTTATTTTTAGACCCACCTATCCTTTCTCTTCTCCAGGAATCGATTGAGCGAGGCCCTCCTCGCAATTGGCAGGTCTGCAACAAATTGCAAATTTTTACTTTTCTTTCAAATGCATATGTTAGTATTATCTTAGCATCCAAAGACCAAAGGGGTGACTCTTATCATTATACTTTGCAAATATTTTTTACTTGCCGTTAGTAATTTTTGCATTTTTTTTTATTTTCGTAAAAGACTAAACATTTGTTCTATCCCAAAACCAATAAAAGAAGTTCGGAGACATTGCAGTAATGGTATATATTTAACGGTCCCTATATTCATTGATTGCAAGCGTACATTTGAATCCTACAACCGCTTTTAGAGGAAACTTTAAACAAGTGATTGGTTACATTACGTAAATATCTACTTACCTTAGCCTAGACTATAAGAATTCATCAGTTTATATATATTTTTAGTATCAGAAAAGTTGGTATAAGTTGGATCAAAGAGCGTGTGGACGATGAAAGATTAAAAAATAAAACAATTTTTTTAATACTTTAATATTTGACAAGGCTATGACTATGAGGGTAAACGAGCCGAGTCGAGTTATAAGTATTATCTAATGTTATTATCAAATACAAAAAATAATATAAATAAAGTAAAAAAAATTCGAACAAATTATCAAACCGAACATCAAATTATTTCGAGTTCGAACAACTCGTTTACCGAATCAAGTTTAAAGATCGTTTTGTTTTTCATCAAGATTTTTCATTTTCGAGTCAAACTATCAAATCGAGTCAAAGTTGACAACCCTAACCCTCGACCAATGTTCATTTCTTAAATACTTTTTGGATGAAACATTGAAATATTTACAATTGTAGAAAGTATCACAGCACAGCACCCTTTAAAGTTTAAACTCGTTACCATTTTTTCAAAAGTAAATATTAATAGAAATCAAAAGATATTTCTTAGAAGACCCGGAAAACATCTTAAATAATTCTCAACTAGAGGCAGCAACTCAAATTTGCCAGACCTGAGGAAACTCCGAGGTAGTGAGGCGTTTGGAAGGCGGTCGCGGTAGTGGGGGTTTGAGAAGCTTTTCCGGCGACCATCATGAGCCATTTTGCCTTGTCTTCAGGGAAGTTCTCGAAAACCATGACCTTGTCTCCATAGAATATGGTCATCGGCTGCGGCGGTCGAACACCACTTGCATTGGTGACCATGGCGGTGGACTTGGTCTCCTCCACCTTGGCCTCAACTCCTGGGAAGAGGTTCATGGTACGTGGTGTTTCAGATGCTCCTATATGAAAGGTGCAAAAGATCAGACTAATACTTTATCATATATACACACTTTGATAAATTGAATATTACATGAGTAACATTAAAAGCGGATATAAGGTAGACCCAGTTGGTATTTTCTTATTAAAAGAAACCTAGCTCCATATATAGCAACAATTAAAAGAAAGAATAGGAATCCATAGTAAGACCAACAATTACCTTTGAGTCTATGGAGAGGAGAAGAAGGAGTCATGAACCCTAACCCAAGCTCCCCCGACCCGCGCTTCTCGTTGACGTATTTCCTCAAGAGATCGCACGTTTTGGCGAACGACATCACCCGTTTCCCCTCGCGCCGGCGACCGGGAGCCACCGACATAATCTAGATCTTCTTCTTCTTCTTCTATTGCTTGATTATGGGTTGTTTTGTTTTGGCTCATATTGTAGCTGGTCTTGTCTTTATAATGTTGTTGTTTGGTTTGTGCTGCGTTTGGTGAGAGAGTGGGGAGGAAAAAAACAAAGAGGAAAGTGGGAGTGGTTTAAAGCACGTGAAGGATATGTGTGTGTGTGTATAGTAAGTAGTTTTGAAGTTGGCGTAGTCTTCTGGGGTTTTCAACAGCGACGTCGGCAAAGTACTCAAATGGAATCAACGTGCTTTAAAACCAGGGGGGAATTTCACAGTTAACTTTCAAATACACTTCAATATCACTGATACCCCTCAAATAAAGTGAATATCACTATCCTACTGTCCTACACGTGCTTCAATATCACTATTAATACCCCCACTAATACACATACACCTTTTTATCTATCTATAAACATAAACTTGAGTTAAGATAACTAACTCTTAACGCTTGAAATCACATTTTTACCCTTGTTTGTTTTTATAAATTTCAAATATATATAAAACGTTTATTGTAACGATAAAAATAAGTACAAGAAAAACTAACAATAAATTCATTTTCGAATATTTCGTAAACACTCTAACAAGAAAGCCAAAAAAACATCTCTTATTTTATAAATAATTAATATTATACTCATATTTGAAATTCAAAGAAATAAACAATGACAAACATGGAATTCAACTCCTAAAAGTTAAGTTGACCCAAGTTTATTTTATAAACTTAAAAGAAGGATATAGGTGAAAACATATTTGAAATTAAAGGGTATGCATGGAGCTATCTAATTGGAAGGTATTGGTGAAATTGAAGGGTATGTATAAAATTAATTTGTGCTTATATATATTCAAAACATGTATAAAGTTTATTTGTCCTTATATATATATATATATATATATATATATATATATATTCAAAACATGCTAGTTTTTCTTTTTCCACCAAACAAGCTCCAGCAATAGATTCACTTTTTTATTTTTATCCATTTCACTTTTTTATTTTTCCAGACAATAGATTCACGGGATTATATTGTAACAAAACTTTAAATGATAAACATGGCTTCTGGATAGGTTTGGGTCCGAGGAGAGATTTTAAATTTTCTATTTACAAAATTTAGTTCTCTCATGCTCTCTTAACAGTTGGTGGTACGGCGGTGATGACTTTTTTGTGACTATTATATATATATATATATATATATATATATATATATCATATTTGTCTATTTAGTATGGTACCTAACTCTCACTTAGAATTAAAAAAAATTGTGTAGTACATCAAGCCCACCAATAAAAAAAAATCTCTAACGTGAAATTAAACTTCAACACATATGAGATAGTTACATATTTTTCTAATTATAATTTTATCTAGCAATAGAGATGAATAATTCATTACATGTTTTATATATATGTTATTATTTCTGATGTAGGTTTAAAAATGATTAAGAGTATTATATAAATAAAAAATACTATAATTTTCTTATTTTAAATGATTAAGGAGGTATGAACATCAGTTATAATATAAAAACCGACGTCTATATATAACATAGACGTTGACTATCCCTTACGTGTGACATATATATAGACGTCGTGTTTACGGGAGACCGACGTATATTTGACGCCATTTATTCCTTATTTTGCACTAGTAAGTAAAATATATACTATGACTTTTAGGATAAATGACCGAAAAGCAAAGGGAACTTGCATACTATAGTTGGGTTGCGTTTGGTTGAAGGATTTGAGCTTTGACAATCTCAAATCCACTGGAATAAACACTCAATTGCACTCTTACAATTCCTCAAGGCTTGGAGTTTGGTAAGATCACACATACAATAACATTGTCATTTCTAGCAGGCTTTTGTTTTCCAAAGGTCAGGAGTTTGGTAGAAGTGTCACATGTGCTCCACTTCGTGGTATGGTACATGAATTTGGTGTTGTGGAACGGTTGGTGGGTCATGTAAAGGTGCTATTTGAGCTAGAATTAATATATAGCATGTGTCTGAAGCCAGATTAATTTGAATTCATGTTACTTCCATTTGATTCAACCACGTAAGGGCCGACATTACCATCATTTAACTAATGCGGATAGTGGGTACTCAATCAATGTCATTATCATAACATGATTGTGCCTAATTATTTTTAGACATATACAATATTTTTGTCTAACCATTCTCGAGTTTGCACAACCAAGAAACCACAAAAGGTGCGAAGTCTGTAGGATTTTTTTTTATGACCGGGGGAACTCACCAGACTTAGTGTTGTTATTGTTAGGAAGTGACGTACCATGCAACAAAAAGGCAAACAAACCCCAAACACGATTTGACCTGTTGGAGTAGACAAGCAAAAGATAAAACATGCATAGAGATAGAAAAAAATTACGTGGAAAACCCTTACGTGAAAAATCACGGTTAGTACACGATCAAGAATCTACTATCTCACCAAAGGTTACAACAAAGAGAGAGGAGACACGAGTGTTAATAAGAAATCCTAAACCCGATCTCATATGCACCATACATCAAGTTCTACAGATAAACGAGTATACATCCGAAATACAAAATTGGATCTCCCTGCAGGGACGTTGGGCCACCCCTTGTCACCCCACCATCTCTAATCATGCCCACATACTCAATAACGCGAACAATCGAGAAATATCGTAGCAATAAATTTGAATGAAACGAGCACGAATAAAGAAAAGAAATAAATATAGTTGTAAATATCTGAAATGCTTCCACTATGAATCCAAATTGTATGGAGAATTAAGATTATGTACGTACAAAGAGATGATGTACGTAGAGGAAGAGAACTTGCAACTGGGATGGAGAATTAAGATTTGAATAAAACGAATCCCTATAAACACACCAAAATCCCTAATCTTTCATCTTCTAGTTCCATTTTTAACCCAAAGATTTAGGTAACAATTTTCAAGAATCATCAATGAATCTTTTATGATTTTTGGCTGAGTATGGATAATTGAAGACAAATATGGAACTCTACATTATGTATTTTTCATTATATCGAAAGAACCTGACCACGGAGAAAAATCCATTTTAACTTCAATCCTCTTGAAACCAAATATAGCAAGTTAGTCAACTGCGTGTGGCCCTATCCTCTTAGAGCACCCTTAACAAGTGCTCTTTTGGGGTCAGGTTAGGGAGGGACCCGACCCTGCGCCCCTTAACCCGAGGAGTCCCCAGGTCGGGCCGCGACCTGGGTCGACGACCCGGGTTGGCACTTTTTTTATATTTTTAAAGAAATTATTAAAAATCAGTTATTTATATTTGTTAAATAATATTGTATTGATATGTATATATATTTATATAATTAGAATAAAATTCTGAAAATTAAAACAAATATAAATAATTAATGAATATTAGTAAAATCAATCAATTAAATTAAGTATGAGCCAATTGCCGCCCCTGCCACCATCACATTTCTAATCAAACCCATTCACCCAACACCTTATAATTAAAAGATTTTCTTATTGTGAATGATGAAATAGTCGAAAACTGAGGGGTCTGTAAATAATCAATGAAAATTAGTAAAATAAATCAATTAAATGAAATATATATTGTAATATTTTGAATTTTGATTATCGTAATATGTACTTGTCGAATTTTAATTAAATCTAACTTTTGCATGTTATTCGTAACTATCATAATTTGATTAGATTAAGTCATTGTAAATATAATTTATTTAATAGTTTGTGTATTTTTGTAATGGAATAGAAATTAAGGTAAAAAGAAATGATGTGGATGGGAGAGAATGTTGAAAGTGAGGTTGAGATTAAGGAGTGAAAAATTGATTGGGTTGTGAGTTGTATAGTTTTTTTTGCAAACGTAACATAAAGAACAACTGGTTTGGAAGGATCCGGGGTTGGGATAAGAATAATCTTAGGTGATTTGTAAAAAAAAAGTTAGTTCACGTGATGTGCGTTCTAACAATAATTATATTGAACACGTCCAACTTCTTAATTAATGGTCATGATCGTTTTAATCATGTGTTGTACCTGTAACAATTGATTGGTCCGACCATATTAGAAAAGTCCATGGACGGATTATTTTGGTCAACCGTCCAATCGTCCATGTAACAAAACATGCATGTTTTTATCGTTTAGACCCTACGTCTTGTCTCCTCTAACATGCGTTTAGCAAGATCTACTCAGTTCGGAGTGTTGCGTTTGCTGTCGAACCTACAAAAAGGCTCTATTTGTGATAAATATGATTAGGGAATGGTTATTTGCTTGGGTGTACTCATGTGTGACGTAATTGACGTTATACATCTTACTATTGTTTTTGGTGCACCTATATGGGTGACGTAACTGACGTTATACATCTGTAATGTGACATGAATGTAGGAGTGGGTGTGTTTTGGTTTTTTTATTTATGTTTTTAATATTAATTAATTTTGTAATTATATAAGATTTAATTTGTAAAATTTCAACGGTATTGAACGGGTGACAGAGTGAATCTCACTAACGGCAGAGGTAAATATAAGAAAAAAATGTTCGTCATACATGTGCACCATAGACAATAGTGAAACTACGGATGCATTTCGCCAATTACACCACCGGCGACGCACACTTATCAAGTACTTCATTGCCATGTTTTTAACGTTTTTCCGTCCATACTTTTACATGTTATTATCCGGGAATTACCTCGCCAACAATAGAATCTATGGATTAGCCGGGTAGGATTGAACCACAGTCGTTCTCATCTGATCACGAGAACCTTTGCGCTTCAACTTACGAAAGAATTGCCAGATCAACCCATTTTTGTGGACAAGTATTTGTCTAGTGGTCTCTGACGTGTGACGCGTCATTCCAGGGTTGAACGACCAGGTCTCATACGTGTCCGTGGGACTACAGTCACTGGATCCAGAGTGATTCCAGAGTCGATCCAGATTGTCCAGAGACGATCCAGATTGATTCCAGAGACGATCCAGAACGATTCCAGAGACGATCCAGAACGATTCCAGAGTTGATACAGAGTGATTCCATAGACGATCCAGAGTGATGACAGAGTCGATCCAGAGTGATTCCAACACTGTAATGGTTTAGTCATGATCTTAGATTAGTCTTAGTAAAATTTATTTGACTACAATCAATCACAAATCACACGTCCTACCAAAAGAATCACGAACCGATTTGGACGGCCGTTAACGGCCCATTCACGTCGTCTCTCTGGAGTGGGGCCCACGAACGATCCAGATGCATTTGCGCAAATAGGATGCTTTCCAGATGCATATGCGGCAATACCGAAAAAAGCTTTTGCATATGATCATTTTGGATACTTGTGGAGTGTACTGTAGAAAAAAAAAATCCTAAAACATTGTCTTCAAGCTGAATTGGCAGGATCAGATCCCGCGGAGTAGCGCGTGTAAGTACGTAACCAGAATTTTCTTCTTTCCATGCTATAAATTCTAAAAATTCGAGAACGAAACACAACGATGGAAGAGCAAAACAAAATAGGATATATTCGTATCGGGTTTTGCCACCGATCAATTGTTAATACAAATATACACTTCATTTGAATGGTTGCAGTTTTTCTCGTAAACGGCAGCCAAAAACACGGTCTGAAATGACTTGGATGCAATGCCCGACTACTGAGGGATATGCTTGAAACACATGATGCACAGGAGAAGGACATGCATGACACGTTTCGTTTGTTTAGTGTGGTCATTGTCTGGCGTATTAAAAGAAGGGAAATCTGTTGGAACGTCAAATTATTATGTTTTACCACCTCGTGTATTAGTATCACAATCCACATGCTCTATAGCCGAAACAATTTGAAATAATTCCATGTTACTTACCATAAAAAGTGTTCGACATTTTATAATGGGTGCCTTTTTAAAATAGAGTTGTATATACCATTTAGCTTAAATATTGTGGTGCGCCAACCATGTTCGAGAAATGCTCGATTTTGTGTGTGTTTGTTACACGTACACCGCGCTTGAAAACAACAGATAATTAATATTACTAGTATATGATTAGTTATGTCGATCGAATATATAGGATCCTTATACACAGACGCGAGCGTTCGTGACGCGCGCTGACATGACAAGTCAGCAAAATTCAAATGTCTTTTACTTTTTGAACTTAACTAAATAACATATTTATTTTGTATCACATGCAATTTTTACTTTCCCGTTGCAACATTTCGATTCTCAATGCAACATTTCGTTTACTCATGCAACATTTTCCCAATGCAACTTATTCTGAACAGACACACAATTTAATCTTGACAGACACAAAACTTATTCTGGACAGACACACAACTTATTATGGACAAACTTTGAACTTATTCTGGACAGACTTTGAACTTATTATGGACACACACATAACTTATTCTGGACAAACTTCAAAACTTATTCTGGACAAACACAGAACTTATTATGGACAGACTTTGAACTTATTCTGGATAGACTTTCAACTTATTATGGACACACTTTGAACTTATTATGGACAGACACACAACTTATTCTGGACAAATTTTGAACTTATTATGGACAAACTTTGAACTTATTATGGACAGACACACAACCTATTCTGGACAGACTTTGAACTTATTATGGACACACACATAACTTATTATGGACAAACTTTGAACTTATTATGGACAAACACACAACCTATTCTGGACAAACACACAACCTAGTCTGGACAAACTTTGAACTTATTCTGGACAAACTTTGAACTTATTATGGACAGACACACAATCTATTCTGGATAGACACACAACCTATTCTGGACAAACTTTGAACTTATTCTAGACAAACTTTGAACTTATTTTGAACAGACTTTGCACTTATTATGGACACACACAAAACTTATTCTGGACAGACTTTGAACTTATTCTGGACAAACACATAACTTATTATGGACAGATTTTGAATTTATTCTGGACAGACTTTGAACTTATTATAGACAAACACAAAACTTATTATGGACATACTATGAACTTATTCTGGACAAACTTTGAACTTATTATGGACAGACACACAACCTATTCTGGACTGACTTTGAACTTATTCTGGACATACACATAATGTGGGGATCTTAAGGGGCCCTCTAGTGATCGTAATTAAACAAGATGCGGAATTAAAAACTAATTATGAACTAACAACTAATCATGCAAGGGTTATTCTAAGAGATAGAGAACTTGCAAACCAACGTTGAAGTCGACGCCCGATTTAACGAGGTTCGGCACCCTCCCCGGGTCCTAGTCCTCACTCACAAGCCCCGCTCGTCCCTCGAGCCTCGCTTGTGGTTTCCACTATCCGATCTCCGTTACCGGGCCGAGATCAACGTCTTTACAAACCCGAGCCTCGCGAACAACCTCGCCTCGCCCGTGTCTCCTCTCACAACCCGAGAGGGAGCTTCCTTGAAGCTATTACAACTTTTGTGATTTGGATAAAAGAATGGAATCACAACTCTTGCTAATGACACTCTAACTTTGAGCACACTTGGATTATGATATGGATCTAGGAATACAAGTGGTGAAGTTTTGGCTTGAGTGTATAGGATTTGAGCTTTGAAGGTTTGGGAAAGATAGCACAAGGATACTTGATGTTTGGAGAGTGTAGTGCTTGTGTTGTGCTTCTAATGAGGTCCTTATATAGGCTTCAAAGCTCTTAGAGTCGTTGGGGAGTGGGTGAGAAAGTTGACCCATGAAATGTGATGATGTGACAAAAGTTCGGGCAGAATTTGCACGCTCTTCGGTAGACCGTTAACCCAACGGATTACCGAAGATGGTCGTTTCGGTTTACCGAATTCTATTCGGTGAACCGCTCACTCAACTTCAGTAGCTCTCTAACTAGCAACCCTAATATAATTCGGTTTACCGAAATCTATTCGGTGAACCGTTCCAAACTGGACAGTAAGATTGGTAGGGTTCTGTTTATGCTAAGTTTGGTTGACCGTGTATACTTCGGTAGTCCGAAGTTTGCGCGGGTTTTGCGCTGACAAAGCGTGGGAGATTGGTTTTCCAATAACGGTCAAGTTAAATAGTCGTTGGTCTCCTAAAGCAATATGATTCGGTTGACCGAATGAAGTTCGGTGTACCGAATATGGATAAGTCAATTTGGCTTTAAGTCAAGATTTAAATACGACCGTTTGAGCAAAGTCCAAAACTGGTCCAGGCTAATTCGGTCTACCGAAGGCGGTTCGGTATACCGAGGTGGTTATTCCAGGGAACACCTAAAGGATTCTACACGGTTGACCGCAAGGTGTTCGGTGGACCGAACTCTACAAGATTCGGTTTACCGAGAAGGGTTCGGTTAACCGTGGGGATACGGGACAGAATCCTAATGTGCTCAAGTTTACATTAATCCTTAGGACTCAAATTATACTACATTACATATTGGTCCAAAGCTTGATTACATGTCTTGAGTCTTTATCTTCTTGTCCCCAAGCTCCTTAGCTTGATTCTTCATCAACCTATTAAGAATATCGCAAGTACACGAATATATATGCAATGCATGTATTCATGTTTGCTTACTTTGATTGTCTAGGTTGATTGATTAAATATAGATTAAGATTAGATTACTTAATCATCAAAACTAAATAAAGATTAAGGCTAAAAAGCCAACACATAACCTATTCTGGACAGACTTTAAACTTATAATGGACAACAAACATAACTTATTCTGGACAGTCACACAACTTATTCTGGACAGAATAAGGTGTTCGTCTGTCCATTTTATGTTGTGAGTTTTTCCGTGGGCGAATCAAAAGTTGCATTGGGAAAATAAATGTTACATGGGGAGATGAAATATTGCATTGAGAAACGTAATGTTGCATTGGGAGAGTATAAGTTTCATGTGACACAAAATAAATCTGTTATTCAATTAATTTCAGAAAGGAAAAGACATTTGACTTTTGATAACTAGACTGTTGCTGCTGACTGGACTGACCACGCCAGCGCGCGTCCCGGACGCAAGCGTCCATTAATCATTTTCCAATATATATGCTTCAAGTTTTTCCACACATATTATTGGAAGCTTTAAAGGAAAATGTTATATGACCGCCCTTTAAGACGTCCCTGGACGCTGCTGAGTTGACTCCTTCCATGTCAGCAAATGAATTTTTACTTTTGCCTTTTCTTTCCTCCTCTATTCTCTGGTTGTCTTTCCAATGTCTTGTAATCACATTAAATGCGTCTCAAATCACTCCATCCCTCATTAGTGCGTCTCAAATCACTTCATCCCTCATTTTGACGTTCCTACACAGTAGAGGATGTTCCTTCCTTTTGTCTCCCCTTTGTCACTTTATCTCAAGATGCGTCTTCCCTTTTCTTTCTTCTTTTGGTTCTCCTTTCATCCTCTTAGTACTCCAAAATGTGTCTTCCCAAGTGAAGTAGCCATCAAACGTTCCTAAGGAGGAGATGTTTTTCCTTCTTTCGAAGAAGCTAAAACATTTTACGTAGCCTACGCCGATTTCTGTGGTTTTGGTGTTAAGATAAGTCAATCTCATTACGATTGTGGTGTTGTTATACGGATCACACTGACTTGTTCCAATGAGGGCAAGACACCAACAAACCAAGGACAATGCAAATTGAATCATAGGTTATCAAGTAGAGTCTAGTGCACTGCTCGGATCGGGGTCTTTGGAAACCCAACAAGGGGGTACAACTAGGGGTGTAAACGGGGCGGGTAATACCCGTATACCCGGTCACCCGCCCCAGGCGGGTACGGGTTTGGGTACAAAAATACATACTCGTTTAAAAATTCAAACCCGTATACCCGTACCCGTTTACCCGCTTAATAAACGGGTCGAGTACGGGTATACGCATTACCCATACCTGTTTACCCGTATACCCGTTAAGATATATTATATTATATATATAATATTTTTTTAATATTTTATATGTTATATATTATATATTTTTTATATATAATATATATTTTATATAATATATATTATATTTTTATATATTATATATTATACCCGCTATACCCGTTTACCCGCCCCGTACCCGCTAACTTAACGGGTACGGGTCGGGTACGAGTATATATGTTTTTTGACGGGTATATACCCGTACCCACTAATTTAGCCGGGTACGGGTACGGGTAGGGGCATACCCGACCCGTACCCGACCCGTTTACACCCCTAGGTACCACATTAACTTTGTTGATCTTAAACATAATCACGCCATGCTTGATGGGGATCAAGTGTGTTTTCTCAGACAAAAACGATATGTCTGTGAGGCCGCCAGAGCACACATATCGTGCAATGATTCTGCTGGGATTTCGGCTGCTAAGACTATGCAATCTTTTGTGGTCGAGGTCAGAGATCATGAGAAATTGACTTTCAACGAAAGGAACCTAAGGTGTGTGTTCTTATGCCTAACATAATTGAAAATCAACATTTTGCTTAGTTTTAGCGGTTTTTGTGTGCAGGAGCGTTGTAAACGAAGTCAGAAATTTGAAGATGAGACTTGGCCATGCACAAGCTCTTCAGAACTATTTCATTAGAATGCAGAAGATTGATTCTATGTTTTTCTATATAATGGATATGGATGGCGAAGGAAGACTACAGAACATGTTCTGGGCTGACTGTCGTTCTAGAGCTGCTTATTCATACTTTAGAGATGCAATATGTTTCGATACAACCTACATTACCAACAAATACGACATGCCATTTGCCCCATTAGTAGGAGTTAATCATCATTTCGAGTCGGTTTTCTCGGTTGCGCTTTGTTGTTTTCTGAGACCACTGAAAATTACATTTGGTTGTTCCAAACGCGTTTGTCATGCATAAGCGGTACATATATACTTAGGTTCGATTGCATGGTCTGTCCAGTTTGAGGTGTGGGTCTGTCCAATTTAAGGTGTGTAGCTGTCCTGATTAAGGTGTGTTGTTGTCCACAATAAGTGGTGTAGCTGTCCAGATTATGGTGTGTTGATGTCCAGATTACGGTGTGTTGCTGTCCAAATTGAGTTGTGGGTCTGTTTTAGAATAAGTTGTGGGTTTGTCCATATTAAGTTGTGTGTCTGTCCAGAACACGTTGTGGGTATGTCCAGAATAAGTTTTGCGTTTGTCCAGGTTTAGTTGCGTGTCTGTCCGGAACAAGTGGTGTGTCTGTTCGGATTAAGTTGTGTGTCTGTCCAGAATACATTGTGGGTCTGTCAAGAATAAGTTTTGCGACTGTTTAGAATAGGTTGTGGATTTCTCCAAAATAAGTTGTGGGTCTGTCCAGAATAAGTGGTGAACTTGTCCAGAATAAGTGTGTGTCTGTCCGGAATACGTTGAGTGGTGTGTTGTTGTCCAGATTCAGTTGTGTGTCTGTCCGGATTAAGTGGTGTGTTGTTGTCCAGATTAAGGTGTGTTGCTGTCCAGATTAAGGTGTGTGTCTGTCCGGGTTAAGTGGTGTGTCTCTCCAGATTAAGTTGTGTGTCTGTCTGGATTAAGTGGTGTGTTTGTCCAGATTAAGTGGTGTGTTGTTGTTCAAATTCAGTTGTATGTCTGTCCGGATTAAGTTGTGTATCTGTCCGGAATACGTTGTGGGGTTGTCCAGAATAAATTGTGTCTCTGTCTGGATTAAGTTTTCAAACTAGTATTTTGTACCTTTGATGTGTATCTGTTGATGTGTTTGATGTCCCTCAAATGTCTCATGTCATGGAAGTGTTCCATCAAAGAACACTAGTAGCAGTCAGATGACCTAACAGTTGAGTGTTGTCAAGGTTCACCCCTTCTCGCTTTTGTATGTCCATGAGTTCCATAACAACGGTATTCCCACCCATGCTTAACCCCAAAATTAGGGCAACGTCTTCAGGTGTAAGGGGGACTACCCCTGATCCTTTTCTCAGCCCCACCTCCTTCGCATCGTAGTGTTCGACGAACCAACCGAGTATTTCGTTGTCCGTTGGAATGTTAGGAAATTGTAGGAAGTGACCGAAAGGGGTCCCCCAGAAAACCTCCTTCTCAACGTCCTTCATCCTACCAAACTGCTTTTCGATCGTCGTTCAGTCACACTTTGTTTCCTAGAAGTAGTAGGTGCTTCCCTAAAACAAACGAATGAAGAAATGAAAGTTCGTAAATAAAAGATCGAGGTAGGGAAAAAACCCTAAATCGACCCACCTTGTCAACCACAGGTTCGCTAGCGACAACATTACTTGGAGAATCCAGTATCGTTTAGAGTGGGAGAGATCGAGAGAAACTATTTTATGTCTTCCTCCATTCACAGGTACTCCATAACAACAAAGATGAACTCTCCCTTTCGATCTGTCAATTGTTTCCTTCCTTGATATCCGAACCGTCGCCGAACTGGTGTATGCGCGTTGTCTTATCTGGGGCTTGGAAAACAACCGTCATACTCAGAAAACCGTCGATTAACTTTTACAACAAAATAAAGGTGTGTATGGAAATGACGACGTGTCAACCTGACTGAACGCTGACTCACCAAAGTTTGGGAGCCACGTAGGTCGCGTCACGGACGTCTGCGCTCGTGTATAAGGACCCTACTTTAAAAGACCCACTATACTCTAGTAAATGAAAATTACAACATGTTTTTTTCATAGCAAACACAACAATTAGAACACTTACTCGGTTCACCATGGGCCTCGATTGCCAGTTTTCGGGGCACGAATCCTCTTACTCATGTTTGGATGAAATCAAGATTCATCGGTAGTTCGGAAGCAACGGTGAAGGTTGTACACAACCTTCATCGCATACTCACTAACACAAATCAACGATTCAAGACGATGGAGGCTTACTAAAAAAAGGTAACATAACAACTAAAAGTTTATACAAACTCCTAATAGACGGAGGAGAGAGCTACCCACTGCACAATCGAAATTGGAAGGCGAAGTGCCTAACGAAAATTAAAACTTTTTGTTGGTTGCTTAGTGAGAATTAATGGCTAACAAGGGACAAGCTTATCAAGAAAAAAATCTAATCAATCCCCTCCGTTCTTAATTTATGCGGACTCGAGCTAACCACATTTTTTATTCCTGCAATTTTGCTACAAGATTTTGGAGCATTAGCCCTCAAGTAAACCTTAACTTAATGCAAAGTAATAACGTTCAATTTCGACAGCTAATTCGCAATCATTTCGATTTTGATAATGATGTTTGAAATTATTTTATTAATGCATTCTTGTGGTGCTTATGGGTCGAACGCAATAACAGGATCTTTAGAAGACAAGCTAGTTCGCTTTATCAACTAATGAATTCATGTTTTGAAATAATTGACTTATGACAAGATCGCTAAAAAGAGGCGGTGAACTTTTGCAACATTCGATGCAGAAAAGAGCCAGATTGCTCTTTGAACTCCCGGAGGAAGGACATAATTCAAGTATGCCGCACCATACCATCAACACTCTGGGAGACCAATTGTCGGTGCTCACCCAAACAAGCAAGGCTCGTGAGCAGACAACTTACATACAACTTTTCGAGGCCTTCGGAAAGTGAGATCCGTGAAATACAAGACGACACGAGGAAAAGGTATATGATACTTCGAAGAGTTTGGAGTTCTCCCTCACTCTTCTACGTCCTTCACGTCAAACGAGACTCACTCGGGCTTCCAAGTCGCTGTGTTATTTGGGTTTGATGATAATTAAGACTTATTTGTGCAACCTTGTAAGTCTCCTCCCGCGGAGACGACTTTTGGCAACTTGTTATGACTTAACACCTAATTTTTATTATTATTAATTAATGAATCGACACACCAACTTATCCGGGAAAAAAACAATTAAAATACTTAACACGGAAACCTAGACTTAACGGGAAGCCGAAGGACACTTCTAATGCCATCGAAAACCTGTCAAAACCAATAGATCACATAAAGGTACAACGTATAAATAAAAACAATCACGAAGCTCAAGTCATGTCCATCCAAAAAAGACCCTAATCACGGAGCTCCACTAGTTAAATAGAAGTAAACATATTTTCTATGTAAGAAACACAACTCATGAATCATGATGTCGAAGGAGCTTGAAGAGTAAAAAAGACCTAAATTTGTCGATCGAAACCCTAGACGAAGTTCTAGGTGCAAAACGAGAAGACTAAACAAATGAAGGAGATGAAATGTCATAACTTGTTTACCTTGATTTTGGAGTGCACCTCTGGACAAACATCTAGATCTAGCTCAAACATCTGATAATTAAAGATTTTATCATATGGAAATTATTTTCTTAGCTCTGTTTCGAGTGCGCAAAACCTCCTCTTAACTTAATTATTATAAACACGTGCAGTAGTATTTTGGTTAAAAGAATCATCTCAATCGTACATCTCCACAACTCTTATTTCCAAGACTCTATATATTATAAAATTAATAAATATTATCTCACACTTAACCAAGTGGGATCAGCCACAGATAACACCACTCAAAAGTCAAACTCAAAGTCAAAATAAACAACTAATTACACTACACGCCAAACCCCTAAAAACTAGCTTCAACCAACTAACCAACCGACCCATGGTTTGATTATTTTGAAGGGTTAGTTAGTAGTAGTCAAATGATCACTTGTGGGCAGCGAGCTTGGCAAGAACGCCAACAGCAAGGGAGTTGATGTAAGTTGTGGGTTCGAGCTTGGAGGAGTCCCACCGCTTGTCGTCGAAGTGGTCGTTTTTGTCAGGGCCACCAACGATGGCT
This sequence comes from Triglochin maritima, assembly GCA_963682175.1. Lineage (NCBI taxonomy): Eukaryota > Viridiplantae > Streptophyta > Magnoliopsida > Alismatales > Juncaginaceae > Triglochin > Triglochin maritima. The sequence goes on along the minus strand of OY821774.1, from coordinate 10,753,660 downwards.
CCGGTGAGGGAGTTGGGATTGGGCCCGTCCTTGTTGAACCAATTTGAGAAGCTCATAGGGCAGTTGACCACCGCGTCCGGTGCGAGAACCGGTACCGACGCGCCACGGTGGTGGGCCTGCTTTGGGGACTTGTCTCCGAACCCCACCATGTAGGACTGCCTCAACGGGTTGCTACCAAGAAGGTAGTCCATCTGCAGCATCCAATCAAATTATATATTTTGATCCATCAATTAATTATGGACTTTGTGTGATGACAAGCTTAGGAAGAAATACTTCGATATTTAATTCAAGATTCGAATTCGGTGGCCAAATCATTTCCGAACATTGTAAACCTCAATATAGGTTGCACGTACCAAAGTTAACATGACAATGTTGTTTTGAAAAAATGTAGTTTAAAATATATATTCATGGTAATCATAAATTTTCTTCAAATCCAAATTTTGAAAAATCAATCACCTAATGGAACCACTGTACGTAGATTATAGAATCTATATGTTTTGGGTGAGTTGGAGTCGACCTGAATCCGACTTGTTTATAATAGGTAGGTTAATGGCAGGTCGAAATCCAATTTGGAAAAACAAAGCCAACTTGTTAATTAAGTTTGTTTGCAGGGTAGGTTGAAAGGTTTGAAAATGTGTTGAAAATGCGATGGGAACGGATTCTGGTTTCCAGAGAAGGTCTTGAACAGGATCACGAAGAAGGTCGGTTTATTTTAATCCAAATCAAAATTCATACGTGAAAGGAGTAATAATGAAATTGGAGTGTACACTTGGGGCTTTTTTTTTGTTGATTTTGAAACTTGACTTTGTTTAAGATAAATTATGTTATTATTATGGTTAGGAGATGGATTTTTTAAAATTATTACACGACTAGATTAACATTCTTAAATTTTACCTGTTGCTTGGCAAATTCCATGAGACGCGAGGGTGTTATCTGCTTGTCCCCACATTTGACACTCTCGTGGTGTTTCTCGAGAAAATCGGCATAAACGCTAAGAAGAAAGGCAGAACCAGTCACGTACTGCGTGTTTGCACCATCTCGGAGATGAATCATACCACCTACATGCCCAAAATATTAATCATGAATTAATCAATGGTTATTATCTAAATTATATTACACACAAAACCATCCCTATATACTATTATTCAACAAGAACAAGTTGCCCATTATATATATTACATGCACGATTGAAGAATTTAATTACCTGGAGAAATGTACACTTGTTGGTAAGGACTGTCGGGCAGGACTGCGCACACGAAGTTATCGGCCTGAATTTTGTAGCTTTCTAAGCCATTCTTCCCCAAGAAGTGCACCTTCAAAGCCAATCACAAAACATCATTAGTTTCAACGTTTGCGTGTGGTAATTGGTGTGACGATCTCAAAATGGCTTCGCTCGATCGTACCCCTGCAAGAAGAACTTGGGCTCCTGCATATTTGAGGTCCCAATTGAACTCGGCCACACTATTGCTTACGCATTCCTCGGTTATGTATTTGTGGTACTTCGGCTTTCTTGTGGCTACGTATAGCCATGAAGCTGCCCATAACAGCTCATCCTGTTAAAATTGACGATTGATTAATAATTTATGATAGTATAAGCTATTATGGTGACAGAAACTAATTAAGAGTGAATTGTTAAATTCATTGCTTACATTGTAGCCTGAGTAAGAACAATAGAATGGGCACTCTCCATCATAAGTTCCCTTGTGTTCATTAGCAAACTCAAAGAGCTGTGGAACACACGTACAAAATAATTAATTACTTGTCAAATTAATCCCCAACATTTTTTGTAGTTATTATTCACATGTACGAACTTGGAACAATAAATTCTTTAGATATGGAACTTAATTTGGCTCTTACCAACTTGGCTTTGTTGAGGAGTTGGCGTGAATATTTCCTATCACTCTGTCGGAAGACCATAGAAGAGGCGGCCATCGCAGCGGATGTTTCCGCAGCAATCTCTGTCCCGGGATTGCCTTCGTCGATCACGTACAACGTTCGAGGTGTCGCCATATTCTCTGGCCTCACCCAACATTGATGATCGGCCACCGGATCTCCCACCTAATTTAGTTAACTAATTATTAATATCTTCTAAATAATCTTACATTGAGAAGAAAAAAATGATATTAATAATCTTATATACGACTTATTAAGATTCCCCTTTTTGATCGAAAATGTCCGGACAACATCAATTCATTCTGGATAAGAATTAAGAAGCTATAGCTTCGATGAGTTATGTTGCAAATTAATATATATGATTTAGCTCTCACCTGAACCCAAAGACGTCTATGTCTTGAACTAGTCTTGAGAAAATAATCGGTCCCCCAACGGATTGCGTCCATCGCATGCTCTAGCTCGCCACTAGACCGAAGCTCCTCTCTGTAGGTAAGAGTTGCCCACGCGAGAGTAGTTATGGTAAACGCCATTGGAAGCCCGTACTTGACATTGTCTCCAGCATCATAGTATCCTCCTACGAGATCCATCTGAAAATTAAACAAAGTCGACACATTATTTTGAGATGAAAATTCACACCTGAAAACAATGTCAAGAACATGTTTCCAATTGTGTGTGGCCTACATTACTTGCCATTAAATATATATTAAAAACGACGTGAGTTCATGACTCATTTTATTTTGATCCTATATTTATATCTAGTTTTTGTATTCGAATTGTAAGGACAAATTAAATGCGACGATAGAATACAAACTTGAGCATATTGGCCATCTCTAAGACCGGAATCACCCCTCCAGCGGACCCTATTGCTCTTCGGTAGCCTCCCCGACCGCTGTGCCTCAAGAAACAAAAGTGACTTCTTGAGGGCATCCTTGTAGTCAAAGCTAGCACCACCGGAGACCGACCCAAGAAGCACATCGGAGACGACAAGCCACGAAAGAAAAACCGTGGCAATACGATGTTTTCCGGGCAAGAATTTCATGAGAAGGTAGAATTACAAAAGCTGAGGGTCACAAAACAAGTCAGTTCGGGTGTGTTTGTTTGGAGGAGTTTATAATGTGGAGGAGGAAAGGGTTGCTTTTTCTGTCGTTGGCTGTGGATGGTTTGGTTTTTGGCGGGAGGTTTGGATAGTTTGACTTGTGGTTTAGAGGGGTTTGAGATATATATGTATGAATCTAGATTGGATGGTGGTTGCTATTTTAGATGGGACTCATCACACCAACAAAATATTTTGGGCGTGCTCTAATTTTAGGTGCTTTGGAACCTTGATGGTAATCATATCTTGGTGATGATTAATTAATAGACTTGTTAATGGAGTGGATCTAGAAATTGATATTGATTTACACATTGCACCCGTTGAAAAGTTTCATCAAATACTAAATTTTGTTTGTAATTTACCCATGTTGGATTAATTTGGATCAGAGATCGAATTATAGCAAGTGAGTTGCATGTTGCGATTCACTAAAAACTATGAATGCTTTTTTAAAATATCATTCATTGCTTACTTGTTCGTTTACTCTGAATGCCAAGATTATATAGGCCGAAAAATTACACTTTCGAATAAATATATCTGGTAACAATGCGACACAGAAGTAAAAATGGAAATTATAAGATAAGTAAAAATTATAAAAAAATTATATTTCACTGTTTGCAAATGGCCCGTGTGGACGAGTTGCGGTTGACCCGCAACTAGTTATAGGCAGAACAATTTTATCCACACCAGACACTTTGATAAAGCCATTAAAGGTGAGTTTGTCTTTTAAATAAAAATGATATCACTTTGAATATATTCAAATAGTTGACCGACAAACAAGCTCAATCTTTTGAAAAAGTTACAAGTTTAACTCCTAGATGAGACTATTTGCCCGGAATTAGTCTATAAACTGCAATTATGAATGTAAGGTTTCATTTCTTAAAATAAATGACATGACATTGAACTTTAGCGGTGAAAAATCATTTTCATGATTCTATTCTAAGCATCACATGTGAAACATCCCCGCTTAAGTGGACTTAGTAGTTGTTTCGAAGCGCTTTAGATGAATGAAACTCTTCTTGATTGTAACTTCCACTAACGTTGTATTTACACTTCTTCCTTCGGTTTCAAGTTTCAACTATTGTTATGTACTTCAAAATTCAACCCATTATTACAGTTATACATGTTAACTCAAGCATTTCCCATTCATCTGTACTACAACATTGAACCTTTTCGCATTAGTAATCTTCATTTCAATATCCTTGTTTTTTGGTTTGCGACATAACGATGGCAAAATGTGATACAAATCCTATCTTATAACTTTACGTGCACACTTAAATAATATATTACTTGCGATAAAATGAAAAACAATCAACAGATCGCATCATATCTGAACAGCTGAAATAGGTCCAAACCAACCACATGATTTGAACTAACAAGTGCATGATCCATTCCAAGAAGAAGCAACTTCAATTGTCAAGTGAGAAGATTATTGGTCTAAAAATGGGGTGGGTTTGGGACGTGTTCTGGTCTCATGTATATTGCTAGTCTTATTCTCTAAAGAACTATAGTATCTGTGGCCAAATCCTTGAACACGTCCATTCCAAGAGTGTTGTTGATGTGTAGCTTTCTAGCTTTGGAAACGACAACCCTCTTCAAATCCTAGACGTGGGATATAGATTGTGATGATCTTGATAAGACTTGAATTATCAGCTCAAGGGTCAAGTTGCTCAGGACTTGGATCAATGTTGGACTTTGGAATCTGAAGACATACTGCTTCATTGAGCCCATGCTTGTAAGTTTTTGTCCATTTCAGACTGTACATAACTTTCCTTTCTTTGGTTCTTTTTGGAAGTCTTCCCTCTTGTTGGTTGCCTTGACATTCCAAACTAAGGCAAAGTTACAAGTTGTTTTTCTTAGTTGTGCGTTTTGTATCATTTTGCCTTTCTATCGTATTGAAATCTCACTTTAATCCTTGAGAAAGAAGTTACATAATAATGCTTCATTTTCATCTATAAAATCTAATCTTTTCTTTTATCTTTTGAGAATGAGATCATTAAACTGCTTCCACTTAGAGCTTCTCTCGCTCGTGTTACAAATCAATTACTAAAAACCTACAGGCTACAGGTGCGTTTGGACATGATAATTCAACATGGAATTTCACTTTAATTTGAAAATTCTAAGTGTGACTTAAAAATAACATGTTTGGACGCAAATCCCTTAAAACAATTTCAATTTATGAAATATAAAGTTCAAACAATCATATTTAATTTCGGTATAACCTAGGGTTGTAGAAGTACTTGCCCAATTCAATTATACCACATTTAACTATCTAAGAAGGTATATACATAATACATTATACATCCAAAAAAAATTCTTCCACCATTAGTTTTTGTACGGTGGAAGAGTCACTCAAATTAGTCAAGTGAACACCACATACCCAACGTATTTAATTTTCTTAATCCTACCCTACCATAATATTTTAAAATCAATTCACGATACACCTACTTCCATCAGATAACAAATCTAAGTTTAAAGACAAATTTTTGCTACGTCTTGTATTTGCTTACATACGGCTGCTAGTATTTAACATTGACGAGCGCATCATTCGCTTTCTTCTAGAATCGAAATGGTGCAAGTCTAGGCTTGCCATTAGTCATTGTCATTTTAATAACAGTTATTTAATTATATATAATCACATTTACACGCAAGAAATTGGATATAGGTACAGGCCGATATGTCAGGATAATACTCCGGTTATATTCAGCCTTAGTTTAAGAACTATATCAATTCAATAATAATTAGATGCTATCAACTTTGAAATGTACAATGTGTTATGAGATGTTTTACACGTGAAGGATCCGAAATGGCTTTTGAGATTATTCGATATAGAATTTTTGAAAGCATTATATGTTTTCAATTATATTTGAACGTGTAAGTAAGACTCAAAATGTAATATCCTTGATTTTTTAGTTGAGATAATAATCAAATATCTTAATGTACTGGCTTCATCCATGCAGCCGCTCCACTTTATAGTAGCCACATTTATCCTCCTCCAACGTCCTTTGAGAGAGTCGAGGTTTCGTGACTTCAGTCGGTCGTTTATGAGCCTTGCCTCGTCATACAACATTTTCACTTTTCTCCAAAGGAGCACTGCCTTTTGATTCGTTATGACCGTTGCATCGCAACTAATGGCCATGTACGACAAAACAAGGGTTTCGTCCTCCTCTTTCGCCTTTAAGTTCTTACTTTTAAGGGGGCTGGTGGTCGTCCTTGGTGCACATTTGGAAAGACCGATGAGGCAAGGGTCTGCGTCGTCACTTCTCTCATCATTTAGGGTAGTGGTATCCTCGTTCCTACTGGACTGACTACTGAGGAGTTGGTTGTACATATGAAATGGGGTTGGGAGTTGTTGGGAGTATTGTGGTTGGGATGTACGTCCAGAGTATTGTTGGGAGCTCCCCCAGTTTTGGTACGGGGTGGATGTTCAGAGTATTGTTTGGAGCTTCCCAGTTTTTGTGCGGGGGTGGATGTTCGGAGTATGGTTCGGGAAATGGTTGGGTACTACTTCTTATGCCTTGTGGAAGGATAGGTCGGTAGTAGGGATCTGGTTGGGAGTATGCGGCAAATCCTTGAGGTTTAGAAAGACGACGATGGACTGGGGGTATTGTTCGATGGTCCTCAGTGTTGTGGTCAGGAGAAGACATGGGGTCATAAGGGTTTGGAAGGTTGAGGGAAATGAAGTTGTATGTGTTGAGTAAGGTGGACTTGAGGGTATTTATCGAGAACTTCTTCTGATTTATTAGCTTCCTAGACATGTTTTAAGATAATTATATTCTCATACAAGGTTTCAAATTTGAAATCACGTGCGTACTGTGGATTGTCAATACGACAAGATAAGACATCACACGCGTACTGTATATTGTCAGTCCGACAAGATAAGACATCATGCACATACTGTAGATTGTTAGTCCGACAAGATAAGACATCGCGCGCGTACTTTAGATTGTGTGTTAAATAAATAAAGTATATGCAATTTGGAAATAAATAGATTATTAATGTTTTTGTTAAATATAAATGATTTTGGAATATAATAAAAGTTGAAAATAAAACTAATGATGTGAAGGAAAGAGAGTGAGACGACCTACGTCCTGGTTAAAGGGTGAATAGTGAGGGAGAAATAAGAGGTTGAGTCATGATGACGTGACAGTGAGAGAAAGAAGAGAGTGTGTGTGGATGACCTAGGTCGTCTGGATGACCTAGGTCATTGTTGTGAATGGTCTAAGAAAATCTGGTGTGAAGTGGATCGGTCTGTTTTGACAAATGTCTCTAGATTTTACACATCCAATTTCATAAAATGGAGAAGATGCTGTTGTTGGAACATCATATTTTAAAGTCGACCATCATATTTCTAAAAAGTCCAACAAGTGGATGCATTTAATAAATATTAAAGAAAATACTGTGTAATATTTAACGACTACAACGGATCAGAAGCAAGACATTATATAAAATTAAAGGGTTGTATTATGTTGAATTGTAGCCCAAAAATTAGCTAAGCATTAGATGCATTTTATATTAAAACAAAACCAAAGTCCAATGAGTTGCAATTGTTTTTGTTTCACTAACACCTGCCCAATAGAAGATAATAAATAACACAGAATTAAAAATGGAAATCTCTTCATAAGTAGGGTTTTTTCTAAAGTGATGATGGCAATGGCCGACCATCTATATCCACTGAAGCTAACAGTATAACCACTGGGTTGACCACGTGATTCCATGAACAACACGAACATACGTATGAAATTGGTTCGGACAAAGTTAATTTGAAAAGGACATTAGATTTTCTAAAAATGTGGTGGCTTCAGGATATGGTGTGTTTATTGTATCGCTTTGACATGGCAGGTAGGTTTGTCGTTTTGCATATATTTTTTTATGATACCAAATGTTGCTCAATGGAAATGCGCTCTTCTTACTTTTGGAAGGTTGAGCAAAAGTAATAGAAATACATTAAACCGTAATTTTTACCAATTTCTCATTTATTTTTGCTAATTTTAAGCTTCTGGACCCTCACTTTGGCGACCATGAAATATGCAAACGCACAAACACATTCATAATATAAGCAAATAGTAGTGCCAAGTATAGTGAAGAGTTAAGATGATTTCACTGCGTTTTGGAATTTTACTTAGTTCATGAAGACCTTGAGATCTTGCCTTATAATTTTCACTCTTTTAAATCCTGATCCCCCCAAATTTTCCATAAAATATCTAACATTTCTTACCTATAATCTCGATATTGTCCCATACCAAACTATTGCTTATCAGACGTCTAAACAAGCTACTGCTTATCGAGTTATAACTTAATTGGTCAGTCCCTGGCCAAAGTTACTACTTATTAGATGTCTCAATAAGCTACTGCTTATCGAGTTAGAACTTAATTGGTCAGTCCCTAACCAAAACTACTGCTCATCATATGTCCCTGCTTTTCGAGTTAGAACTTAATTGGTTAGTCCCTGACCAAGCTACTGCTTATCGAGTTAGAACTTAATTGGTCTCAATTTGTTTTTAAAAAAGAATCAAGGTGTTCAATACCATACTTTAGTTGGTGAAATTGTGGAAAATTGATTTCTTTTCGCAAGTGTTTCCACTTCCTTCCTTTTGTTCACCAGGAAAAGATACTATAAAGTTAGTGGTACATTGGTCAAAAGTGGGCTGAACTTACACAAATGACGGTAGAACCATTAAAATTCCTAATTATACGAGTGGGCTCCCTAATTCGGTCATCAATTTCTAATGCAATTGTTGAGATATACAGTGTTACGATTCATGTTTCTTTTTCTGTAAATTTTTCTTGCTAACATTTCCTGATTTTGAATGAGTTTGTAATGTACTTTAAATAAGTTCATAGTATTGAAAAAAACCTTCACCTTTCTTGTGAAAGGAAGGAGGTTTTGGAAAGCTTACTCAACTATAAACTTTTTATATTATTCCAAGCAACCTCTTACTTTTTGGTAGCTTAGCTTCTTCCCCTGAATTCTAAAAAGGAAAAATTCCAAATTCTAAAAGAGAGTGAGATAGTCACATGAGGAAAATGTGAGCTTTCATTTAAAACTAAACAAACCAAAAAAAAACTCTCATGCCCAATGTGGCAATGAGGTCATTTCAACTGTGAATGCATACAAAGAGACTTTATTCCGCACTAGATAAATTTAGTTAACATAAAGGTTACTGCAGATATCCTACCTTTAAAGTTTTTAAAATTATATGAGGTAAGTTGATGAGTGATGACTACAGCGAAGGTAATATCAAAAAATAGACTTGTGTTAGCAAGCAATATTGGCATAAGTTATAGTTCAAATGTTCATTGGATTCCTCCTCCAAACAGTCAGATAACTATTGTCTATTGCTCAAGTGTAATGATATATAAGTCATATAATAATGTTGGTTTGCTCAAGAAGTTAGTTTGTCTTTCAGAGGAAATAAAAGATCGCACCTACCAACTAATTAGAAGTTTCTTGATGTGAACAAAATGGCTTCTTCATCAAGTAGAAGTTTGTCTGTTTTGATTGTTACGACTTCTGCAATATTATTAGAGTGATGTGCATATCTCCTCACAAGTTGTAACGTACAAATGCCCATCCTTCTAGAAACCTTGCTATTTTTATGACTTCCATCCATGTCTTAAGTGGGTGGCACTTCAAGTCTACTAAAGCTTCCAAACTCCAAAGCCATCTACCGAATGACCAATTTACCCCTTCTAGTCTTGCGTTTTGAGCTCCAAATTTGCATTATTGATCCCAAAATGACAAATTCGTTCACCTCCGTGCTAATTATATTATGCAAAAGATGTTCTTGTGGGATATCATAACCAAACAAATCTAAAGCTTAAAATATACCTCACAATATAAAAAGTCTCCCATCTTGTTGGCATTTTAAGGGATTTATCCTTATTATATATTTCCACGCCTAACGTGTGAAATTTGAGAATGGTTGGAGGCTGTCCTTTTGAACTTTTGATGATATTTTTACTCATCATAATGATGAATAGTAGTACTCATGATGTTGGATTTTTGTTTTGTTCACGTCATTACCCAATTAAAACTAAATTTGATCATACAGGCACGATCTATGATCTTGGATTTTCCTCTTCAACATTAATGCTCTGAATCACATCTCTTCTCTTTTACTTGAGTTGCTCGCCTAGATAAAATTTCTTATATTTGGAAAATCCCAAACCCGAACCAAACCAACTCATTATCATATCTAGGGGTGAGCTTCGGTCCAGGACCGGACCGAACCGGACCGAACCGGACCGAAACCCGAATTTTCGGGAAGTCCGGACCGAAGACCGGACCGAATAGGTTCGGTTCGGTCCGGTCCGGTCCGGGTCGGTCCAAAACCCGAATTTTCCCCTTAAATTTTCGGTCCGGTCCGGACCGAAGACCGAATTTCCAAAATTTTGTGGACCGAAGACCGGACCGAAAAAATTCAGTCCGGTTCGGTCCGGACCGAAAAATTCGGTTCGGTCCGGATGCCCGGACCGGACCGAATTTTGCTCACCCCTAATCATATCTCTATCTCTCACCGAAAATGAATATGAAGTTCCCCATCATAAATCTCGTTCTTTTTGGTTGACAAAAGAGCCCCCTCCACAACAACATCTAAATATCCAAAGCTAAGTGGGAGTTGCTAGGACGGGACCACATCGGGGGCCACCAGTGTCATTTCCTCCCACCCTCAACCACAAGCCTTTCAAACTTTTGGATTCTTCTCCAGATTTGGTAGAGTAGTTGGTGAGTTTCTTCCCTTGTCCATATAAACCAACACCTTGGCAAAGATAACAACAAATATGTTATGTGATGCACATTGCAACCATCTAAACAAATCCAAAAAACCACCTCTGCTGCTTTGCCTTGCCTTGTCTTACCCAGCAATGCAACAGAAGAGGAGCTTGTCGTGGAGGTCCCTCCTCTTCGGCTGCGGTAGGGCCGAGAATGTCCCGAGATCGAGCGGGAAGAAGGTGACCAAACAAGTGTCGATAACGAGATTGTCCTTCTCCGACATATGCAGCTCAGTTTCCCCTGAAGATTTATCCGTGTCCCTTGTCGGCTCCAATCTTTATATCTTCACGTTGGCCGAGCTGAAGGTGGCGACAAGGAACTTCTCCATGACCAATTATGTAGGGGAAGGCGGGTTTGGACCGGTTTATAAGGGGCTCATAGACGAGAAGGTCCGTCCAGGGATTACACCTGAGGCAGTGGCTGTGAAGCTGCTGGACTTGGAAGGCATGCAAGGACACAAGGAGTGGCTGGTAAGCTGAAAGGATTATATTTTTCTCTAAGTTTCATTTCTACTCTATCCCAACTAATTTTGGATTAAAAGCTCTTTTGAATGTCATGTTATTTTCTGTTTGTTTGTATGTGTTTTGAGGGTGTTCTGTACCTGTTGGTGCAGGCAGAGGTGATATTTCTTGGGCAATTGAGGCATCCAAACCTTGTGAAGTTGGTTGGGTATTGCTATGAGAATGAGCACAGACTTCTTGTCTATGAATTCATGACAATGGGCAACTTGGAGAACCGCCTTTTCAAGAGTATGTCCACTGTTTTACAGATTGCTTGTGAACTCTTTATTTTGTTTTGGGGGTCTTCGAATTCTTGAGTTCCAAACAGAACAATGGATTCAATGGAAGATGGTATTTACTTATATAATAAAAAACTTACCCCAATATGAATGATCTGGTCTAATCTTCGGTTGGTATGTAGGGGTTCTGGAACCATTACCGTGGAAAACGAGAATGCAAATCGCGCTTGGAGCCGCCAAAGGTCTTGAATTTCTGCACGAGGCAGAGCAACCAGTGATCTACCGTGACTTCAAAGCTTCAAACATCTTACTTGACAAGGTAATCCATCCTTACCTCCAGCTTCTGGATTCTTCCATGGAACGCGATAGTATGGACCTACCTAGCTTAGTACAACAACAACAACAAAAAATTAAAAAAATGCCATAAAGCAGCTCAAATTGTGAATTTCAGGCAGAAGTATTCAGAACTAATAACAGATGAAATGCTAATAGGAAGCAATTTTTCCCAGGTTCTAACAAGTAATAAAAACAGAAGATGGACGATAAATAAACCTCACAAAAGTTTCACATATGTACTGAACGCAGCTCCCACACTCAATCAACTGGAAACATGTTCAACAACAACAACAAAGCATTTTATCCCAAACTAGTTGGGGTAAGCTAGAAATGAAACTCTAAGGAGCAGACACGTTTATCGCCTGGAAACATGTTCCTATATAAGAAATTATGATTACAATACTCAAACTTCAACCCACATTCTTGGAACCTCAAATTCAAAACAATCATTAATTTAATTAGATTTTTCCACGACAAAGTCTTTATTCTCTTCAATTTTTAGGACTACAAGGCCAAACTCTCAGACTTCGGACTCGCAAAAGATGGCCCGCAAGGAGATGATACACATGTCTCTACACGCATAATGGGAACCTACGGCTATGCTGCACCTGAATACATTATGACAGGTAAGAAAACCCACATCATCTCTCTTTCAATCGGATACTCCTTTTAAGGAACACTGCAAACTTACTTACATACTGGCCTTGCCAAACAGGTCATCTCACTGCAAAGAGTGATGTTTTCAGCTTCGGAGTTGTCCTATTGGAGCTGCTGACTGGAAGAAGATGTGTAGACAAAACACGCCCTACACGAGAACAAAACTTAGTGGAGTGGGCAAAGCCATACCTGAACGAAACAAAGAAGCTTGACCGCATAATGGACCCCTATCTCGAAGGGCAGTATTCCAGAAAGGGAGCTCAGAGAGCAGCTGCATTAGCTTACCAGTGCTTGAGCCATTCTCCAAAGTCCAGACCACAAACAAGCGGCATAGTACAAACTCTAGAGGCAATTCAGGATCTTGATGACATACCACCAACTGTTTTCTCATATGTAGTGGTGGATGATTCTGAAAAGGAAGAGGATAAGAAGGTGGTGTCAACTCCAAAGGAGTGCAAACGCAAACATAAGCCCCGACAAAGAATTAGGAACAGAATCGAATCTCTCAAACAGACTAGTTACAGTGACACTGCCCTTTACAAAATTTCTCCAAGACATGCAAGTAAGGGAGCTGATTTGATTTGCAAATGAAATCACTAAACCAACAAAGAGGTCAATCATTATTTCCTTTTGATAGTTTATATGAGCCTATGTTTAAGTGCACGCCCCTAATGGGGCTATACTTCATACGGTTGAATGTCTTTGATTCTCTGTCATGATTAAAGATAAAAATAGCTATTGCAAAATGTAACACTGTCTCTGCAGAAATACAAAAGAGATGTTTCTTGTCAATTTCTAGTTCATGCTCTCTAGTCAACACGAACGAAGGAAACTTGCACGAGTTAAATATCAAGCAAGTTTTTTTTCTGTTCTTTACAACACCCAGGAATCCTGCAACATCTTATGCATCACTATGTAATTACTTTCCAATTCTACAAATTACAATTTAATGAAAAAATTACAGTAACAACACAAAAGGATGACAAAATGAATTAAAAAATCAAGAGAGAATATTTATACTCACAATCCAGAACCACTCGAATGAAGATATGGTCCCAGCACATTCTTCAATAACCACCCTTCTCCTATTTAATTAAAATGCAAACTCTTCTTTTCCATCAATTAGCAGCTGGAAGGGTAGAGAAGATACCGATGTACTATACTGTGCATGTCTACAAGACTACAACATGCAATCCATTACAGTATCAGATAAAAAATGACCAGGCAATCAAGTTTGATTTTTTTCTGTTGGCCCTCTTAATCGACTTTGACCTTCAGTGAAGTCAAAATTTGTTTTCCCACTTAGTATTTATCATTAGAAGATATCTAAATTTTTTATATATGTATTCTTCAAATAAATAAAAGAGAACAAAAGGGTAAAGCACCTTACCAGCTTTCGTTCCTTTTTGTGGGCTTTCTAACGTATTCTTGCTATCATATCACAAAAGAGATGCACGGCCACATTTTCATATCTCTAACCAAATTCAGTACAAATTGCAGCAGGACAAAACAAAGCCAAATCTACACAAACTTCTTTTGAATAATTTGATGCAATATAAAGGAAAAGGCACACTGGTAGAAGCATTTTTTTAATCGGTACATAGCTTGTTTAAGCAGAGTAGCAGACTAGCTGTGTTAAATCACACATTACAAGACTAAAGTCATGTGAAAGTTCAAATCTACACCCTGTATATGTCTTGCTCAAATCAACCCAAACCACTCATATCTCTTGTTTTACATCCACCCATCAAAAATTATCAACTCAATTTGCGTTGCGTCGCCTTCATGTACCATCCTGGCCGGTATCGATTTTGAAAGTTCCATCTACCTTTCCTACCTGTGCAATACAGCATGAGATATAATTTAAAAAGCAATATTGAAGAATTAATGTCATTTTGCTAATTTAATAGGTATATAAATTTATTATATTTAGATGTACGATGAATACATTATGAATCCTCAAAAGTTTATTTAACCGCACCAACATGATTGAAAACTAGAAACCAATTGCTTTTATTTCTAGTTATAGAATGTATGTGTAGCCACCTTCTCCTCCCCTTCTTAGAACCAAAAGGTCCAAAACAAACATAATTCTAAAAAGTATGTGTGGACTTGTACCAATAAACCATGTCACACGACCCAAAGATTTTTCAAATTGCCTCAATGGAACAAATCATTGCCTTAATAAACCACCTAACAAGGCAGTACGAATATATGAATTGCATGAGATAGTCGTAATTTTGAGTGCATTTTTTTACTAAAGTTCCAGCACCCTGCAGGAAGAATTTAGAGGTCCATTTTTCCTTTCATTGTGTATACGCCCTCGAGTGATGATATTAATTAGATGTTATTGTGAACATTAATTCATATCGCAGATGATTTAGACCAGAAGCCACATCAAAGAAGGCACCAAGAATAATAACCTATGAAAGTGGTTTACGTGCATACCTGAATCAAGCAGCAACTAACTCAACTTAGATTCTAGTGTTTTGCCAGCTTCACGTTCCTTACGACGCCGTTCCCGCTAAGAAAACAACCATAGAGGAAATACAATATTATACAGAGGACTCAATTCAAAGCAACAGGTATTGCAATCAGAAAAGGGAAAAAGAAAAAGAAACATTGCCACACTGATTATGCCAATTACATGCTGTGAAAAGTATCTAATAAACACCAAAGTTGACAGGTTTTCATTTATTCCCAAAAGTCCAATTTTATCCTAATACAAACAGGAGATGATACTGTTTGCAGGACAAAACTATGAACAAAGGTATATGCACGTACCCTTCTTTCCCAGTACGGGTGAAAGCAAACGTAATCATACACCGGAGAGATTGTTTGCAGTAACACGACATTTACTCCCGTAAAAATTAAAAGTGCGGTCATCGGTCGTGTTTTGTGAGGCATCTGTATCATGTAACAGATAACAACTTGTGGATATTTATAAAATCTAAGCAAAACACCATGGCACAATTGAAGAAGAATTTAAATATCAGAAACCACGGATAAGTTGCAGTAGCACAATGAATGTTGGAAAAAAAAACATACAATGGAAGAGCATAAGTTCGCTAGAAATTGCCAATCTTATCTACACCGTTTACGATTGCATTGCAATGTTTCATGGGATGGGACAACGGCATCTATTAATGCAAAAGGAATGCATTATCTTTTGAAAAAATGTCGTGGGCCGGGCCGGGCCTGCACGGTCCAAATTCCAGGTCTAGGAGTAATGTTGTTTAGGTTTATTAATTATGATTTGCATTTGTTAATAGTAATAGTTTGGTTTTAGGAGGTGATTCGTCAACCCACGAACCCGATCCACGACCCATTGAGTACGTGGGTTGCAAATGGATTTTGGGGGAAGTGGGTTGCACCTGTTCCGGATTCGACCAATTTATACTCCTAACTTGTATGGATGCATCTTCCTTCATGTTCGTTAATAGAGCCACTATGTCATTGTTTGCATCGACGTCTAGGATTCGCCAAGGGTGACTTGTTGCACATTTTCTCTTATCTTGGTGATCGAAATCTCTTCTTCTTACAGTAGGGCATCAACAATGGGTGTTGGAGAAAAAATTGTGAGAAAATTTTGAGTATAGACTTTTTCAAACATTGGTCTTGCACTAACATTCAACAAAAATGTTTCTTCAACGCACAAGAGACTTGAAACGTTGGTGACATTTGGGGGCGGGACTTAGGGGTGGCAACGGATCGGTTCCGGTTCGGGTATTAGGAGAACCGGAACCGGGTCCATTTTATTTTTTGGGACCCAGAACCAAACCGGATCCAGGTCGGTTCCCAACTTAAGTACCCAGAACCGGATCCGGTGGGTTCTTGGGTACCCAGAACTTGATCCAGTACAAAATCCATTTTTTTCAATTTACATGTACACTAGTGTTGTGCCTAAAAAAACATACAACTGCATCTTCTTCTACAAAATCAATTTGCCATGAAAATATATGATTTCATACTTGAATTCAAAATATACAAGACAACAATTCAAAATATATCTAAAAAGAGTTCTAAACCATAATTAAAAGGAAAAACATAGCTTCACTTGGTCTCAAATCATTAGATGATTTATTCCTATAAATAAAAATATACACAATATATTTAAGTAATGTTTATGGTCAGAATATCTAGAAAACTAGAAACAAAAGCCCAAGTTAACACACCTTCCGGATGTAATCGAGAGAGCAATAGCAGAAGGAGTCTAACAAACTACGACCAACGGTTATTGACAAGATTTTGAAACCAAACAAGGAGATTATTGACAAGATTTTTTCCAACGATAATGAGTGATAATAGGCATTGAATGTGTGATAGAATGTGACCACATCGAAGATGAGGCAAACAGAAAAAGCGTTTTGGGAAGAGGGGGCTCCTAGACGAAAGCATGGTTGATGCACTCGTTTCGGAGGTACCTGGGGAGAACCCTTCCGTCGGCGGTGAGGCTGGCTATGGCGACCCCGATGTGGTCGTCGACCTTGAAGATCTTCTAGTGGGACGAGTGGTTGGAGGCGGCCTTGTTGACGGTGGCGACTGGCGAGGACGACGGCGTCACGGTCTCACACTTCACGGCCGGAGGTAGAGAGGTTGGGAGAGGGAGTGTTGTGTGACGGCAGGATTCATGTCATGTGTTAGGTGTTAGGGATTTATGGTTTGTTTGGTATTAGTTTTTTTTATTTAAATAATAGATCCGATCCGGATACGATTCTGTAAGTCAAATCCGGAACCAACCTGGAACCGAGTCGGTTCAAAATTTGATATTCAGATCTGATCATATCTAATTTTTCTCGATTCAGTTTCAATCCGGTACCACCAATTTGGTTTGACCGGTTCTGCATATGCGTTGTCACCCCCTAGGTGGGACCCGCATCCAAGTCGAAGTGGGAGTGAGACCCACCATTTAGTAAGAAAAGAAGTTTGTAATCTATTAATCATATTAAATAAAAATTATTAATTTTTAAAAAATCACCAAACAATTTATTTTTCCAATATCTACGAATAGATACTCATATTTTTATATAAGTTTTATAATTCCAAATGACAGTAATTAAATCACTATAGGATTATGTGTCTTATGTATGTATCTATTTTCAAAATTTTAATACAACCATATAAGATCGATTTCATATTTTCATTGATTTTACGTACATGTATATGTTTATTCTAATATCATGCATTCCTACACATATTAAAATAAACAAAAAAGAGATGATCATACTCAAAGGTTATCTAAAACCATTCAGAAGATCCGGAGTTCTGTTGCTCGTCGAATCGTCCGCCGATTCGCATCAAGTGTTCACCAAACTCTAAACAAGATTAGAGAGAAATGAGCTAATCAATCAATCACTAATTAAACTTAGAATCTAGCTAATAACCCATCTTTAAACTCCTGCAATTTCTATCTCCAAAACTTAAAACTATTAAGAACTTTTCGTGGTGATTAAGAGAGAGATTAATGAGAGAGAGAATTTGTGTATTAACATAAACAAGCAGGATGATGCGTCCTTTTATAGGCTCCCAAAACATCATTATCAAGAATTATTCTCTAGTCATGATCTCTTGCTTATTCTCTCTTAAAATTATTCTCACATTGTTACATAAGCATCCTAAAAAAGGTTTGATCAAATTTGGAATTAATATAACCCATGATCTAATTATTCTCTTAATAATTTAGGCAAAAACGTGTTGTTCGGTTAACCGAGAATTCTTCTCGGTTGACAGAATCATTCGGTTTTAATACACGTTCGGTGAACCATGAGCTAGACGGTCGACCGAACATTCATAAGAAAAATTCTCTGGAAAAATTCAGACGATCCGCGTCTTGCTCCGGTCGACCGTTGACCTACCAAAATTTCTCCTGACGAATCTTCTTCAGAAGACCGTGTCACATTCGGTCTACTGCAAATATCCCAAGATAGCTCCTGGATATTTTCTCTTGGTTGACCGATTAAGCTCGGTTGACTGAATCCAATTGTCAGGCACTCCAGACAATTTCGGTCAATCATTTGTTTTATCCGAGCCTTGTTCGGTGGACCGTTCATTAAGACACCTCGGTCGACCGAACCCAAAACGGTTTACCGTTTTGATCCTGATTTTGTCTTTGTCAAATTTTGGATTTATTTCCAACAAATTTTGATCTTTTGGGGGTTTTAGCAAATTCATATCTTATGTAATATATTATTTTATGTAATATTAAATTATTACACCTCATAATATATACACCTTATATGAATTTATCCATGATTCTAATTATATCAATTCTCATGACATATTGATTTTATTGATTCACCACATGTGTCATTTTTTCACAAGAAACCCGACACATCATATGAACTCAAAATTATGCTTCTTTTGTTCCCAGTTTTGTGGTGTGACGTATAGGAGGATCTAAGCCAAATTGACAGTGATATTAAACACATAATATCTCAAACTATAAGTGATATCTAGTTACACATTATAGTTACCCAATTAGAATAGATGTCTTTGTTCCACTCGAACTAAACACGATTCATTTAGTGATGTAAGTGCACCACTTGTGTTTGTCTCTCACCTCATGATGTTAAGAATATATACAAAGTAGAAATGTCATCTTTGTATTATATTTATTTCTTGATCTCGTAAAGCTAATTATAACTATGTAACTTAACACAAGTTACATTGTGCACATTATAATTTTGCTCTATCAAATGACCCACTAATATCATCACTCAATTAAGAGGGCAATGATAATTGTTTGACTAGCTATTTTTTCCAGCACTAGTCATATTCAATCAACTATTGTCTTTATTATTATACTCATTGATATCTTTCGACAATAATCAAATTAAACACTTCTTGAGTGAAAAGATATAAGTCTCATATCTTAAGATTCAAGACACAGTAAAACATTAATGACACGAAACACAATTCTATAATGTTTTACTTGTTAAGTCGATTCAATATATAAAAGTAATCTTTTCCTCTTTTATATACTCGTGTCGTCAATTATTTGTAGAGCTACAACAATCGATGACCAACACGACAATCTTATCTCGGTGATTAATGTTTCATGTTAATTACCATGATTGTGAATATCTTTTAATTTATGCAAACCATTATATTTTAGAGTTCTACGGTTAAGGACGAAACGCATCTTCCTTAACACTTCCAAAAGATGAATATCATAATCAAGGAACAAAATGTTTGCACATCCAATTCATAATAATTGACGTATAAAAGTAAAACTCTTAGAACACATTCCTTTCAACCACATCATTTCAAACGAATATATTCCTAACTTTCATTTTTCCAACAACTATATTCTCATGATTACTTTTGGCAGCTACTATTCATCGCCGTAAAATTAATTAAATCGCCCCAACAATTACATTTTTGCCCTTAATAAATCATTTAATACTCATTTGTCCTGAGTTTTTAAATAAGATTTTTAACTCAATTTTATTCACATTCCAAGTACTAACACCACGAAAATGTTTGGCGAAGCGCCTGGATCCGGTGAGGTAACGGAGGCGAATTCGACTCGGGCGTCAGTCTAAGATGCCTCCCCATGGTGGGGGCGTCTAATACAGACGCCCCTTTTTTATTTTATTTTAAATTTTCTATTAAAATATTTTTTTTCAAGTTCCGTTGCAATATTTCGGTGGTGATGGAGTAGATTACAGTGAGTTTTTTGATAGTAAACAAATATTACAACAATCGAGGAAACTTGTAAATAGGCGAAACAAGTTGTCATAGGAGCCGGATTTTTTGGTTATATCATCATACAAATAAAAAACAGATAACCGGAGAGATTGTTTCCTGAGATGTGATCGCAGACATGAAATGAGTTCCCGTGATACGAGTATTGCACTACGAAATAACACAAAAGGAAAAAGGTTGCGGTTGTCATTTTTTGGTAAAAGTAGTCGAGCGACAGGATCGTGATGGATGTGTCGTTGTTTGTAATACCAGCCATAGGCAACACAACCACACACTTGTAGTTTATTCAGAGGGTCGCCGACAGGTCAGCGGACTTAGTTCTGGGGCCAAGCAAATTGTTCGTGATATGACTGAGACACAAGCAAGACCACGTAACATTTTGTTGGCAGTAAATGAGAAATTCTCAGAGGATAATCTCAATCAAAGACACATTTACAACTTCAGAGAGTACATGAGGATGAAGAAATCTGAAGACATGAATCTCTCTCAGCAGTTTCTCAGTCAGGCAGTGCAGTATAAGTATTTGCATTGGATTGTGGCAGATGAATAGACTAATGTCCTCATTCACACATTTTTGGCACATCCGACTTCAGTTCGTCGGAAAACAACTTAAATCTTTGGAGATTTGGAATGTATGTAATGAAGTGGGTAGGTTGCTATGTCGAAACCATTGGAATAAAGAGCAGAATGAAAGACAAAAGTGTTATTAGACAAAAGTGTATCTATGAGCGAACATATAATTCAAATTTCTTTCTTCCTACATGCATGGATTAACATGTATACTAAATGGAAATCAATAATGAACTTTTCGATCATGAATACTCAATGTGACCGTTCGAAGTTATTTAACCATATGGAAGATAGTCTTGGGAGGGGTAGATGTGGTAAAAGAATTCCAAACATTGAGATTGGAGACTTCTCATTACCTTCAATCTCGTAAATACAAATTAGTGACGAAGTTGGACCTGAAACCTTCATTATAAGTAAATAGTAAGCTAGTGGAGTACAGAACGTAGCTTTATATCTCTCTCGAAAAATCTATCATCTATCTATAAGAGAACTCAAGAATTATTCGTGTTATTATTGTCACCTTAACTAAAAATAAAATAAAATGCTTATATATATACAAGAATTCTCTAGTGAGTCCAATACTTAATTTTTCTAAATTAAGTCCCCACAATATCCACCACTCATTTCAAATTGTAAGGTTGATTAAGAAAAAATCGGTTATGCTAATGAATGGTGAGATTAACTGTAAATAAAATCCAATTGTGAGATTGTAAGATGCTTAAATTAAATCAGATGAGTTATGTGTTCACTAGAGTTTGACCATATATATATATATGTGTGTACACACATCTTTTAAAAGAGATAAGCGGTCCGCATTTTCGTTCTCTTTTTATAATATTTCCATTTTGTCCCTTACAAAATGTTGTAACGACAAGTTAATATTATAATATAATGTCAGAATATTATTTTATTCTTCAAATCAAAGGTTAGCTTCTAACTTTTAATGTTGTAATATATTGTGAAATTTTAATTTAATCATCAATTGTATGGATCAAAAAAATTGTATATTTTTTGTAGAAGTAAATTAATTGAAACACATGCTTGTGGCCTTGTGCGACATGCCGACATACTAGTTTCAAAATGAGTAATAATTTCAACCAAGAAGTAACAGAAATTACATGGTATTACAATATAAATATGAGTTGTGAGGGGTAGAAGAAAGATCGATGAAATGCTAACCAAGAGGCTATTTATGGTGCATACGTAACATACCGCATAGTCTGAAAGTGCTTCGCAACAAGTTTTGAAATAGCAGACCTATTTCCACCAAGTGATTGGCTGGAAAGAGTGATTTTATATTGAAGTTAATTAACTACGTGGTGTCCAACTTACGTCGTATTAGCTTAGAGCACAAATAACAACGTCCGACTACTTTGGGCGTCCTGCACTCTCTTTCTGTCACGTCAGCTCACTCAACCCACCCCAAAAAACTCATGAACCATGCCCTAGCTACCTTCACCCACCCTACACTCTCTCTTCCTTCACATCATTTCTTAATTAAACAATTTTAATTCTCACACAACATTTAACAAATTACATTTCATATAATTCTAATTCTAATTCTAATTACATTATAATTCTAATTCTAATTACATTATAATTCTAATTCACGATATAATTATTATTAATATAATTAATTAACAATAATAATTATTCATTAATAATATTAATCACTATTAAACCACAAAAAAATGAATATTTAAAATTTGAATATTTGAAATTTGAAACGTGCGTGAATGCACAGTATACGCGTGCATGAAAAGTAATCCACGTGATTGCACAATATATGCGTGAAAAAAAAGTAGTCTGCGTGAATGTACAGTATACGCGTACGTGAAGAGTAATCCGCGTGACTGCGCAGTGTCTAATTTTTTCTCTATATATACCTTACACAAAACACAACTTACATCTCATATCTTTTCACAAAACACAATGTTGCAATGTCTTCTCCAGATTACAACTGTTCCCCCCCTCGTCCACAATCAAATCCGCGTCCACGCTATCCACAAGAATACCTTTCACGTCCATTTTACCAACAACCATTCCAACAATCATACTTCTCCCACTACACACCATCATTCCAACAATTCTCCCACTACGCACAACCAGACAAAAACTCATCATTCCCACAAATCTCTCAATATACACCACCATTCCCACCTAATTAACCGCAATTCCAGATGTTTGGCCGACACATGTCTCAACAAAGTAGTCCGAGTATGGCGGACACTAAAGAAGAGGGTCACGACGACTTTAGTATACAAACGAATCCAGAGGCATTTAAAAAAACTAAGTTGGACATGCTTCACTCTCTGATGAGAAATGACAACCCGATGGAGAATGATCAAAAAGTAATTGTTAAACTCCTTGCCTTGGCAGAAGAGAATCAGTATGTGTAGTTTGTTGTAGTCTGTATTTCATATGGTTTGTATTTCCTTTAGTTTGTATTTCGTGTTGTTGTAGTCCGTATTTCGTATGATTTGTATTTCCTTTAATTTGTATTTCGTGTGGTTGGTTGTAGTTCGTATTTCAGAATTATTAATGTATTGTTCTTATGGTATTGTCGTATTAATATATATATATATATTCTATTTTAAACGTTAAATATGGATTTACATTTGTTTATTTAATGTATATGTTTCAAATTTTATTCAATTAATTACACCAAAATTTTATTACCCCACGTTAATAACAAACCCAATCCATTAATAACAAAACCTCCACTAAATACTTAAAAATTAAAAAAAAATTGGACGAATGGTGGGGGGACACGTGCCCCCTACTCGAGGGCGCCCCGGGCGTCTGCCCAAAACGCCCGGGCAAGCGCCCGGGTGGGTGTTCTGAGCGGGCACCCGAGGGGCGCCAGCCCCGTTAACGGGGTCTCGCCCAGGCGTCCGACCCAGGTGCCCAGGCGAGGGTGCCCCATTAAGGGTGCCCTTAGTAGAATGTTGGGGCATGCGGCACGGCCTTTAAGATTTTGTATTTACACACTAATGTGTTGATGTTAGCTAGGGATGCAAATGGATCTTTTCGAATATGGTATAACCTGTATCCGAATTCGAATCCGAATTCCAAATAAGCATACCAAATCCGAATCCGAATTCAATTTTCTTATAGCTTACCAATTTCATATCCAAATTTGAGAACTTTTCGAATTCGAATTTGAATTCGGATAATGTTCAAATTCCTATAACATATATATATATATATATTTTTGTTGTATAATCTAAAATATTTTCAAAATTGTTTTAAGAGAATTATATTATAATTTATTTTTGCATTTCTATTATGTTTATATTTACATAGGAAATAACTTAGTTTTTTATTAACTCACAATACAAATATTAATAACCACATGTATTGGATGTTAAAATTGGTATTTTCGGATATTCGGATATGGTTTGACCTATATCCGAATTTGTATCCGAAATTGAAAATGGTAAAACATTTTAAACCAATTTCATTTCCAAGTTGTATTCGTAAATACTTATTTACCAAATACCAACCAAATTGTAATTTTCGAATCGGATACTCGGATAATCGGTTACCATTTGCATTCCTAATGTTAGCGATTCCTTACTTATTTTGGCATTTTTCATCATATCAAGGTGGTTGTGTTCTTTTTCTTTTATGGGCTTTCCAAACGTATATGTAATTCTGTATCACTACTTTATGCATAAAACATTATATATGTTCTACTATTCAAGTATTGTACGTAATTTTTGTCATTCTGTTTTTTTTTAATTTTGTTATTATTGGATATTATACTTGATATTTATAATGATTCGTGTTTGCCTTCTGCAAACAGGCAGTCTCACTGTGAGCCATTATAATTTAACGGAACAATACCTAACTCTCATAACATGAGCTCTAACGCTAGGGTTTGGAGACTACTCTTGACCTATAGAAGCATGCAAACTGAAGAATATTTTAGAAATATAAAAAAAACTTATATATGTAGGTTTTGTGTGGAGGTATCAGAAAGACATGATTCTGAGATAATTATAATGGTCTACTTAGCAATCAAATAAAGAAACAAAGATGATGGAAACTACAGAAGTTATTTTGATGAAGAACTCGTGAAGATTTGACGAATGGAATGATAACAATGTCCACATAGTACGATCGACGTTGTTTAATATGGTTTCTTTTGCTTTTGTTGTAGACCTTTATCTTCTGCTTGTGCTTTTCAAATGCACGCATAGCAACATTCCATAATGCCCCAACTTAGGTGGGATATATATACATATATATTAGTGGCATGATGATGCATGTGCACTTTTGGCAACATTGGAAATCGCCATCAGCGCAACAATATATGTAGTAGAGCTAATAATAAGGTTCTAGAAAAGATATAATAAAATTAAAGTTTAACATAATGAACTTGTCTTTGGATGGTGCGTCTAAATAGAAGAGAGTGGGGGAAAAACGAAACCTTTTGGAAACATGCTTGTTATGAATCTAAGAAATGTGTCTCAATTTCGTCAAAGCCACTAATAAATGCTTTGCCAAATATTTGAGAAAACACGAGCAGAAAAATATGATGTATGATGTTTAGAAAAAAGATTTCATTATTAACTTTTAAATTCTCCTAGGACTATCAACTTTGGCTCGAACTCAAAAACTGAAATGTAACTCGAATGATCGATTCAAATTTTTATTTTTTATTTTATAATTATTATTTTGTATTTATTAATATTTTAGTTCGAATTTTTTACTGGAGTGGTAGTTTACACTTTACACCCCCTGAATATTTTTGCAAAATGTCTTCAATTAAATTGAAATTGCCTTCCAAACAAAACATGCTCATCATTTCTCTGCTAATAATACTACACTCTGACACCTTGCCAGTTACCACACTTTACCAGCTCGAGATCTAATATGAACATCATTGGCTGGTTATGCTTACATAGATAATGTCTCCTATGCTATATGTACGAAACATGTCTCTCTCAAACACATTTTACATTTTTGTTACATGTATAGGAAACTTTTCTATACATACTAACAATCTAACGTACGTTAGAACTTAGAATTTCAACTTTTGAGAGTGACAATTTAACTCAATTTACTCCTCCCATGTCTTTTTACAATTTTACAAACAGGTTCACGACTCAATCCCTTTACCCCTTACCACATATTATAAGTAACACCATTTCGTAGTCTTTCGAGACTTTCTTCGTTCAGTTGATGTCATGTCTCATAACGTTTTATCGATGTAATGATCTATTCTCACTTTCAAAAAATGATATACTCTCGCAACAGCACTTCAAAGTGATGCCTCTAGTTACATTTGAAGTAAGTTCAATATCTCAAGAATTTTTTTTGCAATAAACAACAAATATTTCATGATATCATGAAGTGATGAAACATTTCAAAAAACAAATATTTGAATTTGAAAAAAAAACTCATCTCCCGATGGCCGATGGTATAATGTTGCAGCAAATAACACCAAAACAGAAACCCCAAGACTTCTGAATCCTGATTTCCTACTGTCAACTCGGTCCACTACACTTTTTTGTTTTTTTGATAATTGCTCTTAGTAATTTAAATTCTTTTTAATTTTTTGATAATTAGTAGGATTTTTTTTTTTGTGATGACACATAATTTCTCATACCTATCACACGTAGTAGTGATACGAGTTGTGGTTCCAAATTAGAGCTAACCCAACATCAGGCACTAGAGTTATATTTTTTTATTTATGCCTACTAGAAATTCGATCACAAGTCCTAAATGTATAATTTCACGTTAATTTTAATTTTTAAACGGATTGGAAATACACTTCCCACCTGTACACAACTTAACTACCACTACACTTTGGTGCCTGGTAGTGCAACCAGAGACAAAATAGTCATTATGGATTACATTATGTATGGTGCCCTTTCTTTTCCATGCATTTACATTATGGTCTACTCTCCCTCCTCCCATGGTGCCCTTTCTTTTCCATGCATTACATTATGGATTCAATCTGTTTGAATTTGAGTATTTGACCACTGCTCACACCCACCCAATTCAAACACCCCCACTACCAAACATCAAACACCACTCAACCCTCCATCCCCCACCACACCTCCATAACAACTAAACTCATCTTCCTCTACAAATACCCAACTCCACACCACACTCTCCAAAGTCCAAACACAACCAAAATGAAACACCTCAAGTTCAACTTAAGCTTCATCTCAATACTTCTCCTCACCAACATTACCATTACCTTGTGTTCCAAACAAACTTACATAGTCCACATGGACGTCACCCATAAACCTTCCGACCAAACCCACCATTCCTGGTACGCCTCCCATCTCAACTCCTTATCAATCGACCCTGAGAAACACCTTATTTACGCTTATGCCACCGTCCTCCATGGCTTCGCCGCCGTCCTCGACTCCGACCACATCCTCCGTCTCCGTTCCCATCCCTCCGTCCTCCACCTTCACCCCGATCCCGTCCTGGGACTCCACACCACCCGCTCCCCTCACTTCCTCGGCCTCCTCGATCCGTCCATTCCCTCCACCTCCCTCCCCGACGCCGGCGCCGCCGTCGTCGTCGGCGTTCTCGACACCGGCGTTTGGCCGGAGAGTGCAAGCTTCTCCGACGCCGGCGTTCCCAAACCCCCGGAGAAATGGAAAGGGAAATGCGAGGAAGCGGACGATTTTAGTCCTAGAGTTTGCAACAAGAAGCTCATCGGCGCCCGGAGCTTCTCCAAAGGAGCCGTCGTCGCCGGCGCCGGCGAGAATGTTTCCCCTAGAGACACCGATGGGCATGGGACCCACACTGCGTCGACGGCGGCCGGCGCGGCCGTCACCAACGCGAGTCTGTTCGGGTACGCCGCCGGGACGGCGAGGGGAATGGCGCCGGGGGCGCACGTGGCAACTTACAAAGTATGCTGGAAGAGCGGCTGCTTCGGGTCGGACATCCTCGCCGGGATGGAGACGGCGATCGACGACGGCGTCGACGTGCTTTCGCTCTCCCTCGGCGGAGGCTCGACGGAGTACTTCCACGACACGATCGCCATCGGGGCGTTCGCGGCGGCGGAAAAAGGCGTCTTCGTTGCTTGCTCCGCCGGGAATAGTGGTCCCCGCGTGGGGTCGTTGGCGAACACGGCGCCGTGGATCGCGACCGTCGGGGCCGGAACGCTCGACCGGGATTTCCCGGCGCACGTTAGCCTCGGTAACGGACGCCACTTCACAGGAGTGTCTTTACATAGCGGGAAGGGAATGGGAGCTAAACCTGCGCCGCTGGTGTATTTTAGCGGGAAGAATAGGAGCAATTTGTGTTTACCGGGAACGGTGGACCCCGCACGTGCAAAGGGGAAGGTGGTGTTCTGCGATAGAGGGGTTAACGCACGTGTGGAGAAGGGGGCAGTCGTGATGGCAGCAGGAGGGGTGGGGATGGTGTTGGCCAACGCGGCGGCGAACGGGGAGGAATTGGTGGCGGACAGCCATTTGTTGCCAGCGTTGGCTGTGGGGACCACCGAGGGTGATCTCATCAGGGAATACGCGCGGTCGGATGGGAATCCGACGGCTCTGATTGGGTTCGGTGGGACCGTGCTTGGGGTCAAGCCGTCGCCGGTTGTTGCTGCGTTTAGCTCCAGAGGGCCCAATGGGGTCGTGCCGGAGATTTTGAAGCCGGATCTGATTGGGCCCGGAGTTAACATACTCGCCGCTTGGTCAAGGGCCGTTGGGCCTACTGGGTTAAGGTCCGATGTGAGGAGGACGGATTTTAACATCATGTCTGGTAACATATATAAATTACTGAAAGCATTTTATAATCTTATAATCCCAACAATCTGTAACTTACGAAGCTGAGATTTAACCGTGTCTCGGATTAGGAGAGGACAAAGGTTCTACCGATCAAGCTAGTTTCAGTTGTTTAAGCAATTAATCTTCAATATCTTTTATTTAATTACCGTTTTAAGGAAAACAACACGGTGGATATCTCCAATTTTGCTACAAACACGACAAAAAATAGGTTGATTAGGCCTAGATAGCTCTGGGTGATAAATAGGTGGGTTGAACCAATTGACTTTTTTAGTAAGATTTGTAGGATTTTGTTTGTTCGTATTTAGTGGATACAATTTTTTTATTTTTTAATACTTTTACTGTAAAAACAAGTTAAAACATTTGTGATATGTTTTCTGTATTTTCATTTGACAGTTGATATCCACTCGTCATACTATTTGGTTTTGCAACAAAAGACATGTTTTCTTTACCAGAATCAGAAAACGTATTTTCTTTTCCATTTCGACTGAAAGTACAATTTCTTCATGCTCTCCATGTAGATTGTGTGGTTATGTTTATTCCACTTCAATTGCTCATTCATGGCTGCCATTAGATGGGTTAGTGCGTTGTAGCTTCGAGGATCGAAAGGTTAATCCTTTTTTGTATCTAGTTTGTACTTGAGAATTGGAACCATTTCCAGTCATGAGACAATAGACTTACGGTTTCGTTTTGAACTGTGACCCATTCTAGTTCAAATATACATTCTGAACAACTTAAAATCTAGTTTGAACCAAATCACTACTTCAAGTTGAAATGTATGGGGAGACATGCATGTCTAATTTTTTAACGGTATGTTTGGTTGTTGTTGTTTGAATTCAGGCACATCAATGTCATGTCCCCACATTAGCGGAGTAGCAGCGCTTCTGAAAGCCGCACACCCGGACTGGTCCCCAGCCGCAATAAAATCCGCTCTCATAACCACAGCCTACACCACCTCCAACACCAACTCCCCCCTCCTCGACGCTGCTGCGGGAGGTGGCGCACCCGCCAACCCCTTCGCCGTCGGTTCGGGCCATGTCAACCCCCACAAGGCCCTCGACCCAGGCCTCATCTACGACGCCACCCCAGACAACTACCTCTCCTTCCTTTGCGCCCTCCGCTACAACCCCGACCAAATACAGACCATCACCAAACGCCCCAATATCACGTGCAAGGGCCAGGGGAGGAACCCCGGGAACCTCAACTACCCGTCGTTTGCAGTGGCATTTGGGAGGAGGAGGAAGGTGAGGTACGTGAGGGAGGTGACGAACGTCGGGGAGGGCAGCGGGGTTTGGAGTGTGAGAGTGGAGGGAGTAAGAGGGGTGAGGGTCACGGTTCGGCCGAGGAGGATTGTGTTTGGTGGAGTTGGGGAGAAGGTTAAGTATAAGGTGATGTTTGAATCTAAAAAGAGCGGTAATAGTTCGGTGTTTGGTTGGATCAGTTGGAGCAGTGGGAAGTACGTGGTGAGGAGTCCTGTGGCTTGCTCTTGGTCCATGTTCTTATGAGGAGACCAAAGATTCTGGTGTTGGATGTTGTTTTGAAGTGTATAGATGGTTATTGAAGGTGGGACAAGAGGGTTATGATTTTGGACTCTGGTTATGTATTTATGGTGTGTTATAGTAAGGCCAAGGCTATACTGTGTTGTTTTGGTCTGATGGTGTGTGGGTAAATAAATGTTGGAGGTGTAAGTGAGCCTCTCAAGGTTGTTAATCCTGTTCAGGATTTTGATGATTGCAATTTGCAATAGAGTGGCAGGCTGGATCTTAAATCCCTATACTATGAAAGAGCTGCAATCTGGATTGGCAGAGTTCATATCTTGGTTTATTACAAGAAGTTTTTTTTTTTGCAGTGTTTTATACAAAAAGGTTGGTTGATAATCATAATTCCAGGGTTCAAGTGGTAAATCATAACGCAAAGGGTAGTTAATTATAACCGAGAAAATTTAGGTAGAGATACTAGTAAAACACTAAAAGAGGCAAATAAACTCACCACCGGTTTTGTTCCTATTTTTGTAATACTTCTGCTGTTGCTTAAGCTTCAAAATGAAAAGCATTCCCAACCAACCCAAAGTTCAAGATTAAGCTTCAAACAGTACAATTATACAATATTTCCAATCCACATTTGAAATTTGGAATAGCTACCTGGATTGCAAAAACACTCAATATTTCCGATCAACATTCGTTCTCGTTGAAGTTATTCACTTGCGTGCAAAAGCCTAAAAAAGCATGTTTAAGTGCATCAATAGTTGAATACACAACAAATAGAATGGGAAATTGCACCGATAATTTTTCCTTTTTACAACCAGTTTTGATGTAGTCCTGCGCACCGATAGATAACAATGTCACAAATGTACAGTTTTCAAACGGCTCTAACATATTGCATTACACAAAAGAACAGTATCTTAAAATTTTAGAGATCGCTTACTTCAGAACTGAAAATACGCCTGAGTACTGTGCTAATAAACTGCATGTATGGGTCCTGCCTGCGTGGTCGACCGATTTCATACAACCAGGATTTAGTTTCTTGAAGAAGAAAAAATCAATTTCCATGAAAGAGACTGGAGTTGAGTGGATCAAATTGTTGCCTGGAAAGCTTGGAGTAGAGAAAGTCAGCATCCGACGTAGAACAGTCATGTACTAGTCCTCAAGGACACAAGCATCTACACATGCAACATGGCCCTGTACATCTTGGACAAAGACACGAACTCTTCGGGCAAGAGAGGACACATCCACAGGAAAATCGAGGACAAGAAAAGCGTGGGAAGCCGCAACACGGTTTGCAGCTTGAGCATCTGGGTCTTCCCAAGCAACAACACTTTGAGCCTTCGCATTTGCAGCAATATGGTTTTCTACATCTGATTGCACACTTACTGGAGCAGCACATCCATGAGAAACTGAGACATAGTATTCTCCTGGCAAGAAACCATTCAAATTCGAGACGCACAAAATGATAAAACATTAGGGCTAGAAAAACTAGAATAGAATTTCGTAACTGTGTTAAACATACACCCAATAGCTCAAAAGATCTGAATCATTTGGATGTAAGTGCGTGACATAGATGAGTAATAAAATGCAACAATGAATATAGGTGTTACCTAAGGACTATGGAGATGTTATAGTGTGGAAAGATTATAGACTTGTAATAAAAGTAGTTTCTATACATGTATCTAGCCTTTCTAGTTCTTATGATATCCGATCACATGAGAGCTCTATAGTAAACTTTAAGGTTCATAAAATTAACGGAAAGTCCATGAGGATGCACAAAAGGATGTGTGAGAATGTGTTTCAAAACCACAAAATAGAAAAGCAAAGATTTAGAAAATACCACATGCACCGCCATGCAGATCTACGTTTCTCAGTTTTCTGATTTCTGTTTAAAAAAGGTGTTAACCAAGCACGATAAAATTCTAAATAAATACGTTCAGCATGTTTAGACGTACAGGGGAAGCAATGGATCAGGATTTGAACCCACCAATTTGTTAACCCTGGAAAAAATAAAGTATCTTGTCATTTGGTAGTATAATAAGTTAATAACAGTTCGTCAAAATTAAAGAGATACAGTAAACATGTTGTGCAGTGTTTTTTATGAATAGACGAATAAACATCACAATACAGAAGGTTTGAATCAACTTACTCTTCACAACATCGTGAAGCAGGTTGAAGATCTTCAAGTGAATTCAACTCTTCCTGTTAGGAATTTAGTTATAAAATCTTCACATATTGCAAGCTGGAAATCGGATATTACTTCGTCCACAAAATTAATGAAAAACTGTCGTTAAAAATTAAGATGTTTCTCCATTCATCACAGTATTTTGCTGAAAATCTGTATATACCAAGAGATGTGTAGCCATGCAAAACTACAGAAATGAAATGGCACATTGACTAGAACTCCACTGTTTCCACAATTTTTTGCTGCCATTTGAGGCGAAATAGAACCAAGGGAGAAATTGGTTTGACCCTTGATTTCTCGGTTTTCCTCATGAATAAGGAATGGTTGTAATCAACCACTGAACTCGCATTAGAAGACAAATAGAATATGAGATTACAAACCAGTCAGCTCCAACCTACCATCTTATGATATTAGATGATGGAAAGAATCGATCATGATCACTTCTCACGAATATAATTCAGTCTCATCAACATGACCCAAAACTCGGCTCGAAGTCTCAAGCTCCTGCAGCAGGGTATACCATTCGATGTCGAACTTTCCCAGCTATAATGAATTATTAGTAACTGAACTGATGACTTATTGTGTTTATACGTTCACCAAATATGGAAAAGGCAACTTACTAGTTACTACAGATCAGCAATACTGCAATAGTACTGACAAGAAAACAACACCTTTAAGTAACTCCATCGGATTCTTCCAAGAGTTCAAGTCATAATTGATTGAAATTCGCAGAGTAAGAATCTGTCTATTACTTGATTTCCACTAGGCTTTGCACTTTCATTTTCTTACATACTATAAAAGTGATCAAAGAACAACTTGCTAAATTAATGTCAAATTCAGTAGTTTTGTCTATTTACCAAGTGCCTAGCATCAAAAATACAAACACACCCCACAAAGAAAACCCTTGAATTTCCCCTCTAGAATCTAGATGCCAAGGTACAGGCAGTGCTAAAGCTCAAATACAACACACATATATCAATCTTTTCCATTATCATGGATTCCTTGGCCACCATGGCAAGGTTTATAATTAAGATTACAATGGATAAACATTTAGCTTAGCAATGAAAGGTTGAGGGTGCAAATATATGTTTATCAGATTATCAATATCTTAAAGCAGTTCTTTATATTATATAATATATACAAGCAGTCATGCACTGCAATCCTCAAATAGCTCATAACCAGATTCTTGGAGCTTGTTCATAATACTATAGGGGGAAAAATTCAGCCAGTAGAAATTAAAATAAATAACCGGTCAGAAAGTACAAGCGAAAATGGGTTTTATGTGCTCCCAATAAATAATCAAACACATCGTTTGGACAATTAAGCTAGCAATTCCACCAAATAATTTCCACTTGTTGGTGTTGGAGGGCTTACATGGAGTTGACTCATAATTTGAGTATCAGGAATTAGAAGTGCTAAATTTTTAGATAATAGGTAAGATCTCAGTCATAAATTTTTGCACAACCAAGCATACTTAGTCCATTCATCTCCCTGCTTCCATGGTTGAACATATTTATATTTGTTTTAGACTAACCACCGCAAAAAAATTAAAATATTATAAAAATCGTCCATTTAACGTTCTTTTTCAAAATTGAGAAGATTTTCTGGACAAGCCACCATTCACATTAGACAGGGCGGTATCTTCTACAAATTCCAGTCTCGCGACTTGCACAATGTTAATCGCTCCAAGCCATGAAATCACTTCTACCTTCGCTCTTCGGCAAAACAATGCCTCAAGGAACCCAGCAAGTTCATAGAATCTGGAATTTCACTTGCGTGATTTTCTCTCATTTTAGAGTGTGAATGGTACTACGAAGAACTTCAGGAAGTCGAGAACTTCAATTCTAAAATGACTTCTATGTGATAGGTAGCCTAATTTTTTTTATAAAAATTGGAACTCCAGTTCCAGGAAAACTTCCAGACCCTACAAAAATTGTACATGGAGTGACTTTTTTTGGCTTCCGCTCTAAAACGAGCGGAAATCATGGTAGTGAAGTTTTACAAATTCCTCTACTTCTTAGATACCAATCACACTTTAGAGTGGAACTTCTGAATCTCACTTTAAGTACATATTCCTAAGTCATGAAGTTCTTTTGGAACTCAAGTTTCACTTTTCTTTTTACTTTTTCATTTTACTAATCAATTACAAATCAATCTAGAAATTCAGTTCCTAACTTCGTTTGAAAATTTTCTTTTTTAAGACAAATCCGCATACACCATTCCAAGACCAAAAACATGGGAGAAAGAGACTACCTGGAGGAACCCGATCTCTCTTCCCATCCTCTCCACCTCGACCTGCAACCTATGCCGCCCGCACACGTCGGGGTACGCCACCGGAGGCTTCGCCAACGGCACCGGCACGGCCACGGTTACCGTCATCTCCGCCATTGCCATCGGAGATTTCAATTCAAATTCCGATTTGGGGGCGGAGGGTTTGTTTATAACTTTATATAGAGAACCAAAGGAAGGAACCAAACCCCCGCGATACGGTCACCGCCTTCCCCTCTTGTTCCGCCTCGGGAGGGCGGTGACCGTACCCGACATGGTGTTGGAGTTGCGGCAGGAGTGGCAGAGGCGTCACGTGGTTTCGCAGGGCGGGCTTGGGTTGCGGGATTACGTATTTACCCCTGGAGTTGAGGGTTATTACGGGGGGCTTGGAGAGTGGGCTGGGGTTTGGGGGAGGGTAGGATGGGGAGGTTGAGGGGTTTGACTGGTGTGTTGTCTGTTTTGAGTGCAAGTGTGGAATAGTGTTTGTTTAGTGCAGACAAGTGAGATTCCCACGTGGGTTTGGCTTTCCGCCTTGGTTTGGTCAAAAGGACCCACTCTTCCTGTTAGATTTCATGGAAATGATTACCTTTTTTGGCGTAAGATTGTTGGTGTTTTCTTTAGACAACAAACCAGGGGGCAAAGGAGATTTTCATCGTGTATCTGCTGTGAAAATTATATCTAATGTTTTTTTATAATAAGTATAGTTAATTTTTAATTATTAAGCAAGGTTGTATAATTTCATTCCAGCTACCAAGAGAACTTGTGTCTTCACCCCACTATTAGTAAAATCTCTTTTAGGGTGGCAAACTAACGTCTAGTCAGTTTGTAATTTTTTACGGGAACCAACCTTAGCCGCAAGATCCTCGAATAGATCCCAATAGCAATCCAGCAATTCTTATGTTTCCACAAAAGTTATAAGAACAAATCCCTAAGCATGTACGTCTTGGTTATTCAAGCTCTGGTTCACATATAGCTTGGAAGTAGTGAAAGGGAGGACCTAAATATACTCCAAAATAAATAAAGTTAAGAAGATAGATCACCAATGTTACAGAATCAAAATGACATGCATTCCATGATATTTCCATCACTCAGGAACCGGATGAAATATTGGTGTGTTAGGGACGGGGATAAACATTGCTATCCTTGAAAACTGCACATTGAAATGGAAGCCTGCAAGCATGACAAAACCATAAAGACAGCCGAAAGCTAGACAAAAAATTTATTAGTTCACCAAACAACAACGACACGATTGATTGAAGAAGCAAAGAACCGAAGCAGTAAACCAGTTAAGATGAGGCAGTATAATCAACAAATAAGACCTCAAGGAACTGGGAAAACAGAAACAGCTAACAATGATAACCCTCGATCAGAGGCTTGGAAGATCAATAAGCCCTTACAAGCAGGATTGCATGAGCATCTTCCCACTTGCCAAATACCAAGGATTACAGAAGTCAAATTTGTTAATCAAATATCAATGTGATATGCTTGGGGGAAGATGCAAAAGAAATGCAAGACCGCCTGAAATATGACTTCAGATGCTTATGGTAAACCTTCTGCACCAGGACTAAGAGCACTTACCACTTACCAGTGGCTAAGATATATATATACACTTGCAACCTTCATGGGGCAGCACTTCAATAAAGGATAAGTCAATTCGTTATTAATATGTTGAACACAGCTGGTAGAATGTGGAGTTCTCTGAGATCCGATCTTAGTTGTAAATCATAATTTGAAAGTTGAAACATATATTCACTCCCAAAATTTTATATAGCATCCAGTCTTATGAATAATCACAACGATAATGGTGTTTCTTAAGGGGGAAAATTATCTTACCAGTTATATGAATAGTAAGGTTTTGACAGCGAAGGATGACTTACTTTCTTAGAAAACATACCAAGCAGTCTTTATGTAGCTGCTTTTGCTCTGAGTGCAAATAAAAAATTCATGTAGCATTCAAAAAACTACTACATTCTAGTCATTTAATCAACTAAAGCAAACTACAACTACGGTTAATCGCATAGGACTGCATATTTAAGGATTTATATGAAGATTGAGAGGGTTGGAAAGTTGGATTCATATGAAGATCGAAAGGTTTGGAAAGTTGACCCTAAGAGAAATTTCTCTGTACCTTTCCACTATACATGTATATTTTGTGAATTTTAAATTTCAATTAGCTTCTACTTTGTTGTGAAGTTTCAATGAAGAATTTGAAGAACGAATCAACAAAAATAAAAATGGAAAGTTTGGCAATTCAAGTTACATGCAACACGGAGCACATCAACAAAAATGGCTGGACATGCAACCTCAAAAGGTTTATGTCTTAACTCCAATGGAAAGTAAAATGGGTTTCTGATGTAAAAAAAAGAAGGTAAACAGGTTGCTCAAATGATATATTCCATTATATTCTTTCACCCCTTTATAATATAAGAAATTAACATGATAATAAGAATTACTGCTCAATCAAAATTTCTTAATTTATATTACTTTTGCATCAACATTACATCTACATTCTAGATTCATTTCATCCATTTCGAATTTTGATCAGCACCATAACTTATAATTTACTGAGAGCTAACAATTGAAATTAAAGCATTTGGTATAAAATGTGGAAGAATCGATGTTAGAAGTTCTTTTCATGGGTAGATGTTAGAAGTCATGAACAGAAAAGATTATTCTGTTCACTATTGTTGGGGACACACGTGTAATCTGCTATAATCCTCAAATCCATGATTCATGGTTGGACAATAACAACTGAATAATGTAACTTTTTTTTAAACCTGTCAATTATTGAGTCATCTTTGGCAGCTAAAAATTGGCACATGCATGTTTTAATTAGAAAATAGCAAAGCCAGAATTACATACAACTGCGATGAATAAAGATAGCATGGAAACCGCAGAATTGAAACTTGAAAAGCAAGATACTAAAATTGCCAACTAATGCTGGAGAAGTTAGCAATATCCTAACAAAAATAGTTTATAATGATTAATGACAGAGTTGAGAGTTCTTCCTTAAACTTAACATCAGGTCCCCTCACTGAAATAACAAAATGGAAATGTTGATGGGAAGGCCAGACCACTATTAAGGGTCACACATGCAAAAAATCAGGTAACGGTAAGTTGTAGACTCATAGGATTGCATAAATGATATGAAAACAATTATCCTGGATATCGAGTAGGCAAACTCATAGGAGTGCATAAATGATATGGAAACAATTATCCTGGATATCGAGAAGGCAAAAACCAAACCTTGTTTATATTTCAGGTACGATGATACAACATATGATAATATACAGAATGGTGGAAAAAAATGTAATCTCAATCTCGTATAATGCACATAAAACATACCTAAGACATACACAGCAACCATGACTTGTCAATTGATACCAGCGAGCGATACAATGCCCACCGCACCGCTCAATCTAACAGTGAGAAATGTGACATAAATAGCAATCAGGCCTATCCCCAAGAATTTATTCGGTCGCATGTCATTTCGTGGTAGCACAACCAGTGCCCAGATGAGTCCCAACATTAGAAAAGCCATCATATATACCAACGAAGGGTCGTGTGGAAGTACATATGAATTAGGACTTGCTTTTAGTGCGCTGAGCAACATCGAAACACCTAAACCAGCAAGAGTGTTAAACATCGGTCCTGCGTAGCATCCCGACATTGCGATCTGCAAGCCATCCCCACCATTCAGTGACATGGCAGTGTTGGACATCAGGTCGCCCATTGAGTTGCCCCATGCCAAGACTGTGAGCCCTAAAATCGATGGGTTGATTCCGAATATGGTACCCAGTGAGACTAGAAGGGCAACCAGCTCATTGGCAATCAAATAGAACCACACTATGCTCATAAAGAATCCTCCGAAAACCCAGGGGAATAAAAATCGTCGTGGTGGTCGATCTGATGTGGTGTAGAGAAAAGCAAGAACGGCAAGAACAGCACCAAAACAACCACTTAAAACGTACGGAATGATGCTGAACTCGGAATCCTGATCCCGCTGAGTGTCCCACGCAAACGCCAACACAATGGGTGCCAACAGAGCACTTGATACGGCATAACTCTTCGACCACCGCTCTTCCTCAACAATAGGGATAGTCAACCTTCTCGGAAGAGTAAGCGGCAGTTCCATACATCCCAGTATCTTAGAAGAGGAAAACGACGGCACTTCGCCGTTGCTATCTTCTAACAAGCTCCCTCTCACACCATGATGTGAATAGATAGCCACATTAGACGCCCACATCCATTGAGGCAATGTATCCAACCGTGGCACGTCGTTATCAAAATCCGCATCAAGCAATGGGCTATAAACCGACTCATCCTCCTCGTCCCCATGCGAGAAAACACTCCCTCTGACCGGAAGCAACGGCGTGACTGCATCAAACCTCAACTTCCTCACATGCTTCCTCAGAATCTCATTCGCAGCAACAACAAACGCATACGACCCATAAATCGAAACGAACAGCAATGCGCCCCAAACCGTAATTCTCCCAACGACCAAAATCAAAGACAACGCCACCAAAGTCAACAAAAAGAACCCGACATCCCTAACAAAACACCTTCTATCAATCTGAATCCTCTTCTCCGACACGCACAACGAAACCGCCCCGGCAACCACACAAGTCACGAAAACCGCCCCACCGAGCACGCTATTGAGCCCGACATCGCCATTCTCCTCCCCCATAAACGCGGCAATACTCGCAAAAACGTCCGGCGCGCCGTTGCCAAGCGGAAGCAGCGTCACCCCCGCGACCGTCGGCGGGAGCCGCAACAACCCGGACAGCTTTTCCAAACTACAGCAGAAATAATCCGCAGCGGTGTTGCCGAGCATGTAGAACAACCCCGCCAGCCAGAAGGCCAGCACGGCGTAGCCGACGACTTTGAACCGGTCGCAGTCGCAGTAGAAGAATTTGACGTAGTCGAAGAGGCCGTCCCCGGAGGAGCAGTGGGGGTTGGATTTGAGGAACTCGCAGGTGCTGGGGAAGCCGGGGTGGTCGGAGAGGGCGGAGCAAGGGATGGTGGCGTTGGGGGAGGCGAGGAGGTGGCGGCGAGGGGTGGGGTGAGGGCTAGGGTTTGGGAGGGTGAGGAGGAAGAGGAGGAGGAGGAGGAAGGAGAGGAGGACGGGGGACGGCATTGGGGATTAATTAGGGTTTGGGATTTGGGGGTATTAGTGGGTTTAATTAGGGGTTTAATTTGGTGGTGGCTTGTGGGAGTGGGGAAGGGAACGGGGAGAGGATGGACGAAAAGGGGGATTTGTTGATGGCGTCGGAGTTTGGTAAGTTCGCAAGGGTAATTGACAGGTGGCGTCAGGAGGTAGCTTTGCGAAGGATATTAAAATCGACCATCGCTGTGGTGGGACTGAAGTGGTTTGGTGTGTTTGACAAGACAAAAACAAAGTTTTTTTCTTCGGTTGTTTGAACTTTGAATGGGTAAGGGTAAAGCGAAAGAGAAGAGAAGAGTGGGGATGTGTGACCGGAATTGGGATTTTGGAAGTCTTTTGAATCTCCTTGCGTGATTTTCCTTTTTTTACTCAAGGATTCCAACTATTAAAATCGACATAGATAATTGATGATGGGCAGACGCATTTGAGTATAAAGCTCTTGCACAAATTCAACTACGCCGAAGTTTTTGTATTTTGATTGATGCATGTTCAATGTTAAATTTGTTGTTTCTATGTTTTGTAGAATGCTTAAAAAGTAGGTACAGAGTGGAAGATGATGTAGATAATGGTTGTATGATGATAGGATTATACCAGTTGTTGTCATTTACATGTACTTAAAGATATATTTATACTTGTATCCTATTTAGCGTGTTGATGGGTTAATGACCACACAATGATCTTAACTACACTTAGATTTATAGGTTTAGCTTGATTATGAATGGATCTATGGAATACTTCATATTTACATGAACGAAGTAAGTTATATTTAGAATTAATTGATGTTTTAACGGCCACATTATGTATTTAGAGTATGCTTGAGAATATGAAATTAACTTGGTTTTCATATTAATACATGTATATCTATAGTTTAGCATGTAGTTGGGTGCATCTCATACTTGGTTTCCATACTAGTTACTACTTGTATGTTACCTTCTACACTTGTGCTTAACATTGTGAACGACACTTACACACACCTTACCACTTCACCTCCATTCCTAAGGCCTCTAGATTAGCACTTAGTTGTTAGTATAGTTGTTAATTTAGTTGTGTTTTATATTATAGTGTGGTGTAATATAAAAATCTCACTCTCACTTTCTCCTCACTCGAGTATGGAGTAAAACTTCTACGATACAAATATCATACAAATCAATCAAGTCGAGGAATCAAACTTCTACAACAAGAAGAAGAACCAACTTTGGACTGCTATGTTTTAGAGAAGATTGGCGATTACGGTTTGGGGGTGATTTCGCTGCCCTAACATATTGTCATCCTTCTTTTCCATCTCCTTCATCTTCAAGCCCCCGTCTGAACCTCCATCTATTTTCTATCCTATGTTTCTCTATGCACTTATCTCTCCCCAACCAACTCTTCCTCCACCTCGCCCCAACATACCTCCACTTCTTCACCATTACTGCATCGTACTCCTACACCCCCTCGAGCTCAATTTCGAACTCCGACCGCCTCCAGTTCCTTCCACATGGAGGTTGTTAGCACTGGTCACGACCTACCTCGTTCTTGAAAGATTCTTCCCCACCACCAACAATTTCGTCACAACCACCACTGAGGTACTTTTGTCGCAGCCACCATTGGGTTCCTATGTGGATTAGTTCTCCTCGCCTGCATCTGACGACTCCGCTCGTCAACTTTTGTTTGGATGGGTCAGGTTTATCATTTTTTTCCTCTTTAGTTAATTAGTTGTGAACATTGCTATTTATATATGGTTTAAATTATATTGTTCTACTAGGTAGTAGTAGGGGTGAAATTTTGTGTCCGAAATCCGTCAATCCGACCGACTCCGTATTCGAAATCAAAAAAATTATCCGAGAAAAAAAAATCCGCAACCGAATTGTTATTCGGATATAAACATCCGTAAAAAAACGAAGCGAATATGGATATTGGTACATCTGATTCGAATAATATCCGGTTCGTATTTTATATGCACATATAAATAAAATATATACAATATATATGAATTAAATTATGTTATTTATATTATATTTAATATTTTTTCATGTCGGCAAAAAATAAAGACTGAAATTTATTCTTGTTTAGATCAATCACAAAATGTTTTTAAGTCTATTCGAATTTTTAACGAATTCGGATATCCTAATTCGGAATGGATTTTAAACTTGATTCGGATGCGAATTTATTCGAATTCGGATCCGAATTCGACGGATACGAATTAGGATCCCTTTCTCATACATTCGATCGGATTCGAATTCGGATTCGAGAAAAAAAAAACGGATACAAATTCGGATACTGACACATCTGTTTCGTATCCGCTCCGTTTTCACCCCTAGGTAGTAGTATATTTGTGGTTCTCAATTGAGTCCTCAGTCAGTAACTCGGTTCATATCCCTATGGGCGGCAAGTTTTTGGCTCCTTGGTGATTTAAACGTATCTTCGTCAGTTCATGCTCGTCAGATGCCTTTTGCATGCACAGCTTCGTCATTGCACTACACGTGTCTTTAAGCAACAGAAGTTTCTCACAATTGTTTTTCATACAAGTTACCATTTAGAAAACTATATATAATTCTTGGGAAATGTTTGTTGAACGCTCGCGTCACAGACGCTGCTAACCCAGTCAGCACACTGGCTGATGTGGGCAACCCAGTCAGCAGACGCGGCTGAGTGCGCACTCTCCCCAGAAACAATTTCTTTGTTTAGTTTATTCCTCGTTTCGTACAAATTTCTCCATCCCTCATTAATGCGTCTCAAATCACTCACTTCATTTTGGCGCTCCTACACAGACTGAAGACTAGTTACTCAACATTCGTCCTCTTATTTCTTCCCTTCTCTTTATTAATAAATTCATTTTTTTCCGGACACACACATCAGTCATTTTCTTTAGTTTCTGGACAAACGCATAACTTATTCCGGACACAGTTACTATTTATGCCGGACAGTTGGAACACTTATTCCGGACAGACGTACTACTTACTCCTGAATTTTTTGCTGTTGTTTTATTTTCCCGATGCGTCCACCATCGCATTTAATGCTTTTCAAATCAGCACGTCCTCCGTCTTCTTTCTTATTCTTTGGCGCTTCACGGAGATACAAATATGAGTGTCTAGGTTATTCCGATCCTACGAACCATTCCTTCTTCTCTCCTTCCTCCATTTTTGTTGTACTGTAATGGCACTCGTAAATGTGTCCTCACAGCCGGCTCATGCCTCCAACGTCCCTCAAGTGATGATGAATTTTCCTTCCTTCGAAGAAGCCAAAGCATTTTACGTTTCATACGCCGATTCCTGTTGTTTTGGTGTGAAGATACGGCAATCTCATTACGGTCATGGTGTTGTAATACAGGTCACTCTTACTTGCTCAAAGGAGGGTAATGCTCCCGGAAACCAAGGTGAAGGTAGACCGAAACATAGGTTATCCGGTAGGGTCGAATGCACTGCTCGGATTAGGGTCTCCGGTAATCCATCCAGAGGCTACGTAATTAACTACGTAGATCTCGAACATAATCACACCATGCTGTCGGAAGACCAGATGCGCTTCCTCCGACAAAAACGATTCGTCCCGGAGTCCGCCAGAGCACGCATTTCGTGCAATGATGCTGCCGGTATATCTGCCGCCAAGACCATGCAATCTTTTGTGGTCGAAGCTGGAGGTCACGATAAATTGTCTTTCAACGAGCGGGACCTAAGGTTATTTATTCTCCACTTAACCTGGTTGAAGTTACGCATTTAGCTTTGTCATAAAAATTATGTTTCGCAGGAATGTTGTGAACGAGGTTAGAAACCTCAAAATGGGACCAGGAGATGCGCAAGCTATCCAAGATTATTTCATCAGGATGCAGAAGAATGATTCCCGCTTCTTTTACGTAATGGATATGGACGACGAAGGCAGACTACGAAATGTGTTCTGGGCCGACAGTCGTTCTCGAGCTGCTTACTCTTACTTTGGAGATGCAATATGTTTCGACACAACATACATAACAAACAAGTATGACATGCCTTTTGCCCCATTTGTGGGGGTAAATCACCACTACCAGTCTGTCCTACTCGGTTGCGCACTCCTCTCTTCCGAGACGACACAAAATTACATTTGGTTGTTCCAAACATGGTTGACGTGCATGAACGGTACGTGTTTTATTTTGTCCGGCTTTGTCCGTTTTACGTTATGTGCCTGTCCGGTTACCCTTTACGTCTGTCCGGTTTACGTCTTTTGCTCGTCCGGTTTATCCCTTACGTCTGTCCGGTTTACGTTTTTTGCTCGTCCGGTTTACCCTTGACGTCTGTCCGGTTTACGTTATTTCTGTCCAGATTAACATATGTTTTTATCTTGATCGCGTTGTGTGCAGATACAAGCCCCCCGACGATCATAACAGACCAATGTGGCGTCATAGCTGCGGCTGTGAGGACTGTGTTCCTTGAAGCGCGGCACAGATTTTGTATATGGCACATAATGAATAAGGCCCCTGTGAAGCTGCCCACGAAGT
Source organism: Triglochin maritima (assembly GCA_963682175.1). NCBI lineage: Eukaryota > Viridiplantae > Streptophyta > Magnoliopsida > Alismatales > Juncaginaceae > Triglochin > Triglochin maritima. The sequence goes on along the minus strand of OY821774.1, from coordinate 10,709,583 downwards.
ACCGGAAGCATACGTTGTTTGACCTCAACAACTGTGTATTCGATTCCAAGACTCTGGCAGAATTCGAGCGGATTTGGCAGAGTTTTCTAGATGATTTCGAGTTCCACGACAATAATTGGCTCCGATCCATTTATGCAATTCGAGAGCACTGGGTACCTGCATTTTGGCTGGGACATGAATTTGCATTACGAGGGAGTTCCTCCTTGATTATTGTATTTGTCCTTGGTTGGAATTATTCCTATGTAATTTTGTTGAAAGTCATTGTATGTCTGTCCGTATTATTGCATAAGATTCAACTCTTTCTTTGCTTGTTCGTTTGTGAATTAATTTCTGATGACGACAAATATATTTAAGTAATTTTGGTTTGTTGTATGTTTGTCCTGATTACGTTATATGTCTGTCCGGATTACGATTCATCAATGTCCGGTTTATGTTTTATTTATGTCCGGATTAAGTGACCAGTATGTCCGGAAGACGTACTTAGGCTGTCCGAATTACATTGTTTGTCTGTCCGGATTACGTTAATTTCTGTCCGGAATAAGTTTTATTTATGTCCGGATTAAGTTTTATTTATGTCCTGTTTAAGTGACCAGTATGTCCGGAATACGTATTTAGGCCGTCCGGATTACATTGTTTGTCTGTCCGGATTACGTTATATGTCCGTCTGGAATAAGTTTTATTTATCTCCGGATTAAGTTACCAGTATGTCCGGATTACGTTATATGTCCGTCCGGATTACGATTCATCAATGTCCGGATTTCGTTTTATTTATGTCCGGATTAAGTGACCAGTATGTCCGGAATACGTAATTAGGCTGTCCGGATTACATTGTTTGTCTGTCCGGATTACGTTGTATGTTCGTCCGGAATAAGTTTTATTTATGTCCGGATTACTTGTAATACGGCAACTCAACCATACACGTAGCCCTGCTTCATAGAGAAGTTCGCTGACAATCTCCTCCTTGAGAGGTCCCGTTGGGCTTCCTCCATGCCTTCAACCAAGAAAGTGTGAACCGCATTTTCCCACGCATATCTCTTGAGGCGCTTGAGGTTCTTAAGGTGCTTCGTGTACCACGCTTTACTTCGCAGTGATCCATCGAAGAACAAAAAATGATTGAAAATCATAGAAATAAGGAGTCGGACGTGCTCCTCCTCCTCGCCCATCTTGCTCGTGGCGGTAAGATGACCCAGTAGATGGGTGTTGTCGAGGTTAACCTCGTCACGTTTCTCTACGTACATGGCTTCCATATCCACTCTCTGCCCATGTGCTCTTAGTCCAAGTAGAAGGGCGACGTCTTCTACCGTAAATGGGATCACCCCAGTGGCTATTCTCAGACCGACTTCATTGACGTCGAAGTGTTCGACGAACCAACCCAGTATCTCGTTGTCAGTTGTGACGTGAGGAAAGGAGAGGAAGTGACCGAAAGGCGTCCGTTGGAAGACATTTTTCTCCTCCTCCTTCATCCGGTCGAACTGCTTGTGAAGGGCCGTGAAACCGCACTTGGTTTCGCGGAAGTAGTACGTGCTTCCCTTAAACCACCAAAAAAAAATGTTAGAGGCCAATAATGTATAGGATCGTGTGGGTTATGGGTCCACTAATCACTTTTAATCTAATCCCTAATTTTCTACTTGATTAAGCAAACAAATACGTAGCGGAATAAACAAACAAGTAGAGAAAGAAAGACAATGCAAACCACAAAAGACGCGTCGGTTTTTATAGAGGTTCGGCACCCCACCCGGGTCCTAGTCCTCTCTTGTAAGCTCCGCTCGACTCCGCGAGCTCCGCCTACGTCTTCACTAACCACTCCCCGTTCCGGGCCAGGAGAGAACGCCTTTACACCACAAGCAACGCGAACAACCCTCGCTTGCTTGAATTCTTCCTCTCACAATCCGAGAGGGACACTTCGGGCTTTCACCGAAGTCCTTGCTTCTTTTGACAACACTTGTAACTGAGTGAGATTCACTCTCTAATTGAGCACACTTTGAGTAGGATGAGTATATGATCAAATGTGTGAAGTTTAGGCTTAAAGAGTGTAGAATTGGGAGCTTTGAGGATTGAGGTTTCTCTCTAATGTATTGGGACAATTGGAGTTGGAGAGTTGTGTTAACAACAAGTCTTGATCCTCTATTTATAAGCTCCTAAGGTATTCTAGCCGTTGGGGATAGATTTGATTGGGTTTTGTGCAAGATACACAAAGCAGAAAATCGGGCTGCAAATCTGTCAAGAACCGGTCGACCGAAACTAGTAAACCGGTCGACCGTTAACTTGATTTCAAAGAGAACGGTCGAACAAAAGAATATTCGGTCGGACAAACGAGCTAGAACTTAACTCTACTTAAGTGAATCGGTCGAACCAAAGTATGGGGCGGTCGACCGATAAGGGGATTCGGTTGAGACAAAGGTCAATCAGTCGAACGAGAAATGTGTCGACCGATAGCAGGGAATTTGGTTTCTGAAAATATGTTCAACCGGTCGACCGAAACAAGGTCTTCGTTCGACCGGTTACCGAATGTATTTTGGGGTTAAGTTTTGTTTTATACGAATACGACCGTTATAGGAATACGACAAGAAAAACGGTCATATTAAAATCCGGGATCGGTCGACCGAAAAGGTAGAACCGGTCGACCGGTAGAGTTCGGTAAAATCACTGTGGAGAGTCTGTTATAAACCGGTCGAACTGAGAACTGGTTCGGTCGACCGGTTCACACAGGAAATCTGGGTTTAAGTTTATAAGTGATTTCCGACTAAGGTTTGGGTGATCTAATGAAGTCCAAATAATGTGAAATTTCGTGTGTGACTTCTATAGGGAACCTATTGTGTATGTGATTGGTTTTTAACTCTTGTATGCTCAATTTACACATGTTCCTAAGACTCAAAATAAAATCAAGATTACAAGTCTTCATTTAGCTTTATTACAAATCTTGACTTGATTTCCTTCCTTCCATGAGTCTTGATCACCTGTAGAGGTTAGCACATGCAATATATATGCAATGCAATATGTGTGCTACTCTACATCATCATAATTAAGATTAGGTTGATTAAATCATCAAAACCTAGATTAAGGCCAAAAAGCCAACATAATGAACCTTAAAATGAACCAGAAATAACGTGGTTGACACAACACCTGCGCGGCTACAATTTCAGGAGCGATGGAGGTTTCAGGTAGAGAAGGATCCATTTTCGCCTGGTTATAATTTTCGTTCGACTAAAACAGGAATGAAGGTTTTGGATGAGCGTATGGAAAGGAACTCCGGGTGAAATGAGGAATGGAAAAGGAGAAGACTTGGGAGGAAAGTTACTCGAATGCTGTACCGCCGCTACTGATGTACGTGAAGTCTAACCGTCTAATCGTGATTTCGGGAAATGAACCGTCGCACCCAAAAATTCGTAATTTACTTTTCCCCGCGCAGAAGTTTTGGCTGACTGGACGCTGAACTGGCAGCTGACTGGTCCGTCCACGTAGGAAGCGTCACGGACGCGCGCGTCCGTGTATAACGACTCATAATTCTTTGTGACGGAATTTTCCTACTGTAACACTCACATGTTTGTACCTTGTAATATGTAACATTCCTAATAATGAAAATTACTGAGTGTAACAGAAAAACTTAATCATAACATCCTTCAAAATCACTAAATAAGTCCAAAAGAAAAGTGACAATAAAACAATAGTGTGGGGCCCAAACATTTATATATACGAGTCCAAAAAACAAACAATCCATGAGTGCGGAGTTCAGACATCAACATATTCCCCAAAATTTGTTTCGATTTACTTGAATTTCGTACAAGGACCTTGAAACACCATGGAAACCCACTAGAGCAGGACATAAAGCGTGCCAAAACCATAGTTTGGGTGCCCTCCTCTAATTGTCATTCTATTGACTTTGGACTCTCCTACCAGGGTTGCTCCTCTTATAGCAGCGATTGACTCTACGTTGGTGAAGACGCAACAAGTATCACTTGTGTCCACAAGGAGCACATAGGAGTCAAAGTTCATAATACTCGAGTTGGAAAGGAAAAAAGAGATATGAGATCGAATTACACTACTACGCATACTAAATCAGGAAACAAACGATAAAAATAAATCACTTGGGGGTAGAGAAAGAATGTGGAAATGAGAATGTGTGTACGTATATGTGTTCATTGGTGCTCATCACAACATGTAATACATAAAAACCAAATCCAACTTTGTTTCCACATGAAATAAAAAAAATTATCATTAAAACATACAAGACAATAATTGATAGGTGGCTAACATGAAAAACATAATGACTAAACCTCACTATGTCTCTACATGAAATAAGATTTAACACGATAATTAAAACATACAAAACATTAATTAGGATAAGGCAAACATGAAGACATGCATGCACATGTCATGTTCCCTCCATATCCAATCCATTCTTATCATCACATCATCATTCCCCATAAAATAAGTCTATTAATCTAAGTATGTGTTAAACATCACTCAAGAGAATTAACACATAAAATATAAGAGTGAAAATCTCATTAGCTTGTTATGAAACTGATGTGAGGTTCAAATGTTAGGATTAACGCACACTTAATACATTACATAATCACGTCACATTCTTCTCCACCCCCAATGAGGATGGACTACTCCCTACTCATCTCTAAACTCAAAAAAAACATAAAAACAACACAAAACCATAATGAAAATATAGAAAACTAGATTAAGCAAAAGACCAAACATAAAGGAAATCACATCAAATGGAAGACATCAATGTAAAGAACAATAATTAAACTACATTGAAAAGAAAGATTACAAGGTTGTTTCTTTTCTCCTCCACGACATTACTAATTAAGAAACTAAAACATACTCTAATAAACAAGAAATAAAACATACTCTACTAAACAAGAAAGGAAACTAACCTAAGGATTAGAGGGAGGAAGAAGAAGAAATGAAACATTACAAGTCTATTTATAGAAGAAATAAGAGTTGTAATAACTTTCTCTATAGTCTGGTGCACCCAATTAATTAAGTTTGAGCCACGTTTGAAATTTGAGAGGATTTGGACCAAATTGATCCTCCAATGACAATCTGAGCCACGTTTTAACTTGCTCAGTATCTTAATTGATGTATTTTACATGTGGGGTGCACTCCTGATCCGCTGGTTTGAGTTTGTTTGGTCTTAATTGCCCAAATACTTTTCAAGATCGTGATATTGAAGGATTTTTGCTCCTGTAATGTTTTTTGTACGTTCAGGTCCCTCTGGATTTTATCAGGGTTCTTCCTGATTTGCAGATGACTCTTTGTGGATGACAAACATGTCTATTGTGATTCGTTTGAGTCTTTTCTTCTTACATTTCGGTAATTTTCTTTATTCCTCTTATTTATTACCTAATACCTAAAACACCACAAACCAACACTCGAATAACATACAACTGAGATAAAATAAAGGATATATAGTATGAATGCGATGTATGATATGTTACTAATCAAACAACACACACAAAAGTTATAATCAAAATGTATTTTGCAGCGATGTTGGCCATGAACGCTTTGGGACAAGATGAGGCGGCAGTGAGGCTTAATGTTGATGGTGTAGGAGCAAGATGTTCAACCGATAGGGATCTTCTAATGACTTCTACAACTTGAAGTGTATAACACTTCGTGGAGGACTCTTGAACTTGACTTGTTATGATTTGGTGAGAACTTTTTTTGTATCTCTTTATGACTTGATACCACCACGACTAACAGGTGTTATGCATGAATCATTATGGTAAACCTTATTTGTCTAGTACGCATTTTTGGATCTTTGTCGATGTCCATAGCAAATTAGCAAGGATCGATATTTAGTTAAGAGTTCTGATACATGGACGCGGTGCATCTATGATGCACTCCATGTCAGCATTTACGATTTTAATTTTATTGTTTAAAAATGTGATTTTCGATAACGTTAGAGAGTTAATTTCCCAATAACTACAACGTCATTTTAAAAAAATATTTCAAAAGCAAAGAAGAGACACTCATCTCTCTTGCAGCAAATAAACTTCCACCCCTCGGCAAATACATATCGTGCGTATGACACATGTTGATTCCGCAACAAAGAAACATTCACCCCTCCTCAAGAAATACATATCTGTCTAGTGAGGGACACACATTTGTCCCGCAACAAATAGATTTCTGGACTGATTCTGGACAGAGACTATGTTTTCGGGACTGAATATGGACAGAATGTGAATAGTCATACCCATTCTGGACTGATTTTGGACAGAAAATGTGTCCATTCTGGACAAAATATGGACAAAATGTGAACAATCATCTCCACTCTGGACGGAGACTATGTTCATTCTGGACTGAATATGGACAGAATGTGAACAATCATGTCCATTGTGGACTGATTCTGGACAGAGTCTGGACTGATTCTGGACAGAGATTGTGTCCATTCTGGACTGAATATGGACAAAATGTGAACAATCATGTCCATTCTAGACTGATTCTGGTTGGAGTCTGTGTCCATTCTAGACTGAATATTGACAGAATGTGAGCAATCATGTCCATTTTGGACTGATTCTGGATGGATATTGTATCCATTCTGGACTAAATATGGACAGAATGTGAATAGTCATGTCCATTCTGTATTGATTCTGGACGAAGACTGAATTGATTCTGAACGGAGATTGTGTCCATTATGGACTGAATATGGACAGAATGTGAACAGTCATGTCCATTTTTGGACTGATTCTGGATGGAAATTGTATCCATTCTGGACTGAATATGGACAAAATGTGAACAGTCATGTCCATTCTGGATTGATTCTGGACGAAGACTAAATTGATTTTGGACCAAGACTGAATTGATTCTGGACGAAGATTGTGACCATTATGGACAGAATGTGAACAGTCATGTCCATTCTGGATTCATTATGGACGGAGATTGTGTCTATTCTGGACTGAATATGGACAAAATGTGAACAGTCATGTCCATTCTGGACTGATTTTGGATGGAGATTATGTCTATTCTGGACTGAATATGGTTAGAATGTGAGTGATCTTGTCCTTTTTGGAAGAATAACTTCAAAATTTTAAAAATCACAATTTATTTGTAAACAAATAAAGTTATAAAATCTTTATCGGGAAATCCCCACCCCTAGTAATGATGTTAACGTGACTGCTGACCCAGTTGAACCTCACGTCCTTGTATGACTACTCTTTTGTTCGTTAACTGGCTACTAAAAACCCCCCTGGCCAATACAATACCTGTTTTTAAAATAAAATAAAAAAACACCGCTGAGAAACGAGTTACATCACGTCGAAACAGGAGAGAGTCTTGTACGTCACAACTCCAATCACCCCTCGCCTTTCCACGTGGCGCCACAAACTTTCGTTGTCCCACTCCCTCTACAAATCCCCCAACGGAACCCTCCTCTCATTCCACCCTCCCTCTCTCGTTCCCGTCGCCAAACCCTAACCCTATCTCCATGGCCTCCCTGCAAGACTTCCACTTCTTCTCCGACCTCGGCCTCACGCCGCGCAACCCTGGCGATAGGTTTCCTTTGAAGAATACGACCGTTGGTGTGATGGATTTGTTCCCTTATGGCAGTGATGATAAAGGTAAGTCTGAGTCACTTTCGTATTTCAACACTCCCCCTCAAGTTGAGTTCGGAAAATATTGAAAGAACCCAACTTGTGGAGAATGTTATGGAATTGTTTCTGGTCAAGTGTTTTGGTGAAGATATCTGCGAGTTGGTCTTTACTTGGAACATAAGGAACCTCAATTTCTTTGACTTGAATTTTTTCTCGAATGAAGTGACAGTCCACTTCTATGTGCTTGGTTCGTTCGTGAAAAACGGGGTTAGAGGCGATGTGTCGGGCGGCATGGTTGTCACAATGCATTAACATAGGCTCCTTGTAGGGAACTTTCATTTCACTGAGGAGTTGTTTGAGTCAGATAAGCTCACTAGTAGTAGATGTCATTGCCCTGTATTCAGCTTCTGCACTCGATCTAGCGACAACATTTTGCTTTTTACTTCTCCATGTGACTAAGTTTCCACCCACAAATGTACAAAATCCAGTTGTGGACTTCCTGTCATGATTGTCGGCCCAATCTGCATTAGAGTAACCAATTATTGAATTAGAGCGGTTTCTTTTCATCCATATCCCTTGTCCTGGTGTTTTCTTTAAGTACCTAAGTATCCTATCTATGATGTCAAGGTGATGTGTGTGAGGGGTGTGTATGAATTGACTTATTGTGCTAACGGCATATGTTATGTCTGGTCTAGTGACAGTGAGATAAATGAGTTTTCCTACTAATCGTTGGTATTGTCCTATGTCATGGAGGGGTTCTCCATCAGTAGGCCCAATTTTGCGATTGGTCTCAATGGGGGTATTGACAGGTTTAGACCCTAATTTTCCAGTTTCTTTGAGGAGATCTAGGATATATTTTCTCTGAGATAAGAATAAGCCCTTTTAGAATGAGCAATTTCGATACCTAGAAAGTATTTCAATGTTCCTAGATCTTTAATATCAAATTTGGTTTTTAGGTAGGATTTCACATGGTTGATCTCAAGATTGTTATTTCCTGTGATTATGATGTCACATAAACTAAGATAATGATGGTAGAGTTGTTTGTATGTTTAATAAACATGGATGCATCAACAGAGCATTTGTTAAAACCGAAATGAAGAAGAGATAAGTTGAGTTTTGCGTACCATGCTCTAGGAGATTGTAAAGTCCGTAGATGGATTTATGGAGTTTGCATACCTGATTTTGAGGGGAGATATACCCTGGAGGAGGAGTCATGTAGACTTCCTCTTCAAAAGACCCTTGAAGGAAGGCATTCCGTACGTCCATTTGATAAAGGTCCCACCCATAATTAACAGCAATAGAAAGAAGAACTCTTACAGTGTTCATTTTGGCTACAGGAGCAAAGGTCTCTAGGTAATCGAGCCCATAAGTTTGGGTGTACCCTTTAGCCACTAGTCTAGCCTTATATCGGTTAATAGAACCATTACTGTTGTACTTAATTTTGTATATCCATTTACATCCTACAGGTTTGATTCCAGGTTTTGAGGGGACAAGGGTCCAGGTTTGGTTTTTTTCTAATGCGTCTAGTTCATCTTTCATAGCACATACCCATTTTGGGTCTCTAAGGGCTTCATGGTAGGAGGTCGGTTCACTAGTTTTATCGATTACATTCAAAAAAGAGTAATAAGAGGGTGTTATGGTATTGTAGGAGATGTAATTTTGGATGGGGTAAGTCGTATTGTAGGTGATGAAATCCTGAAGGCGAGTAGGAGTCCGGGTTGGACGTTTAGACCTTCTTGTGGGGGTCCCACCGGGTTCAGTACTTGTAACCTGTTCACCATTGAGTGTGAGTTCAGTATCTGTAACACCTGTAACCTATTCGTCTCCCCCGGCTTGAGGAATAAGATTTTCCTCAAGGGGAGGAGATAAATCAATCATCTCAATGGTAGGGAGAAGAGGTGTCTCGCCTGGTGGGTTAGTATGAAAGGATTTAAAATAGGATTCATTTTCAAAAAAAGAGACGTCGCGAGATATGTAAAGTTTGCAATCTATTGGATCATAGCATTTGTATCTTTTTTTGCGAGAGGAATACCCAAAGAAGACAGTTTTGACAGACAGAGAATCAAATTTATCAATTCGTTTTTTTGTGAACATAACACGTGCATCCATAAATCTTAAGATGGTCAATGCTCATGTGTCTACCATTGAGAATTTCTAGGGGTTGTTTGTTTTGAATAACAAGACTGGGAATTCGATTGATAAGATAAACTGCAGTTAAAATAGCTTCAGACCAAAAAATCTTTGGTACATGAGTTTGGAAAAGCAGAGCACAAGTATCATTTAGAAGATGACGATTTTTCCTTTCAGATATGCCATTTTGTTCAGGTGTGTTAATGCATGTAGTTTGGTGAAAAATACCTTTTTCTTTTAATTTTTTTTGGAATATGTTACTGGTGTATTCTGATCTGTTATCAGATCGAAAATTTTTAATCCTAGAATCATACATATTTTCTACGAAAGTGACATATTCACAGAAAACAGAGAAAACATCGGATTTTGATCTTAACAGGTATAGCCAAGTGGTGCGAGAGAAATCATCGATAAAAGTCACAAAATATTTAAACCCATTATAAGATTCGACTGGGGCAGGGCCCCAGATGTCAGAATGTACCATTTCCAAGGGCTTCTTTGTCCGAGTTGTTGATGCATGGAAGGGCAACCTGGTCTGTTTCGCAAGGCGACAAGTCTCACAACATAGGTCAATATTTAAATTTAAACTAGGCATCAAATGTTTTAAAACGTGCAAGGACGGATGTCCCATGCGTTTATGCCAGATATTTGGCATTTGAGAAGACACATTATTAGCAACTAAATTTTTATTTGAGTCTAAAACATATAAGCCATTAACGAGCAAGCCTCTACCAGTCATCTTCCCTGACGTTCGGTCCTGAAATAACACATCAAAAGGTGTAAAAATGACATTGCAATTTAAATTTTGAGTGATCTGTGATACAAAAGAAGGTTTGTCGTGAAATTCTGGGATATATAAAACATTTTCAGTAGTTCGGTTTAGCAATTGTGATTCTCCTATTCCATTGATTCTGACTTGATTTCCATTTGCAACGGTGACAAACTTATTCATATTGGGATCATAATAAATATTACTTAATAGATTTTTGTTACCAGTCATGTGGTCAGTAGCTCCGGTGTCGATTATCCATGAATTCATGAAATTAGCAAGATTTGCAATGGAATTAAGAGAGCTAATACCTGATCTATTACCTGAGTGACTCTGATTTTGTCCTGAAAGCTGAAGAAGACTGTTGAGGTGGGCTAATACTTGATTGAGCTCCTGTTGGACCGACCCAGGCCCATGTAGTCCACGCTCAACTCCTGTTCGCATCTCAGCACACCCGTTCATATTCGGGTCCGGAGCCCGCCCGCTAGCGTTGTCGATACCATGCCGCCCGCTAGCGTTGTCGATATTCGGGTGATCCGCGTATGAATCGGAGATAAAACCCCGAATCCCCGAGCTCGACCCGATCTGCCCCCATTTTTGGTATTCTCCTGCAAAATTAGGGTTAGGGTTTTGGTCTGGTTTTCCGCCGCCGCTTGGTCCTCTGCTATCGCCCCTTTTCCTCCGCGTCCATCCTTGGGTGGTCGGAGGTGCGGGTAGAGAAACCAACAGCGGTCGCGGTTATGGCCTTGCTTCTTGCAGTTGTCACAGTGCTCATCTCTCATTCTCCCGAACTCTCCTTTGTTCTTTGTGTTTTGGTTTTGATGATTTGCAGCGGAAAATGCTTGGTTTTCTTTTTCTGTGTTTTGGTTCATGCCTCGCTTTCGCGTCGTGTCATCGCTACGATCTGACTGAGGGGCGGAAGCTCTGATGAGGAAAAGATTTACGATCTGAGGGTCTCGTAGCTAGGGTCGAGTCCCACGAGAAAGTGGTAGTTTCGACCTTGCTCGACTCTTTGCTGGATGATCTTGGGATCAATGCTTGGTGGCTCGTAGATTCCGAGCTCGTCCCACCGACTTTTGAGTGCGCCGAGATATTCGGTGATGGATTTCTGCCCTTGTCTTGTTTGTGCGAGTTCTTGTTTTATTTTGAAGACGTGGGCGAAATTTTGTTGCTTTCCATACAGATTATGGGTTTCATCCCACAATTCTTTTGCCGAGTTTGAGTAGAGAAAGAGGTCAGCAATCGGTGGATGCATGGAGTTTAATATCCAGGTCATCACCAGATGATCCGCCGTTTGCCATTCTGCCACCTTGGTGCCGTCGGTCGGTTTGTTTGTGTCTCCGGTGATGTGACCTAGTTTGCCCTTGCCACTAAGGGACAGGGTGACTGATCTCGCCCATGATAGATAGTTTGCGCCGTTGAGTAACTGAGTGGTTAGTCGTCGCGGCGTGGGTGCTTCTGAGGCCATTAGAGGGATGGAGGTTGTCTTTCGACGTCAGCCCCCTCGTGGGATTTGGGATTCGGGTTTTTGGTTGGCTTGGTTTGGTTTGTGGGATGAGTCGGTGATGATTTTTGGGTGGTTTCTGAGCTGAGTATCTCCGGTGATGAAACGCCCATTTCTGAGACGTTTTCAAAGACGCTCTGATACCATGTTGTATTTTGGTAATGTTTTGTATTATTTCTTGATTGAAAAAATTCGTTACAAACTGTGAGAGTGTATATTGGGTACAAATGTAGCCGTTAGTTACAATCTATGATTTGCTAGAAGGATGCATGGATGAGATGTTGTTGCCTTGATGAAATATGCGATTGATAGGTTTCCTTGGAAGAATACGACCGTTGGTGTGATGGATTTGTTCCCTTATGACAGTGATGATAAAGGTAAGTCTGAGCCACTTTCGTTTGGTTTTTGTAGATTTTTGCCTTTTTTCGCTTTTTCTATTGGTGTTTGGGAGTAATGATTCATGCGTGCTTGGTTGAATTCTTTTTTTAACCACAGTTTTTGTTTTATTATATTTTATCGATGAGATTTGGTTTCGTTAGAAAAGGATTGTTACCGGATTATATAACCATAATCCCTGTAGAAGTATGCATGGCTCTATTACTGTTTAAGCTTGTTTATTTATATGACATAAAACAGCAAACAGCGTTGGAACATAAAATCGTAGTTGACTCAACATAAAACATGCAGCAACTTCTTCGTTATGTTGAGGTATCTGCTAGATTCTAAATCTTTGAGAAAGCAATACTTGTTGAAAAGGTCACCATTTTTCTAATTTATGAGGTTTAAAGTGAAATGGACTTTCATCTTGAAGCCAACTGTTCACCAGAGAGAGACAGGGTAGCATGAGTCACTAGAGCGATAGACTCACTGCTAGAATAGTAGATTGTCTAATGGTGCTCTACAATTGCAACTATTTTCAACACTTGCTTCCACATGTGCTCTCTTTTGTATCCACCATGTATAAATTGAAAACATTGATAGATATGTTGCGCCAGGGTGGGTTTTAGGCTGCCAAAAAATGGTTGGGTGGAGAGAATCTCGATGTTACAAGTCACTAGAATCCTTAATGTTGAACTATACTCCTAGTCAGGGATCAGTTCAAAAACATTTCCCTCGCCTCTCATTCATGGGCAACTGGCGCTTGCCACACATTGGCTAAAAAAGAAGTAATTAGTAGGTATATTTTGACATAGTTACTAGTTGGTTTGACGTAGTAATATGTACCATTTATTTGATTGCATGATGAATATTATGCATGCCATACAGAAAGTACTTAATTCTTCCTTGCTGTTCGATCCTCAAGAGTCGCCTTGGTTCATATTTCATAGGCCTTAAGAGTATATGGTAGGGTCCGTTTGGCAACAACTTTTTGGGTTGATTTTTTGGAAAATCTATGTAGATTTTGAAAAACAATTACCAAACAGAAAAATGGATTGAGAGATTTTTAGAAAAGATGATTTTTAAAACCCTCAATTCCTATATATTTTTCTCTCATCCAAAAAGCTAATTTGAGGCTACTTTTTGTTGTTTTTATTACCTCTTGACTTTACCTTTTCGTCCTCACTATTCTTACAAAAGAATAATTATTCTTACGAAAGAATATTATTTCAAATATTGATAATTTACGATGTTACAAAATAATATTATTAATCTAAATATTAATATTATCTAATTTTAAACTATATAATGCAAACAAATTATGTCCTTCTACATTCTCCGTAATTATTAACAGCTTGCCATATATTTAAGGATGCCACATTGTCGTCTTTTACCGATCTCTTGAACGCGTGGGAGCTTATGTATTTTTCATTTGCAAATCTACATACAATAATTGTCTCATCCAACAATATAGATTTTGTTATGTGTTTGTAATGTGATATTAGTTTATTTATTTTTTGTTGGAAGCAATCTTAATAATAATGTCATCAAAGTTGGTTTTACAAGTAAATTTTAATTTTCTTCGTGTGTTGTCATTTTGTGGAAAATTGTTAATAAAATTAATTATCTCCCATGTCTTTATTTTGTTAAAGTTGATGTCGTGATTAAGTGTCAAAGTTTGTGATTTTTACCGTTGAGAAAAAATAATGAGAGAAACATAAGAAAAATGTTTTACTATTATTACTTGCAAAAAAATGTTATATCCTAATCATCATATTTAATAAAAGGTCAACTTTAGGTTAAAAGGGTATTTTAGTAATCTTTGAAAAAACAAAATCTAGATAGCTAAACAAAAAAACTGAAAATCATTTTTCTCAAAAATATGCTCTTTGGAGATTTTGAGAAAAATCAGTTTTTTCCTAAAATCTCCATCATAAAAGTTGTTCCCAAACGGAGCCATAGTCTTTATACATGTATTACTATTCACAAACCCATTATAGAAATGACAATGAAGGCATCTGTACAGATTTATGAGTCTTATGACATAACTCTCCTAGAGTTGTGTATTTTAGATTGTGCAATACTGGACGGATGGCATACATGTACACTTGCAAGCTACCAGACATGTTTGTGGTTTCTCTTACTTCCATCTTTCCAGTTTCTATGCCTTATTGGTTGAAAAGCATTTTGTAACGTCCCGAAACAGCAGAAGATTTAAAATTTCAAAATAACCAACATAACAGACAACTCACGCGGGAACGTCACTAATATATAAATATATAAATCCGGGTACACCCAAAATACAAGGAGTTTTCCAAAAGAAGTACAACTACAATACTGATACAATGGAATAGAATACAAGTAGTCGTACGGTCTAGCAACTGCCGAAGAGGATCCGACTCCAAAGCGCTCCGTCCTCGGTCACCACCCACCCGGACCTACTGCGATCCTGAAAAAGATGCAACAACAATGCCTGAGTTTCCAGAAGGAAACCCCGTATACCAACTCACCTATATGCATGCATCACATAATGAACCTATCATACTAGTAGCATGTCATGGCATCAACAGAAATGGAAAACAGTTCCCCCGAAGGGTAAAACAGGACATCAGTCCGACAATCAATCATCGGGTCTCCCGAAGAGACCTACTGCAGGCACATGCAGTCTAGCAGCCCGCGACATCGCACCCCCCACACGCGGCTACACTACTCAAGGGTTCGGCAGGGAGCCTCTGTCACGTCTACTCGCCGATAGAAACAGATCTGTAAATCTCAGTGGTCGGGGCCACAGGGACCAACGGGGCCGTCGCCCGGAAGGTATAACAACATCATCTCGGTAGGTGCCCAGCCGAGGAAAACAACATAGCCGGCACAACCTCGGCCCAACAATCATCATCGCCGGCACAACCTCGGCGGCATCACCGGCACAGCATCGGTGGTCCATCACAACGTCCGGCACAGCATCGGACGGGTCCAGACCGAAGTCTGCCAGGTCATCAGGCTCCTCGAGCCGCAAACACCAACCGCGTCGCTATAAAAGCAGGGCAGCGACCTCCGTAGCCCGTGGGCCGGTAGTC
This sequence comes from Triglochin maritima, assembly GCA_963682175.1. Lineage (NCBI taxonomy): Eukaryota > Viridiplantae > Streptophyta > Magnoliopsida > Alismatales > Juncaginaceae > Triglochin > Triglochin maritima. The sequence continues at coordinate 10,694,181 of OY821774.1, read as the reverse complement.
ACCTCACCCAACGCCAGTTGCATGCCCGCACAAACAACAACATTGGGATCCGCGATCCCTCAGGCCTGCTATACTACCAAGTGCCCAAACAATCCATCACATTAGTCACGCTCCATACATGGAACTGACGCGTCCCGAACACCCACACTCTTCCCAACGGCGGTCCCTGGGCAGGCGCGCATCACGCGCCCACCGTCACCTCCCGGCTCACGCACAAGGCGAGGACACGGGTTTCCGTGGCAAAGTTGGCGTTCAAAAAGGGAACCAAGAATTCTGTTCTGGGCCCAAACGGTCGACCGTAAGAGGTGATTCGGTCGACCGTTTCCAGAAAGGAATCGGTCGACCGTCCCTAACACGGTCTACCGCTGCGCACAGAACACAATCCCCCCAACGGTCTACCGAGGTCTAAAACCGGTCGACCGAACGAGGTCAAAATCCGGAGTTGGTCAACATTCAAATCATTCTATCGGTCGACCGACTCAGGGGTCTCGGTCGACCGAAAACTAATCAGCACAACATTTTCTATCTTTTAATCCATCGGTCGACCGACTCAGTGGTCTCGGTCGACCGACAACAGTTAGGGTCAACCTATATTTCTACGTCATATAACGGTCGACCGAACTCAAGCCTACGTCCGAACAACATGCAATATACACAAATAAACTTAAGTTCCGGTCGACCGAACACAAGGCCTCGGTCGACCGAAACGCAACAGGCAGTACAAATACACATGCATTCGGTCGACCGCCCAAGGTCTGGTCGACCATCCGGTCGTCTTCAACCTCGCGTCAGCCGAGGTTTCTTCGCCCAAACGCGACGTCGGAGAGGCCTCCGACCTCATCCGACCGACCAACACGACCCTCTCATGAGTGTCAACAACAAAACCACACTAGAGAGCGGCATACCTCAACCAACGACGACGAAACGCCGGAGCCCGCTCACGCACGCCGCCTCCGGTAGACCTCGAGCACGCACCTCTCCTCCGCCGGACGTCTGACCTCCTCCCGCACGACGTCCTCGCCTCCTCCGATCGACTCCTCTGCTGGATGAAGGAGAAGAAGAATGAAAATGGGGAGAAATGAGAGAGAGAGAAGAAATCACGCTACTTAAACCCAAATCAAATCTTCTCCCCACGCGTGAACAGTGCCCTACACCACAGACCACACCTCCCCCTCACGTCTACAGTGTGCGCCCAACACCACTTCCCCACGCACCCTTCCTCAAATCACCTCTAATCCAAGTTTAACCCTAATCTAGGGTTTGGGTTCTAACAATGCTGCCTCTTTCTTGTGACCTTTCTTTGTGACATGCCTATATATTACGAGGATAATATGTTTTCATCTTTGTTTTACTCAGGGTAAGCTCATTATCCAAAAACGCTGATGATCATATGGATGCATCTGGTAGTGTTTTAGCCATGTAATATTTGATATGCCTTCTTAATCTGTATTTTAGGTTCCAGCTCCTAAAAGGGGTGAAATTGTGAGGCAGATTGGGGAGGCTTTAAGAGCCAAGTTGCAGCAGCTTGGTCAACTTGTCTCGCTTGAGATGGGGAAAATATTACCGGAAGGAATTGGGGAGGTTCAGGTAATTTTTCTGAACACATTTATCTTTGATTTTTCCTATATTTACCAGGGGTGTACCGAAATATGAGGGTTGCTTAGGTATTGAGCTTGGAAAAGTAAAAACAACCAACATGCATGCATCATAGGAAACACATTTCAAAGGCGAGGAAAATTTCTTGTGCTTAGTCCTTAGTGTCACTATATATCTTTAAAAATCGATAATGATATATATGCTCAATAAATTTGATAGAAAATATTATATGAATGACTACATATAGATGGTTATTCAATAACAACTAACATCCAATCTTTGGCAGGAAATAATTGACATGTGTGACTTTGCAGTTGGATTAAGCCGACAGCTCAATGGATCAATAATACCTTCAGAGCGTGAGATCAAGCTCCTTCATTTGCTGAATTTTATTTAAATATTACCACAGCTAATTAACACACGCAAGCAATGCATCAATCACATTTAAGTGAAGTCAGCTGCAACATGTTTTAACTGGATACCATTGTATTTTAATTTACTAATCTGTGAATGAAGTATTGGTAGATTGTATTCATGTTTCTTGAAATGTAGCTTTAGATATATTACTCTTTCCTAAAAAGACATCCCCTTCCGTTTGAGTGAAGAATCTTGATTGTGCCAGCTAGTTAACACTTGGTAAGCATTGAATCTGATCCTCAGCGTGTAACATTTCACGTTCATCCGCCCTTACCAATCTCCCAAGATTTTGATTCACACGAAAATCAATAAGTTCTACTAGTAAATTGAGTCCAATCGTTGAATTATAGAATTCTTCAAGAAAAACATGACTTTTATCATATTTAGGGATTGAAGGATTAAACTAAGTAACATAAACATATTCTTTGGTCACTAGAAAGATATTCTACAAGCAATTGTTGGAACAAAATACCCTTGGTTTAGAAATTGTGAATAATATTATGATATACATTGCAAGATACTCATTTGTAATTTGTAAATGTTGGACCACTTTGATTCAATTTGCTCTAAGTTGTTTTTTGGTTCTTCACAGGTCCAAATCATATGATGTTGGAGGTGACAAAGCTGACACTTTGTTTCCTCACTTGTTACTTCAGGGGTTCTATTCCTATCTTCGTGGAGGTGTTCATTATAAACTAATGCAATTTTTATTCTTGATTCAGATGTGGAATCCACTTGGAGTAGTAGGTGTAATTACTGCATTCAACTTTCCTTGTGCAGTGTTGGGTAAGTGTATCGGTTTTTGCTTTCATAGTGTGACCTTTTCTGGTTCAAGAAAAGAAGCTCCCTTTAACTAGACATATCAACCATGTCATGTCGTGACGTCATGTACTACCGTGTCGTGTAAATGTCTTATGCTAACATGTTTTTTGGTTACCCATACGGCCATACCTGATCCGATAAGATATAGGTCTTAATACCCATACACGATAATGACACAATAAGACATGATATTTACACGATATGTTATCGTGTTTTCGTACCTGGTTGTGCACGACACAATAAGACACACTAATGTACACGTTAACCTGTTGCATATCGTGTACTTTATAATGTTATCTTGAATTTCGTCGTGTTATTATGTACTTTATTGTGTTATTGTTTACTTTTATCATGTATCGTACTATATTGTACTTTCGTATTATCGTGTACCCTGGTACGTTACTATATCGTCTCTCTTATCGTGTATCCATGTCCATGACCCTACACACATACTCGACCAGACATCATATCATGTGTCTGTACCTGTCAACGATTAAGACACAATACACAATAAAGAAAATTATTCCTGAAGCTAGTGTATATGCAATTTAGTTTGCACTGTATAACCCAATTAATTTTATGAGCGGATAAGCAGAAGTATATAATTGTTGATGTACTTACGGAAGCCTGAGCCTAATTTAAGCAAGGACATTTTCTGATGCATTTGAATTGTCTAAATTACATATTCATTTTTCTTTCTGGTCAATCTTGACCGGTTCCTCATTTCTAAAAATCCAGATTAATAGATTCCTTATAACCTGACTATAGTTCCTTCTTGAATAGTAATTACCAATTAGTAAGTTCATGAACCTGAGTTAGGCTTACTTGTTCATCTTTTTGTATAAAGTGTGGCATTCAGCTTCTGTTGATCTGTCATTGTTCTTTAGTAGTAATAACTTATCTTTCATTTCGGTGGTCTTGTAGGTTGGAATGCATGCAATGCCCTGGTTTGTGGCAACTGTGTTGTCTGGTTAGGTTTTTTTCATCTATGATATGCATATAAGTTCAATCTTGGAGTTATTTCAATAAAAAAATTATTCTTGGAGGCAATTTTGTTGGTTTTTTGGCTAATAATCGTTAATCCGTTTTGATAATTAATCAACATATCAATAAAAACATGTATCAATTAAAAGATTATTTCTTGCATATACGTATATTATCTAACGTTTCAGGAATCAAGTTTTGGGTTGAATTAAAGATGAAGATTGAAGCGTAGTTAGGTTTAAATTCCATGTATTTAGGTCACAAATGTAACTTGGCACTTGAAATCTTTGATTCATTGCATTACACATCACTTAGAATACCTATAGAAGTCTCACACTATATTCCAACTATCTTAGACTTCAATAGAAAATCATCTAAACTCATTAGAATCGTAGAACAAGGAATCTGCACTAAAACGGTCGACCGGTAGAACCATTTGGTTCGACCGAATTTCAACAGACCTTCCCAGGAATCGTAATCTGTCCAACACGGTCGACCCATATTCATTTCCTGTTCGACCATGCATTATATCTGGTTTACCTGTCTGAAATCGGTCGACCGTAATATACATTCTGTTCGACCGTCTCTTCAATCATGTTTGACTGTTGGAAATCGGTCAACCGAAACAATTGTTTTGTTCGACCGTCTCACCTTGTTGAGTGATAGAAATTAGTTTACGCTATACAAATAGTTTAACCTTCTATTCGTTGGAAAGTGACATTCACGAGCTACTACATGTAGGCCGAAAAAGAATATGTATCATCCTTATCCGTTGTTGATAAAAAAATGATATTGGTCCTGTCCTGTGCCATCATTAGACTAATGATATATGTGATCCACCGAACAACATGACCATGACTTGCAAAAGAGTGGTAGTAAACTGACGTAGGAAAACAACAAGATGGAAAACATTTAATTTTACAGCCTATTATTTGACATCTTGAATTGTAACCCATTTATAATATGATGGACCCCCATCTTAGCGGGAAACTTCTCCCATTGAGAAAAGTTGGAACAACAAATTCCATTAAGTTCATTTTCAAGAGAATCCGTTTTTTGCTACTGATCATATTTCAATGTGACAGGTTGGAGTTATGGTTCAACAAGCAGTTAGCAAACGACATGGTAAATGCTTGCTCGAACTCAGTGGAAATAATGCCATTATAGTAATGGGTGATGCCGACATCCAGCTTGCCGTTCGTTCGGTTTTATTTGCTTCGGTTGGCACAGCTGGACAGCGTTGCACTACTTGCCGAAGACTGGTAACACATACTTTTCCCTTCAATTTCAGAGTGTGCCCTGAAGTCTGTTTGATTTATATTGTGGTGGCAATTGCAGCTTCTTCATGAAAGTATTTATCAGTCTGTTCTTGATCAACTCGTTGGATTATACAAACAAGTCAAAATTGGGGATCCCCTGGAGAGTGGTACTCTATTAGGGCCATTGCACACACCTACTTCAAAAGAAAACTTCATAAAGGGTATAGAACTCATCAAATCTCAGGTGTGTATTATTCCTAATTTGTGCATATGTTTCTTTCACTTATCTTGGGTAGGTAATCAGTAATCTTGTTATTTTTCATGGATCATTCACCACTATTGTTAGAGCATGCAACCTTTTAATTTTGATAGCATTAGTCTTATTCTTTCATGATAGGTGTTGCTGTTTCCTTGTCTCCAACCTTTAATCATTTATTGGTATTTATTAAGGATTTAACCAGTCCACAGGTGCATTTATGTTCTTGTTACTTATGTTCCTTTTGTCTTACTGAAAGTATTTTGCTGTCTCCTTTTGGTGTAGGAGTCGTAGTTGATACTAATTTTTGGACATAATCAATTTAGTTCTTCATGTTTGGATTTTTTATGTTTTTTTTGCTTTTTTAAAGTGCTTATGTGCTGTCCTTAATTCATATTTAATCTTCTTGCTTAAGTTTTCTGTGGTTTTGGCAAACTGTTTTTTGGTATGTGAGCTATTATCTTGATTATTCATTGTAAATATATCTGTGTTTGTTTTCTTCCATGTATACATGTATCTGCCTTGGTTTCTAACTTACGTCTCTCGCTGGTCTCTGGATCATGATTTCTTAGGAAGTTGTGTAAAGATGGATACGCACTTCCTCTTATTTTTAAACATTTATATGGCATTTGTACCACTTATATTTCTTGTAATATAAATTCAGTAATTCCTTTCCTATTTTCCATTTTCTCTGTTTTCTTACCTCGAAGGCTATTATCCATGGATAGGGTGGAAAGATACTTGTTGGTGGATCTGCTTTACAATCTGAAGGAAATTTTGTACAACCCACAATTGTTGAGATCTCTCCAGATTCCCAAGTCGTAAAAGAAGAGTTATTTGCTCCGGTTCTTTATGTCTTGAAATTTCAGGTAATTCTTCGGTGTGATTTCTTTGCCGGTGAACTTCATTCTTTTGAGCTATTCCTGGCACACACACTACGCCTTTTGGAGAAGTTTAATGAGCAAAGTTACCTTCTATGTTTTAAAAACCCTACTTTCGCTTGCAGACACTGGAAGAGGCAATTGCCGTCAACAACTCTGTCCCTCAAGGGTTAAGCAGCTCTATCTTCACAAGCAAACCAGAAACAATTTTCAAGTGGATCGGGTAAGATGTACAAAAGATCATTACCGTCCAGTTTCATGTTATATGAGATAATGGTATAATTAGTTATACATTGCTTAACATGGATTAGTTCCATGAATGCATGTGAATAGTATGTAGGGTGGATGCAAATAAAAAACTCTTATTTGAAGCTCTGTACTGTATGAATGCCTTCTGTTGGATCTCCACAATTTTGCATTTCTTGTAGTCTATAAAACCCTATATGCTTGTGCACGTTCATTTATACTATAGTATAATACTAATTAGTAACTTGAAGTTTATAACTGTGGCCTTTTCAAGTACAAAGGTTTGAAATTGAGTTTTTGTACTTTTGAATTTTGATCCGTTTTTTGTATTATTTTTCTCATAAGTTACCATAATACCATTTCTCTCCACCAAACTCCATACTGTTGCAAGGAGAGAGTCGAGGTTGACAATTTACATGAGGATATGCAAAAGATATTTACTTTTTTTAATCTTTATCTACTTTGATGTGATTTTATTTCCTTCATCTATTGTTACCATAATATCTCAAGCTTCAATTTCCTTCTTCAGAAAAGAAAACAGTGCCATGAATTTATAGTCTATAAATTCCTTTTCCTAGCACATGTATTTTCTCCATATGTTATCTTCGTGTGAAGTTAAAAATCTATTCTTTTTCTTAGCTGAAATTTGTGGTTTTATATTATTACTAACCTCGGCCTCATACCTTTGCATGGGTTATTTTGTAAAACATGTAGAATACAATTTACTGACAAGTCCAAAGAAGATAACACTATATAAAATCCTAGGAAAATGTGAATCTCTTGTGAAAATAAATTAAATAAACTTATCGAGCATTTTATAAACTAAAACTAAGTAAAATTTATTTCGGAATGTAACATAATATTTAAAATGCTTAAAAATTGTAACACAAACAATAACTACAGTTGTACTATATCATGTTGAAATAAGATTAAGAAATGCATTTACTATATTAAAGGGCTTTTGTGTAAAAAATGCTCAGTTGCACAATATTATGTTAAAATAAAATTAAATCATGCATTTTACAATATTAGAGGGCTTTTATGTAAAAATGCATTAGATTTAAAATCATGAAAAAAGTATGAGGAAGATCAAGTTTCAATTATACTATATTCTATATATTTGGATGGAGTCTATTTATATATAGTTTATGTAGTTTTTCCCATCAACAAATTGTTATATTTTTAGTGGTGGATTGATAAATAACTTAACTTCATCTCTCAACTACTCTTTATGCACTGACTAGCAGGAAGTAGTGAGCTATTACTGGCAATTTATTTGTATTTACATTGCATGTCTTGTTTGTAGACCTCTAGGTAGCGACTGTGGCATAGTGAATGTAAATATACCAACAAATGGTGCTGAGATCGGTGGTGCTTTTGGTGGTGAAAAGGCTACCGGTGGTGGCCGAGAAGCAGGAAGCGACTCTTGGAAGCAATACATGCATCGTTCTACTTGGTATGTCTGTAAAACTTCGTAATTTTCTTAATAGTAACTTCATGCTGATGGTGTTGGTTACTCGGTTCTTCACGAATATTATCTGCCATTTTCTTCCTTTTAAGAGAAAAATGTTAATATGTTACTTGTGATTCTGCCAGCACCATCAATTACGGGAGCGAGCTACCACTTGCACAGGGCATCAATTTTGGGTAACTCAAGGTTAGAAATAAGTTTCTGATTCTAGATCATGCTTGTTGAGTTCTAGATTCCCTTTTGTGCACTGATCTCCTAGTGTGGTATGCTTGCTTCTTGATCTATTTTTATTTTCTTGATTCTGAATCTTGAAAGTTTTGTAGCCATGAAGGCTAGTAGAGGGGTGCCACAGTTCACTATGTATAAGATCTAGTAAATACAATAAAAGGATCACTGCTGGCTGTTGCAGCTGCTCTATGGTTATGATGATTTGGGTCTGATTGCTACAAAGGGAAGATGTTCTTAGCGAATGCTGTTGGTGGGCATTGTGGCTTCGTAGCGATATGATCCTGCTTCAGGGATTTGCATCGATGTGTTAGCCATGCATTGCTGATGATGTTGTGAGTCCCTTCCCTCTGCAAAGCTCTGTCATGTTATCCCTCGAATTACAATAATCTTTCCTCTACCTGTAATACCGACTTGGTTATATATTCATGCTTCAATAGATCACGACTCGGGACCAAATTTCTTCGTCCACATGCCGATTGCTTCTTATCATAAGCATTTTACAAAATAAAACCTACTGTTTTAACTCGTTTTGGGTTGGTTTGGTTTGGACACGGCTCTGACCTCACTCAGTCTATTTCTATTTGTTAGAGAATAGTCGTACGTTCGACAATTTAGTTTATTATTTGACTTACCGGTTACATCACTTACCGTCAATCAAATTTTGAGTTGAAAATTCACATTTTTATATGATACCAAAGAAAAAACCAACGTTTCCACCAACATTTCTACTCATCTTTTGGACATACATTTGATTTATGAGACATCTCAAGTGCGGTAAAAGTGTCGAGAATAGTTCTATTATAAGATAATTTAGACGGTTGTGATTTGTACAATCTTGAATTGCTTCTATTGATTTTAAGTTGAAAACTCACGTTTTAATGTCACCCTTTTCCATTCTACATGAATGAAGTAGTAATGGATCTCCTCTCAAAAAAAGTTCGATGAAACCGACACAAGACAGAAGTCGTTTCCTTCTCAGGAACTTCTCATCCAATCGTTTGTAAGTTACTTTCTTAGGAGGTAAGATGAGTTTCACCGCAACAACGAAAAGAGAAATTATCTCGACGTAAATAGGAGCTGTGATTTTCAAACCCAACTTATTATGTCATGATAAAAAATGTCCCTCTTACCAATCACTTCGTTAATCATGGTTCTTGTTCTCTCTCCAACAGCACAAATTGATTCCCTGACAGATCAGCCAAATAGGACAAATCCAAACGCTCAACACCAACTTCCCCAATCTTTTCCTATTGGGCATCCCATTGCTCTAGATTCTAGAACGAATTTTAATAAGAACTTTCACCAACTTTGAAAAACTAAACATATCTAGATTCTCGGCAGAGCATCCACCAAATCCTGTAGGCATGTGATGAATGATTGTTGGGTATAATTCTTAATAAGTTAATATACACATATTAAGTGTTCTCTTATAAAAATTGATGGGAAATGCTAGAATTAGAAAGACCCTTTCCAAACCACTGTGGTGGGGTGAGATTGAAAGGGTAGTAGAACATAATCATTTTTAGAAAGGGAAAAAATGACGTGACAGCAAACAACCACATAATCAAAATTGGCTTTGCTAATAAAGTCTGACATTTAGGTGTTAGTGTACTAACCACCCTCTAGGGTTTGGCAGAGGAAGAGACAAATAATAGCATCATATGGTTGGAAGTTATCTGAGTTAGGTGAGCTGCTTTTCTATGGGAGTTTGGAAAGAGTGTACACATGCACATGGCTTCTGGCAATACATGGTTGCTAACGTCCAAACAAGAGCAGAGACAAGATCCACAACTTTCTTTCTAACCTGCAGATGGTAACACAACATACCATGTTTATAATCTGTGGGGATTTGGAAATGATGATAAATTCCACCCTTTTTAGATTAGATCTGAACTATTGCAAGGACACCTAGGTGGACATGACTTCTTTTGTTTCCTTTGGGAGGATAAAAGGTGAGGTGTTTTGCAAATTGCAACACAAGTGTTGAACTGAGGATGTTTTTTTTGTCTTCAGAATAAATAAAAAAGGTTTTTGAGCTCCTTTTGAATTAAATAGGGGTTTGTTGGTTGATGGTTACATATTATATCTTTGGGTTAATTACAGTTTGCCCCCCTAAACTATGCCTTGGTATCACTTTGTCTCCCTAAACTTTCAAAGTTAACAGTTACCTCCCCTGAACTTTAATTTTGTAACACTTTGCCCCCTTGAACTTCAAAAACTCATTATTTAACACACATTCGACGTTTTTTTCCTAATTTTTTTGTTGTATCCCTAATACACTCCTAAACCTACATTTACGTGAAAATTTGGATCGAAACGGATGTCGGATATGGTTAGAATTTGTGTCGGATTGAGTGTCAAACCGACCCAAATTACAACCATATCCGACATCCGTTTGGATCCAAACTTTCACGTAAATATAGGTTTAGGAGTGTATTAGGGATACAACAAAAAAAATTAGGAAAAAAAACGTCGAATGTGTGTTAAATAATGAGTTTTTGAAGTTCAAGTGTGCAAAGTGTTACAAAATTAAAGTTCAGGGGAGGTAACTGTTAACTTTGAAAGTTCAGGGGGGCAAAGTGATACCAATGCATAGTTCAGGGGGTCAAACTGTAATTAACCCTATATCTTTTCAACACTTTACAACCGGATGAAACTCGAAAAAAGCTCTTACACGTTGAACATGAAGGGTACCTCGTTGGTTGTCCACATTTTACAACTGGATGGAATGTCAAGGAAAATCTCAGTCATGTTGTTGACATCCATTGCTCTGCAGAGGTAGTAAACAGCAATGATGTTACAAAAGTGCCAATAGGTTGGTCCCGTGATGGAGGCAGCGAGTTTCAAGTCTTGGTTGGGGGAAGGCCGAATTAGGTGAATAAATACATAAGTTTGTGATAGTTTGTAGTATTATAACATTGTGTTGTATGAAAAGAATTCGAGCAAATCATACTAAAGATGTCAAATACGTAAACAAACGTTACCAATCATTATGATCATCTGGTAAAAAAATCATTGTAGTTGTACTGTATCATTAATCATTAATACTTAAAAAACAATGTTAGAGAAGACAAGGTGTTGGGTAAAGAGAAAGATCAAACAGTGGAAACAGCAACCATATGGTAACTTTGTTGTTATCCTGATGGCTTAATTCTACATTCTTGATTCTCTCCGATCCCCCCGTAAAAAGCAGAGATAGCAACGCTAGAGTGTGTAGCCTCGGGTTTGAAGCACAATCATTGACATGTGATTCTTTCTCAAAGTTTTTTGAAATCGAACCGAAAGTGAATCAGTAAATGTTCAATTTTATTCAAAACGGATCAACCCGATCTAACCGATTATAATGTTAGCATAACGTCATCATTTTGTGAACTGAAAATTGAACCGAATAGACTTCAGGATAATGGTTCAACCAGTAGTCTGACCGATTGAACTGAGTTTACATGTATTTTACCAAATATTTAAGTTCTTGAAGTCCTTATAAAATATATAACTAAAATTTATAATGAAATTTACAAAAACATTGAAACATATTAGTTATTATATAATGATCGTCAATCATCAACAAAAAAGAATGATGAATTTAAAGGATACATCATGTTAATTAATTTATTTCATTGTCATAATCTACATTTTCACAAACCCAAAATACTAATTATATTTGAAAAGTTTAATGATTGAAACAAAATAATTTTTTAGGTTAAATTGAAACAAAATAATTATTTTTGGCGGTAAACTGTTACTTTTTATAGTTTAATGTGCAAACTGCAGTTTAACTTCTTTTGGTCAGACCGTAGTTCAACCACTGAATAAACCGATCGGTTTTTTTGATTTTTTCGGGTTCAACCCGGTTTGACGAGGAATTCATTTTTTTCAATAAAACGATCGGTTAACTTCCGATTTTTTTGTCCAATCCAGTTGGACTGTCAGATCAATTCGATTTGTAAAAGAGAGGCTTTTCATCAAACATAGGAGTTGGGAACAGGGATGGGTCATTGCAATTGGACAGTATCTGGTTCCCTGCATTATTGGTTGGGAGTATCGGAACATATGTGGTCTGTGGGAGAATGGGATGTGTTCACAACTTGCTAGTTTTGCAGAGTGATGAATTAGAAGAAGTGGGGTCCTCTTGGGTTCTTTATGTTCTAAATGTTTAGGCAAACATGTTCCATCCAACACCATTGGTCTTTTTATCTGAACTGGGACAGTTTTAAGTGCCAATGAGTGATCTACAATTAGCCACCCATAGGGAAAAAACAACTTCCCCAGATCAGAACCAGAAGATACGAAACACACCAAATCTAATACTTTTGAGTTATTATCCTATGTTAGTCTACTCTACCCTAACCCTCATTTTTACTCTCAAACATCTCAAACATACAATGAAACTATTGAGATTAGATCCCTAATCCTCTCTGAAGACCAGAATCTCCCAACCGAACTAGTCCTGGTTGGTTTTCCTGCATTATCTGGGCAAGGATAATTAATGGGATTTGTTAGTACATGTGACGTTATGAGTTGTAACTGCCAAGCCTTTCAAATAACTCATTTATGGTGGCTCATTTTGGATTCTTGTGGATTACTAGATTTCATAGGATAATGGGAGGGACTATATTCTCCATACATTTTAAGGAGGGTTTTGGACAAATGTATAAGAGGTTTGATAAACCAAAATGGTGGAAACTAAGTGTTAGAGGAGTAGCTCGGAGTTACAACTAAAGCGTTTGATTGATTATATTGTCACCTAACTTTCACGGAAGGCACCAATTAGATGTCCAAGCGAGGTAGATTATAACTGCCCAGTTACAACATGGGCAAGAAAAAATGTTGAGAGGTAAAGGACATAATCCTAGTGGCTTAGCAACTTCTAGCTAAAATCATTACATCCATTCTCTTCAATTTTAAATTGTTGAACAAAACATGTCCACCATTGCCAACACATTTCCCTCTTAGGAACATCATGTCATCCAATCTCGACACCAACAATCCCAACCTCACCATCCAAATCACAAACAGAAACCATGAACAGAAAAGGGCACATAAACTAAATCCATCAAAACTCTGGTGAGAACAGATTCCGAAAGTTACATAAATCTCAAAATTGAACCATTCTCACTAATCTCATAATCCTAACCAACCCTCAACTCCAACCTCTTAACTCCATTCCATTCTCTCCCTCTTATTGTCTCACCAACCAAAACCCCTCCCAAAACAAGTTGTCAAACTTGGGTCATTGGGAATTCATCATAATTCTCATGATCACCTCTTCCCCAATGCCTGAATTGCACTCTAGAGTAGAGAGTGTCATGCAATTAAGCAATTGTCATTAACTCAACTTGAGCTGGCCAATGCCGGGAAGCAACTACCGGACCGGGACAGACTCGGGCCGGGTCTGGGCTTCCTAGGGGAGTCAAGGCTACGGCGGACGAGCTGGCGGACGGCGGTAATGAGGTGGCCAGTGGGGTTGGCAGGGGACGGGGAGGACCGGAAGGTGGTGTGACGGTCGAGGGCCTCCTCTGTTGTTATGAGCATTCTCGACCGGTAGATCTCGTCCTGGACCGCCTCCGCGCACAGACCGCAGATCCAACGGCCGTGGTGTCTCGCTCGGATGGCGGTTATGTACTCTGGTGTGCATTCCTCGGTCAGGCCGCAGCACTCGCACGTCGCGAATTCCACTCCCACTTGTGTCTCTTCCTCCTCTGTCATTCCTCTCCCACTTCTTTTTTTCGTCTTTTATCTGGAAAACAAACACGCAAAGATTGGATGGATCTTTGTTATTCTTTTCATGAGAAGAAGGTGGGATTTTGAAAACAAACACGCAAAGATTGGATCTTTTCGTTTGGAATTTGTACCTGGTTTTGGTGACCAAATTAAAGGTAGATTTTGCAACCAAAAAACAAGGAAATTAAAATCTGCTTCAATTTTTTACTACAAAGATCGATCGATCGATCTTTATGTACTTACTGCCTTCAAAAGCTGTTTTTTTATTTTAAAAAAAACTAATTTAGATTTTAAAAACTCTTCCTGAGAAATCAAGTTCAAAAGCTGCTTCCCAACAACAAAAATACCATCAAGATACGATTTTTTTTTTTTGTGACAAAACAAAAAAACACACAGATTTCACTATCCAAAACCACAAAACTCCCATCTTTCACACAAATCCAACCTCAAAACCTTGTATATTTACAACCTTCAAAACCTGCTTTCGATCACAAAACCTCAAGTTTTCAAACCAAAAAAAAATCAGAACCAAAAGCTGTTTGTTTTTTTTCCTTTTCTCACCTGAGTGTTTCCGAAAAGCGCGTTTGGAGGAATCGACTTTACTATTCCCCTTTCGTCTTGTGTTTTCTCTCTCTCTCTCTATCTTGTAGTTTTTGTTTTGTTGTCTCCAAAGTCCAAAGTCCAAAGGCTTATATATACGTGTGGTTTCTTCTGGTATTTGTATTTGTGTTTGCGGTTAGGTGCAATGATTGGGGTTAGGGGTGGAAGACATGGCAAAGCAATCGACTCCACGTCATCACACCCTTTATTAATCACCACTACGGTTCTCCAGCTGTCATCCGGTAACTGGTCGGCTGTTTTGATCCCGTCACCTCTCTACACGCCCACGGCTCTCTATTATTTTTTTTAATAATTTCTTTTACATTTTTTAAAAAATAAAACAGGACATGGTGTGGAAGGGAGCCTCGTGGCACCAGGAGTGGTGCCTGGATTACCCAGCATCCAGTGTATCTACGTTAGCTTATTTTTCTGTCACATGAGATTAACCTAAAATTCTCTAATTTCTTAAAATTCTTTTGTTAACGATGCCCAGACTCACCTTCATGTCCTGTTTTATTCAAAACACTTTTTCATCACATCATTTTTTTTTACTTTTTTTTTATTTTTTTTGCAACAACCAACAAATTACGTAATCAATTATTATTGTAATTACTTGAGTGTAATTAATTAATATATTTTATTATTAAACCACGAAAAAATTATTAATAATTAATAAAAGATAATACATATTACACTAATTGAAATTCCAAAAATTAAAATACATATTACATGAAAAACATTATCAACTCACATTTCCTCCATAGTGATGTCTTTGATATGTATTTTGTAAGACTATGTATTATTAATTATTAGTTTTTTATTTAACTAAATTAATTACAAACATAAAATTAAATTAACAAAAGTTAATCTTATTTTTTTAATATTGATTAATATTAATTACATTTAATTTAATATAACATTTAAGATTAATTACCCCCAAAAAGTGGAGTGAATTGAGGGTATATATATATGTATAACATTTAGTTTTTTAAAATCCCAAGTTGGAGGTATATATATATATATACATGAATTCTCTAGTGAGCACATGACTTAATTTTTCTAAATTAAGCTCCCACAATATCCACAATACCTATATATATATATATGTATAATTTAATATAACATTTAGTTTTTTAAATATGAGTGGGTATATATATATATATATATATATATATATATTCTTGTACTATACTAATTGGGTAAATTTTCATATATCTATCTTGTTACTGATGGTATCATAAAAATACAGGGGTTAAAATCCAAAAGAATAAAAATTCAATTAGGTCAAAATTCAAAAATATCTATAATATCTATTCAAAATCCCTAGTCTAAATTAATCTCGATCTGTAGATTTAATTACCAACTGAAGTAGATGCATTTGAGAATCTTTTGTGTATTTCGTTATTTAATGGAACAAATGTAAACGTACATAGGTCTTGTCAGAAGGAGAAAAGAAAATTCACGTTGGCTTATAACTACTGGAGTTAAAACTTAAAATGTGGGTTGACGGCTCTTATGGAGGCAACCCCAGGTTGATGGACTAGTCGAATTAGCTCAACCTAAGTTTCCCACGTCTATTATTTCATCCTAAGTTAGGTGATTGTGGGAGCGGTCACAGCGGTGGGAATGATTGTGGTGTAAAGCACACGCCGGATTGTGGAAGGTTTGTGAGGTTTGAGTGTTGGGTTGGTGAAAAATTACGTAGGAAGGGATTTGAAACTTGAAACTTGAAAGAGAAGCAAGTGTAGGAATATAATATATATATATATATATTGTAAAAGGAACTTGAAACATGAAAGAGAAGCAAGAGAAACAATATATATATATTGTAAAAGGAACTTGAATCATGAAAGAGGAACTTGTAGGAATATAATATATATATATATATATATATATATATATATATATCGTCACATGCTTCCATTTCCACTCAGGTAGTTCTATATTCTGCATCGGTCCCGTTGGTCTCTGGTGCTCGATCTTCACCCGCTGGCAAACCAAGCACCTAGTCACAAAATCAGCCACATCACGCTTCATCCCTCTCCACCAGAAGTTCCTTTGCAGATCCTTATACATCTTCGTACTCCCCGGGTGAATGGAATACTTCGCTCTGTGTGCCTCCTCCATGATGTCATCTCTCAACCCATCGACCCTCGGCACCCAGATCCGACTCCTGAACCTCAGACCTCCATCCACTCCCACAGTGATGTCTGATCCATCCCTGACAGCTGACCGTAGCTGACCGTGAATGACCTCCACTCAGACAATTTCTCGAGTAGCCTCCACTCCCGAATGCACAAACTCGCAGCTGACATCTCCACTTTCCTGCTCAGCGCGTCTGCAACTGAATTCGCCTTCCCCGGATGATATGAGATGATGAAATCAAAATCCTTAATCAGCTCGAGCCATCTGCGCTGTCTCATATTCAGCTTCTTCTGTGAAAACAAATACTTCAAACTCTGATGATCAGTGAAGACTTCGAACCGCTCACCATAGAAATAGTGACGCCAAATCTTCAGAGCATGAACCACGACTGCCAACTCTAAATCGTGAGTGGGGTAATTCTTCTCGTGCATCTTCAGCTGCCTCGAAGCATACGCAACTACCTGCCCGTGCTGCATCAGTACACATCCCAAACCAACACCTGTGGCATCGCTGTAAATCACAAAACCTCTGCTACCACTGGGAAGGGTCAGAACTGGAGCAGTCGTCAACCGACTCTTCAGTTCCTCAAAACTGTCCTCGCATTTCTGGGACCAAACAAACTTCACTCCTTTCTTCGTCAGCGTTGTCAGGGGTGAAGCAAGTCTCGAGAAGTCTCTGATTAACCGACGGTAATATCCCGTCAATCCAACAAAACTCCTAATCTCAGTCACACTCGTCGGGACTCTCCACTGTGTCACTGCCTCGACCTTCACTGGATCCACTGATATCCCAACTCCCGATACTATGTGCCCCAAAAATGCCACACTGTGAAGCCAGAACTCGCACTTCGAAAACTTGGCATACAACTACTGATCTCTCAAAATGCCAAGTACAATCCTCAGATGCTCCCGATGCTGCTCCATATCTGGTGAATAGACCAAGATATCGTCCACGAAGACAATCACGAAACGATCGAGATACTGACTGAATGTCCTATTCATCAGATCTATAAATGCTGCAGGCGCGTTCGTCAACCCGAACGGCATAACCAGAAACTCAAAGTGTACGTACCTCGTCTGAAAAGTTGTCTTCTGAACATCTGCCTCTCTGATCCTCAACTGATGGTACCCGGATCGCAGATCAATCTTCGAGAACACCTTCGCTGACTGCAACTGGTCAAACAGGTCCTCGATCCTGGGCAAATGATATTGTTTCCTCACGGTAACCTTATTCAGCATTTAGTAATCTATACACATTCGCAACGAGCCGTCCTTCTTCTTCACAAATAATATCGGCGCACCCCACGGTGAGACACTAGGTCGGATAAACCCAGTATCCATTAGATCCTGCAACTGCTTCTTCAGCTCCGCCAACTCTGCAGGCGCCATCCTGTACGGAGCCTTCGACTGCGGTGTAGTCCCAGCTACCAGATCAATGCTGAACTCTATCTCTCTGTGAGGTGGTAGACCGGAGACATCATCAGCAAACACCTCAGGAAAATCCTGAACAATCTCGATGTCCTCCAGCCTCCTCAACTCCGGATATGGAACTACCAAGGTGGCTACAAAAGCCCTGCAACCCTGCTGAATCAACTTCCGAGATCTAACTGAAGAAACAATCAACCGACCTCCGCGGTCCTTCAATCCTCTGATCAGAAGATCAGGCAAACCATGCCTCGGAATCAAAATCTTCTTATCACGGCATAAGACTCAAACGTCATACTGGGAAAACCAATCCATCCCAAGTATAACATCGAAGTCCACCATCGGTAGCAAGACCAGGGCAGCCGGAAATTCCTGGTCTCCCGAAGCAATCGTGGCGCCGGGATAAATCTCCCTACAGTGCCCACCAAACCCAGGGGTGTGTTGACCTCCAAAGTGGTAGTCAACATCGCAGGAGTACGGCCCAACACGCTCGCAAACTGCTCAGAGATAAACGAGTGTGTGACCCCAAAGTCGAATAACACCCTAGCTACCAAATCATCAACTAGCAGCGTACCTTCCACTACCGCACTGGCATCCCTAGCCTCATCAGCCTTGATAGTGAAGACTCTCCCGGCTCTCCTTCCCTACTGAGGTGGTGCTGCAGGTCTGCTCGGTCCCGCTCCACCAGACGTAGAAGATCCCGGTCGTCCGCTAGGCCCACCTGGCGCGCTCGGACAAGAACGGACGAAGTGTCCCATCTGACCACAACCGTGACAAGCGCCGGGCGTTGTCCACACCCTCGTCCCGGATGAACTCTGCTACACTGCCTACACGACCCACTCTGTTGTGCTCCACCTCCGTCAATCCGGGGCCTCTTGCCCGGATTCCCCTGTAACTGTCCTCCTGGACGCCCTGCAGGCTTCACCTGCAACCTCCTAGCATCCTCCAGGATCTCCTGACTATCCTGGTCCATGATGGTCGCAAACTTCACAGCATCATCTAAAGTCTGCGGCATACTGGTGGTGACACGAGCCCTGAACTGCGGCCTCAGACCCCGCACAAACTTCTGAGCCCTCTGCTCCTGGGTCACATAAATCTCCGGGCAGTATCGTTCCAAGGCATGGAACCTGCTGATATACGCAGCCAGAGTCATATCCCTTTGCTCAAGGGCCAGAAACTGCTCTCTCTTCCGATCACGAAGGTGTTGCGGAAAGTACTCTTGGTTGAACTCCGCAAGGAAGTCCTCCCAACTCACATCATCACTGTCGTCAAACACGACTGCCAACGTGGTCCTCCACTAGTTGGACGCCTCCCCGTCCAAAACATAGGTGGTCAGGTCCACCATCCTCTCTGGTGTCACTCCAATAGCCCGGAAGATCTTCTGGATCCTGAAGACCCAGTCCTTTGCTGCCTCAGGGTTGCCTCTGCCACTGAAAACAGGCAGATGCTGACGCATAAAGCAATCGTGCATAACGTCAGTCTGGTCGGCGCGGCTCTCCAGAAGCTCGCCCAACATCTTCAGTGTCACTGGCTCAGACGACCTCTCCTCCGTCTCAGCAGCTCCACCAGACGCCTCACTGGGACTGCGATAGCGCGTAGGAGGTCTCACCCGTCTCGGAGCCATCTGCAGAAACAAGAGCTCGACTCAGCAATGATAATGCATGCATGATCTACTAAAATACAGACTCAACTCCTAAGGGTGGTTTCTTTGGACAAAGACTCAGGAACCGACCGCTCTGATACCAAATTGTAACGTCCTCGAAACAGCGGAAATTTTTAAAATTTAAAACATACAATCGAAGGAGGACATTACCATGGATACCACAAGGTGCACCAACGTATATATAAATATACAGATCTGAGTTTACAACAAGGGGTGACTACATCAAAAACTATGAGATAAAATATACAATGTAATCACAACAACCTCAAAATGAGGGGGAAGCAGGATCTGGTCCCAGAAGCTCTCCTCCGCAGACACCGCCCTCTACCGCTGCTCACGGCCTGAAAGCAGACATAAAATGCCTGAGTTTCCAGAAGGAAACCAGTATGCCAAACCCTAACACATATATGGACACTAATGAAAATGCAATGAATAATGAATAGCACAATCCAATACAACCAGGTCTCAAGGGTCCTCTCACCCCAACACACCACACCCGTGCACACAAGGCACCGCCGGCACAAACACGGCCACACAACCGGGTCTCAAGGGTCCTCTCACCCCAACCCCACAACACACGTGCACACACGGCACCGCCGGAAAATCATCGGTCACGGGTCTCAAAGGTCCTCTCACCCCAACCCCACAACACACGTGCACACACGGCACCGCCGGAAAATCATCGGTCACGGGTCTCAAGGGTCCTCTCACCCCAACCCCACAACACACGTGCACACACGGCACCGCCGGAAAAGTCACGGCCACACCACCGGGTCTCAAGGGTCCTCTCACCCCAACCCCACAACACTCGTACAACCATCGGGCGACAGTCTGTGCCGTTGCCCAAGAGGCCGGAGAGACGAGCCACTTTCAAGCGTACAAGCACACCATTATCGGGCGCCAGTCCTTGCCGTTGCCCCCCGTGAGGCTAGAGAGACGAGGCACCGTCAAGTGTACTCATAAAACCACAAATCCACCAAAAACAACAGAAACGGTCGAACGAAAACTGTTTAACGGTCGACCGATCCTCACCTAGAGAACTGGCCCAAACCGAAAAGCCCCAGTAAGAAAACATTTTCGCAAACCAAACTCCAACGGTCGAACAACCGAATACTATCGGTCGACCGAAAACCTCAAGTACAAAACTTCCAACAAATCACATTACACGGTCGAACCACAAAACACTATCGGTCGACCGAAATCCACCAGTGCAATTCCTTTGACAAATCATTCTACACGGTCGACCGAATCCTCACTTCGGGTCGACCGGACATTAAGTTACTTTAGTCATCGGTCGGACGAGTCAAACGGGCGGTCGACCGTTTGGATGGTCAACGCCCCAACCGACCTACAACAGTACTTTCGGTCGACCGGCAAAGGGGGTCCCGTTCGACCGAAAATACCCAGAGCCTCAATCTCTCGATAGAATTGTACCACCGGTAGACCACCACGAAGGTATCGTTCGACCGGTGCGAGGGATTTCGCCCAAAATACACTATAACCGGTCGACCGAACCCATACACCGGTCGACCGTTTACAGTTCAGAAACTGCTGTGTAGGTCTGACGAGCCAATCGGCATACCGTCGACCGCTCCCACTCCCACACTAATAATAGGTGAGCTTGAAAGCAAGCTTGACATACCTTAAGGCTTGAAGAAGCCTTCGAAGAAACAACGGCGAGCGTTCCACGATCCCTTCTCCAACTCCGGAGAACTCTACGAACGACGATCTTCGCTCCTCCGGCGACTCCAACAGCAACCCTCGCCTCCACAAACACCGAAGAAACACTGAAGGGAAGAGTGGCGAGTGAGTAAGGGAGAGACGTGCGAGAGAGAGAGAATAGGTAGAGTGAGGGAGAGAGAATCGGTAGAGTGAGGGAGAGAGAATCCAAACCTTATATAGAATCTCCCCAAAACGATCTCAGCCGTCCATCTCAATCCTCACTAATCCACCCCTAATCACCATTAGCACAATAAGCAAGGGTTAGGATATTACATCACACGTCTTCATTCATTTTGTAGTTACATATATAAGAAGCTATAATTTATAAGAATATCAATTTATAGAAAGTAGAAGATTAATTCTTTCTACTTCGAACTCAAAATTTGCGTCGAAACATCACTAAATATGTATACTGCATTATTGAACTAGAATTTTTAGAATTTAGCTCAATGGAATTCATAATCTTCCTCCAAACTAATTAGACCCTATAGCTAAAAGTGGAGATATAAATCACAATACATGGCGATTAATTGGTTGACTTTTTTGTAAAAGTGAAATTTCTTTATTTAAAACTTGTCTTAGAATTACTTAACAACTTCCAATATAAATCGGATAAATAGAAGTCGGACCAAAAACTAAACAATCTTCACACGTCAACAGAAAATTATGTATATTTTCATTACCAAGAAGAATCTGCCGGCCAAAATAATTTCTTGATATAATTTCAATTGAATTGAACTTGCGAAGTATGACATTCTTATCGTCTTACAATAATTAAGCGAATCAGCGTGATTCTTGCGCTCCCATCAAATGACTAAACATTACGAAATAATAATGCAATGATACGCGGTAATATGTTTTGCTGTAGAATTAAGTATATCAAACATCATAAACGTCCACACAAAAGATTACATACACGCTGGCCAGATGTTAATACACACCTGATAACATAATAATTTTATTGCAAATCACATGTGATCTTTATCCACATAGAAGGCTTGGAAGCACGAAATCATCAAATACAAATGTCAACGCCAGCTTTATCAAATTAAGTCGTTCTTTGCTTAATTATAGCTGTTTCGCATTGTATAAAAGTTAGTGGAAGAAATTTCTTGAATGCATAATCATGACATATATATCCAATATTAATCTAATAATAATAATAATAATGGTTGACTAAAAGCAATATAAACGGTCACTGGTGGCTTCTGCTCACCGCGAAGCAGTGGGTACTTTGTGCCGTTGGGTTAGGTAGGCCCCTCGTTTACGTGTGGGTTCCACTGCGACGGACTAATCGCCAGCCGTAACTGACGTCACCGGTGCGACCAGAAACAGTGGACTTTGCCTGAATTCTGTTAGTCACGGGGACTTTCTCCTAAAATTTGTTGCAAGGGAAGTTTTGCATTATACTCCCTTGCTATCGTGAGTACGTTTTGCATCCCAGTATCCTTGCAATTAAAATGATGGAGCTTGTTAGAATTGATCAGGAAACTTAAAAAAGAAGAAGGATCAGAGGTCATTATATTGATACTTTTAATATATAGTAAATAACAAACATTGCAATTACGGGTGCAAATGGTTACCAACTATCCGAATATTCGATTCGAAAATTTCTATTTAGTTTGTATTTGATAAATTTCATCTTACTAATTTAATTTTGGATATGGATTTGGTTTTAAAAAAATTACCAATTAAAAATCAGATACGAGTTCGGATATAAGGTGTTTCAAATTCGAATTATTCGAATACATGACCACATTACACACAATAGTATCTGAAAATTAGTATTCGAAAAATAATTACAATATACATATATATTCAATTTTGGATAATATCAGAATACCAATTAATATTAAAAAATTTGAAGATTCGAATTTGGATAGTTCTACTAATTTCGGGTTCAAATTTGAATTCAGATATATTGTATATCCGAATCAAATAATCCGAGTTACACTCCTAATTGCAACGGGCTGGAAGTCACTTGGGGATTTATAGTTACATGGAGGAGGAGGAGGAGGAGGAGTAATCATTAAACATTTGGATGCTTTTTCAGGAAAACCCTATCACAATGATCCTTCCATATCATCTACCATGCGTATGGTTGAGGTTGGGGTCCTAGTTGGTTTGTTTGTGACAGTGTCTTTCGAAGTTGTGTTATTGCACATGTGGAGTTTAATGGTATATATCTTGGCCAAATGTAATATTTTGATGATCCAAGAGCATTTGTGTGAGTAGATGATTGAGGGATTCCGGGGCATTGCATCCAAAGATGCATCTGTCATTTGTGATGCGAAGTTGTCGCGCTATGTTTGATAAGGAAACTTATTGTTCCAAGTCTTCAAAGAGAGAAAAGTATACTCATTCATGAGCATTGGTAGATGATTTTGAAAGAAACACATTATAGTTTCATTAAAAAAAATTCCTTTACCTAGCTAAAAGATCGATTTCTTTCAATTGAGAACTTCCCTTTTTTTAACTTAAAAACTGAAATGACATGATTATCTATCAATGGTGCCAAGTTAATTAGCAATTTTGAAGCTACGTACATATATACTCAAGTGCAGAAACATGAAATTGTAAGCAAGAAGCGTATTTAGTTCATCTATATCTGTATTTCTATAAAGCAGCATATCAACGACAATGTAGATAAATTAAGATAAGCTTTTTCATCAAGATAAGAGATTGAGGTTGATCTAATTGGTTTCGTAATCTCTTGCCCATTAATATGGAAATTCATTCTAGTCCGTATCAATCTCTTTCGACCACTCCTTCAACCACTTCTTTCACAATATTTTTTTAACCATCTCTATCTTTCACTATCCTGGATATATAAATAATAAGTGGAGGAGGGAACAGATAGATAAGCACAAAGTTAGTACAATATTATTTGAGACGAAGAAAAAACATGGAGTAACTTTTTAAAAAAACGGCCGAAGGGGATTAATAAACAAGAAAAACCATGTAAGATTGTTCTTAATGCTGCATTAGTGCTAACACAATACCTTAAGCAACACTTTGCTACATATTTAAATCATATCTCACTGGTTATGAGAATTTTAGTTGCTTTCTTGATCCTAGTTGCCAGCATTCCATGGCAACTAATGAAAGCACCAACAAAGATTGTCTACAAATAAAGTACTTCATTAAAATAAGACATGTGTTTGAGATTTTGGGGTTCTCTGAGATTGTGAAGCTTCCATGCATCGAGTCAACTTCAATTTCATATGCTACTCTTAATGCAAAGAATGTTCTTTAATTCTTGAGTTGTTAAACGAGATGTAAGGGAATTAATAGAACACATATTTGAAAATAAACTTGAAGAATGGCTCAATGTTGCGTTTCACACAGATGTCTTTCTTGCTTTCAAAAATTAGTGTGTTAATTTTAAGATATATCTATGGCACTGGCTATTCGTTTTAGCATTTTTGGAGAATAATTAATCACCTTTCATGGTCACACGTACAATATTAAAAAAGAAGGTTTAGCTTTGTCAAACTGAATTCTCTATTAAACCAAACAAATACATCACACAAGTAAATATTAATGTATAGTATAGATTGTAATATCTTATCCCCCTGCAACTAAAGAAGCTTTGAATACATATGATGATATGAGAGCTATTACTCTCTCTCCATTTCACATTTAAATCTCAATTGGAATTTATTTAGTTGGTAAATCTCTATTTTTGCATTATTTAATTTATTTTTAATGAATTGCATCTTGAAATTTAATTAGAGTAAATGTATATAAATCTTTCAAAAAAAGCTCTATAACAATTTCCCTTTCACTTATGCAGGAGTAAATTCAAATTTATATCACAGATTTTTAGCAAAATGTTCAAAAGCAAAATCAAACTAAAGAAACACATACAGTGATACAGACAAAATTATCCTTTTATACGAAGCTCCCAACTTCTACTCTCCAAAAGATTATGTGCACCCTACTTTATCAAGATTATTATGACTGGTTTGGACTCATGACAGGTTTCCAAGTGTAGTTGCAGAGCTGGTGAGGTAAGCTACAATTAATGTGATTGCGACATAAGTGGTACCGCATTATTTCATCTTTGAATTCATAATCTTCCCTAATGTAGACTGAAAGACGTGGAAATGCATTAAAGTTAGTTGTTGGACTTTCATATTCGAGATATGGGACTTATTTCCCATCCCTATTGGAGGAATTGGAAACATCTCTTTTCCATTTCCATTTACCCAGTTCATATCTTTGTTTCGTGTGTTCCCGGTACTCCAACGAGCCATTGATCTCTACCTCCCGGCGGGGCTCGGGATACCACCTAAGGGAATGAGGCCAGAGAGTCCAATAGGGCAGGAAGAAAGAGTCTGAGGTCGGGTTGGACGACATACATCGTCGGTTGGTTCCACCACCACTAGAGTTGGCTTGGTCTGACCCCGGGACAAGGAAAACCACGAAATACCGAGTTGTATTACCGCATCGCCTCGATCATCACCCTTTCTGATTATCCGTCTATGGAAAGGGTCCCTGATCCTCAGTTTTCCACTTACTTTTTTTTTCCTCGGGGGAGAGGGATGGGAACTGGCAAAGGCTCATGCCTGAGGTCACCTGTTCGAACTTTCCCTGTTTTATATAAGGGCGTTTTTGGCTCGAAGAGTATAGCCGTAACTCGCTCTTTTTGCTCGATACGGGGATAGCCTCCTCTTGCTTGGTGGGGGAAACAACATGCGGACGGGTCTCTCTCGAATCAGCGGGCTGGTTTTGGTGGATTGATCCGCGATGCCTCTGGGCAAACCAAGTATGCTTATGCTGCCAGGATGAACGTGGAACCCATTCATGTCATTGAGGTGCTTGCTATCAGACATGGCTTGGAGCTGATTCCGCATCGGGCTTCTACTCGCCTCTGGATTGAGTCGGACTCCCAGGTTGCTATACTCTTTTTGAAGAAATCTCCCCGAGACTCCGTATCCTATTCTCTCACATATGGTTCTTGCTTGACCAGCTCATGGAGTGGAGGGCCTATGGCGCGAGGCAAACCAGGCTGCGTGCGGATTTCCTTGCCGCGTATCAAGAGTCCTTGGGATGTTCTATGCTTATAGGTTGACTGACGATGTACCCTCTGTTCTAAGAGAAATATTGTGCAATGACAAGGAAGGGACCCTGTATCCCCGCAAGGCCTGAGTGAGGCTACATGCACGTTACACATTTTCACTATATGATTGTGTTATTTGAGAGCAAGTCCATAGGAAAATTGAGATGTGAATGTTAGATATTTCTTGTAACCCATGTATTAAGTGTCAACTTTATTAAATTAATAATATTACGAAATTAATAATCAATTAATTAATTAAGAGAGATTTATGGAAAGTGGGTAGTTACACCATGATGGGTGGTTACTCCCTATACTTCTATAAAAGGATTGGTCCTCCCTCTTCCAAAGACACAAGATAATTTTTCCCATTAAAACTTCTATCAAGCAAAGGTGTGTGAGGTTGAGAGGGAGAAATCAATTCATAGCAATTGGAGATTTCTCTTCGCTGAATAGAATCATGGAGCAAGGTATGTGTTCTTGTCTTCTCTTTAATATCGTTGTGGAAATCATTTGTTCAAGATCCTATAATGTGCAATTAGGATTTTGTTGTGCATTAATCATGAAGCAAATTAAAAGATTAACATTTGGTATCAGAGCCTCGTTTTGAACTTTGTGATTTTCCAATGAAATGAAGTTATGAATCAATAACTATTCTTATGTTTATCCGCTGCAACGAAATATGTTTGAACGTGATTATCGCCGTTCATATCTTTTGATTTTATGTATATTTATTATTCTTTTATTTTCGGAATATTAAATTATGTTAACCGCTACAAGTAATCAAAACCATACAATGAATTTTATCATTGAAAGTCACGTGTTATTTTGGTTGATTGATTCATTAGGCTTTGGTATTATTATTATTTTAATCAAAGATGAAAAGGTAGGTTCACGTTTTGGTTTTTTGTTTATTAAATATTTTAATTAAGGAAGAACTTTTAATATTTAATTGTATCCATCATGATGTTCATAACCGTAAAAATTGATCTAATCTATTAACGAATTTATCAGGCCTTCATTATATTAAAGATGATAGCACATGACGTGTTTTGATATGGGATTTATTTCACATAGTAATCTATATTGAGATTACATAATTAATGCAACAAGAATAAGTGCTATCCAGATAACACATTAATTTCCTACGTTCTGATATTCATGTGTTGTAACTGTTCATGCAATATAAATTAGTATATGTGCATATCATGGATATGATTTATAATATGTATCATGTGAATTTACAACTTATTATCATGACTATTCAAATGTTGATTGTTTATTAGGTAATCACAATTAACTTTGCCTACTAACGTTACGTACATAGAATAGTTGAAATATTCATATAACATCTATATTACGTATAAATCGTAGTCGCCAAAGTGACCGATTTAGAATGTTTTCGTAGATGTTAAATTACGCAAAAATCATTTATTCATGATTATGTGATGCTATTATTGAGATGACCTTATGATTTATCATGAATAATTGAAGTTCATAGATTACAAAATATTTAAGATCACCCAAAGGTGGATCAACCTATTTGTGATCATGAACATTATTGTGGTTAATTGATATGTCGATTTAGATGTGTTTAGTATATCCAAAGATAACAAACATGTCTTATTGAAGCATATTTAATTTCCAATTATGTAAAATTTAATGAAGCATCAATTATGGTTCATTGTTATATATTGTTATATCACCCAAAGGAGATTTTCAATATATATTTAATTTAATATTTTTATAGCTATATAAGTCTGAATTACGTGATTAAGTTATGTCTCAAAGCGTTAATGTAGGAGCATTTATTTATTTTTGCAGCATTTGTTAATGTTTCACTTCATTCGCAACCTTCGTCTATTACAAAGTTTAATGGACTTAATTATAATGAATGGAGTGAAGAAGTCAAGTTTCATTTAGGTGTTCTTGATCTTGACTTAGCACTCATGACTAATAAGCCCATTGCTCTTACCGAGACAAGCAATAATGAAGAAAAATCTTTTCATAAGAGTTGGGAAAGATCAAATAGACTGAGCTTAATGCTTATGCGAATGACAGTGGCAAATAACATTAAGACTACTATTCCTGAAACTAGTGATGCTAAGGAATTTATGAAGTATGTGAAAGATACTGCTCAATCTAAATCTGCTGATAAGTCGCGTGCTGGTACATTAATGAGTATGTTAACCACCATGAAGTTCGAAGGTTCGCGTACTATGCATCAACATGTGACAAAAATGTCAAACATAGCAGCAAGATTAATAACCATGTGAATGAAAGTGGATGATAGTTTCCTTGTACAGTTTATCATAAATTCTTTGCCTCAGGAGTACGGTCCATTCCAAATAAATTATAACACAATGAAGGATAAATGGAATGTGACTGAACTTCAAAGTATGCTTATTCAAGAAGATGCAAGACTTAAGAAACAAGGAATCCACTCTATCAATCTCGTAGGTCATTCAGGAGTTAAAAGGAAACCAGGAAAGAAGTATGGAAAGGGCAATAAAGGACCGTTAAAGATCCACGAGTCATCTGCTCAAATCCACAAGAAGGAACAAAAGGGTGATAAATGTCATTTCTGCCACAAACCTGGACACTATCAGAAAGACTGCCATAAACGTAAGGCATGGTTCGAAAGTAAAGGTAAACATAATGTTTTTGTATGTTTCGAATCATATTTGGCAGAAGTTCCTTATAATACTTGGTGGATTGATTCTGGTTGTACCACTCATGTTTCTAATACGATGCAGGGAATCGTTACGATCCAAACCACAAACCCAAATGAGAACTTTGTCTTTATGGGGAACCGTGTCAAAGCACCACTTGAAGGGATTGGGACTTACCGTTTACTTTTAGATACAAGACACCATTTAGATCTTTATCAGACTCTTTATGTTCCATCTCTTTCTCGTAATTTAGTTTCTTTGTCTAAACTTGATATAGCTGGTTATTGTTCTAAGTTTGGGAATGGAAGTTTCAGTTTGTTTAAGCAAAATCTTCTTGTTGGTTCTGGTGTCCGTTGTGATGGTTTATACAAGTTAAATCTTGATAATTTGTTTGCTGAAACCTTATTGACCTTGCATCATAATATTGGTATGAAACGTGGTTTAGTGGATGAAAGTTCAGCTTACTTGTGGCATAAACGATTGGGTCATGTATCGAAGGAAAGAATGGAAAGATTAGTAAAGAATGAAATCCTTCCTAATTTGGATTTTACTGATCTTAATGTATGTGTGGATTGTATTAAAGGAAAATTCACAAAACACACAATTAAGAAATCAGCCACAAGAAGCACACAACTCCTTGAAATTGTACACACCGATATATGTGGACCTTTTGATGTTCCATCCTTTAGTGGGGAAAAATATTTTATCACCTTTATTGATGATTTTTCACGTTATGGTTATGTCTACTTGTTGCATGAAAAATCTCAAGCAGCAAATACTTTAGAGGTATTTGTTAATGAGGTTGAAAGACAACTTGACAAAAAGGTGAAAATAATTAGATCTCATAGAGGTGGTGAATATTATGGAAAGTATGATGAAAGTGGACAATGTCCTGGTCCATTTGCTAAATTTCTTGAAGGACGTGGTATTTGTGCTCAATACACAATGCCAGGCACACCACAACAGAATGGTGTTGCAGAAAGGCGTAATCGTACTTTAATGTATATGGTTAGAAGTATGTTAAATAATTGCTCATTGCCTTTATCATTGTGGATGCATGCCTTAAAAACCGCTATGTATTTGTTAAACAGGATTCCTAGTAAGGCAGTTCCAAAGACTCCTTTTGAACTGTGGACGGGAAGGAAACCTAGTTTAAGGCACCTGCATGTTTGGGGTTGCCCGGCGGAAGTAAGAATTTATAATCCACATGAAAAGAAACTGGATTCAAGAACGACCAGTGGTTTCTTCATTGGTTATCCAGAAAAATCTAAAGGCTTTAGATTTTATTGTCCTAACCATAGTACGAGAATTGTTGAAACTGGAAATGCTAAATTCATTGAAAATGGCGAGATTAGTGGGAGTAAAGAACCACGTAAAGTGGAAATTCAAGAAGTAAGGGTGCAAGTTTCTTTACCCATTACTTCTTCTAATGTTGTTGTTCCTACAATTGTAGAGCAATTCGACAATGTACAAGAACAACAAATGAATGACCAAACACCTCATAATGAAATCGTCAACAATGAAACTTTAGCAAATGAACCACATGAAGTGGCATTAAGAAGGTCTGAAAGACCAAGGAAACCTGCTATTTCTGATGATTATGTGGTTTATTTTCAAGAGTCAGAACTTGACATTGGAATTAATGAAGATCCAGTTTCATTTTCACAAGCCATGGAAAGTACTAATTCCATTAAGTGGTTGGATGCCATGAAAGAAGAATTGAAATCAATGGATCACAATAAAGTCTGGGATCTTGTAGAATTGCCTGAAGGTTCTAAAAGAGTTGGGTGTAAGTGGGTCTTTAAGACTAAACTCGATTCTAATGGCAATATCGAAAGACACAAAGCTAGACTTGTTGCCAAAGGTTTCACTCAGAAAAGTGGTATTGACTACAAAGAGACGTTTTCTCCTGTATCTAAAAAGAACTCTCTTAGAATTATTATGACATTAGTAGCTCATTATGATTTAGAGTTACATCAAATGGATGTGAAAACTGTCTTTCTCAATGGAAATTTAGATGAAGAAGTATACATGGAACAACCTGAGGGTTTTGTAATTGAAGGAAAGGAACACATGGTGTGTAAACTTAAGAAATCAATATACGGACTTAAGCAAGCTTCCCGTCAATGTTATCTCAAGTTTAATGATACAATTACTTCCTTTGGATTTAATGAAAACGTCGTTGATCGATGTATATATCTGAAGGTCAGTGGGAGTAAATTTATATTTCTGATTTTGTATGTTGATGATCTCTTGCTAGCTACTAATGATCTTGGTTTATTACATGAAACCAAGAAATTTCTCTTTAACAACTTTGAAATGAAAGATATGGGTGAGGCATCCTATGTGATAGGAATAGAAATATTCCGTGATAGATCACAATGATTGTTAGGGTTGTCTCAGAAAGCATATATTAACAAAGTTTTAGAGAGATTTAAGATGGAAAGTTGTTCAGCAGGTGTTGTTCCAATTCAGAAAGGGGATAAATTTAATCTTAAGCAATGTCCAAAGAATGAATTGGAACATAAACAAATGGAGAATATTCCTTATGCATCCATTGTTGGAAGTTTGATGTATGCTCAGACTTGTACTCGACCAGACATCAGTTTTGCTGTCGGTATGCTGGGTAGATATCAAAGTAATCCTGGAATAGATCATTGGAGAGCTGCAAAGAAAGTATTAAGATACTTGCAAGGAACTAAAGATCACATGCTCACTTATAGGAGATCTGATCACCTCGAGGTAATTGGGTATTCAGATTCAGACTTTGCAGGATGTGTAGATACTAGAAAATCTACATTTGGATATTTGTTTCTTTTAGCTGAAGAGGCAATATCTTGGAAGAGTGCGAAGCAGTCTGTCATTGCTGCGTCCACTATGGAGGCTGAGTTTGTAGCATGCTTTGAGGCTACAATTCATGGTTTATGGTTGCGGAATTATATTTCAGGACTTGGAATTGTCGACTCTATTGCCAAGCCGTTGAAAATTTATTGTGATAATGCCGCAGCAGTCTTCTTTTCTAAAAACGACAAGTATTCGAAAGGTGCTAAACACATGGAATTGAAATACTATGCCGTTAAAGAAGAAGTTCAGAAGCAAAGGGTGTCAATTGAACATATAAGCACGAATTTAATGGTTGCGGATCCGTTGACTAAAGGTTTTCCACCAAAGACATTTAAGGAACATGTCGAACGGATGGGCATTATTGAAAATAATTATTGATGATGCATATTAATGTACTATGTACGTTATGTTGTTGACCTCTTGAATTTGCTTATGGATTGTTTCTGAAATTACATTTTCATGTTTCATTATAATAGTACATGTACATCAATGATTTATGTGATTAAACAGGAAATGTCTTTTATAAAGACATTATTGTTAGACCATTATGATATCTCTCATTAATGATCATACTAAATATGAAATCTATATTGTGATACATGGAAGGGAATGTGTCAGAATCTATGACGTACAACCGCCATGATCTATATAGGTTTTCATACTTAGTAGTGACTGATGTTTTAATTGATATAAGGAAGATTTTAGCTTAAATTTTGCGCATTATGTTTTGTTATTAAATACTTGAAGTTGAATTATGTTACATGGGCTAAGTGGGAGAATGTTAGATATTTCTTGTAACCCATGTATTAAGTGTCAACTTTATTAAATTAATAATATTATGAAATTAATAATCAATTAATTAATTAAGAGAGATTTATGGAAAGTGGGTAGTTACACCATGATGGGTGGTTACTCCCTATACTTCTATAAAAGGATTGGTCCTCTCTCTTCCAAAGACACAAGATAGTTTTCCCCATCAAAACTTCTATCTAGCAAAGATGTGTGAGGTTGAGAGGGAGAAATCAATTCATAGCAATTGGAGATTTCTCTTCGTTGAATAGAATCATGGAGCAAGGTATGTGTTCTTGTCTTCTCTTTAATATCGTTGTGGAAATCATTTGTTCAAGATCCTATAATATGCAATTAGGGTTTTGTTGTGCATTAATCATGAAGCAAATTAGAAGACTAACAGTGAAATGTTTCAAAGGTCTGTATCTAAGTGGTGGGAGATTTGCAATATGATCCTTTCGGATTTAGAGATTCTTTTAATAATCTTGATTAATGATATAACTGGAAGATAAATCTTGTATTTATGGTAGTCGGTAAATGATCTTCGAGCTGTGATCAGAGGTATAATCATTGTTTGGAGAACAGCAGATTCAGTCAGTTCATTGGTGACATGATTTTCTGTACAACATTAACATAGTTATCGCATATGAATCGGGTTAAACTGTGGCCTCTTGCATAGACCAACATGGTTGTCAAAATATACTTGACTACTTCTACTTTGCATATCATAAGAATAACAGTTTGTTACTCTCTGATTTTTCATCCAATCACTGAAGTGCAAGTCAAATGCAGAGCATGGTATAATATTTTATCTGAAACTTACAATAAATTGCGTGAACAATTAGAATCTAGTGATATAAATTTTGACATAAATAGCAAAACAACCATAAGTTATCTGCCATGTTCTCAGCCGGCCACATTCGATTTTGAGACTGTGCTAAACACTCTCTGCATACGTCGTAGAGATTATTTTTGAATTGACACGAGAAGTATATATTGAGGTGTGCTCTAGAGGTCATAGATGCAAAAAAATAGAAACTTTGACCTGTATTGATGCAAAAGTCACATGGTTCTCCTAAGCATAGAGGGAGATTAGAGAGTTCCACATAAGCGATGAACACGTACGTAAGATGTGAATTAAACTGAAATTGAAAGTGCATCTGAAGTGGGATTGCGGCTTTGGTGGCGGCCATTCAACAGCTCAGATGTGTGGAAATTGAAACCAAGAAGCAAATTATTTGTCTATACATTTATTATTATATTGGTTTCCATGCAATGGAATTGCTTTTGAATTTTGATACAACAGTTAAGTTGGACACATGTATCACATCGGCAAGAGCACGCATAGACTTGGTTTTTAAGCTGGAAGCTAAGTTGCATGGTTTATATATAAAATATAATAAAACTAGTAAACAATTTGAACTCTTATATCTAATTACACTTGCACCATTGTTTCACACTATTGATGTTATAAGGGTAATATATAAGTCTCTGGGATTAGGATAGTAAGATATCTAGCTAAGATATTTGGAAATAAATAATAGAAACGTGGTGTATAAAAATGTATAAACTAAAGACTAAATGTATTATATTTGACCATAGTAGAGATGGCAATGAGTTAGGGGTATATTTACACGTACAAGAAAGAACTGGTTACAAGCCAACGATGTGACATTACCAGTGTCGTAAGGATAACAAATTATTAACACTTCACCCTATGCAATATATAAAATAATAAAAACAAAAACTCAAAAAGAATGCAAAACACGAGTTGTATTCTATTTTATGTTCACGAGTTCATTCCCTTCTAGATTTTTATTTATGTCGTATCTTAAAAGCTATTTTTTGCACATGCGTTTCATTTTTCAATTATTTCATAAACATAGATTTACCACCACAATTCATATAACTGACATGGGCAAACTAGTCTCAAATTTATTACAACATAATATTAAAAGTGTATATTTCCAGTCTTCCAGAGAGTTTATGTGTAATTTGTTTGTTTTTGAAAAAATAAATATTGTTCGAATAGAAGGGGGTTTTTAATTAAAAAAATTGTTTTTGAACAAATAAATATTGTTCAAATAGAAGGGTTTAAAAAAAAACTTGTTTGGGTTATATACTTCTAGTCAAGCCCAATACGTAGACTTCAAGGCCTTGCAGATGGACAAATTTGCACTATCACTATTAGGCTGCACCAAATGTGGGTATTTGGGCCGACTGGTAAGGCCGAAATCAAGTGAGAATTTCCAAGTTCGAAATAAAGGTCTAGGAGTTTTAACTTGTTTGGCATTTATAATTATAGGTGCAATATGTTGCATGACTTCGAAAAAGCGTTTTATATTTTTCAGTCTTGTGTTGTTCATTAAAATGTGAAAACCCCCCGAAATCATGTGTTATTTAACAAAGTTCAAATCACGTGTTATTTATTGTAAATTCACGTTTCGAGGATTGAACTGGTTTGTCAGAGTCTTAAGACTGATATAGCATAAGACTAAACTTATGTAGTGTTTATTTGTTAAAATTGATGTAACACATGCCTTGGTGGGAATGTCATTTAAAATACGGTACAAATGAGTGCTCCAAAAATGTCAATTTCGATTCCACATAGAATTGCTTTGTAAAATCCCTCAGGTTGTTTTAGTCCACTGTAGTTAGATTCTATAGAATATAATTAGATTTCATGTGAATAAATTAGGTGAGAAGGAGTTGCATTTCAGGCAAGTTATTCAGGAAAATGATTTGTGTATCCTTTTAACACATCGTATTGGATGTTCCTGACGTAAAATGATGTGATTCTTTTGGGATGCTGACAACGTGAGGCTATTTTGTGTTTTCAGTACATGAGAGTTCGAGAGATTGTATTTCCAATGCAGGGTAGATTGTGTGTCCCGTGCAATACAAATGTGTTATGCGTGAGACAATTATGTCTCACGTAGACATATTTGTGTCCCTCGTGGAACAGTTGTGTTCTACGTGGACAGATTTGTGTTCATCGCAGGATATGTGTGTTCTATTGAGGACAAATGCATGTCTTGTAACACAATCTGTCTTGTATCGAAAATCATATTTTTAAATAATAAAATAGGAAACACAAATTATGACATTCATCGAAGCGAATCACAGGTGCACAACATAAATATACGAAAACTCTTGAACCCGAAAAAATACCTTAAAAAGATCCGTCTACGTATAAAAATAAGTTAAACCTATGTATACGGAAAAAGCGGAGTGGAAGTGGATTTAATTTCCGCGACGACACGACGAAAGTAACCAAACAAATCCTTCCGAAACAGCAACAAAAACCGAAAGACATCGACGCGAAGCGCGAAATCGTCCCCAATTCCACCACCACCGACTCGATCTCGCCTCCTCCAACCGAATCTCGCGCTTCGCGTTCGATTCCCCAATCTTCCCGGGGTATCTGGAGCATCTCCGCTCCAATTTCGGCCTCTGGAAAGGGTAAAGTTGCCATCTTTGCCGATTACGAGTTCGCATGCTTGTTGTATCCTTCGTTTTTCGCGTTTTTAGGGTTTCTTACGCTCTTTTAGGGTTAAGTCCTGGATTAGATATGAAAAAAGTTTGATTTTTTTTTAAATTTATTTTTGTCGTTGGGAGTATTCGTAATTTCGTATTGTGACGTTTAATTTAGGAATTCGGTTTGCGTTTGTCGCTTTTATCGACTCGTGTTTGAGAATTTTATTTTAACCAAACACCATGGCTACGGCAACCATGGCCACCGCGGCTGGCGCTGCCGCCCTTCTTTACTACACGTTGAGCCGGGGATTGCAGATTTCGGAGTCTCAAGGAGGAGGGGAAGATGATAGTGGATCTGATGGTACCAAGCCTTCGCCGTCTTCGAGAGTTAATAGGACCTCCAGAGGACCCGCACAAGCCCCCGCAACGTGGTTGGAGACGATCTCGACGCTGTCGGAGACTCTGAGGTTTACGTATTCAGAGACTTTAGGGAAGTGGCCTATTGGTGATTTGGCTTTTGGCATCAACTTTCTCTTGAAGAGGCAGGTATGCCGTATTTCATTAATGATTGCCTTTCATAACTGCTAGTTTTAATGTGATTTGAGAGTTCGCGCTTCATGTGTTTGTCATTGATGTTTATATTCTACCAGTATTACCTTTTATCTTTCGCTTTTGAAACAATGATAGCGCGGAGATTACAGTCAGTACTTGTTAGGCCTACTTGCTTTGGCTCAATTTAATCCCTCATGTTTCGCCATTTTTGTCCTCTTTTTTTGCTTGGACATTATTAAAAATTAAAAGAACATTTCATGGTGTTGGTGAATATGTGCAGTATAAAGTGTTTGTGTTTTTGGTAAGGAATTCTGAGAAATTATAGTTCAACGTTTGTAATGAGAATAAGTTAGAGTTATGATTTTTAAGAATAGTGATATCAGTTATTTAGTATGCTTTGACTTAAGTTAGGACCAACATGCATAATATTCTGGGAAATGTTGCTATATTAATTTACAGTTCAAGCAATTTGATGTAAAGTTCCGGAGATAGCACACAATTTTATAGTAGTCTTAAGATTTAAACAAGAAGAAAAACACATACCAATTCAATAACAATGTAGAATAGCGGAACTAGAGAATGGCTGTGTAGACCTCAAATGTTCTAGCAAAATAAAATTTTAACCTCAACTTCAAGGTTGTAATGCCAAACACATGCTGGCTTCATGCCGTAGTTATTCCTTATTAACTTACAGAAAATATCATCCACAATAGCTTATTACTTTTGAGCTGCTTGAATTTTTTCCTTTTTCCCCTTTTCATGTACTTGTTTTTAAAGTTGTTGCCAAGCCTTATCTGATACGCAGAATTTTGAATTGTTGTGCAGGGAAATTTACCCGTTGCTAGTATTTATGCTGGAAAACAAAGTTTACAGCTTAGAGGAATTGAAATAGTTGTGGAATTACGTCATCTTTTGAATTTGCTTACATTTTGCTGGCATTTTTCCAAAAAGCCTTTCCCCTTATTTTTGGAGGCAACTGGTTTTT
Organism: Triglochin maritima; assembly: GCA_963682175.1. Classification (NCBI taxonomy): domain Eukaryota; kingdom Viridiplantae; phylum Streptophyta; class Magnoliopsida; order Alismatales; family Juncaginaceae; genus Triglochin; species Triglochin maritima. Next base: position 10,656,365 of record OY821774.1, on the reverse strand, counting down.
CCAAGGAAGATGCTCTTCTTCAGGAACCTAAAGCAGGGGTGTGTTCCGCATCTCTAATTATCCCATTCATACTAAATGAATGTGAATTTTCATTTAGATATCAACAAAATGATCCTTTTTAATGTGAATTTGACAGCTAGAAGCTATATCATTACTATATCACCTGATCATTTCAATGTGTTTTCTTCTTCTTTGCAGCTCTTAAAGCCAGCTTTTACAATTTTGATTGACAAAAAAGAAAAACGTTTTCTTCTCCTGATTCGGGGAACTCATAGTATCAGAGATACTTTGACAGCTGCGACTGGTGCAGTAGTGCCCTTTCATCATTCTGTTTTACATGAAGGTGGTGTTAGCAACTTAGTCCTAGGATATGCACACTGCGGTATGGTTGCAGCTGCTCGGTGGATTGCCAAGCTTGCAACACCTTGTCTTTTGAAAGCAATTCGTGAATATCCTGATTATAGTATCAAGGTGAATCATAATTTATACATAAGTCCTTTTGACTATTGAAGATTTGCATGTTCTCATTTCTTGCTGTTGGTCTAGGCTTGAATTTTTATTTTATTTTTGACAAACAACTGTCGTCAAGTTGCTATCTTCCATCAGATTGTAGGACATTCTTTGGGTGGAGGAACGGCTGCACTGCTGACATATATGCTAAGGGAGCAACAGGAGTTTTTAACTGCTACATGTGTTGCATTTGCTCCAGGTACTCAGTCCTTGCACATTGTCTCCTCTTTTCGAAACGGAGTCTTTTTTCTAGCAATCATTTCTGTCAACTTAATCTAACAAAGACTTAAGCTAATTTTGATGATGTACAGTGTTTACATTTTCTTATGAAAGGAAAAACACTTAGTCACAGTTATTGAATGTCTTAATGTCTAATTGGCATGTGACATTCTTAAGGATGCTCAGATGTACTGGAATTTTTTCAAACAATAGTTCTATTAAGTTCCACTTCTCATATGGCTTCAGAAAAGCTTATGCATAGATCTGAGACTAATAAGTATGTGTGACATGGTATGGCCAGACAGCTAGTTGTTGCAATGCTGACAATAATCCTATTTCTGTTATCTCTGGCTAACATGTATTTTATGTTGCTACACTGGTATCCATATGTATGAGATATATTGTGTTTATCATTCCTGGCTAATATTAATTTGATTTTGCTAAACATGGTATGTATATATATATATGACATTTATCTTATTTATTATCCTTGGTTAACATTAGTTCAGTATTGCGAAATGCATTTTGCATAAACCTCTTCTTTATATTTCTGAGGCCATGGTGCCCAATGAATCTTAAGCCAGAGACAAAATAATGTTTTTGCCATGGACCATGGTCTATGGTTTCTTCAACATACTTGTAGAGTAACAAGGTTTTTCAAATATCACCTTTATGTTGTTTAATACCAGCAATATGGGCTCAAAGTTCTAAGCATATCTTAATATTTGTGGATCTGGTAACACTAGATCCCTTATAAGCTGGTCTAGACAACTACGCCTAGGATACACTGAATCTGTTTTTAGTATTTGTCAATGTAAAATCACCCATTTTCATTTGATCAGTAACCAAATTTCTTCTGTCAATCCCATCAAATTTTTGCCTTTTGAACTGAATCCCTTAAGAATAATCGAGTTGGGTATAGTTTCATGGTGCACCAAAATTTGCACGTAGGATTTTATGGGTGTAGGCAATGTAAAATTACTCTTGTCCGTTTGATCAGTAACCAAGCTTCATTTGTCAGTTCCTAAGTATCAAAATTTTGGCTTTTGAACTGAATCCCTTAAAAAGAAGGTTGGTTGTAGTTTCATGGTGTACCTAATTTTGCATGTTGGATTTGATGTTTTGATGAGTTTACTCTCAGAAGTGTTGAACTCAGGGACCACACTATGTTCCCTTTTCTATTTTATTTACGATGGAGTTTAATGTAGTACTTTGCTCATTTCACAATTTTTATCTTTCTTCAGCTGCTTGCATGACATGGGAGTTGGCAGAGTCAGGAGTGCCTTTTGTTACTTCCGTTATCAATGGGGCAGATTTGGTCCCTACATTTTCTTGTGCTTCAGTAGATGATCTGCGTACTGAGGTTCTAATGAATCCTGCTTTTTCAATGTATAGACATCGATGGGAAGAATATTCTTATGTTTATTGCATGTCTTTTTGCAGGTAACAGCTTCTGCATGGCTGAATGATCTGAGGAATCAAATTGAGCGCACAAAGTTTCTTAGCACAGTGTATCGCTCTGCATCTGCACTTGGATCTCGTCTTCCGTCAATCGCTAGTGCCAAGGCAAGAGTTGCTGGTGCAGGTGCTATTCTACGACCTGTCTCTAATGGTACCCAGGTAAGCCCTAGCTCTTGTACATCTAGCTACCGTGAATAACTACAGCTTATAGTATAGTGTGTAACACTTCAGAAGTGGTTTGACTTGTTTCTATAGTATACATATGTTTTTCGGTTTTGACATGCTGATGCAGTCATATTAAAGCCTTAAGTTATGAATGTGAATTTTTTAAGGAAAAAACTGGGAGTTTTATAATATGTTACATCTTACTACCACCACTACTACTACTATTATTATTATTATTATTATTAAAGATGAAGTCTTACACCTGTTCCTATTCATCTGTACACTTTAGGTTGTAATGAAGAGTGCTCGGAATGTGGCTCAGGCTGCATGGACTCACCCACCACTTCGATTGGCCTCATGGTCATGCATGGGTCCTCGTCGCCGCAATGTTGTCTCTGCAACAATCTCAAACTCTGATGAGAAACTGGTGGAGTCAGTAACTGAGGAATGCAGGTCTTCTGTATCATTCCAAACCACACATACCAAAACAACAGAATTAGTCACATCAGAAGGTTCGGCGTGGACTTCAGAAATCGAAACCATTTACTCCGAGGAAACTATTACCTGTGCTCCTCATGTGGAGGACAATGAAGATGGCGATGATCTCACAGGCCATGGAGCAAACGGCGGCATGACCGAAGATGAGCTGTGGCATCAGCTCGAGAATGAACTTTACAGACGAAATGAAAGTGATGACATAAACTCGGTGGATGAAATCAGGGAGGAGGAGAAAGCAGCTGTTGCAGAAGTAGCTGGAAGCACTTCTGAGGCACTAGTTCCTGAAGAAGCAGAAGCTAGACGATTTTTTCCTCCTGGAAAAATAATGCACATAGTAACACTCCCAGTTGAGACTACAACAATAGAAAATGAAGTGGACGCCGAGGCCACTAATAATGTTACAGATGTAGAGCCTACATTTGGAATTTTTGTAACCCCAAGATCGTTATACGGCAAGCTAAGACTGTCACAGGCAATGATTAATGATCACTACATGCCGATTTACAGGAAAAACATGGAAAAGCTTATCACTGATCTCGAAAAAATGGCAAATGGCGGTGAGAGTCAAGAAATCTTCCATAGTTATCCAGTATTTATTTAAATCCATTGTGGTATAGATGGTAAGGAAGTCAATAACGCCTATTTGTAAATCTTTTCACCTGTATATTATTGACTAACTGAAGGGTCACAATGAGTTTTGGCATTATTTTTTTTATAGTTTTATTTATAATATATTGGTTATGTCATCTAACATCACTTCGGGCTTTGCCTACACACAATCTTCTTACTTTAAGTCCAAAATTACTTATTCCTTGTGAACTTAGCATGTTTGATATGTATTATTTGGATAAATTCTTTCTTTCTTGAAGTGCTTTCTTCTACTTCACCATTTGGCTCTTTAATTAGCATTAATGTTCAGCACGTAGCATTTATCTTGGATGTGCTTACCTCTCCTTGAGGAACAGGAAGCAAGCTTCGATTCTAGGTGTTTGATTATAAGTTATTAGAATGGTGGTACAGGTCATTAGTACTTCCTAAACATGGGCCCAGTCGTGTCGGACACTGGATTTTCTTCGTTTGTTCGTGTCGGTTTTTTATTTTTCGAGTGTTTTTAAAATTGAAAGTATACAACCACAATCGAATTAATAAAAAAGAAACCCACATAAAGTAACCAATTTATTTGTTAGTAATTGTTGCCTTATTAGAGAAACAACATATTGGTCACAAATAAAAGAAGCCCGAATGTTAGCTAAACCTAAAGAGTAATGACAATTTTTTAAGAGGTATTAAGAAAAAATTATTCTTTTAACAGAATGGTTTAACTAATTTGTCTTCATCTTCGTCGTTGTTGTTGTCGTGAATATTCATGTTTTGCATTCTGTCCGCAACGTCGATCTAATCCTTCAGACATACGCTCATCTCAATTGACTTGTCGAACAAGCTTTGTCTCTTGTCAGACACAACCTATTTACCTGCACTAAAAACAGCATTTGACGCCACAGCTGACGCCGGAGGACATAATAAGTCTTGCACCATCAAATAGACTAGTGGAAATCTGTTGGCTTTTTTTGTCTTGATCCGCGTTTTGATGATTTTCAACCTAATCTTAATCACAATCAAATGTGATGTAACACACATCATAGAACATATATTGTATTGTGCTAACATCTACATGTGATCAAGACTCAAGGAAAAATGGAATTAAAGTCAAGATATGTAATCAAGCTTATTGAAGACATGTATTTTTATTTGAGTTTTAGGATTTTATGTAAACTTGAACATACATGAATTAAAATCCATTCACATACTCTAGAGAACCTATAAAAGTCAAACAAAATTTCACATCAATTGGATCTAAATAGAATACTCAAACTTAGACCGAAAAATCACCTAAACCTAAACCTAATCTGCCTGTGAGAAACGGTCGACCGAACCCAGTTCTCAGTTTGCTTGTTTCAACCAGTTAACCTACAGTGATTTTACCTAACTCATCCGGTCGACCGCTTGGACCCTTTCGGTCGACTGCTTGGACTCTTTCGGTCGACCGTCTCCGTATTTTTTGGATGACCGTTACCTTTGTCGTATTATACAATGATCGTTGATTGACATCATTTCATGCTCATATTTGTATCTTATATCCATTATCTTTCACCTAAACAATGCTATGTCACGAGTTTTATGTTTAGTTTTCAGGAATAAATAGGTTTGAAGAGATGAAACATAAAAGGACCCAAAAGCTGGGAAAAAGGACTGGATTGTGAGATCTGGGGACCAAGATGCGAGGGAGAAGGACCTGAACGCAAGACAAAAGGACCTAAGAGCAAAACAAAATACTCCACACCATCATGGGGAGTATTTTAGCAATTGGATTCGGGTCGGAGCTCCAATAAACAAAGTAGATGCATCCAAGACCACCAAATACACCAAGCAAAGCCCAGAACAAGATTCAACTCGATCCGGAAAATTTGGACCGCCAATTGGCGGTCCAAGACCGCCAATTGGCGGTCACTTTGGGCCCAAATCCACCAAGTTTTCTCCTGGACGTGTATTAATGTTTGTTTAGGCTATTTTTGGTATTGGTTTAGTCCCACATCGGGGGATTGTCCCGGATTAGCTTTTTCCATGCCTATAAATAGAACTCTTCACCTCCTATTGTAATCACTCCATATTTTAAGTGGCTATTCTTCCTACTAGAAGTGAGGCCTTGAAGCACACACTAAAGTAGAGGATGCTACTTTTAATGTGAGTCATTTTAATACAAGTTTTCTTTATTATGTTGTTTGTTTTATGTTTCTTGTTTTGCTTTGCTTAATCTCATTTCATTAGTTTTATTAGCTTAGTTAATATGCTTTCTTTGTTTAGTTTAATAATTAGTGTAATGTTTAGTGAGTAGTTTCATCCCCTTTGGGGGGTGGAGTAGATGTACATACATGCATTAGAGAATGGGATGAATGCTTTAATTTCAATGTGTTGATTAAACATGAATGTATGCTTGTTTGTTTAGGATAGAATTTATAACTTGATGAGTTTTGCCAAAATGATTAGACACCTCTCATGCTTGTTTAGGTTCTGAAATAAACACATTGGATATGTAAATGTTAATCAACTAAGTTGGTGAATGGATTGATAGGTTTTGCCATAACATTTAGACACTTCCTATGCTTGATAAACACCACCTTCATGTGCTTAAAGAATGTATTCTACACCCACCTCTTTGCATGTGTGCACTCACTCCACCCCTTAGGGGTTTTCCCATTTCTGAATTCCAGCATTCTTGTTTTGTTCTTAGCTTAGTTCTAATTTCATCGTTTGTTTGCTTCTTTCACATTTCATACTTCTTAGAGTAGTTTAGGGTAGAGTAGCGTAACCAACTCTCTTCTCCATTTTTTCGCCATTTGATTTCGTGCAAACAAGAGGCTGCTCACCTCCCTGAGGACGACCCGTACTTGCCACCGCTTCATCGCGGCCGTGCACTTGCGGTTTAAATAAAACGTTCAACAAGTTTTTGGCGCCGTTGCCGGGGAGGTGCCAGTCCAGACTCTTGTTTGGACGATTCGAGTGGATTTAATTTTTGTTTTGTAGTTTGTCTTTATTTCAGGAGACTTGGAGTGGTCAGGAGGAGCACCTGGAGAAGTTTTGAAGCAAGCTGAGCATTGTAGACCGCCAATCAGCGGCCTGAGACCGCCAATTGGCGGTCTGGTAAGCTCTGTTTGCTCTCTTATTTCTTTTGTCGGTTTTCATAATTGATGTAGTGATCTGGGATTTAATTTGGCATGTTTTGACTTATAGTTTGTTCCCAGATCCATAATCAACCTCCTTTAAGCAACTTGGACCCTAAAACTCAAAGCAAAAGATTAGGCATTCTTTTTGTTTAGGCCATGCATCATGTATGTGACTTATGCATTTAGATTGTCTTTTATCTTAGCTTTATTTTCTGTTGCTGAGAGCTGGCGTGAGGTACGCACCTTCTACTCTCATTCATGCATTTCGTATGAACATGCATTAGTTAGTAGGAAGTGCATTGCAACAAGTGTGAGTTGAGCGTTGTTTGGAGAGTTGATTGCTAGATTTAGGACTCCAAAACGCTACTAAGGAGGGGCTGTCCCGTAAAAGATAAGGTGGGGGATTTCATCACCCTTTCCTTCGCCCCAAAAACTGTAGGATTTCTAGTTTAATTATACATATATATTTTCGGAATTTTTATGTATAATAAGGATTTTTACAATTTTCTATGATTCGTTTCATGCATGCATCAGTTTGTTTCAATAACTAGTTTTAAAACTTTTATTAAAACAAACATGGGACTCCGAAATTCATACCTAGAAGTTCTCTAAAACTTCTTGATGATCCGAAGACGTTGGGGATGCTCCTCGCTGCGCCGGATGCCTCCGAGATTTCACCAAACTCTAAACAAGATTGAAGAGAGAAAAGCTAGTCTCTCAATCTCCAATAGGGTTTAGAATCCAATTACTAACCCTTCTTTAGTTCCCTTGAGAAGATGATCTCTAGAACTAAAACTAAACTTAAGAATTAAGGAATTTTCGTGGAGAATTATGGAGAGAGAATTTTGCTCAAGAAAATAATGAAATTAATTAAGGAGGTAATGAGATAACCTTGTATTTATAGGTTATCTCCAAATTACCTATTCATGTGCAACCTCTTGCCCATGATCCCATGCAAAATTCCATCTAACCATCCATTATTTATTAATAAATAATATTAACCACGAATTAAATCAATTATGGACCAATTCCATGCATGATCTAATTAATTCTTAAATTAATTCTGCAGAAAACCGTCTGGACCGGTCGACCGTTACTGTTCATCGGTCGACCGGTACTGTTCATCATGGACCGGGTATTGTTCATCGGTCGACCGGTTACTGTTCATCGGTCGACCGGGTACTGTTCATCGGTTGACCAGTACTATTCATCGGTTGACTTTTGCACAGTACTGCAGACTGGTCAAATTTTGGTTTAACCCCTACAAAATTTGACATTTCGGGATTAGTAGTAAATTCACAACTTATGTAACATATTATCCTATGTAATGTCAACTCATTACACCCCATAATATTTACATCACATATGAATTTAATTTAGATTCTAATTATGTTATTAATCACAACATAATCTTGATTTTGTTTGTTCACCCCATGTGTCATATTTTCTACATGAAACCCGACACATCCTTATGAACTCAAAATCCCCATTTCTTGTTTCCCAGTTTTGTGGTGTGACCTATGGGAGGATCTAAACTAAGTTGGCAGTGATATTAAGAGCTTAATATCACAAGCTATAAGCGGTATCTAGCTACACATTATAGCTCCCAATTAGTTAGATGTCTTAATTCCACTCGAACCAAAACACGATCCATTTAGTGATGGAGTGCACCACTTGTGTCCGTCCCTTGCCTCATGATATTAAGAATACACACAAAGTAGTATTGTGTCATCTTTGTATTAGTATTCATTTCTTAATCTCTTTAAGCTAGTTATAAATATGTGACTTAACTCAAATCACATTGTGCACATTACAACTTTGCTTTATCAAGGGGCCCACTAATATCATTACTCAATTAAGAGGGGCAATGATAATCTTTTGACTAGCTACCTTCTCCAACAAAAGTTGTACTTAACCAACCAATGCCTTTACACTACACTGATCGATAGTTCAAGACACTGATCTAATTAAGTATTCCTTAAGCGATTAGATATAAGTCTCATATCAAAGGACCAAAGACACAGTAAAATATTAATGACACAGAAACACATTTCTATAATATTTTACTTATTAGGTCTATTCAGTATACAAAAGTAATATTTTCCTCTTTTGCATACCCGTGTTGTCACTCACTTGTAGAGCTACAATGATCTATGACCAACACGACAATCTTAACTCGGTAATTAATGTTCCATGTTAATTACCATGATTGCGAATATCTTTTGTTTTATGCAAACCAATATCTTTTAGAGCTCTACGGTTAAGGACCAAGAGCCTCTTCCTTAACACTTCTAAAAGACGAATAACATAAACAAGGAACAAAATGATTTCTCATTCAATTCATAATAATTGACATTTAAAAGTAAAACTTTTAGAACACATTCCCTTCAATCTCCCACTTGTTATCAAAGTTTTCTTTCACATACATTCTCAATGCATAAAACATTAATAACTAGGGTAACATTCCCAAATCACCCATCAAGCCAATCCACATGGACCCTCGGATCCATGGACTCGAAATATATATTTCGTCTCTTAGCTTGGTATGAAGGTTTGTTGAATGGATCAGTTGTGCCACTGTTGTGTCCACCTATTTATTTATTTTGTCTTTCGTTGGTGGTTGAGTTAGCTGTAGTGATATTACTCCTAACTACACTAGCTCATACCTCCACCTTCGATAATGATGACGCATCATCACTCCAACCTCTTATTGTCTAGAATTCCTATAAGAATTGCATCAAAACAGCCCTCGGCTATTTTCTCCTTTGTCTTCCATAAACAGGAACCTTATCTTTAGTCCGGTTAAGGTACTTCAGAATATTCTTGACCACAATCCTACGATTAGGACTTGCGTTGGATTGGTGACCACTTGTCACGTTTAGAGCATACGAGATATTGAGTCTTGTGCAAGTCATTGTGTACATGGTCCTTCCTTTTGCCAAAGCATAAGGGATACCTTCATGTACTCCAAGTCTTTGTGTGATTGAGCACATTGAGACTTCTTGAGTTGCACACCTATACTCATACTTATTGGCATATTGTCCATATCGGAATTGTTCACCCTGAACATTTCAAAGACCTTGTCAATGTATGCACGTTGACTGAAGCCAATGAGTCTACGGGATGTATCTCAATGTATCTCAATGTATCTTGATTTTCAAGATAGGTTGAGCCTCATCCTTTTCTTTTCATTGAAATGCCGATTTCAATGAAATTTCTCGTTTGCTAATGCTAAGGTATATGATTGCTCATGAGCAATATGTCATCGACATATGAGATCAGAAGTACTACATGGCTCCCACTAACCTCCTTGTATATACAAGGTACTCCTTTACTTTGAATGAAGTGAATTTTCTTCACCTCTTCGTCAAAGCGTTTGTTCCAACTCCTCGATGCTTGCTTCAATCCATAAATGGATTCTCGAAACTTGCATTTCTTCTCGCTACTATTTGGATCATCAAAACCTTGAGGTTGTACCATGTACATATCCTCCTCCCAATTCCTGTTTAAGGAACGCCATTTTGATATCCATCTTCCATATCCCACAATTGTGAAATGCGGTAATAGTAAGCATAATCCGAATAGATTTTAATATGGCAACTTCTCAAAAATTTCATCAAAGTCAATTTCTTGAATTTGAGTATAACTTTTGCTACAAGCCTTGCTTTGTAGGTTGTCAAGTTACTATCCATGTCCATCTTCCTCCTAAAAGTTCATTTATACTAAATGACATTTTCTCTTGAGGAAGGCAAATCAAGTTATACACTCGATTATCATACATGGATTCCATTTCGGATTTTATGGCCTTGAGCCATAGTTTGGAGTCTTTTCTATTGCTTCTCGGAAGGTCGAGGGATCTTTGGTATCTAGTACCATGATCTCATGAAGTACCACATACTTATTGGGTTTCTTCCTTTCCCTCATTGACCTTCTTAGTTCTTTTGGTTCTTCTTGTGTCTCTCGAACTTCTTCCACAATTTCTTGAGGAATAGGTTCATGTTCGACTCTCGAACGCACACTAGGTGAGGATGATTGAGATTCTCTCACAATTTCTTGTAAGGATCTCTCGCTCATGCTCCCACTAACCAAATGAATCTTGGCTGGGCCTTCATGATCTCGAATGCAATATTCACATCATGATCTTGTAGAGTATCTTGAGTTTTCTCAAGCTCAACTCTACTCCCACTACTTTTCTCTCTTTTCCAGAAATTCCAGAAAAACATATCTCTCTCTACAATCTTTCGATTGGAGGTGATATATCAAAAGTAGTATCCTCTTGTCATACGAGGATAACCTATAAAGAAGCACTTATCCGCTTTTGGTTGAAGCTTGGTCGACATCAATTTCTTGATGTATACCTCACAACCCCAAATCTTGAGAAAGTCGAGCTTAGGTGTCTTTCAACTCCATAGCTCACAAGACATTTTCTCCACGGATTTGGATGGAACATTATTTAGTGAGTTTGTCATTATTTGTAGTGCATAATTCCAAAAGTAAATCGGCAATTTAAATTGACTCATTATTGATCGAACCATGTCGAGCAATATCTTATTCCTACTTTAGGAATGAGTCAAATTAGGTATCCTAAGCACTCACCCCTACGAACCGTTCATAGTGACTCGATATTCTTGTTGAGTTGGTTCACTACTTCATCCTCGAATTCCTTGAACTTGTCAAAGAATTCACTTTTGCTTCCCATTAGACAAATATAGTCATAATGACTATAGTTGTCCGTGAACAAAATGAAGTACCTTAAACCGTCTCTTGCACTTGTACTTATCGGACCACATACATTAGAATGTATCATATCCAATTAGTTAATCGCTTTCGTTCCTTTCTTCTTGAAAGGTCTCTTGGTCATTTATTTGACCAATCCGATAGTGCTACAAGATTGTATCATTCACGTGAGTTATCTTAGTTTCTCTTTTGTTATTGTTTGTTTGAGTTTGTTTATTATTTATTTCAAGCAAATAGAAAACATTCTATATGAATGTATTTGCATAGAAAATTCCATTCTTCGATATAGACAAGCAAGAATTAAAATATTTATTAAAATTTATCCATATCCAAAACTTGATACAGAATAGTTCTTGCTAATCGAAGGTACATAACAAACATTCTACAAAGCATAAATTTAAATCACTAGACTATTGAAGTTCCATAGAATCTTGTACAATCGCAGCGATGCTTGTACTATTTCCAATCTTCAATATCATCTCGTTCCCAACGAGTTCCTTCCTATCCTTCAATAGCTGCACATCAAAATTATGTGAGCACAAGATCCGGTAACCATTACCAAATCAAGGATAGAGGTGATTAAATTTATCTCAATAACAAACATACCTATGGCGTTTCTCGGGCGCCTACGTTCAATCATCCCATTTTCAAGGTCTTCCTTGTACTTGGGGCAATTAGGTCGGATGTGTCCTTTTTCACCGCAGTGAAAGCACTCCGTGTTGGGAGTTGGAGATTTAAAAGATTTCCCCCTTGAGACACTCTCATGAGCACCTCCTACTCCCTTGCTCTTGATTGACGTATCTTTGGTAAATTTGCCTTTACCTTTGTTGATCTTTTTGCTCTTCTTATGGATAGCAAGGACCTCATGGTCCCTACTCTTGCCCATATCAACTTCAGCCGTTTTGAGAGCGTTGTGAAGCTCCTCAAGACTCACCCCTTTTTCACGCACATGATAGTGCATCACAAAATCCTTGAAGGACGGGGCTAGAGAGCCAAGAATCAGATCTTCGGCAATGTCCTCGGGCATTGGAGAAGAGAGCTTCGACAATTTCTCAAGGTATCCTTGCATCGTGAGAAAGTGCATGGATACCGATGTTCCCTCCGCCATATGGCACCTTGTGAGTGCGATGGTGGTCTTATAGCGCTCCTTTCGGGTACTATCCATGAACATCTTAGATAAAGCCTCCATGATCTTCTTGGGTTTTGAATCCAAGTATTTCGCTTGAAGCGAGTCACCCATGGATGCTAGTATAAGACCGTGAACTTGGTTCTCTTGGTCTTCCCACTTGGCTATCGCCTCTTTCTCTTTATCGGTTGCCTTCTCATTTAATTTTGGGATTTCACCATCCAAAATATGAGATAGTTTTTCAAACCTCAACACGATATTGAGATTGAGTTGCCATTTCATGAAGTTTGAGCCATCATTTTGCAAAGGGTTCTTTTCGATCATAGATCGCACAATTGGTTGGATATTTGACATTTCTACAAAATAAATTATATAGGTTTTAATGCCAATTTTATGTTTAATACATACATACATATATATATCGAATATGATGTAAATACTGCAAATAAAATCTTGCCCGTAAATGCAGTAATCCAAGATCCCATCAATTGTAATATAGACTAGCTAAGGGCTATCGAATACATTACAACATCAAGGTAAGAAAAACATTTTCTAATCACAACCTTTTTGAATTTTAGCGACATTCAGCATCTTCAAACTCTTGTGACTCTTGTCGTTTTAATTATGAGGGAATACGACCTATCCTCGTAAGAAAAACTTTTTCCCAAAACCGAGCGAGGGCTCTAGGTAATGTTAAGAAAACTTATTTTCATTTGATACGAGATACGTTTATCTATTGTATTCACAACTAAACATACTTGGGGTTCACTAGGGTGAAACACACCTCATATATTTAATTGTGGCACAACAACAGACAACCTTTATATCTCCCACTATTCCCAAAGATAGAGGGAGCTATCTCCCGCTAAGGGCGAGCAGAGTATCCCTCGATCAATGGCTGCTAGTGGATGAAATAAGAAGGAAAAATTAATCTTAATTTTTGTTGGACAATTTCATTTATCAACATGTGATTTTGAATTTTAGTTTATCATGCATATTAAAATTTATACACATCCTAACATTCACCATTCATCACATGCATAGCAGAAATTATAAAAACAGAAATTAAACATTCACACAATCCATATCGCGTGAGTTTATATGTTCCCTTTGATCCTTGATCTTCGATCCCTGATCCTCGATCCTCGATCAATGCGCTATTCGGCGACTTCCTCTTGCACCGGAGATGTAGATTTTACAGAAAAATAAACATGCTCCTCACATTCGATAAAAACAAACTAGTGCAAGTCCTATGTAAAAACCTCTCACATGCAAATGCAATTCCAAAGATAGAAAATAGAGAATATGACTTTTACATACATAAGCCCCTGTATAATAATAATTACATACATTTGTAGTGTCTGATTTGGAACATATAAACTCACAATCCTGCAAAGCAACTCAAGCATCCATGCACGCAATTGCTATAAACTACAGAATCTAATTTATCAATCATCTAGAATTCTCAACAATTCTTTGAAAAATATTTTGAAATCCATTAAAAACATTTTTCATACATCCATAGTTCACAAATTAATTATGAACCGTTGTTCATCCAATTTCCAATGGAAAGATGAATCGCAGTATTTCGGTTTTGTTGATTCTCTTACAAAATAATCGTTTATACTTAAAACGAAATTATTGTAAGTTAGACTTACGTCTAAATCATAATTCTAATAATTATATGTCATGTTTTAAACATTCAAAACATTTAAAACGAATTATTATAAAGAATTATTTCAACAAACATTTAAAGACCGAAAAACCGGTAAAACGAATTGTTTAAATCCTAGATGGTAAACTAGATTTGTTTACAGCCATAAATCATGAGAAAATTGAACTCTAAGCTCTGATACCACTGTAGGATTTCTAGTTTAATTATACATATATATTTTCGGAATTTTTATGTATAATAAGGATTTTTACAATTTTCTATGATTCGTTTCATGCATGCATCAGTTTGTTTCAATAACTAGTTTTAAAACTTTTATTAAAACAAACATGGGACTCCGAAATTCATACCTAGAAGTTCTCTAAAACTTCTTGATGATCCGAAGACGTTGGGGATGCTCCTCGCTGCGCCGGATGCCTCCGAGATTTCACCAAACTCTAAACAAGATTGAAGAGAGAAAAGCTAGTCTCTCAATCTCCAATAGGGTTTAGAATCCAATTACTAACCCTTCTTTAGTTCCCTTGAGAAGATGATCTCTAGAACTAAAACTAAACTTAAGAATTAAGGAATTTTCGTGGAGAATTATGGAGAGAGAATTTTGCTCAAGAAAATAATGAAATTAATTAAGGAGGTAATGAGATAACCTTGTATTTATAGGTTATCTCCAAATTACCTATTCATGTGCAACCTCTTGCCCATGATCCCATGCAAAATTCCATCTAACCATCCATTATTTATTAATAAATAATATTAACCACGAATTAAATCAATTATGGACCAATTCCATGCATGATCTAATTAATTCTTAAATTAATTCTGCAGAAAACCGTCTGGACCGGTCGACCGTTACTGTTCATCATGGACCGGGTATTGTTCATCGGTCGACCGGTTACTGTTCATCGGTCGACCGGGTACTGTTCATCGGTTGACCAGTACTATTCATCGGTTGACTTTTGCACAGTACTGCAGACTGGTCAAATTTTGGTTTAACCCCTACAAAATTTGACATTTCGGGATTAGTAGTAAATTCACAACTTATGTAACATATTATCCTATGTAATGTCAACTCATTACACCCCATAATATTTACATCACATATGAATTTAATTTAGATTCTAATTATGTTATTAATCACAACATAATCTTGATTTTGTTTGTTCACCCCATGTGTCATATTTTCTACATGAAACCCGACACATCCTTATGAACTCAAAATCCCCATTTCTTGTTTCCCAGTTTTGTGGTGTGACCTATGGGAGGATCTAAACTAAGTTGGCAGTGATATTAAGAGCTTAATATCACAAGCTATAAGCGGTATCTAGCTACACATTATAGCTCCCAATTAGTTAGATGTCTTAATTCCACTCGAACCAAAACACGATCCATTTAGTGATGGAGTGCACCACTTGTGTCCGTCCCTTGCCTCATGATATTAAGAATACACACAAAGTAGTATTGTGTCATCTTTGTATTAGTATTCATTTCTTAATCTCTTTAAGCTAGTTATAAATATGTGACTTAACTCAAATCACATTGTGCACATTACAACTTTGCTTTATCAAGGGGCCCACTAATATCATTACTCAATTAAGAGGGGCAATGATAATCTTTTGACTAGCTACCTTCTCCAACAAAAGTTGTACTTAACCAACCAATGCCTTTACACTACACTGATCGATAGTTCAAGACACTGATCTAATTAAGTATTCCTTAAGCGATTAGATATAAGTCTCATATCAAAGGACCAAAGACACAGTAAAATATTAATGACACAGAAACACATTTCTATAATATTTTACTTATTAGGTCTATTCAGTATACAAAAGTAATATTTTCCTCTTTTGCATACCCGTGTTGTCACTCACTTGTAGAGCTACAATGATCTATGACCAACACGACAATCTTAACTCGGTAATTAATGTTCCATGTTAATTACCATGATTGCGAATATCTTTTGTTTTATGCAAACCAATATCTTTTAGAGCTCTACGGTTAAGGACCAAGAGCCTCTTCCTTAACACTTCTAAAAGACGAATAACATAAACAAGGAACAAAATGATTTCTCATTCAATTCATAATAATTGACATTTAAAAGTAAAACTTTTAATAATTGACATAATAATGACTCCAAAACGCTACTAAGGAGGGGCTGTCCCGTAAAAGATAAGGTGGGGGATTTCATCACCCTTTCCTTCGCCCCAAAAACCACACTAATCAAGAGCCTAATTTTAAAATCAAGTAGACATTGGCCCTAAGGATCTTGGACGCATTAGGAGAGTGATCCGGTCCCGACCGTCATGACCTGATCGGCGTTGCCCACTTTGTCGATAGTAGGAGAGACGAGATCCCCGGATCTTGGCTCACTTGCTGGGCTTTGTGGTCCTCGTTGTAGGGAGGTGAGGCGTGTTGAGGCCGTGTGACCTCGCAGTTAGGCGTCGTCTAGCTGTAAGGACCTATAGCGACCTTAGGATTGTTTGAGCCTTGTTTGCTTGTGTGCTTCTACCTGTACCCATCCGCCGTAGCTTAAGGACTTCTTCCTTTCTCTCCTGAGTCATTATTTCTCTCCTGTGTTCCCTCGTCTTCTCTTCTACGTACATTCTTCATTTGAAAAAAGAGAGTTGTGGTTTGTGTGTGCACCTTTGTGCATGCTTTCGTGGACACGAGACGAGAGTGGTCGTTTGACGAGGAGCGTTGTCAATCCGGCTTCGGTCATCGATTTCTCGACACCTCCCTCCTCTCGTGTCGCACGTAGTTCGGGTCCAATGGCTGCTAATTTCCGTGAGGAGGATCAGTTGCTGGACCCACCTGTTCGACCAGTGCTCCCAGTTGTCGTTCCCATACCTCTACGTGATCGATGCTACCCGAGCCGTACAGCTCTACCCTCATGCATCGTATTACCAGAGGCTAATGGGAACTATTTTGAGGTTAAGCCTCAATTCATTTCCATGCTCCCTCATTTCACTGGGAAAGGTGACCCCTATATCTTTCTCAGGGAATTTGAGGAGGTCTGTGCTATGTTCAAGCTGCAACAACTTAGCACAGACTCCATCCATCTTAGGCTCGTTCCTTTTGCACTAAAGGATGATGCCAAGAAGTGGTTGTACAGCAACCAGGCGAATTCCTTTAGGACTTGGGATGAGTTTCAATCTGCATTCCTCAAGAAGTACTTTCCTAATCATCGGACTCAAAAATTGAGGAACGAAATCAATTCGTTCTATCAACATGAGACCGAGACATTTCATGCATATCTAGAGAGGTTCAAGGAGCTACTATCCTCATGCCCTCACCATGGCATTGAGTTGTGGCGCCTTTGTCAGATTGTGTACGAGGGTCTTCACATCCCGTCCAGAACGCTCCTTGAGTCCATGTGTCAAGGAGAGTTCTTGGGAAAGGATGAAAGGGAGGCATGGGCCTTCCTAGATGACCTCGCTGAGAAAACCATGCAGTGGGAGAGTGTGAGGGAACCACCTGCATCATCTAGTATAGGAGCGAGGATCGCGAATGCAAACTCGACTAGATCGGGTACCGCATTTGCTATCGATACCACTACGGCCACCGAGGCACGCATGGCGGCCTTAATGCGCCGTATGGACTCGATTGAGCTCCAAAACCAACAAAGTGCACCTCACATGTCTACATCTGGTCTAGTTCCCTGTCATTCATGTGGTAGGATAGGTCATGTAGAAAGCGAGTGTGAGTCCATTCCTCCTGAGATGGAGCGTGTCAACGCCGTCTATGATAGAGCCAGGAATGACCCATACTCATCATCTTATAATCCTGGATGGAGGAACCACCCCAATTTTTCATGGAACCAAACTAATGCCCCGGGTGGTCCTCCAAACTCCTCGAGACCACCTTACCAATCACACCAACCTCCCATGCATGCGCATTCCTATCAGCCACCCCAAGCGCAAACCACCAATCAATCGGGTTTCCCAAATTCCAATAATATGGAAACCCGATTCAATTCGCTTGAGACCTTGACTAGTGGACTTGAGAACTCTATGAAAAATTTTATGTCGTCCACAAGTCAAGTTCTCACTTCAAATCAGCAGACCATCAAATCTCTAGAGCTTCAGATGGGCCAATTGGCTCAGTCTGTACATGAGAGAGAGAGAGGGTCTTTTCCTAGCCAGCCTGAGGCTAACCCCCGCATGTACCAACAACAACAAACGCAAAATGAGAATGTGGTACTTCGGGGGAGGCAAGTGAACCATGTGGAGGAACCTGTTCACCATGTCAATTCCATTGTGACCTTAAGGAATGGAAAACAGCTTGACAATCACATTTCCTTGCCACACCCACCACCATCTATGCAGCCCCTCAATGGGAATGGTGGTGAAGAAGAAGCTGAGGGTGAGGGTAATACACCAAAGCTTTCTTCTCAGGCACAGCAGAAAACCTACCTGCCAAAAGCTCCCTATCCAAGTAGGTTAAACAAAAAGCAGAGTGACAACATGGACAAGATAGTAGAGGTGTTTAAGCAAGTAAAGGTTAACATCCCCTTGTTGGATGTCATCCAACAAATACCTCAATATGCCAAAGTGTTGAAGGATCTCTGCACAACCAAGAGGAAGACCAATGTTCCTAAGAGAGCATTCTTGGCTGCAAATATCAGCTCACTTTTGTCCAATCCCACCTACACAAAATACAAGGACCCGGGGTGTCCTACTATTCAGTGTACGATAGGGGACACTAGACTGAGCAATGTTTTGCTTGATTTAGGATCAGCGGTCAACCTCCTCCCATTCTCTGTTTATCAACAGTTGAACTTGGGAGAATTGAAACCAACTAAGATCACCCTCCAATTGGCAGATAGATCCATTCGTATTCCCATGGGGATTATCGAGGACGTGCTTATCAAGGTTGGAGATTTTATATTTCCAGTCGATTTTGTTGTCCTCGATACCAATCCTGTTGCGAACACCCACTCTCAAATACCTTTGATTTTGGGTAGACCATTTCTGGCAACCTCCAATGCCTTGATTAATTGTAGAAATGGTCTCATGAAGCTCTCATTCGGTAACATGAGTGCCGAGTTTCATGTGTTCAACTCTGGTAGGCAACAGGAACCCATGGATGAACCTTTAAATCTAAATCTCATCCGCCAATTGGAGAAAGCACCACAAAATCAACGAACACCCCTAACCCCAATGCAACCCATTGAGAATGTTCGTGGGCCCAGCGAAGACTCATTTCCTGTCTTTGCAATGCAACAGAGTGAGCTGGCCTCGAACATGAATGTCCAAAGGGAGTGTTCGTTGCATGATTCAGTTGAGAGTACTAGTGAGAGTGAGACACCTCATCATATGCCTATACCAGAAGATGTCTCTACCTCATGTCCCATGGCCATTGAGCCATTTGAGCTTCATATTGACTCCAACAAGGACCCACCTATGACCGAGCTTATGCTTGATGATCTAAATGATGGTGGGAGGTCCTTGTTGGATGACTTGGGGAGAAGCCCCATTCTTAGTGATGCAGGTCTGCTGCATCCATCGAATGAGCTTGAGGAACTCATTCCGATGCACCCGCCTATTGGTTGGAGGGTTTTCTTCGATGAGCAATTAAACCCTAGTGAGGCAACACAACTTCATTCTTTGTTGCCCACACCCAACCAATATCATGAGGGGTTCGAGCCTTTCAGCTTTGACCTTTCACCCCTCATGACACCTCAGAGTACCAGTGGAGTTTGCCCATCTCGGCAAGTCTCTGGTCCTCATGACTTGATGTTCTCATTTGATGTTCCTTGACCAAATGATTATGAGAATATCTTGGTTGATGTATATATCTTGGCAAAAAAAAAAAAACAAAATAACAAAAAAAAAAAACAAAAAAAAGTGTGTAATAAAAGACTCCTTCAGTGAGCATCGATTGTTGTGGGCCCCAACCCTTGTGTACTTGGGCCCCAATTTCTTCACGTATTTATCTCCCTTCTTCAGCTTCTCACAGGTTTTGAGGGAATTTGGGTTTGTGTCCATCAACATGACCCCGAACGTCCCTTTGTACTTCATGTTGGTGAGATAGTTCCTTTTTCATGCATGTATCCATGTAGTATCTTGTTCACATTCATTGAGGACAATGCATGAAGTAGGTGTGGGGGGGTGTTTTACGTGTGTACATATTCGAGTCTTTTTCCATTGGTTTTCTTTTCTTTTGTGTGTACTGCTAGGGTCATGTTAGTATGCCGCATTTAACATTGATATATCTGTTTGCCATGATCCTTGGGTGACTTGTCTTCTTTTGCTTGCCGAGTGCTTTAAAATTTTCACATTTCTTTCAAAATCTTCATGTGTTTGCGAAAGAAAATGTTTTTGTGGGTTTTGCGTGTGTTTAGCATGTGCAAAACCGTTGAGAGGCAAAGTAAAAAGAAAGCTCCCAAAATTGTCATGAACTTGATGCATTAGGATTTCTAGTTTACTGGCTTTAGGTCTTATCGAGTCGTTAGGATGCACCCTGGTTTTCCCTCAGGGGGCGTGTAATCATAGGGTTTCAGTACTCAAATATTTAAAGAAGTCCACCCTGAACCTAGTGAGTCAAATAATTCGTGTCTGTTAGTATAAGGAAGTTTGTCGTAGGCAATGGCCCTTAATCTCTTTTTGTGAAACTTAAGTGTAGGGGTTTTGGTTCCCATGTAGATAAATAAGTGGTGTTCTCTCTTCTCGCACGGCTCCTATCACTCGGGAAAGTAGGTCTGAGGGGACTTTGTGCCTGGTGCTTTCGAGTCATCTGACTTGGGATGCACCGACCGAACTCCCGTTACACGGGTGGTAGGGATCGCCCTATGTGGAGATTTGGGGGAAGGTGTACGTGATAGTGTAAGTCCTCATGGGCAATGATGCACGAAACCTGATCCTGAGAGAATCAAACACCAACCAATAAAATGCTCCAAAGAAAAAGAAAAAAAAAGAAAAAAAAAGAAAAAAAAAAAAAGGAGTCAAATAAGAACCAAAATGGACTTTACACATTGTATCACATTTAGAAGTTAAGGTTGCACATGTCTTTCACTTAATTCCTTAGTTAACTCTCACGAATAACTCATTAGGCTAGGTGTGTGGACTAATTACATATATAGAGTCGACCCGTAGTATTACCGCATCCCATGATCGACAAAATAAGTCCAACGAGTCGTGTAGCTAGATTGATTAACGCATCTTGTTCGGATTTTGTGGGTGTATCCGCTGAAAACCCTCAGGAGACAACACTCCTCCTCCTTGGCGACAAGGAGGTTTAACGGCTTGTTGCACGTGCTAAGTGCAACCGTGATTCCTACGAAAGTGAGTTAGGATTTCTTGTTTTTCGTTTGCTTTTCTCTTTCTTTGTTTTGCTCGGGACTAGCAAAAGTTAGGTGTGGGGGTATTTGATTGACATCATTTCATGCTCATATTTGTATCTTATATCCATTATCTTTCACCTAAACAATGCTATGTCACGAGTTTTATGTTTAGTTTTCAGGAATAAATAGGTTTGAAGAGATGAAACATAAAAGGACCCAAAAGCTGGGAAAAAGGACTGGATTGTGAGATCTGGGGACCAAGATGCGAGGGAGAAGGACCTGAACGCAAGACAAAAGGACCTAAGAGCAAAACAAAATACTCCACACCATCATGGGGAGTATTTTAGCAATTGGATTCGGGTCGGAGCTCCAATAAACAAAGTAGATGCATCCAAGACCACCAAATACACCAAGCAAAGCCCAGAACAAGATTCAACTCGATCCGGAAAATTTGGACCGCCAATTGGCGGTCCAAGACCGCCAATTGGCGGTCACTTTGGGCCCAAATCCACCAAATTTTCTCCTGGACGTGTATTAATGTTTGTTTAGGCTATTTTTGGTATTGGTTTAGTCCCACATCGGGGGATTGTCCCGGATTAGCTTTTTCCATGCCTATAAATAGAACTCTTCACCTCCTATTGTAATCACTCCATATTTTAAGTGGCTATTCTTCCTACTAGAAGTGAGGCCTTGAAGCACACACTAAAGTAGAGGATGCTACTTTTAATGTGAGTCATTTTAATACAAGTTTTCTTTATTATGTTGTTTGTTTTATGTTTCTTGTTTTGCTTTGCTTAATCTCATTTCATTAGTTTTATTAGCTTAGTTAATATGCTTTCTTTGTTTAGTTTAATAATTAGTGTAATGTTTAGTGAGTAGTTTCATCCCCTTTGGGGGGTGGAGTAGATGTACATACATGCATTAGAGAATGGGATGAATGCTTTAATTTCAATGTGTTGATTAAACATGAATGTATGCTTGCTTGTTTAGGATAGAATTTATAACTTGATGAGTTTTGCCAAAATGATTAGACACCTCTCATGCTTGTTTAGGTTCTGAAATAAACACATTGGATATGTAAATGTTAATCAACTAAGTTGGTGAATGGATTGATAGGTTTTGCCATAACATTTAGACACTTCCTATGCTTGATAAACACCACCTTCATGTGCTTAAAGAATGTATTCTACACCCACCTCTTTGCATGTGTGCACTCACTCCACCCCTTAGGGGTTTTCCCATTTCTGAATTCCAGCATTCTTGTTTTGTTCTTAGCTTAGTTCTAATTTCATCGTTTGTTTGCTTCTTTCACATTTCATACTTCTTAGAGTAGTTTAGGGTAGAGTAGCGTAACCAACTCTCTTCTCCATTTTTTCGCCATTTGATTTCGTGCAAACAAGAGGCTGCTCACCTCCCTGAGGACGACCCGTACTTGCCACCGCTTCATCGCGGCCGTGCACTTGCGGTTTAAATAAAACGTTCAACAATCGTATTCGTATAAATTCTTCCTACCCTTAAATACATTTGACTACCGGTCGAACGTTGACACAGAAACGGTCAACCGATTGAACACTTTTTCTTGAGCCTAAAGTACTTGTTATTTTCGGTCGAATGAAATCATTTCTTTTGTTCGACCGATATACCTTTACGCTGACCAAAATCCCTAGATCGGTCGATCGAACCCTTCCTAGTTCGACCAATGACTTAAGTTAAAACCCAGTTGGTTCGACTGATGCGCTTTTTGTTCGAACGTTTCTTTATTCTTAAAGAAATAGTCGATCGTTCAGCCCGATTCGGTCGATCATTGAGGGATAGAAATTGCTGAATCTTAATTTCTATTTGTGTGTTCTTCACACAAATCAATCAATTCATTCCCAACGGCTATAAAACTTTAAGAGTTTATAAATAGATGTATTCCGACCTTGTTTAGACAACTCTTACGCTTCCAATTGTCTTATATGAAGGGAATGTGTTCTAAAAAATTTACTTTTAAATGTCAATTATTATGAATTGAATGAGAAATCATTTTGTTCCTTGTTTATGTTATTCGTCTTTTAGAAATGTTAAGGAAGAGACTCTTGGTCCTTAACCGTAGAACTCTAAAAGATATTGGTTTACATAAAACAAAAGATATTCGCAATCATGGTAATTAACATGGGACATTAATTACCGAGTTAAGATTGTC
Organism: Triglochin maritima; assembly: GCA_963682175.1. Taxonomy (NCBI): domain Eukaryota; kingdom Viridiplantae; phylum Streptophyta; class Magnoliopsida; order Alismatales; family Juncaginaceae; genus Triglochin; species Triglochin maritima. The sequence continues at coordinate 10,632,794 of OY821774.1, read as the reverse complement.
GTGTTGGTCATAGATCATTGTAGCTCTACAAGTGAGTGACAACACGGGTACACAAAAGAGAAAAATAGTACTTTTGTATACTGAATTGACCTAACAAGTAAAATATTATAGAAATGTGTTTCTGTGTCATTAATATTACTGTGTCATTGGTCCTTTGATATGAGACTTATGTCTGATCGCTTAAGAATTGCTTGATTAGACTAGTGTCTTGAGCTATCGATAAGTGTAGTGTAAAGGCATTGGTTGGTTAAGTATGACTTTTGTCGGAGAAGATAGTTAGTCAAAAGATTATCATTGCCCCTCTTAATTGATTGATGATATTAGTGGGCCCCTTGATAAAGCGAAGTTATGATGTGCACAATGTGATTTGAGTTAAGTCACATATTTATAACTAGCTTAAAGAGATCAAGAAATGAATACTAATACAAAGATGACACAATACTACTTTGTGTGTATTCTTAATATCATGAGGCAAGGGACGTACACAAGTGGTGCACCCCATCACTAAATGGATCGGGTTTTGATTCAAGTGGAATTAAGACATCTAACTAATTGGGAGATATAATGTATAGCTAGATACCGTTTATAGCTTGTGATATTAAGTTCTTAATATCACTGCCAACTTAGTTTAGATCCTCCCATAGGTCACACCACAAAACTGGGAAACGAGAAATGGGGATTTTGAGTTCATAAGATGTGTCGGATTTCATGTAGAAAATATGACACATGGGGTGAACAAGCAAAATCAAAATTATGTTGTGATTAATAACATAGTTAGAATCTAAATTAAATTCATATGTGATGTGAATATTATGGGGGTGTAATGTGTGATCATTACATAGGATAATATGTTACATAAGTTGTGAATTTAATACTAATCCCAAAACGTCAAATTTTGTAGGGGTTAAACCGAAAATTGACAAGTCTGCAGTACAGTGCACAAACGGTCGACCGGTTAACCGTAGACGGTCGACCGATCGTGCACGGTCGACCGGACACGTCTCGACCGATAACAGAGAATTTTCGTCTGTTCGGAACGGTCGACCGAATCTATCGGTCGGTCGACCGAACATTGTGATGAAATATTTTATTGTTGCGAGCGGTCGACCGAATATCAAACGGTCGACCGGAACTTGGTTCGAGCGGTCGACCGAACCTCCAAACAGTCGACCGGTCCAGACGGTTTTCTGCAGAATAAATTTAAGAATTAATTAGATCATGTATGGAATTGGTCCATAATTGATTTAATTTGTGGCTGAGATTATTTGTTAGCAAATAATGGATGGTTAGATGGAAGTTTGCATGAAATCATGGGCAAGAGGTTGCACATGAATAGGTAATTTGGAGAGAACTTTAAATACAAGTTTATCTCATTACCTCAAAATTAATTCATTATTTTTCTCATGCAAAAACTCTTTCCATAATTCTCCACGAAATTTCCTTAATTCTTAAGTTTAGTTTTAGTTTTTAAGAGATCATCTTCTCAAGGGAACTAAAGAGGGGTTAGTAATTAGATTCTAAACCCTATTGGAGATTGAGAGACTAGCTCTTCTCTCTCCAATCTCGTTTAGAGTTTGGTGAATACTCGGAGGCAATCCACCGGGCGATTCAACCTTCAACGCGACTCCGGATCTTCGAGAGGTTTTAGAGAACCTCTAGGTATGATCCTCTTTGCAATTGTTTGTTTTTTCTAATGCATGTTAAATAATTAGGATAAACAAATACATGTCTATATGAAAATCGAAGAAAATATGAATACTACGATCCTATATGTTTATAAAATTTTGAAAATATATACATACTATAGGGCACGAAATCCAACATTATACATCTAAGAGATGCTCTCAATCCTCAAATCCCCAATTCATACACTCCAAGCATTATACTTCCATATATTTGATCAAATCAACATCATGTAGGATCGTGTGGGTTATGGGTTCACTAATCACTTTTAATCTAATCACCTACTTGTTTAAGCAATCAATATGCGCAGCGGAAATTTAAAACAAAACAAGCAAGTGTAGGAAATATGCAAACCACAAGAAGTCGGGTCGATTTTTATAGAGGTTCGGCACCCCACCCGGGTCCTAATCCTCTCTTGCAAGCTCCGCTCGGATCACCGAGCTCCGCCTACGACTTCACTATCCGCTCCCCGTTCCGGGCCGGGAGACAACGCCTTACAACCGTCAAACTCGCGAACAACTCTCGCCGAGCTTGGAATCCTCTTCTCACAATCCGAGAAGGATGCTTCAGGCTTTCACCGGAGCCTTTACTCTTTTGACAACAAATGAGAACTTGAGTGGAGCAACACTCTCTAAATCTTGAGCACACTTGAGTAGGATTAAGGAATTGATCACTAAGTGTGGAAGGTTTGTAGCTTTGAGTGTTTGGGATTCTCTCTAAAGTTTGGAACAAGTTTGTAGTGGGAGAGTTGTGTTAAAATGTGTTTTACAACTCTATTTATAAGCATTAGAGAGAATAGATCCGTTGGGACAAGATTTGGTTGGATATTGTGCAAAGAACACAAAGCAGAAAATCGGGCTGCAAATCTGTCCAGAAACGGTCGACCGAAAAGGTGCAACGGTCAACCGAACGCTTGGGTTCGATAGGGATACGGTCGACCGAAATATGAATCGGTCGACTGAACACTTAAGTCAATTAAGAACACGGTCGACCGAACAAGATTACCGGTCGACCGAACAAGCGTTTCGGTAGAGGGAAAAATGGATCGGTCGAACGAAATTGTGTTGACCGATAGCAGGGGATTTTGACAAGGTTAAACGGTCGACCGAAACTGGTTTTGGCGGTCGACCGATTATGGACAGACACTTTGGGTTTGTCAAGAGATGAACCAACGGTCGACCGATTGTGGTCCTCGGTCGACCGATACATGAAATACATTTGGGGTATTTTTGGTTTAATACGAATACGACCGTTGGGTATATACGACAAAAGTAACGGTCGCGAAAATATGATCTGACGGTCGACCGAAAGATATGGTGCGGTCGACCGAAACTAGACAGGGAAACACAAACAGGATTAATTGATCATCCGGTCGACCGAACGGTACGTGGCGGTCGACCGAATGTGGGCAGACTTTTGCAATTCAGGTTTTGGTGTTTTCCGGTCTAAGTTTGGGTGATCTATTGAAGTCCAAATAATGTGAAATTTTGTGTGTGACTTCTATAGGGAACCTAGTGTGTGATTAAGTTGATTTTAGATCAAGTATGCTCAATTACACTTTGTTCCTAAGACTCAAAAGAAATTAAGATTACATGTCTTCGATTTAGCTTTAATTACATGTCTTGACTTCATTTCCTTGTTTCTTGAGTCTTGATCACCTGTAGAGGTTAGCACAATACAATATATATGCAATGCATAGTGTGTGCTACTCTAATTAAGATTCAGTTGATTAAATCATCAAAACATAAGATTAAGGCCAAAAAGCCAACACATCATACTCAAAGTATGCTTAAATTAGAGAGTGTTGTGATCGACTCAACCATTCATTTGTCAAAGTGTAAAGATTTCGGTGAGAGCCCGAACCGATCCTTCTCGGATTGCGAGGGTGTTCGCAGGCTTGCTTTGTAAAGTCTTGGTCTCGGCCCGGAACGATATTGGATAGTGAAGATGTGAGCGGTGCTCAGTGGATCGATCAGAGCTTTCAAGAGATGACATAGGTGAGTGATTGATTCTTCTTAAAATCTCTCGTGTCTTGTGGTTTGCATTTTCTATTCTATACTTATTTGTTTATTGCTTCTGTTGAATCTATTGATTAAATCAGGTACAGATTAAGTTAATTTGATTAGATAATTAGGGGTCATCAATCTCAACGAAACCTACTTGAGTATTTTCTCCTCCAGCCTAAAACGTCAAAAGATTTTTACTCAGTCGTACTTAAATAAAGTTCAGTGTTTAAATATGCAGTTAATTCATTTTGGGTGTCGGTTTGCACTAATTTTGCATTCTTTTGACTTAACCAATTCCATTGAGAGTTGTCATCATCTGGATCTGCTGCAGTTGGATGTGGTTGTGATGATGAATTAGCAACATTTGAACTTTTTTTTATTTACATTATATAGTCTTTCATATTCTTCAAAATATTTGATTAACAAAGACCTACATCTATTTACATAATTTTGGAAATTTTCATAATTCATATTTTCAAAAAATTATTCTAAGAAAACTTGTAAACTAGTAATCTTAAATCTATGATCCATAATAAAAGCTAAACAACAACTAAATGGATAAGGATTCCAATATTTATTAAACTTAGCTTCTATTACATATAAAAATTTAACAAAACCAGCATTGTGCCTATATTTTGCAAATACTCTAGTAATTGGAAATAATTCATAAATAAATATGTTAGAGGTTGAATTGTACCGTCTATTTAATATAGTAGTGAATGTGAAAAAAGATTTTAAAAAATATGCATAATTTTACAATTTTCCTAATCTAAATCGGTAAAGACGTGCTCATTTTGTTTTTCAATATAAAATGTTGAAATTGTAAGATGATAAGTAAGAAAACATTTTAACATTTTATAAATACAATTCCATCTACAAGGGGCATCTCATTTAAACTTCTTAGATTTAATTTCATTATATGCACAAAATTATCTAAATTCATAACATGTAGATGTACTACTTCAACTTACAAAATCAGTTGCATTACTAACATTTTCTTAGTAAGATTTAATTATGCTAAGTCCATCTTGTACTGCTAAGTTTAAAAGTGTGACAAACACATCTAATATGAAAAAGTAAACCATCTACAAGTGGATGATAATAATTAATAAACATTTGTATTGCATAACTATTGTTAGTAGCATTATCAAATGCAATTGCACAAACTTTTTATTCAAGATTATTAACTACGATGACATATTTAATGTGATCAAATGTAGCTTTGGTAGTGTGTAGATGCAAAATAGCTACAAACGAAATGATTTTTTATTTAAACATCATGAATCATCTAAATAATGAGCAGTTACACAACAATAATGATAATTATTTGATCTGATCCAAACATCACTAGTTTATGTTATATTATTGTTCATTGATGAAAAATAAGTAATCATGATTTCTCTTTGTTTACCGAATTTATCAAATGCAATATTTTTAAGTGTTTTTCTAGACAATGGTTTAAATTGCGGATCATGGTAGAGAATTGTTTTCCTAAGACATTTAGATCCACATATGTTAAATGATAGCTCATCTCTAATTATGAAATCAAAAATTATCTCTCTACATTTAATTATACAATATATTCTAAAATTTAAAGTTTCACTAGTTGTGTCTAAAACAGATTGACATGAATTCAATACCGATCCAGGATTATTCTTAACTTTACATGAAAGTTGATGTCTACTTAAACTACCAGTTCCTCCACTTGACTTAGCCTAATATACGTAACCACACCATTTATAAGTAGCAGTTGGAATACCATTCTCATCTCGTCCTCGATCAAAATTAACTCATACTGGACTAGTTTTTTTTCCACTACCCGTATTACTTTCTGTCTTAGGTGAATTAACAGGAGGGGAAGGTGATGTGTTATCATTATCTTCAGAATCTAATGATAAAGGCATGAAAATTACTAAATATGCAAATAAAAATTGATTTTTTGCCATAAATGAGTAAGTCATGATTATTGTTGATTAATTAAAATTAACTACTAAAATAGATTAGAAAAGTCTGGGAAATGAAGAGCAGACAAGTCGTAAAATCGGCGGTTAGCGATCCGTTTGTAGCTTTAAGCTTCACGATTTAGCTCAAATTCGACACGTCTCCACCAAAATCAAAGCAATTAGAGAAATTGAGAAATATTAGAGAAGATTTGGAGAGATTTGTGTGAAGAGAATGAGAGAAGTTGAATTTTGTGTGAGGAGAATGAGAGAGGTTAGGTGGTTTATATACGTCAAAAGGAGGGTGGTTTAGGTATTTTTTTAAAAATAGTTCGCAGAGCGTTGGAGCAGAGCACAGTGCCACAACAGCCCGGCCCCAGGCCTAGTACTTCCCGCTTGATGACATCTTATGTTAACTACCAACGCTCAAACAGACCAGCCATGCGATGTACACTAGTTTTGATTGGACCACACCCTTTGACAAGCAGATCCACAATGCTGCCGGCAAGTTCAATATGTTCATTTGTTCAATGTTCGCACGGAATCAGAATTAGCAATCGTCTGCGACAGAAGGCAGTGAACTATCTTGCTATCAGTGATACAGCTTGCGAACTGGAGAGCATAATCTGAAATGCTGGAATGTTGTATATTAGTAACTGTTGAATCGTAACAGAATGAATTAGGTCTTACAGACTCGAGCACACTGTTGGCAATTACTGCTTTGGGTTCCACTGCCGTGAATATATTTTTTGGTTATGACATCCTCAAATTCAGTAGATTGCACTTTCAGATATTACGAACTTCATGTTTGTCTATTGATCGCGCACCACAATCCACACTCATGTTGCATTTACAAGCGTAAGCTAATCTTTGCATTTACAAACTTTATGAAAATTCTTCCATTGCATAGTTGCACGTCACAAACAGTAAAACCGTGGACATTTGGGCGGCTGATTTGTTCTATAAAAGCTGCATGCGTCTGAAGAGGAAAGCCGAGTGTGGGTCTTGTAGTCATGTGGGGCTGAAGCTTATCTTCTAATTGAAATAGTCATGAAGCAGCTGCCGTAGGGTAGCATTTATGCCCTTATCGCAAGTTGATATACGTTGCCATTATATTCTCCTGCGACTCTCTTCAGCCCTTCGAAACTCCTGCGGCTACCCAAGAAGTCTATTCGCTTGAATGTTACCAAACCACGATCTACGGATTCTTGGCTGGAGTATACAAACCTCAAACAGTCGCCGTGCCTGGAGTCTGTGTGAATTGCTACAGATACTTCATCCGCTGACATGTTTTCCTGCATCAGTTTTTTTGGGTGAGTATAAGGGTATTATATTTCTATACAAGGAGCAGAGCAAAAAATGAGCAGAAGTTGGAATATCGGTCGCATGAGCAGGATTTAGAAGAAGAAGAAGAAGAAAATGTTACTTTCGTGTTAGTTGTTTGACTTGATGGCATAACAAAAAGCTATAGTAGAACAGGTAAATCACATGCGTTTTTAGAAGACCATTTACCATATGCATTAATACACCTGCCATGAACATTTGCGTACCTGGTAAAAACTGTAGATGAGATCTAGCAGTTGCGAACATGTAAAACCACCCTCACTGAAATATGATTTTGACATGGGTCCTAGCTCACCAAACCGGTCAACAGGGAATAAGATTGTGAGGAAGTGACTTTTAAATACCAATTCTACCTTCTCACTGTAAAAAATTGAAAGCAGAAAAATAAAACCATTAACCACATGTAAAACTACAAAGAAAAACGTGTAGTGACCAAAACAAATGACCTTTCTCTCAGGGACCGGGAAACATTGTCAAATGCTACTTCCGAATTTCTTCTATCTGCTTGCTCACTATGTTCCAAAGCATGATGATCACAAGCATCACTGGTTCCAGCAGAATCAACATATAGACCAGCTGAAGAAGGTGGCTCCGATATTGTCCAGCAGATTGAATCCAAGAGGTTGCTTGGTGTAATTGGACGAAGTGGTGTTTGACAAGACTGACATTCCACAAGAAATTGTAAAGTTTTACAAAAATAAAAATAAAGTCAAACTAAATTTAAATATACTAGTTGATCCAGAAGAGCAATGAAAAAATCAGCGTAAGGATGGAGATATTAACTCAAATGAGTTTGAAAATTCAAGAACTTTTTAAAAAAAGAGCTAACTAAAACTGTTCCAAAAACAACAAATCCGTACTCATCTTTTAAAGAAATGCATCAAAAAGAAAAGAAAAGTGGGAACATTCAAGAACCCAAAACTAAAAAAACGTAATGCATTCTCAAACGTGGTGACTAGAAACGTAAAAGAACTCCACGGACGTCAATAAATTTGTGATGGGATAACTGGCAAATGATATCCTTTCTCATACTCCAAAGAAACCCAACAAGCGTGATTTCATAGTGTGATGCTTTTACAAGTCAAACAATACAAATCACATAAATGGTAGTAGCAGCACTAAGACATATTAGGGAAATGACACTATTCAGTGAAATTCTCGTACCTGCATGTGGAGCCAACGTCGATTCCTAACACCATTCTTGGCTAAATCCACAATCCTTTCTCTACTTTCATGTGTTTCCTTGGCTTTTCTACCGGTAAGAGGATTCATTAAATCATTTGTAATTTCAAACTCACTTTGACAATGCACATCCTAAGAAGTTAGAAAGAAGCCATTGCTATTAATAACAAAGAATATAAATAGGGATCATGGAAGGAGTAATCAGGCATGATAAAATTTTGTTTTCGGCATCATAAGATTATCAACAAAAACATATCTATCACATTGTGCATTATCGAATAATTTTCAGTGTAATTGCATTTCTCCACTGATTAGTAAATACCAGCAACTGCAAGTAGGTGATTTCACACTTCTACAGGCAAAAGAAGTACAACGTCCACAAGTATTTATTAACTTAATCCATACTATTGAGCCCTCACCAGCCAAAATATTGATATTACAAATAGCATGGAAGCAATAAAAATAGTGTTGAATGTGGGGTTTGCAGTATTGGACAGTGGCTGCTGCAAATTTTTAGTCTATACAAGGTCACCAATCTATGAATATGTTACTTGTTGGCATAAACATTGGGTGATTACTAGGTTGCCCTTGAAAGTGCCTATCTTTCAAGGTAATAGGGACAAAAGTTCTGAATGGTAAAGCATTTACATTGTCTATTTTTCCCCTATAGAATCAAAGCATTTATCATATGCTAGTCAACACGAAGGACAGATTATGACAATCATGCTATAGTCAACGTGCTAATCTGCCGTATACAGTTTAAAGCAAGTCAAGGAGTAAGGACAAACAACAGGTTTTTTGGAGGAAAACAGCTAGTATTGATTGTTACAGAATGAAAAAGGTCTTCTGACCATATGAGCACACAAAGCCAACACAATCACAAGATAATTATACCAACCTGAGTATTCTCAAGAAGCAAAGCCACTTGCCTGGCCATATCAGTGGATAAATATACAAGTCTTTGTGCATTCTTCTCGTTCAACGTTTTTAGAATCCATAGAGGCTGAAGATAAGAAGGGGGGAAACTGATACCATGTCAATTCATCAACATATAAGCAAACAAATATTATTTTTCCCTAGAACCCAAATTGATGGTTTGATAGGTCAAGTAAAAGATAAGATTCACACTTACAGACACAATGTTAATAGCATTTCCCAAATATTTCTGGATATCAGTAGCTTCACAAACTACATAGCTGGCACGACAACCAACAAACCAGTGCTCTAAAAGCACTACATTTTCTTTTTTAAGAGCATCAACAACCTACGGAAAAAATGTGATTAAACGTTTGATGTAACATCATTAACAATAAAAACAAATAAGTAGACCTAAATGGGAGTGAAGTTGGTCAATGATCATTACGTATAAAAAGAAGGTATTGAAGTTAAGAGGTTTTTTTTTGGGTGCAAGCAAGAGGAAAATAAATTTCAATCATGCTAGACGAATGGTACATAATGGAATGGGACATGGGTCATATTAGGCATGACCCCTGTTTGCATGACCTCTGAACAAGATATTATTTTGCAAAATAAAGTTTGATGGGTTTGCCTTCCTACTTGACATAAGTAACCAATGTGTCCTTGCTTGTACTTCAGCTGACGACATTTCAGAAAAGTTTAGCTTATATCTTAAGCTATAACAAGGCAAAGATGAACTGTTGACAGTCATGTACTATAGTATGCATACTAAGTTGCATGAATGGCTATGTGAGAATTCTAACAAAACATTGCGACTGTCCTCCTTTTAGGTAGTCATATTTGAAGAGCTACTAACTGTAGATTTAAAGAGACTAAGAAGTGAACTGAAGATAGGAAAGTAATACCTTTTTCTTCAATTCATCTGGGATATTTGAGTTGACGTAGAAGCATTTATTCTCAAAAACAGATCCCTTACTTACCATGGATTCCTTATGTGTGGAATGACCACTAATTCTTGGGGTAAAATTGGAGAAATTGTTAGTTTCATACAACATGGAAGGTAGACATGAACTCTGCGGGGTGGCATACCCAGCCAGCTTATTTAACTCCTTCAAGGGCAACCCATTCACGGCAACACTTTTGGCATCATAAAGTGACTCATTCTGCCTTGCTGCAGGGAAAGAGAACTGCAGATATCAAGCGTGGATAGAGTGTTACGAACATTGGGAGTTAGGACTTATGTTCATTACAAAGAGGAAATTGATTTTCCCCACTTATAATTACTGCAAACAACTTCAGATGAGCAGCAAAAGAACTGCTCCAAGTAGAAATATAAATACATAATGGAGGTTAACTCTTTTCATGAATCAAAGTGAAGCTTGAACACGACGCACTGGATGGGAACTGGGAAGACAGAAAAAATGAATTTGGAGATATTCTCCGCTTACCATTCCTTCTCACACTATCAAGGAACCATCCTAAAGTAACAACCGATAGGCCATTTTTCAAGCCATGTTTCATAGCATGATCAAATTTTCGTCCACCGAAGCTGTAATTTACCGTTAAGAAATAAGCGTGCTTAGAATTTAAATAGACAAGAAAACCAAAAATCCATCAAAGACCATTTGGTAGGATATCTGGACGACAAGATGAGTGCACCGAGGATGCAAGCTCGAACTATATTTCCCACCCAATCTTTCCGTCGCGACCATCACCTGTTTCCTTGCTTCTGTTAACACAACCAGATATTGTCACATTGCATCACTTGACATAATTCACGGAAAATAGCACATTAACAATGGAAAATTCAAAAGTAAAAACCGACCTTTGGACAACCCTGTGACACATACAACGAGACCGGCAAAGGGTCCAACGCCACTACTCGGAGCATCACGTTCACCATCCGACATCGGTTTGGGTGGCAACGTATCGTTTATGGAACCAAGTGGATCAGGAAAACCAACCAACAACCTCGAGCAACCTCTGGACTGAACCACAGCCACTCCGTCACGGCCCATTCGATCCACGAAATTCCGCAAACCGACACGAGGACGGAGATCGGACACAACCACACATTCTCCAAAACCACCTCAGAATCCAACAACTCCTCCAACCCTTTCAAAAACTTCTCTTCTGAACCTCATCAAACAGACTGTCAGAAACACCAGCAAATATTGATATTAATTTAAGAAGTTTAACCTCCACTAACAAACGCTTCTAACGTGATTAGCGATTAATGAACGCGTTTAAGGTGAGATGGGAAGAGTGGAATGTGTTAAGGTTAAAACCCTAGAAAGCAGAGGAAGGAAATCGTAATTTAGGAAGTAAAGTTGGGTTTACCGGAAGAGTAGGGAATGGATTAGAATTGGAAGGAAATGGTCGGAATCGAGAAGCTTTACTTTACTCTTCTTCTCCAAACGGAACTCCAGTTTATGGAATCGAAGGGTGCGGGACTTTAAAAAGTTAAAGGACGATTGTTAGCGAATAATGACGGTAATGCCACACTGTAGTTTTGAGTTGTTTGCATTGAAGCCCTTGTGAAGTGCTATTTTAAATGATGTGATGTAAATTTAATTTTCCTCCTTTCAATTTAAGACTATTCTCTCGACACGTAGAATATGTTGTTATGATTTTTCCCCAAGTTTTCTTATTTTTATCATTTTTGTTAAACGTAACACCCCCGGGTACATATTGAAGGTAGTATCGTAAAAATTGGTACACACTCATAATAGTGGATCATCCATCCTTTATCGAACCTACAAGATGATAATAATTTTTCATGTACTTTTTGCTCAGGATTTTTTTGCTTAGATGTCATTATAAAACGTTATAATTCTCAAAAGTTATCACTTTACTACTATTTGTATATATGCTATCGAAAAATCAACATCATATCCCAAATGCAATTAAATTTTCGAGCATGCCACTCTTTTGATGGATTCCGATGATAACATTATCATTTCCGTCGATGACGTCATCAACATAATATATAAAAAATTAATGGTAATATTTACAAATTCTTTCTTGTATAATCTAATTTTCCCCCAAACTTCTCCTCTCTCTCCCTTCTATTTCTTCTCTCTCTCTGTTGTCGCCCTCTTTACTTTTTCAATCTCTCTCCACTCTCAAACACAATATCTCTCACTCATTGATCTCTCACATCCCTCTTTATCTCCCTCGAATCTCTTTCTCTTGGATTATTCTCGACCTCATCGTCCACCACATACTCCAATCCGATGGAGTAATTCCTCTTGGACGTGTTCCTCGCGGACATGACCAACCTCCAGTTAACGGATCCGAGCTCGAGTCGGACGAAATCGAATATTTGGGATCCGACTACCGGAAGTTCGACGAGGGAGGGACAAAGGGGACATGAGGAGGAGGAAAGACAGACGTCGACATAGGAGGCGTGCCGACAGGCGGGGGAGGACAGGGAAGGAGTCAAAGGAGAGGAAAGATGAGAGGCAGACGACGTAACCGAAGGGGACTTGGAGAAGGCAATGAGTAGGGGTGTAAGCGGGGCGAGGCGGGTTTTTGGCCCACCGCTACCCACCCCGCCTAAGCTAAGAGGGTATGCGTGGCGGGTCAAAAATAAAAAAACCGCTACCCGCCCAGCCTAAGGTTGGACTAGGTGAGGTGGGGCGGGGTTTTTTAATTTTTCCTAAGAAAAATAAAAGAACATCAAAACTTAAAAAATAGTAATCACTCATTGCATTTTTTTTGGAAAATTGGAAGGCGAAATGCGGGTACAATAGCGAGAGAGGAAGTGGATGGTGAGGAGGATGAAAAGGAGGAAGGTTATTGTCAATATGGTTTGGGTTAGGTTGGAGTGGACAACGAGGGGTGGGGAGACGCAGAAGGGAAGCATGTTGTATGGGGTCTCTTGAATGAGATTTAAGAGAGAGAGAGAAGGAGAGATGTGTGTCTGAGAGTGGAAAGAGAATGAAGGAGTTGTTAAAAGGGAGAAAGAGAACAGAGAGAGTGGTTTGAAGGGGAAAAAGATTATACTGATATAATTTGTAAATTTTACAATTAAATATTATTTTTATTCTATCGATGAAAAATATGACGTATCGTCGGAATCCGTTAAAGGAGTGACATGACTGAAAATTTAATGACCATTTGAGACATGATGTTGATTTTTCGATAACATATATACAAATAGTTGTTGAGTATTCACTTCTGAGAATTATAACGTTTTGTAACGACATCCACGCAAAATACCTTTTTATTTATGATTCATTATTTGTTAATAGTTTATTACTTTTGAATATATATATTTTTCTCTTGAAAAATCAATAAGGTAATTTGATCTTACTTAGGAAAGAAACCAGTAACGTGTCCTTTCACTTAGGATCGAATTTGATAAACATGTGGGAATAAAGGGCATAATAGCACTTAAGAAAATAAGGAATGCGACGATTACTGATGCTAAAAGTTATTATTAATATATGTGAGGGTGTTGTCGTCATTGTGCGTTATCTTCTCATGATGTCCTCCGTTGCTTTCTCGTGTGACGAAGCGAAGTAGGTTTGAATATAGTTGACTTTATCAGGGATAGTATTTTAATACTTTCGCAGTTCTGCTGGAATCATCGGTCAAAAGAATGGGAAAATGTTTAGTGGACGCACGCGTCCGGAACGCGCGCTGATGTGGCCAGTCCACTCAGCAGACGCTGTTTTGTTGGCGCGAAGGGATATGAAATGTTTTTGGTTTTTTTATTCCTCTATTTTCGTACCTTCATCATTTCCACCATCCTTCCCTCCATCCCTCATTAATGCGACTCAAATCACTCTCTTCCTTCATCATTTTGGCGCTCGGCGCTCCTACACGGCACAGAAGACTTGTTATCAATCTCAAGATGCCTCTTCCTTTTCCTTCCCTTCTCTTCTGTGGTCATTCCTCTGTACTCAAATGGAAATCGTTCCCGTGCCTTCCCTAGTGGAGCAGTCATCAAACGTTCCCCATGAGGGGATGTTTTTCCCCTCTTTCGAAGAAGCCAAAGCATTTTACGTGGCCTATGCCGATTATTGTGGTTTTGGCGTTAAGACAAGACAATCTCATTACGATCGTGGTGTTGTTATACGGGTCACGCTGACTTGCTCCAAGGAGGGCACCGCACCAACGGACCAAGGGCAAGGAAAATTGAAGCCTAGGTTATCCAGCAGAATACAATGCACTGCTCGGATAAGGGTATCTGGAAACACAGCAAGGGGTTACAACGTTAACTTTGTGGATCTTAACCATAACCATCTCATGCTTGACCCGGAGCAAATGCGATTTCTCAGGCAAAAACGAACCGTCCCTGAGGCCGTCGTAGCACGGATATCGGTTAATGATGAAGCTGGGATATCGGCTGCTAAGACCATGCAATCTCTTGTGGTCGAGGCTGGAGGTTATGACAAATTGACTTTCAACGAAAGGGATTTAAGGTTTGTGTTCTTTCCGTCTAACATAATTGAAGTTGAACATTTTGCGCCTGGTCTTACTGGTTCCTGTTTGCAGGAATGTTGTAAACCAAGTCAGAAATTTGAAGATGGGACCTGGTGATGCACAAGCTCTTCAGGACTATTTCATTAGGATGCAGAAGATTGATTCCATGTTTTTTTATGTAATAGATATGGATGACGAAGGAAGACTACGCAACGTTTTTTGGGCTGACAGTCGTTCTAGAGCTGCATATTCATACTTTGGAGACACAATATGTTTCGACACAACCTACATTACCAACAAATACGACATGCCATTCGCCCCATTTGTAGGAGTCAATCACTATTTCGAATCAGTTTTGCTCGGTTGCGCTTTGTTGTCCTATGAGACTACTCAAAATTACATATGGTTGTTCCAAACCTGGTTGTCGTGCATGAACGGTAAGTTTTTTTCCTTCTTCCCTCTTCATATCTTCCTCTTTTTTGTTTGTCTATTCGTAATAAAGAGTCTGTCTGTTCGTATTAAGAAGTCTCTCTGTTCGGATTAAGTGTTGTGTTTGTTCGGAATAAGAAGTCGGATTGTTCGGATTAAGTGTTGTGTCTGTTCGGAATAAGAAGTTTGACTGTTCGGATTAAGTGTTGTGTCTGTTCGGAATAAGTGGTCTGACTGTTCGGATTAAGTGTTGTGTCTGTTCGGAATAAGTGGTCTGACTGTTCGGATTAAGTGTTGTGTCTGTTCGGAATAAGTTGTTAGTCTGTTCGGAATAAGTTGTGAGTCTGTTCGGAATAAGTGGTGGGTCTGTTCGGATTAAGTGTTGGGTCTGTTCTGATTAAGTGTTCGGTCTGTTCGGATTAAGTGTTGTGTCTGTTCGGAATAAGAAGTCGGACTGTTCGGATTAAGTGTTGTGTCTGTTCGGAATAAGAAGTCTGACTGTTCGGATTAAATGTTGTGTCTGTTCGGAATAAGTGGTCTGACTGTTCGGATTAAGTGTTGTGTCTGTTCGGAATGAGAAGTCTGGCTGTTCGGAATAAGTAGTCTGTCTGTTCGGAATAAGAAGTCTGACTGTTCGGATTAAGTGTTGTGTCTGTTCGGAATAAGTGGCCTGACTGTTCGGATTAAGTGTTGTGTCTGTTCGGAATAAGAAGACTGTCTGTTTGGATTAAGAAGTCTGACTGTTCGGAATAATGTCTCACTCCTTTCGAATTGGGTCCCTTATGCAGATATACCCCCCCCCCCCAGCTATAATAACAGATCAATGTGGTGCCATTACTGCTGCTGTAAGGAATGTCTTCCCAGATTCAAGACACAGATTCTGTATATGGCACATAATGAACAAAGCTCCCGTGAAGTTGCCGACGCAGTATCGGGATCACATATTATTTGATCTGAAATTGATTGTATATGATTCCAAAACCCCAGCAGAATTTGATCGTAATTGGCAGGGTTTCCTTCTTGATTTTGACCTGCAGAACCACAGCTGGCTCAAATCCATTTATGCAATCCGAGAGTCGTGGATCCCTGCATTTGTTGGTGATTTTTTTTTCGCGGGAATGGCATCTACTCAGAGGAGCGAGAGTATGAACGCCTTCTTCGACAAGTATCTTACTTCGAAGACCACCCTTAAGCAGTTTGTTCAACAATACGAACTTGCGCTCCGCCACAAGTACGAGAAGGAAGCTCAATCAGAATTTGATTGTCTTCATAAAAAACCCCAGTTGGTTTCAATTTATCCATTCGAGAGTCAGTTGAGCGAGTTGTATACCGTAGGGGTCTTCAAAAAAGTGCAGTTACAAATTGGGAAGATGATATACTGCGATATAACGGAGGAGTTCAATACGAATGAAACATTCCAGTACAAGGTATCTGAACGTGTTTTGGCTGGTGAGCAGCTACTGTCGAAACGTTTCCTAGTACAAAACACATCCATGAATTTTACATGTGATTGCAGAATGTTTCAGCACGTTGGGCTTCTATGCTGCCACGTTTTTGTTGTACTTGCACGCTTGAATCCTAATGCATTGCTTCCAGACTCTTACATCCTTAATCGATGGCGGAAGGATATTCGAAGGAGCTATCGAGATAAGACGTACCCAGACAATGGTGTAATGGCGAAGGATGCGCTACGTCGTCACGACGACATCATGGGTCGTGTCGTTTGGATCGCACAGGAAGCCTTCATCTCCCACAAAAGGTATATTGAGGTCGTGAAGTGTATTGAAATGCTTAAGGCACGTATGCACACTACACAAAACTTGGTTCGACCTGATGAACCTGAGTCTTCGGGTACATCGGTCCTTAATCCGGAAAAGGTCAGACGTATAGGAAGACCGCCGACTAGACGTCGAGTGTCTTTAGCTGAGAAGATAATTAAAAAGAGCCATAAAAACACGCCCAACAAGAGAAGGGAAAGTGGAAGATGAAGGTTACTTCGCCGCTTCACGAAGTAGCACCAAAACCCGCGGATCCTGATTTCTCCGATTGGGACATGAGTTTGTATTACGAGGAATTTCCTCCTTAATTTACATTTTTTTGTTTTTTTCCGTTCTTGTAAAACCAAGAAACTTGTAATTGTTGATCTGTTTTGATCTGTAAATGGTTGTTATACAAGTTCAGTTCAGATTTACTTGTGTCTGATCGAAATAAGTTTTTCCTATTCGGAATATGTTGTGGGTGTGTTGGGAATAAGTTGTGTGTGTTCGGATTAAGTGGTGTGTCTGTTCGGAATAAGTTGTGAGTCTGTTCGGAATAAGTGGTGGTTCTGTTCCGATTAAGTTGTGAGTCTGTTCGGATTAAGTGTTGGGTCTGTTCTGATTAAGTGTTCGGTCTGTTCGGAATAAGTGGTGGTTCTGTTCGGATTAAGTTGTGAGTCTGTTCGGATTAAGTGTTCGGTCTGTTCGGAATAAGTGGTGGTTCTGTTCCGATTAAGTTGTGAGTCTGTTCGGATTAAGTGTTCGGTCTGTTCGGAATAAGTGGTGGTTCTGTTCCGATTAAGTTGTGAGTCTGTTCGGATTAAGTGTTGGGTCTGTTCGGATTAAGAAGACTGTGTTCGGAATAAGTTGTGAGCCTGTTCGGATTAAATGTTGCATTTGTTCGGATTAAGTTGTGAGTCTGTTCGGATTAAGTGTTGCGTCTGTTCGGATTAAGTGTTGGGTCTGTTCGGAATAAGTGGTGGGTCTGTTCGGAATAAGAAGACTGTGTTTGGAATAAGTTGTGAGCATGTTCGGATTAAATGTTGCGTTTGTTCGGATTAAGTTGTGAGTCTGTTCGGATTAAGTGTTGCGTCTGTTCGGATTAAGTGTTGGGTCTGTTCGGAATAAGTGGTGGGTCTGTTCGGAATAAGAAGACTGTCTGTTCGGAATAAAGTTAGCTTAAGAATGACATTGGTAATGTTTGTATTTTTACATGTAAATAGTTTGTGAACTGAATATGTAAACATTTTGTACATGTAAACCAAAAAATAAACAAAACTTAAAATATCTTTGTCTGTTTAGACCTGCACACACGACCGACGATCCCTAAGTAACATGACCGCCAATTCACCCCTGATAGAGTGGATGGTATTGGGGTCCTTCTCCTTCGTAGGGTCAAGATTGAACATTAGGCACCTTATCCAGTATAAAACGAAGGCGTCGCAATCGTTGCTCCCCGGTGGTTGTTGTTGGCTCTCTTTCCTCAGGATTCTCAGGGGCCAGTCGACCTTGAGTAGATCCCTCCAGTATACAGCCGCATCCGCTGCTGCACATTCATGTAGGCCTACAGTCTGCTCTGGATCATCACCTTCGCCTAGCTCCCTAGAGATACTGTTGAATGCCAAAATCTCTTTGGACGGGCCATAGACAACCACCAGAGTCCAATGACCTGAAGACCAGCATGGTTGTGCGATCACGGTCTGTGTTGGAGACGCACCTACGATTTTAGGGAGGATAAAATCATCAACTTCTCTGCCTTGCCCTCCAAGAATTCGCCCCGACTCGAATGTGGATATGCATATAACTTTTTCTGGGTGGCGTCTTTCTTCGAGCACCGATAGCATAGCGTCGATAGTTTCATCGTTAATATCCATCCTAGGCGTTATAAGCTCCTTCAGGTCGGAGCGTTTTAAACTGCACATATCGCCTCTCCAGATGACCTCCCTATTGTCCTTGTTGGGTTCGGTCAGGTTCAGTAGCATTTTGACCTCATCAACTGACAACGTGCCCAATGCAGGCATGTCAACATCCGGCCTTTTTTTCTTCAGGCTCCTTTGAGCCGCTCTATCTTTTCTTTTTTGCTCTTCTTCCTTCTTATTCTTCTTGGCCAGATGTTCGCCTTCCTTCAGCTGCTGCTCAACGGTGGCCGTTGAGCGTTTTCTTTTCGCGACCCAGTTTGCTATCTGGGCCTTGCTTTCTTCTTCCTTCTCCTTCTTCTTCTTCTCTTCCCTCTTCTTCTCTTCCTCCTTCTCCACTATTTTCCTCTTTTCTCCCATCTTCCTCTCCTCCTCCCTCCTCTTCTCTTCCTCCCTCTCTATTCTCTTCCTCTCTTCTTTCTTCTCCTCTTCTTCCTTCTTCCTTTCCTCCTCCCTTTTTCTCTCACATTCCTCCTCCTCCCTCTTCCTCTTTTTTCGTTCCTCCTCCTCCTTCCTCTTCTTCTCCTCTTCTTCCTTTGTCCTTTCCTCCCTTTTTCTCTCACATTCCTCCTCCTCCCTCTTCCTCTTTTCTCGTTCCTCCTCCTCCTTCCTCTTCTTCTTTTCTCGTTCCTCCTCCTCCTTCCTCTTCTTCTCTTCTTCTTCCTCCTCCCTCCTCTTTTCTTCTTCCTCCTCCTCCCTCCTCTTTTCTTCTTCCTCCTCCTTCCTCTTTTTTTCTTCTTCTTCTTCATCCTCCTTCCTCTTCCTATTCTCTTCTTCCTCCGCCTCCCTCTTCTTCCTATTCTCCTCCTCTTGCTCTCGCTCGTTCTCCCCACCAGGTTTTCCAGTTGTCCCTGTCCCTCGAAGATATATAATATCTTTCCTGAGCCTCCCACACTCTTCCTGGGAAATCCTCAGTTCTTCCCTGAGGTCGTGTACCTGTTTTGTGGCCTTCTTAAGGGCAGCTTCGGCCCTCAGCCATTTTGTCTTCACCTCACTCAGCTCCAATTCTTGGAGCAGCGGGTCGCATGAAATGCTGCAGTCTGCCAGTTGGAGCCTTGGCAAACTGACGGTTGAAGTTGAGCTCTTTCGAACAGGAGTTCCAACATGACCAATAAGTTGCAGCTCCCTTTCACTCATTGATGGAGCCCCCATCAGGTTGAACGTGCCGTCGTAAATCCGATGTAAGGTAATTCCACGTTCCTCCCATTTCCTCAGGGTTAATCGTTTCCCAAACAGCTCCGTCCATCTTTTCATCCGTGGGAAAACTCCAGTTCTGGGCTCCCCCAATTTAAATTTCTCACAAAGCCACACCTTCAAATGGAAAGGAAAAAAATGAGAACTACTATACCAACGTACCTTCATATTCGAAAGACAACTGAATCCGAACATACATTAAACGTAAACCGAACAGACACCCAACTTAATCCGAACAGACAGACTTCTTATTCCGAACAGACACACGTCTTATTCCGAACAGACCCACCACTTAATCCGAACAGACCCACCCCTTAATGCGAACAGACTCACAATGTATTTCGAACAGACTCACAATGTATTCCGAACTAACTCACAATGTATTCCGAACAGACCCAACACTTAATCCGAACAACCCCACCACATATTCCGAACAGCCCCACCACTTAATCCGAACAGACCCACAACGTATTCCGAACAGACTCACAACGTATTCCGAACAGACCCACCACTTAATCCGAACAGACGCACCACCTCACCCGAACAGACGCACCACTTAATCCGAACAGACGCACCACTTAATCCGAACAGACACCCAACTTAATCCGAACAGACGCACCACTTAATCCGAACAAACGCACCACTTAATCCGAACAGACACCCAACTTAATCCGAACAGACGCAACACTTATTCCGAACAGACCCACCACTTAATCCGAACAGACACCCAACTTAATCCGAACAGACGCACCACTTATTCCGAACAGACTCACCACTTAATCCGAACAGACCCACCACTTAACCCGAACAGACCCACCACTTAATCCGAACAGACACACCACTTAACCCGAACAGACCCACCATTTAATCCGAACAGACCCACCACTTAATCCGAACAGACTCACAACGTATTCCGAACAGACACACATCGTATTCCGAAAAGAACAAAAACAAAAAAAGAGGAAGAGAGGAAGTGTGAAGCAGGAACAAAAACTTACGTGTAGTATGGCAACACAACCTTCGATGTTCCCCTGCCTCATTATGAAATTCCCTGCCTTTTTCCTCTCCTGCAGTTCTAAACTTGCTTTCTCGAGGCCTCCAACCAGGGTTTTGTGAACTGCACTTGCCCATGCGTAGCTGCTTAGGCGTTTGATGTTCCTCAGAGGGTGCATGAACCATTCCTTCGGTCGCAGCGTTCCATCATAGAACAAAAAATTGTTGAAGATGAAAGAAATCAGGAGACGAACGTACTCCTCCGTCTCGCCAATGGTACTGTTTGCCATCAGATGAACTAAAAGTTGGGTGTTGTCAAGGTTCACCCCGTCTCGCTTCTGGACGCGCAATGGTTCCATCACCACGGCCTTCCCATGCGTACGTAACCCCAAAATTAGGGCGATGTCTTCCGGTGTAAGGGGAACTACCCCTGATCCTATTCTCAGCCCCACCTCCTCCGTATCGTAGTGCTCGACGAACCAACCGACTATTTCGTTGTCCGTCGTAATGTTAGGAAGGTTTAGGAAGTGACCGAATGGGGTGCTACGGAAAGCCTCATTCTCCACCTTATTCATCCGGTCAAACTGCTTTCGGATGGCCTTCCAGGAGCATCGTGATTCCCGGAAGTAGTACGTGGTTCCCTAAAACCAATAATTTAATAAACGGAAGTTCATCAAAAAACATAACGACCCAGGGAAAGAAAAAATTAGAGACCCACCGGTTCTGGGACGTGTTCGATATCGACGGCCGGAGTTGAAGAATCCATTATCGTTTACAAGGTGCGCTTCACAGGGAAAGAAAGTCGGGAAAGCTTCACAGGTGCGCTTCCTACGTTCACAGGTAAGAAAGAAAGAAAGCGAGAGTCTCCCTTTAGTTCTGGATATGTTATCTTCCTCGGTATCCGAACCGTCGTTCGTAGGGTGTCTGCCGCTGTCTAAACTGGAAACGAACCGTCCTTCTTCGAAAACCGTCAAAAAAATTTAAAACAATTTAAGGCGCGTTCGGAAGGAAAGCGTGACATGGCAATCCGAGTAGACGCTGACTCCTCCACTTTTTGAAGCCACGTAGGGCGCGTCACGGACGCGCCTTACGTGGACGTGTTGAGTCAGCGTCCAGTCAGCAAAATTTCTCTTCACGTGCTTTGGTCTTCTTAAAAACGCCGGTTCTTTAGGTTGAACGATTCTTTTCCCAATACACAGATAGTGCAGACCCTAGGACAGCGTGCAGACCCTTTATTCGTGCAGAGTCCAGACTTATCATAATAAAATATTGTTTTTAACTTTTAGGTTGGATCAACTTAATCCAAACAGACACACAACATATTCCGAACAGACAGTCTTCTTATTCCGAACAGACGCACAACTTGATCCGAACAGACAGACTTCTTATTCCGAACAGACACACAACTTAATCCGAACAGACACACAACATATTCCAAACAGACACACAACATATTCCGAACAGACACACAACTTAATCCGAACAGACACACAACTTAATCCGAACAGACACATAACTTAATCCTAACAGACACACAACATATTCCGAACAGACAGACTACTTATTCCGAACAGACATACTTCTTATTCCGAACAGAAAGACTTCTTATTCCGAACAGACAGACTTCTTATTCCGAACAGACACACAACATATTCCGAACAGACAAACAACATATTCCGAACAGACAGACTTCTTATTCCGAACAGACGCACAACTTAATCCGAACAGACACACAACATATTCCGAACAGACAGACTTCTTATTCCGAACAGACGCACAACTTAATCCAAACAGACAGACTTCTTATTCCGAACAGAAAGACTTCTTATTCCGAACAGACAGACTTCTTATTCCGAACAGATACACAACATATTCCGAACAGACAGACTTCTTATTCCGAACAGATGCACAACTTAATCCGAACAGACACACAACATATTCCGAACAGATAGACTTCTTATTCCGAACTGACATACAACTGTTATACATGAAGAAAATGAAGAAGAATGTGATCATTCCTACATTTTTAAGGATGACTTTGGTCTTGTTTATTGTATATGTGGAATTACACGCAAAAGCATAGAAAGTGTGTCCAGAAACGGAACAGAAAGTTTGTATTATTTATGTAGAAAGATTGTCTTGTATTATTTATGTAGAAAGTATTCCGAACATACACACCACTTAATCCGAACAGACTGACTTCTTATTCCGAACAGACACACAACATATTCCGAACAGACTGACTTCTTATTCCGAACAGACATACAACTGTTGTACATGAAGAAAATGAAGAAGAATGTGATCATTCCTACATTCTTAAGGATGACTTTGGTCTTGTTTGTTGTATATGTGGAATTATACGCAAAAGCATAGAACTTTCTGATTGAACTTTTAACAGTAGAACATCACGCCAAAATCCTCGGAAGCTTTGACACCATTGCATCTCGTTCCAGCACATTAACACCTGACCCAGAGGTAGCAAACAAACGGGTGTGATGCCTTTTCTTAACACAAAAACCACAAGAATCGGCATAAGCAACGTAAAATGTTTGGGCTTCTTCGAAAGAGGGAAAAAACATCCCCTCCTTAGGAACGTTTGTCGGTTGTTCCACTTGGAAAGACACATGAACGATTTTCATCAAAGCACAGAGGTAGGACCACAGAAGAGAAGGGAAGAAAAATGAAGACGCATGTTGAGATTTATAACAAGTCTTCTGTGCTGTGTAGGAGAGCCAAAATGTTCATGGAAAATGAGTGATTTGAGACGCATTAATGAGGGATGGAGGGATGTAGACATTTGTACGAAACGAGGAATAAAATAAAAAATAAACTTTTTCTGTGGAGACTGCCAACTCAAACGCGTCTGCTGACTGGGCTGACCACATAAGCGCGCGTCCCGAACGCTAGCGTCCGCTAATCGTTTTTCCATGATATTCATGTTCTACGTAGTGACGCTGTTTCCTTCAATTCCTTCCTTTGTTGCTACTTTTCGTTCTCTTGTCCCGAGTCAAGTTTTGATTGTTCTTCGTAAATAAAGTCATCGACTTTGGATTATCTCGCTGGCTTTGCATAACGTCGTTTCGTATTTTTTTGGTCCAACTACTCTCTTTTACTGTGGATGGTTAATGGGTCTTTTTCGTTTTTGATGATAAAGCATTATGATCCATGGTCACTGCTTCATTTGTTTTAATTGGCAACAAATAACAAGTAATTAGTGCCTGGGGAGCCATGACACTCACTTATAATCAGTCAAAAACGTGACAAAACTCAAAAGTATTTAAACAAAAATTAATTGGCCCTGTACAGTGTGTGTGTGGTACTTACTTACTGATTTAAAAAGTCCAAAAAATGGGGACAAAAAAAAGACATTTAACGCGCCCACCGTGGGGCTCGAACCCACGACCACAAGGTTAAGAGCCTTGCGCTCTACCAACTGAGCTAGACGGGCTTCTTGTTTGGTGTAGTCTATACATATATTTATCACATACTATTCTCAGTCACGTGCTAATTTCACCGATAAATCTTTGACACTGTTGAGCCCACTGAATATTGTGTTAACTAATTATATAAATACACATCGGTTGTGTTCCCCACTGTATTGCAGGTCCTATATATTTTCCAAGTAACAATATTGTTGTTCCATCTATAGGTTTTCCTTTCGGTGAACATAAGCATATAGGTTAAATTATCTAAACAAAAGGCCGATGATAGCTTGCAATGGTGGTGGTCGGCGACAAGGACCAACCTACCACACTGACGGTTAAGGTAGTGTTGTAGTGGAGCTATTGTTGGAAATAAATTCATGTGTGGGTTTAATCCTACATCGGAAGTTGTGGGACGTGGAAACATTGTCACTCTTAATTTCCAAGAAGTGGAAAGAGTAGAAGGAATGGATGGGTAATTGGACCCAAGTACACCTGCACACGTCCGTTTGAGGAAGAAATCGTTCTATCTTGCAAGAAGAACGTCAACCTCATTACTAATATGTGAGAACAATATTTTTCTAAGACAAGTCAAAATTCAACGGCTCAGTTGGGAATATCTTACCTGATTATTATTATTCATTTGTTTGTTTTTCTAAACATAAATTTGTATGTTGATTTAATCTGAATTCTGATGATTTATTTATTCGACATATGATTATATTTATTTATTCCTTCTATCAGAATAGAAGGAAAACACTGCAAACACATCTTAGACACATACATTGGTATAAAAAAACCAATATCTTAGACACATCAGAATGAAAACACTGCAAGCCAGTAAAAAAACATCCATCCAATCACTCCGTGTAGATTCCAAACAACATTGAATACAGTGTACGTCTCAGAGATTAATAACGTTTTAACGAACAAATAATAGACACAGACAAAACTCTGACCTGTCAAGGAAATGCTTTTGTTTGACAAAATCATATGAACTTATCAAATCATTTTCTGTTTGATGGGAAGAAATGAACAAGACATGGCTTGAAAAACTCCGCTGCGTCCTTATTATCGGTGGAACAACTTGTTTACAAAACTCTGTACAGAAGTCCCCACCCCAGCACCTACAGTTTCCGCTAGGTATGCAGCCTGTAATTTGAATAATCACTTAAGACAAAATAGGAGAACTTATCAATAGGAGAAAGAAATGTAACTGTTGTTACCTCTTGGACAGTCTTCTGAAGATCAAAAGCATCTTTCACCCGACCATCCACAAAAGTCCAGGTATCCCGAAACTCTATCAAATGAAATGGATCATTCTCGTACTAAGGTCGTGTACTTCCGACGGCCAGTAGAACGGGAAAAGTTGCATATGCACAATAAATATAGGAAAGCTACATGCAATTCTCAATAACTGCTAGATGTGAAACATCAAAAGGTTTGACATCGTAGATTCAGAGGCACTAGCATCATGGAAATATTACTCTCAATAGTCCAATGTATCAAATCAATGTGTTTCCAATAGCATCATGCACTGAAGAATAGTTAAAAAAATGGTGCCAGCTTATTTCAATGATATATGACATGGTCTTAATAAAAGGCCAGCCTCAACTTGGTTGAAGTTTCTAAACGCTAAAAGATGCAAAATTAGAATACAAACCATAAAAATTCCAACATCGACAATTATGATGATTTTTATTCCTGATATGGTTTCACCTAAAGAAAGTAATCCCACTACCGATAAAAAAAATTATCCCACTAAATTGAAGAACTGATTCTACGGAAATCTTCCTCCATTCAAGTTTCTCGTGTAAGAACTGCACCTAGGCTAGGTCAATAGGGTCGGTCATTTCAATAACAAGCAAAGGTACATGGTGGAAAATTTCGATTGAAACACCAACCTGGAGACTTGTCAGTAAGCATATATACTTCAGACGTCGAATAGATTCCCCCAAGTACTGTACGCTTCACATACCAGTCTATATCAGAACCCTGGTCTCCAGCCGCATGCCAAAACTCATCGACTAGCATGGCCCTCTGTTTGAAACTTGTGGGCAGATTGGTAGGTTGTGCCTGTATACGATTCCGAAGCGAGGATTATGGATTTGAAGGACAAACCTTTTCACTTAAAAAAAAGAAATATCGGACTAACAATAGAAGTAGGAATAACCTGAATGCTAAGTGCTTCAGCCCACTTCGATACATAAGGTGCTTGCATTTCCAATCGAATGTGAATGAGCTTCGAAAGTCGTCCACTTGGTATGAGTTCTTTCAAACCCAATCCATCGTCTACTTTGTCGATCAGTTTTTGAAGGCAATCATCCATGAAAAACTGAAAGAAAATCAGAGAAGACATGGAGGCTGAGAAACAATATTTCTCAACTCATGTTCAATGGACATCACATTCTTACTAGGGAAGATAATGATGGTTTGTAACAAAATTTCAAAGGTCTGAATCAAATACTTGGCCAACTGAAACAAAACTTGTTTGTTGAAAAATGTGCCCTTTAAATGACAAGGGAAGAAGACCAACTGCCATGAAAAACATAGCCAAGATCTACCTGACCATGCAATATTTTCAGCACAACGCACTACTGACTTAGCAACAAGGTGCACTATAGTAAAATGCAACCAGATGCGGTACTTTTTTCCATAAATTTTGAAAACATTCATCAATTTTAGCATGCTTCTGAATTTCAGCTAAAGAAAACGTATTTATTCAACAACCGTTTAACATGAAACAGATTCATTGCATATTTGCATGTATCAACAAAATCTAACCTTCCTCTATATGTTTAAAAATACACTGGATGACGCAGAAATGAGACAACTTCTCTGTTTTAAGAGGATACCCAGATCAATAAGTTTTACTTTTCTTTATGCCCGTTCAGTCCTCTGTCGCCTTCTCAGTGTTTCAGTATAATTTCAAATAGAGTAATCTTCCGTCTGATATTCTAACTTTTTGTTATATGCTTGCATTCTAATTTGTACAGAAATCAGTTTTGCACACACCCTCTGGATTTTCAAGGCACGTGCGAAGAGGGGCATCTGAACAAGTAGATAAACTATATACTTAAGATATGAGAAACTGAAGAGGGTGATCAAGTACAGGCGGTTATTTCCCTACCATTACTTTCGATATAAATTATGACATTATGTTGCATGGATAGGTAAATTAAAAGATATCCTGCTAAACTACAGACAGCCCAAACCTAAGGTTCGTGCCACAAGGCCAGTCTTACCAGAGTTTTGTTCAAGGAGCTGAAAGCTACAATAAAACATTACTCGTGACTTAGCATCACTAAATCAAAAAAGAGTTGACTGAACAAGCTACATTCTTTAATTGGAAGTAAAGAGAAACTAAAACGAAGACAAACTACGCAAAGAAAGCCAAAGTAGAGTTTTAACATATGCTTGGGAGTCCACACCCACATGCACAGTGTCGTAGGAAACATATGTAGGGTTTTATGTTACTTATATTTGAGAGACAATTGTTCTTGAGAATAATTTAACACCGGAAAATGAGAGACACGGACTTCCAAAATGAAAGTTTTTAGATCTCCAATCTCAAAATATCCACTCACTTCTATGAAAAATAAGCTCAGAAATGTGTTGAAAGAATAATGAACGTACCAGGACAAAAGAAGGCAAACCATAATCATCTCAAACACAACTAATTAGAGAAAAACAAAATGTAAAAGCAATCATTGTCTCATCTGCAAACATCTCAGGAGATACGAAATAAGTTCACATTCAATCCCTCTCAATTGAAAACTTTCGAAACATTCAAAGCCACCACCACATTATTATCCCAAAAAACCTACCAAAAACAAACTATATAAAACAAGACAAGGCATAATTTTAAACAAAATGCAAAAATGATCCCTGTCCCTTAAACCAGTTCATATCCAACCCCTCTTAAATCAAAACTTCCTACAGCAACATTACTCTGGTGCCTTGGTAGAGGCTCCTGCCAGGCACGTGGTAAGGGGGTCGAATTTATGCAGTCTTACCAAACTAATTTGAGAGGTTGTCCCCAATATACCCATTGATGTGATTCACGTCGAATGCAAACAACCTTCTGCTATTTCACAATAAATAAGAAACACATACAATTTAAGGGTTTGTTTGGATAGCCCGGAATACCATGATTTTTTAGGAAAACTGTATTATTCAGAAAAATATAGTTTTCAATCTTACGGTGGTGTTTGGATCACCCTGGTCAATGCATAATAAAACTATTTTTTTTTGTGCTGAAAACGTGTTCTTTGAAAAATTTCTCAAATATGCTATGCCTCTTCTTCCTTTTTTTTGTTTCTTAAGAAACATTTGATTTTACGAAAAATATGTTTTCTAATCCAACACATTAATATATATGATACTGTATTTTCAAAATCTATCATTTGAATTGGATGCCATCTTGAAAATTGAAATTTTGAAATCAAAGATTTGAAACCTTAGTTACACCAAACGGGGCCTTAAGTATTCATTTTGATTTGGTCAATAATTTTTGACTCATTGGAAATAGACAATCAAACCAAAACTACGCAAACTTTCAAAACCACCACACTAATCGTCAACAAATATGTCCGTACTCACCTCCACAAGTGCGGTGTCCTTTCTCTCAATAGATCCAACCAACGCGGGCGACACGCCGGCATCCCTCGCACCGGCCACCAGAGCCGACTCGCTCCACCCCAGCTTCGTCTGCAGTCCCAAAACCAATCAAACCACAACTCCCAGCCCAAACCCTAACATCAAATCAAACTAGAACATAAATCGAAAAGCCATACTACGTGGCCGAGGGCGGCCCGGAGAACCCTAGCCTGCTCTTCCTCGTAGGTTCCTCCTTTCGCCTCGCGTCTCGGCTTGGGTGGGGGCCCCGCCGGGGTCGGATCGGGGGTTTGGGGAGGAGGAGAGGGCTGGGGAGTGGTGGAGAAGTGGGAAGGGAGAAGTTGGTGGAGGGATGGGGATAGGCGGAGACGGCGAACCACCGCGGATCGGAGCATGGTTGGGTTGTGGCGTGGGAGGAGAGGAAGTGGTGGAGGAGGAGAGATGACACGTGGAGAGTTTCTGGTTTATTTTGTAGGTGTTTTGCAATGAAGTTGTTGTAGTTGTGGGGAATGAGGAAAATCATCTTGGGTCTGAATGAGAAAAATAATATATAACGTGTCTGTTTCGTGTAAATTGTGTTTTTTTCTTGTGTAATTGTGTTATTTTTCATATTTAATAGTGTAAATTTATTTCATGTGATTTCTTTGATAAATTGTTATAAATTATCTAGGCAACTACATTTTTTATTAACTATCGTGTAACGTTTTTGTGTTATTGTGTCGTATAAGAAATTACATAAACTTACTTCTCAAGACCTGGAAATTCCCTGGATGATTTTGTATTGGCTACGTCTCTTATTCAAATGCTTTAGTGAGTGTATTTAGAAACCCTCACAACAAACATGCATCCGCGACTGGGAAAAAAAGTTTGATCTCATGAGAAATTAAAAGTACGGTTAAACTGTATTCCTTGGCTTCAGGATGGTTGTGTTGTTCTGCACGATCATATGTATCATACACCTGTGTATTTTACTCGTACGACTGAAAATGATATATGCTAGTTTTAAGTAGGGGTGGCAATAGTTATCCAGAACCGGTCAAACCGAATCGGATCCGATAGTACAAAACCGGAACCGAACCGGGATAAAATGGATATGGATCGGATATGGATTTTAATTTTCAGAACCGACCCGGATCCGGTTCGGATCCGATTCTTACCGTTGGAACCGGATCCGTTTAATCGTTAAAAAAAACCCAAATTAACCCACCTTTTGCTGAATCAACAAACCAAACCCGTAACCCTACTTCCCCAAATCCCACTGAAACTCATTCTTCATCTTCGGCTGCCGCCTCCGCCCCTCTTCCACCGCGCAATGATCGCCCCCTCCACTCCATCTCCCACTTTCTCTCCCTCTCCGGTTCTCTACGCGGCCCTCCGGTCTTCTCCACGTGCCTCCGCTTTCTCCACGCGAGACCCATCTCCGATTTCCTCTCACTCTCCAGTTCAAGATCTCTGATTCTCCACACGCCATCTTCCACCACTTTCTGGTTTCGTTTTATTTCTCATTTTATTTCTGATCTGGGTTGAGCATTTCAAGTTTATTCAAGTTCTGGTTTTTGTTTTATTTCTCGTTTTTGTTCTGATTTGGATTGAGCATTTCAAGTTTATTCAAGTTCTGTTTTTTGTTTTATTTCTGGTTTTTGTTTTGATTTGGGTTGAGCATTTCAAGTTTATTCAAATCTGGTTTTTGTTTTATTTCTGGAAATTCTATTTGGAGTAATACGGGATCTGCTCTGGAAGTAATACGGGTCAAATCAGTTCAAAATTTCAAATACAGGTTGCTTTTGGAGTTTGAACTCACTTCCAAAATGAAAACGAACTAATATTATCATACAACTTGATGTTAATATCCTCAGATTGTAATTAGGTGTGTACTGTAAAAAAAGATTCTAAATCATAGATGCAAAAAATGAACTGTTTCTTGAGTTTAGCTTAGCTTAATTACGTACATATTAGTTTAGATGTGAAATTCTATTTGTAAAAAATTTGTACGAGGGCAGCCCATGGAGAATTTTGTACGAGTGCAGCCCATGGAAATTTTTGTGCATTTTCAACCAATATTGAGAATTAGTTGTGTGTTACTTGAGATTTACGGGAAGGAGACAATGATAATGTGTATTTTGAACGCATTTGTGTATTTTTACTCATTTGTGAACAAGGAGATCTTGTGTGAAAATATAAATTACTCATGTGTGTTTTTTTTACTTTAACATTATAATTCTACTCGTGTGATAAGTCTGTAATTCATGTGTTTTTGCAGTTAATATGACATCCAATGATTTAATTGGTCCTATGGACGAGGGTGGTAGTGTTCTGTCTATACCGTTAGTAGAGGAATCAACAAATCCATCCATTGAATGCACTGAAACTGCACCTACACCATGTGTTAGGCCACCTCTAGTAGACTCTAGTAGTGTCCGTACTAAGAAGTTGACATCCAATGTTTGGCTTGAGTTTGATAAATAAAAAATTGATGGAAAAGACAAAGCAACTTGTAGGAGTTGTAAAAAGGTTTTGAACGCATGTAGTGCAAATGGGACAAGCAATTTACATAAGCATTTGTTGAATTGTCCTAGACGGAGTAATAGAGATCCTCGACAGATGTTTTTGGATAAGGCAAAGAAGAGTTCCTCGACACATTATAAAGTTGTATAGGCAAAAAATGGTAAAGCTGATGCAAGATATAGATTTCAATTCAAGTAGGATTGTTGTTACAACAGATATGTGGACATCAGATCATCAAAGGAAGGGATACATGGCCATCACGGGACATTATATCGATGAAACTTAGAACTTGCAGAAACTAATCATTAGGTAAACTTATTTGTTTGTATTATTTTAATTTAATACATATTTGATGTTGTGTATGTTTATGTTTTACTTTATACGTTTTAATTTGAGAAATTATGGATGGTTGTTAGGTTTTGTTATGTTCCTGCACCACATACTAGAGAAGTTATTGCTGAGAAATTAATAGCTTGTCTTTTGGATTGGAACATTGATAGAAAGCTTTCATGTCTCAATGTGGATAATTGTTCTACGAATGATGGTATTGTTGGAGAAATTATTGCCAAAATTGGATCGGGGGAGTTGATATTAGGTGGTAGCTTCTGTCATATGCGTTGTTGTGCTCACATTCTGAACTTAATTGTACAAGATGGGTTGTCAGTAATTAATGAGGCCATTAAGAAAGTTAGACATATTGTGCAATTTTGGACGGCAACAGCAAAAAGGTTAGAGAAATTTGAAGAAGCGGCACGACAATTAAGAATTCCTTCATCGAAGAAGTTGTCTTTAGATTGTAAAACCAGGTGGAACTCAACTTATCTAATGTTAGAAGTTGCAGTTAAGAATAAGGAAGTATTTCACCGTTTACAACAACGTGAAAACAAACTCGCTCTTCGAAGAGAGGATGTGCCTAGTGAAGATGATTGGACTAATTGTGAAAAATTTTGTGAGAAGCTGAAGATATTTTATGAGACAACATTGCTTTTTTTCAGGTTCCAAGTTTGTAACTTCAAATTTAGGATTCCCCAAAATTTGTGAGATTCGATTGGCTTTGATGGAATGGTGTTATAGTCCTGATCAGATGATATCGTCAATGACTTCTGAAATGTTAGTCAATTTTAAAAAATATTGGGATACAACTAATGAAGTTCTAGGAGTTGGTTATGTATTGGATCCAAGGTATAAGCTATGCTTGTTGGAGTTCTATTTTGAGAAGATTTACGGGGAAGAGAATGCTGAGTCAGAAGTAGATCGAGTTAGAAAGGTTTGCTATGCTTTGCTTCATGAGTACCAAACAAAGTCCTCTAGTGCAATAGAGACAGATGGTAGCGCTGTTATGACAAAATCCGAGGCCGAAATGAGTGATTATGATTTGTTTGTCAATTCAAAGAAAAGAAAGAGGGGATATGTAAAATCAGAATTAAACCACTACTTGGATGAGGATGTTTTGCCAAGGGATAAGAACTTTGAAATATTAACTTGGTGGAAATCCAATGGTATCAAATATCCTACTTTGCAAAAACTTGCTCGAGATATTTATGCGGTCCCTGTTTCCACCGTATCTTCTGAGTCGGCATTCAGCATGGGTGGTAGATTGATTAGTCCCCATCGTAGTAGGTTACATCCTGATACAGTTGAAGCTTTAGCATGTTCTCAAAGTTGGTTCTCGTCCGAGATGCAAGGTATATTAGATATAGTTACGTGATTTATATTATTATTCTCTTATTATTTGTTTTCATTGTTTTTTTATTTGTTTTTGGCATTGAAGCAGGGTTTTCAGAGTCAAACGGGCTTAAGTATGCGACAATCATCCATGATATGGATGTTGACATCTCAGAGGTGTCTGAAGATAGTCAAAAAATTGAGGTTTAATTTGCTAAATGTACTCTTGTATAAAATATAGTCTGATGTATATCATTCAAATTCTTTTTGGTTGATTTTTTATAGGTTTGAAGATCAGGAGAACGTGGGGTGACCAGCTCTTCATGGCAATTTGCATGCACAAGTTGTTTAGTTATGTTTTTTTGTGTTTTGAGACCAACTGAAACTATGTTTTTCCTTTTAATTGTGGTTCAAAATCCTTTTTCAACATGTTTTGGTTGTATAAATTGAAGATGCGGGTTTTGCTCTTGGTTTGTTGATTATAAACTTGTTGATTATAAATTGAACATGTTGCATACAACTAGTTGATTATTCTTTGCATGCACAACTTTTTGGAGTGGTAAAGTTGCTAACTTGTTGTGGAGATGAAATGTTAAATAACATGTAAATTGATGATGTATGATTTATTGTTGCTGTGGAGATGAAATTGGTTTTATAAAATTATAAACAGTTTGGTTTTATAAAACAATTGTTGTTGAGTATTATTTGAGTATTAGGATAAACAATAGTTGTTGGATAAACTGTTTGGAGATGAAATATAAATGCAAATTTAGGGGGGCAAAAATAATTTTTGCATATCGGATCCGATTCTGGGTACCCATCAACCAAATGGATACGGTTCTGGGTATCCAAGATAGGAACCGGTCCGGATCCGGTTATGGATCCCAATTTATAATATGGATCCGGTTCTGGTTCTACTAGTACCCGAACCAGAACCGATCCGTTGTCATCCCTAGTTTTAAGAATGGGATGGAGTAGCATATCCACACATTAACCACTCAATACTTATTTAAAACTAACATAAATCATTTTCGGTCGTGTAAGCAACGTTAACGGGTCGGGCGCCCGAGCGCCGTCCTGTTAATGGGGAGCGCGTAATTGTGCGTCGGGGTGGGGGGCACGTGTTGTCCCCCTATTGGTTCTTTTTTTTTTAAAAAATTATTTTATTAGAGGATTTGTTATAAGAGGTAATTGATAATGTATTGGGTATTTCTGAATAATGTGAGGTAATAAATTTTGATGTTATTAATTTGAAAAATAATTGGGAAATAATTTAAAAACATTTTTAACAAATTAAAAAAATCAACAAATGGGGGGGGGGGGGGGGGGCACACCCAACCCATGTCCTCCTTCGATGTGCCCAGGCGAGAGGAAGGCGGGAGAACGTGGTTGCCCGTGGAGGACGTGGGCGCCCAGGCAACACCCTCCCGTTAAGGATGGTCTCAGGAGACAAACCTTCAGACCTAGCGAAGAGCTAAACTACTAGCATGCATTGCAAAACTGTAAGAAATTTCATAAACAACAAAGTGGCGTGTAGTGGTGCTGGTCAGGGATGTGAAAATTATTCGATGACGCAAGTTCAAATCCTAGTAATGTAATTAATTACGTCTCGGTACAAATGGTGTGGACTACCTCTAATTTAGAGCAGCAGCTCGCCTACCCCAAGTGGAGATGAATGTGGGGGAATCTTGGATCATAAAAAAAAGGGTCATTTGCTTGGGTAGACCTCAAAAGGTGCACAATTGGTTAAATACCCCTGAGTTTTTACTATTCACTTGGGTACACCTCGTTGCACTGCATATTGCTTGCATGCCCTCAGACCGTTTGTGGGGCTCATTCCGTTAAATTTTCTGTTGGTTTATTTACAAAACACACCCTCTAAATTTCAAATATCCTTAATATTAAATATAAAAACACAAAACAAATATTTTCTTTACAAACACACCCCTTCTTCTTATTCTCTCTCTTTTATTCTCTCTCTACTCTCTCTCTCTCCACTCTCTCTTGTTTTCTCTCTCCTCTCTTCTCATTCTCTCATTCTCTCTCTCTCGCTACTCTCTCTATTGTTCTCTCTCTCTCCTCTCTCTACTCTCTCTCTCTCTCTCTCTCTCTTCGGTTCTCTCTACTCTCTCTCTCTCTCTCTCTCTCTTCGGTTCTCTCTCCTCTCTCTACTCTCTCTCTCTCTCTTCGGTTCTCTCTCCTCTCTCTCCTCTCTCTCTCTCTTCGGTTCTCTCTTCTCATTCTCTCATTCTCTCTCTCTCTCTTATTCTCTCTCCTCTCTCTCTCCTATTCTCTCTCATGTTCTCTCTTCTCCGGAAGACAGTCCCAACACAGACGGTATGCACGTCCAGGAGAGCCAGAACGTTTTCATTACCAATTCCACAATTGCATCAGGTGATAATTAAACCCATGGTTATATAAATAGTCACTTATGAATTTATATAAACTAAACCAATATTTGTTTTTTAAATTGGTGCAGGAGATGACTGCATTGCTGTTGGAAGGAGATTTTCAAATATCAATATTACCAAAATAACATGTGGTCCTGGGCATGGCATCAGGTACGCTACATCTAAGTTTGGAAGAGAGAGAGGACAGGAGAGAGAGTAGAGAGAGAGAGTAGAGAGAGGAGAGAGAGTAGAGAGAGAGAGGAGAGAGAACCGAAGAGAGAGAGAGAGAGGAGAGAGAATGAGAAGAGAGAACCGAAGAGAGAGAGAGAGAGAGAGAGAGAGAGAGTAGAGAGAGGAGAGAGAGTAGAGAGAGAGGAGAGAGAGAGAACAACAGAGAGAGTAGCGAGAGAGAGAGAGAATGAGAGAATGAGAAGAGAGAACCGAAGAGAATGAGAGAATGAGAAGAGAGAACCGAAGAGAGAGAGAGAGAGAGTAGAGAGAGGAGAGAGAGTAGAGAGAGAGGAGAGAGAGAGAACAATAGAGAGAGTAGCGAGAGAGAGAAAAGAGAAAACAAGAGAGAGAGTGGAGAGTAGAGAGAGAAAGAGAGGGGAGAGAGAGTAGAGAGAGAGAATAAAAGAGAGAGTAGCGAGATGGAGGAGAGAGAAAACAAGAGAGAGTGGAGAGAGAGAGAGTAGAGAGAGAATAAAAGAGAGAGAATAAGAAGAAGGGGTGTGTTTGTAAAGAAAATATTTGTTTTGTGTTTTTATATTTAATATTAAGGATATTTGAAATTTAGAGGGTGTGTTTTGTAAATAAACCAACAGAAAATTTAACGGAATGAACCCCACAAACGGTCCGAGGGCATGCAAGCAATATGCAGTGCAACGAGGTGTACCCAAGTGAATAGTAAAAACTCAGGGGTATTTAACCAATTGTGCACCTTTTGAGGTCTACCCAAGCAAATGACCCTAAAAAAAAAGTGACATGTACCTACTACACCAATCACAACCTAGTTTTCTTCACTAAGCGAGTGAAAAAGTAGCCAAAATGTTGTTGGCAGCCTGTACTGCTTACTAGCTTAAAGAAAGAAAGCTCCAAATGGGACCACGTGAAAGAATTTAGTTTTCATGATCATAAGTTGTACTTTCATGTTTAACATGGAAGCAAAGAATCTGTTTGTGGAACGCACCGTCTAAAACTTGTCAAACAAATTTTGACGAGATAACCTTCTCGTCTTAACATTCGCAAAAGGTTCATATTTTCCTATGATCAAAAAATCATTACAAAGCAATATATGTATTGCAAAAACCCACACGGGGATTTCCTTAAGTTTATGGATCAGCAAAATATGTATAATAAGATCATTATTAGAAGAATCAAAATTAAGAATCGAACTCAACATACATGTGTATTACTTTGAAGATTAGTTACAATAGGTAGAGGCTTATTTATGTCGGAATTGGTGAAGAGTTCAGAGACGATAGTCTTCCGTAATTTTTTAATTTAATAAATTTTAAATCAAACTTTTTAAAACTACGATCCCCCCCCCCCCCCCCCCCCCCGAAAACTACTCGGATTGCGGGTGCAAACCGCGATCCGTGACCACACTGTCAGAATGTGTATATTCATTGACATTGTAGTTACGTACGACATACACTGTCAGAACATGATTAGAAGCGATACCTGTATTTTGTAGTCCCCGACACTTACATTTCGGTCTGGTGCCGTTACGTAGAATTACCTTGTAACTACGATCTCTCATACTTCTAGTTCTGCTCACTCTTTCATGTTTTGCTATGACCTCATATACCCTTGTATCCAAATCAGTTATTTTCACCTCATGTTGACATACAACTCTGCAATTTTTTTCCAATATTTGTGTAACTCTCTCGGAAAATATGTGTCCTCTTTGTGCCAACACAAGTGCATGATGTCTTCTGTTGTTGAACAACTCCAACAGTTTATAGTATGTCACCTCTACAATTGCACAAATGGGCAAACCACGAGCTTCTTTGAATACATTGTTTAGGCACTCCGCAACATTGCTTGTCATTATTCCCCATATTTGGCCTCCGTCGTGACACAACGACAACTTACTAGGACCTCTGGTTCATGCTCATTAGTTTCATTTTTTTTCTCAATCCCCTTTATGTATTGTAATGCATCTTTACTCCAACACTCAACTTGATCCAAACTGGCCTTGAAATCCCACGGACTACTGTGTCTGCATGCTGCCTTGAAAGCGTCAACTGCATATTGATTCTTACAATTTTTAAGCAAGTTTTCGGCAAGATATTGTGTGCATAAACGGTGAACTGCTTCATTTGCTTCCTCATGCCAACCGTAACTGAGATTCCGAAAAATGTGTTTAATTGCAGCATGTCGATCAGATATGACACATATCTTCCTATCTTCAATCACCTATCGTCGCAACCATCTCATAAACCATCCCTAATTAGATATATTTTCCTTCTCAACAAGCCCAAATGCAAGAGGCAGTAGTTGATTTTCAACGTCATACCCAACAACAACAAGTAACCTTCCTTCGTATCTACCTTTAAGAAATGAGGCGTCTATGCTGATAACATGACACAAATATTGGAATGCCTGAATACAAGGACCAAAAACTCATGCTACACATTTAAACTAACAGACACCAGCGCAAAGTAAAGGGTCAGAATGAACTACAACTTTACTTTCAGGATTTGATTGTTTAATATCATTTAACAATTGAGGCAACAAAGCATATGAACCCGACCAACTTTCAAACATGTATGCAACAACAATCTCGCGGCACGCCATAATTTATTGTACTTTGGATTAACACCTGGAAATATTTTTCTTACCATACCATAAACATGTTTAATCGGGAGCGAGACATTATTTTCGACATCTTTACGGATGACATCGGCCATCATCTTCGCAGTCAGTTGAGCATGATCAAATCGGGCAGCTGTAGACCTGCATATATGCTTGTACAGACATTTTCTTATCAATCATGCATCACCCGAACCGGTTCGTGCAGCGTACAACATCCAGCTACAATTTTCATCTTTACATTGTACCCTATATTTAGTTTTGTTGCTGTCTTGCACCTTGATCTCTCAATTATTGTCAATATGCTATTTCAATATGACGTTCTTTAGAGCGTCTTTTGATGAGAATGCTTGATTCTCAGCTAACGGACCTTCAACTATTACGCTGCTTTCTATAAATTATGTATCTGCAGGAACCCAACTAGAACAATCATGAAAGCTTTTAGCTGGGTGAACTCAACCCCTCCCTCTAAATGGGTTGTATTGGCTTAAACGACTCACGTTCAGACCAATATCTTCATCATCATCAACCTTATCAGCATCCTCATCCTCATCACCTGATGATTCATTCATATTCTCTGTCTCCATATTGTATTCTTCGTCATCATTTTCTTCTTCATCATCTGTTGGTATCGGCACGAAATCAGAAGTTCTATTTGCAGGTCGACTGATTTCTGCTATGGTGTTTGCAACACATGATTGTTCAGATATGAACCGTGCACCACTACTACTACTACTACCTGATTGGTTACTTGTAAACATCTCAGCATTTCACTCAATTTCCACAGGATTCAACTTAACATATAACTCCATCATTCCCATTTTCGAATAAGTTGTTTCATAGGCTATTCTCCAGGAATTCTCGTCATATACGTACATCACATTAAAAAAGTAATAAGTTGGTGCAACGTTGCAACAACATTAAATATCCATCGAGTACCGAGATTCTTCGACATGCAAACCTTGATAAATCCAACTCTTAATTTCTTCTAATGTTACATTTTCAATCGTTGAAAGTGTAAGTTTTGGACCTATCGTGTATTCTACACCATAACTTGCATTTTGAGTTATTTCACCGCCAAAGTACACACTTACCGCAATCATTTCGTTAACTACAATGTAAGATTTTTTCATCAGTTTTATACTAAAATTACTTCAAGATTTGACATTATTACCATTATTAATCACCAATGATACAAATTAAGAATGAAAAAAATACCTCAAATATCACCAACAAAGACCCGCAGATCAGAAAAATTGATATCACTGTGCAAAATTCGAAGACTGTGTAGAGTAGAAGTGGAAAAGAGCGAGGAATGGAAGAAAAATGGAAGAAAAATTTGTGCCCACGGATCGCGGGTGGGAACCGCGATCCGTGGAACCACGTATCGTGGTTCGCACCTGCGATCCGAGTAGTTTTCGAAGAAAAGAAAAAATCGTAGTTTTAAAAATTTTGATTTAAAATTTATTAAATTAAAAAATTACGGATAGCCTTAGGCAATGAAGTGGTCACTATTTATTTTATTTTTTTAGTAATGATAAGCTTGCATTAAAATAAAATCCATTGGACTATGAAACCACAGCCCATGGTGCAAAAAAATCACAACAATATGTCCGAAATTCAGTGACAAACAAATCTTCCTAAAAGAGACTCGAAAGATCGACAACCAACAGAGGTTTACGTAACCCCCTACTAAATTAGCGATCAGCCCCACTAAGTGGTAGTGACCATCTCTGCCACCATGTCGGAAAATATGATTATTGCGTTCGAGCCAGATACTCTAAACAAACACACTTATTAAACAATTCCAATATGCAGTTCCTAAATCGAGTTGATTTTGAACCGTGGTAAGGAATGAAAAGTTATTTGTGCAAGCTAAGTTTAGGTAAATGGAACTTGCTATCCCCGAGAATTGTTCGACAAAAGGCGTAGGAAGAAAAGGTGTTCATTAATCTCTTCTACGACACCACACAAAGGGGATAAAAGGGTTTTATATGGATGCTCCGAGTAATAAATTTATCTTTGGTAAGCAATCTGTTCTCAAAGAGCAACCAATTAGTAATTTTTACTTTTCCAGAATTGGTTGTATATGGGGTATCTATTGTCCTCACCTGAAAATACACAATACAGGTCTTTTGATCTAAAAATGTCTTTTCTATTCAGTTTCCATTTCCTGATGTCTGATCTCGTGGATGGTGTGAAAGCTAAATAAGTAGAAAGTTTGTTTTGGTTCCCTCAAATTGTTTTTTAAACCATTCCTTGGTTGGACTTAGGGGTGGTTGGGTTCAACCCGAAACCCAACCCGAACCCGACTGGTCGGGTCGGGTTGGGTCGGGTTGGGGAGAGGGTCGGGTCGGGTTGGGAAAATCAAAAACCCGAATTTTCGGGTCGGGTTCGGGTTGAGGGGGTCGGGTTGACCCAACCCAACCCGAACCCGATTTTTTATTTTTTTTTATTTTTTTTATTTTTTTTTTAATTTTTCCCCAAATAAACCGGTCGACCGAACATCACTCGGTCGACCGTTTCCAACCCGAAAATTTCGGGTTTTCAAGCCACCGGTCGACCGTTTAAGCACCGGTCGACCGAACCCGACCAAGTTTGGGAGAAAATTTCCGAATTCGGGTTCAACCCGATCCAACCCGACCCAACCCGAAAATTTCGGGTCGGGTTGGGTTGAACCCAAACCGGTTCGGGTTCGGGTTGGGTTGGGTTTTTTCCCAACCCGAAAATTTCGGGTTGGGTCGGGTTGAGGCCCAAACCCGACCCAACCCGACCCATGTGCACCCCTAGCTGGACTGTTAAACGTCGTCCGTAAATTACTTAAATCGTCCGCACCAATTATCGTTTTGTCATTCTCTCATTTTTACTTATATATCTTTTCATTTCACTCTCCTATCATCACTCTCTCTTCATCTTCCTCATAATCATCAAAAATAATATCTCGGAGGTCAGGAAATGAGCCAGCGGACGCCCCGGTACACTCGATTACGGTAAAATTTTCAATTTATTTTAAGTTTAAAAAATTAAAATAAAAAAATTGAGAGGCGGGCGTGGCAGCCGCCCCCTTTAATTTATTTATTTTTATATTTAGTTATAACTAATAATTAGTATTAAATATTAATTGGTAATTAGTAAAAAATAATCAATAATTTTTTAATTTAATAACTTAAATCCATTTAACAAAATTTTCATTAATAGTCACCGGGTTACCGTGGAGGAAAATGAAAATTCATATCTTTACGCGCTGCGCATGCTTACGTGGAGGATTCTTCACCTCGTCATCCACGTAGACGGGGTGTATCTACTTCGGTT
The DNA here is from genome assembly GCA_963682175.1 of Triglochin maritima. NCBI lineage: Eukaryota > Viridiplantae > Streptophyta > Magnoliopsida > Alismatales > Juncaginaceae > Triglochin > Triglochin maritima. The sequence continues at coordinate 10,591,271 of OY821774.1, read as the reverse complement.
AGGAGGGAGGGGGATAGTTTACGTTGTCGTCAGACACGTGATGATTCTTTCAATGATAAGGAAGTTTCGGATGAGATGAAAAGTGACGACGACGAGAGTGACGATGGGGGCCGGTATGGGTTGGAGTTGGAGCGGCAGGATGATGAGAGGCACGGGGAGTATGGTAGAGGACGAGGCGACATGATAGTTCTTCTACTGCTGGGTGGTTAATTCGGAAGGGTAGATAGTTCTTCTACTGCTGGGTGGTTAATTCGGAAGGGTAGACGTGGTAGGTTTGTGACTGGTGATTCGAGTTCGTGCACCGTAAATGCTCAATCTCAAAAGAAGAGGAGAGTTGAGGATGATTCTTGGATCGTGACTGTTGTGATGCCCGGTGATCTTTTAGATGGGAGCATCATTCCTAATTTCGGGAACCACATCGCCATACGCATTTGGGAGGACGAAGATCAGAAGGTTTTGAAGTGTCATAATCGGCACTGTACTACATTGCAGGGTTGACGCTCAGTTTTGAGTGATGATATCACGGGAGCCATTACTGATAGTAGATTTGGTCACTTGCCTTACAACATCTTCCCCAGCCTTGACATGCCGAGGATGTGTTGTAGTTGGCTTGTACATTATTTACTTGATTATATGTTGAATTCTTAATATTTGTATTTGTATTTGCTCATATGTTGTACTCTTATTATTTATTTCAGACGAACATATATTATCCTTATTTGTTATATGTAATGCATTTTAAATTTGAAATCTGATAAAAAAAGCAACACGATATAATGTACGAACATATTATACATTAAAATACATTAAAAAAATTAAAAAATTGCCTAATTCAAATGGTTCGCCAGACATTTTCTTGATGTTGGTACTGATAAAGTGAGAAAACTTAGACATAAGTCTTAGTTTAATAGATGAAACGAAATGAATATTAAATGGTACGTAAATGACAAAAGAGTAATTGACAAAGCCGATTTTAGTAAAACATTTGCGACATTTAACAATTCCCTTCTTTAGAGAATGGACAATTGCTGAAGGATTGGGCTACTGTTACCCATTTATTTGTGCTTGGACAATTTGAGCCGTTTCCAATTTCCACCGAGCTAAATATGTAAAACCTTGGTATCCAAGGTAGCAAGTCTCAAAGGAATGGAGACAAGTTGATGTTGTTTTTAGCGGTCGGAAAAACTATTGACTACTGATCTATATACTTATCTTATGAAGGAGGTTTTCCCCTGCCTCCATTTTTAAATTATTTTTTACTAGACGAGTTACAGAAATACCCTTATAAAAGTTATTATTATGTCTTTCATAGAGTTTGTTTTAGAATTATTTTGTGAATGCATTTTAATCTAAATTTTATTCAGTCACGGTGTCATTTTGTCAGAATGCGGTATATTAATATTTTCTTATCAATTTACTTAGGTTTTAATTGAGTTTTTGATGTAATCTTATGTTATTAACCGGATAGCCCGTACTTGTCAATCCAGTTTGGTCTCCAGCTAGGGTATTTGCTCGAATGTAGATCGAGTCTGGTCTTGTATTCTGCAGACTAGCCACAGTGTCTAAATTTTTAAACTTTTATATGTTTTTATTGAAGTTGACGTATTCTAATGTTTTCACACCAAATTTAAGGAAGTTTATTACTAGGATTTGTTTTACAATTCCTATAAGAATTATTTCTTATACTTTGTTCTACAATTTGTTTGTCTGGTTTGGTCCCGAGTTCGTGGGTTTCATCGAATGTCGATCGGGTCTAGTTTTTTTATATTTGTATGTTGTTATTGTAATGATAATGTATTCTTATATTTTCACACTAAATTTACTTGCAGTTGATCATAACCTTACAAAAACTAACCTTAGATCACGAATTCATAAAAGTACTAACATCTGTAGCACACATAGGGTACATTGGATGTGTTTATTTGATTGTTAAAATAATCTTATTTAATTCAATATACGATTTCACTATAAAATTACCCTCGCAGCACGGGATTTATGCTACTGTTTCATAGGCTGTAACAGAGACCAAGTTAAAACATGGGGACCATCACATCACAACACAGCAAAAGTAAGTTAAAACATCCTGCAATTCTGCAAACACTAGTAAAAAACTCTTTAGTCCACCAATACCACCTCAACAACTGCAAAATAGGAACAACAAATCTGAGAAACTAAAAAAAAACATAACCACCATATATGCTGACGTCATCACTTCATGTTTCGAAAAAATCAGGCTTCAGAAATCAATCATCTGCACCATTAACACAAACATGTCAAGAAGCAATGAAACATGACAAATTAAAAGTCTGACAAACACCAACAAAAAAAATTACACACAAAAATTTGAACTAACCAGTATGAGATGGGGAGATGGAGAAGTCATGATGTGCCATTGGAGTAGAAATGGAGAGCTGGGTTTTGGAAACAGAAGAGGACCAACTAGACCTATCATGCTCAACATCAATCCAGGACTCTTCTTTACTCTTCAAAGGCCACTCATCAAAGAATCTCCTCAGTGGCTTCTCTGCCTCCTCCCTCTCCACTGGCCTCTGCACCTTAAAGTCTGCACCAAGAACAAAGCAATGGTTTTGCTTCTCTTCTCCCCCACCACCCTCATAACAGAAAGACCTCTGCTTGGGCTCACCCAAGGAGCTCATCCCAAGTGATGTGAACCTCCATGAACCATCTTGGGCTGTTGCACCACCCTGGAAGCCACTGAACTGGTTCACTTCCTCTCTCATTCCCTGATAATACCTGTTTAAGTTCATATTCCTATTAAAAAAACAATTACCCACAAAAAAATTGTTGGTGAAATGGTAAATGGCAAAGCCCACAAACCTGTAGTCTCTATTGGAGGAGGCAGCAGAGTCCAAGTTGAAGTAGGAGTTGTGGGCATCAGAGAGGAGGTGGTTTGGTGTGGGGTAAAGTGAGGGTGAGTTGGTTTGGTTGTTGGCGGTGTTTGTAGTAATACCAACATTAGTTGATGTTGGAGTAGTAGTGGTTGTGGAAGTGGTGTTTAAGTTGGTTTCCACAGGCTTTCTTGAACGGTTTTTGCCTCTGTGCATGTGCCTCTCACAATACTTTGAATCAGGATGTGCTTCTTTGGAACACCTCCACTTCTTCCCATCTGTTCTCCTACACCTCCCTGGCTCTGGGTCCTCAGCTTTTCTTCCAAATCCCATTTGGTAACACCCCCATCCCACTACAAATTCAAATAACAACAACATGCAAAGAAAAAAGGAAAACAAAAACAATTAAATCAATGTATTGACATGTTATCATCAATGGCCAAGTGAGCTTAGTACGTGTTGGATTAATCTGAACCAGAATCCCAGCATGTAAGTTACATATTGAGATTTTTTTTAAATACAAAATGCTTTCAGAAACATGTTGTCATCAACCAAGGCTAGCTGAACTCATAGATCATTAGCAAGTATTTGGGGTTTAAAGAATGTAAAATATCATGATATATATGTAGTACATGATGTTGTTGTTGCAACTTTGTGATATAAGTAAATATAATATAATAAGATGTATATTGAGTGAAAGAAGATGCTTACTATTGGGTTGGTGAGCATAGAGAGGAGAGGATTCAAGCATGATACTTCTTCTCATGGAGAGAATGAGATCAGAAGGGATGGGGTGGCCAGAGGCCATGTACTTGAATATGAGAGCTTGGTGCTCTAGCTCTTGCCACTGTGATGCTGTGAATGGAAACCTACTGTTGTTTCTCCCACCCATCATCATCATCCCAAACCCTAATCACTTCAAGAGAAAGAGAAGAGAAAGGAAAGAGAGGTGAACCAAAGACCGAGAGAGAGTATCTTGTGGTCTTATATTTATTGGGCTTCTCAGTGCCAGTGGTTTGCTTGTTGATAACTTTTTAGCATGACACACTTGGTAAGTAGGTATACAAATGAAAGTTGCACTACATTATGACCCTCAAGAGTAATTTATTGCAAGGAGGTGTGGATGTGCATGGGAAATATCAATCAAGCAAGAGAGCTGCAGAATCTTCCCTGGTTAGTGTTGCATGGATAAATCATTACCCATATTTAATAAACCCCATAGCAAATCACCTCCAACCATGCTTTGCCAACTCCAAGGTTAAGGTGTGGGGTGGTGTTGGGGTGTGTGCGTAGGGATACCAAACATTTATTTGGTTGGTATCATCATATATTTTTAATGTGATATTGCAAGTGGCAAAACTAGGCGATATGATAACTAATTAACTAATTGGTTTGCTTTAAAAAGCTATAAAGTGCAGAGCTCACTTTTGCATACACAACACAAACATTTTGCAATTTCAAAAAAACACAAACATTTGGCAAAAGCTGAGACAAATGTATGTAAAAGACCCTAAATTTAGCTTTCTCCCCATGAGTAGATTTCTTCCTGGTTAACCAAGAAACCAGCTTTGGTGTCTTCAAACGTGCACCTTAATCATTATTTTTTAACAAATATGGCATGCTTCTTTTTTTGAGTAATTATGGCATGCTTTATTGATCATGCATGTTTTTTAATTGCGGGCATCTCTATAATCCATTAACCACTCTATTAACAAATGAACTTGCACATAAGTAGTTACGTTGTACATCAGTCTAATTTCTTACAGTCTGCGTCATGTTGGAGTCCCACATAACACTGATTATACCAAAAGAAGTAAAATTCAAATAATGTGGTGGTGTCAGGTGGAGTGCTGCCACCTGAGGGCAGAGAGAGAGAGAGAGAGCAGGCCAGAGTCCAGACTGCTGACTGCTCTTATTATTAAGAGTGAGAGGGTTGTAGGGACAGAAGCAGCAGCTGCGGTTCAGTTCTCTGCTGCCTTTTGGTTGCTGTTGCCATCTTTCAACAAATCCATAAGCAAAAGCGAAGTTGTTGTAATGTTGTATACAGTACAGGCTCATAAACCCTGTCTAGGCCTAATATTAAGATTTGATTTTTAAGAGATTTGTCTTGGAGGATTGATATTTCAAATATTTATTTCAAAATTAATCATACGTACTAATTTTTGAGTTTGTGAGGAACCAGCTTAATAGACAATAACTTTAAATTTCTTTTCTCTCACTTTCAATATTATTTTTCTACAAACCAATCGGACCTACTAAGTGAAGTAAAACGATTGCTTTCACTTGGACCTCAAAACAAACTTTACAACCAATGGCTATTATGTCAATGTTAGCCTGTGAGCATTGACTTCTTAAAACTAGAAAACCCTTAGAAACTGATCACAGGCTTAACAAACATAGTTCTTCTTTTCGATAACGAAGCTTGATAATACTTATCAAAATAATAATAATGCGGCTTAATAAACAATTGCTACAGTTGCAGGAGTTCTCTTACTTTCTGGTTCTGCTGATACTGTTGCAGCTGCCAACTAGCCCTCTTTTTAAAGGAGTTTTCATGTGTGACTTAACATGGTTCATGCCAGCAAACTCTTTTGCTACTCACCGGCCTATATGCAAACATGTTGTGATGCCGTAGGTCTGAGCAATAACCGATCCGGTCTGGGTTTCGGTTCGGTCTTCGGTCTGGTATCCGGAGCCAATTCGGTTCTGATCCGGTCCGAACTGGTCTGAATTTTTTATTTTTTTAAAAATTTTAAGGTATAAAACCTGGACCGGTCCGGTCTTCGGTCCGGGGTCCGATTTTGATCCGGTCCGGGTCGGACCGGTTGCACAGCACTATCTTTTTTTTCCATATCTTCTTTTCTGGGAGTAGTTGGAAGTGGGATTGGAAAATTCTGAATAAGAATTCCTTGACAGGATTTAACTCTTCAACCTTAAATTGAAGATATTCTTGAGTGACTTCCATTGTTCACTTTTCTTCCCATTTGTGTCCTTTTATTTTATGAAATATTACTATTTTAAATAACATTATTAATATATTTTCTTACCCTTTTGGATATCACCAATGCCCTTTATATTTTCACAATATCTTTATATACCATCCAAAATGAGCCTTCAATTGCACTGACCATGTTTTAAGGCTAAAAGATAATATAATGCTTATTATTAAAAAAAACTTAAGGTCACTGAATATGGAGATTGTACTTTTAGCCTAGAATTATGACTAACAAATGATTGATTGTAAGGTTCTGGTCGATTTAAAAGGTGTCTAAGATATCATGAAATGTCAAGCCTAACAAAACTACTTGAAACAAGGTCACCAATGGACCATCACCCTCTGCAGTCGATCGTTCTGGTTATACCTGACACTGTAGATCTTCATGAATAATACATGATAACACTTAGATGGCAAAAAGAAACAACTTTCTTCTTAAGCATCTTGGAGTTGCTTTGCACAGTTGTTAGGAAGCATCCCACCCAACCATGTCATGTCCCAAAAACACCAGCTGTTGTTCCTTTCTTTATCAGCTTCCAACTGCTTTCTACTGGGAAGCAGCATAGTGTTCACAGGGAGGGGCAATGCATGGTGGAGGCAGAGACCAACAAAGCTCTTTTCTTTTGTTGATCTTTCTCTCTTTCCCTTGTTTTGTCACACTTTTTTGTTTTTGGAGGGAATACTTCCATTGAAGGAGCATTATCTTTGCCCCCACCACTATTCCCCACATTGTCTTAAGTTTGATGAGTTGAGATGGAAAGATATGAGAGAAAGAAGTAAAGTGGTAATATTATGCCACTGCCAAACTCTCTGCACTGCAATCACTGCCACCAGCCACATGCTCCCTTGACCATTGTCTTACCCTCATCCATCCATTTCCAACCATCTATTTTCGCTTGCATTATTAAGAAATATCTTTTGAAGTTTCGTTTTACTGAATGTCTTTTGTCTGTGTGGTAGTGGAAAAATGCAAGGGTAACCTTGTAAGTGTAATCTAGTTACGTATGTTATTGGTCCCTTGAAAGAGACAAGTTACACTGAGCATCGCATAAGCAGCAGTTCACTAAAGTTGCACCTAGATCAATGACCCTTTTAAAAAGAAAACTGGATACACTAATAGGCGGTCAGAAACCTAATACTAGCCGATGAGCACACGTAGCCAAGCTAATCAGTTAATGATCAGTCTGATACGTTCTAAAGACAGAATTTTTTACCTATCTTCGCTGAAATGTAATTTCAAAGACAAAAATCTACCAAGTTGTCTGCAAGAGATAGATTTGGACTGTAATAACCTAATCTAAAACACCTTAATTAACTAAACCTAAACCTAATTAACCTAATCTAATCATTGAGCAGTGAAGCAGGAGGTGTGGGAGTGTGAGAGGAGAGAGAGTTGGTTGGTTGTGATTGGAGGATTTAGAGGTGAGTTGAAGATAAGATTGAGTTTTTGTATAAATAGGGGTGTTAGATTAATTGAAACGTTTTCTTCACTTGTTTCGTTAACCAGAGCGTGAGAGAGGCGATTTTGGTGAAGAAGAAGAAGGAGAGAAGAAGAGGAAGAGGAGAAGAAGAAGAAGTGGGTTGAGGTTGCCAAAGCTTGGGAGGCTTCCACAACCGTCAAAAAGGTATGCCAAATCTTCAATATAACTCACATAAGCCTTGTGAGTGTTGGGGATCGACGTTGGTGTCGAATTCCCCGTCGGATTTCAACCAATTCAGAGGTTGAAGACGACGATCGGTCGACCGGTGCCTGTGGGCAGTCGACCGATCCTATTATTATATTGATGTTTACCCGCGAACGGTCGAACGATGTCGTTAGACGATCGACAAAATGCCAGATTTGTGCGGGAAAAAGGGGTTATGCTGTTATCGGTCGAACGGGACCACTTAGCCGGTCGACCGAATAACAATGAGAATGGGTCGGTTGGGGGTTTTGACTTATTAAACGGTCGAACGCCTTTAACCTTGTTCGACCGATCCATTCGATGCTTAGTCGGTTGGGAGCTTTGACCATCAAAACGGTCGACCGCTCTTTAATTTTCGGTCGACCGACTGAGCATTTTATTTAAGCGGTAGAGTGCCTGTGTTGATTCGGTCAAACTGTATAGCAATTCCGGTCGACCGAATATCACTTAGGCAAAATACGGAAAGTCTTGTTATCGGTTGAACATCCCCTTGGTTCGACCGGTCGGATATATATATTATATAAATTTGTATAGCGTAGACCTTCCAAACGGTCGACCGCTAGATGACTTTTGTTCGACCGATTGGTCGGTAATTCGGTTGGCGTGGTTCGACCGGTAGACTTGTTTGTACAGTACTGTGTACTGTGTGGGGGACCGGTCGACCGGTGTGCTTTTAGCGGTCGACCGATCTGCCGCAGGTTGGTGGATTTATCCACACGCGATCCGTTGAGTATAGGTCGACTACCGGCTCCGAGGCGACGGTTGATTACCGGCTTTGAGAGCTACGGATTTCACCTTCGACGAAGGCGTATTATTGTACTACCTTTTTCCTCTCTTACCGAGCGGGGTGTGAGGGATGTGTACCGTAAACCTTGGGCAGTTTGCGAGGGTTTAGCGGTAGGCCGAGGATGTTCCGGCAGGGTGCGCGCTAGGCGACTCTTGGGGGAGCAGCGGCTGTCGTCTGACCCGAGTTGTGTATTAGGCGGGCTGACTCGCTCCTTGGGTGCGGCGTGTACCGGGGGTTCCTTCCTGCACTTTTTGGGGAGCAGTGGTGTCGACTGACCCTTGTGAGGCAGCGATGGACTGACTTGACCCTAGTGGCAGGAGTGGTTCAGTGCCGCGGAGGCGGTGAGGGCATTATTGTGGGCCCGAGGCGGATGATCATGTGCATAGCATTGTATTGTCTTTAATTCCTTTTTATATTTTAGGAGGTTTGGTATACGGGGTTCCTGCAGGGAACTCAGGCATGTTTGTTTGTTTTCATTTCAGGTAGCGATCAGGGTTAGAGTCAGGTGGTGACTGAGGACGGTGCCCCGGGATTAGATCATGTTCTCCTTATTAGCTTCTTTTGTTTGAGGTAGTGATTACATGTACATTCACTTTTGTTGTAATCACAGTTGACTTATTTATATAGTTTGACTTCCACGTGGGTCTGTATCTTATATATTTTATATATATGTTGGTTTGATTTTCCGTGACGTGCCCTGTGTTGACCGTTGACGGTCTTTATTATTGTTTAAATTTTCCGCTGTTTTCGGGTACGTTACAATTTGGTATCAGAGCGTTGATCTCGGCGTACTTGTCCAAAGAAACCACCTTTGAGTTAGGAGTTAGGTCTAGAGGATCATGCATGCACAGATTATATTGATATTGTCTTGTTTCCTTTGGCAGATGCCTCCTAGACGGGGGAAGGCGGTTGCCCATACTCGCGGTGAGAGTGAGACTGCGAGGGATGAGGCTTGGGAGGATGAGCGTCGGACGTTGTTCGATACGGTCGGACGTCTGACGGAGATGCTACAGCAGCAGACGGCACAGACTGGGCAGACGGGGACTGGCGCTATGCATGATCGGTTTATGCGCCAGCATCCGCCTACCTTTCTGGGGCAGTATGACGCAGAGGCTGCGGAGGAGTGGATCTTCACGATGCAGAAGATCTTCAGTGCTATTGGTTGTCCTCCAGAGGCGAGAGTGGGTCTGGCTACTTATGTCTTGGGCGGTGCTGCGTCCAACTGGTGGAGGTCCACATCTGCAGTGGTGTTTGCGGACAGAGACGATATAGCCTGGGAGGAGTTCGTTGGCGAGTTCAACGAGCAGTATTTTCCACAGCACGTCCAGGATGAGAAGAGGGAGGAGTTTCTGAGTCTTCAGCAGGGAGACATGACCCTGGCAGGCTACATCGGGAAGTTCAACGCCCTAGAGCGTTACTGTCCCGAGATGTACATCACACAGGAGCAGAGAGCTGGGAAGTTCGTCTGAGGGCTCCGGAAGCAGTTGAGGACGAAGGTGCTGACACACATGCCGAGCACGTTGGCCGATGCAGTGAAGAGTGCCTCTGTTCTTGATCGTGACTACAGAGAGAACTACCAGGATGAGAGGAGGCCATCGGGTAGGTTCTTTAGGAGGCCAGGAGGTCAGACTGGAGGGAATCCGGGCAAGAGGCCCCGATTCGAGAGAGCAGGAGCTGCAGTACCACGACCTGAGCCTTGTGGTACTTGTGGGAGGTTTCACTCCGGGCCGTGCTTCACCCCCGGAGCATGTCATGGTTGTGGCCAGCTGGGTCACTTTATTAGGAGTTGTCCGAGCCGAGGAGCTGGACCGAGCAGACCACTGGGTTTACCAGCACCATGCAGAGGTGGAGGCGGAGGTAGACCACCTGTTAGGCCACAGCAGGGGCAGCGCACTGGCAGAGTTTACACCATCCAGGCAGAGGAGGCTAGGGATGGAGGTGTTGTTGTGGAAGGTACGCTTCTTGTCGCAGGTTCAGTAGCTAGGGTGCTCTTTGATTGTGGCGCGACACACTCGTTCATCTCAGAGCGATTTGCGGGAGTGTTGGGTTGTACCCTTGCGATGTTGACTGCCACTTTGGAGGTCAGCACACCCCTGGGTTTGGTGGGCACTGTGGGGAGATTTGTCCCCGGCGCCACGGTTTTTTCGGGAGATCAGGAGTTTCCGGCAGACCTGGTCTTGCTACCGATGGAGGACTTTGATGTCATACTTGGGATGGATTGGCTGTCCCAATATGATGTTCGAGTCTTGTGCCGTGAGAAGAAGATTTTGATCCCGAGGAAGGGTTTGCCTGATATTCTGATTAGAGGGATCAGAAGCAGAGGGGGTCGCATTATTGTATCTGCTGTGAGAGCTCAGAGACTATTACAGCAGGGATGTGCAGCATTTCTGGCTACACTTGTGGTTGCGGAGGCAGAGTCTCAGAGGCTAGAGGACATTGAGGTGGTGCAGGAGTTCGCTGATGTTTTTCCAGCGGAGATTCCAGGTTTACCACCACACCGGGAGTTGGAGTTCGGCATTGAGTTGGTAGCTGGCACTACACCACAGTCGAAGGCTCCATACCGGATGGCACCTGCTGAGTTGACATAGTTGAAGAAGCAGTTGCAGGAGTTGATGGACTCTGGATTTATCAGACCGAGTGTCTCGCCTTGGGGTGCACCAGTTTTGTTTGTAAAGAAGAAGGACGGATCCTTGAGGATGTGCATAGACTACAGGATGCTGAACCAGGTGACGGTGAAGAATAGGTATCCCTTACCTAGGATCGAGGACCTCTTTGACCAGCTGCAGTCAGCGAAGGTTTTCTCGAAGATTGACCTGCGTTCAGGATATCACCAGTTGAGGATCCGAGATGAGGACATCCAGAAGACAGCCTTCAGGACGAGATATGGACACTATGAGTTCTTGGTGATGCCATTTGGATTGACGAATGCTCCAGCAGCATTCATGGATCTGATGCACCGGACATTCAGGCAGTATATTGATATATTTGTGATTGTCTTCGTGGATGACATTTTGATTTATTCACCAGATGTGGAGCAGCACAGAGAGCATCTGAGGATTGTACTCAGCATCTTGAGGGCTCAGCAGTTATATGCTAAGTTCTCAAAGTGCGAGTTTTGGCTGGACAGAGTGGCATTCCTCGGGCACATTGTATCGGCAGAGGGGATATCAATGGATCCGGCGAAGGTAGAGGCAGTGACACAGTGGAGGACCCCTACGAGCGTGACGGAGATTAGGAGCTTTGTTGGACTGGCGGGTTATTACCGTCGCTTCATCAAATACTTCTCGAGATTAGCAGCACCACTGACGGCTCTGACGCAGAAGGGAGTCACTTTTGTTTGGTCGCAGAAGTGGAGGACAGCTTTCAGGAGCTGAAGAGACTATTGACCACAACACCAGTTTTATCATTGCCGAGTGGCACAGGTGGATTCGTGATTTATAGCGACGCATCAGGTGTTGGCTTAGGATGTGTACTTATGCAGCACGGGAGGGTGATCGCGTACGCATCCAGACAGCTGAAGATCCATGAGAGGAATTACCCGACACATGATTTGGAGTTAGCAGCAGTAGTTCACGCACTGAAGACCTGGAGACACTATCTTTATGGCGAGCAGTTCGAGGTGTTTACAGATCATCAGAGTCTGAAGTACCTGTTCTCGCAGAAGGAGCTGAACATGAGGCAGCGCAGATGGCTTGAGTTCATTAAGGACTACGATTTCACTATCTCTTACCATCCGGGGAAGGCGAACACAGTTGCAGACGCTTTGAGCCGGAAGGTGGAGGTATCAGTAGCAGGCCTGTGTATTCAGGAGTGGCGACTGCTGGAGTCTTTAGCAGAGTGGAGACCATTTGCAGATAGCTCTGAGGGTGCAGTGATTGCAGGGTTGAGAGTAGAGCCTCAGACAGTATCAGCAGTGATTCATGCTCAGACTACAGATGAGGAGTTGAGCAGTTTGTTACAGTTAGCTGCTAGAGATGGGTCAGACTTCAGAGTTGGAGTGGATGGAGGTCTGAGATTCAGAGACCGTATCTGGGTGCCGAAGACAGAGGACCTGAGACATGATATCATGGAGGAGACACACAGATCGAGATATTCTATTCATCCAAGGAGCACCAAGATGTACAAAGATCTGCAGCGGAACTTCTGGTGGCGAGGATTAAGAAGGACGTTGTAGACTTCGTGTCGAGGTGTTTGGTCTGTCAGCAGGTAAAGATCGAGCACCAGAGACCAGCAGGGCAGATGCAGAGGATTGAGTTGCCCGAGTGGAAGTGGGAGCACGTGACGATGGATTTTGTTACGGGGCTACCGAAGACACGGAGATTCCACGATGCGATTTGGGTTATAGTCGATCGACTGACCAAGTCGGCGCATTTCTTAGCTATTAAGACCACTCTTGCTCTGGAGGGTTTAGCTAAGTTATATATTGAGGAGATTGTCAGACTTCATGGCGTACCAGTCAGTATCATTTCAGACAGAGATCCCAGATTCACTTCGAGATTTTGGGAGAGTACACAGAGCATTGGGGACACGTCTGAAGTTTAGCACAGCTTTCCACCCACAGACAGATGGCCAGTCAGAGCGGACGATACAGACATTGGAGGACATGCTGAGAGCGTGTACACTTGACTGGGCCGGGCATTGGGACGAGCATTTGCCGCTGATCGAGTTCGCCTACAACAACAGCTACCACTCGAGTATTGGGATGGCACCATATGAGGCATTATACGGGAGACCGTGTAGATCGCCGGTATGCTGGAGTGAGGTGGGCGAGAGACAGCTAGTTGGACCTGACATTATCCAGTTGTATTCAGAGAAGGTTGACGTGATTCGGAGACGACTAGCTACGGCGCAGAGCAGACAGAAGAGTTATGCTGATACGCGGAGGCGTGAGCTGACTTTTGAGGTAGGAGATCATGTCTTCCTGAAGATCTCGCCTTCCAGAGGGGTGATGAGATTCGGGAAGAAGGGGAAGCTGAGTCCGAGGTATGTTGGACCTTTTGAGATATTGGACCGGGTCGGTGAGGTGACATAAGTCTGTATGTACAATCATTACATAAACTCAAAAGGCCACATCCGTTATGATTCCCAGGCTTTGGAGCGACCTAACTGAGCTTGTAGTGTTTCCTTTGTTTTTACAAACACCAATGATGCTGCAGTTTTTTGGAGATCTCGGATTCTTGGCCAGTCCAAGAGGAAAGTAAAATAAACTATAAATACCTAAATATGCCAATGCTTGACCCAACAAGCAAGTTAGTAGCTAGAAATCTAAAATTCAGTGCTGTGTTTATCTGATTTGAAGGTCTTTCACAAGCTAAAAGGCAAATAACAGATTCATATTTAGATGTTACTCATTGTAGTTGAATGGTTTTTAAATTTCTACTCGTAAATTATTTTTTGCAACATCGATCATATCACAACATTATGTTTCTACCAACTTTCTTGAGGGAATATATAGTTTCAGATTATTAATTTAACTTTAAAATGAACAAATACTAGTTTTAGTTATCTTATTTCCAATTCAGAGATTTACAGTAAGCATCCATACTCCAATTTTCTAAACCACATAGCAAATCCACATTGTTATGAAGAAATCAACTATAGAACCTTTTATCTAGAGAGTTCCTTTTAAAGACCTTTTTTTTACGTGAAGTATCTAAATTTCCACCAATCATGCTAAATGAGGAGAGTGAGTTTGTTGTGAAGGGCTTTCAAATTCGAGTTCCTCTAAAATATTAAGGAGCCGAGCTGAAGCATGGCGTCCAGCTTAAGTAAGCTCGAGCTGGCTCGGCGCAATGTGATGTTTTAACTATTATACACAAAACCCATCTTAAATCTAATAGTTAATACTAATCCATTGCTCGTAAAAAACGTTTATTAAGTTGACCCTGTTTTGTATTAAAAGACAATGTAGATCAGTGAACCTTGAAATTACCAAAACGCTTGGTAAAACAAATAGCCCAGCTCTAGTGGGCTTAAACATCAAACAAAGATGATATGTCAAGAGTCAAGACCAACACTTGTTTCTGTAAATATATGGAACAAACTTAAATCATAACAACAGGAGGAAGCATTGGCATCATATGAAGCAACAATTATGCACCAAGATTATAATCATACATGAGAGTTAAACCAATTGGTTTAAAATATGACAATGTCAGAATATTCACCTCAACTGATCGGCTGCAGGAAATTTCCCTTCAGAGACAAGAGTGAGGGAAGGAAAGAGATCTGGGCTTAAGGCAAGGAGTGCTTACACTTTTTGAGGATAGGGGCTAATCTGAACCAATAGCTTGACTTTCACCAGTTGCTGGAGTTGCAGGTGAGGAGTTGAAGCTTTCCTAATAAGGAGAGGTGGTAATCAGGCTATCCGGTAATGGAGGAATGGAGTTGAGTGTGGTCTTGAAGAGCCTTTCTTTTATAGGATAGGGTGGCATATCAGAACGAGTTGCTAGAAGACTTTCAAAGAACGCATCCACATAACCCGAAGAAGGCTATGAAATTGCTGAAGTAGATGAAGTCGCAAGGAAAGCTTCTTCAAGCTAAATAGCATCGGCAGAAGATGTCCCCAATCTGTCTGTGATCGGGAATGGTATCGACCAGCCTAGCCTGTGTTTCCAGCTAACGAGTCAGTTGAAATCTTCAGAGCGAGGGTGACGAAGGAAGCTCTTAGACAGGAGCACAGAAGCCCCTAGAATAGGTAGGCATAGCATAGGAAGGGGAGGTCATTCAGAACCCGTTGGTCGAGTGAAGTAGATTCGTAGCAGGGGTAAGATAGGCAACTTTGACGAGTAGATTTGAGAAGCGAAAGCAAGTAAATGAAAAGAAATGTCAGCCAGTCACAGGAGCAAGGGTTCTTTCCACACTGGCCGAAGAGTCTTCACCCGAAAGTGAATCAGTAGCAGAAGCAGACAAGATAAGAGCAGCAAGATCGGCTGCGTCATAAGCTGCGTCATAAGTTGCCAGTTCGTAAGCCAAAGCGAGAAGGACGAGACCGAAGTGAGAGGGAAGATTGCTTGACCAAAGCAGGCAACCCCTTAGCCTCAGTTCCTCTCGATCATAATGCCATCTTTCATTTAAAAGAGCTCTGAGTTAGCAGAGGAAGAAGGTGGCATGCCTACTCCCCCCAACCAACAAGCAACTCCAGAGCGCGCTAGCGCGACGTTGCTGGCAAACGAAAGGGACGAGCAGAGCGAGTGAGCTAGACGTTGTGCAACAAGCAAGGAAATCGATCGGCTAATGCCTACACGCGCAACTCATTAACAGCTATGGAGTGACGCTTGCTAGCTGGTGTATGCACATCCTCTTGCTCTGAAAGGAGCCTGAGCATACGTTTTTCATCTTTTTGGATACCAAACCAATGGGTAGCGCAGCGCATCTGTTTCGGATACAGAGGCGACGAGGGGGGTTTTGAAGGAGGATGTTCTAAAGGCCGTGATTTCCTTCTTCCGTGATGCGCAGTTTCAGGCAGATTCAGTTTCTTCTTGTTAGACACAATGTTATCATAAACAAGAACATTATTTTCACAAAGTAGTCCAACCATTTTCGATAACCACCAAAACTCAAGAACCTAAAATTTAGCCGCATGAATTGTCAATTCTCATTGATTATCATGTTAAACATAAATAAAAATCAGACAGACAGAACACAAGGTATACCAATCGAAAACATAAAAAATCATCGGACACAAGTGTGAGGACTGAGAAGTACCTCAACAGTGCCTTTGCGAAACATCTAAGCCTCAGAAACAGCCTTGGAGCTGCGAAAATCCTTCTTCAAGACAGCAACCCTCTTCATGCAGCTAGCCTTGGATCTCCCTGGAACGGCGGCCTCGATCTTCTCCCACCTCATTGGCGTATCCTTGGGGAATGCCTTGAGCGCATTGAGGAGCGCAATGTCCTCTCCAGAACTCCAACTCCCTCCGTCCTTACAATCACCACTCCGACTCCCCTCGGGATCGCCAATGGAATCTGCTGCGATAGCCTCCACGACTCTCTCATCCACCGCCTTCCTCTGCTTCAAGAACGTCGTGTACGCCGCATCCTTCCCGGGCCGTCTCTCCCCCAACCCCTTGGCCATCCGGACGACGCTCTCGACACCGTGGCGTCCCTCGAAAACCTCGGCGACGACCTCCCACCGGCGCGGCGTCCCGACGGGGTGCTTGGCGATGGTTTTCTTGAGCAAATCCACGTCCTCCTCCGTCCACTCCGTCTCCTCCACGACGACTTTGGGCTCCTCCAAACCCTCGCGTTTCTTCTTCTTCTCTTCGGATCTAGGAATAGGAGCGGGATCGGGGTCGGATCTGGGACGGGGGAGCCTAGATCGGCGGCGGGAGACAGGGGGATCGTGTTCGGGCTGGGGCTCGGGAGGGTCAGGAAGGGGGTCGCCGAGACCGACGGAGACGTGACCGGCGGTGAGGGGGAGAGGGGCGAAGGGGCCGAGGAGGAGGGAGAGGGAGATCCAGGCGAGGAGGAAGGAGAGGGTGTGGGAGGAGGAGAGGTGGAAGGCGGAGAGGAGGAGGAGGAAGGAGGAGAGGAGGCAGATGGTGAAGGGGAGCTTCGGGGTTTGGATTAGGGTTTGGGGGGTTGAAGAGGAAGAGGAAGAGGAAGAGGAGGGACGAGATTGGAAGAGGAAACGAGGGCGGGTCGTGTCGTCGTCCAGGAACTCCATCTCCTCCCTCGCTCCTTCGTTGAGCCGCGAGAGAGATCTTATTTGTCAAGTCCGAGGCACGACGAGTTAATGGTCAATGGTTTACCACCAAAGTTGCTACTTTACTAAATTTATAATACTATCCATCTCCGGTATGTTTGGACTTCCCCCTTTCGATTTGATTTTTTAGGTCTCCCTCGGGTCATGAGTGTTTTTTTTCTCTCTTGTTGTATATCTCTCATACGCATTATTTCGGGTTTCATCTTGAAAAAATTTAAAAAAAACCCAAACTACTGCGAGTGTATTTCTGCAAATTTAAATTTTTTAAATTGGTTTCAGTATCCAGAGAAGCACTTGTAAAATGCATATTTTGATATAATAAGACAATCTACTACATTTTCGATGTAGTTTTTGCTGTTGTTTACCATAGCCACTTAATTTTGATGATTATTTATAATGAATAAACATAAATTAAAAGAAGACATATTTATATATGTAAAAAACACAATCATAATTGAGTTTCACTCGAGAATGGTTCTTCAAGATGTTTTATAGTACAAAGCAACTTACACGATCTTTGGATATTCTTGGTTTCTGGCATTTATTACTAGAACCCAAACGTGGAGATGGGCAAAAATAGTTGAAATAACACAATGCAGCGTCAGGGCAAAACGGTGTAAATCCCACAAAACAACAGCTACTTCAGCTTGGCTTTTTCACGAAGCCAATTGTCGTTTAAAAGAAACTTGTTGTGTTTGGATGAAAGTATTAAAAACCCAACGCCAAATAACACAACGCCTATACCCAAACAAACCTTCTGTCTTGTTGTGCATTTGCTTGTTCTCCTTCCTGGCTCTAGCGAAATTACATCACAAATTTAGCATCACAACACAGGATGGTTCATGTCTTCAAGGATTTGTTTAGGCTTATTACTTTTGCCAAGGTAGCTAGGGGTCTTCAGAAGATTGTCTGCTTTCAGAAGTATGTTCCATAAAATCTAACCAAAGGCATGTCGATCAAATGCAAAGATAACTGTGACTCTCAAACTTAGACTCGCAACTCACAAGACAAACTGCAAGCCTGAATTAAGGTTTCATATGATAATCATAACAAATCTCTGAATTAAGGCTTCGTGCATGTCTATGGAATGGATTAAATTCAATATCAAACGAAGTTCAAACATAAACATCAGCATTAATGTTGGCATGACTTAAGAGTAAGACTACTTTACAGAGTTTCATACAATGGAAAAACAGCTCCACCAGATAAATAGAGAATCAAAGAAGACCACTTTGACAAGCAAAACACATACAAATTTTTTTTTGTTTAAATCATCATTTTACAGCAGTTTTATGATTGCAAGATGTTCCAATCATCAAATGTCAACAACATGATAACCCCCAAGGCCCAAGGTTGCAAGGGCAACCACATTATATAGAAATAGGAAGCTTAAGATGATGATCTAAAGAAGTTCAATCCAGCAGACAATTGCAACGAAGTGAAAGAAAAACAACTATCCAGCAATAAATAGTTCTCACATGTCATGATGTCAGACCACGGATATGTTGTTACATCGCCGGATTACTTCAAAATGTATAAAAGCTGGACGTCTACTAAGTATCAGAAACAAATGAATCACCGAAAGCAAAATCGATAAAAACATTGACAGAATCTTATATCAGATGAATGCTCATTTCAATTTCAATAATTCCAATTTGCAGCAAAAAAAAAACACCACACAAAATTTACACACACAAGCTGGAGAAAAGCAATGATTAACCATTAATCAGACATGAACAAGTTACAACTTTTCACACAAATTTACAGACCAGTTTCAACAGAAAACCCTCATAAACACAAATTAACCTTAATTATTGACACAAACCGGAACCCCAATTCGATATCGTGAGTCACCAATTCCTCCAACAACACCAACAACTAATCACACAACAAAATTTTAAAAAAAAACGTGAAATTTCCCGGAAATACCTCAAATTCGTGATCAATCCCTCGCTTTAGCCTCGACGAGATTCCTCCACAAGTACCTCCCGCTGGCCATGTGGACGAGACCCCAAAACCCGTCCCCAACCACCTGCGCGAAACCCAAAATTAGACGAGAAAAACACAAAATCGAGCGAAAGATGGCACCTTTCTGAGGTCCCGCTTGGAATCTGGGGTTCTGGCGTCGTCGTCGGTGGGGTCGGCGGAGCGGACGGAGCGCCACGCGAAGTAGCCGGCGAGGGAGGCGGAGAGGAAGAGGAGGAGGATGCGGAGAGGGCACATCGCTCTCTCTTCTCTCGCCGGCGAGAGGAGAGGGGGATCGGACAGTAGGGTTCCGGCGAGGGTTGGGGTTGGGACTTGGCGTGGTTTGGAAGGGAGGAGAAGGGGGAGAGGAGGTGAAGTTACCGCTATTTTTATGGAAGGTGGTTGGGATTGAACGTTGGCGGTGAGCTTAAGCGCGATGCCGCGTAACTTGGAAACACTGGCGTGAGCGTCTCCATGAAGTCAATTTGTTTCTTGTTGACTTCAATTAAGTAAATGGATTCATAATTAGGGTAAGGGTAGAAAAAGCTCATAACTTATTTAAGCTCAGGTAATCTCATTCTTGGTCCATGAAATTCGACCGTTAAATATGGTCTATAATATAAGTTGTAAAAGTCAAGGGCTTTCATGATTCGTGGTGATAATAAAAAACGTCAATTTTATGAAAAATACAAAAATATTACTTCAAATTAAGTCCACTTCAACACATGATATTATATTATGATGATTTAATCATATTACTAATATGTAATTCATATTATGGTTTAACATTAATTGTGTATGATAATTGTGAAGAATTGGTGTAAGTATTGTTGGTTTTTTTGTCTTAATCTTAATTGTAATCAATGTAGAGTAGCACACATATTGCATAACATATATATTGTTTTGTGTTAACTTCTACAGGTGATCAAGACTCAAGGAAGAAATGAAATCAATTCAAGACATGTAATGAAGCTCGTTTGAAGACATGTAATTTGCATTTCTTTTGAGTCTTAAGAACTTTGTGTAATTGAGCATACTTGAGCTAAAATCAACTCACATACACACTAGATTCTCTATAGAAGTCACACACAAAATTTTACATCAATTGGACTTCAATAGATCACCTAAACTTAAACCGGAAAACACTAAAACTAAACCAGAACTGTTTGCCCACATTCGGTCGACCGACCCAAGCCTTTCGATCGACCGAGTGATCAATTATTCTGTAGTATTTTAGACTGCCCACATTCGGTCGACCAAATCAACATAATTTTCCGACTGTTAAACTTGTCGTATTATACCAATGGTCGTATTCGTATTATTCACCAATACCCCCATAATATAATTTGCCTATCGGTCGACCGTGGACCTGTTTCGGTCGACCAAACTTAATTGTCTCCAAAATGTGCAATTGCCTCGAAGTTTCCGGTCAACCGAAGACTTTGGCTCGGTCGACCGAACATGATCTTTTTCATCAACCCCGTAGAGTCTGGAAGTTTACGATCGGTCGAACCTTATTCGGTGTTCGACTGTTAACTTAAGTGTACCTAAGTTATAGCCTATTGCGGTTGACCATTCCTTAACCAGTTGACTGAACCTTGTTCAAAATTGTCAAACGGTCGACAGTTCCGCCCGATTCGGTCGACCGAACTTTATCTGAATTGGGTCTTGCAGGTTGTTGTTTTGTGATTCCCACTCAAACCTTACCCAACCTAACCCCAACGGCTATAACACATTAGGAGCTTATAAATAGGTGTTCTCATGACACAATTACACAACTCTCACACTCCATATTGTCTCCTGATGAGAATTAAATTTATACCGCAAGTGCACGGTGTCAATGAAGACGTGGCAAATACGGGTCGAACACAAGGAGGGAGAGATTTCGTTATTTTCGTTATTTCGATTGGGGGAAAGAAGGAGAGAAGAATTAATTTGGGTTTTTGGGATTTTTGATTTAATTATCTAAAGCAAGAAACAAAAACAATTAAAACTAAAGCACAAAAATTAAAGATGGAAGTCCAGCGGGTGGAGGTTTAGATTTAAGGTTTAGATTAGAGAACTCAGAAACTTATAGTAAATCATGTTAGTTATGAAGCATTACAAGATAAATGATTTAACATAAACTCAAGTAATCAAAATATACTAAGCACGAACTTAAAATAATAACATTCATTCATCTTCTCTAACCCTAAATCCGTCACCTCCACCCTTTGGAAGGAGTTAGAAACTCATGGAGGGAGGAAGAAGGGGTCTTTGAGACATTACAAAAGAAAACTAAAAGTAAGAAATAAAAGACAAAATTTTATTAATGAAAAGAAGATTACAAAACTAAGATTAAGAATAAAACTAACACCAAAGACTAAGGACCCTTCTAACATCGTTCTCGGGTCTATTTATAGTTGCTACAAGGGATCTAGGTATAATATTGGAAAGTACACGTGTCTAGACACGACTGGACGAAATTGGAGCACACGGATCGAAGCTTGGGCGGCGGAAACGCCGCATATTGCATGTGTGGTGCGGCGGAAACGCCGCACAATCTGGCTTGATTTTGTCCGGATTTTGGTTGAATGTCTATGGTATGATTTGATCCTTCGTTGCGCGTCTGGATTGATTCTTTCCATTCTTTTGAACTCCGGATTAATTCCTTCACATATTTGGAGATATACATTGATTTTTCTATATATTTTCTCCAAGAGAATAAAAGCTACTCGTGATTTGCAATTAGGTCCTTGACTTTTTGCAGTTAAGTCCCTGGTTACTTTTGTGTTTATGTCCTTGCTCTTTTTGCAATTAGGACTTGAATGCTTTTATGCTTGGATACATTTCCATTTGTACCCCGATAAACTTGAACTTGGTCTTTATGATAGAAATGAATCTTTTGCACGTGTTTATGCTCGGGATGTGGGTAAATTGCATTCAGGTCCCTGTATTCTGTAAATAAGACTAAACACATACCTTAGTAGCATTTATTGATGTAAAAGTAATCTAAATGAAAGACATATGATGCAATGTATGCAATGCATCAAATACCCCCACACCTAGATTTTGCTAGTCCCTAGCAAAACAGAATATAAGAAAAATAAAAACAGGGAAATCCTAACTCATTTTCGTAGGAATCACGGTTGCACTTAGCATGTGCAACAAGCCTTTAAACCTCCTTGTTGCCAAGGAGGACGAGTTTTGTCTCGGGAGGGTTTTCAGTTGACACACCCACAAAGTCTTAATCTAACATTTCATTAACAACTTTCAATATCCCTACCTCAACCTTATACATCTCACTAAGAACTCTGCATGCTCATTATATAAATCTAACTCATTAAAAATATGACTTGGTATTTGTTCCTCCAACATTCACACCACTAACCCTTCTACACATGTTTATCACTTGAATTATTTTGCACGCCTCCTCTGGTGGTGAAGTATCATTCGGATCAACCATGGCATGGATCATTCTTTTAGCTTTGGGCCTTGAGTATTATTATTTTTTTCTTTTCTTTTCTTCCGTGATTCAACACATTTGCTTTTTGACACTTTTACCCTTTTGCATTCGTGTAACGAGTTTGGTCGATAATCCCGAGCTGGTAGACTCAAGTTACCGGGTTTCAAGATACCCCTACGGACCAGTGACTCAAAGGCTTGGGCTTTTGTAATCATTTTGCAAAATGTATTTTCTTCACTTTATTCCTTTATTTTTATTTTTATTTTCCTCAAGGCTTAATTGCTATTAGAAGTCCACACTTCCCGGTATATTTTCCTCAACCTCTGCTTTTTATCAACCACTTCAAAGATTTGATTCATCTAATTTAAGTGCATACATGTCTTAAAGGGCAATGTATTATTTCTTTGGAGCTTAGATTTATGTCATAATTTCTACAAGCAGAACTATATAATAAGGAACAAAAACTCAATGCAATTTGTACATGGGTTTTGGCAGTTCAATCTTAAGCTATGTCATGAAACATTGATTTTTTTTATAATAAAAGACAGAATATATAGATAAATATATACATAAACCCCCCCCCCCCCCCCACACCTAAATCATGCATTGTCCTCAATGTATGCAAATATAAAGCAAATGCACTTATTACCTTGATGAACTGCGGTGGACGGATGGAATTTGCTCAAAGTCAACCATAGTCAGAACTGGATTGAATGACACCATATTGGTGCATGTATCCAGTTGAATTGTTCCCCATGTTGACTTGAGGAAAAGATTTCACTCTTCTCACTTGTATTGGTTCGCTTATTTGCTCGAGTGATGGTGGTTGGTTATATGAATTACTCCCCTTTTTCTTACTTCCTTTTTTCTTTTGTGATGATTTATTTGATTCAGAAATCTGATAAATACGTGCTCTCATCACAACATCACTTGGGTTGCATATTATTTCTGGCTCACTATCAATATGAAAGATATTAAATTCAGCTTTTAAGTTCCCGAAAGATAATTGCATGAGCCCATTTCGACAGTTTATCAATGCTTCCGAAGTGGCTAAAAAGGGTCTGCCTAGAATTACAGGGATTTGTCGATTAGGATTTACAACAGGTTCAGTATCAAGTACGACAAAATCCACTGGATAAATGAAGTCACCAACCTTAATCAAAACGTCCTCTACTATACCTCTTGGTTTCTTAACAGAACAATCAGCAAATTGGAGGGTTGTCTTAGAGGGTTTTAGTAGACCAAGGTTGAGTTGCTCGTAGACAGAGAATGGGAGTAAGTTAACGTTTGCACCAAGGTCTAGAAGGGCTTTATTGATAAAAGTATATCTCCTATTGAACATGAAATTGTGGGACACCTAGGGTCCTTATATTTTATAGGAGATGTGTTGGAAAGAATAGAGCATATGTTCGCAGTTAAGAATGCCTTCTTTGGTACGTTCGTTTTTCTCTTTTTAGTGCACAAATCTTTTAAGAATTTAGCATAAGCAGGTATTTGTTGAATCATATCTAAGAGTGGAATGTTCACCTTAACTTGCTTAAATACTTCCAAGATTTTCTCTATTTGTGCACTTGAATTCTTTTTGAGTCTATTGGAAAATGGGGCTTTAGGGACATAGACTCGCTCAGGTTCAGGTTGAGCTACGGGTTCAGATTGAGTAGGTGGGTTTGGCGTTTCAGATTGGACGTCAGGTTCAATGGTCAGGTCATATGTGGGTGCTTGATGGCTAGATTGATTGGACACTATAGAATTTACCACATTGTTATCAACTTGTCTTCCGGACTGTAATGATACTACTGCATTTATTTGTTGGAACGGTCCTTCCTCATTAACCATTTGAACCGGTCTAAGGTTGTTATTTCCTGAAGGTGCTTGATAGGATTGATATGAATTATTATTAGATCTAGGGTTCACCTCAGGTTGACTTGGAAACCGACCCTTTTCTCTTTCACCTACTATTTGTGCTAGTTGGCTGACTTGTGTCTCTAGCCTTTGGAAGGTCTGGTTGGTTGTTTGTATAAAAGTTTTCATCAAATTTTCCAAGCTTGTCAACCTAACTTCATGATCGTTATTGTTACTAAACCCAGATGATGTATTATTTTGGTTATACGGGTTCGGTTGTTGTCTAGAAGGTTGACCATGTTGGTTTGATGAGAAATTGGAATTATTATGCCAACCCGAGTTATAGGTTGATGCGTATGGGTCATTTCTAGCATGGTTATACATGGCATTAACTTGGTCCCATTCCGCACAATCCTCCATTACATGACCTGTTTGACCACATCTAGAGCAAGGGATAGACGAGGCTTGAGTCACTCGGTTTTGGGTTCGTAGCTCTAAACTTTCCATTCTGCGCATAAGGGTAGCTAGTTTTGCTTCAGCCGCTATGTTGGCATCAACAGCTAAGACACCTGGTTTGGGTTGACTTGCTATTCTAGATCCAATACTCGGGTTAAGCGGTGTTCTAGCATTGTCCCATTGCATACTATTTTCAGCTAATTCCTCGAGAAAAGTCCAGGCATCATTTTCATTTTTCGACATAAAATTCCCTTGGCTTACGGATTCTACCATAACCCTAGATGTGGGTGTCAATCCCTCATAAATAATTTGGCATAATTGCCATCTCGGAATTCCATGATGAGGGCATTGGGTCAGAACACTCTTAAATCTTTCTAGATAAGAATAGAACGGCTCGCTCTCAGACTGAACGAATGCAACAATTTCATTCCTAATCCTCATAGTCTTATGGTTGGGAAAATATTTTTTCAGGAATACTTGAACAAACTCAGCCCAACTTCTAATGGATCTTTCGGCTAGACTATATAGCCATTTCTTAGCGTCGTCCTTTAGTGCAAGAGGCACAAATTTCAGACGCACTGCCTCTTCAGGGATATGCTGGTATTGCATAAGAGAGCAGATTTTCTCAAATTCTCTAAGGAAGAGATATGGGTCTTCCCTAGAGTTGAACTTAGGCAACATACTCATGTATTGTGCCTTAAGTTCGAAGTCGCGACCCGGGATGGTGGGCATAACGATGCACGATGGCTGAGCAGCCATCGCTGGATAGCATCGATCCCTCAGAGTTATAGGTTGTGCAACAGGCGGGTCCACTACGTTCTCACCCATTGGATCTGGGTGAGGTGGTGCAACAGGTGGATTCCATACTGGAATCTAGATGAACTCGTGAGAGTTGATTACTCAAGTCCCGAACCCAAATCTGAGTGCACCGGGTTGAATCAATTTTTGAATTCAAATTCGAAATTTAAATTCCAAATTTAATTTCAAGAATTAATTATATATTTTTTTAATTTTCGTTTTTTTATGTTTTTTTTTGAAAAGGGAAACAAACAATAGAATGGGGCAAGATGAGAAAGGAATCATAATCTAGAGAATTTAGGTGAGAAGAGAAAGAAGACTCAGATGAGAAGGGAAACCTAACTCTAAAGATAGAAAGAGGGTTGGTCAGAAAATTCCTAAGAAAGCACGGTTCAAACAATCCTAGACCTAGTGTCGCTTAGATCTAGACGACTCCTAACTGGTTGAGTCGAATTGATTCGCTTGATTCACCTCCCTCACTAATCAAACCAACTTGGTCAGGCCGTGTATAGCTAGTGGGGGCGCTTCCGACAGAGTCGGTGCCAATTAGACAACCACTTCGCTTGGAAGACTTACGTCAACACAAAAACACTTTCTAGACACCAAATTAAATTCAATCGGCTTCAGGTCATAGCAAGTCAAACCAATTCTTCTCCTTAAATGAGTCCGAGTCCTTAGGGGCCAATGTCTAATTGATTTTAAATTTAAGGCTTAGGTGACACTTTAGGATTGTGATTTGTGGGCCACGGAAGGGTGATGAAATCCCCACCGTATCTTTGCCTACGGAGTTGCCCTTAAGATAGTTTAACTCAAATCTAGCAAAGATAGTCAAACAATGGTCTTTAGTGGGGGGCAATTGCAAGGTTGTATGCAAACTAAATTATATGCTTAAATGCAATCGTTAAAACGTGATACGTACCTTGCCTCCAGCACTCTTCAACAATAAAAATAATTTGCAAGAATTTAGCAAGAATAATGCAAACAAAACATTATATGATGCATGCACTAAGTTCTTCTAGTTTTGCCAATTTTTAGGTCAGAGTTGAATTATTGCCAATTATGGAATTTAAGCTTAACACGTACAATTCTAATAAAAGGAAATTTTCTGAAACTAGAAATTACGAGGAAAAATGCAACAAAGGTTACCTACGCAATGCTCAGTCGGGTTCGCTGCCCGCTCTCGAAATTTCAGTAGCTTTACGCGTCCACCCAGAGATGAGTCGCGTCCCAGAAAAAGTTGAAGCCCAGACGCTCCAAGTGTGCGGCGGATTCGCCGCAAGTTGTTCTTCAGGTGCGGCGATTTCGCCGCTCGTTTAGCTCAGATGCTGCTCGGATTTCGCCGCGCACTCTGTTGTCTCCTGAAACACAAATCCCAATACTTAGATCGCGCACAAGATAAACAGGATAAAATCGAAATCAACAAAAGAAAACAAAATCTGCGTCGCCTCCCCGGCAATTAGGACTTGAATGCTTTTATGCTTGGATACATTTCCATTTGTACCCCGATAAACTTGAACTTGGTCTTTATGATAGAAATGAATCTTTTGCACGCGTTTATGCTCGGGATGTGGGTAAATTGCATTCAGGTCCCTGTATTCTGTAAATAAGACTAAACACATACCTTAATAGCATTTATTGATGTAAAAGTAATCTAAATGAAAGACATATGATGCAATGTATGCAATGCATCATCTCCTACATTAGAGAGAAAGTTCAACACACTCCAAGCCTCAAACCTTCCACACTTTTGTCATCAATCTTATTCTTACTCAAGTGTGCTCAAGATTAGAGAGTGTTGTTCCACTCAAACATTGTCAAAGTAGCAAAGGTCTTGGTAAAAGCCCAAGACAAGAGTATAGACTTCGGTGCGAGTCCATAGTGATCCTCTCGGATTGTGAGAGGAGGAGTCAAGATCGGCCAGGGTTGTTCGCGAGCTTGAAGATTGTAAATGTGTTCTCTCCTGGCCCAAAATGGGGAGTTGATAGTGAAGTCGTGAGCAGAACTCGGTGATTCGAGTGGAGCTTGCAAGAGAAGATTATGACCCGGGTGGAGTGCCGAACCTCTATAAAAAACCTCGTCTTCTTTGTGGTTTGCTTATTTTCTTTCTCTACTTGCATTCTATTGTTGTTTCCGCCGTGTATTTCTTTTGCTTATGCAAGTAGCTAATTAATAGTATTAATTGGCATTAGAAATCATCGTACACGATCCTACACGTATAACCTTTTGACACTCGTAGTGAAAATGGAACTCATCTAGGGTCGTGATACACGGACGTGGGCATCCGGGACGCACCTGACGTGGTCAGTCCAGTAAGCAGAAAAATTAATTTAATAACATGTTTGTGTCACACGCAACATTTAGTTTCATAATCCAACATTATTTTCTCACTGCAACGTTTGGTTTCCTCATGCAACTTTTAATTTTCCCAACGCCACATTTGGTTTTCCCATGTAACATTCGGATACAAATGTAAAACAAAGATCTCATGTTTTGTCTTTTTAATGTATGGTTTATCCTTTTAAAGTATGAGTTTATCCTTTTTAAGTACCGGTTTGTATTTTTTAAGTATGGTTTTGTTTTTTTAGTATAGGTTTGTCTTTTTTAAATAGTGGTTTGTCCTTTTTAACAGTTTGGTCGGTCCTTATATTGGTGGGTTGTCCTTTCTATGTCGAGGTTTTGTCATTTTTAAGTAATGGTTTGTCTTTTTTAAGTAGTGATTTGTCATTTTTATGTATGAGTTTGTTTTTTTATCACTTGTGTTTGTTCTTTTTATCACCAACAACCCAAAAAAATCACCAACATCCAAAAACCCAAAAAAATCATCACCACAATTGATTCATCACAGAACAAAAACAGAAATTTCAAATCAACAACAAAAAACCAAACTTTCCCCAAAAAAACATCACACTAAAAACTCAAATTAGCTACAAAGAACCACATTCCTCCTCCTCGTCTCGAGGCGGGCTCCAATGCCGACTACTTCCTCCCTCTCCTCGCCGACCAACTTCACCGTGACGTCTTAACCAACGTCGTAGGCGTCCCCACCTCCCTCAAGACTCACTCCCGTGTTCTTCTCTATCGGCATCCCTCGTACCGATCTCGCCTTCCACTAGGAGAAAATGATGAAAAATGAAACGTTTTGGGGAATAATGAAATGTTTCGTTGAGATATGTATGTTGGAAACCAAATGTCGCATAGTTATGCGTCCGTGTGATGTGACCCAAAATAAATAAATAATATTTGATTTTATTTATATTTGCTGACTGGTTTGCTGAATGGACTGACCACGTCAGACAACATCTGGTACGCAGCGCGCACAAATCATTTTCCATAGGCTAACCTATAAAATTATTACAGTGGCAAATATATTTGCTTCCGGACAAAAATTGCAACTCTTCGAATAATTTGGGTCCAACCTTCCAACAACAACATTATGCACACAAGACAAACCTCACCCTTTCCCCAATCATCTCATACCCAAAACCATGGTTTCAAAACTCCAAAATCCAGCACCCCCTGTTTCTACTACTCTGCACATCCATCTCCACTATACCCCATACCTACACACCAACGACATAGATAATAGAAGTTGGTCTATTAGCCACATATTTGTTCTACTCCAGTACTACTCTTATCTACGTGCCTCGTATTCTCTTGAGGTCATCATTTTTGGAAACTTAAATTCTTCTTTCCTGGACCTCCAACATCCACATAATTACGTGAATACACCATCATTGGAAGTCAATTGTGGAGGGTAGACTTGTCTACTCAAAGGCAGAAGTTCATGTTGAGACACTTCTACGGATGAGATATTAAACAAAAAAATCAATGTCGTGTCTTGTTTGAAGTTAGTATATTCATGGCGCCCATGAGTGCTGTGGCCTTGAGAAATGAATGCCAACTTGATTTTTTTTTTAAATGTGTTTGATCGGTTTCTTTCTAGTCTTTCTCAATCTCCATTGATTCTTTTGTTTAACATGTCGACCGGAATCGGTCCCCAACCGGCAGTTATCCGGCAAGTTCCCATTTTCCGACATGAGAGGCGGCCATTTTCACACACCCCTCGCCTCACCTATGAAGCAATGTAAGCCCAATTACCTTAATTACTCACTACTGGCTTCAGTTATTAATTTGGTTGTCAAAATGTTTTTGTTTTGTCAGGAAACATGTCTCAGCAACGTCGAATTCTTTAAAGAAAAAAGTAATAGGGGATGAGGTAATTCACACTACCGTGATGCCAAATCCCCCTCTGGAGGTGCCCGAGTCTCTTAGTGGGCTCCGATTCGATAGAATTTGGGTGCCCGAATCGGACTCAAGCGGTGGAAATAAAAGGGTGTTTGGGAACTTTTTTGCTAGGGAGGCTCTGCTTGATGAGGAGTTCTGGGTGAGAGCAAACACAAACTTACGGTCTTAATTTCGAGTGCTTAGTTAGAAATGCAAATGAGAACTTGAGATGTTAGTTATAAATATAGTTATTGTGTGTGATGTTTGGTTCCAGACTGCAGCATGGTTGAGAGCTGAAAGCCATTGGGAGGCTCAACCTTCTTCAAGGTTGGTTTTGTAATATGTTAAATCAATCTTCAATAATTGTTTTGGAAAGTCATAATTAGCAGTATCTTAGTCTGATGTGGAAGTTTTTGCACGTTTGTCATTTTTGTGACCTTTGTTTGTTTTGGTACCGAATTCAACTAAAATTAAGTGGGCCGAATGGCTTAAGTTTTGTCATGCCTATCAACTACAGCATTGTACACAGTCTCACATTGTATGGCAGTTGTTTAAAAGTATTGTTCTCAAAACCAAGTTGACGTCCAATCCTAAAAGCAATTTCCCAATTAACACTTTCTTTTCTTTTCCAACCATTTTACTACGGTTCACATTGCTTACAACTTCTTTATTTACTCTATCACACGTTTAAAATCTCAATCATCCCAAACCTGCGGATGAGCATGCTGGAATTCAATATTTGATCTTAACTATCCAAATATCAAAGATCTAATTAAGTCAACCTCAATTGGTCATTTCCCAAAACAAAGGGAACAATGCAATTTTACATTGCTTGATTTGAAAAAGGGACTAATCAATAAATCAAATAAAACAAATCCCATGGTTAGCATTTATGAACCACATCCGCATGTCATCTTTCCCATAATATTACAATCCAACGTGACTACAACCTCAAGTGACTACTTTTGTGACCATATGATTCTCCTGCAGATATGTTGATAGCCACAAGAAGAAGTTTGCAGATCAGGTAAAAATTGGATCATTTTACGAGAATTTTAGTGATGAATCTAATGATTTTAAACAACTATTCCATTTTTTTAAACCATTTCTTTAAGGAGTTTGCTGCAATAAAGAGGCGATGCAATGGACGACTTTCAGAGAAATCCACATGCATTGTTGCGGTACGATCATTCGTTATTTTCTACTTCACGCAAGAAAATTTTCAAAGCGAGAGGCAAAATCTGGTCCGGTCCGGGTTTTTTGACCAGACCAATCGGTTCGGATTGGTCCGGACCAAACATGGAGTCGATCGGGGTTTCAGGTCAGGTGATTTGAAAATTTCAGGTTCCGGTCCAGTCTGGACCGAACCCGACAAAACCCGATGAAGACCAGACCGGATCCCATGTGCTGCACAAATCTAACCCTAATGGCCTTTGAGTATAATTGGACTGGTCCTGGACCGACCGGTCTGGTCCGATTTTCGGTTCGTACCTTGGCAACATACCGGGTTTCAGTCCAGTCCAGGTTCAAACTGATGCACACCGAGGAGAAAAATCAATCGCACCTGATAGGAAAATTTTCAGTTCATACTGTTGGCTTTTTAGCCTTAATCTTTATTTAGTTTTGATAATTAAGTAATCTAATCTTAAATCTATATTTAATCAATCAACCTAGACAATCAAAGTAAGCAAACATGAATACATGCATTGCATATATATTCGTGTACTTGCGATATTCTTAATAGGTTGATGAAGAATCAAGCTAAGGAGCTTGGGGACAAGAAGATAAAGACTCAAGACATGTAATCAAGCTTTGGACCAATATGTAATGTAGTATAATTTGAGTCCTAAGGATTAATGTAAACTTGAGCACATTAGGATTCTGTCCCGTATCCCCACGGTTAACCGAACCCCACTCGGTAAACCGAATCATGTAGAGTTCGGTCCACCGAACACCTTGCGGTCAACCGTGTAGAATCCTTTAGGTGTTCCCTGGAATAACCACCTCGGTATACCGAACCGCCTTCGGTAGACCGAATTAGCCTGGACCGGTTTTGGACTTTGCTCCAACGGTCGTATTTAAATATTGACCTAAAGCCAAATTGACTTATCCATATTCGGTACACCGAACTTCATTCGGTCAACCGAATCATATTGCTTTAGGAGACCAACGGCTATTTAACTTGACCATTATTGGTAAACCAATCTCCCACGCTTTGTCAGCGCAATTCCCGCGCTACTTCAGTATACCGAAGTATACACGGTCAACCGAACCTAGCATAAACAGAACCCTACCAATCTTACTGTCCAGTTTGGAACGGTTCACCGAATAGGTTTCGGTAAACCGAATTATATTAGGGTTGCTAGTTAGAGAGCTACTGGAGTTGAGTGAGCGGTTCACCGAATAGAATTCGGTAAACCGAAACGACCATCTTCGGTAATCCGTTGGGTTAACGGTCTACCGAAGAGCGTGCAAATTCTGCCCGAACTTTTGTCACATCATCACATTTCATGGGTCAACTTTCTCACCCACTCCCCAACGACTCTAAGAGCTTTGAAGCCTATATAAGGACCTCATTAGAAGCACAACACAAGAACTACACTCTCCAAACATCAAGTATCCTTGTGCTATCTTTCCCAAACCTTCAAAGCTCAAATCCTATACACTCAAGCCAAAACTTCACCACTTGTATTCCTAGATCCATATCATAATCCAAGTGTGCTCAAAGTTAGAGTGTCATTAGCAAGAGTTGTGATTCCATTCTTTCATCCAAATCACAAGAGTTGTAATAGCTTCAAGGAAGCTCCCTCTCGGGTTGTGAGAGGAGACACGGGCGAGGCGAGATTGTTCGCGAGGCTCAGGTTTGTAAAGGCGTTGATCTCGGCCCGGTAACGGAGATCGGATAGTGGAAACCACAAGCGAGGCTCGAGGGACGAGCGGGGCTTGTGAGTGAGGACTAGGACCCGGGGAGGGTGCCGAACCTCGTTAAATCGGGCGTCGACTTCAACGTTGGTTTGCAAGTTCTCTATCTCTTAGAATAACCCTTGCATGATTAGTTGTTAGTTCGTAATTAGTTTTTAATTCCGTATCTTGTTTAATTACGATCACTAGAGGACCCCTTAAGATCCCCACATTTGGTATCAGAGCCTTGTTAGCTAAATTTATTTTCTTAATCGAAATATTAGCATGGCTCAATCTAATCATAGTGAGGGTTTATCAACTAATAAACCACCTCTTTTTAATGGCCTAAATTATGATTATTGGAAAAAAGAGGATGAAAATATATTTGCAATCTCATGATTTAAAATTTTGGACTTTTATTTTAAAATCATACACCCCACCAAATGATGATGAGATTATTTCATTACCTAAACCCAAAATTAAGGAGGCGGAAATTAATGCCCGCATTATGAATATGTTATATTGTTGTTTAAATGAAAATGAATATAATCGAGTGAGAGGGTGTGAAAGTGCATATGAAATTTGGCACACATTAGAAATGCATCATGAGGGATCCACTAGATTAAAAGAAACTAGGATTAATCTACTCATGCATAAATATGAATTGTTTCATACGCTACCCGGTGAAAACATAAGCGAGATGCACACTCGCTTCACCGAAATTATTAACTCCCTTAATGCTCTTGGAAAGATTTTTAGCAAGGGAGAAATGACAAGGAAGATTCTCCGGTCTCTCAACGACGATTGGGAAGAAAAGACAACCGCAATAGAAGAAGCGCAAGATCTAACGAAATTGTCGGTTGAAGAACTCATGGGAAGTCTCATGACATATGAGATACAAATGAAAGACCGAAATGAGAAGAGAGTCAAGAAATCCTTAGGGCTACACGCCGTCGCCAATTCGATCAAAGAAGATAGTGATATCGAGGAACAATTGGTGACACATAAATTCAAGGAATTTCTCAAAGAAGAGAAAGAAAGGAGAAAAGAGAAGAAGAAGAAGAAGAAGAGCAAGAGAAAAGAGAAGAAGAAAGCTCTTAAAGCTACTTGGGACACTTCATCATCTTCATCAATTGAAGGCGAATTCGCCTCAATGTGCTTCATGGCAATAGAAGACGATGATAGTGAGGTATCTTCTTGCTCTAGTCATGATTCAATTGATTCAAATGATTCAAATGCATATAATGAACTTCAATGTGAATTCAAAGAATTACTTGAAAATTTTGAGAAAATTTGTCAAAAGAATAAACTAGCAAGAAAGAAAATCAATGAGCTACAATCTCAAATTGAATCTATCATGAATGATAAGAATGAATTACTTGCTAGTCGTGATAAAATTGCATTAGAGAACACTCAATTGATTGATGAAATTGCAACTCTAAATGCAAACCTTCATGTAGTGTTGATATTCAAGATCTAATTGTTAAGAATGTTCAATTACAAAAGGATCTTGAAAAATTCACAAGTGGAAAGAAAATGTTTGATATGCTTATTGGTAGTCAAAGACAATCACTAGATAAACATGGTATAGGTTTTTATGCTAATAACTTTAAGAACCATGTTATTCACACTACTTTGAATGGAAAGCATTTTGTAGTGAATAAAACTTCCTCAAGTATTTGGGCACCTAAAACCAAAATGGTTTGGGTTCCAAAAACTAACATGATTGGACCCAAGCAAAAATGGGTACCAAAATCTTCAATTGTAGGTACTTGAAGGAGGAAATCGGTGGTGACCGGATGAGCTTAAAAGAAAAATTTAAAGCCGGTTGCATCACCGAATACGGGTTGAGTCAATTCAAAGCGCCACGACGGTATAAATTTTGATTGATTCTATCTAAATTTTAGAGCTTAATAGACATATCTTATGATATAATTCATTGCATATCTTTACCCTATTCATTGCATATCATATACCACATCCATAATCATAAATGTAAAATTGCAAAATGGATGTTAAATAGGCTAAGAGGGAGAATAGAAATGCACTTAATTGTTAATACTCATTGTTGCTATTTAGCCTAATTGATAGGGGGAGCCTAAAATTGCAAAATCATATAATTAAGGGGGAGAATTAGATATCTTTTACCTTTGCATCAAATGCTTAATGTTTGCTTTTTGATTGATGTCAAAGGGGGAGAAGAATTAGGATGAGCTTCAATTTTAAATAAACTATGCATGTTGTTAGGGGGAGAAATCTTGTAAATGCATAGATTACATATATGTTAAGAAACAAAACATATAGAAAGGGGAGAAATACAATTGAACTCAAAATATTAAGATATAGATTTGCCATCATCAAAAAGGGGGAGATTGTTGGCTTTTTAGCCTTAATCTTTATTTAGTTTTGATGATTAAGTAATCTAATCTTAAATCTATATTTAATCAATCAACCTAGACAATCAAAGTAAGCAAACATGAATACATGCATTGCATATATATTCGTGTACTTGCGATATTCTTAATAGGTTGATGAAGAATCAAGCTAAGGAGCTTGGGAACAAGAAGATAAAGACTCAAGACATGTAATCAAGCTTTGGACCAACATGTAATGTAGTATAATTTGAGTCCTAAGGATTAATGTAAACTTGAGCACATTAGGATTCTGTCCCGTATCCCCACGGTTAACCGAACCCCACTCGGTAAACCGAATCATGTAGAGTTCGGTCCACCGAACACCTTGCGGTCAACCGTGTAGAATCCTTTAGGTGTTCCCTGGAATAACCACCTCGGTATACCGAACCGCCTTCGGTAGACCGAATTAGCCTGGACCGGTTTTGGACTTTGCTCCAACGGTCGTATTTAAATATTGACCTAAAGCCAAATTGACTTATCCATATTCGGTACACCGAACTTCATTCGGTCAACCGAATCATATTGCTTTAGGAGACCAACGGCTATTTAACTTGATCGTTATTGGTAAACCAATCTCCCACGCTTTGTCAGCGCAATTCCCGCGCTACTTCGGTATACCGAAGTATACACGGTCAACCGAACCTAGCATAAACAGAACCCTACCAATCTTACTGTCCAGTTTGGAACGGTTCACCGAATAGGTTTCGGTAAACCGAATTATATTAGGGTTGCTAGTTAGAGAGCTACTGGAGTTGAGTGAGCGGTTCACCGAATAGAATTCGGTAAACCGAAACGACCATCTTCGGTAATCCGTTGGGTTAACGGTCTACCGAAGAGCGTGCAAATTCTGCCCGAACTTTTGTCACATCATCACATTTCATGGGTCAACTTTCTCACCCACTCCCCAACGACTCTAAGAGCTTTGAAGCCTATATAAGGACCTCATTAGAAGCACAACACAAGAACTACACTCTCCAAACATCAAGTATCCTTGTGCTATCTTTCCCAAACCTTCAAAGCTCAAATCCTATACACTCAAGCCAAAACTTCACCACTTGTATTCCTAGATCCATATCATAATCCAAGTGTGCTCAAAGTTAGAGTGTCATTAGCAAGAGTTGTGATTCCATTCTTTCATCCAAATCACAAGAGTTGTAATAGCTTCAAGGAAGCTCCCTCTCGGGTTGTGAGAGGAGACACGGGCGAGGCGAGATTGTTCGCGAGGCTCGGGTTTGTAAAGGCGTTGATCTTGGCCCGGTAACGGAGATCGGATAGTGGAAACCACAAGCGAGGCTCGAGGGACGAGCGGGGCTTGTGAGTGAGGACTAGGACCCGGGGAGGGTGCCGAACCTCGTTAAATCGGGCGTCGACTTCAACGTTGGTTTGCAAGTTCTCTATCTCTTAGAATAACCCTTGCATGATTAGTTGTTAGTTCGTAATTAGTTTTTAATTCCGCATCTTGTTTAATTACGATCACTAGAGGGCCCCTTAAGATCTCCACACATACTTTTTTAATTTTGCCGCAAAAAGGAATTTTTTACGAGGTGCTTAGTGTATTGCACATCACTCGAAGTACCTTCTGTTAAATTTCGTGTTCCTATGTATGTATATATTTTAAATTTTTTAATACAAGATCGATTTCATACTTTCAACAATTTTATGTACATTACTTTGTGTTTATTCTAATATCATGCAATCTCACATATATTAAAATAAATCACAAAGAGAGAATCATACCCAAAGGTTCTCTAAAATCTTTCGAAGATCCGGAGTTGCGTTGCCCGTAGAATCGTCCACCGATTTGCCTCCGAGTGTTCACCAAACTCTAAACAAGATTAGAGAGAAAGGAGTTAGTCAATCAATCTCTAATAAGACTTAGAATCTAGCTAATAACCCATCTTTCAGCTCCTTTGATTCATATCTCCTCAACTCAAAATTAATAAGAGATTTTCTTGGTGATTAGAGAAGAGATTAATGAGAAAAAGAATTTTTGCATTCATATAAACAAGTAGGAGGATGTGTCCTTTTATAGGCTCCCAAAATATCTATCAAGAACTATTGCTTAGTCATGATCTCTTGTTTATTCTCTCCTAAAATTAATCTCTAATTGCCACATAAGCATCCTCTAAAACGTTTTAATTAAATCTGAAATTAATTCACCCATGATCTAATTAATCTCTTAATAATTCAGGCAGAAATCACACTGTTCGAGTTCGTCGGAAAGGAGCTGAGGGAGTGAGACGAGAGTGAGAGAGAGAGAGAGGGAGAATGAGTTGGTTTTTCTCTCACCAAGCCAACACCTCACTCGTAACCCTACCCCATCACCCTACCAACACCCCCACCATACCCCCATCACCTTAACCTCCTTCCCCATGCAAACCTCCAATTAGCACCCTAAACTGAGATTAAGCCTAATCAAGGTTTAGAATATAACAATACATCTCGATCTGAAAAAAGAATCTATAGATAAAGAATCAGAATTGATCAAGATCTTTCTCGAAACAAACAAAAAGGAAAAGGAAGATGAAAGGGAAATCATGAATCAACCAGGCAGAGAAGGAATGTTAAAATCAGATTTTTCCTAAAATCACCATCAGAAAAGTTGTTGCACCTTAGACTTCTGGGTAGAGATTGCAATTTTACCCTTATTTGTCATTGCAAATCTTTAATAAATTCGGGGTTTTATTATAAGAAATGAAGGAAGGAATTTATTTTTGAATTTAATATTTTAAAATTAAAGTACTGGATTTTCCTTTACTTCGTCCAATCACGAACAGGTGAAAAAAGAAGTAAAGAATGTGAAGCAAACAATATTGAAAAGTATAGTTGGAACTCTGGACATCAGCATCCGGCACTTGTTGAAAGGAGAGACATTTCCTGGGGGTACAAAAATAAACCTTCTTATATATCCTTCCATCCAACATGTCTTATATTTGTAATATGTTTGATTAGTTTACGAAACTAATTCTCTTAATTTCTTTTTTTGCATTGCAGGACAGACACAGGCCATCTCCCGTCCTCTGCCTCTACCGGACAGACCAACCAAGATACGGGTACATATCTAACGTCTGTGTTGCCAAATACGCACGTCGACAAGAAGTTGCCACCAACATGTTGCATCTTGCACTTGATGCAGCCCGATTATATGGTACCTTACTTGAAAGGAACATTCTCAGATGTAACAAGATAAGATCTCAAGTCGCTCCACTTGACACTAGATATTTTAAAATTTACACCATCCTATTATATAGCCTACAAGCTTAAGGAACATTTTTTAAACTTACGAACTACATTTTGACACTAACGGTTTTGAGTAACCCAAGAGCTTAACGTGATAACGTCAGACCATATCTGTAATATCCTAAATTTTTTAGTTGATGTAATAATCAAATATCTTAATGGACTAATTAAGATTGTTGGATGATTGTGTGGTTTTAGGAGAATATGGAATTTTGAGAAGAATATAGAGAAGAAAAAGATAGAGATTTTGAGACAATGACTGATTCGTTATTATTCAGTTTCATATCATGTATGTCTCTCTTGATATTCGTAGTTGCATGCATGCTGAGTATTGATGTTGATTGTATGGATATGCATATGATTGCATGGTGGTGTTTCGGTCGACATGTCCTGTGGCTGTGTGTATGTTTCTGGCAGAGCAACTTAGGAAAGAGCTGCCTAACGGACAGCGTGGCGCCACCTGAGAGAGGAAAGGGTTGTCTGTCGTTAGTGTGGAGCTACCAGGTGTGCGTCTGAGTGATTGATAGATTTCAGAAGCACAGGATGTGGTCGAATCCGAATGGGGGTTCCAGATTGTTATGCATGTATTTTATTTGTGATGCATGTCTCTTGATTGTGCTTATTGACTGAATGTCATATTCCGTATTATTTTCCACGTGATTATGATTCTGATTGATTGACGGTTAGAACTTGCGGGTTGTCGAGCTCACAATTTGTTGATTATATTTTTCAGATTAATTATGGGCCTATCAGATGGATTTAAATATCAGAGTGCGCAGCGGTCAGGTTCGCGGATCGTATCATAACGCATCGGGTTCGGGCGGGTGAGCAGTTGTCCGGGCTCGGGGCGTTACAAATGGTATCAGAGCCATACGATCCTCGGAATTAGTCGGGATTGGGATTTGAAATAAAAATTTGATTGGATTGGAATTTGAGAAATTGGATTTAGAAGTATTGACTATTGATTTAAATGTGAATTTTGACTTGGTTGGATTTGCTACCAAATTATTAATAAATAATGAAAGATGGATTTAGAGATATTTGGACTTGAGTTCAAATGTGAATTTGGATTTGGTCGGATTGATTATCTAAATTATGAGCGATAAGTGGTGTTAGGTTTTTCGATTTGATAAATAATGAGTTGAAAAATTTGTATTGATTTGTTCGGATTGAGACAGTATTGAGATCAAATTTCGAGGACGAAATTTCTTTTAAGGAGGGTAGAATGTAATATCCTGAGTTTTTTAGTTGATGTAATAATCAAATATCTTAATGGACTAATTAAAATTGTTGGATGATTGTGTGGTTTTAGGAGAAGATAGAATTTTGAGAAGAATATAGAGAAGAAAAAGATGGAGATTTTGAGACAAGGACTGATTCGTTATTATTCAGTTTCATATCATGTATGTCTCTCTTGATATTCGTAGTTGCATGCATGCTGAGTATTGATGTTGATTGTATGGATATGCATATGATTGCATGGTGGTGTTTCGGTCGACATGTCATGTGGCTGTGTGTATGTTTCTGGCAGAGCAACTTAGGAAAGAGCTGCCTAACGGACAGCGTGGCGCCACCTGAGAGAGGAAAGGGTTGTCTGTCGTTAGTGTGGAGCTACCAGGTGTGCGTCTGAGTGATTGATAGATTTCAGAAGCACATGATGTGGTCGAATCCGAATGGGGGTTCCAGATTGTTATGCATGTATTTTGTTTGTGATGCATGTCTCTTGATTGTGCTTATTGACTGAATGTCATATTCCATATTATTTTCCACGTGATTATGATTCTGATTGATTGACGGTTAGAACTTGCGGGTTGTCGAGCTCACAATTTGTTGATTATATTTTTCAGATTAATTATGGGCCTATCAGATGGATTTAAATATCAGAGTGCGCAGCGGTCAAGTTCGCGGATCGTATCATAACGCACCGGGTTCGGACGGGTGAGCAGTTGTCCGGGCTCGGGGAGTTACAATATCAGTTAATAATCTTCATGCGAACTAAGACATTCTTTATAAACTCAACTAATTGTGGTGGTTATTCATGTCTATAGGGGTTGACAAGGTATTTATAAATGTAGATAGAAATAATCACGCAGCTCAGAAACTGTACGAAAAAATGGGATTCCAGGTATTGGTTAATGTTGCTTAAGCGTATATTGGTGCATTCTAATTTTAGTTTATGGCTTGGAAATTTGAGTGTTTTCTATGTGTGTTGGTTGTTGCAGGTGGTGGAAACAGACCCGGACTTTGGTTCAAATAATTCCAATTTATTTATTGTGCGTCGCAATGTGATTTGTTTACAAGGAAAAGATTAATGAATTCATACTCTGTCCTCCAATTCATCGTTTAACGGAATGTAACATTTTTTGCCACTGTGTCAGATGCAACTAAATGTGATTTTTTGGGTTTATAGTTATATAATATAAAATTTATGAAACCTCATGAAATCAGTCAAGGTTTCTTTGGTTAAGTTTTAATTCTTAGTTTGGAGGATAAAACTCATCTAGAGATGAGGGATGCACTTAAGAAATTCCAACCCCATATAGGCGTACAAGGGGACACCCGACAGCAATCCGCATCGGACGGGCCTATTATAGGACATCCAACCGTATCCTTATCATCACATAAAGGAAAGGAAAAATAATGAAGATTAAGGTGAACTCTGGGTTTTTTTTTTGATAATGTTTAATTGCATTAGATAAAAGGAGAGGATGCAGTAGAACAATCTCTCTAAATAATACAACCGTCCAAGACTAAGTCCTACGCTAATACAGAAATAAGATATAGTTTGCCCAGTGGAAAACTCTGACGAAAAATTGGAGTATGAAACAAGATGTGAGGAGTCAAGATAGATCACTGATTCGACAATCCACACAAACATGAATAATGTTGTACGAGTTTTCCCGCGTCATATCGACGAATGAATTTTGTACATAACTTCATTTTTCTAATGTACCTTAAAAGCTGAATGAGACGTCTATTTTCATTGCAGGGAAGAAAAAAAAGTAAAGCAAAAACTAATGGTGAAAGTAGTCCGGATAATATATGTTCCAATGGATATATTTTTATATATTTAGTATGATATAATCACAAAATATAGACTCATTTAAATATGGTACAGAATATGCTAATCATAAATATAAGAGTGTATAAGAATATATTATGTTCGTATTAATATTCAAAATTTTAATTTAAAGATTTTTCCTAAATTTATTAAGATAAAAACATAATATCTTATATATATATTGTTGTCTGCATGTGTTTAACCTCAAATATGGTTATATATTATATAAATTAAAAAATAACCATAATGATATTTGTATTCGTCGTACTAATATGGTATAAGTGTAGTAAAGACAATACCTACTTCATATTCAGACCATTTTCGGTCATAGTCGAAACCAACTGGTAATACCCAATTCTAATTCCTAAACCTTATCCGAATAACCAACACAGAAACCCACGTCACGACCAAACTGGAAACCCGACCCGAATATAGCGGCCCATTGGATCCTACAAACCCCCTCGTCTCGACTCTAAGGGTATTGTTAACGGGTCGGGCATCTTGTTGGGTGGGTTGGTGGGGTACGTGTCTCCTGTTTTTTGTGAAAAAATTGATTTTTTTTTATTTGTTAAAAATATTTATAAATTCGTTATAAATTGTTTTTTCATATTATTATTTTTCTGAATATTTTTTTTTTGATTTTGTAGAATTTTTTTGAATTTACTTAGAATTGATTTCAAAATGACGAGGAAAAGAACACAGGGTGGATTGGTAGCCTGTGTTGTTACCGGTGGGTATGACCGGTGGTTATCCCGGGCACGGTTATTTACGTTCTAACCTCCCTCTTCCCCCGCCTTCTCCAACTCGCCTCGGCTTAAACTAGGGTTAGGGTTTGGACTCCAACATGACGTCCAAGATGAGCAAGAAGCGAAAGGTAAAACCTTTCTCCCTTTCCTCGTTAAACTTTACGATTCCCGTTTCGGTTGGTGTCCAATTCGTGGCGGACGGCGTGTTCTTCGCGGAGCTGTACGAGGGAGCTGGCGGTGGAAGGCTACTCCGGCGCCGAGGTAGGGTTTGGACGCGGTATTTGTAAGTTCCGTCGTAGAATTTGTAATTGACGGGATTAAATGACGTAATTTGTGTTTGTTATGTTTGGATAAGCATGTTACTTTGAAATGACAACCAAAAATATATTTGATATTTTATTAGTTTTCCAAATTTAGAGTTTGTTTTATTAGTTTTCCAATTTAGAGTTTGTTCCCAAACCATGAAACCCTCCATTCCGTTAGGATTCAAGAATTTGGCTCCTTTCAAAATTGCATTTTTCGAGTTGGCATATCAATTTGGATTATAGTGGTTGGATTGGAAAACATAGTGTTTTTTTTTTTGTGTGTGTAAAATTGTAGTTTTTCTTAAGAGATTAAGGAGGAAGAAGATGTAATAGAATTTGAAAATCTTTTTGGAAGTTTAGGAGGAGGGTTTACTTAGAGAGGATTAGAGGTTGGTTTTGGAGCTTTGATTTTGAACATTCATTTCTTTATAAGTTGACGTCCAATTCAAATTCTGTGTTCTGGAGATGTTATTTGATATGCATCCTACTGTTTGGATTAAAAAATGCTGCTTTTGGTGTGATCCGTTGTTTCTTAGAAAATGTAGGAGGGAGAAGAGATGCAACATAAATTGAAAATGTATTATCAGTCAAATTTACAGATTTATTTTGTATTACTGTGGATTTCTCAAACAAAATATGTACTTAGTGTGTTCCAAACAAAATATAAGAGCTTGAAAATTTGTTTTTAAAAAAAAATATTTTTTTTCTTAAAAGAGTATGTCATTATAGGCTATCCATGAAAACTCGTAGGCTTTTCTGTGTTGGGTAGATGAGAAGGGTTGGAGGATTAGAGAATTGACCCCTGTGGTGCAGAAAAGGTTCACTTTCCCGAGAATAATGTTGAGCTCTATGCTGAGAAGGTGAATAATAGGGGGGTTTGTACTATTGCTTAGGCTGAATCTCTTTGGTACAAGCTTCTTGGTGGTCTTTCTGTTCAAAGATATATGGGTTGCAATTGCTCTGGTGCTATTTTTGTGTTGGAATTTCATTTTCTCACATGCATGCATTAAGCACCTCAATTTTTTGTTGGCTATGCTTTATGTTTTGACAAATGAATCATTATTTGTTTTTGCCTTCTACATTTTTCGTGTTTTGATTGTGGTGCGATTGGATTTGGTAATTGATAGCTTTTTGTGCCTAGAGGGTTTATGTGGTATTATAACATTATACTATAAATTGAATCTTGTCGATTTTTGTAGCTTATTTTCAGTGCTTATTAGTGTATTATTACTTTATCTGCATAACTTCTTTTTATCTTGAAACTTTATTGAGATCCAATGTCTTGTTAAGAATTACTTAATATCTGCTTCATAGTCTTTTGATATCAACTGATGTCATCTTTAAAGCAAATAGGTAGTCATATACCAACTTTGTGTCGGAAGGTGACTACATCAAATTCTTCACCACACTTTATGATCTTGATTTCATATTATCTGTTAGGATCATGACGTTTGGACATGAACATGCTATTACCGGTATTAAGATGCAGTGATGGTTAACCTGTACTTCGGATTTTATAAGTTCTCTCTATTCAAATTCGGGTTGTATCTCAGTCAAGTTATATTAGTTCATTTCTTAATATTATATCTGATCCCGCCGTGATGTTTACTCTATTGTAAATCTTGTTGTGTTTAAAATAATAATAAATCAATTTTAGGGTTTAGTTTCTTTGTTACAATTATATGTTTCGTGTACCACAATTTATTATCTTACCGGCTCCTTTAACTGAAAAGCTGCATGTCCTTAATGTAATAGGTCATTTAAAAAAAAAACTGGACAATGTATCTGTGTACAAGTTTTTCCATGTTTAGGTTTTCCATTTCTCTTTACATGCTCGCAGCTCGCTGCTTCTCTTGGTTGACCAGTGAGTGTTCATCTTTTACAAAAATATTATTTTTGCAACTTGTTTGACTTAAGCTTGTATGAATATCACTATCAATTTTTAAACTTGTGTATGATTAAGTTATCATTTGGATTTTGGCAGCACTGTTATATAGTTGTATCAGTATTCATTCTGTGCATTCTTATTTTAGAGCTTGCCATGGTGTTTTGAGATTTGTTATGGATAGTGGAGGT
Source organism: Triglochin maritima (assembly GCA_963682175.1). NCBI lineage: Eukaryota > Viridiplantae > Streptophyta > Magnoliopsida > Alismatales > Juncaginaceae > Triglochin > Triglochin maritima. The sequence continues at coordinate 10,546,776 of OY821774.1, read as the reverse complement.
AAGGGCTGCGAGGTTTGACCTTATTACTTCATGCAGTAATATGACAATTGTGAGATTTATAATTTCTAGGCTCCCAAGCATTGATTGGTATCAGGTGATTGTGAGTGGAAACTCGGGGCTTAGCGTGCTAAAGCCATGAAATTCAAGGATGTGTATATGATTTCATCTGGCCAGCCAGTTAAGGAATACATTGACTCAGCAGTGACTAGTGAGGCATGTTCTTCTCAGACAGGTTTGTGTTTTCTCAGTTCGGTTTCTCTAATTCCTGAACACTTACACATTGTGTAACTTTTGAGGTATGGGTATCTCTCTGTTGAAATTATTCATTGTTATTCTGTTTTTTTCTCTTCAATCTTGGTTCTTGACCCCATCACACAGCCACCTGAAATATACATGTTACCGTGTTTTTGTACTTGTGGTCTGTTGTGGGTCTCTTTTCTGGTTGGAAAAATCTGGATGCCGAAGGGTGTGACCCTTGCATACTTCACACTACTGATTTGTAGCTATTCATTTGTTTTGCATTTGGAGTCTTGGACTCTATCTAAATTGTGTGACGTGATGGCCAGGGTGTTCTGGGTATTAAGTTAAGATAATGTTGGACTGGGATCCCAAAGGCAAGCTTGGTCCAATGACGCCTCTTCCTGATTTGGTTCTCATCCACATGCCAAAAGAAGAAGATGAATATAAGCGGCCAGCACATGTCGCTCTGGTTGCTTCCCCGGAAATGGAGGTTGCATTGGCTTGAAGAGTTGTGCACAAAACCCGTTGATTTTATTTAGCAATAAGATTTTTGAGACGCAAATCTTTGGATCATCATATTTTTTTCAATTTTGTTTAAAATTCAAAATTACATTGTTTATTACATCTTTTGTCAAGATTCCTTGGCGCTGATTTAGCAGTTAATACATCTATAAATTCATCCAGAGTTTTTTCGTATTCAGACCCCATCAAAGAAAGAGCACATGCAGAACAGAACCACAACACGGAACTAGATCGGTCCCAACACATGAAAAAGGAGATAGATTAAGTAGCAGCACAATATGCCGTCGACATACAACCATCACAATATTTTCCTTTGAAGAAAGACCAAACCATTCACATAACCAACAAACCCGTTTTCCCCGCCTTATTAACTCCTCTTCACAGGGTCAAAGTTGGAAACACCAATCACGGCTCCAATGATGGCCACAAGCACTCCTCCCCCGGACAAAATGCTCAGGATGAAGTTGTTGAGGGAGGGTGATACGCCTGGCTGCGCCGCCTCTGCCACGTCGGGCAGAACCAAGGTGGCCACTAATGCTGCGACGGTCAGGCCAGAAACCGCCTTCTCCTTCATGGAGGCTGAGGCCTTCACAACGTTGCGTTGCGGGAGGCGCACGGCAGTCGGGAGGGACGGCCTGAAGTGGGACCTGGAAGAGGAGGTGACTGGCGCTATGGCCATCGAGACGGCGGAGGTGGAGGCCATCGGTGGTGGTGGTGGACTTGGGACTGGATTGTGTTGTGGAAGAGTGGTTTTGTGGACTTTGAAGTGTACTTGCTAGGGTGTTTGAGGATGTTTGGTTTTGTGAAATGTGAGGTTCGAAATTGGTGGGAGATGTCGTTGGATCTCGGTTCGCCACGTGGCATGTCGAGAATGGATGATTCGTGATAGGGTTATCCTATAATAATTCGATGGCTCATTGTGGGGGCGAGACAAGATTTTCACTTGAGCTAGAAAAAATCCAATTGATGCAATGCCATTCCACTTAGTGATCATAATTCTTTCAACCGATTAATGATATAAGTAAGAGATGAGCATCTAAACATTTTCGTCAAATGAGCCAATCACCAATGATTCATTAAAGGAATGTCGAATACATCGAATAAACTGCCCAACACAAAAAAAAAAAATTAATTTACATTGCGAAAGGTGCGACATAATACTACGAACTTATATGCCTTCATTGCGCTCATTCACCTCCTCCTAATCCATCAGTCGTTAGGCATAAAATTGTGGTGTGTAAACATATGTATATTTGTTTCACCATATACAACACATGACTTTTTTTTTAAAATGGGATCTAACTTCTAAAACTAGGGTTTCCCGCTAACAAATTTTGAGATTTGAAAGAAGCAAAAGAAGAAATGGCCAATATGTCAAAAATTCAATTGTTTTTTGGTATTTAGATCATCATAGATTATATTAAATAACTATCTAAATAATTTGCATTTCTTATTTATTGTGAAATCATAAATGGTTGGTTGTACATCGCATCATTTGGTCAATTGGAAGTGACATCTCTGTTTTTACAGTATAGTTGTGTTCACCCGACCCCTTATCTTGCCCACGCGGGAGTCTCTTTTGAGGCACTAGAGTGACGTTAACATTGAAAGAAGTCGAAGAAGAAATCAATCTTAAGGGAGTCTAAGATTATATTCCCTGGTACTTTGTTTCACTAGTTTTATATGCATTGAACTAAGAAAAGATAGAGTGCAAGAATATAAAACGTACCGAGTGGTTTTGCTAAGCAACATGTTTAACGAGTAAACGAAAATTGAGCAAATCTAAACAGCTACTCTGTTATGTGTAGTCTCGGGCAGACGACACGTTCCTTGTATCGATAGAGTTAAAAAAAGAGTCCTTATACACGGACGCGGGCGTCACGGACGCGCCTTACGTGGACGTGTTGAGTCAGCGTCCAGTCAGCAAAATTTCTCTTCACGTGCTTTGGTCTTCTTAAAAACGCCGGTTCTTTAGGTTGAACGATTCTTTTCCCAATACACAGATAGTGCAGACCCTAGGATAGCGTGCAGACCCTAGGACAGCGTGCAGACCCTTTATTCGTGCAGAGTCCAGACTTATCATAATAAAATATTGTTTTTAACTTTTAGGTTGGATCAACTTAATCCAAACAGACACACAACATATTCCGAACAGACAGTCTTCTTATTCCAAACAGACGCGCAACTTAATCCGAACAGACAGACTTCTTATTCCGAACAGACACACAACTTAATCCGAACAGACACACAACATATTCCAAACAGACACACAACATATTCCGAACAGACACACAACTTAATCCGAACAGACACATAACTTAATCCGAACAGACACACAACATATTCCGAACAGACAGACTACTTATTCCGAACAGACATACTTCTTATTCCGAACAGAAAGACTTCTTATTCCGAACAGACAGACTTCTTATTCCGAACAGACACACAACATATTCCGAACAGACAAACAACATATTCCGAACAGACAGACTTCTTATTTCGAACAGACGCACAACTTAATCCGAACAGACACACAACATATTCCGAACAGACAGTCTTCTTATTCCGAACAGACAGACTTCTTATTCCGAACAGACACACAACATATTCCGAACAGACAGACTTCTTATTCCGAACAGACGCACAACTTAATCCGAACAGACACACAACATATTCCGAACAGATAGACTTCTTATTCCGAACTGACATACAACTGTTATACATGAAGAAAATGAAGAAGAATGTGATCATTCCTACATTTTTAAGGATGACTTTGGTCTTGTTTGTATATGTGGAATTACACGCAAAAGCATAGAAAGTGTGTCCAGAAACGGAACAGAAAATTTGTATTATTTATGTAGAAAGATTGTCTTGTTTATGTAGAAAACTTGTCTTGTTTATGTAAAAAGTTTGTCCAGTTTATGTAAAATGTTTGTCCAGATTATGTTGAAAATTTGTGCAGAAATGGAACAGAAAGTATTCCGAACATACACACCACTTAATCCGAACAGACAGACTTCTTATTCCGAACAGACACACAACATATTCCGAACAGACTGACTTCTTATTCCGAACAGACATACAACTGCTGTACATGAAGAAAATGAAGAAGAATGTGATCATTCCTACATTCTTAAGGATGACTTTGGTCTTGTTTGTTGTATATGTGGAATTATACGCAAAAGCATAGAACTTTCTGATTGAACTTTTAACAGTAGAACATCACGCCAAAATCCTCGGAAGCTTTGACACCATTGCATCTCGTTCCAGCACATTAACACCTGACCCAGAGGTAGCAAACAAACGGGTGTGATGCATTTTCTTAACACAAAAACCACAACAATCGGCATAAGCAACGTAAAATGTTTGGGCTTCTTCGAAAGAGGGGAAAAACATCCCCTCCTTAGGAACGTTTGTCGGCTGCTCCACTTGGAAAGACACATGAACGATTTCCATCAAAGCACAGAGGTAGGACCACAGAAGAGAAGGGAAGAAAAAGGAAGACGCATGCTGAGATTTATAACAAGTCTCCTGTGCTGTGTAGGAGAGCCAAAATGTTCATGGAAAATGAGTGATTTGAGACGCATTAATGAGGGATGGAGTGATGTAGACATTTGTACGAAACGAGGAATAAAATAAAAAATAAACTTTTTCTGTGGAGACTGCCAACTCAAACGCGTCTGCTGACTGGGCTGACCACATAAGCGCGCGTCCCGAACGCTAGCGTCCGCTAATCGTTTTCCTTAAAAAAAACGCAAGAATTTTAGGTGAAACTTTTGTGCCGACACCAAAAAAGTCCATTGCCAATTGCCAAATGGGCAAAAGTGCAATTTCAAACCGAAAATTTCACGCAACAAAATTCTTCCATTAGTAGTTTAGTACCGTAATCCGCAACTCTACGGAGCACCAACAAATTGGAACATACTAGTTTAAGATGGTGTAAATGTGGTACTTCGTTTCACATATCAATTGATTTGGAAGTGGGCTTCAGTTGATATATGTCACTTGATTTTTTATCAATTTGAAATAGGAAAAATTGCCAATATATAGTTAGTGAGAGTAATGTAGTATTTTTTTTCGATGGTTTAAATTCACTTGATTGGACCTTTTTAATGTAGTATTTTTTATTGAAGATTTTACTATAGAGAATTCATTAGAATTTCATGGATCCTTCGAAATTCAAGTTTGCACTATAGAAAGTGAACGCGAAACTTAGAGCACCCTTAACGGGTGCTCTACGCCTGGGCGCCCGGGCAGCCCTCCCTTAATGGGAGGGCGTGCCCAGGGCCGGGCGCCCTGGGCGGATTCCAGGGCGGCAGGCCGCCCGGGAATCCGCCCTGGGCGCCCGGGCGGGGGGCCACGTGACCCCTCCCCATTGGCCCAAATTTATTTATTTTTTGTTTTTTTTGTGTTTTTGTTTTAACAAATATTTTAAAAATATTATAAAATCGTTTTTTCAAATATTTTTTTATGAAAATAAGTTTTTTATTTGTTTATATTTTCTAGGATTTTTTGATAATTTTTCGTGTTTTGCCTAGAATTGATCTCGAAATTACGTGTAATGGAGAGAATGTAGGGCGCTTGAGGTGTTTTTGGGTGTGGTTAAGAAAATTTTAGGGGGGTTGGTTTGAGCTGACGTGGCGGAGAGAGAAGCTGACGTGGTGGAGAGAGAAACCAGGGCGCCCGGGAACTGCCCGGGCGCTATTAATGATGCTCTTAAGAATGGATTCGACAAAATAAGCGATGTGACTGATGTTAACTTAAGTATTGTTAGATTCTTGACTTTTAAAACTAAACAGTAAACATTACTTAACAAGTACAACTTAATCAAAGAACCCAAGAGTCCGAGTATAAAGTATAGTTTTAAATTTGCTCTAAAAAAGTCCAGTCGAATTCAAAGCTCCAAAGTTCAAATCCACGTATTGACATGACAACCCAACAGAACTCTTTTTCAAAGACGATAGACATTTTTTATGGAAGCCGGAAGAAATCGTTGCGGCTTCCAAAAGGAATGGTCCGTATTATTGGCAAAGAACAAAATTATTGGTATATCAACAATGTCAAAACGTGTGGTTGTATAAGTTTTAACAAACCAACTGCAAGTGTTTCTTTCACTCGCATATGTTTGGCGTCATATATTCATACGTGGTCGGCGCTGCGAAAATAATAGTATTGGTAATAGGTTATTAGTTAATGGTTAGTGTTAAAGAAAAAGTTTAAGGACATCATCAATATTTGCATGGATAAAAATGTGTTGTAAAAACACATATTCAGGGTGAGAAGAGTCATCTAGATATTTGTATATTATTTGTTGACTTTAATGTATTTTCCCTTTCACGGAGTATTGATATCAAATTCAAAATCATATGGTGATCAACGAAGTGACTTAACACATTACAACCTAAAAATTACCTAGAAGTCAACCATCAATGAATATTCTCAATGAACAATATTTTTTCTTGTTTATGCATTAACATAGATGGTTGTGATCGGCCGACTATTAGATTTTTTTGACTATGATATAATATTAAAGTACGGATATCAAACTCAAAAATAATTGATAATTAGTTGAAAATTGAGATAGTATAGCATAGGAAAATACTCATAAATCAACGAATGTGAAACTTACTAACACTTTCAATTGCGTTTTCTATGACAGGAAAAATAGATTCAAAACGATGAACTGAATCGGTCAAAAATCGTATCCGATATATAAATCAAACTGCACTTTCATATTATTTTCAGCAACCAATCATACCATTTGGTAGACTCAGCCAAAGTTCGCATACATGTCGGCAAATATATACGTGCCAACTCTACCTGAAATCATGATAATCAATTGTAAACCGCCAAAGATTATCACTGATGTAGTGATGTGCGAACTTTAACCACGACGAAATGTTAGGCGTCATGTATGCCCTTAATAATATTAAGACTAGCTCTAATAAAGATGGGGCCCACAAGATTAAAGTTTCTGCGAGAGACCATCCACCAACTAACCAAGCAATTAAGCAACCGCCCCAACCCAAAACGTATATTTTGTCAAAAGTGCACGTCCAATACTTTACGTCACTTTTACACTACATACCCGCAATAATTATGGGAAAAAATAATATTGTGTATCTTGAGATATATTTGTGTACGTATGGTGTCGGGTGGAGTGGACGGAAAACAAGCGTCTGGGTCGTGTCACAATATACGCATATATATACATTTGCCTTGGTGGCGTCTTCCGACGTAATATTTTGTTTCGTAGTATGTTAATGGAACTAGGGATTTAGGAAATTAAAGACGTCCAAAATTATAGGGATGATATTTAAAATATTGGAATTGTTTGATTAGGCATTTTGGTCATATGTGGATAAATATATATACTTGAATCATAGTAATTATGAAAGTTTTTATATACCTATCTTACTACTAGTATTCGGGGAAATTCTGGCAGAATACTGAGAAATCGAAAATTCGATGCAATCGAAATCCAAAAAAAACCCTCTTATAAACTTGGTAAAATCTCAAAATCTAAGAAAATTCTACCCGTGACATCCCCACTGCATGTTCGGTTACATGTAATGCAGACATAACTGGGGAGTTCGAGGAGTATGAAAGTTAGACGCTACAGAATTGGTATATGAGACTGATGATTGTATTTTTAGATTATGTTTTTGTAATATGAAAACTCACTTCAAATTCTTTATACTTTTGTGTATTTTGGCATGCTTGTTTGGCTATGAATCAAGCCAAATCATATTTTATATATCTCCCAGCAATACATGGCAGAATTTCAAAAAATAAATCTACATGGAACTTTCAATTATATACGTCAGTGACTCAGAGCACCCTTAACGGGTGCTCTTTGGGGTCGGGTCTAAGGGGGACCCGACCCCAGCCCCCCTTAATGGGGGGCGAACCCAGGTCGGGTCTGCGACCCGACCTGGGAGGCGACCCGGGTGGCCACGTGGCCAACCCGGATTGGCTTAAATTTCTTTTTTGTTAATTGTTTTTGTAATTTTTATATTTGTTATTTAATATATAAATGATATATGTATGGTAATTTATATAATTAGAATTTATTCGATATAATTAAAATAATTAATGAAAATTAATAAGATAAATGTAAATAATTAGTAAAAATAAATATAAGTAATTAAAAAAAGTAAGATAATTGTAAATGTATATAATTAAATAAAATTACTTAACAAAATAAAACACATGAATTTACCCAGGTTCACCCAAAAATGCATTAGTAACCCAAAAAATCGGCAGAGACCCCCGACCGACTCGTTGGAGTGATTATTATTAAATCTAATTTTTCAAAATTATTTGGCAATTAGCGTAATCTAATTAGATTAAGTTACTGTAGAAATAATTTATTTATTAGTTTATGTATTTTTGTGATGAAATAGAAAATGAGGTAAAAAAATTATGTGGATGAGAGGGAGTGTTGAAAGTGGGGTTGGAGTTAAGAAGTGAAAAATAGGTTGGATTGAGTGGTGAGTTTCATAGTATTTTTTGCTGACGTGACGGAAAGAAAAATTGTGTTGGAAGAAAAAAAAAAGGGTGGGCTTAACGATGCTCTGTATGCAGTCTTGGATGGTGTCAACGTTCCCCCAAACGTGTCAGACGCTGAGGAGGAACAAATACGGTTGTTTCTTTACATTTCGCAATTTTGAAACTCTTGTGGTCGGTAAGTGGTTGGGAGAGTCACGTTGTCACTCACACGCAAGCTCACTCATACTTATGCTGGACTCGTTACATTTATTGAAGTCAAATTGACATCGGTTCATCAAGTTTTTTATAATAATAAAATTATTTTGAAATGGCCAACTTGCAGTAAAATTAAGAACCAACAACATTAGAAATTATGCCCCAACGACTGCGTCAGTGTCGCCGGATGTAGTTACCTGAGAAAATTATATATTTTTCAACCAAGAAAATCAAACAACACTATTAGGTATGAACAAATAATAGCTCGATTAATAATTATTGAAGAATTTCACCATACGGAATTCTCAACCTTCTCAACTTTCCGAAATCATGAAAAATGGCAGAATACAGAGGAAAAACATTTATTGAAGTGTTTGTTTTTGGGAAAAAAAACATATAAAGCACTCAAAATTGATTCTTCATTGGGTGGCGGCATGTGAGTGCAACGCAAGAAGTAAAACGCCTAAGAGCAAAATTAACGGGGTAGTCCCCCCTCACCAGGGGCGACAGCCTGGTCATTACGACCGGGTCGTCTGTCCTCAGCACGTTTTTTAAAGTTTTTTTGTTTTGTTTTTTTAATTAGTTTTAATCTTTTTTATTTTATTTTATTTGAAAATATGTTTTCTAATTTTTTAGAATTTTTTTAAGAACGAAACCAAAATGATGTGAATGAGGAAGATTGATTGCAACTAAGAAGTAAATAGTGTAGGAAAGATGTCATAGTTATGGACGGTCCAAGAAGATTTTTGGGAAACAAATGCTACGTTCTAAGCGGTTACCAACACTGTCATCGTTTCGACGTTACTTCCCAAACGGGCTCCACCAGGTCCTAATCTCAATGCTCATTGGGATGTTGACAATAATATAAATAAACGGGATTAATATAGCAAAATTATAATATAAAAAGAAAATCAGAAAACACTGGCCTTCTTGAATAATTCTGTGAATTGTCGTTATTTGTTAAAATATTCCAAGAAAAAAAAGGCTAGCTGGTCGCCATTCTATCACCAATGATATTCCTATGACGTGGCACATAGCAAACACGACCGCCACATGCTTTGTTATTGCATTCTAGAAGTGGACTTGACGAAATGACGATGGTGATGTGGGTGGGTTTCACTTAAAATAAAACTTCACACATCTTATATTTTCGTATTGGCCATTTTTAATTTCTCATGCTGCTAGGAAATAGGAATTGGTCTAGCGGAGTTATTTCAAATGAACTCCCCACGATTGGTCAAATTCCAAGGGCTACTAAATATTATATGATACACCCTGCCTCGCTAAATATAATCGATTTATCTTATTGAAAACCACACATATACATCCACCAGTTGGATTATTACTATTTGATAGAACCCAGTGACTGTGTTCGATTAACACATTTGAAAATACGGGAAGAAGTCCAGCCTGCAATCTCTAGTGCTGAGAAATCCAAAAAATTGAGAGCTGTATGAAGCAACACCAAACTTGTTGAAGAACTCGAGGCTCAGACTTAATTCATCATCAATGCCACCTCTTGGAACTCTACCATACAACTTATTGCATCTCATCATCCAAAGATCATAAATGTTTCCCGTTACCATTTCAAACGGCTAGATTATTAATCTACTATATAATCACATGTATTTGTAATCACAAATTAAGAATAATACAACAGATAATCACATTTTCTACATGGTATCAGAGCGTCGATCTCAGATCTAGGAGGATCATCATCGGAGGCGAACTTCCGTTCACCTCCTCGGTCTTCCTCCTTTCCTCATAGACTCCTTCCACAAAAAAAGAAAACTCAAAACCAAGCTTCCCTCATACAAACATCCAAAAAAAACCATCACCGGTCATCTGACCTCAGACCCTATTTTTTTTTGTTCTCATCAGAATCACCCAAATCCAAAAAAAAAACCCATCATCGGTCTTCTGACCTCAGAAAAAGCTCGCCATGACTTCAGAAGGATCCACGCCACAACGACTCACCACCCAACTCCTCACTGAGGCAAATTATCTGCCCTGGACTCGGTCGGTCTCGTTATCACTCGGCGGCAAAGGGAAACTTGGCCATATCTCGGGTCGCACACCAAAACCAGACACCGACGACGAAAAATTTGAGGAATGGCAAACCTCCGATCATCTGGTGATGACCTGGGTGTTGAACTCCATTCAACCTCAGATCGCGGAGTTGTTCCTCTACTCTGACTCGGCCAAAGAGTTGTGGGACTCCATCCACGCTCTGTATGGTAAGCAACAGAACTTCGCCCACATTTTCAAAATTAAACAAGAACTTGCGCAAACCAAACAAGGGTCCAGATCGGTTACCGAGTATCTCGGTACTCTTAAAAGCCGATGGGACAAGCTCGGTGTGTATGAACAACCGAGCAACGACCCTAAAATCATCAAAGAAAGGGACGAGCAGAACCGAGTCTACCAGTTCCTGGTAGGTCTCGATCCTAGATACGAGCCCCTAAAATCTCAGATCTTACTATCATCGGAGCTTCCGCCCCACACTCAGATCATCGCAATGATTCAACGAGAGGAATCTCGAAGACATGCTATGCCACAAAACACCAGAGAAAACAACAGAGAAAACCAAGCTTTCGTCACAATACAACATCAAAACCAGAAAGGAAAAGGATACTTCGGAAAACACAAAGACGAGCACTGTGACAACTGCAAGAAAAAGGGACACAGTCGCGACCGGTGCTGGTTCCTCTACCCGCACCTCCGACCACCAAAGGATGGAACCGGAGAAAGAGGGGGCGACAGCAGAGGAAACCCTAACCCCGGCGGCAGACCAAACGTCACCCCGCAAAACCCTAACAACGGAGGCGAAAAAACAAAATGGACATCCGGGTCTGGATCCGGGAGTCGAGGATATTTATCCTCTGATTTCGCGGATCCTCCGCTTACCAACAAACCGGGCTCCATGTTCGGGTCAGATCTTGATCCGCGAGACAGAGGTGGGCTCTGGTCTGCTGGTCACGGGCCCAGTCCAGCACATCATGGGCTTCACTCCCCAAACAACCTTGGGCCTGAATCTATGCACCCAGAATTGGGTCATGTGCTGGCCCAGCTCAACTGTCTACTAAATAAATCCGGTCAAAATCAGACGCCGCAAGGTAATGGGTCAGGTATTATTTCAACTCACATCTCTTGCAACCATACTTTTACCTCTAATTCATAGATTTTAGACACTGGTGCAACTGATCATATGACCGGAAACAAGGAGCTTATATGCAATATTCAAAATAACCCAAACATAAACAATTTCGTTACTGTAGCAAATGGAAACCGAGTAAAAATTGGAGGTATAGGACAATCTACAGTCCTAAATAACACATCCGAAAATATATTATATGTTCCCGAGTTTACATCTAACCTTCTATCTATTGCAAGGATAACGAAAAACTTTAATTGTAATGCTATTTTCTCACCTTCTGATGTGTTGTTTCAGGATCGTATATCAGGGAAGATGATTGGTAGAGGCACTCTCGTCAATGACCTTTACATACTAGAAAAAACGGACTATACCTTCCATGCAAATAACGCATCCCGTTATACACCCGACCTTCTACATAAACGTTTGGGACATCCGTCTTTTCCTGTTTTGAAAAAATTATTTCCTAGCATCATACCAAACATGGAATTATGTTGTGAGACTTGTCGCCTTGCAAAACAAACTAGATTACCTTTTTACTCTTCCACCACTAAGACTAGGAAACCATTGGAACTGGTCCATTCTGACATTTGGGGACCAGCTCCCATAGAGTCATATAACGGTTTTAAATACTTTATCACTTTTATCGATGATTTTTCTCGCACTACTTGGTTATATCTGCTTAAATCCAAATCTGAAGTTTTCTCTATTTTTGCGAATATGTTGTTTTTGTTGAAAACATGTATGACACAAAAATTAAGACTTTTAGGTCAGATAACGGCGCTGAATACACTAGCTCCCTGTTTCAAACCTTCTTAAAAGAAAGAGGTATTCATCACCAGACCACTTGTATTAATACCCCAGAACAGAACGGTGTCTCTGAAAGGAAAAACCGACATCTTCTAAATGTCACCAGATCCCTGCTCTTTCAGACCAAAGTTCCCACAATTTTTTGGTCTGAAGCCATCTTAACCGCTGTTTATCTTATCAACCGTCTACCTAGCCCCATTCTAGACCACAAACAACCATTGGGGATTCTAAATAATAGGGAGATGGACGTTGATCACCTCAAAGTTTTTGGTTGTGTGTGTTACGTTCATAAAAGACGGATAGATAAATTTGACTCTCACTCAGTCAAAACTGTTTTTTTTGGGTACTCTAGTCACAAAAAAGGATACAAATGCTATGACCCTACGAATTGCAAACTCTACATATCCAGGGACATTTCATTCTCTGAAAAAGAATCATACTTCGAATCTATGACTAACACTCCTGCAGGGTCAACTGGCTCACTTCCATCCGTCGACTTACATCCAAACGAGTTCTCTCTCCTTGAAGGCAATCCTATTCCTCAAGGAGGGGGAGAAAACGGTCCTCAAGGAGGGGGAGAAAACAACACTCTGGAGGGACAAGGAGAGCACCACACAGAACCAGCTCACGAAGTAGCCCCCACAAGAAGATCTACAAGACCAACGCGTCCCCCATCTCACCTTCAAGACTTTGTCACTTATAATGTTACATACCCAATTCAAAACTACGTATCCTACAAAGTCATAGCAAATTCCCACCGAACATTCCTAGAATCCCTTGAAAAGGCTAAAGAGCCAACCTCCTACCAAGAAGCCCTTAGCAACCCTAATTGGACGAGAGCAATGAAAGAAGAACTAGAAGCCTTAGAAAAAAATCAAACATGGACCATGGTCAGCCCAAAACCCAGAACCAAACCCGTAGGCTGTAAATGGATTTATAAAATCAAATATAATAGCAACGGATCAATAGAGCGATATAAAGCTAGATTAGTAGGCAAAGGATACACTCAAACATATGACATCGACTACCAAGAAACTTTTGCCCCTGTTGCAAAAATGAATATTGTCCGTGTTCTCCTATCTATAGCAGTCAACTATGGATGGAATCTCTTCCAGATGGACGTCTGAAATGCCTTCTTACAAGGAGCCTTAGAAGAAGATGTCTACATGACTCCTCCTCCAGGTTATAACACCACTCAGGTTTGCAAACTTCACAAATCAATCTACGGATTAAGCAATCACCCCGAGCCTGGTATGCAAAACTCAGTCTATCTCTTAGTCAATTTGGTTTCTCAAAATGTTCTGCCGATGCTTCTATGTTCATCAAACATGATCACAATATTACCATCATTGTCTTAGTTTATGTAGACGACATTATAATCACTGGAAATAATGACAAAGAAATTAATAGGGTTAAGTCATATCTAAAAAACAAATTTGACATCAAGGATCTAGGATTCATGAAATATTTTTTGGGCATTGAAATTGCTTACTAAAAAAAGGGCCTATTTTTATCTCAACGAAAGTATGCCCTTAATCTACTTAAAGAAACAGGAAAATTAGGATCCAAACCGGCCAACACACCTATCGAGACCAACCGAAAAGTTGGTCCCACTGATGGGGAACCATTAAGCGATATAAGTCAATTTCAACGGTTAGTAGGGAAACTCATCTATCTAACCGTCACTAGACCTGACATAACTTATGCAGTTAGCACAGTAAGTCAATTCATGCATGCACCACACACCCACCATCTAGACATCATTGATAGAATACTCAGGTATTTAAAGAAAACTCCAGGACAAGGCATATGGATGAAACAAAACCAATCTAACTCAATCATTGGTTACTCTGATGCAGATTGGGCGGGTAGTTACGATCGTAAATCTACCACTGGGTTCTGCACCTTCGTTGGAGGAAACCTCGTCACTTGGAGAAGCAAGAAACAAAACGTTGTGGCTTGATCAAGCGCTGAAGCAGAATATCGTGCCATGGCATCCACCACCAGTGAGCTGATTTGGCTCAAACAACTCCTCAAAGAAATGATGGTTCCATATCATGAACCTATGCACATGTTCTGCGACAATCAGGCTGCTCGTCACATTGCCACCAATCCTGTGTTTCACGAACGAACAAAGCACATAGAAGTTGACTGTCACTTCATCAGAGAAAAAATTCAGACTAAAGAAATCGATGTCCCCTTCGTCACAAGCAAAAACCAACTCGCAGATATCTTCACCAAACCCTTGGATCAAAAACAGTTTGATACCATTCTTCACAAGTTGGGTTCCTTCAATCTCTTCCGGACTCAACTTGAGGGGGAGTGTTGAAGAACTCGAGGCTCAGACTTAATTCATCATCAATGCCACCTCTCGGAACTCTACCATACAACTTATTGCATCTCATCATCCAAAGATCATAAATGTTTCCCGTTACCATTTCAAACGGCTAGATTACTAATCTACTATATAATCACATGTATTTGTAATCACAAATTAAGAATAATACAACAGATAATCACATTTTCTACAAAACTAGCCCCAGTAAAGAGACGAAGAAATATTTCAATTTTCAAATCATTATAAAAAAAATCTAGCATTGTTTGACGAAACATGTTTTCTAAAACCTTAATATCAAAATACATGCGGAAGACAACTTACTGAAAACATACACAAGAGAAAGAAAACAAAATGCTCCATTTTACTTCTTGCTTGGTCAATTTGCTAATTACCCTTGTGGCTATCTACACGACACCCCGTACCATTTTCTGACATGATAATCCTACACCATTTTTTTTCTATGCCAAAAAGGTATAGGAAGATCAAAATGAAGTTCGTTTGCTAATTTTTCTTTGAGAAATTTAGTGGAGCTGACACTTGCCCAATTTGAAGTAGTCGATGCTTAAAACAAATACAACTTTACATGTAACATCCCCGAACAGCGGAAAATTTAAACTTTTTAAATTAAGAGAAACACGTGGACACAACCATCAAGAGTGGGGACATTACTGAAAGAAATACATAAATAAGTCTGGTGCACCATAATACAATACGAGTTTGTCAAAAGAGTGATTACATCATAACACAAAACACAAGATACATGTAATCGCGACGACCTACAGTAGGCAGACGACAGGATCCAGTCCCAAAGTGCAATCTCCCTCGGTCACCACCCGCCGGAACCTAACGCGGTCCTGAAAAAGATGCAACAACAATGCCTGAGTTTCCATAAGGAAACCCCGTATGACAAGCTCACCTATATGCCCTAACATACTAGTATAGCATGGTATGGAATACAAAGCAGTAAAACAACAACGCCAACAAGGGCCAAACCGGACATCCGTCCCGCGATCGTTTCCGCTGCCACACAGGCCCCGCGGTCTACAATCGCCACCGCTGCCACACAGGCCTCACGGTCCGCAACATCGTCGTCGCCACACAGGCCGCACGGTCCACAAACACCGGTACCACACAGGCCACACGGTCCAACCTCACCGCCGCCACACAGGCCGCACGGTCCAAACATCGGGTCTCCGTAGAGACCTACCGTAGGCACATACGGTCTAACGGACAATACGCAACACATCCCCACACGCGACTACACAAGCCAAGGGATCGGTGAGGATGCGTTCGCACTTCCGCGCAAGGTAGAAATCAGATCTGAATACATCGTGGTCCACCACCACCACACCAACGGAGCCGTCGCTCAGGTCGGTCCATCAACCGGCGCCACACAGACCGCACGGGATATCACTCGATAGGTGCCCAATCGAGCTACCTGCCGGAACACATCGTCGGCAGTCCATCGCCGCAACCACACAGGCTACGCGCGATCCTCCCTGGCGCCACACAGACCACACAGGGGCCCTACCGCCGCCACACAGGCCGCACGGCACGTGCAATAACTGCCATCAAGGCCAGTCGAACATATCCGCCACACATGGCCAGACAATCGACAGATCCGAACCGAAGTCCGCAGGGTCAACGAGCTCCACGTGCAACACCAACTCCGGCTCCAACGAGCAGGGTCGCGACCTCCGTCGCCGTCAATAGGCCGGTACCTCTCTGGACCTCCGTCGCCAATCCTGGCCGGTAGTCTCTGTGCCTCCGTAGCCATCGGCCGGTAGTCACTGCACCCGTCGGCAGTTGCGTGTTGCTGAAGTAATGGGATCCGCAATCCCTCAGGCTGCTACTCTAACGCGAGTCAAACGATCCACCAGATATAGTCATGATCCATACACGGAGGTGACGCATTCCAGACACCCACACTCTTCCACACGGCGGTCCCTGGGCAGGCACGCATAACGCGCCCACCGTCACCTCACGGCTCACGCACAAGGCGAGGACACGGGTTTCCGTGGACAGAGTTGGCATCCTAATTGGAACCAGGAATCCTGTCCTGTGCAAAACGGTCGACCGAAAGAGACACGGTCGACCGTTTTCCTCAAGGGAATTCGGTCAACCGAAGTGACAACCGGTCGACCACTTCCACAAGGGAATCGGTCGACCGAAAATGACAACTCGGTCGACCGTTTCCACAAGGGAATCGGTCGACCGAAGCGTCTGTCACGGTCGAACTATTTGCGCAACACATAAATCCCAACGGTCTACCGAATGTCTAAAACCGGTCGACCGAACGAGGTCAAAATCCGGAGTCTGGTCAACGCTCAAATCCAATCTATCGGTCGACCGACTCAGGGGTCTCGGTCGACCGAACACTTACAGGGTCAACCTAATATTTTCTATGTCATCAAACAGTCGACCGAAGCTTACGTATCCTACCGGTACACTCAAGTTCCGGTCGACCGAACGAGGGACGCGGTCGACCGAAACACGACAGACAGTGAAAAAAACACCACGATCGGTCGACCGTCCAAGGAACCCGGTCGACCGACATACGTCTTCAACCTCGCGCCAGCCGAGGTTTTGACGTCGAAACTCGTCGCCGGCGAGGCCTCCGACCTCGCGCGACCGACCCCAACCTCACCCCAACGTGGGTGATCAACTAAGGCCTCTAATGCAAGAACTTGGCATACCTTCCTCGCGAGAACGACGATTCCACCGGAGAACTCCGGAGCTCCGCAACAACTCCGGTCAGCAACTTCGCTCCTCCTCGCACCTTCACCAACGCCCAGCACGCCCCTTGCCTCGCGCACCTTGCTCGCACCACCCTCAACACCGGAGCTCCCAGATCAGAAGAATGGATGGGTGGAGAGAAGAAAAGTTGAAGAAGAAGGAGAAAGGAAGAGAAGAAGAAAACGTGAGAGAGAGAGAGAGGGATGTGGTTTCCTCCAAGCAACAACCCATCACTCCCCACCATCCTCCTACACCCTAACACCACTGCCATCCACTGTTCACCCCATGCCTTCCCATCATGTCACCAACACTCCTCCTTTCCCATGCAAACCTCCATCATTAGTCCACCTAATCACCATCAACACCTTAAACAAGGTTAGGGTCATTACATTACAAGTGAATTATAATTACAACATATATCATGCATGATACATTGACACCAGGCAACCTAGAGTTTGGTCGGCAAAATTTCAATTTCACAACTTACATTTTAGGAAAATCATTAAAAGGAGTCAAGCTCCTATAACACAAAAATGAATAATTCCTATTGTTGAAATATGAAAAGAAAGAAACGTTGAAGAAAACATACCAGAAACGACGATTCTCCAAAATCTCCCAAATCCTCAATCAAGGGAATCATGAAAATAATGTACTTGGAAATAACAACGCTATTCTCTAGTATTTCATTGTATAAATACAACCTCAAAACCCTAAATAAAATTTAACATTTCTACTGTTCAAATTCAACATGGTACCAGAGCGTGTGTTCTGAGAAAAACAAAACCAAAAAAAACAAAACCCAGAAAAAACACCCAAACCCAAACCCACCTCCGCCTCAAAAGCTCCCCGGAGCTCATCATCGGCCGGGACAGCCAGGCGGTTGCGATCTCTGTCACCCTCCACTCCTAGCAATGATGGACGGAGGGCGACTCTCAGCGCCTCACCACACAACCTCTCAATGGGACCAACTTTCTCTCCTGAGCGTGGGCCATCTCCTTGTCCCTCAGTGGCAAGGGGAAGCTAGGCCACCTCACCGGGAAAACCGCAAGACCCACCGACCAAGGATCCGAAGCCAAACAAGAGGAATGGCAGAACACTGACCACCTCGTGATGTCTTGGGTCCTCCAATCGATGCAAAGCCAAATAGCAGAGATCTTCATGTACAAAAACATCGCAAAGGAATTATGGGACTCTGTCCATGAACACTATGGTAAGCAACAAAACTTTGCGCATATTTTCAAACTAAAACAAGACCTCTCGCAGATCAAGCAAGGGGAGAAAAACGTGACCGAATACCTCGGCATGCTAAAGAAAACATGGGACGAACTCGCCATCTACGAGCCACCGACGACTGATTCAAAAACATACAAGCCCGAACCGAACAAGATCGCATCTACACATTTCTTGTTGGACTGAACTCGAGCTACGAAGCACTCCGTTCCAGCATCCTTATGTCGCCGGAACTACCCAGCTTCTCGACCATCATTGCGATGGTTAACCGTGAGGAAACCCTCCGGAAAACCAAAACCGCTCAGCCGGAAAACCAAGAAAATCAGGCGTTTATCGCCGCAAAACACATCGCAAACCACCGCGACAAAGGTAAAACAAAATATGGAAATAAAAGTCAAGAATATTGCGATAACTGTAAAAAACAGGGACACAACAGATCCACTTGCTACTTCCTCTACCCACACCTCCGGCCATCCAAGGACAACTCGGAAAGGAGGGGGGATGGGAGGAGCGGCAACCAGGCACACCCCACAGGGAGAGGCGGCGGCGATGGAAACCCTAGCTTTCGGGTGGAAGGAAACAAATGGGCACATATCGGGTCGGTAGCGGATCAACGAGGATTTTATACCTCAACAAACGGAGCATCCGATTGCACTGGTCCGAATCCGACAACTCCTCAACAATCCGAGTTTTATCCCACCTCTGCTGGGCCCGAATCCACCAGCACAGGAGCTGATCCAACCCAACTTGGTGCTCTTCTGGCCCACTTAAATGCCTTCTTACAGCAATCCAACACCCCAAGCAAAGGTAATACATCAGGTATAAATTCCGTCTTAGCCTCTTACAAAGCATATTTAGTAAATGATTGTCATAACTCTAGTTGGATTATAGATTCCGGTGCAACTGATCACATGACAGGAGATTCCTCCATGATAAATAACATAGAAACAAGTTTAAATTTGCTAAATAAATTTGTCACATTCGCTAATGGAAACAAAGCACAAATTAAAGGTACAGGAGAAATGCAATTTTTTAATAATCAAATACCTGAAAATGTCTTATATGTACCTAATTTTGATTCTAATCTTTTGTCGGTTGCAAGGCTTACAAAAAATTTAAATTGCAATATTATATTCACTCCTTTTGATGTAATATTTCAGGATCGTACCACAGGGAAGACGATTGGTAGAGGAAAACTCGCCAAAGGACTTTATGTGCTCGAAAATCAAATAAAAGGAATGTTAGTTAATGTTCCTAATCACGATACCTGGCACCAAAGAATGGGGCACCCGTCTCACATGGTTTTACAAAAGTTATTTCCGTCTCTAAAAAATGAATTGTCTTGTGATGTGTGTCGTTTATCAAAACAAACCAGACTCCCTTTTTATGCTTCTGAAAATAAAACAGGTCGCGTTCTCGAATTGATTCACTCAGACATTTGGGGACCCGCCCCTTTGGAATCCTATAATGGGTTCAATTATTTTATTTCTTTTATTGATGATTTCTCTCGTACAACTTGGTTATATTTATTAAAAGCTAAGTCCGATGCTTTTTTGGTCTTTTGTGAATTTGTCGCCTTTGTTGAAAATTTGCTTGGTTCTAAAATTAGAATACTTAGATCCGATAATGGATCCGAGTATACTAGCAACAATTTTCAAAATTTTTTGAAACAAAAAGGAATTTTCCACCAAACCACATGCATAAACACTCCTGCACAAAATGGTGTTTCCGAACGAAAAAATCGTCATTTGTTAAATGTTACTCGATCCTTACTTTTTCAAAATAACATTCCAAAATATTTTTGGTCTGATGCTATTTTAACTGCCACTTACCTTATAAATCGCTTACCTAGCCCAACAATTCAAAACAAGCAACCCTTAGAGATTTTACATGGAAAAAAATGAGCCTTGACCACCTTCGGATTTTTGGTTGTACTTGTTTTGTTCACAGGAAGCGCATGGACAAGTTTGATCACAATTCCGTCAAATGTATTTTTTTAGGATATTCTGTTAGAAAAAAAGGGTACAAATGTTATGACCCCATTAGTTGTAAACTCTATATTTCTCGCGATGTGTCCTTTTTTGAAAATGTTCCATACTTCAAAAATCACCAAGACTCTTCCGCTGCATCTGAAGCTCCTCTACCGGTTGCGGATATCTTCGACGTTACCTCCTCACCAGACACCATTATCGAGACTCCTCCACATGAAAATATTGCGCCTCCTCCGCTGGACGACCAAGGGGGAGCTGAGCATCTCCCTCAAATAAGAACCACCCGTCCTACTCGTCCACCTCCTCGGCTTCAAGACTATGTGGTATCTCATGTTACCTACCCTATCGAGGACTACTTGTCCTACTCTCAAATCAAACCCACCTAGCATGCCTTCTTAAGCCAAATAGATAAAATTCAGGAACCCACCAACTATCATGAAGCAATTAAACACCCTAAGTGGGCAAAAGCTATGGATGATGAACTAAAAGCTCTAGAAACTAACCAAACTTGGAGTCTTGTGACCCCTCCACAAGGCATAAAACCAGTAGGTTGCAAATGGGTTTACAAGATCAAATATAATAGCAACGGAACCATAGAAAGATTTAAAGCCCGATTAGTCGCAAAAGGATATACTCAGACTTATGGAATCGATTATCAAGAAACATTTGCTCCAGTTGCAAAGATGAACATTGTTCGTGTTCTACTCTCTGTAGCTATTAACTCAGGATGGAATCTCTTCCAAATGGATGTTAGGAACGCTTTTTTGCAGGGCAACATAGAGGAAGAAGTCTATATGACTCCTCCCCCAGGCTACAAAACAAATCCAAACAAGGTATGCAGACTTCACAAGTCCATATATGGGCTCAAACAATCTCCTCGGGCATGGTATGCAAAACTCAGTTACTCCCTTCTTCTTTATGGGTTCTCTAAAAGTTCAGCTGATGCCTCCATGTTTACTAAACACTCTCAGGGAATCACTATAATTGTTTTAGTATATGTGGATGACATTATAATAACCGGAAACAATAATAAAGAGATATCCTTAGTCAAACATTATCTTAAAACCAAATTTGATATAAAAGATCTAGGCATCATGAAATATTTTCTTGGAATTGAAATTGCTCACTCCAAAAAAGGATTATTTCTATCCCAAAGGAAATACGTTTTAGATCTCTTACATGAAACTGGAAAGATAGGGTCTAAACCAGTCAACACCCCAATCGAGACGAACAGGAAAATTAGTCTTATTGATGGTGAACCGGTTCAAGACATAGGACAATTTCAAAGATTAGTTGGTAAACTTATCTACCTCACTGTCACTAGACCCGACATTACATATGTTGTTAGCGTAATAAGTCAATTTATGCATGCACCCCACAAAGGACATCTAGAGATTGTGGACCGGATCCTGCACTATCTTAAAAAAAACCCGGGCCAAGGTCTCTGGATGAAGAAAAACAACTCTAATACAATTGTTGGTTACTCTGATGCAGATTGGGCAGGTAGCCACGATCGAAAATCCACTACTGGCTTTTGCACTTTCGTTGGTGGAAACTTAGTCACTTGGAGAAGCAAAAAACAGAACGTGGTGGCTAGATCAAGCGCTGAAGCAGAATACCGTGCAATGGCCTCCACAACAAGTGAGCTAATTTGGCTCAAACAACTTCTCAAAGACATGAATATAAGCAATCAAAATCCAATACAAATGTTCTGTGACAATAACGCCGCAAGACATATCGCCTCAAATCCGGTTTTTCACGAACGAACAAAACACATTGAAGTGGATTGTCATTTCATTCGTGAGAAGATACAAAATAAAGAAATCGAAGTCCCCTATGTTCAGAGTAATGATCAACTAGCAGACATCTTCACCAAAACACTGGATCAGAAACACTTCCAACACATCCTTCACAAGTTAGGCTCCTTCAACATCTTCCGGAGTCAACTTGAGGGGGAATGTTGAAATATGGAAAGAAAGAAACGTTGAAGAAAACATACCAGAAACGACGATTCTCCAAAATCTCTCAAATCCTCAATCAAGGGAATCATGGAAATAATGTATTTGGAAAGAACAACGGTATTCTCTAGTATTCCATTGTATAAATACAACCTCAAAACCCTAAATAAAATTTAACCTTTCTACTGTTCAAATTCAACACCTATTTACATCAATACTTGGAAATAAAATTTATAAATCAACTATACTGTTCACCACTTCATGCGAAGTTGCGAACGCAACCCCAACAGAGAAACAAATTATTTTCACTTATAAACTCAAGGCAGACTACATGGCAACAAAGTTAAATATTTAAACGGCTCATTTATTTTATTTTTTGGGAGAAATGTATGATTTTACACACTTTTTTAATGCAAGTCAAAAATGACGCAACAAGTCGCCTTCCATCCCAATTTGGAGAGTTTCAGCTATCCAACTAAAAAAGTGCAAAGCTGGACAGGTTTTTAACTTCACATGTTTTATTGTTTAATTTTGGGATACCGCTGACCGTTCATACCGATGGAAAAAAATTGGTCAACGCGATCTCTCCGTCCATACCAAATCTCAAGCCACAATTTGATATCCTAAACATCCATTTGACATTATTTTCCCCTTCCCTTTCTCATAATGTCAAGCATGTCCTCTCACCACGTCTTCTCTTGCATGGAAAGGTTAATTGTTAACAAGACTGCCTTACCCACCGTTTCTTGTTTACCAAGGATGAAAGATTCAAGATGGTAAGGCCAGCATGTATTTTTTTGTATATAAAACATAAAAATCATCACACACAAAAAAACTTCTTCTTAATGATACATGTAAGCGTTTTTATGTTATAACAATTGTTTTGACCCACATATAAGTTAGATTTTGCAGTGTAATATTTTCAAGGTTTTTGGTGTAATTTTAGTCACAGTTTAACCAGCATTTTCTCGTTCGATACTTATGAACTCACTAGTCATATTAAAATATAGCAATATGCATAAACCACTGGATTAAATGTTTGAACAAAGACTGAGATCAACAACTAAACCATTAACAATTAGAGGAAACTCGGTCAACAATCATTACTTATGAACTATTGATTTATTTCGCCTGTACGAGTTTTACTTCATAAAAAAAAGTGATATAAGTGTTTTATACGTAGTGAAAAGCAAAATTAAATTAAAATAGTAAAAAAGGAAAACAAACTCTAGTCTAGACAAAAACAGTTCGGTAGGCATGTCAAAAAAGCCAAAGAACAAGGACTCTAAAGACAATACAAGTGCAGTTGGTAACACACACGGAAAGGTTGAGAGATAAAATACGCTTGTAAGAAATTAAAGTTATTCTTGTATCACTTAAGTATGTTGAACCAATTTCTACTATAGTTGTCTCAGGATGTCTACTCCACTTGTAGATCCGCAAGAATACACACGCTTCAGATACGGAATTAGGACTTTATAATTTATGTCAAACCTAAAGAAAAATCGCTTGCCTAATCTGAAAAATAAGATTTACCTTATCTTATATGTTCAAAAGAAACGGCAAAGAAATCTACACGACGGAAAGCGCAGATAGATTTCTGCATAAATAAAGTATTTTAAAGTACAGAACACAAAAAAGAGAGTGGAGAACAGAGGAAGGAGCCAATAGGAAATTGTGGTGTTTTTGTTGGGCAAAAAGGTCAAATTTGAACCTCTGAGGTCTCCTACTAGAGTACCAGGAAGTTGCCGGTTTTGCATGCATGCGTTTTCCTGGTTTTTTAGCTCATTCTTTTCCAGTAAAAGGAAGAAAACGTGCCCCAGACCCAAACACACGGAGACAAACTTTCTGTTCCCATTCTACCCCTCCCCATCCTCTGTATAAATAGCATACAAGATACCAACACCACCTTGACCAGACAGCAGAATCCAAACCATCTCCTAAACCAAAAACCACCTCCTTAACCAGACACAGCATAATCCCAATTCCCAACATCTTAAACCACTAGAACTTAGACGTAGATGGCTACCACAAGGAACTTAGTGGGCACTCCTGTTCTTGGAAAACCATCTAGCTTCTCTACAAGAACAGCCTTTTTGGGCGGTGATCTTGGAAGTTATAAACTTTCCTTCCCATCTACCTCTACCAACATCAGAGGGAAGAAGAAGTACAACTACTCCCAATCAAGGAGGGAGTTGCTGGATCCAGTATCTGCCAGATTAAGTGAGAAGCTGGTGAGAGTCATCACCCCACCAGAGAAGCCAAATGTGAAATTCACAGTCAAAGCCTCTGTGACTGTAAGGAGAAAGAGGAAGGAAGATTTAAAGGAGAAAATGGTTAAACAACTCGATGCTGTTGCCGACAAGGTCGGCCGGAACATCATGTTGGAGCTCATCGGAACGGATATCGATCCATGTAATAAACACTTGCACCTTGTAGCTAATGATGAAGTACCTAGAAAAGTTTTAACAGCTGATTCCAACTATATCTGTCTTACAAATGTTGGTGTTACAGTGACAAAGAGGGCAAAGAAGAGTGGGATGGCGGCAGTGAAGGATTGGTTCGAGAAGAGAAACACAAAGGCTGACAGAGTGGTATACATAGCCGAGTTTGTCATCGACACAAACTTTGGCATGCCGGGAGCAATAACGGTGAGTAACCGACACCAGAAAGAGTTCTTCTTGGAGAGCATCGTCATGGAGGGGTTCCTCTCCGGTCCCATCCACTTCAACTGCCACTCTTGGGTGCAGCCCGTCAAAGACCACTCCCACAGAAGGGTTTTCTTTACGGACAAGGTTAGTTACATGTCTTATCAGAATTTTTGTGATAACCATAACAACTGACTCTCTTTAACAAATTATGTAATTTAGCCATTGATAGAAGGAATGATTGTGGCTGTTATATTGTATAGGCTTACCTTCCAGCAGAGACGCCCGCCGCTTTGAGGGAATTGAGGGAGCAAGAGTTGAGAGTGTTGAGAGGAGACGGCACCGGAGAGCGAAAGCTCTCCGATAGTGTCTACGATTATGAAACATATAATGACTTGGGTAACCCCGATAAGGGACAAGATTGGGTAAGACCAGTGCTTGGAGGCAAGAAATTACCATACCCACGACGTTGCCGTACCGGTCGTCCTCCGACCAGCACAGGTAATTTTTCATTCCTTTGTCCGTTGGTAGAAAATGAATCCATACTTCTCGCCGCCCATGTCGTTAGGCTGCCAAGTTGGAAGGGCGTTAGATTAAAAAAAGAAAAGACTATAGGATCAGAAGAAGGGATTATTTTAGACAAAAAGTGTAACCGTGATGCAACTTTTGGCAACACCAAAACATATTGTATAAATGTCACTAAAGAACACGTGTTAATATGAAACAAATAGAATCATAGCCAACAGTTTTTTGAAATAAAAATCACGAAACCATTTAACTGTCACAATCGTTAAAGGCTATCATTATTGAAAAAAGAACGGAATTTACGTAGTTTTTGTAACGTCCAGTCTTCGAACTCGCATCGAGTTTGGATCTCGATCCGTTACTCATGTGCACACTGACCCACAACACTTACCTATTGCCACAAAACTTAAGTTGGTAAGTATTATGGTAGTGGATTCATGCCATTATATTTCACCCCAACATTCTCATGTTAAGCAATGTGAGACTAAACTTAGTCTAACGATAAAAACACCTCATCACAGTATCGATCTCTTAAAGAATCCACTGCCCTTAATCTTTGACATGAATCTCACCAATTACCGTCTTTGCCTATTCGAACAGACCCGATGGCAGAGTCCAGGGTGGAAGCTCCACTGCCCATTTACGTCCCTAGAGACGAAGCATTTGAGGAGACCAAACAGGAGATCTTAGATGCTGGACAGCTGAACGCGATGCTGCATGTCTTTGTCCCCTCCTTGGTGGCCACATCTGAGGAGTGCCACGACTTCAAGGGATTCCACGAGATCGACGGACTTTACAAGATTGGTCTTCAACTAAAAGATGGCTTGCAGAACCACATCTTAGAAAAGCTACCCTTCCATTCCAAAATCAAAGAAACAGAGGCTATGTTCAGATATGAAACTCCAAAAATCCTCAGCAGTAAGTCCTATCTAAACATTTAGTAGTTTGGCTGGTCGAGTGAGTGGTTTTTCAGTCAATTTACTGAAGATGATAATTTGGTCAACGTGCAGAAGACAAGTTTGCTTGGCTTCGTGACGACGAGTTTGCACGACAGACCCTAGCAGGGATCAACCCCGTCAGCATAGAACGGCTTCAAGTAAGATTTTTTTCAGAGTGACTACTCAAAGTTATTCTGGTAAATTGTGTTGGTCTAAATTTTGTTTTACCTTATGCTTTCTCAGGAGTTTCCACCGAAGAGCAAATTGGACCCTACCGTCTACGGTCCACCAGAGTCCTCAATCAAGGAAGAAGACATCGTGGGCTATCTTGGAGGCATGTCTGTCCAACAGGTACTTGACCAAACACCTTCGATCGAAACCACAATATGCAAACTGACACACCTACTTTGCTCCTGAACTAATTAATCCACAAATCTTTTTGTCCAGGCATTGGATGAGAAGAAGTTGTTCATGCTGGACTACCATGACATCTACCTCCCCTTCCTGGATAGGATCAATGCCCAACCGGGCAGGAAGTCTTATGCGACTCGTGCCATTTTCTTCCTCACTCCCCTCGGCACTCTGAAGCCTGTAGCCATCGAACTCTGTCTTCCTTTGGGCACGGCTTCATCAAGATTGAAAAGGGTTCTCACTCCACCGACCGATGCAACCACCAGTTGGCTATGGCAGCTCGCCAAAGCTCATGTTTGCTCCAATGACGCTGGTGTCCACCAACTCATCAACCACTGGTATGTTGAACCAACCAATGAACTAAAATCAGAGAAAACCCAATATATTTTTTCTGTAGCAATATGTCGCATGTTACTAAGAGTTTGCATCGGTTCAATCACAGGATGAGAACCCATGCAAGCATGGAACCTTTCATTCTAGCGGCACACCGGCAGCTAAGTGCAATGCATCCCATCTTCAAACTCCTTCAACCACACATGCGTTACACTCTCAACATCAACGCCCTTGCCCGCCAAATCCTCATCAGCGCAAATGGAGTCATAGAATCCTTCTTCACACCTGGTTCTGTGGCCATGGAGATGAGTGCCGCTGCATACCGCAGCTCCTACCGTTTCGACCAAGAGAACCTCCCTGCCGACCTTATCCGACGAGGTGTGGCAGAAGAGGACCCTACACAGCCAGAAGGCATACGCCTTCTCATCGAGGACTACCCCTACGCCACTGACGGACTCATGATTTGGTCTACCATCAAGAATTGGGTGACCACCTTCGTCGATAGTCACTATACCACATCTAACGCCGTCGAGTCTGACATTGAGCTACAAAAATGGTATCATGAGGCCATCAACATTGGGCACGCAGACCTCCGGCATGAGCCTTGGTGGCCACGCCTCTCAGACAACGACGACTTAATCTCAATTCTAACCACCATCATCTGGGTTTCCTCAGCGCAGCACGCGGCTCTTAACTTCGGGCAGTACCCACTCGGTGGATACATTCCCAACCGCCCACCGTTGCTTCGTCGCCTGATTCCAGAGGAGGGAGACCCTGAGTATAAATGCTTTCTGGAAGACCCAGAATTTTTTTTCTTATCATCGTTGCCAAGCCTGATGCAGGCGACAAAGCTAATGACAGTGATCGACACCTTGTCAACACACTCCGAGGACGAGGAGTATCTTGGAGAGAGGGGAAGGCAAAGCTATGCATGGACACCAGAGATTGCAGAGGCATTCAATGAGTACGCCGCGGAGATGAGGAGTGTGGAGGCAGAGATTGAGAAGAAGAATGAGGATACAAGGTTAAGGAACCGATGTGGGGCTGGAGTGCTACCTTATGAGCTTATGATGCCCAGTTCTGGGCCGGGGATCACATGTAGAGGAATACCTAACAGTGTCACAATATGAACGATATATTGGTGTTTCGTAGTTTCTACTCTTCCCGAGATGCTAATATGCTACAGCTATCTGTTTGTAATGTATTAGAAGATTAACCATTTTTTTGGGTAGGTGGGTAAGATAAAGCATTTAGCAGACAAGCGAGATATGTAAGTACAGGTTTGTAATTGATATACAGTGAAAAGTTTATATACACTTAATGATTGAGCTAATATGTTGGCATGTCCTACCCTCTCCTATATCATTCATGAATTGAGAAAACATCGCATTGAAAAATCAAATGACAGTAACCCCATGTATTGATGTATGTGCACTCAATGACCTGTTCTGAATTGAAATTATAAACCATGATGGTGCATATTAAAGAACATGCTTGCACCATTTCTGCGAAGATGAGCAGTTTGTGAGATGTATGTATGTTTTAACTCATTACCGCAGAGGCAGAACATGGTGGTGATAAGGTACGGTAACAACTTCAAAATCAACATTCACATGCAAGGAGTGATGTATTACGGCAATGTTAATGATCCGATTGCACTCCTCTTGTAACATCCTGAATTCAACAATAAAATACGGAAGCGAACAATTTTTTTTTTTTAAACAAAACTCAAAACGTTACCAGTCAGCAATATATAAGTATATATATAGGTGGGACAATACAAAATCCTGCAGAATATTCAGTTACAAAAACTACTGACTCGATAGAACTCAAAAACTCTATCAACAAAAATACAATCAGAAAACGGTTCCACGTGTACAGTCAGTCAATATCGTCCACCCGATGCTAGCTAGAACCAACCTATTCTGCTTCAAGATCTGTAAGAAAGACAGAAAAAATCTGTCTGAGTCTTTAAAATTAAAGACTCAGCATGCAAGCAATATCCACATAACTATTTAGGTTAGGCTACAGAGATTTGTTCAAATAATTCCAAATAATCCATTAAAACAATACAATAACATGAGTTAAAATAAAAAATATAATTCTCAGAATTCGATTTCAGGCAAAATTGAGCAACAAGAAAAATGTCATCAAATTCATACCTTAATAATTACATGCATTTCAATGCATAACACACAAAAATCAATCGTCTCTATTTCAAATCATCATTTTCGATCCACTACGGTTCGAATTCAGTTCAGTTCAGATTAATCCAGAAAATTAATTAATATTTACCCGGACCACCCTACCGCAGGCACATTGCAGTCTTCGGTCAACGTACAAGCCAACCTCACACCCAATATTTTAAATTTCCAAATAGATCTAATATTAGACTCTTGTGAGGCCCTCATACGCTACCTGTATCAATCAGTTGACATCAGATTTGAGTCTTGTGGTCTTATCGTTGCCACACGATCCACTATGGATCCAGTTGCCCCGTCGGGCCAGCCCGTCGGCCTATGCTCCGAAGAGCCAATATACTCCGAAGAGTCAAAATGCTCCGAAGAGCCAATAGTGCCAAACAATTTAGTTATTATAATCTTATTTTAATATGCACAATATTATTCTTCATTTAACAACGAAAACCCTTAACAAAATCGAATAAATCGAAATCATAGGTTTAAAAGAATAATCACCTCATTTGTATAGCAATGATATCAACTAGCATTTTTACGACTATGTAATATACATCACACATTCCAAATATGAATCTCAACCTACACTTGGAATTCACAAATAAAACATTTCAAATTATGAAATATAATACCTTAAATTCCAAAACTACAAGTGCAGCAGAAAATTTCAGAACTTAATCCAACATACAAATATGCACTAACTATTGTGTTTTGTTTCTCTCTTTTTTTGTTTAATTCATCTACAAGCATTTCCTTGAGCAATAGAAAATAAGTACAAAGATGAAAATCATGCATAACCAAGAAGAGAAACTTTATCTAACTCCTTTTGTTATAACTTAAGATCCATATGATTCAAGGAACAATGCAAAAATCAGAAAATCAAATCATACGTTGATTCTAAGTCTCGATCCTCACTAATTTCATCACAAATATGGTTTTGCCCAAATCAATGAAGTTCTAACCCAAACAAAAAAAGTGGATTTGGTTCCTACCCACTAGAACCCTTGCATACCTTAGCCAAAACCAACAATAGAAGAAGACGAGAAGAAACCGAAGAAGGACGAAGACGATGGCGGCGACTAAACCAAGACAAAACCCTCTTCTCTACCTCTCCTTTCTTCTCCCTCTTCTCTTTTCCCTTTCCTTAGAAGACCCAAAACAAAACCCTTCTCTTCTCAGTCGGCTGCTGGATGGGGTTAAAACGTGGGAAAATTGCAGTCTAGCCCCCGATGAACCCACTATGTCCACTTAGTCCAAAACAATCACTTAGTTCACTTAAGTCCACAACTAACACTCATTGTATTCCTTTCTTAACTTAACACTATTTATTCTATGATAGGCTAAGATGTTACAATTTATCCCCCTTAACAAAAATTTCGTCCTCGAAATTTACTAAGCTGACTTACCAAACAAGAACGGATAGAGTTTTCTGATATCCTCTTCAAGTTCCCATGTAGCTTCATCGACTCCGTGATGTTGCCAACGAATTTTAACCATTGGAATACTTCTCCTACGAAGTTGATGTTGTTTCCGATCCAAAATCTCCATAGGCCTCTCTTCAAATGATAAATTTTCTCTGATTTCTGGAATCTCAAACTCTATGATATGAGAAGGATCATGAACATACTTTCTTAACATAGAAACATGAAAAACATTATGAATCCCAGCAAATTGCGGTGGTAAGGCAATTCGGTAAGCAGCTTCACCGATTCGTTCCAATATCTCGAAGGGACCGACATATCTAGGAGTCAGTTTACCCTTCTGACCAAATCTCAACACACCTTTTGCAGGAGATATCTTTAAAAAGACATGCTCACCAACTTCAAATTTGAGTTCCCTTCTTCTTTTGTCTGCATAACTTTTTTGTCTACTTTGAGCTGTTTCTAACCTTTTCTTAATCATTTTCACTTTATCTGCATCTTGTTGAATGATTTCTGGACCAATCAGTTGTCTTTCTCCCACATCGTACCAGCACAAAGGTGATCTACAGGGTCTTCCATATAAAGCTTCGAAAGGAGCCATTCCAATACTTGTATGAAAACTATTATTGTATGCAAACTCCACCAACGGCAATTGCTCATTCCAGCTTCCAGCAAAATCTAGAGCACACACTCTAAGCATATCCTCAAGCGTCTGAATTGTACGCTCTGATTGTCCATCTGTTTGAGGATGAAAAGCAGTACTGAACCTCAATTGAGATCCCAATGCATCTTGTAAGCTTTTCCAGAATCTAGATGTGAAACGCGGATCTCTATCAGAAATGATGGATACTGGAATCCCATGTAACCTGACAATTTCCACCACATACAACTTAGCTAGTTGGTCTAAAGACTGATTAACCCTTACTGGCAGAAAGTGTGCTGACTTAGTTAATCTGTCAACGATTACCCAGATGGAATCATGCTTTTGTCTAGTCTTAGGCAAACCAACTACGAAATCCATAGTAATATGTTCCCATTTCCACTCTGGCAATTCAATAGGTTGCAATTTTCCAGCTGGTCTTCGATGTTCCATTTTTATCTGCTGGCAGACTAAACATTTCGAAATGAACTCAGCAATATCATTTTTCATTCCTTTCCACCAAAAGTTTCGTTGCAAGTCTTTATACATCTTCGTGGATCCCGGATGCATTGTGTATTGAGACCTGTGAGCTTCTTCTAAAATTTCCTTTTTCACCTCTTCGTTGTCTGGTACCCAAAGCCTATTACGAAAACGGACCCCTCCATCAAAAGCTACATTGAATTCCGAGTTCTCCTTTTCAACCAATACTAACATTTCCTCCAACTTGGGATCTTTTTGTTGGGCCTGTAATAATTTTTCTATCAATCCTGATTGAATTCTGATATTTGCTAATAATCCACCATTGCTCTTGTTTATTGACGGCTTCCATTCCACAACTTCTTTTAGCAACTTCCATTCATGAATCATCATACTAGCTACAAGTGCACCAGATTTTCTGCTTAGTGCATCAGCCACCACATTAGCCTTACCCGGATGATACAAAATTGAAAAATCATAATCCTTTAGAAATTCCAACCATCTACATTGCCTCATATTCAGGTCTTTCTGTGAAAATAAGTACTTCAAGCTCTTGTGGTCTGTGTATACTTCAAATTGTTCACCATATAGGTAATGTCGCCAGATTTTCAATGCAAAAACAACTGCTGCTAACTCCAAATCATGAGTCGGATAATTCTTTTCATGAGTCTTCAGTTGCCTTGATGCATAAGCTACCACATTTCCATGTTGCATCAAGACACAACCCAATCCTATCCCGGAGGCATCACTATACACTACAAATCCACCATGACCAGAGGGAAGTGCTAATACTGGTGCAGAGGTTAACCTTTGCTTTAACTCTTGGAAGCTCTCTTCACATCGTTGAGACCACTCAAACTTCACTCCTTTTCTGGTGAGTCTAGTTAAAGGATTTGCGATCTTCGCGAAGTCCATAATGAATCTCCTGTAATAACCAGCGAGACCTAAGAAACTCCTGATTTCGGATGCATTCTTCGGTTGATTCCATCGCATAACTGCCTCCACCTTTGCAGGGTCTACAGAGATCCCATCTTTAGATACCACGTGCCCAAGGAATGACACTTGATCCAACCAAAATTCACATTTAGAAAATTTAGCAAAAAGTTTATTCTGCCGCAACGTTTCCAACACCACTCGAAGATGCTCTTGATGTTGTGCTGCATTCTCTGAGTACACCAAAATATCATCCACGAAAATGACCACAAAGCAATCCAGAAACGGTCGAAAAACTCTGTTCATCAGATCCATGAATGTCGCAGGTGCATTGGTTAATCCGAACGGCATCACCAAAAATTCATAATGATCATATCTAGTTCTGAATGCAGTCTTTGGTATATCCACATCTCGTATCCTCAACTGGTGATACCCAGACCGCAAATCTATCTTCGAAAACACTGTCGCATCCTTTAGCTAATCAAAGAGATCATCAATCCGTGGTAACGGGTACTTATTCTTCACTGTCACCTGATTCAACATCCGATAGTCGACACATAATCTCATCGATCCATCCTTTTTCCTAACAAATAATACTGGTGCACCCCATGGTGAGACACTAGGACGAATGAAACCTTTATCCATTAAATCTTGTAACTGCTTCTTTAATTCCTCTAGCTCAGCAGGTGCCATCCTGTATGGTGCTTTTGATATCGGCATTGTTCCTGGCAATAACTCTATGCAGAAGTCAGTGTCTCGGTGTGGAGGTAACCCTGATAAATCTTCTGGAAAAACATCCTCGAACTCGCGAACAACATCTAATTCCTTCAAAGGTACATGTGATGATTCTGTCTTTACAACACTTGCAAGATATCCTTGACATCCTTTATTCAACATTTTCTGAGCCTTTAAAGCAGAGATGAATGGTCGACCTACTTCTTGCGTAATTCCTCTGATAACTATCTCAGATAATTCAGGCTTCGAAATAACAATCTTTTTCTCTCGGCAATGCACATAAGCATAATGTCGTGTCAACCAGTCCATTCCCAAAATGACATCAAAGCTCGTCATCGGGAGTAGGACAAGGTCAGCAGGCAATTCATGATCTTCAACCTTCACAGATATATCATCAAAATATTTCCTAGAAACAAAACTATCACCCGTAGGAGTAGTTACTTCCAGTCTAAAAGCCAACATATCAGGTCTTAAATCTAAGGTCTCAGCAAATCTTTCAGAAATAAAGGAATGTGTTGCCCCACAATCGAATAAGACATTAGCTATATGATTAGAGACAAGCAAAGTACCTTCCACTACCGCATTTGAATTCTTAGCATCTTGCGCACTGATAGCATAAACACGGCCAGTCACCTTCTTTTGCGTCTCATTTGGTTTTTGGAATCCTTTATAACCTTCGCTCTTCTTAGGACAGTCCTTGACAAAATGTCCTTTCTGCCCGCATTTCAAACAGGCTCCAGTCAGACGGTAACATTCTCCAGAGTGCTTGTTATGACAGTGAGGGCAGAAGCCAGTTTGCTGGTTCCGGAGTGGCTCGTACACCTTCCTTGGCTTCTTCCCTGAACTCTCCTGGAAACTTTTCTTGATCCCATACGGTCGAGTCCTCCTTAGCTCCTTAAGTGTTTCTTCATGTTCCTCTTCCAACTTCGTACCCAGAGCTACTGCTTCAGCTAGCGACCTCGGTCCTCGAGTCATCAGCTTGGCCCTCAATCCTGGATTAACTCCCCAGACAAACTTGTTTGCTCTCTCTTCTGGCGTCTCGAACAAACCAGAGCAATACCTTTCCAGCTTGTAGAACTTGCGTGCATAAACAGCAATCGACAGGTCATTCTGCTTTAAGTCCAAAAATTCACGCTTCTTCTTCTCTCGTACATGCGCTGGTAAATATTGCTCCTTGAAATCTCCCAAAAAGTTTGCCCAAGAGATGATGGTAGAATTGTCATACTTCCAACTCTTAGTCGTTTTCCACCAATACTCTGCATCTGACTTGAGCACATATGTTGCGAACGTAACTTTTTTCTCCTCAGGGCAGAACAACGACTGGAATACTTTCTCGATCTCCTCGATCCATGACTCTGCAATATCTGGATCTGGCTCACCACAAAATGTAGGAGGCTTAAGCTGCAAGAACCTCTCGATCGTAACTCCTCCACTTGACTCTCCTTGCTCCTTCCGCACTCCGACAGTTTCAGTAAGTTTCTCCACGACATTCATAAGAAACATACTACGCTCTTCCCAGTCAGAGGAGGAGCTGCCAGTCCTTCTTCCCTTAGCACCAGGAAAACGAGGCGGAGGAGCCATCTAAACAATTCAGATTAAAACATGATAATTATAAAACAAATTATGTATACCACTGAAACAGAACCTATATGCAATTTTACATGAACTACATGCAGTAACTGCACCTAACTTACGGTGGACGTGATTGACTCTATACACGCTGGAACCTTAGCTCTGATACCAAATTGTAACATCCTGAATTCAACAATAAAATACGGAAGCGAACAATTTTTTTTTTTAAACAAAACTCAAGACGTTACCAGTCAGCAATATATAAGTATATATATAGGTGGGACAATACAAAATCCTGCAGAATATTCAGTTACAAAAACTACTGACTCGATAGAACTCAAAAACTCTATCAACAAAAATACAACCAGAAAACGGTTCCACGTGTACAGTCAGTCAATATCGTCCACCCGATGCTAGCTAGAACCAACCTATTCTGCTTCAAGATCTGTAAGAAAGACAGAAAAAATCTGTCTGAGTCTTTAAAATTAAAGACTCAGCATGCAAGCAATATCCACCTAACTATTTAGGTTAGGCTACAGAGATTTGTTCAAATAATTCCAAATAATCCATTAAAACAATACAATAACATGAGTTAAAATAAAAAATATAATTCTCAGAATTCGATTTCAGGCAAAATTGAGCAACAAGAAAAATGTCATCAAATTCATACCTTAATAATTACATGCATTTCAATGCATAACACACAAAAATCAATCGTCTCTATTTCAAATCATCATTTTCGATCCACTACGGTTCGAATTCAGTTCAGTTCAGATTAATCCAGAAAATTAATTAATATTTACCCGGACCACCCTACCGCAGGCACATTGCAGTCTTCGGTCAACGTACAAGCCAACCTCACACCCAATATTTTAAATTTCCAAATAGATCTAATATTAGACTCTTGTGAGGCCCTCATACGCTACCTGTATCAATCAGTTGACATCAGATTTGAGTCTTGTGGTCTTATCGTTGCCACACGATCCACTATGGATCCAGTTGCCCCGTCGGGCCAGCCCGTCGGCCTATGCTCCGAAGAGCCAATATACTCCGAAGAGTCAAAATGCTCCGAAGAGCCAATAGTGCCAAACAATTTAGTTATTATAATCTTATTTTAATATGCACAATATTATTCTTCATTTAACAACGAAAACCCTTAACAAAATCGAATAAATCGAAATCATAGGTTTAAAAGAATAATCACCTCATTTGTATAGCAATGATATCAACTAGCATTTTTACGACTATGTAATATACATCACACATTCCAAATATGAATCTCAACCTACACTTGGAATTCACAAATAAAACATTTCAAATTATGAAATATAATACCTTAAATTCCAAAACTACAAGTGCAGCAGAAAATTTCAGAACTTAATCCAACATACAAATATGCACTAACTATTGTGTTTTGTTTCTCTCTTTTTTTGTTTAATTCATCTACAAGCATTTCCTTGAGCAATAGAAAATAAGTACAAAGATGAAAATCATGCATAACCAAGAAGAGAAACTTTATCTAACTCCTTTTGTTATAACTTAAGATCCATATGATTCAAGGAACAATGCAAAAATCAGAAAATCAAATCATACGTTGATTCTAAGTCTCGATCCTCACTAATTTCATCACAAATATGGTTTTGCCCAAATCAATGAAGTTCTAACCCAAACAAAAAAAGTGGATTTGGTTCCTACCCACTAGAACCCTTGCATACCTTAGCCAAAACCAACAATAGAAGAAGACGAGAAGAAACCGAAGAAGGACGAAGACGATGGCGGCGACTAAACCAAGACAAAACCCTCTTCTCTACCTCTCCTTTCTTCTCCCTCTTCTCTTTTCCCTTTCCTTAGAAGACCCAAAACAAAACCCTTC
The DNA here is from genome assembly GCA_963682175.1 of Triglochin maritima. Lineage (NCBI taxonomy): Eukaryota > Viridiplantae > Streptophyta > Magnoliopsida > Alismatales > Juncaginaceae > Triglochin > Triglochin maritima. The sequence goes on along the minus strand of OY821774.1, from coordinate 10,509,389 downwards.
TCTTCTCAGTCGGCTGCTGGATGGGGTTAAAACGTGGGAAAATTGCAGTCTAGCCCCCGATGAACCCACTATGTCCACTTAGTCCAAAACAATCACTTAGTTCACTTAAGTCCACAACTAACACTCATTGTATTCCTTTCTTAACTTAACACTATTTATTCTATGATAGGCTAAGATGTTACAATTTATCCCCCTTAACAAAAAATTCGTCCTCGAAATTTACTAAGCTGACTTACCAAACAAGAACGGATAGAGTTTTCTGATATCCTCTTCAAGTTCCCATGTAGCTTCATCGACTCCGTGATGTTGCCAACGAATTTTAACCATTGGAATACTTCTCCTACGAAGTTGATGTTGTTTCCGATCCAAAATCTCCATAGGCCTCTCTTCAAATGATAAATTTTCTCTGATTTCTGGAATCTCAAACTCTATGATATGAGAAGGATCATGAACATACTTTCTTAACATAGAAACATGAAAAACATTATGAATCCCAGCAAATTGCGGTGGTAAGGCAATTCGGTAAGCAGCTTCACCGATTCGTTCCAATATCTCGAAGGGACCGACATATCTAGGAGTCAGTTTACCCTTCTGACCAAATCTCAACACACCTTTTGCAGGAGATATCTTTAAAAAGACATGCTCACCAACTTCAAATTTGAGTTCCCTTCTTCTTTTGTCTGCATAACTTTTTTGTCTACTTTGAGCTGTTTCTAACCTTTTCTTAATCATTTTCACTTTATCTGCATCTTGTTGAATGATTTCTGGACCAATCAGTTGTCTTTCTCCCACATCGTACCAGCACAAAGGTGATCTACAGGGTCTTCCATATAAAGCTTCGAAAGGAGCCATTCCAATACTTGTATGAAAACTATTATTGTATGCAAACTCCACCAACGGCAATTGCTCATTCCAGCTTCCAGCAAAATCTAGAGCACACGCTCTAAGCATATCCTCAAGCGTCTGAATTGTACGCTCTGATTGTCCATCTGTTTGAGGATGAAAAGCAGTACTGAACCTCAATTGAGATCCCAATGCATCTTGTAAGCTTTTCCAGAATCTAGATGTGAAACGCGGATCTCTATCAGAAATGATGGATACTGGAATCCCATGTAACCTGACAATTTCCACCACATACAACTTAGCTAGTTGGTCTAAAGACTGATTAACCCTTACTGGCAGAAAGTGTGCTGACTTAGTTAATCTGTCAACGATTACCCAGATGGAATCATGCTTTTGTCTAGTCTTAGGCAAACCAACTACGAAATCCATAGTAATATGTTCCCATTTCCACTCTGGCAATTCAATAGGTTGCAATTTTCCAGCTGGTCTTCGATGTTCCATTTTTATCTGCTGGCAGACTAAACATTTCGAAATGAACTCAGCAATATCATTTTTCATTCCTTTCCACCAAAAGTTTCGTTGCAAGTCTTTATACATCTTCGTGGATCCCGGATGCATTGTGTATTGAGACCTGTGAGCTTCTTCTAAAATTTCCTTTTTCACCTCTTCGTTGTCTGGTACCCAAAGCCTATTACGAAAACGGACCCCTCCATCAAAAGCTACATTGAATTCCGAGTTCTCCTTTTCAACCAATACTAACATTTCCTCCAACTTGGGATCTTTTTGTTGGGCCTGTAATAATTTTTCTATCAATCCTGATTGAATTCTGATATTTGCTAATAATCCACCATTGCTCTTGTTTATTGACGGCTTCCATTCCACAACTTCTTTTAGCAACTTCCATTCATGAATCGTCATACTAGCTACAAGTGCACCAGATTTTCTGCTTAGTGCATCAGCCACCACATTAGCCTTACCCGGATGATACAAAATTGAAAAATCATAATCCTTTAGAAATTCCAACCATCTACATTGCCTCATATTCAGGTCTTTCTGTGAAAATAAGTACTTCAAGCTCTTGTGGTCTGTGTATACTTCAAATTGTTCACCATATAGGTAATGTCGCCAGATTTTCAATGCAAAAACAACTGCTGCTAACTCCAAATCATGAGTCGGATAATTCTTTTCATGAGTCTTCAGTTGCCTTGATGCATAAGCTACCACATTTCCATGTTGCATCAAGACACAACCCAATCCTATCCCGGAGGCATCACTATACACTACAAATCCACCATGACCAGAGGGAAGTGCTAATACTGGTGCAGAGGTTAACCTTTGCTTTAACTCTTGGAAGCTCTCTTCACATCGTTGAGACCACTCAAACTTCACTCCTTTTCTGGTGAGTCTAGTTAAAGGATTTGCGATCTTCGCGAAGTCCATAATGAATCTCCTGTAATAACCAGCGAGACCTAAGAAACTCCTGATTTCGGATGCATTCTTCGGTTGATTCCATCGCATAACTGCCTCCACCTTTGCAGGGTCTACAGAGATCCCATCTTTAGATACCACGTGCCCAAGGAATGACACTTGATCCAACCAAAATTCACATTTAGAAAATTTAGCAAAAAGTTTATTCTGCCGCAACGTTTCCAACACCACTCGAAGATGCTCTTGATGTTGTGCTGCATTCTCTGAGTACACCAAAATATCATCCACGAAAATGACCACAAAGCAATCCAGAAACGGTCGAAAAACTCTGTTCATCAGATCCATGAATGTCGCAGGTGCATTGGTTAATCCGAACGGCATCACCAAAAATTCATAATGATCATATCTAGTTCTGAATGCAGTCTTTGGTATATCCACATCTCGTATCCTCAACTGGTGATACCCAGACCGCAAATCTATCTTCGAAAACACTGTCGCATCCTTTAGCTAATCAAAGAGATCATCAATCCGTGGTAACGGGTACTTATTCTTCACTGTCACCTGATTCAACATCCGATAGTCGACACATAATCTCATCGATCCATCCTTTTTCCTAACAAATAATACTGGTGCACCCCATGGTGAGACACTAGGACGAATGAAACCTTTATCCATTAAATCTTGTAACTGCTTCTTTAATTCCTCTAGCTCAGCAGGTGCCATCCTGTATGGTGCTTTTGATATCGGCATTGTTCCTGGCAATAACTCTATGCAGAAGTCAGTGTCTCGGTGTGGAGGTAACCCTGATAAATCTTCTGGAAAAACATCCTCGAACTCGCGAACAACATCTAATTCCTTCAAAGGTACATGTGATGATTCTGTCTTTACAACACTTGCAAGATATCCTTGACATCCTTTATTCAACATTTTCTGAGCCTTTAAAGCAGAGATGAATGGTCGACCTACTTCTTGCGTAATTCCTCTGATAACTATCTCAGATAATTCAGGCTTCGAAATAACAATCTTTTTCTCTCGGCAATGCACATAAGCATAATGTCGTGTCAACCAGTCCATTCCCAAAATGACATCAAAGCTCGTCATCGGGAGTAGGACAAGGTCAGCAGGCAATTCATGATCTTCAACCTTCACAGATATATCATCAAAATATTTCCTAGAAACAAAACTATCACCCGTAGGAGTAGTTACTTCCAGTCTAAAAGCCAACATATCAGGTCTTAAATCTAAGGTCTCAGCAAATCTTTCAGAAATAAAGGAATGTGTTGCCCCACAATCGAATAAGACATTAGCTATATGATTAGAGACAAGCAAAGTACCTTCCACTACCGCATTTGAATTCTTAGCATCTTGCGCACTGATAGCATAAACACGGCCAGTCACCTTCTTTTGCGTCTCATTTGGTTTTTGGAATCCTTTATAACCTTCGCTCTTCTTAGGACAGTCCTTGACAAAATGTCCTTTCTGCCCGCATTTCAAACAGGCTCCAGTCAGACGGTAACATTCTCCAGAGTGCTTGTTATGACAGTGAGGGCAGAAGCCAGTTTGCTGGTTCCGGAGTGGCTCGTACACCTTCCTTGGCTTCTTCCCTGAACTCTCCTGGAAACTTTTCTTGATCCCATACGGTCGAGTCCTCCTTAGCTCCTTAAGTGTTTCTTCATGTTCCTCTTCCAACTTCGTACCCAGAGCTACTGCTTCAGCTAGCGACCTCGGTCCTCGAGTCATCAGCTTGGCCCTCAATCCTGGATTAACTCCCCAGACAAACTTGTTTGCTCTCTCTTCTGGCGTCTCGAACAAACCAGAGCAATACCTTTCCAGCTTGTAGAACTTGCGTGCATAAACAGCAATCGACAGGTCATTCTGCTTTAAGTCCAAAAATTCACGCTTCTTCTTCTCTCGTACATGCGCTGGTAAATATTGCTCCTTGAAATCTCCCAAAAAGTTTGCCCAAGAGATGATGGTAGAATTGTCATACTTCCAACTCTTAGTCGTTTTCCACCAATACTCTGCATCTGACTTGAGCACATATGTTGCGAACGTAACTTTTTTCTCCTCAGGGCAGAACAACGACTGGAATACTTTCTCGATCTCCTCGATCCATGACTCTGCAATATCTGGATCTGGCTCACCACAAAATGTAGGAGGCTTAAGCTGCAAGAACCTCTCGATCGTAACTCCTCCACTTGACTCTCCTTGCTCCTTCCGCACTCCGACAGTTTCAGTAAGTTTCTCCACGACATTCATAAGAAACATACTACGCTCTTCCCAGTCAGAGGAGGAGCTGCCAGTCCTTCTTCCCTTAGCACCAGGAAAACGAGGCGGAGGAGCCATCTAAACAATTCAGATTAAAACATGATAATTATAAAACAAATTATGTATACCACTGAAACAGAACCTATATGCAATTTTACATGAACTACATGCAGTAACTGCACCTAACTTACGGTGGACGTGATTGACTCTATACACGCTGGAACCTTAGCTCTGATACCAAATTGTAACATCCTGAATTCAACAATAAAATACGGAAGCGAACAATTTTTTTTTTTAAACAAAACTCAAGACGTTACCAGTCAGCAATATATAAGTATATATATAGGTGGGACAATACAAAATCCTGCAGAATATTCAGTTACAAAAACTACTGACTCGATAGAACTCAAAAACTCTATCAACAAAAATACAACCAGAAAACGGTTCCACGTGTACAGTCAGTCAATATCGTCCACCCGATGCTAGCTAGAACCAACCTATTCTGCTTCAAGATCTGTAAGAAAGACAGAAAAAATCTGTCTGAGTCTTTAAAATTAAAGACTCAGCATGCAAGCAATATCCACCTAACTATTTAGGTTAGGCTACAGAGATTTGTTCAAATAATTCCAAATAATCCATTAAAACAATACAATAACATGAGTTAAAATAAAAAATATAATTCTCAGAATTCGATTTCAGGCAAAATTGAGCAACAAGAAAAATGTCATCAAATTCATACCTTAATAATTACATGCATTTCAATGCATAACACACAAAAATCAATCGTCTCTATTTCAAATCATCATTTTCGATCCACTACGGTTCGAATTCAGTTCAGTTCAGATTAATCCAGAAAATTAATTAATATTTACCCGGACCACCCTACCGCAGGCACATTGCAGTCTTCGGTCAACGTACAAGCCAACCTCACACCCAATATTTTAAATTTCCAAATAGATCTAATATTAGACTCTTGTGAGGCCCTCATACGCTACCTGTATCAATCAGTTGACATCAGATTTGAGTCTTGTGGTCTTATCGTTGCCACACGATCCACTATGGATCCAGTTGCCCCGTCGGGCCAGCCCGTCGGCCTATGCTCCGAAGAGCCAATATACTCCGAAGAGTCAAAATGCTCCGAAGAGCCAATAGTGCCAAACAATTTAGTTATTATAATCTTATTTTAATATGCACAATATTATTCTTCATTTAACAACGAAAACCCTTAACAAAATCGAATAAATCGAAATCATAGGTTTAAAAGAATAATCACCTCATTTGTATAGCAATGATATCAACTAGCATTTTTACGACTATGTAATATACATCACACATTCCAAATATGAATCTCAACCTACACTTGGAATTCACAAATAAAACATTTCAAATTATGAAATATAATACCTTAAATTCCAAAACTACAAGTGCAGCAGAAAATTTCAGAACTTAATCCAACATACAAATATGCACTAACTATTGTGTTTTGTTTCTCTCTTTTTTTGTTTAATTCATCTACAAGCATTTCCTTGAGCAATAGAAAATAAGTACAAAGATGAAAATCATGCATAACCAAGAAGAGAAACTTTATCTAACTCCTTTTGTTATAACTTAAGATCCATATGATTCAAGGAACAATGCAAAAATCAGAAAATCAAATCATACGTTGATTCTAAGTCTCGATCCTCACTAATTTCATCACAAATATGGTTTTGCCCAAATCAATGAAGTTCTAACCCAAACAAAAAAAGTGGATTTGGTTCCTACCCACTAGAACCCTTGCATACCTTAGCCAAAACCAACAATAGAAGAAGACGAGAAGAAACCGAAGAAGGACGAAGACGATGGCGGCGACTAAACCAAGACAAAACCCTCTTCTCTACCTCTCCTTTCTTCTCCCTCTTCTCTTTTCCCTTTCCTTAGAAGACCCAAAACAAAACCCTTCTCTTCTCAGTCGGCTGCTGGATGGGGTTAAAACGTGGGAAAATTGCAGTCTAGCCCCCGATGAACCCACTATGTCCACTTAGTCCAAAACAATCACTTAGTTCACTTAAGTCCACAACTAACACTCATTGTATTCCTTTCTTAACTTAACATTATTTATTCTATGATAGGCTAAGATGTTACAATTTATCCCCCTTAACAAAAATTTCGTCCTCGAAATTTACTAAGCTGACTTACCAAACAAGAACGGATAGAGTTTTCTGATATCCTCTTCAAGTTCCCATGTAGCTTCATCGACTCCGTGATGTTGCCAACGAATTTTAACCATTGGAATACTTCTCCTACGAAGTTGATGTTGTTTCCGATCCAAAATCTCCATAGGCCTCTCTTCAAATGATAAATTTTCTCTGATTTCTGGAATCTCAAACTCTATGATATGAGAAGGATCATGAACATACTTTCTTAACATAGAAACATGAAAAACATTATGAATCCCAGCAAATTGCGGTGGTAAGGCAATTCGGTAAGCAGCTTCACCGATTCGTTCCAATATCTCGAAGGGACCGACATATCTAGGAGTCAGTTTACCCTTCTGACCAAATCTCAACACACCTTTTGCAGGAGATATCTTTAAAAAGACATGCTCACCAACTTCAAATTTGAGTTCCCTTCTTCTTTTGTCTGCATAACTTTTTTGTCTACTTTGAGCTGTTTCTAACCTTTTCTTAATCATTTTCACTTTATCTGCATCTTGTTGAATGATTTCTGGACCAATCAGTTGTCTTTCTCCCACATCGTACCAGCACAAAGGTGATCTACAGGGTCTTCCATATAAAGCTTCGAAAGGAGCCATTCCAATACTTGTATGAAAACTATTATTGTATGCAAACTCCACCAACGGCAATTGCTCATTCCAGCTTCCAGCAAAATCTAGAGCACACGCTCTAAGCATATCCTCAAGCGTCTGAATTGTACGCTCTGATTGTCCATCTGTTTGAGGATGAAAAGCAGTACTGAACCTCAATTGAGATCCCAATGCATCTTGTAAGCTTTTCCAGAATCTAGATGTGAAACGCGGATCTCTATCAGAAATGATGGATACTGGAATCCCATGTAACCTGACAATTTCCACCACATACAACTTAGCTAGTTGGTCTAAAGACTGATTAACCCTTACTGGCAGAAAGTGTGCTGACTTAGTTAATCTGTCAACGATTACCCAGATAGAATCTGTCAACGATTACCAGGTCATCGGGCTCCTCGAGCCGCGAACACCAACCGTGCCGCTATAAAAGCAGGGCAGCGACCTCCGTAGCCCGTGGGCCGGTAGTCACCTCACCCAACGCCAGTTGCGTGCCCGCACAACATCAACACTGGGATCCACGATCCCTCAGGCATGCTATACTACAAAGTGCCAACAATCATCTCAAAAGTCACGGTCCATACATGGAGGTGACGCGTCCCGAACACCCACACTCTTCCCAACGGCGGTCCCTGGGCAGGCACGCATCACGCGCCCACCGTCACCTCCCGGCTCACGCACAAGGCGAGGACACGGGTTTCCGTGGACAAAGTTGGCGTTCAAAAAGGGAACCAGGAATTCTGTCCTGGGCCCAAACGGTCGACCGGAAGAGGTGATTCGGTCGACCGGTTCCAGAAAGGAATCGGTCGACCGTACTCCTAAAACGGTCTACCACTGCGCTCAAAACCGAACCCCCCAACGGACGAACAAAGGTCTAAAACCGGTCGACCGAACGAGGTCAAAATCCGGAGTCTGATCAACATTAAATTCAACTCTATCGGTCGACCGACTCAGGGATCTCGGTCGACCGAAAACAGACAGGGTCAACCTATTATTCTAAGTCATATAATCGGTCGAACGCAAACCTCCAACGGTCGAACAACAAACGATCAGTCGAACGTCACATGAAATCGGTCGAACAAATCATGCAAAACTAACAGGTACACTTAAGTTCCGGTCGAACACAACAAGGACCGGTCGACCGACAACAGGTAGAAAAATCCCAACTCACCAGCAATAATGCACTACCGGTCGACCGCCCCAAGGCATCGTTCGACCGGTGAAGGTTAAAGTCGGGCAAACAGTGCTAAAACGGTCGACCGCCCAAAGGATCCGGTCGACCGTTGGTCGTCTTCAACCTCGCGTCAGCCGAGGTTTTACGAAGAAACGCGTCGCCGGAGAGGTCTCCGACCTCCCCCGACTCGACCAACGCATCCCTCACATGAGGGTCAACAAACAAACCACACTAAGGAGCGGCATACCTCGAAAACGCAACGAACCTGCCGGAGCCTCGCTCGCGCCTCCGTTGCCTCTGGTGATCCTCCTCGCGCGTCAACCTCTGCAAGCCTCACGTCAATGCAACCTCCTCCGCCTGAGCTCGAGCCACTGAGGAAGAAGATGGGTGCTTGGTGAGGATGAAGGAAAGGAAAGGAGAGGAGATGGTGTTGGTTGGTTTAAAAAAACCCAAAAACCCTACACCCCAAGCACTCCCCACCATACTTCCCTTACACCCCACCTTACCTCCATCACTTCACCTCACTACTCACCATACCTCCCTCTCTCCTCCAAGTCAAACCTCACTTAACCCTAATCCAATCCTAATCCGGTTTAGGGACATAACAGATCACCTTGATGTGTAAAATGGAATGTAATAATGTAATTAATTACCTGTAACTTAAATTATACCCTCATAGTTCTTCCTTGTGTATTTTTCTTCCAACTTTCAATTTGTGCACATGGCCTAACGAAGTGCTTTACCTTCCCCTCCATCTGACTACTTGTTTAATTTGATGAAACGAATTTTACTGCCCAGAAGTCCAGAACTGTGATGTTTCTGACAACCCATGTTAAATATGCCCACTACCTGCCTTGGAATATTTATGTGTGTTCCACTATTCCTTCCCAAGTTTACAATAGGAAATCATGTGATCGTGATTGTTTTGAAGAATTGGTACAAAGTAGGCATCTGATCGTAAAATGAGAGTATGCAAGAATAACAAATATTACTGCACACAAGAGCATGCTTTAAATGGAATTCACGGGAAAAAATATAGATGAACAGTTCAAGTCATCGGTAACATATAATTCTTCCAGATTCATATGATCTGACAAAGAATTCTACGGTTTCCAAGTCTTCCACAGTTCCTTGTCATCAGTGATTCTACGAAAAAGTAATTTTTTGGTTATTGGAGCTGCATTAATAATTTTTCAAGGCATTTAACTGGATTCACTAAATAGCACAATCGCTTTTTGAGCTCTGTTATCCTTATATATACCATATAGCTCAATACTCCAATAGTCTAATTAACTAAGAGAATTCCGAGTTAAAATTTTGAGACTTGAGACATATCAAGCAATTATTCAATTTTAGCAGAAATTCCAAGTAGTATGTCCTGAGATTCTAGTCGAGAGAGTATTTTCCCATTTCTGGAGTCGGGCCACCAACTAGATGTATAAGCATGTGCCAGAGCCCAAGGGTATTCCACAAGCAAATGACATCAGAATCTCATACACTCCAATATCCACAAAATGATCAAGACCAAGCACCCTTCGATGTCGTGAACGAACTCCAAATCTTTCGACAGAAGTCCATTATGAGGAGTGTCATACCTCTCGATCTCTATCTTCTTTCGATCCATTGGTTCATATAGAATCTATATCCTAGGTCTATCAAAAAACATTATTTTCTCTAAGCGTAAGGAATCTCAAAACAGAAACTCAATTCAACATTCCTTGAGTTTGCTATGTGCAATTATTCTAAGTAATGAAGCTTTCGGTCAAGCAAAACCGCATCGTACCAAGCGAAATTCGAATTACGCCGTTGCGATCACCAATGCCTCTCCCTATATCGCACGATCCGCGTGAATTCCAACGATCAAACCTCGGAATCCCCAGCGGTAAGTACCAAATCAAAGTCAGTAAACTCACCAGTCACTGACGATCTCATTCTCCCCGTCCTATCGTCTCCGCAGAGGTTGCAGCCGACGGCATTTGGGGATCGGGATTGGGGTTTCGGAAACCCTAACCCTAATCCCGGAGTTGGGGGAACGCGAGCCGGGGTGGAAGTGCGAGTGGTGAGGTATTTATAGGGGGAGAGGGGTGTAAGGTTCGGACACGTGGCGGGTGTAATTGGTGGAGATGTGTCAGGCGTGTTTGGAGGGGGAGGAGTGGGTTGGGTGGTGGTTTCGGGGGAGTGGCGGGAGGAGAATTGAACGCGGAAAACGAGAAACGGCACCACGTTAGTTTTTTTAACGGAATTATGACCTACTAACGTTGACCTTTCTTAGTATTTTATGTTTTAGAATTAAATCTCACACCTAACTCACGATGCTCGCTCAAAATTGAGCTTTTATTCTGACTAATCCGAGACCATAAATTAACTGAATTGCTATTCGTCGTCCTAAAACTATTAAATCGCTCCAACAAATTACCATTTTGCCCTTCTCTCATTTCTACTGCTATAACGCGACATTTTACCCTCTTATTAGACATCTCTCTTCATCTTCCTCTTATAATCATAAAAAGTAATATTTTGGAGGTCAATAATGAGCCAACGGACGCCCCGGTGTACTCGAATATGGTAAAATATCCAACATCTTTTTAATAAAAAAATAATAATAAATTACGGGCGTCTGACAGAGCCGCTCAGCGTAGGAGAGGGGCGTCTGGGTAAGACGCCTCCCCCTAAGGGGCGTTTTACCCAGACGCCCCTCCCATGGGACGGGCGTCTGGCTAAGACGCCTCCCCCATTGGGGAGACGTCTTAGCCAGACACCCCTATCTTACACTGGGCGGCTCCGCCAGACGTCCGTAATTTTTTATTATTTTTATATTTTTATTAAAAATATAATTGATTAAATTTAGATAATTGCTAAATTAATTAATTAATAAGTTAATAATTACTATATTCGGATGACTGATACCCCTTCGGTACACCGAATAGAGATTTCCAGAGAAATGTCGAAGCTACTGAGAATAAATATTCGGATAACCGGGTAGAGATAAGTAAACCGACCCAATGATTCTAGGAAGATCAAAAACTTACTGTATTTACGATCACGGCGGACCGATGGAAACTCGGTCATCCGCATGGAACATGTTCGGTAGACGGAGTGGTATTTGTCGATGTGGTATTTGTAAGTCGGGAAGTTTTACCACCGGGGATTTTGGATCTTAAATTTTTTGAATATTAATCACTTGCAAAAAAACTCATTGTAATTTGACCCCGTTACCACCAAAAAATTTACAACAGAACCTCAAATAATTTGAGATAACACACCGTATAATTTTAAGAATTTATTTATATTTTATTTTTAATTTTTTATTATTAAAAAATACGGGCGTCTGGGTAACACGCCCCCACCAACGTGGAGGCGTCTGGTTAACACGCCTCCTCCTATGTGGAGGCGTCTTAGCCAGACGCCTTCACGTTCGTGGAGGCGCCTGGCTAAGACGCTGCCACCTTGGTGGAGGCGTCTAGCTAAGACGCCTCCACCATGGTGTAGGCGACGTATCCAGACACCTCCACCTAGGTGGAGGCGTCTTTGCCAGACTCCCGAGTCGGAAAAAAAAATCCGTCTTCGTTACCTAGCCGGATCTAGGTGTTTCGCCAGACATTTTCGTGGTGTTGGTACTTGGAATGTAAGTAAAACTGAGTCAAATACCTTGTTTAAAGACACGGGACGAAATGAGTATTAATTGATTTATTAAGGGCAAAAAGGTAATTTCTAGGGCGATATAAGTAGTTTTCCGGCGACGAATAGTAGTTCCCTAAATTAAAACCTACCAATTAAGTATGGGTGTAAATAGACCCAGGTGGGGCGAGTTTTTGCCATATTGCTACCCACACTGCCTAGGTTAAGCAGGTAAGTGTGACGGGACAAACAAAAAAACTCGCTACTCGTCATGCATAATGATGCACTTTTTTATGGAATTGTAATATTACAATGCTTCTCCAAGTACTTTTTTAGATATTATTTTCTTCAATCTTGAGAATGAATTCCAATTATAAGAATTTAAGTCCAAAAGACATCCTGAAATTAAAAATAATAATATTTATTCATTTCTTGAAATAATCATGTCATTGTTGTCTATATCATATTTAAAAGTTTTACTTCATGACGTCTACTATTTCACTTTATAATTTAGGTAATAACTTTTGCCCGTGCAATGGAAGTGCAACCCCAATTTGCAAATAAAAATGTACTTTCAATTGTAAAAAATAAAAGAAAAAGAAGAAGATGTGAGACATAATTACAAAAGTTTGGCTCTATGTATTATTTTTTGCACTAATTACATTCCCTGGCTATAATGTGAGCTATACTCGAAACATGCCCGAGATGATAAATTGTAAAGAGTAAAGACACAAACAGAAAACCCCAAACATAAGCTTTTATTTAAGATCTACGAAAGAAACAACAAAGTGGGAATGAGGCATTTTCTCACCCCACCAAAGATGTTTGACACTCTTTTATTCTCATGGTTATTGCAACTTTCAAGACAATTTCCATCCACTTTGTTCATCAGATTCCTCCTACGCAAGCTCTGACCTTATAATAGTTAATTGTTGCGTATCAAGAGTCCAATTATCTTTAAATCTCCAGATTTAAAGCAAACCACGGAAGAGAGGACAAGCTTCTCATAGCTTCCTTAGAATGGATATTTTTAGACTTCTAAGCTGGTGTCAGCTATATGCAGAAGATACCAACATTCTTACAATTGAATTCTTGAAAACACGTCAATTTCATTGTCCAATATAAAATGGAACACATTCAATTTTCTTTACTTTAGTTTAACATGTTCATGTGTTATGCATATACGAGTAGAATTATATGCTAAAATTTGAACAAATTCAGTTTTTTATGTAATGTTTATCTACTAAACTTGATTTTCTCCAAATATGTGAGATTACAAGTGTTAGATCCCTAACCTAGGGTTAGTGGACTAATGATGGTTAAAGTGTGGTTTGCATGGGGAAGTGGGTGTGCAGGAGTTTGCATGGGAAGGTGAAGGGTTGGGGTTACTGTAGCACCGAGTTTTTAAGGCCCTTCTCTTTCCTTCTTCTTCTTTCATCTCCTTCCTCATTTCTTCTTCCTCCATTCTCACCAAACACACACCTTCTTCCTCAGTCGCTCAAGCTCAGGCGGAGGAGGCTGCGTCAGCGTGAGGTGTGAGGCGGTCCAGGCAGGAGAGGTGCGGGGTTGCGCGCACAAGGAGATCACCGGAGGCGACGTGCGCGAGCGGAGCTCCGGCACTTTCGTCGTTTCTTTGAGGTATGCCGCTCCTTAGTGTGGTTTGTTTGTTGACCCTCATGTGAGGGATGCGTTGGTCGAGTCGGGGGAGGTCGGAGACCTCTCCGGCGACGCGTTCTTCGTAAAACCTCGGCTGGTGCGAGGTTGAAGACGACCAACGGTCGACCGGATCCTTCGGGCGGTCGACCGTTTTGGCACTGTTTGCCCGACTTTAACCTTCATCGGTCGAACGATGCCTTAGGGGCGGTCGACCGGTAGTGCATTATTGCTGGTGAGTTGGGATTTGTCTACCTGTTGTCGGTCGACCGGTCCTTGTTGTGTTCGACCGGAACTTAAGTGTACCTGTTAGCTTTGCATGTTTCGTTCGACCGATCGTTTGTTGTTCGACCGTTGGAGGTTTTCGTTCGACCGATTATATAACTTAGAATAATAGGTTGACCCTGTCTGTTTTCGGTCGACCGAGACCCCTGAGTCGGTCGACCGATAGAGTTGAATTTAATGTTGACCAGACTCCGGATTTTGACCTCGTTCGGTCGACCGGTTTTAGACCTTTGTTCGACCGTTGGGGGGTTCTGTTTTGAGCGCAGCGGTAGACCGTTTTAGGAGTACGGTCGACCGATTCCTTTCTGGAACCGGTCGACCGAATCACCTCTTCCGGTCGACCGTTTGGGCCCAGGACAGAATTCCTGGTTCCCTTTTTGAACGCCAACTTTGTCCACGGAAACCCGTGTCCTCGCCTTGTGCGTGAGCCGGGAGGTGACGGTGGGCGCGTGATGCGTGCCTGCCCAGGGACCGGCGTTGGGAAGAGTGTGGGTGTTCGGGACGCGTCACCTCCATGTATGGACCGTGACTTTTGAGATGATTGTTGGCACTTTGTAGTATAGCAGACCTGAGGGATCGCGGATCCCAGTGTTGATGTTGTGCGGGCACGCAACTGGCGTTGGGTGAGGTGACTACCGGTCCACGGGCTACGGAGGTCGCTGCCCTGCTTTTATAGCGGCGCGGTTGGTGTTTGCGGCTCGAGGAGCCTGATGACCTGGCAGACTTCGGTCTGGTTTGTCCGATGCTGTGCCGGACTGTTGTGATGGACCACCGATGCTGTGCCGGTGATGCCGCCGAGGTTGTGCCGACGATGGTGATTGTTGAGCCGAGGCTGTTCCGGCTATGTTGTTTTCCTCGGCTGGGCACCTACCGAGATGTTGTTGTTATACCTTCCGGGCGACGGCCCCGTTGGTCCCTGTGGCTCCGACCACTGAGATTTGCAGATCTATATTCTATCGGCCCGCAGGCGTGACAAAGGCTCCCTGCCGAACCCTTGAGTAGTGTAGCTGCGTGTGGGGGGTGCGATGTCGCGTGCTGTAAGACTGCATGTGCCTGCAGTAGGTCTCCTCGGGAGACTCGTTGTTGATTGTCGGACTGATGTCCTGTTTTACCCTTCGGGGGAACTGTTTTCCATTTCTGTCGATGCCATGACATACTACTAGTATGATAGGTTCATTGTGTAATGCATGCATATATAGGTGAGTTGGCATACGGGGTTTCTTTCTGGAAACTCAGGCATTGTTGTTATATATTTTCAGGACCGCAGTAGGTCCAGTGGGGTGGTGATCGGCGGGCGCGCGCGTTTGGAGTCGGATCCTCTAGTCAGACCACTGAGGTCCACATGATTACATTTATCTTCCCTTATCGTTTTGTTGTAATCATGTATTCGTTTTGGCAAACTCTGATGTATTATGGTGCACCGCTTTATTGTTTGTGAGAAGTAACAGTCCCGCCTTGATTATTGTGCTCTGTGTCTTGGTTATGAATTTTTAAATTTTTCGCTGTTTCGGGATGTTACAAAAGTCTACTCATTTCTAAAATATTGTAACTGGGTGGTGAGACGACATCCAAAACTACACTAAAGCCAATGAGCCTAAAGCTTTGGACCCTAAACGACAACTTGTGATATGGTTAACCGATTTGCTTGGGCTGTCACTTTTGTGCATCGTTATCAAGGGTATATAATGCCTCGTGACTGATAAATTGAAAATTACAAGTTTTCTTCCAAGTTTGATTATGGTTATTCAGTATTATTTCAATTTTTGACAAAAGTACTCAACTGCAACATATTTGCATGAATGCCCCAATTATGTCATTATTGTTTCTTACAAACCTCTAATTCCGTTGTTTTTTCTCGCCAATATTTCATGGGATCCTTTCAGGATTCAAAGGCTCCAATGAGAATTCAAGAAAACGTCATGTTATGAATATTTTCTTGTTATGAAGTGAAAGGGATAAAAACAATGGAGTGGGGTGGGTGAGAATGACAATCTGGCTTCTCTTTTTCACTAAAGAAAAAGAGATGTTTCGTAAGAAACAAGTTAAGGCGATCAAGATTGAATATTTAGACCAAAAAAAACAAAACAAATGACATTGTGTGCAATATACACCTAAGAGCATTAAAGGGGTTTCCCGTGGATGACCCCGGACGACCGCGAATGACCGGGTCATCTGCGACCGGCACGACCCGGTTGGATGGGTTTTTTATTTTGATTTTTTTTGGTTTTGTTTTTTTTGTTTTGGTATTTGTTTTAATAATTAGGGATTTATATTTTGATAAATAATTAGGGGTTAAGTAGTTGTAGTTAATATTTTGATAATAATTAAGATTAGGGTTATGATTTGGATTATTATTTTGTAAATTGGTGAGCATTATTAAATTGGAGTATTATTTTGATAACGTTAGATTTGAGGTGGGTTATGATTTGGGGATAGAATAAAAGTTGAGAAAAAAATTAATGGTATTTAGTTTTTTTGGTAATCATTGATGGTTAAATAAATATTTTTTTGGTAAATATAAATGATTTTGAAGTATAATAAAAGTTGAGAAGAAAATAAATGATGTGTAGGAAAAAGAGTGGGATGACCTAGGTCATGGTTAATTGGTGAATAATGAGGGAGAAATATGAGGTTGAGTCATGATGACGTGACAAAGAGAAAAAGAAGAGATAGAATGTGGATGACCTAGGTCATTGTTGCGGATAATCAAAAAATATTGTAAACCAAATTCTACCAAATAAATAAATCACACACATAAAATAACCATGAGTGTTAGTGCATGCGGAAAACTTCGGAAAATGATTTTCAGAGTCAAACGGAAAGCAGAGGAAAATAGAACCTAGTGGAAAATATTTTCCTTTTGACTGAATTCTGTTGTTTGTGTATGTTTAGACAAATAATTTCATGCCAATTTAGAAACTGAACACGAATGACCGAAGAGAAGGTCGGTCGATCGAAATGAGAAATAATGATTTTTCTCTAAGCAAACGTGAATGGATGGCCAAATGTATTTCGGTTATCCGAATTGTTGATTTTTTTAAAGATTTCGGTAAACCAAAATGTATTTTGTCGACCATCAAGAACATTTTGGTGGACCGAAATGTGTTTGAGTGACCGCATTCGATGATCTTCTGACATCAAATGTTGAGAAATAAATAACATTCTTATACATACCATGAAATCTGACGGAGAGTGTGCATGAAATTCCAAGAGTGCACAAACAACCTCCTTCCATGGAGTCAAACCTAATCTCTTTTCCTTCACGTTGCTTTTCTCTAGATTCGGAGTGCACGTAACCCATAAGATGCATGTCATATGAATGTAATTGACAATGGAGTTCGAATTATAACGACACAGAAATATATAAAAAGTGGACAATTGCTAAATAAATACATTAAAACTTGCAAATTACAATCGCGTTAAGTATTTTTGACGTGAAACCAACTTTCAAACAAATAATTATACTGAACATATCTCCACATCATTCAATCAAATATTCACTACTTTCATGTATTTCGGGAAAAAAACACAAAGAAAAAAGAAAAAAAAAGCGAAGCGATGGGTTCCCCCACCTAAAACAAAAAGAGTTTCCATCCATGTTCTCTCTCACGTCACGTGCGAAGACAGATCAGAAAGCCCTAACTCGACCGCCCCTCGCCGTCGTGCCCTCCCTCCGATCACCTCCGTCGCCGAGCCGATCCACGCCGTCTCTGCCCCAATCCGTCCCCACCGACCACGGTACGTCTCCTTGAACCCCCTCCACGCCCAATTCGCCCCCGAACCACCGCCCCAATCCGGCTATCCCCGAAACCCGCCGAATTTGGTGGTTCGTCGTGATCCGTGGTTGGGATTCCGGGTTCGTTAAGGTTGAGTAGGTTACCGACTCCGTAAGTTGGTTTGGAGAGGGTTTCTGCGCTTGGGAAGCGGAGAAGAGGCTGGGAAATTGATATTTGTTGGTGGTTTGATCCGTGGCTTGGGATTTTAGTTTTTGGTTCACAGAGCCTCTGTTTAGTGTTAGTGTTAGAGACTTAGAGGTGTTTATGTGAAAACTTATCGGCGGTTGGCGTAGGAACATTTCGGTATTCGAAAGTTGGGATTGTGATTTTGTTCCGGCTTTCAGTCCGTCTTTGGTGCGGAGTCTATGTTTAGTTTTGGTGTCGTAGGCGTTTATTTAGAAACTGTTGGTAGTTCTTGATTCACGATTGAAAGTTTTAGTGTTGCTTTTTAACTGGTTTGGTTGCTGCGGTGTCTGTTTTAGTCTTGGTGTTGGCGTTTGAGGCGTTTGTGTGCTTGAAAAGTAAAAAGAAAAGAGTAAGTGGAAGGAAAATTTCCCTAGCTTGCAATCCGTGAGCGGGAATTTAGCTTATCTTCAACCGGTTTTGTCCCCTCTCTGCTTTGATTACCGCTTTAGTGTTAATCTTAGATGAAGTCAATGCAATTGGAAAAGATAATAAATTGAGGTGCATTGAAAGATTTCTGTAAAAGCTTACCGGAAGCTCAATATTCGTGACACTTTTTGCCCTTTCTTTTGTGAATTTGGAAAGCCAAAAACCAGAGGTCAAATGAGTTTTCTACTGACCTGGTTCTATCATTGCTGTTGTTTCCTCTTAGAGGGTATGTGTGCACCCAAAAAAAAGAATATAAGGAAGATGGGTTTTCCCCGGAAAATGTTGATGCAAAATTTATGATATATGCTCAAAGTATAATGTGTTTCTTCTTACTTGCTTCCAACTCTCAGGTGCACATACTCCTCTTTACAGTTTGTCTGTTGACATGATTTCAGTCTCGAAAAGAACTGTTAGTTTGAATCCTGATCCTCTGTGCTGTCTTAGTTGGATTTTAAGTGAGGAAAGCATAGCCTTAGGTTATCTCGATCTGAATGTATCAATCGAGACATGAGGATCGGACCATGAGCAAGTAAGGTGGGACTATGGAAGGAGGCAGACAAACTCTATACATTCTGAAAGTTAAGGACATTTTTAGAGGTAAATTATCCACCATAATGCTAGTGGGAATAGTTTCCAAATCAATCTATCATCCTGCTGCAGCATGACACTAATCCTCTTTCTCAAAACTCCCTCGATATATCTTCTGGATCTGACAACCATACTGCCGCTATCTTTTCTAAACAACCTCATAGTCTCCCAGCATGCAAATGAATAAATAGAAGCCCTCCTTGCATGTTCCTTGCATAGGTGAAAATGGCTCACAATCTGACACCTTTTGAATCTGAGGCATGTTTTTGGCAAGCCTTGTTATGATACACTAGCCACACAAAAAAAGGGTCTTCGAAGGGGCATTCGAGTTCCAATTTGTGAGCACTAACTCAAAGTAGGAGTAGAATCTGAGAGAAAATTAAAGAAATATTTTAGCACTGAAACAAGAAGTATGACTGAAAACCTGAACCGTCCCAACGCATAGTACTACCAGATGGCTCTTTGAAAGGCTGAAAGATTCTCTAGCATCTACTGTGTGAATTTTTTAGTTTTTACGGAGCCTATGATAGATATGTACACATCACATAAGCAAAGTTACCTTATATCACAAAAAAGAACTCAATGACGCTTGTTGTCTAAAACACTTCAATTTTTCACTTGCGAGAAGCTTACAATCATGTGCCGTGCTGCTAGCAAGTTCAGAAATATCATCAAATTACATGAAATGTAAAAAAAATTACATATGTTTATTCTCATTGTTTTGTTTTGCTTTTAGATTTTTAGTTTAGCTTTGCTTTGGGCCAGTGGCGCCGTCTGTGGTTCTACCGCCCCGCCTTATGTACAATTGTCTTTTCTATTAATATAGTTACCTTTACCGATATTTTTTTTTTGAATTGTTTATTCTCATTGAAAATAAACTCAAATATATATGTTGCTTAGATACGTCCACGATCCATCTCATATTGCAGTTATACGTTAGCAGTTCAGGCTAATCAAGGACTTCTTGGTTTCTTGGCAATATTACTTTTTTTCTTCTTTCTTCGGTGATGTAAAAAGTTAATCAAAGAGGAGAAATTACAGCAAAGGTGCTATTAGTCAGGTATGGAAACCAAACTAGACAACACCAGCAAAAACAAAAGCAAAAAAACAGAATCATACTCTAGAGGAGTCAAAACAACAAAATCTGGAGCAGGAACATGTGGGGATACAAAACTACAAAGTTGGACTGTGTTTTTCCAACACAAACTCTCACACCATTACCAATAGAAGTTATGAACTTCAGATAATGTTACTTGTGTAAAACAGTACATGCATGGTTGTGTCACAAACATTTAACTGTTTCAAAGTGAAAAGTTTCCAACTTAATTGTATAATCATTTTCATGACTTGTATATCATCGAATAAATACTAGAGTAGACTCAAGGCCTTCGTGAACACATTAGTTCCAGCATTGTTTAAACTTTAAACCCACTTGGTGGTTATCTATGAAAAACAACCATCCCCGATGGCAATTATTTAGCTTCACAAATAGTGCATTATTCTATCTCTCTTTGTCCTCTCATTATCCATTATCTCTCCTTCATTCTATGATTATATCTCTGATTTTCTTTATCCGAACTCTAGCTCATCTGCAAATGTCTTGCTTTCACTCCAGTGTGTCCAATGTTTCTTGCAAAGGCAACATTTAGGTTCTGGGCACGTTTGCTTTGTCGACGGCAAATGTGGATCTGGTTGGGTCTTTTCACTTGTATAGGAAATCCTACTTTGGTTGAATAAATTAGAGTCTCGGCATTTGCAGTAAGCTACTCCTCACTCACTTTGACAATAATTTTTGTTGTGCCATGTGAGATGGGATTTCAATGCAAACATGGAAACACCAAGCTGCGGATGTTGTTTGGATATACTTTTCTTTGTCAGGTGTGTTTCATGAAATTTCCTAATGCAAACACACCACGATGCCTGAACCATAACCATCGGGACTCAAAGTAGTATAATATAGGGTATAATATAATGTCAAATGAGTTTTGACATTTCTCATATCCTTCAAATTTCCATCAGTACTTTTTTTGTGTGTTTATAAAAAAGGTCCTAATATAGGTCGAAAGACTTACAATCTATTGTGTCTTCGTAGGAGGGGATTTCATTTTGCATAGCGTGGTTTTTCTTATCACTCTAGAGTTTATTTTCTGGAGTGTCTTGATATTGAAGAAAGTTCTATAACACCTTTACTAGAAAAACGTCAATGGGAACTGAATTTTTGAATGTTTTTAGCAAGTCTTTTCATGTCTTTGCTTTCCCTTGAATTATTACATTTTGCAGGGAAGCTTTTAAAGTATCTCATTGTTTTGCATGAAATTAGAAGGCTTATTACTAGTAAACTTTAGAGGACTCCTGTGACATGAGTCTACAACATGGTAAACAGGTGCAGTCTTCAACAAACGGATTTAGCCGACGCATGACTGCTAAAGAGGGCGGATCATTGAAGGAGAGCAGATTACCATCTGAGAGACTGTATTCCAGCATGTTTAGTCAATCCTGTGAGTATCAAAATGCCAATTTCTGTTATTTTTTATATTTCCCCTTCATCTAACAGTGCTTTCATGCAGCATCTGATGTTGAAGCCAAAGGACTTTATGAAAATTCTCCACGTGATCGACTCATATATGTTGCCACATGTCTTATTGGCCACCATGTTGAAGTTCATGTGAAAAATGGATCTATATTATCTGGAATTTTTCACGCAACAAATACTGAAGATGACTTTGGTATGCTAAATATATGCGACATGTTGGTCTACAACTATTAAATGTCTAAACCATAGGGAAAAAAACATTTTCAACTAGAGAGCTGGTGTATATAACAAATAGCTACTTATGATTCTCTT
Organism: Triglochin maritima; assembly: GCA_963682175.1. Classification (NCBI taxonomy): domain Eukaryota; kingdom Viridiplantae; phylum Streptophyta; class Magnoliopsida; order Alismatales; family Juncaginaceae; genus Triglochin; species Triglochin maritima. The sequence continues at coordinate 10,487,496 of OY821774.1, read as the reverse complement.
TGAATGATTCATGCTCCTATGCAGGAGTTGTCCTTAAAATGGCCCGTATGATCAAAGAGGGTGCTATCAGAGGGCAAAATAATTTTTTTGATGTTGCTAGAAGGCCTCAGACCGTGATAATCCCTGCCAGGGAACTTGTTCAAGTTATAGCTAAGGTTGTTCTCATCCAAATTGCATGTGTATTGTTGATCAAATTTTGTTTCTTATTGTCCCACTTTAGCACTTCCGAACATGACAAAGCACATCTGAATATTCTTGTTTAATATTGCGAGGCCGTTAATTCCTGGCAAACTTATACCCTTTTAGTGATAGTTGTTGCACATGGCTTTTGATGGACAATTAGCACAGATTTTGAATCATCTTGATGTTCATTTCTAGTTTGCTCTTGCACTTATATGTCTAGATGTTTTTTATTTACCATATTGTTTTGTGGTTTGTTGCATATATGGTGTGTATCGCTAATCGTAGGATGTGCAATTATCTGGGAAAAGTTCATCCAATGGCTATATGCATGAAATGAACCAAGATTTCATGACAGATTCTGCAATATCACATCCTCATCATGCGGAGGAAAGGAAGCTTGAACCTTGGAAACCTGAAATGGACAATCCACACTGCCCTGATCTGGAAAATATTTTTGATAGCAGCCGACATAGGTACGTTTGATTCATGAACTTGGTTAAATTGAAGTGACAATAACTTACATAGTAATTCATTTAACAAAGAAAAAACCCTTTACATAATGCCCTTTTGATTGCTTTATTAGTGCCACTTAGTTTTTTTTGAATTAATCATCAGTGTCAGATAGAAGATTTACGATCCATTTCCATCAATATGTCCCTTATTGTCAACTTTTCTTTATGCCCTTTCTTATCAGTTGATTGTTTTTGGTTTTTCTTTTGGTAAAAGGCACAAAATGCATATTTATCAATTGTGAGGAATAATCAAAGGGGGAGAGAGCAACGACCATGAGGTCGCTACTGTTTGAAGTATTCTACTTGTAATACTATGTTTTGACTTTCATGCTGCCTCTTTCCTATTATTAGTTACTGTCTATACACTGTTAGTTTGACTTTCATCAAAGCAAGTTTATAAAGTTTTTGTGCCCGCATCTCTTTTTCTCAAGGAAGGCCTGTTCTACTGAAAAGGTTAATACTTGATAGCAAGAATGGATTAATATGCCATTTTGATGCTATTGATGAATTTTATTGATTTTTTGTGTGGAATTTTGCCTTCCCATTGAGAAAGAAGGGGAAGGAGTGTTTTTAGGTTTGACATCTGTTGATAGCATTTTTTCCTTCTTTTCAATATTCTCATCGGTTGTTAAATGTCAATAAGTGCTTACAGATCAAATGTGGAATGGAAATCCAATCTATTTTGCGGCTCTTCTAGAATGTCTAAGATTTAATATTTTGGACTGTCACCAAATATTTTACAACCCTTTGTATGATGTCTAAATTCTGATATTTGATTCTTGATAGAAAACTTAATGACATGCCTATAAGCTTGAATTATCACCATTCAGTTTAGTGCTCTTAAACATGGCGAGCCATTAATGGCGTGCTTGAATAGCAAGGGTAAAGAGAAACAAAGAGAAATGAAGAGAAGCTTTCTCTTCTATTCCTTTTCTTTTCTCTTGCTTGGATATAGAGGAGAGAAAATAAGTTTCTGTTCATTTGATAACAACATGAAGGAAATATGCTGGATTGATTGACCAAACTACCCTTTTGTTTTTAAATAATACCATGTCAGTTTCTTTCCTTTTTTTTCTCCTCTCAAGTTGTTGTCCATGTGTCTTTGTTCCATTGTTGTTGGATGCATCAGTGTGCTGCCTTGTATTCACTAGTTCCACCAAAAAATGCACCAATTTTTCTAGCAGATCTCTGGAAACTACTTATATTTATTTTCCCCCCATTTTTTGTAGGAAGTGGGACCAATTTGAAACAAATAAAGCATTGTTTGGAGTAAAGAGCACATTTGATGAGGAACTTTACACAACAAAGCTTGAAAAGGGACCTCAAACAAGGGAACTTGAAATAGAGGCACTAAGAATAGCAAGAGAAATTGAGGGTGAGGTTACTAATGATCTTCATCTAGCTGAGGTATGACATTCTGTTGTGCTATATTCTTTCTTGAGTTTGGGTTTTGACGTTAATTGCCAATGTATGTACTAACAGGAAAGAGGTCTTCATTTGCACGGTCATTTTGATCTGGACGAGGAAAGCAGATTTTCAGCTGTCTTTAGAGGGAATCATGACGATATGTATGAAGAAAATGAGATTGACTTCCTTGATTCTCAGAATGCTGAAACCTTTGGAGTTTCCTCTGATTCTCCTGCGACGAACGCATCTATTGAAAGTTGCCAAAAGAAAGTCAGCAATGTTGGCCAGGCATCAACTAGTGGTTTGGACATGGTATTTCTGAAAGTTTCCTCTGATCCCAGTTTCTCATTCTTTCCCTATTTGATATATGGAGCACCATTCTCTCTATAATTACTTTTGTGTTTGGAATTAGAACCATAGGTATTTTTTAAATTTATTTTAGTTTTCAACTGGTCAAATTGATTATTTATGCTATTTATTATTTTACTGGTAGCACCCTGCCTTTTCGAATCACAAGCAGTGCACCTTTTCCCCTGCATCCATTATTTTTTAAAGTTCACTCTTTGTTGTCAACTTTCCGTCGGAGTATAAGTATATAGTCAACCTTCTTCATAGGTATCAGTATTTTACATTTGTAATTAAAAAAATGTTTTCCTTGTCCAGTGTCAGCAATAATTCTGGTATTGCATATGGACAACCCCTGTTTTCCTTCTCTGTGTGGCCGTTTTGTTGTTGTCTAATTGGCATCTTCATGGTGCTTGATGGTGTTGTATTCCAATTCAGTTTTTGTTTCGTTTCTACTTAAATCTGCACTTACCTATGGGCTTACGACCAATTCAGTCTTCATCAAATATCTTCTTTGAGGTTGTTGATCTTCATTTCTTGGATTTTCATCACAGTATCACCAGTGGTTGTTTTGCTTTTGTCAGTGCACTTCAAAGTTTAAACTTGCGTATTTCATCCATACTGTCACCAGTTGGAGGCAATGACCAATAAACTTTCCTGTTACTTGGCGTAGTGTAATCCACCATGACCAATAAACTTGGTAATACGTTTCACGTGCACTGCTCATAAAGCGGATCAGGATGGGCTTGAGTGAGCCCCTTGGATTTGGAAGAATATCTTACTATCATTAAAATGTATGCGTATACATATGCTAGAATATCATTCAACACCAAGATTCAACTTTCAAACCCTTTGAAGTTTGAAAAAAATGATATACAGATATACATGTTTCTGAGAATGGTCAGTAACTTAGTTATTTCTCGAGTCATTTTATATTTCCCAATGTTCAACCCTGAATTTTTATGCATTTATGCCCTACAAATTTGATTTTTTCTTCTAAATTCTATGATGAAAGGTTAAATCATCTTGGTTAGGGTTTGTTATTTCTCTCATTAAAAACCTCAAAATTCTTATTTTGTTGTTCTATAGTCTATACGGAATGAGGATTGTCCTTAGAAGAAGATCCAGTGGCAGCGCTCAAGACAACATAGTGTACTCCTGACAGTCCAGATATGAAACTTTAAGGATTAAATTACAGATTTTTTAGGTCAACATCTGGGTACTTCTCAAGAACTACTGTAAACTGTGATATAATGGTCTTTTGCCTATCAATTTGGAATTGGCTTACTAATGCAACTTCACAATTTAGAGAGCAGTTTTTGGAAGAAATGAAGTTGAAAACCAATCCCACAAGGATGAAAAATGAAGTGATGTGTAGAAACATTATGATTCTTGTATTTACACTTACTGTTTAAGAAAATGTTGGGTAAATTTTTAGATCATTTTTGTTATATATGTCCATCCAAATTTCTCTCCCTTGGTCATATTCCTGGCAGTTTGGCACTGTCACGTTTGCCAGGTAATCTCATTCTAGTTGTCAAGCATGACCACTGCTGATCAGGTTTAAATGAAGAATTTATTCTATAGTTTCTTACCATCAAAATCTTTTTCTTTTTTTGCTAGCATATCCTTTCACTTCCCATCCTATTGATCTCTGGAGAGTGAGTTCCTTCTGGGGCTTTACATATTTAAAGGGATAAACTACTCATATATTGAATTTCTACTGAATACACTTGCTGCATAAGTGAAAAATGAAGAACGAGTAATAAATACATACGGAAAAAATGGCATGATTGCAAGGAACTATTTCTATCCCAAATTTAGTATCTCAATTTTGGTATTCCACACGAGTTTTGGTGAAAACACCTCTTTGTTCTTTTAACTGTCCTGTATAGGATGAAGAGGTGCCTTCTCAGGTTTATGCAAAATCTCAGCACAATCCTGATCACTTCATGCAGACTCACTCTGAATCTGTGCCAAAGCATGTTGCTGGATCGGTTGATCGCGAGAGCAGGTTTACTTTTTTGGGTGCTAATTTTGTGATCAAATCTTCCCCTAATTCATGAGTTTGACAACATAAACCAATTTAGGGTGGACAAGCAGTTAAGAGGTTCGGGTGGAGGTAGGAAAGTTGCAGATGAAAATGACAATATTGTAAGTAAATTTGGAGCATTTCCCACATAATTGTGCTGTTTTACATGTTAAATGATTTCTTGTCCACCAATTTCTGGTTAAACAGGGTTTTGCAGATTTTCGGACTAGAAAGAGTGAAGGTAATTGACTTCGCTGTTACAAGTTATTTTTTAATGCTTTTGATGTTGGATACTGGATGTGATACATGTTGATACCTTGTTGCATTAGCAATTTAGCGTTCACTAGTTGGAAATGATAAATCATTTTCTTTTTCACACAGACTTTTATCTTGTTATTTTGTTGTCTTGCTCACTTTGATAAAAAGTTTCCTAACATTTCATCTCCTTTTGAGTTATTGTAATATGGCATGTGTGGTCAACTTTCCTCTTGCTCTTTTGAGAAGATATATGTACACTAATGTACTGTTATATTAGTCTTTTCACAAAATAATGTTCTGGAGTTCAGTCTCCTTTTAAATTCTTATTACACTAATTATTCCAATTTCCAAAATAAAATTATGGTCAACTATTGACAGGGAAGCTTCAAATGTGGTTAAAATGAACATTAGTTAAGGAATTAGCGGCATTATTATGCTTTACGTGAGCTTTTTGTTTGCAAAAATAATTTGGACCCATCCTCTGCTCAAAATTTTGTAGCATCAGTTGAGCACCTCGTGAGAGCTGAGATTTTCTTTTACTTATGGAGTGCTGAACTAGGGCAAGCATGAGTGTAGAGACGGAGAACCACATTTGTTGCACTTGTTTGTTTGTTATGTTGCAGTACTTTCACAAATTGTCGAGAAACATGTCCAAAATGAGGATCTCTGATTGAACTCGTAAGTAATGGACAATAAGGTGGGTTGATAAAATAATTCGAGTGCAAAAACTCAAGTAAGACAATGAAATAATTCTACTAAACAAAAAGACAACGAAATGATTCAAGATTTTGGCTAGTTCCTATCAATCACTTAAATATTTATCAATTCCTATTGTTAATATTATTCTTTTGCTGCCCTTGTGCCAAGGTCAGTTGAACATAAACATTACACACATGCACCACTTTTATAACTAAAGCAATGATTTGAAGAAAATATGCATTTCCTCTTGGTTATTGAATACGATTCTTCACTACAGTACATAGGGCAGTGGCTTAGGAGGTTAACTTATCCAACCAAGGATAGCATGGTGAAAACAAAAGTAGTTTTTTAAACAAGATCAACATTTCAACAAGAGATGATCTTGGACATGAAGATGTGGATGGAGCAATTTTCGGTAAAGCTACATGTAAGCTGATGGTCTTGACTAAAGCTTGACTCTTGACTAGCACTAAAGCTAGCAATGAGTAAGACAGTAAGTTAAAGCTGAAAATAGAGTATCGGTATGGAATTTTTTTTTGGACTTCGTATAGAGTTCTCCCAAAGCGTATTGTTCTAGCGTTCCTGGCTTTGTAACATCATGTTTCTTATTGGTGTCCGGTGTCCCTAAGTCTCATCCTCTTTTTTGTTACTCCTGCTGCAAATGTTTTACGTATTTTTGTATGTGAAAAAGGCAATAGAATACTTCTTTAGATCTCCTTTCCTGTTGTTTTTTGGTCCTGAACATAGCTTTTTTTCCTGACTAAGAGGGAATGACTAGCATATTCTTTACCCTGCACGATATCTGTATTAGTAGATCTAACTCCGTGTACCTTGGTATATTTGCCCCTTTTGGTAGGTTTAGATTTTTTTGGGTGGTTCTTTGTCGTGTTTATAATTGTAACTCTGCAGGTCGGCAGTCATCCGTTCATGCAAAGAAATCTAGCTTTGACAAAGGGAACTTGTCATCTGGTCTTCAAGAGCATAAAAATCTTGTAAGTGGACCCTCAGAACCAGAAGCTTCTACCAGTGTACCAGGTGTCGTCCCAGTAAACTCTAATCCAAGGCCAGGTAGCTCTGCATCATCTTCAGATCGAGCTGCTGGTGGTTCTGTTGCATCTACCCCTGGACTGTCTCCTAGCTCTTCAATGGGATCATTTACTTCTGAAAAGTCAAAATTGAATCCACATGCTAAGGTTTAACGAGTTCATAAATGACCCTATTTATTTGGTTTTTTACTTCTGTTTTGGCATTTCATTCTTTTTTTTCTTTCCTTTTATATGTGTCCAGGAGTTCAAGCTTAACCCTAATGCAAAAAGTTTCACCCCGTTATCTCCAATACGGCAACATCCCCCAATCTCTTCCGAAGGTTCAATTTATTATGGTTCTTCTGTTCCACATATGCATGGTTTGCCAGTTGGGATGGTAAGTTCTAGGCAATATAATGTTTAATTTGGTTGCAATCGAGTGACTGGTTCTATTTTTGGCTTGTTATAAAGTAGGGATATTTGCCAAATTCTATTCATTTTTTGTTGTTGTAAATACCATTTTATGTTTCATACCAAATCTTCATTTATGATTTTTATTATCCAAAAGATGAGCTTTAAATGTCAAGATTGTAAACATTTTGATAATTATAGTTTTAGATGAAGGTTTCTTTAGCACCAAGTCAATTTCTAGGAAATGTTAACTGAAAATCATTTAAATATAGAAATTACTTCAATTATAAACTGCTAACGGTCTAGTGGCATTAGTGGGCTCAGCAATATCTACCCGGAGATTAGTGTAGTTTAATGTTGTAAACGTGTTGGAATGTTAGGGACAAGGGCAAGATCTGACCATCTATGCTATACTTCTATGGATCTGTTTTGTGCATTCCATTGTAAACTAAAATAGTTGTTGCTATCGATAACACTTGTTATTGAATTCCGTCTGTTGCTTGTGACATTGAAATGCTGTGTTCTAATATAGTCACCTATTTCTTATTTCTCATTTATGTAGAAGTAATAAAAAATTGAAATATCGTGAGAAACAAAAAGTACTTGCTGCTTTTTAGGATCGTAATGTCATCACTAATAAAACAACTCTGCTCAAGGGCCACTACCTCTAATCATTTAGTGTTTTTGAAGACTTTTTTGACGTGTTTGATTGTAATTTAAAATGTGTTTGAACTTAAAGTGGAGGGGGTTGCTAAAAATGAATATAGTTTTGTTTTAAAAGTTACTCTTTGGCTTGTGAAAATTTGGGAGAATGTGCAAAAAATCAGTGTAGCTCTGCAGGCCTATCCTTGACATTGAAGTGGTTGAACTTCATTTTACACTTACAGTAATTTGTGAGTTGTTCTTTGTTCAATCAGTGGATAAGTATTTTGAAATGAAGGAACACCTGCAGTATGGTAACCAACTTAATGTTTTCTTTGTTTGAAAGCATACTGCTTTTCTTAATTGTTTGTTTGTTTGCTCGGATGTCTGTGATTTCTTAATTGTTGTTACGTGCTTCATTTACTATTGCTTTTGTGGATGTTTTTTTTATTTATAGTTTTGCTAAATATTGATTTTCATTGTAGATGGGCACATCGTTCAGTGGGCAACAACCTGTTGTTTATAATCCACATGCTTTACAAATGCAACCACCTCAAGCTTACGCACATCCTGGTGGGCCATTGGTATGCTCTTCATCCTCTTCAGCTAGCACTTTAACACCTTTTAGAGCATGCATCTCTCAGCATTGCTTGTTTCTTGGTCACACTTCACTGCAGTATGGGCAACAGCAGATGGTTCCAGGTCAGCCTCGGCCGGTCATGTACATGCCAACATACCCCCCTGTAAGAGGCATTTCTAATCTTAATGGTGGATATCCGTACTTTCAGTACTGCAATTATCTATAATTTGTGGAACAAATTCCTTCCACATGGTAATCTTGTTTTTGATCTTTTTTTTGCTTATATAACACAAAGTTCACTGTTCCCTTGGCAGGAAATGCTCTATAAAGGAAGAGATTTCTAAGTCGATCTACTGGTGGTTTCATTTTTCTAAAAAAGACTATTTGATGATGCGAGGGAGAATTATAATGGTTTATTGAGTCCAATAAAGTTAATTGTGTCAAACATACTATGGAATTGTAGTTTGTGCATATCATTAAATATACTAATGTCTTTATGAAGTACTAGGTCTTTTCTACTTTTTAGTTGGAAAACGTAAGTGATGCTGTAACCTAAATTTTCTTTGATATATGCAAAAACTATTGTAGGTCACCAGGTCTCACTTAAATGCAAATACGTAGATGACTCCGGACGAGTTTTGAGTCGTACTCTTTTGTAGTCTGTTGCAGTAAGGCTTATGTGGGTCATATTTTATTAACCGTGATGCTTTCAGGGTCCTTATTCTGTCATGAAGTTGCTGAAACCGAAGTTAGTTTATATTTCGTTACACTTGGTTATGTGACCATATCGGCCAGGGTGTAGGAGCTTTGAGAACATTGCCAGGATGATGCCGCCTGAAGTTTCTCTGGGCATGGTTGTCGAAATACCTGGATGAGGGAAAAATGGTAGTGTGGCAGAATCTCATGGACGAACGACATTATTTAGTTTAAGATGTGTTGGGTGGGTGGCTTGTGATCGATTTATTGCTATTGGATGAAGGAATGAGCATTATTAGGTCCATGCGGTAACCATTTCGATATTGTCCTTATTTTGGATTTCCAAATCTACAGAACATATTACTGTGTGAATATGCTTTGCACAGAATCAATTGAGGGGAAACAACGGCACACATTCAATATTACCCTCAAGCAATTGAAGGTCTTTTAATCGGCTAATACGTATATACTCCTACGGTTTTGCCGTGTTGGTCAATTTGCATTAGACCACAAGTGCTACTTTCTATTAAGATGCACAATTTGTTGGTGAAAATGTTCGTTTCATCGTCGAAAACTATGACGGATACAACTATTGTTTTCTGAAGCTACCTTCAGATGAAGTTCCAAGTTCACAAAATTATTTCTACAGAATAATATAACGAACGTTATCTTCGGCCGTGTAAGACTTTGACTTATTAAGCAGACTACCGGTCACGTCTCAGTATCCTCTGAGGGAGTGATGTAGCAATGGACTTTTGAAAGACCTAACTGGTGCCAGTGGTGATCATCAACCAAGTGCTATATATGCAATGGACACTTGAAGCGCCTAATGCTTCTGGCCATCTCCGGCGTTACATTTACACATACTCCGTGGTACCAAGTCTCGCATTCATCGCAACATATCCAGAAATCACCAGGCCTGCCGTACCGCTTACAAGCCCCACATAACGTCTTATCATCTTCTTCACTCGACGATGACTCTTCATCGTCTGCTTGCATTGGTTCCTTTCCACTGACTTGCATTGGCTCCTTTCCTCTCAGTTGCATTGTTTTCGGTTGATGCATTGTTCTACGGGCCTTCTTCCGGGGTTTCGAAGCAGCCTAACCATCCCACAAATAATAATAATAATAATAAAATAAGTTACACCAAAAAAATGGAAACCACCCAAATATGTTGATTTGAATTACTAAGCTAGTAACCACTAAAATTCCCGTGCCTGCTTTGCTAGATCTAACTTGCACGATAAGAATATGATTACCATGAACGATTTCTTTAGTGTTCCTAGCTAGTGTTGCTTAAACTCTTAAGACTAATTAACACCAACATTAATGTTTTTTTAAGTCTTTTTGCCAAATATCTCCTAGTGTACTGCGAGACAACTAGAGGTTAAACAATTGCAAATAACATCTGCATTCGTCATATATAAACCTCAGTGAGACACTGAGAAGTTAAACAAGTGCGAACACATTTTCGACATTTTATGTCCACATCAATGGATGAAATTCAAGGGAGGAAGCTTTTGAAATGCTTATCACCTTCGATATTGATTTGCGCCTGGGAGCTGGAGCCTTTCCTATAACAACTTCATATACTGTTGGAATGTCGAGTATCGAATCGAAGAGTTTTTCCCTGGAACATCACACATACAACACACATGAACGAAAGTCATGTAAATAAATGACAGGAAAATGTTCTGGAGAATTCACTCGCCTTTTGAATTTGTCGAAGCCGGCTCGAGCTGCCAAAAAAGCAGACACAGCAAGCAACCACGAGTCGGAATGACAGGCGACGAATTCCAACCATATTTGCAGTGGCATTGCATTTCTGAAAAAGTTAATGCCCGAGATCGGATCGGGTATCGAAGGTGGGATATCTTGTACAGGCGAAGTCACCTCCCATTCCTCATTGGGGTGTCCAAAAACACACAACTCCCCCTTATCTGAACATGAACATTCAGACCAGACTCATGTAAACATATTTGATTAACATCTAAACATCATAACTCCCAGCTTTACGACAGACGGTTGGGAGACGATATATCATATTTTGGTACTCACCCTTTTCCTTGCATTGCAATCATATTACTTATCCAATCAAATCATACATAAGAAGATTATGTTTCAGTTTCTTACGCAATGTAGAGGTTTAACATTAGTCACAAGTTCTGTACATTCTCTGTCAGTATTGACTTCTTGATTAGTAATAGCTGTTTTCTCAGAGTAATCTAAACAAAATTTCAAGATAACCAAATAGAATGGTGAAAACCCTAATTATTTTACTTTCTTTGCAATTTCTTATCTACCTCACATTCGATAACTATCTGACATGATTAAATTCTGAAGGAAACAGTTTTAACCACTGCCTGATATTGGTATGGACTTCAACAACTTGTTTTTCGACTTTGATTTTCAACTTTCATAAATGAATATGGAACCTTTTGGTATGGTTTAAAGTAAAATTTCTCCTTTATTCTGGAATCAAAACTAGAAAATCCTCATCTCGAAAGTTAATAAGCCTATCTAATACCAAATAAAGTCCATTGGTTCAAAGTCTTCGTGCACTTGTTCTTGAACAAATGTTGTTTATATTGATCTACAATGATTCCTGATCCTTATAAATATTCAATAAAGACCAAATATTTACCAATTAACAACTAACCAGAATAGTTCATTGCTATTACATAACAACTTTTCACAAGAAACCAAAATGGAGTAGAAAGAAACCTCACCGGGGTCGCACTGCTGGAAGAACTCATCCAACTCTGCATGGCCACGACCGAATCGAATGAACCATAAGTTATCCACGAGAAGAACAACAACAAAAAAAATTAAGGAGAGAAGAAAAGAGGCAAATTTTTATTACCTGTAATAAGCGCTTTGACCAAGGCGGTTCTCCGGCCCTTGTGGTCCTGCAAGATCGTGTCGATTGTCCTAGGCAATCTGTACACTTGGCCGTCGAGCATGGTGGCACGAAGGAAAATAGGAGGCACGAGGAGGGGTAAATATGGAATCTTTGGTTGGGCAGTTGAGAGAAAGCGAGGGAAATGACTGTTTCGGTTTGAAAATTAACTGGAGGGAGTGAAAGTCTTTATATAATAATAAAGTTTACAACTTATTGTTAATTTTTTTTAATAACATGTGGTTGTGAGCTTTAAAATGTTGCCCGAGAAATGGTTACTGGTTTTTACCCAAAAAGAAGAAGAAAAGAAATGGTTACTGGTTAAGCACTTAAGCATAATTAATTGAGTCTTTAGTTCCTATTTAATGTTTTGGATACTAATGTAACAGAATTTTCGAAATGCAGTGACTTTTATTTGTTATAAAAATTATCTACTATATTCTACTTAAACCCACGATGGGATGGATAAGTCACTCTCTAAATTTCGAGTTATTAAGACTGAAACCTTTTCTTTTATTTTCATTTGATTGTTTTGTTCATGTGACAATTTTGTTGCTACTGCTGTTTGGGGTTTTGAATCTGCATATGGTCATCTAATTAGGTGATTTCTGTTTAGATCATTTGGTTTTGTTTTAGCGTTTCCGAGGTGTTGTGCGTGTAATTAGAGCATGCTTTTTGGTAGACTCTCTTGTGACTTCAATTGGTTCAAGTTTGTGTTGGCCACTGAAATAGATACGAGAAGTCTTCAACTTAATTGTCTTTAAAAGGGTAATTTTTGTTCTATTTTCTTATAAAAAACCTTTCCATTGTAGGTTCATGATCTATGTACCAGCGGTAGTGGAGCAACAACACCTTAAGAAAGCAACAAGAACAAGGTGATGTTACAATTATCCTCAAAATCTAACCTACGTTAATCGTCCTTTCTTCAGTATTTGAGTCGTGATAAGATGGTCGATATGTTAGTGAAGATAGTCGTTTCATTATCAAAGAATATGGTGGATATCATACAATGATTGATTTTTGAAGTCATTTTCAGAAGAACTTGCAGTGACACAAAACCATTTCTACAGAAGAAAACAATGAACTATTTCTGAAGCAGAGTGACAACAACTATGCAACAAACTACCCGCCATGTCGCTGTATCGAACCTTTGAACACTGCAAAACTGGCATATGAACAAGCTGTAGTATCTGAAGGAGGGATGGAGCAATGGAAGGAGCTAGTAGTGATCACCTTTGAACACTGCTTTCTCGTTCGCTTGCATTGTCTCCTTTCCCTTCGGTTGTATTACTCTACACGGCTTCTTTTGGGGCTTTGAAGCATCCTAACCATCCCATAAACAAAACAATTTTTTTTTGTTCAAGTCAAACCAAGAGTACAAAAAATCTGAAATTCTCAACATGTCACACTATGGCTAGAGATTGAATTATTACTAAGCTAGTCACTACCTTCCATGCTTGATTTCATATACACTGCATTTTTCCAAATGATTAGTCATGAATTATTTCTTTACTATTCCTATTGTTACTTTACGTTTTACAAAATTAACAACAGACATGTTTTCGGTCTTTTCGCCAAATAATATATTTTCAAGAAAGAGAAGTGCAAATAACATATGCATTCGTGATATATTCACAAGGATGAGACCCTGAGAAGTTAAAAAAGTGCTCTGCTAATACATTTTCCACAACGTATGTCCACTGGTTCAAAATCAAGGGAGGAAGCTTTCGAAATGCTTACCTTCTTTGGTTTCGGTCTGGATTTGCGTTTGGATTTGGATTTGTTCTTCATGTCTATTCCCCCTGATGTTGTGGTGTTGTTCACTGGATCCATTCCTTCCGTAACAACATCATATACTGTTGGAATCGTTGGGAGGGGATCTAATATGCACTAGCACGACTACGGATTAAATGCACCATAAAAAATAGAATATTGATCGCGGAAAATAACTTCGGACCCCCTCCCAATCTTAATGCAACAAGTAAACACGAATAAGATGGAAATAACAAGCAATCACACAACACACCTGAAGCAAACCACGACACACGCGATTTTACAATGTTCGACAAGATGCCTACGTCCTTGGGGGGTCTCATGCGGGTTTCCTTTCCTTGATGCTCTTCTCCAACAAGAGAAGTATCCGAGATTACAAACGATTGAGAGCAATGTGTCTCCCAAAGCACTCTAGATATCTCTCTAGCCTAATTTCTCCGAAATAAGTATTGTATGTTGTGTTACAAGATTATGGCGAAAATCCTATTTATAATGGGCTAAAACCGTACAATAAATCATTCATATCGTGTATAACCGTCGACAAACGGTCGACCGGAATTCTCCATCGGTCGATCGGTTTTCGGTTAGTTCGCGTAGCTGTCATTATTCGGTCGACCGCTCACCTCGAGTCGTTCGACCGTTCCGCGCTTCTGTACAGCGCCTGAAGCTCCTGGATTTTTTCGGTCGACCGCGTGTCCAACACCGGTCGACCGATCTGCATGCTGATTCTCATCTTGCAGCTCCTGTCGCTTTTCGGTCGACCGTGTGCCCAGCACCGGTCGACCGAATCTCGATCAATCCTGAACCCTAAATCTCCTAACGTTTTTCGGTCGACCGTGTTCCCAGAACTGGTCAACCGAATCTTGATCTGATCCGAACCCAATGGCTCCTGGAGTTATTCAGTCGACCGAGTGCCCCGCACCGGTCGACCGATTCTCCCTGATTTCCTGTACTTAACAATTTTATAAACATCATAACAAAATATGATAACAAAATATGAACAGAACAAATCCACTGCAATTCTAGTATCGAATCGAAGAGTTCTTCCCTAAAACATCATAACAAAATATGAACAGAAGTCATGTACATAAATATATAAATGAAGAAACTCTGGAGAATTCACTAACCTGTCGACTTTGTCGAAGCTGGCACGAGCTGCCAAAAAAGATGCCACAGCAAGCAACCATGAATTGCAGTGGAGAGCAATAAATTCTAACCACTCTTCCTTTGGCATTTCATTTCTGCCGTAATTGATGCCCATCACTGGATCGGGTATGGAAGGTGGGAGTTTCTCTACAGGCGAAGTCACCTCCCATTCCTCATTGTGGTGTCCAACAAGACACAGCTCCTCCTTATCTGAACATTCAAACCAGACTCATGTCAGCATTTTAACATCTAAACATCATAGCTCTATATTATATATTCGTAGGTAGTTCAACAAAAGAGTTTGCATCCATATATGTTTTATAGAAATAAACTTAATTAATTACCCAAGTCTTTTGTTGAGAAATATCATTTATAAGATGAAATTACTATGTTTCAGATGCTTACTCAATGTAAACATTAAACTTAGTGAGAAGTTATATACCTTTTTGGCATAGTGTCTTGAGTATGTACTTCTTGATCAGTCAGAGATGTTTGTACAAAGTTATCTGAACAAATTACAAGATCGTCAAGTAGAATGGAAAAAAACTTGATTATTTACTTGATTTGCAATTAACTATCTGCTTAATGGGTACTGGATAGTGGTTGATATGCTCAGCCTCACCCCACACTTTGATAACTAGCTATCTAATATACTGAAAAACAACCTGACGTGATTAAATGATCAGAAGGAAAATATTTCAACCAGTGTCTGATATTGGTAAGTCAATGAACTTCAACTTGTTTTTCGACTTCGATTTCAACTTTTGTCGGACCTTTTTTATTCATTCTAAAAGACCCTTTCTTTTGGAATCGAAACTAAATCCTTATCCGAAAAGTCAAACCTCTTGGATACCAAATAAGGGTCTCTTTATATCGTTCCTCCTTATCTTGATCTAACTAAACCTCACGATACAACCACTTTGCTGCGACGTAATTCTTAATATTTTGTATTCAAAGACCAGATATAAAGTTATTTTCTATCTCTCACAGCAAAATCAAACAACAGAAAGTACAGGAACCAAAAGAAGGTGAAGAGAAACCTCACCGGGGTCGCATTTCTGGTAGAAATCATCGAGTTCTGCACCGCCAAAGCCAAATCAGACCGGAACCACGATAGGAGCAACAAAAGAAGGGAAAGGAGAAGCACTAATTAATACCAGTCGTAAGCGCTTTGACCAAGGCGGCTCTCCGGCCCAAGTAGTCTTGCAAGATCTCGCCGATGCTCCTAGGGTATTTGTACACTTGCCCGTCCCTCATGACCGCTGGAATTTAAATTCGGAAAGGCGGGAAGGATGGCACCAAAGAAAATAGAAGGCGTGAGGAGGGGCAAATATGGAATTTTCTGTTTGGCAGTTAAGAGAAAGCGAGGGAAATGACTGTTTCATTTTGAAAACGAAATGGGAAGAGTGACAAGCCTTTATATTATAAAAAATGTATTTTAGAATTACTTGGTAAAATAATACAATCTTTTAAATATTTCCCAAAAATGGTTAATAACGTTTTGAATACTAATGTAATAGAAATTTGAATTATGAAATGTTTACGTGGGGGTGAAGATAAAAAAAAATTCCCTTTCTTTCTCATCGTTATATTATTTTTTTCAGGTTTTGTGATTGCAGTGGTGGTTGGTCTATATTACGGGGATGGTGGCTTGAGTATACACTTTTCTATTAATGCCTTCTGTGGCTTTCATTAGTTTGCAAATGATTATTTAGGGGAAAGAACGAAGTGTTGTTTATCAAACATATTCAAGAAAAGTTATATATCTTGAATAAATCCCATTATAAGTTACCAAATATTTATCTTCTGACCAAGCGCTTGCATTCCTCATCTATGGGATCAGTAACATTTTTACCGAGGATAAGCGTTAGCGTACAGAAAATGTTTGTTTCATCGTCAGAAAAATTACAATGGATATAACGAATGTTTACGGAAACCATTTTCAGATGAAGTCGCAAAATCACTTCTACAGAAGAATATAACAAACGATTCCTGGAGCCCTGTAGGCACCAACTATTTAACAGACCGTCCTTCATGTTGCTGCATCTGTTATCTGCAAAACTATCCTATAACAAGCTGTAGTAGTGATCACTTTATGCTACGCAGATGAATCATTAAATCCGTGTTTATTTTGTAACAAGGTTGACACTTGTAGTGGTACTTCATTCTTTCAGCCATCTCTGGCGTTACGTCTACGCATTTCCCGTGGTACCCATCCTTGCATATATCGCAACATAACCAGAGCTCACCAAGCTTTCGGTACTGCCTACAAGCCCGACACAGGATGTTTTCATCTTCCGACCGCGACGCCTCTTTTTCATTCGATTGCATTGGCTCCTTTCCATTCGGTTGCCTTACTCGGTTGAGCTTGTTTTCGGAACTCGATGCACCCTATGTAAGAACCCAAACCCTAGATTAGGGTTAAGCTTGGATTAGAGGAGGTTTAGGGCTTGTTTTGCATGGGGAAGTGTGGCTGCATGGGGAAGGGGAAGGAGGCGTGAACAGTGGTCGTGAGGGAGAGTGATGGGTTGGCTTGGTGTAGGGCACTGTTCACGCGTGGGGAGAAGATTTGATTTGGGTTTAAGTAGCGTGATTTCTTCTCTCTCTCTCATTTCTCTCCATTTTCATTCTTCTTCTCCTTCGTCCAGCAGAGGAGTCGATCGGAGGAGGCGAGGACGTCGTGCGGGAGGAGGTCAGACGTCCGGCGGAGGAGAGGCGCGTGCTCGAGGTCTACCGGAGGCGACGCGCGTGAGCGGGCTCCGGCGTTTCGTCATCGTTGGTTGAGGTACGCCGCTCCTTAGTGTGGTTTTATTGTTAACCCTATTGAGAGGGTTGTGTTGGTCGGTCGGAGGAGGTCGGAGGCCTCTCCGACGTCGCGTTTGGGCGAAGAAACCTCGGCTGGCGCGAGGTTGAAGACGACCGGACGGTCGACCGGTCCTTGGACGGTCGACCGAATGCATGTGTTTATTTGCTGTCTGTTGCGTTTCGGTCGACCGAGGCCTTGTGTTCGGTCGACCGGAACATATTTATATTGGATTATATTGCATGCTGTTCGGACCTTGGAGTTAGTTCGGTCGACCGTTATATAACGTAGAATGTAGGTTGACCCTAACTGTTGTCGGTCGACCGAGACCCCTGAGTCGGTCGACCGATGGATTAAAAGAATGAAATAGATGTACTGTTAGTTTTCGGTCGACCGGGAACTGAGTCGGTCGACCGATAGATTGGATTTTAATGTTGACCAGACTCCGGATTTTGACCTCGTTCGGTCGACCGGTTTTAGACCTTCGGTAGACCGTTGGGGGATTGTGTTCTGTGCGCAGCGGTAGACCGTGTTAGGGACGGTCGACCGATTCCTTTCTGGAAACGGTCGACCGAATCACCTCTTACGGTCGACCGTTTGGGCCCAGGACAGAATTCCTGGTTCCCTTTTTGAACGCCAACTTTGCCACGGAAACCCGTGTCCTCGCCTTGTGCGTGAGCCGGGAGGTGACGGTGGGCGCGTGATGCGTGCCTGCCCAGGGACCGCCGTTGGGAAGAGTGTGGGTGTTCGGGACGCGTCAGCTCCATGTATGGACCGTGACTTTTGAGATGTTTGTTGGCACTTTGTAGTATAGCAGGCCTGAGGGATCGCGGATCCCAGTGTTGATGTTGTGCGGGCACGCAACTGGCGTTGGGTGAGGTGACTACCGGCCCTTGGGGCTACGGAGGTCGCTGCCCTGCTTTTATAGCGGCGCGGTTGGTGTTCGCGGCTCGAGGAGCCCGATGACCTGGCAGACTTCGGTCTGGATCTGTCCGATGCTGTGCCGGACTGTTGTGATGGACCACCGATGCTGTGCCGGTGATGCCGCCGAGGTTGTGCCGGCGATGATGATTGTTGGGCCGAGGCTGTGCCGGCTTGTTGTTTTCCTCGGCTGGGCACCTACCGAGATGATGTTGTTATACCTTCCGGGCGACGGCCCCGTTGGTCCCTGTGGCCCCGACCACTGAGATTTACAGATCTGTTTCTATCGGCGCGTAGACGTGACAGAGGCTCCCTGCCGAACCCTTGAGTAGTGTAGCTGCGTGTGGGGGGTGCGATGTCGTGGGCTACTAGACTGCATGTGCCTGCAGTAGGTCTCTTCGGGAGACCCGATGATTGATTGTCGGACTGATGTCCTGTTTTACCCTTCGGGGGAACTGTTTTACCTTCTGTCGATGCCATGACATGATTACTAGTATGATAGGTTCATTTGTGCAATGCATGCATTTAGGTGAGTTGGCGTACGGGGTTTCCTTTCTGGAAACTCAGGCATCGTTGTTATATATTTTCAGGATCGCAGTAGATCCAGTTGGGTGGTGATCGGCGGGCACGCGCATTTGGAGTCGGATCCTCTAGTCAGACCACTGAGGTCAACATGATTACGTTTATCTTCCCTTGTCGTTTTGTTGTAATCATGTATTCATTTGGCAAACTCTGATGTAATTTTGGTGCACCACTTTTATGATTTATGAGAAGTAACAGTCCCGCCTTTGTTTATTGAGTTGATTGCCTTGACTTTTATTTTTTTTAAAAATTTCCGCTGTTTCGGGATGTTACAACTTGGTATCAGAGCGGTCGATTCCTATGCGGTTCCCAATGAAATCACCCTTGTAGTAATAGGATTCATGCATTTTTCTTTTAGCATGCATACATGGCTGAAGTTGTGATTGTTTCTTCTGGCAGATGGCACCTAGGCGTGTGAGGAGTTCTCCACGCGATCGTGATCCCAGTGATGACACTTCGGGTGCACAGTGGGACAGGTTGGGCGAGTTTCTGGAGCGTCAGGCAGCTCAGAGCGCCCAGGGCGGTGTGGGGGCTGAGCACGATCGGTTCATGCGTCAGCACCCGCCGACGTTTGATGGCAGGAGGGCCCCAGAGGTTGCGGAGGATTGGATCTTCCGGATGGAGAAGATCTTCCGTGCTATTGGAGTAGCACCTGGGAGGATGGTGGAGCTGGCCACCTATGTGTTCGATGGCGAGGCCGCCAACTGGTGGAGGTCCACGTCCACAGTTCTGTTTGACGACCGTACAGATGTGAGCTGGGAGGAGTTTTTGGAGGTGTTCCACGAGCAGTACTTCCCCCAGCATGTCAGGGATCAGAAGAGGGAGGAGTTCATGTCGCTGGAGCAGAAGGACATGACACTGACGAGCTACATCAGCAGGTTCAACGCTTTGGAGCGTTACTGCCCTGAGATTTGTGTGACCCCAGAGCAGCGGGCGAGGAAGTTCGTGAAGGGACTGAGACAGCCGCTTCGATCTCGGGTGATCAACAGCATGCCGCGGACCCTTGCAGATGCGGTGAAGCATGCTACGATCATCGAGCAGGACCAGAGGGAGTGTATTCAGGAGGCGCGGAAGGCGCCAGTGAGCACCGGTAGCAGAGTAGTCAGTCGTGGAGCAGGGAACCCGGGCAAGAGGCCCAGGTTCGATGGTGGAGGAGCACGTCAGTCTGGAGCGTGCACTTACTGCGGGAGGTTCCATCCAGGGCAGGAGTGTCCCCGTCGGACTGGAGCATGTATGGGTTGCGGCCAGATGGGGCATTTTGTCCGTGATTGTCCTCAGAGGCAGGGGGAGCCGAGCAGGAGGCCGGGACCACCAGCAGTAGGCAGAGGCGGAGGCAGCCGATCAGTTGTTGCACCGGGGCAGAGCAGGAGGACCGGGCGAGTCTTCACTATCCAGGCTGAGGAGGCGAGGGACTCCAACACCGTCGTGGAAGGTACACTTTCTGTTTCTGGTTCTGTAGCGCGTGTGTTGTTTGATTGCGGCGCCACTCACTCCTTCATCTCGGAGAAGTTTGCTGGCGAGTTGGGTCGGACCCCTGTGCTGCTGACTGATGTTTTGGAGGTCAGCACGCCCATGGGTGAGGTGGGCACTGTGGGGAGCTTTTTCCCCGGCACCACAGTTGCTTCGGGAGACCACGATTTTCCGGCAGATCTGGTCTTGTTACCGATGGTGGACTTCGACGTCATACTGGGGATGGACTGGCTATCACAGTACGACGTGCGAGTCTTTTGCCGTGAGAAGAAGATTCTGATTCCGATGGAGGGCGAGCCAGATGTTTTGATCAGAGGTACGAGGAGAAGAGACGGTCGTCTGATTGTGTCTGCAGTTAAGGCACGGAGGCTGGTACAGCAGGGGTGCAGCGCGTTTGTGGCCACGCTGGTAGTTCCTGATTCTGAGAGGATGAGGCTGGAGGATATAGAGATTGTGCAGGAGTTCCCTGATGTATTTCCAGCAGAGATTCCAGCATTACCGCCGCACCGAGAGATTGAGTTCGGCATCGAGCTGGTAGCGGGTACGACACCTCAGTCGAAGGCTCCGTATCGTATGGCACCTGCAGAGTTGACAGAGTTGAAGAAGCAGTTGCAGGAGTTGATGGAGTCCGGGTTCATTCGACCGAGTGTTTCTCCATGGGGAGCGCCTGTGCTCTTCGTGAAGAAGAAGGATGGGTCGTTGCGGATGTGCATCGACTACAGGATGCTGAATAAGGTTACCGTTCGGAACCGGTACCCTTTGCCCAGGATTGATGATTTGTTTGATCAGTTGCAGACGGCGAGAGTGTTCTCGAAGATCGATCTGCGTTCGGGTTATCATCAGTTGCGGATCAGGGAGGCAGATGTTCAGAAGACAGCCTTCAGGACGCGGTACGGCCACTACGAGTTCTTGGTGATGCCATTTGGACTGACGAATGCGCCTGCAGCATTCATGGATCTGATGAATAGGACCTTCCAGCCGTACCTCGACAGATTTGTCGTTGTATTCGTAGACGACATTTTGATATACTCGCCTGACAGGGAGCAGCATCGAGAGCACCTGAGGATTGTGCTTGGCATCTTGAGGGATCAGCAGCTTTATGCCAAGTATACGAAGTGCGAGTTCTGGTTGGATCAGGTGGCTTTTCTGGGGCATATTGTGTCAGCGGATGGGATTTCAGTGGATCCGGCAAAGGTCGAGGCAGTGACTCAGTGGAGAGCCCCGACGAGCGTGACGGAGATCAGGAGTTTCGTTGGACTGGCAGGGTATTACAGACGGTTCATCCAGGATTTCTCCAGACTTGCGTCGCCGCTGACAGCGCTGACGCAGAAGGGCGTCAAGTTCGTTTGGTCCCAGAAGTGCGAGGACAGCTTTCAGGAGCTGAAGAGGCGATTGACGACAGCACCTATTCTGACGCTACCGAGTGGCAGTGGAGGCTACGTGATTTACAGTGATGCGTCAGGGATTGGTTTGGGCTGTGTTCTGATGCAGCACGGGAAGGTGGTGGCGTACGCTTCGAGGCAGCTGAAGGTGCATGAGAAGAACTACCCTACTCATGATCTGGAGTTGGCAGCGGTAGTTCACGCGTTGAAGACCTGGCGGCACTATCTTTATGGCGAGCAGTTCGAGGTCTTCACCGATCATCAGAGTCTGAAGTACTTGTTCTCGCAGAAGGAGCTGAATATGAGGCAGCGCAGATGGCTTGAGTTCATTAAGGACTACGACTTCACCATTTCCTATCATCCGGGGAAGGCGAATTCGGTTGCAGATGCACTGAGCAGGAAGGTGGAGGTTTCTGTGGCGAGTCTGTGCATCCAGGAGTGGAGGTTACTCGAGGCTTTTTCCGAGTGGAGTCCGTTCACAGAGGATTCAGAGGGAGCAGTGATTGCTGGGCTTCGGGTGGAGCCGCAGACTGTCTCACGAGTGGTGCAGGCTCAGCTTGGGGATGATGAGTTAGATGGGCTGCTACAGTTGGCTTCCAGAGATGGGGCAGATTTCAGTATAGGGGTTGATGGTGGTTTGAGGTTCAGGAGTCGGATCTGGGTGCCGAAGAGCGATGGGCTGAGAGATGACATCATGGAGGAGGCACACAGAGCTAGATACACCATTCACCCGGGGAGCACGAAGATGTATAAGGACCTGCAGCGGAACTTCTGGTGGAAGGGCATGAAGAGGGATATTGCAGAGTTCGTGGAGCGATGCTTAGTCTGCCAGCAGGTGAAGATTGAGCATCAGAGGCCGGCAGGACCGATGCAGAGTATTGAGCTTCCTGAGTGGAAGTGGGAGCACGTGACGATGGATTTTGTCACGGGTTTGCCGAAGACGAGGAGATTCCACGACGCGATTTGGGTGATAGTCGATCGACTGACCAAGTCGGCGCATTTCTTAGCGATCAGGACTACGTTGCCTTTGGAGGGTCTAGCTAAGTTGTACGTGGAGGAGATAGTCAGGTTGCATGGAGTACCAGTGAGCATCATCTCTGATCGAGATCCTCGTTTCACTTCCAGATTTTGGGGGAGTCTGCAGCAGGCATTGGGGACGCGTCTGAGGTTCAGCACAGCGTTCCATCCGCAGACAGATGGTCAGTCAGAGAGGACTATTCAGACTTTGGAGGATATGCTGAGAGCATGCACACTGGATTGGGCAGGGCACTGGGATGAGCACCTGCCCCTGGTGGAGTTCGCCTACAACAACAGCTACCATTCGAGTATTGGGATGGCACCGTACGAGGCGTTGTACGGGAGGCCTTGCAGATCACCGGTATGCTGGAGTGATGTGGGCGAGAGGCAGTTAGTGGGGCCAGAGATTGTGCAGATGTACTCAGAGAAGGTTGATGTGATCAGGAGGAGACTGGCCACAGCACAGAGCAGGCAGAAGAGTTATGCTGATCGACGCAGACGTGAGTTGAGTTTCGAGGTCGGCGACCATGTGTTTCTGAAGATTTCCCCAGCCAGAGGTGTGATGAGGTTTGGGAAGAAGGGGAAGCTCAGTCCGAGATATGTCGGACCGTTTGAGATCCTCGACCGGGTTGGAGAGGTTGCCTACCGGATTGCGTTGCCGCCGCAGTTTTCAGGTCTGCATGATGTCTTCCATGTGTCGATGCTGAGGAAGTGTGTGGCAGATCCGTCGCACGTCATCGAGATAGCAGTACCAGAGATTCAGCAGGACTTGTCACTCGAGGAGAGACCAGTTGAGATTGTCGATCGCATGGATCATCAGCTCAGGAGGAGGACCATTCCGATGGTGAAGGTCAGGTGGCAGCATCACAGTGAGCGTGAGGCCACGTGGGAGATCGAGGAGGATGTCAGGAGGCAGTATCCAGAGCTTTTCGGTGAGTAGTTTGCTTTGATTTCGGGACGAAATCCTTTTAAGTTGGGAGGATTGTAAGAACCCAAACCCTAGATTAGGGTTAAGCTTGGATTAGAGGAGGTTTAGGGCTTGTTTTGCATGGGGAAGTGTGGCTGCATGGGGAAGGGGAAGGAGGCGTGAACAGTGGTCGTGAGGGAGAGTGATGGGTTGGCTTGGTGTAGGGCACTGTTCACGCGTGGGGAGAAGATTTGATTTGGGTTTAAGTAGCGTGATTTCTTCTCTCTCTCTCATTTCTCTCCATTTTCATTCTTCTTCTCCTTCGTCCAGCAGAGGAGTCGATCGGAGGAGGCGAGGACGTCGTGCGGGAGGAGGTCAGACGTCCGGCGGAGGAGAGGCGCGTGCTCGAGGTCTACCGGAGGCGACGCGCGTGAGCGGGCTCCGGCGTTTCGTCATCGTTGGTTGAGGTACGCCGCTCCTTAGTGTGGTTTTATTGTTAACCCTATTGAGAGGGTTGTGTTGGTCGGTCGGAGGAGGTCGGAGGCCTCTCCGACGTCGCGTTTGGGCGAAGAAACCTCGGCTGGCGCGAGGTTGAAGACGACCGGACGGTCGACCGGTCCTTGGACGGTCGACCGAATGCATGTGTTTATTTGCTGTCTGTTGCGTTTCGGTCGACCGAGGCCTTGTGTTCGGTCGACCGGAACATATTTATATTGGATTATATTGCATGCTGTTCGGACCTTGGAGTTAGTTCGGTCGACCGTTATATAACGTAGAATGTAGGTTGACCCTAACTGTTGTCGGTCGACCGAGACCCCTGAGTCGGTCGACCGATGGATTAAAAGAATGAAATAGATGTACTGTTAGTTTTCGGTCGACCGGGAACTGAGTCGGTCGACCGATAGATTGGATTTTAATGTTGACCAGACTCCGGATTTTGACCTCGTTCGGTCGACCGGTTTTAGACCTTCGGTAGACCGTTGGGGGATTGTGTTCTGTGCGCAGCGGTAGACCGTGTTAGGGACGGTCGACCGATTCCTTTCTGGAAACGGTCGACCGAATCACCTCTTACGGTCGACCGTTTGGGCCCAGGACAGAATTCCTGGTTCCCTTTTTGAACGCCAACTTTGCCACGGAAACCCGTGTCCTCGCCTTGTGCGTGAGCCGGGAGGTGACGGTGGGCGCGTGATGCGTGCCTGCCCAGGGACCGCCGTTGGGAAGAGTGTGGGTGTTCGGGACGCGTCAGCTCCATGTATGGACCGTGACTTTTGAGATGTTTGTTGGCACTTTGTAGTATAGCAGGCCTGAGGGATCGCGGATCCCAGTGTTGATGTTGTGCGGGCACGCAACTGGCGTTGGGTGAGGTGACTACCGGCCCTTGGGGCTACGGAGGTCGCTGCCCTGCTTTTATAGCGGCGCGGTTGGTGTTCGCGGCTCGAGGAGCCCGATGACCTGGCAGACTTCGGTCTGGATCTGTCCGATGCTGTGCCGGACTGTTGTGATGGACCACCGATGCTGTGCCGGTGATGCCGCCGAGGTTGTGCCGGCGATGATGATTGTTGGGCCGAGGCTGTGCCGGCTTGTTGTTTTCCTCGGCTGGGCACCTACCGAGATGATGTTGTTATACCTTCCGGGCGACGGCCCCGTTGGTCCCTGTGGCCCCGACCACTGAGATTTACAGATCTGTTTCTATCGGCGCGTAGACGTGACAGAGGCTCCCTGCCGAACCCTTGAGTAGTGTAGCTGCGTGTGGGGGGTGCGATGTCGCGGGCTACTAGACTGCATGTGCCTGCAGTAGGTCTCTTCGGGAGACCCGATGATTGATTGTCGGACTGATGTCCTGTTTTACCCTTCGGGGGAACTGTTTTACCTTCTGTCGATGCCATGACATGATTACTAGTATGATAGGTTCATTTGTGCAATGCATGCATTTAGGTGAGTTGGCGTACGGGGTTTCCTTTCTGGAAACTCAGGCATCGTTGTTATATATTTTCAGGATCGCAGTAGATCCAGTTGGGTGGTGATCGGCGGGCACGCGCATTTGGAGTCGGATCCTCTAGTCAGACCACTGAGGTCAACATGATTACGTTTATCTTCCCTTGTCGTTTTGTTGTAATCATGTATTCATTTGGCAAACTCTGATGTAATTTTGGTGCACCACTTTTATGATTTATGAGAAGTAACAGTCCCGCCTTTGTTTATTGAGTTGATTGCCTTGACTTTTATTTTTTTTAAAAATTTCCGCTGTTTCGGGATGTTACACCCTAACCATCCCATCAACAACAAAAATAGTGTCAAAATTCCACCCCAATAACCCCACCTGAACATGTCATATTGTGGGCTAGAGATTTTTTTATAAAACTTACTAAGCTATATAGTAATATATACTAAATGTTCTAAATTGCATCTACCCTGCATGATTACAAATAATTACCTACGAATAATCTTTTTCGCAATCCTAACCAAGAAAATGTTGCTGAAGGTTTTAAAGAATTAGCAACAACAATGTTTTCGATTTTTTTTGCAAGTTTGAGACAATGAGGAGTTAAACAAGTGCAAACAACATCTGCATTTGTCATGTATATTTCAAAGACGAGACACTGAATGGACATTAAAACAAGTGCAAATATATCTGACACCGATATCTCAAAATCAAGAGAGGAAGGTTGCCAAAGCTTACCACCTTGAATTTCGATTCGGACTTGGTTTTGGATCTGTTCCTTGTCCCCGATGTGTTATTGTTCGCTGGAGTGTTTCCGCTAACAACCTCAAATATTGTTGGAAGGAGGTTAATCGAGTCGAAGAGTCGTTTTCTGAAACATCATAATAAAATATGGTCACATAACTCAAATAAATAAAGTTATGGAAACAAATGATATAAGAAAAATTGGATAACTCACTCACCTGTGCGATTTGTTGCAGCGAGATAGACCTGCCAAATAAGTTGCCACAGCAAACAACCATGTGTCACTGTGGCAGGCAACAATATTTAACCAGTCTTCTTTTCTCATTCCAATTCTAGCAAAATTAATGCCCAAGACTGGTTCAGGGATCACAGGTGGGAGTTTTCCTTCAGGTACTTTCACCTCCCATTTCCCATCCAGATGTCCGTAAAGAGACAAGTTGTCCTTATCTGAACACAAACCAGACTCACGTAAAGACATCATACTACTCTCTGTCCTTGTATCCTTCTTGTGTTTGAATATTAGAAGAAGTAGAAACCACAACTTTGTTAAGTGAAAATAAAACTACGTTTCAAATGCGTTATCGCAATCTTGATTGCTAATAGTTTTCCATGCAATGTTTTCGAACGGATTCCTAAGGCAATAAAACATAATGGTGAAACCTTATTATTGTAGCTTCACTAGAAGTGTGTTTCTGCTTATGGAATGTTGATATTTTAGATCATTACCAAATTATCACGACTCGCTTTTAACTTCAAATTTCTAGCAATATCGATATATCAGTATATTCAAGCTTCTCTGCAGAAATATCGATATGAAATTACTAGTCTATAATGATGTTAGAATAATTGAATTGCAGCTAAAAGAGGTAAGATATAGGTGCAATATTTATTAAAATTGACTTGGCAAGAACCAACTCCAAATCATCAATAAATAAATAAAACCATACTTAATCACTTCTTGGAAACTGCCGCTACAAATCAAATTTCATTCGAAGTCCTTTCACGACGCGACCCACTTTGTTAGGATGTTACTCTTGATACTTGACATTGACTCTTGACAGGACCGACAGAAACAACAAGAAACAAAAAAGAGAGTGGAAAGAGACCTCACCGGGGTCACACTGCTCATAGAGTTTATCAGAGTCTGCACAACCACAAACAAATCGAGTTATAACCACGAGAAGATCAACAAGAGAAGGAGAAGAGATGAGGCAAATTAATACCAGTGGTAAGTGCTTTGATCAAGGCGGCTCTCCGGCCCTTGTGATCCTCGAAGATCTTGTCGATGGTTAGAGGTAATTTGTACTCCACGGTATCAGTTTTGAGGATTTGGAAATGTGAAGCAACCTAACCATCCCATAAAGAAGAAGAATAAATGTTCAAGTTACACAAAAAAGCACACCAGAACATGCGACACTGTGTGTGAGATCCTAATCCTAATTGAGTTTTAACGATGTTTAGGTGGTGTTTAGGAGGAGATGAGATGGACGGCTGAGATGTAGTGGAGATGAGATGGATGGTTGAGATGGATTGGAGGAAGATATTTATGGTGAAAGAAACTCTCTCTCTCTCTCCCTCAGTTGGTGCTCCGGCGTGGAGGTGCCGAGCTCGGACGTGGCGGAGGCGTGCTTCGGGTTGGGGTTGCCCGTGGAGGTGAGTCGTTGATTTCTTAACCCTCCCCGCTCGTTTTGGTTCTCTCCCTCTCTCGACCTAACTTGTGTTCTGTGGTCGTGGTTGGTTGGTGGAGGTCGACGAAGGTGGAGTCGTGTCTGTGGAGCGTCGAGGAGTTGTGATCGTTGACCGGGCGAGTCGTTCGTCGGTGGATCGTGATTTGGGGGAAGAGCTCGTGGAAGCGCCGTCGTGGTTCTTCGAAGGTTTCTTTAAACCTTCACGGTATGTCAAACTCGCTCACTTTAGTAGTGTGAGTATTTGGAAGTCGACGGTAGACCTTTCGGCTCGTCACAAATAAACATGCAGCAGATTTTACTGCCTGATCGGTCGACCGGTTGGTGCAAACCCGTTCTTAATGAGATTTCGATTTCTGCCTCACACCGGTCGAACGATGCCCTTGGGGCGGTCGACCGGTTGTGCATTTGAGGCAAGCCTGGTTGGTTTCGGTCGAACGGGTCTCTTTTGTCGTTCAACCGTGTGCATTGTCATAGGTTGTTTGGGGCGTTGACCATCTAAACGGTCGACCGCCTGTGTGACTTGGTCTGACCGGTGACTTAAGTTGGATTGATGGTTGGTTCGACCGAAGGTGGTTCGGTCGACCGGACTTGATGTTGAGTGTGGGGGAATTCTCTGGTGGAATTCGGTCGATCGAGAGAGCTCGAGGGCTCGACCAAATTCGTTGTTGTGCGTGAGGGATTTTTCCCTGGTGACTTTCGGTCGAACGGGACCCATTTGACGTTCGACCGATTGGTCGTTTTGTTCGTTGAACCTGGGAGGCGACTTCTAAACGGTCGACCGGTCCTTGACTTTGGTTCGACCGAACGAGTGTGGTTGATGGGAATTGGTCGACCGATGGAGTGCCGGTCGAGGCAATTGCCCTGTGTTTGTGAGATTCGGTCGACCAAGACTTTTGGTTCGGTCGACCGTTTGTGTCCAGTTTTGCACGTTGGAGGTAGGGGTGCACATGGGTCGGGTTGGGTCGGGTTTGGGCCTCAACCCGACCCAACCCGAAATTTTCGGGTTGGGAAAAAATCCAACCCGAACCCGAACCCGAACCGGTTCGGGTTCAACCCAACCCGACCCAAAATTTTCGGGTTGGGTCGGGTTGGGTCGGGTTGAACCCGAATTAAGTATGTCTTAAAAATCTGTTTTTCACCTGCTAAGTGATAACAACAATTGTTTGATACTTGAGCAAAAATAAAGGTCCACAAAAATAAAATAAATGATAACAACAATTCAATATCTTAATCCATAAAATAAATAACAAGTAAGAAAACTCAAATTACAATGTCATACATAAATAATGCAATACATACCGAAGGTGGAGACCAGAGATCGGAGGCCGGAGGGCAGAAGCCGGAGGCTGGAGACTGGAGGTTGGAGGCGGGAGGCGGAGGTGGAGAACGAAGCTTGTTAGGTGGAGATCGGAGGCCGAAGACCGGAGGCTGGAGATGGAGGGTCGAGGTCGGAGGTTGGAGGCGGGGTCGAAGGCGGGAGGCGGGAGGTGGGAGGCGGAGGTGTTAGGGATTTAGGGAGTTTGGGTTGTGAGTCTTGTGACGTTGTGTGGTTTGGGTTTTTTTGGGTTTTAGGGTTTTTTTGTATTTTATATTTGGGTAAATATCATAAAAGTATGCATGTTATTATTTTTAAAAAATTTACCTATATTAATCGGGTTCGGGTTGGGTCGGGTTGATCCGACCCTCTAACCCGAACCCAACCCGAACTTTTCGGGTTGCAGATTTTGTAACCCAACCCAACCCAATTGCTTACCAACCCGACCCAACCCAACCCAATTGTTCGGGTTCGGGTCGGATTTCGGGTTCGACCCAACCCGTGTGCACCCTTAGTTGGAGGTGCAGTTGTTGTGGTCGTCCGCGTGAGGCGAGTTGTGGTGCCGGTATTCTTCCGGCAAGTGTGTTAGTGGGCACGCGTGTTGCAGTGATTGGGTGAAAGAGTTTGAAGCCCCGTAACTGTGTGAGAGCTGTGGTTGGGTGAAAGAGCCCTGTAGCCCAGCTTGGAAATGTGTGTGTTGCGGCAGTTGGGTGAAAAAGTCCTGGAGCTCTGTAACTGTGTGAGAGCTGCGGTTGGGTGAAAGAGCCCTGGAGCCCAGCTAGTCTGTGCGGGGTTGTGTGAAAAAGCTTTGGAGCTTTGTAGTGCGTTCAGGTTGGGTGAAAGAGACATGAAGCCTGAACATGGACCGCGTGTTAAGGGTTGGGTGAAAAAACCCTGAAGCCCTTGGTCGTGTCGTGGTAGTTGCGGTTGGGTGAAAAAGCCCTGAAGCCCAGCTTGGCGACGAGTGTGTTGCGGTGGTTGGGTGAAAAGGCCCTAGAGTCCCGTAACGGTGGTGTGTGTTGTGGTTGGGTGAAAGAGTCTTGGAGTCCAACCTGGTTGTGATGCTTTTCTTGTTGGTAGAATTGCATGCTAGGGTACTTTTCAGTTCATGCATTGTAGAGTTTGACATACGGGTTTTTTTTCTAGAAACTCAGGCATTGTTGCATGTTTGCTTTTCAGGCCGTGATCGGCGATAAGGGGGTGGCAATCAAGAAGAGGAGCGCTGCTACATGATCTTGCTTTCTCTCATTTGATGTCGGAGTGATTACTGTATCCATTGTTTGGCCTTTTGGAATGTAATCACACTTTTGAAATACTCGAATATATATTATATATATAGTGCACATGTTTCCTTTTATTGTGTAATATCCTCTGTTGATTGTATGTTATTAAATTTTAAATTCTTCCGCTGTTTGAGGATGTTACATTATGACTAGATATTTGAATTACTATGCTAGTAACTACTGAGTGTTTCATGCTTGATTGTATCTATCCTGCAGGGTAACAAATCATTAATTACTCATGAATGATTTCTTCAATATTCCAAACCAAAATCATGTTGCTGAAGGTTTTAATAAAAACTGAAGGGGAGAAAGGTTTGGAAATGCTTACTTTCACCATTATGTCTACTTTCCCTGATGTGTTATTGTTCTTCAGATACTGTTGTGCAACCTCAGATACTGCTGGAAGTTGGTGAATGTCATTAAAGAGGCGCTGCCTGAAACGTCATAATAAAATACAAGTAAATAAAGTTATGGAAACAAATGATACAAGAAAATTTTGGAGAACTCACTCACTTGAAGGAATTGTCGTAGTTAGATCGAGCTGCCAAAAAGAATGCCAAAGCAAGCAACCACGAGTCACAGTGGTCGGCAACGAGCTTTAACCACTCGCCTTTTTCCATTCTATTTCTATCAAAATTAATGCCCGAGACTGGATCAGGGATCGAAGGTGGGATACCATTAACAGGGATTTTCACCTCCCATTTCCCACGGTGGTCTCCATAGGCATAAAGACACAAGTTCTCCTTCTTATCTGAACATTCAAACCAGACTCATGTTAACATCTAAAGATAATAACTTCCGCAACAACGGTTGGGAAAGGATACTAATATGTGTTTTACAGAAACAAACATAATTGTCGAAGTCTTTTGTTGGGATCGATTTTTTCGTTACGCAATACGTAAGAAGAAATTATAAAGAATACTATGATTCAGATTCTATTCGACATTAAACATTAGAAACAAGTTCTATACCTTCTGTGTCATGAGCTTGACTATGGACATCTTGATTAGCAACAACTGTTTGCGCAAAGTTATCCTAACAATTACAAGACAATCAAACAGAATGGGCAAATACTTGATTATTTTACTTGCTTTGCAATTGATTATCTGCTTAATGGTATTGGGTAGTGGTTAATGCTCAACCTCACATTTTGATAACTACATGACATGGTTAAATTCAGAAGGAAACAGTTTTGACCAATGCCTGCTATTGGTGTGTCAGTGACAATCAACTTCAACAACTTGTTTTTCGACTTCGATTTTCAACTTTCATCAATGAATATGGAACTTTTGGTATAATTTACAGTAAAACCCCCCTTTATTCTGGAATCAAAACTAGAAAATCCTAATCTCAAAAGTAGAGCCTCTCTAATGCCAAATAAGGTCAATTCTGTTCTAGTGACAACTTGGGATTCCTGATCTGTTGTATTTGAAGATCCGATATTTACCAACTAACACAAATCGAATTGTTACCACTACATAACAAAGAGAAACCTCACCAGGGTCGCACCGCTCGTAGAACTCATCGAAATCTGCACGACCAAAGCCAAATCAAACCGGAGCCACGAGAAGAGTGACAAAAGAAGCAAATTAATACCAGTCGTAAGCGCTTTGATCAAGGCGTCTCTCCGGTGCTTGTGGTCCTCCAATATCTCTTCGATGGCCAGCGGGAAGCTGTACTTCTGGTCGCCCGGAATGCTAATACGGAGGCGAGGAGGGGAGGCGGGAGGAAAATAGGAAGCGTGAGCAGGGGCAAATACGGAATTCCGATTGGGCTGGCAGTTGGAGAAAGCGAGGGAAATGACTGTTTCGGTTGGGAATTTCTTGTTAATTAAATTAAATTAAATTTGATGAGTTATGGGCTTACTAGAGCTTGACCATATATATATATATATATATTTCAATTAAGGGCGTGATAACTGATTAGTTTGCAAAAGATTACTGAACAAATTACGTTATAACATTATGTGTATGAATTACATTCAAATAAAACATATAGAGTGAATCTCATCATACGTACAATTATCAGTTTTTTTGAGAAATAAGTTGTCAAAAGTTATTACATAACCAAGCATATCACTATATCTGTAGCTCCTACTTTCAAATCTATGTTAAGGAAAACTTGGGTGTACTAATGTAGCAGGATTGGAAATGCTTACCACCTCCAATTTCGCTTTGGATCTGTTCCTTCTCTCTGTTATCCCTGATGTGTTGTTGTTCACTGGAGTCGCTCCGCTAACAACCTCAGTTACCGTCGGATGTTCGAGAATTGAGTCAATGAGGCTTTGCCTGAAGCATCGTAACAAAATTTAGTGACATAACTCAAACCAATAATGTAATGGAAATAAAATGATATGAGAAAGTTCGGAGAATTTACGCACCTGGCGAGTTTGTCGTACTCAGAGTGAGCAGCAAAAAAATATGCCACGGCGATCAACCACGAGTCGCAGTGGCTGGAAACAAAGTTCAACCACTTTTCTTTTTCCATTCTATCTCTAGCAAAATTGATACCCAAGACTGGATTAGGGACCGAAGGTGGGACTTCTTCTTCGGGGAAATTCACCTCCCATACCTCATTGGGGTGTCCATACAGACACAAGTTTTCCTCATCTGAACGTTCAAATCACTCATGTAAACGCACTCTAAATACGTATTCTACGAAAACGAATTAAGTTATCGAGTTCTTTTGTTTGAAAATGATGTTTTGCCCTTCAACCATATGAAGAAGAAACCGTGACTCCGCAATTGAAAAATAAAACAAGGTTTCATATGTGAATGTACGAAGTTCTCAAAAGGGATTCCTAAGACAATAAAACATAACGAGAAACCGGATTATTGTACTTTCACTAAAATTCTCTTTCTGCTTGTGGAATGTTGATATTTCAGACCATTACCAGATGATCATAACTCACTTTTAACTACGAATTTCATCTTTCAGTAGATTCAAGCTCTCTAGCAAAAATGGGGTCAATTTGTTCAAATACCAATATGGAATTAGAATATCATTGATGTTAGAATTCACTAAATGGAATTCCTACACCTTCCTCTTAATTTATACTCATTTAAAACATATTCACTAACCGCATTAACAATACTATCCAACTAAAAGAGCAAAGAGATAGGTGTAAATGCAATAATCTTTAGAATTAGACTGACCAGAGCCAAATTCAAATCACAGATACAACTGGAATGCATCGCCTCTTGGACACAACCTCTTTTATATTCCTAACTCTCAAATTGCCCTTACAAACACAAATTTCATCGAATATCCTTTTACGACTCGACCCACTTTACTGGGACGTGATTCTTGACATTGTCTATGACAGGACCAGATATTATTTGACCGACTCGAATTCGCACCATTACATGACAACTTATCACGAAATTCGACTTTGCCGTTTGTTTTCTTGGATCAAAACAACCATATGTTTCCCCGAGGAAAAAAGACCGACAGAAACAACAAGAAACCAAAATGGAGTACTAGAAAGAAACCTCACCGGGGTCGCACTGCTGGTAGAATTCATCAAAGTCTGCACGACCACGACCAAATGAAAACAGAATCAAGAGAAGAGTGACAAAAGAAGAGGAAGATAAAGAGGCAAATTATTACCACTTACCATCAGTAAGTGCTTTGATCAAGGCGGCCTTCCGGCCCTCGTGGTCCCGCAATATCTTGTCGACGGTCATAGGGAATTCGTACACCAGGTAAGAGAACATGGCTCCGGAACACTAATCCGGAAGCAAGAAGAGATGGCACGAGGAAAGGGACCAAGGAAAATAGGAGGCGTGAGGAGGGGTAATTACGGAAGGGGTTTTCGGTTCAACAGTTGAGAGAAAGCGAGGGAAAGACTGTTTCGGTTTGAAAAAGAAAGGAGGTAAATGAGAACGTTGGAAGAGGCTTTATACCTATAATTTTATAAGTTTTCCTGAAATTAATACGTGGTTAAAACCATTATTGATTTTCCATTAGCACTTGAAATTGGATCCTAATTCATCTAAGTTTGTGACTGTAGTAGGCCAAGATTATTTAAGGGTGTGATTATTTTGCAAATGATTATTCTGAAGAGATTACGACAAATGTGAGTTTTTAACATTTTGTGTATCAATCACATTCAAGGAAATTGTACTGAGTAAATTTCGATATAATACAGTTCTCATTTATTTTTTAAGAAAAAAACTAGCCAGTCTTTATTATATCACATCTAACCATTTCAATATGTCTATCTGTAGATCTTAATTTCAAATTTATGTCCCTTATTTCAAATATACATTGTTTATCTGTGTTGTCTTTAAAAATTTGCTCACTGAATTTCCAAAATTCAAACATGGTTCCCCTTCATGTACTCGAAAATCCTAAAATAACCATGTGTTACCAAATGCCTACACCAGACCCGCTCCTCTTTGCCACAAATTAGCTCCAACTCAAACTCTATTTTTCTTCATAAAATGAAAAGCCAAACAACCACAGATTTGATTTTTTTTTTGAAGAAAATGACAAATTTTGGGGTGTATTGACGATGAGAATCAAATGTCATTGTTTGTGATTTTTTAAGCCAAAAATCATTGAACTGATAAATTATAGTATATTAAATTGTTTTTTAATTTTAACCTTTTTACAATATCCAAAGGAAAGAATGTCAGCACACGAAAGTCAGGAAAACCTGAACAAGCAGAAGAAGAAAAATCCCAATTCCTTAGTAGCCAGTGAGGTTTAAACCTGCAATAATTAGTTCAGAAAACCATAAAATAATCAATTGAACCGTCTCAACTTGTCAAGTAATTACAAAATAATAATTAAAACACTACATAACTTGTATTTAACTATCAACAAACATAATTAACAAGTAGAGATAGCTCAGTTTGTCACTTTGTGGAAAATATCCCATAGTATGAGTTTTTATCACACTTTGGTTGTTCTTTCATCAAGTGACATATCCATATATATGTGCAAAAAGATGGTTATCCCTAGTGACATAGAGGTGAGTGTCACAACATGGTGTAATATAGCTCACGTGTAAGTAGAATCAAACAAATATAATTCACGTCATACAACCGGATACAAATTCATCACTTTGGAGTTGAGTTTGCCTCAACCAAATATTATTATATGTTCAAATCTGAGTAGTTGCAAAGCGACTAGTATTTTTGTTATATCCTAATCCTAATTAAGGGCTTAATCCTGTGTTAGGTGGAGAGGATGAGGTGGACGGCTGAGATTGCTTGAGGGAGTGTATAAAATGTTTGATTTTCTCTCTCTCTCTCACTCACACTAATCCCTCATCTCTCTTCTCTCTCCCACACACTCACTCGTCGCTCCCTCTCAGCTGATATCCTCGGGGGTGGCGAAGGCAAGGAAGTGCTAGGAGGTTCAGTGGAGTCGTCGGAGAAGAGGTGATCGTCGTTCGCGCGAGAGTTTGCCGGCATTGGGAGAAATCGTGGAAAAGCTCGTTGTTGGATCTTCAAAGGCTTCTTCAAGCCTTCAAGGTATGTCAAACTTTGTTTTCATTACTCACCTAAGTTGTGTGAGTGTTGGAGTAGTCGACGGTAGGCCGAAAGACTTGTCGGATTGGTGTGCAGCAGAGTTCTGCACTGGAACAGTCGACCGGTCCTTGTTTCGGTTGACCAGTCGTAGTGTTTGTGTGAGGTCCCCTTTGCCGTTCGACCGAAAGTACTGTTTTATGTCGGTTGAGGGTGTAGATCACAAAACGGTCGACCGCCCTGTAACCCCGTTCGACCGACGACTTATGATAACTTAAAGTTGTTCGACCATTTATTGTTCCGGTCGACCGATATAATTTGATTCGAAATCTGAATTTACTGCCTTTTTTCGGTCGATCGTGGGTTCTGGTTTGTTCGATTGGTTGTGCTTTTGAGCGAAAGGTGGATTTTACTCGATGTTTTTGGCCGAACAAGTCCCATTTGCCGTTCGACTGGTTCGTTATTATTTTCTGTTGGAAACGGATTTGGTTGTGGGGTTTCGGTCGACCGTTTCTGCCTAGTTTTGTATTTGTTGCTTATGATTATGTGTGGTGGTGATCGGTCTATTGGGCAACGATTTCACCGGCCCTTTGGGGAAATTGTGAAGGACTTTCTGACCCGATAGCAATGGGGGGTTGGGGTTCCATGGAGTTTTTTGGACTCTGGATTGGCAGTCCTTGTGAGGCGGTGTGTTGTGGTCGAGACTCTGACCGGCGGTGCTTGTTGTGCACGTGTTTTGTGGCCGAGACTCTGACTAACTGTGTTTGTTGTGTACATGTGTTGTGGCCGGGACTATGACCGGCGGTGCCTTTTGTGCACGTGTGTGTTGTGACCGAGACTCTGACCGGTGATGCATTGTGTGCATGATTGAGTTGTGTCAACTGTAGTTGTGAGAGAAGTACCGGGAACCAGTTGACGAACGATTGCGTTACTGTATTTTCATTGCATGATATGTTGTTGTTTACTTGATTGCATTTAGAAGTTTGGCATACGGGGTTTCCTTATGGAAACTCACGCATAGTTCATGTTTGCATTTCAGGCCGTAGTCGGCAGTAGGGATGGTGACTACGGAGGAGATCTCTAGGGACCAGATCTTCCTTTCTTCCTTTTCAGAGGTTGTTGTGATTACAGTTGTGTATTTCATCTTATAGTCTTTTGATGTAATCATTTTTTGTAAACTTTGATCTATATATATGATGATGCACATTGTGTTGTTCTTCGTAATGTCATCGTTTCCGTTTGATTTTCCATTTTAAAAAGTTTATTTACGGTTTATCTTAAAAATGAAAGATTTTGATGAAAAATATTTTTTTAAATTGATAATTTATAAATTAATAGGAATTCTCGAAATTTTAAGTCATTCGACGATTCATCACCTCACCCCCTCGTTGTTTCTACCGGTCTAACTTACTTCCCTACCGATCTGAGTTCCAATTCTAAGAACAATGGCGGACGAAACGAAACGAGTGGTGGTTACATCCGTCGTCTCCCGTCTCCTCGTCCTAACCCTAACCCTCCTCTTCCGCTCCTTCCTCCAACCCTACGACACCTCCGCCTCCATCGATCCTCCATGCCTCCTCTCCCCTTCCCCTTCCCCTTCCCTTCCTCCTCGCCTCCCCCGCCTCGCCTCCGCCCTCTCCCGCTCCGCCGTCTGGGACTCCGTCTACTTCGTCCGCGTCGCCCGATGCGGCTACGAGTACGAGCAGACCTTCGCCTTCTTTCCCGCCCTCCCCGCCCTCATTTCCGTCCTCGCCCGCTCTGGTCAGTTCAGAGGAGATGGGAAATTTTTCTTAGAATTTTTTAGTTTTTTATTTTTATTTTGGAGGTTTGTTTGTGTGTTTGCAGTGTTTGCGCCATTGGTTCCGATTGTTGGGTATAGAGCGGTGTTGGTGTTGGCTGGATACGTGGTTAGCAATGTCGCCTTCGTGTTCGCGGCGGTCTACTTGTACAAGTGAGTGCCGGTCGGCCTTTTTTATCGTAGAGTTAGTTTCTGTTGTCAGAAGTCGTGGAGGATGAAAGGATGCCAAACATCAACATCAATGTTACCCCAAAACCTCAAAAGAGATTCCCACATTAAGCAGGGTAGGGGGATCGGATGTAAACAACCATACCATTGTTAATTCACAATAAATAAGAATCACAAAGAACTTATATGAACGGCATTGATTTAGTCCATTACAACCCAAATTCAAAAAATAACTTAATCTTTGACTCCATTAAGAATTCTCCATTAGGAGAATGAAATGATGTTCTGGTGATTAAATTTAAATGCGAAACGAATTATATTGAATTGGAAGCACAAGCTAAGTGATTTAAAAGTCAGTTGATCGGCTAGTTGGTTTCAACTCGACTAGCCCAAGTAGTCTGACTAGTTAGCATGATAAGCCCAATTAGTCGCTGAATGGTCGTTTGGAGCCTTGGACTAACTAGTTTCTGGCTAGCTGTCTTTAAACCTCAATGGTGTTAGAGCTGAATGGTTGGTCCAAAATATGGACTTGTGTTCAAACTTGCGCATGTTTAATCCAACTTATATTTGCATGTGAGGGCGAGTTGTGAGTCCTCTTACATTAAATAATCGGTGGTTGTTTTGGTAAATTCATATGGTTTTGAGTCTTTCTACTTAACACCAGTTGGTTTTGAGGTGAAACGTCGCACTGTGATGTGATATTTAAAGGCTTATAACCCAATGATAGAATGAAACGTCCATTCACATCCAAATCTCTACAGTTTTACGCAAGATGTGCAATATGTGATGGTTGTGTCAAGAATACTTTCAAACTGGGGAATCAAAGGACAATCCCCTATGGCAATGGGTTATAAGATCTGAAGTTCCTTATTCAACCATATTTGAGATAGAAACCCAGCTATAATATTCTTGCAGCTCTGTACTTACCACTCAGTTTTGGTTTTCCACGAGATATGAACATTAATGTTAATATACTGGTAGTGTACTTTTACCAGTTAGTTTGCCGTATCTAATATTTAGTGTGTTACCTTTAGTCTTTTGGTTGTAAAAGTTCTTATCCAGATTTTTGGTTAACTTTTGCAGGCTGTCTCTTCTTATCTTAAAGGATCCTGCACTTGCCTTCAGAGCATCTGTTTTGTTTTGCTTCAATCCAGCTTCGATATTTTATTCATCAATGTTAGCATTACATAAACCTTTTTTATTATAAGAAATTTCTGATGCCTTTTGATCAAATTCTAAACCTTTCGTCTCTGATTGCAGATATTCTGAGAGTTTATATGCTTTGTTTTCCCTTGGAGGTCTATACCACATATTCACTGGTTATAATACTCTGGCCATGTTGCTCTTTGCACTCTCAGGTTCAGTTAGGTCGAATGGGGTGCTTAATGCTGGCTATTTCTGTTTCCAGGCAATTAACCAGGCCTATGTCTCAATTTTTTTAAAGAATAAGCCCATTGTACGTCTTCAATAATCTCTTGACTTTTTTTTAAATATGGTTATCTTCCCTTCAATTCGAGAAGCTTTGCCATCTGTAAAGATGCAAACATTACATGAGTAACATTTATAGCTTGATGGGCACAATTAATGCAGCTATTTTTGTGTTGCTAACTTGAACTATAGTAGTTCTTGTTGTACATTGATAACTTGAGTTGTTTTGGTTAAATAGCATGATTTAAAATTCAAGGTAGCTAACTTTTTGTTGTAAATATGGGATTTACGTGATTAAATATTTATTCGTGCATCCACTATGATATTTCCTGGACATGTTTCATTACTCCTTATACTAGATAATCTAATTACAATTTTATGGAAGCTTGCAGCACAAGCAGTTATTGTTGCCATCATACGGTCTGTGGTCATTTTTGCTCCGTTTGTCGCATTTCAAGTATATGGGTACTTCAATATTTGCTCAGGGGTCAACACAAATGATTTGAGACCTTGGTGTAAAGCAAGAGTTCCTCGACTATACGATTTCCTTCAAAGCCATTATTGGTACTCACACACCTTTATTTTTATTCTCTTGTATTGTGAAAGCAATTAGCCTGATTCACTCATTCCCTTAATGTCAAGGAGGAGAGACAAGAATTTGTTGAAAAGGTATACCTCGGCCCATTTGGAATTTCTGTTGCTGGCTAGCAACTGATCGGAAAAAAAATGCTGGCTAACAATTTTTATAAAATGATCCCCACGCACGGGTATAGAAATGATAATTCAATACATAAATATTCTATGCTTAAACTTATGTTTGGTAATGTAGTAAATAAGTTAGTGTGACTTGAAATTGTTATTGAGACTTTTATCACTTTTAAATTGGAAGTTATTCTCATTAATTCTGACAAATAATTCAAAGTAAAAACCTTTGGAAAATTATCGATCAGATGATAACCCCCCAGGAAAACAATATAGTTGTAAATTAAATAACAAATATTAATCATACTTTTATTAAATTAAACATTTAAACCACATAAGTCTAAGACCTTAGAATCAATATGATCATACAATTAATGTTTAATATTATTCAAATCTGGATTTGGGTTGGTAGTTTTCAAGTTCAAATTCAAACAAGAATAGTTCATTTGAATATAGATTCAAATTCAGATTTTGTAGGCCTTGTAGAAATTCACACACCAATGACTGTACTGGGTGCATATGATCCTTGTTCAATATGTTCACTTCATGATAACTACAAAACTAGCATACTATTATTCAAGCAACATGTCTTCTTACATGCAAAATATGGAGTAGGCGATTTAAACTTATTCTAGCATTTTACTCTATCATCCAGTTTTGCTTTATATGGTGTGCTAATATATTGATTTTCTTTTTCTTCAAATTCTTTGGGAACCTTGAACTGAAATTTCATCTGCATTTGAACCATAATTATATCTGACATGTTACTTCAATTGACCACTGATGATTAATTCAGAAACATTTCTCATGTGGTTCAAATTTACTTCATAGTTTTAATTTTGGGGTATACTGCATCTAATTGAGTTTCATTTCCTTTTTTGGTCAGGGGTGTAGGTTTCTTGAGATATTTTCAAGTTCAACAGCTACCTAATTTTCTTCTTGCATCCCCAATGCTATCCTTGGCAGTCTGCTCGATTTTCAAATATGCCAAGACGAGGCCTGATGTTATGTTTTCACTAGGCTTCCATGCTTCATCTGATGAAAAGTTACAGGCTTCCATGTTATATTCCTCCAAGGGAAGATTGGATGCCCAAACTGTAGATAGCAATACTTCTTCTTGGAGTCAAAAGAGTATATTATCTTTCAATTGTTTTATCTATTTCATCAACAATGTCGTAGTGAGCTGTTTGTTAACTGATATTGCTGCTCCAATCGTTGGAAATTATAATTGTCGTAATCTGGTATATGCAAGATGGAATGCAGTTAGATGACAAATTTGGTTTCCATTAAGTAAGACGATAAGCCGATAACCAAAAACCAATTGGTATCTGCCCTCCATTTGAAATGCTGGAGTACTTAGATTATATGAAAAGGGATCCTAGAGTCGGAGGTATCATGATATGACAATAACATGTTGCTTGAATATCACAACTTTTATTTGTATCATGGCAATTGGATGTGGCAAGAAATCCAGTGTTGACATCTGAACCTTTTATTCTCTCACTGTTTGGCTGTACTATTCATCTTTTAAGAACAAATTGTATCTGGGTTTATCAGTTAAATGTATTAATTATGATTTTTGTCAGTGCTCTTCATTGTATTTTGCGCTAGGTTTGATCTCTGTTTTTTAATATATATTCTGTCTTTTAACAAACAGGCATTCATCGGTATATCGTAGTCCATGAAATTGTGCTCATTATTTTGTTGAACTTGACATTATGTTTTTTTATGACTCCCCATACTGGTAGCAGGAAATGTCAAAGTAAGACGAAGTAGACTAGAAACGAAAGCTAACTCCGCTGATGCTGTTTGGAAATTTCAGTTGGAAAAGGAAGAAAATATTTCTCGTGCAGGGCTGGAATACTCATCTATACTTCTTCTCCCTTTTATTTATCATCTGGCTTTTCTGACAGTGACGGCATTTTTTGTTATGCACGTACAGGTTGGTTTCATTTTCTTTTTTGATTAAGCAAATTGTTACTAATAATATAGTTATGTGTAACTTAAGAAAATAATTTACAGTAGCTAATAAGAT
Organism: Triglochin maritima; assembly: GCA_963682175.1. Lineage (NCBI taxonomy): Eukaryota > Viridiplantae > Streptophyta > Magnoliopsida > Alismatales > Juncaginaceae > Triglochin > Triglochin maritima. The sequence goes on along the minus strand of OY821774.1, from coordinate 10,445,226 downwards.
GTGTTTGTTAGGAATAAGAAAGATTGCCCGGCAAATTATGTTTTTCAAATTACAATGAGTACTTTGTTTTTCTTCGGCCAAGAAATGCTTTTGTTTTGGAGGATGCCCCCCTGCATTTTTTGACCTTTACATCTCTTACATGATGATGTCTTGACGTCACCTTTCTCCTTGAGATCTTCACAACCTAGATTGTCATGTCAGTGTGTAACTGTAATGAGTTTCTCAATTTGAGGTCATTTTGGTTTTCCTCAGATGTACTGTGACTTTCTTGGCCTTCTTTTTCTTGTGTTGTTGAACCTCACCAATTTATATATGAAGTGTTTGCATTCAGCCTGCAAGTCAAAATCCTGTAGATTGTGTTACATTTAAGTGTCATGTCTGAATGTCTTTTTTAATTACAGGTTGCATCACGCTTCTTATCTGCTAGCCCTCTGATCTACTGGTTTGCTGCATACATAATGGGCTTTCCTAATTGTAGATTTGGTTACTTGATTTGGGTGTATTTTTCGGCTTATGTTCTTCTTGGCAGTTTGCTGTTCTCTAATTTCTACCCTTTCACCTGATAATCTGATCTGCACGTAGTAACTTGAACTGAATCTGGCTAGCAATGGAGTTGTGCAGTTTCTCATTAAATGAAAGCCTGTTATATTGTGTTGCTTACTCGGCGTACCCAACTGTGTAATTGGCGGAGAAAGTGATGAGAAAACCAAAATTTCTTCGTCGTGACCTGATGCATAGAGATTGAAGCTGCACTTGTTCTGTGATGTTAAGTCTAGTACTTATTTCATTGTTTGAATCTTCAGAGCAGTTAAGAATGTTGACATCTCAATGAAGGTGTTGACTTTGTGGGGTCCTACAAGAAATAGTATTGCTTTAATATGTTCACGAAATTCATGTGTATGGACCTACGGTAATCTTCAAAAAAATGTATCGTCACTAACTGTAGACGTGAAGATGCTGGGAATTTCTGTAGTTGTGCACTGTTTGGTTCGACAATGTCCTGTAAATTTGTAATATGTGATCCAAACTAGCAGTTTATTAACTACTCAGCAGGAATCTAATAAGATGTTAAAGACTTTACCCTTGCAGAAGTGGTTGTTATATCTCGAAATTGGTAAGTAGATTTCTACTCCAGGAAAAAATTAGAAGGTGAATGTGAAACCGCAGAGACTGTGCAATCGACATAATGGTTTTCCAATTTCCATATGCCGCACGTCGCAGTCTAAAAATACAAATGCAATTTATTTGGTTTCAATATAGTAGTGGCATGTGTAGACTTTGAGCACTTCAAGCGTGCTCTAATCAATCCATTGGACAACAGGGAAAAAAGAGAAATGACAAAAATCCAGACTCTAGTCTGGAACCTATAAATTTTAGGTTCGATGTGCAAGAATTCGAGTTCATTCCAAAGCTGACGACAAATATGTGGGATCAATTATGCTCCTTTTACCCTCTTTTAGCATACTCCATTAATATTGATTGCAAAGGTAGTACAAGGTGGACAAGGCAAAAACCTCCACAACATAACAATAATATCATATTAACAAGCCAAACACAACAACCAACTACCGTGCGTCTGTGCGAGTTGAGTGCAATAGAGGCTGCAATGAAACGGTTGCGCGCGCAGCCACTTGCCTTTGAGAATGGTTCCGGAAGTCTACGATGAACGTCGTGGACAACCGCACCAACAAGCAAATCAATATTCTGCACCTTCCCTTTGGTAAGCTCACACCCAGGATGGTAAATAGAGGAGTGAGGATGTTTAATGGCCAAAACCAGTCCAAGGATCATATTCTTCCCCAATCTGGGTTTTACTCAAGTCTCGAATGAATTGAAGAACATATTCGAAGAAATTCTGAGAGGCCGGGTAGGAGGTCCAGGGGAATTCCAGAAAGCCCGGATTGAAGCTAGGCGAGACTGCTAGTGATGCCTCCGCCCGCGCAGCTTTCCTCTGCTCGAACCCTTATCAATTTATCATATTAATATCATAAGAAGCATATCCATAAGAAGGACGTAGATCCTTCCAGTATGGGAATAAGCTAGATCATAATCTAATAACAGGTAAGAAAGTATCTGGAAAGCACTTGAGGAGGCATCTCTACTCATGGGTGTAGTATACAACTCCGAAGACAGACACCTCCACCTCCAACAACAAGCCACTGTAGGAGGGCAATCATGGACAAAATTGTTGTCTGCTCCTGCTTGAGTAGGATGTTCCTTTTATCCTTATCATCTTATGAAATCGTCTCAGACAAACCATTCATTTTGCAGATTCACATCTAATCTTGTCATCTACCTCGCACGTTTGCAGTTTCAGGTCTACTTCTTCTGCTACCTTACCATCCCCAATACCCTCAATCAGATGAACATAAGTGCTATCATCAGGTATGAAACCTTTATCCAACATCTCCTTCAAAAGCTCTTGTGCGTGATCTCCTTCCCCATTCTTGGACAAGCAGTGTATGAGTGAACTGTAAGTGAGCTTTGTTGGATTGAAACCTCTTCGTAACATCTCGTTTCTCGCTTTTAGCGCTTCCTTAGTACTACCTTTCCTCCCATAACCACTGATAAGAGTATTGTATGTGACGAGATCTGGCTTGATGCCTTTCTTTGTCATCTCGTCGATTAAGTCACGTGCTTCCTCGACCTTCCCAAGCAAGCAGAGGCCCTTCACCAATGTGTTGTATGTCATCTCATCTGCAGCAACCTTTTTCTCACCCATATCCTCAAGCAGTGTGAATGCCCGATCCATATTACCAGAACAACAATTACCATCAATAAGTGCATTGAACATAGCTGCGTCGGCTGATACACCTGTCCGGATAGCCTCCTCAAACAGCCTCTCTGCATCTGCAATTCTCTTTTTCCTGCAGAGCGCGAAGATTAAACTCGTATAGGTCACTTTATTGGGCCGCACCCCTTTCTTAGACATCTCATCAAACAGCTCAAAACACTTCTTCACGTCCCCTACTTGTGAATAACCATTGATCAAAACATTGTAAGTGATTGAGTCGGGCGGAAGTCCACACCTCTCCATTTCCCCGACCAACTCGCCCGCCTCCGACTCCCTCCCCTCGATGAAAAACGCATGCAGAAGCACATTAAAGGTAGACACCTTGGGTGCAACTCCATTCCTCACCATCCCATCCTTTAGCCGAACTGCCAACTCCAACTCCCCCTTATCACAAACCGCACCAATAAGCACATTATAAGTAATCGCCCTCGGCACCAATCCAACCTTGATCATCCGATCAAACACCTTCAACGCCTTCTCGACCCTCCCCACCTTACAATACCCCGCAACAAGCACCCCGAACGTGTACTCATCCGGCTCGATCCCCCTCTCCCTCATCACCTCCACCAACCCAAACCCAATCCCAACCTTTCCAACTACACAATACCCATGAATAACCGTATTATAACTCGTGGCGGTGGGACGAATCCCAGCCACCACCATATAATCCAGAAACCCCCTCGCCTTCCTCACCTTCCCCTCCTTACACAAAGCATTGATCATGATGTTGTAAGTAACGACATTCACCGCCGCGCCTCTCCTCGTCATTTCGTCGAACAGCTTCCAGGCGTCGGGGAGGAAGTTGGATTTCAAGTAGGAGCTGAGGACGTAGTTGAGGACGTGAGGTTGGGGGTGGTGGTTGAGTACGTGGTCTAGGAAGGGGAGGAGGAGGGAGGGGGAAAGGCGGCGGAGGTGAAGGATGGTGGCGGAGATTAGGGGTGGGGTTAGGGGAGGGAGGGGGGAGGAGTGGGAGGAGAGGATGGTGGAGAGGAGAGTCGGGTCTGGGTGGGGTGGGAGGGCGGTGGTGGTCGTAATAGATCGGAGGGCTCCGGCAACGGCGAGGTGGGGTCGCCTGAGAGGTGGACAGAATCTCATTGTGGAGTTGAGAATTGTTGCCGTTTTCCTGTGAGGTGTAGTTAAAGTAAATGAGTTTGATTTGTTTGTCAGTTTCTTATTGATTAATCTAGATTTTAAGTACATTTTATTTATAATGATGAACGTAAATCTCGTGAGGAGGGTATAAACAAGTCGACTCGTGTCCAAAATCAAGTATTAATAAAATGTCAAAAATATAAATTAAACAATAAAAAACCAAACTTTGAGCGAAGATACACTTTTTACAAGTTTAAATATGTTTACTTACCGAACCAAGTCAAAAGATTTTTTAATCTTTCTTTAAGCTCTTTCGTTTTCAACTTTTTTCGAGTCACTCTTGATTAGTTTTAGTTACACGTTTGATTAATTTTAGTGGTTTACTTGCCGGGATACAACATATTGTTTTTTTTTCCGGTCCAAAGGAAACTAACTCTTCACACATACATACAAATACTTCTGGGTCATAATCTCAATTCCAACTACCAAGTGACTTGGAATTGTGCACATTAAATTGCTCATATTTGCACAAGCAGTTGACCCTTAAAAACAATACAAAAAAGAGAGGATTGGACTAGAAATTGGTGTAGAGAGAACACCTAAAAAATGTCATCCGGTGTAGTGCACCTAGTTCATGTATCTTTAGGTCAAACTCCTGGTATGTGTAAAACACTAAAATGAATACACCTCAGGTAGTTGGTGTTGAGACGATCTCTAGTCTAGAAGTGACTCGGCTCTCAAAGTGGGAGGTGTATTAAGGAATTCCGGATCATTAAAAAGAACATAGAAAAGAAAGAAAAAAACCACCCATCCAGAGTTTGGGATTGGAGGTAGTTGTTAACCAACCCATCGTTCGATTAACCAACTGAAATTTGTTTTTGACAACTTCTGTGTAAATGTGATATTTTAGTATACCATCAACTAAGGATACGTTAATATCTGGTAGTCAATCAAGCAAATTCCAAATTCCAACTTGAGATGAAATTTCATGTTAAATTGGTAGCCGCTATCTGTATTTGAGGACCGTCCTTTCGACCTTACTAACAATCTTTCACAAAGACCCTTTATGCACCAACCTATTTTTATCGTGGTTCCTGGATTGATGTATAAAAGGTCAATTGCCGCAGTCTAACTCGTAGTTTGAAATTGGATTTACTATCCCTTTTCAGTAGGATAATGACTATCATGAAAAACTTGCAATTTGTGTTTGCAATCGTTGTATAAAATTTGTTGACTCTAAAACATGAGTATAAGACTTTAAGAGTTGGTATCAGCAGGTAGTCAGTTCGCTAAGTTTTTATAGCAGACTATTTCAAAACTTGTGCAGGTTATGCAGTTCCAACTTCCAAGGTCTGCTCAACTATCGGTAACATCATACTATGCAGCATCTAGTGGCTTCACACTACTCCATATCCCAAGTCACCAATTACATTGAAGACACAAATTCTTCTCGTGCGCTTCAAAAGAAATCAACATGAACTCATCATATGTTTCTGCAAAGGCTCATGAGTTCATCCTGCTTTGCTTCAATTGGTAAATTTAGGGAGATTCTAAAACCTTAACCAACACCTCTCTTGTCAAGTGAAATCTTGTTTTACTTGTACTCCGTGGTCTCATGTTTCAGTAGTGTTTATACTTTATATTATCTCGTACCAACCCTCTACTCAACAGGGTCTGAACCCTCTTATAAATTTTGTATGTATAGGCAAGATTGTTACGTCCATGAGTTGGGATACATCCGGTTACAAGTTTTTTCATGTTTGACAATTGAAAGGCAATAAATGCACACCCGATGATTGAAGTTCAGCTATAGTTTAGTTGTTTGATTCAGTTGGTTTAAGAAAGAATCCAATATGTTTTTGGTAGCTAAACTAAGCTTTATTTGTGCAGACATCATCGTGTTGAGTTTTTCTCACTTCGGTCTCAGTTGAATTGTTTGAGAAATTGAAAGAGGCTTCCCCCCAAATCCCCGTACCATCTTCTCCATTTCTTGTCTTCAACAGGTAGAAATAACGTTGACGTCCATGGTAATCTATGCCATATGCCGATTGATGAGTTCATAGGATGGTAAATTGTTAACACAACTTAAAAATGAGCATGGAGTGGATTACTGTATTCTTCGGATTGCTCTGGACGCAAGGATTCAACAACCTGTGGTTAAAGATTAAGGTAGGTGCCAAAAAAAGCTGTTTCAACCGCACAATCTCGATGTGAATTATCTAATTTCCAAATCAAAGGCATTGTTGCGGGTGTTCACTTGAATTATTATTAATGTAAAATGTAAGCTCGTCGCCGTCCAGAAATTATAATTTTATTAACTCTGGAACAAGCAATTTTACACGTACGCACTGCTTTGGCCTTCCAAAATGTGCCATTTGTTTGCACAAGTAAATAAAAACTTTAGGCCATTCCATTCAGGATATGATGATATTTATTGTGGTCTGAAGTGTTACGGAAGCCCGGGGTGTACTCCGAGAAGAATCGTAATACAGCAGCCAGATGCTCCAAGTTGTTGGTAGAGAAGGCAGCTTCAAGATATAAAGATGGCCGAGTGATGACAACCTGAGGAGATAAATTTTGCAGCATATTATCACAAGCAGCCGTGGATAATACTGAAGCACTAAAAGGTAAAAATAGAAAAAAGGTAACCCTTAAAAGGAACAAGTTCACAATGCTATTTGCATTCGATGTTTGTCCAAGTTCATCTTATATTGTCAGGGTAAGATATAACTTCCACCAACATCAAAATATGAAGACAAAATAGCAAAATCACAAATTAGAGCACAGCAGAGCTGAACTTGGGCTTCTTACCGTTGTTTTAAAAAAATTGTCTGGCTTTCTACAGACTATAGTAAACAGTCTGTTTCGACCAAGGTTTTCAGAACCGAACCGGTCATCGAATCGATAAAACTTTGGTTTTCGTTCAATGTGGTCGAACCACGGTCCCACCGGGGTCGGATCGTTGACGACATCAACATTTTTAGACCCGAAGTTGGACCAAACCCAATAAATATTAACGGTCAGACCTGTTTGAACTGATTTCTGTAAATATTAACTAGAAGATCGAACCGTCCATCGGTTTAGCTGAGCCGACCGCTGGACCATCGGTTACCGATTCAACCGGGTCGAACCTTCCGGTCCGGTTTTTAAAACCTTGGTTTCGACAGGTACCATTTGCCAAATCTTCTAGTTTCTGCTATTTACATAGACCAATTTCTATAGTATCAGCTTTGTTAAATTTTCATGGGAAAAAACTCAATTAACACTCAAACAAATGGTCTTCGTAAATTCCTTTGTGATGACTGATGTAACCAAGAGAATATTCAGGAAAATGTTAAGGAATCAGATTTAGCAATATGATAAGCATGAAATTGTAATATCAACATGGATATGGTAGTAAGAGTACAAACGTGTCCATATCAAATTGCATCATAAAAATATACTATTAAAGAAAACAGAGATCAAGGAATTCAAGTTTAGATGAGACAAATGTAGGCATATCCTGACCTTAATTTTCCTTGCATAGCGCAGAGCTTCAAGGTAGTATCCATGCTGTGTCAAAATCTGGACATATTCGTTATGCAATGATAGGTTTTTAAGCATATCAATTCCCAGCTTTCTTGCCGGCTGGTGATCTACCTCAATGAGTTGTAACGCTACTTCTTTTGAGGGCTCTACAATCTGAATAAAAATGCATCATTATTAGCAAAGATCCACAATATCCATCAAAAACTCAGTGTTAGTACAGTAGAGCAGCCAAAAAAAGGAATAATAATTTTTTTATCATGTTATTAACCGTTGGGTTCCCAATTACAATATCCATAAAAACTCAGTGTTAGTTCAGTAGAGCAGCCCAAAAAAGGAACAAAAAAAAAGATCATGTTATCACCCGTTGGGTTCCCAATTTAGACACGATCTCCATCTAGTTAACCAAAAGATTATTACTTTCCATCCATCAAATCTCAATAAACATAGCTTTTTCTTAATGATGAGCTGTTAGGCATTGTACTTCAGAAGTTCTCGATTGTAATGTGATCAATGAATGTTCTTTTAAGTTCCCAATATTTTTCACAATGTATTGTCTGAAAACAATTGTACATTGAGTGCTCTTTTCAGATGCAATTTGTAATTACTACCTTTTACAGCTAGAATGCATCATCTTTATATCCTTCCAACCTGCACATTTTAACATGACTTCCACTAAAACATTCCGCTCCATGTAAAATAAAGAGAGTAGCTCACTTTGATGGTCAACACCATAAGTACTCGATCAGGACCACATTGTACTAGACATATGATTGGATACCCGCAGCTGCACACATATGGTTAACTATAGGAGGATTACATGTTCTTTACTTATTTATGACTTGAGTGAGATCACAAATGGTTGTTGATTGTAGTTATTTTGTTCAGCTTTTATTTCCGATGAAGACTTCTGTGTATGCAATCACATGCCATGTTATCAAAAGAAAATTCTAAAAAACATTTAAATAAGCTACCCATTTAATATAAAGAAAAAGACAAACTGTTAAGTTACAAACAAATACTTTAGTGCGAAGATATCAGGGCATAACCTTATTGAGAATGAACATTCCAAGTTCTGAATGGCGATCACTGCAAGCAAGCAGCTTAACCATCATCACATACAGATTTTTGTGAACCTTGAGATTTTCTTGAGCAGCACTGCAAGGACGAAGTACACAAGTTCATAGGATTTCTCAATAGTCGGCCAAGTATATTTTGAATCTAAGCAACAGATAAAATTCAAAAATATTTTTTCCTTGTACAACAAGAAAGTCGATACTCGATAAATAGAAATAAAGTTTTAATTAGCCATTCAAACCTAAGTATATTACGTTCCACAGGTAAGGAACAGGAATACAAGTTAGTTTGGAAAGCTTGACAGTTGGCATAAAGTAACAGTTATATAGTTACCTCCTCAAGAACTCCACAATAACAGCTAGAAAATAGGCAGGATCCCCGACCATCCCTTCCTCAACAAGTGTAAAGACAAAATAGTACATTTCATCGGGTGAAATCACAACAGATGTGACCTGAGCACTTTCGATGCTAGATACAGTGGATCCCCACAAATGATCTCTGTGACGAGCTTCTGCACGATTGAATTGGTTTTCATTTGCATCACTTGGGGCATGAGACTCTGAAATGTCAGACTCTAACTGAGAAGCTGTTTTCTTTTGTTCTAAGGTAGTGATCCCATCTGAATCCGAGTCGGAACATGTCAAGGATTTATTGACAGCTGAAGTTTGTGCAAGGGATTCATGTATTGCCACCTTATGTGCACCACTATTTTCTCCAGAATCAGAAACTTGACTATCTGACGTAATCCTGCCACTAATTTTCTGGTTATTGTTCTGCAATCTTCTGTCCTGAGAAAATGAAACATTTATTACATTTATTGCTCTAGCAATCACTGGCACGGGCCTCCTTTCCAGAATAATTGCACGCATCAGTGCCAGGCATAGCTGCTTCACCTGAAACAGCAGTTCCCACTTGTCAAATGCGAAGAAAAAATTTATAGGCAGAAATTATTCTAACATGCTGATGAAATATTGTTGTTAGTTCAATAAACTCTTTCCAATTTAAATGTTAGAAAAAATTAGGTGGATTGGGCCAATATATGTTTGGAGTGAGAACCTCAAATCCAATACAACAAGATTCATGCAAAGGAGATGGGCAAAGATATGACTATAAATTTTCTACTAATTTTTTCTTGTTAAGTAGGTGAGGTGTCAACATTTAAATTACTTTATTAGACAAGTATATCAATTCGTCACAACTATATAAGCTTGTTAAACAACAAGCATATCAGTATATAACAAATAAATGGGTTTCTTGAACAAGCATGACATTACCACAACATAAATGATGACCAAGTTAATTTTACTACTCTGTGTGCACAATATCAATAGTTAGCCACTTACCTTCAATGGTTCAGATCTTCGTCGCTGCATAAACTCCAAAAGAGCAGGAACGTCTGAGCAACTGGTAGCAATTGCCTGAAAAGAAAAAATACAATTATGTGACATTGGACCATAGGCATTTAAAAGAGAATAAAAAATAGTAAATCAAACAAGTGCTAGTTTGCCCAACTCACATCCAGGTCCAGGTGAATTTTCCACAGCAGCCCATGTTCCACGTCACATATCACATCAGGAACAAGAAAACTCCAAGCATCTCCATATATAATTCCATCATATGCACTTAATGCATTGGGCTCCACATCCACCACAGGTGTTGTATTAGCTTGAGAGGAGGATGGAGCCCCTCTAGGGGTCCCTTTCACAAGTAGAGGAAGTGGAGCCGAGACTGGTGATAATGAATTGAAAAACACGTCATACAGTATGACAACTTTAGCATCCACTTGATGTACAAGTAGTACATTATCAACAACACTGACAGCAATTTTGGTCGAATAAACCGGCAAAAACCCCTGACAAAATGCTTATTGACGTGAAAGACTGAATGAAACATGGGCAAAGGAAATCACAGTTTTTTTATCCTATACATTTATCATGGAATTTCCAAAATATGTATTTGATTTTTTTTGGATTTCAATCTCTTAAAAGCTAAATATATAATAAGGCAATTATAACATCTCAATTGAGACAAAGAATCGTCTAGGCATGTCATTGTGTATAGTATATAAATTATTTTTCCTGGATAGCGGAAAAGTCAACAATGTTACTGCCAAAAGGACTCAAAGTAATTAGCTTATGAACATTAAGGTTCATTTTTATCTTACACCACATGTTATACCAGAGGTTCCCAATTAAGATAAAAAAGAATGACAAGTTTTGAAGAAATCAACATGATCCAAGACAGTTCATTTCCATCAAAAGGTGGCCACATCAGTGCAAAAGTTCAATCATATGAAAGTAAATAATGAAAAAAAGGTTTCTTTGGCAAAAATAAACTCAACACTCAACTGCAAAACAACAATTTGATAGGCCAAGCAAACTATGAAATAAACAGCATGGACAGTTTGATATGTACAACAAAAATTGAATTTAACTTCGTGAAACAGTTTGTTATGTAGAACAAAATATGAATTAACTTCATGACACAGTTCAATATATTTCAGGATATATGAAAGTAACTGCATGATATATGATTTTTTGTTTGTTTGTTTCGTAACCTGATCTAGCCATTGTTATGCAGAGTACATCATACCTGAGGCACAACAGCATCACGATAGAATCTGTACATGTGCAATTGCATATCAACCCTATCGATCTGGAGGCAATATATTCTACCATATCTGCAAATAAATAAATCAATGTCATATACCCCTGCTGTTGACTCCTTGTCATATAGATAATTTTTCCATAAAAAGAGAAAAACAAAGAGGTATGTTGCTGCCATTTTGAATTTACAAAAACCTTTGAAATTTTGCCTCATTTTGACAAATTTTGAGTTATCATAAACCAATTACACAGTGATGCTTGCAGGTTGGGGTATATCCACTTCGTTCTTATAATCGTTATATCTATAATAATTTCCTAAGTTGTTGACCAATTGTATAATGACAGAATAATAGGGAGAGATAGTAAAAGCCAAAAAAATTGATTGAAGCAAGATACGGTCAGGCAACATACATAGTTACAAGGTTTACATCTTCGGCAGAAAGGACGGGTTTCTGATTTGTCTCAGCTTTAGTCATTTGCATCTCAAACCTCGGCAAGCAGACCATCCCCACGGACGAGAACTGCAAAAGAATGATTAAGTAACAATGGCAAGAGGTTTCACTTGGAGAAAGGATTCACTGGTAATTGGTAAATTACAAAAATAGCAAATTGACATGGGAATTCTTGGTAACTCCTACACTGTAGGATTTTTTTTGAAAGGTTACACTTTAGGAACTAATGACAACAGAAGAACCATCACAATTTAGAAACTTTGTTGTATAGCTTTCCATATCATTAAAAAAAACCTCAGGTTTATAAGATGAAATTACACACCACTACTTCTGAATGACACCAGTACTTCCTTCTGAATGAATATTCAACTTATTAACCAGCATTCAATTTTTTATCAGTGTATTGACAAGCATACATGATGTCATATAGGCTACAGGTACAAAAAGGCAATAAATAGAATTAAAAGTTGGCGAGGAACTTGTCAGTTGACTTGTATTTACTTATTTACTTCTTGAATTGCTGTTTTTGTTAAAAACTTTTTCTGACAAAAAACAACGAATGACTGTAATAGTGAGTAAATATTCATGCTTATAAGCATAAAACATCAAAAGAGATAAAGTTCAAATATCGAAAGGGTCCCCGGTTATCGTCGAAGTCGACGCTGCACAAATTTCGGAGTCGGCCAAAGCCGGCGGTCAGGTGGGTGGGCGGTTGTCTAGGGATGGTTGGCAATTTGGGATGTTGGGGTAGGGTGTGGATTATTTATATATATATTATATGGGTTGTCTTTTTAATATTATATATGGGTTATCGGATCTTTAATCGAGTCTACTGGACTGAGTATCCAGTTATTTTTTAAGGGAAAGGACGTCCCTCTTTATATACAGTATGTGATGGCCTCTATAAACAGTTTGTGACGCCCTCTTTATAAACAGTTTGTGACGCCCTCTTTATAAACAGTTTGTGACGGACTAACACCTGGACCTATAAATCACTATAAAAAATATTTAAAAAATCTGAAATATCCACAAAATCATGATAGTATATATAAGATTATAGATATCATATTATAGCATGACACTGTAGAAAATTTGTATGGGATGATTAGAGAATAACAAAAACCTAGAGTCAAATTAAGAATTGATTATGTGTTTTTTTAATATAATTATGTGTAATATTTGAAACATTGTAGAGGACGTCATGTGTAAGAAGAAAGCTATTTCACATAACAGCTAACAGTAATAACATCCCTTTGAGGCCCATAATTGAAATATTTTCACATTACAATATACCTACTACGAAGCCATTTCACATTTTACTGCATTATACAGCAGAGGTTGTTTTGGTAATACAAAATATATACATAAGGAAAACAAAGTTATTTGACTCTGTACAAGGAGAACTAACAGATAGAGGGTTGAAGGAATACAACCTAATGGATACCAAGAACTGTGCAATGAATACTTAGAAACTTATACTACCATAATGAGTATCCAACCATATCCCGGTTCAATAGTACCTGAAATCCATGAAAGATATTGCATTGCATTCCAGAGGCAAGGAGAACCATGCGACTCTCATGAGTGTAAACATACCAACTCACGTTCAAACGTTTTGCCTCAACCAAACGAAGCCTCTTGTATTCAACTTCACAGGATAACAAATCTAGCCCACTAAAAATGAAAATTCAAACCATGCAAACAACAGTCAGCCATGTTCTGGGCCAAAAGAAAGCCTAACACAAATTCAGTGAAAGAAGGTACGGAAAGCTAGTATATACAGATACTTGATGCAATAGGCATGGGCATTAGCAAACGTTGGCATTGAATTGTGCCTCGATTTCATTTTGCCTCTCAGAACTTTAAAACAGGACAAAATGAAATCGAGACATACAAGCAGGCAAACTATAATTACCCAAATAAATAGTGTGGACAATTTCATAAATGCAAGCAAGTTTTAGTGTCAAAGTTTGGGCGAAGTGAAATTGAAGCATAATTCAGGGAGGTAAACTGCAATTAACCATATTTATTTTGAAATATAGATTTTACCAAAAATATAAATAGTATCTTTCACACATGTTTTTACATGTATAAACAAATTAATTTAGGGCCTTGTTACAAAATCCACAACAATTGCAAGGATATACCAAATTCCTCTCTTTCCCAATTGTCGGACACCTTAGTTGGACCCACTAAAGTAGCACCACTGGGGCAGCACATGTTCCTTTTGGTTTATAGACTACTCGAAGCTTTTGGTTTGGTAATTGGTAAAATTATCCATAATGGAATGAGCAATAAGAAATTCTTTTAATTCCACCATCAACTCAAGCTCTATATTTTTTTCTGAAACCATTATTGGAAATATAAATGTAGCAGCTCATTAATCATATTTTCTCATGAAACCCAAAAGATTGTTCAGTTTTTATTTGTTTCTCTGTCAATTTATCCTTGCCAAACGATAAATTCCGAACCTCACTACCCAATTAAGTCGTACTAAAATTCAAACATGATGCTTCAGAAAACTAGCAATGTGCCATTATGGCAAGTCTGTTTCAGATCACTATGACAACCACAACAAAAAAGTAGCAGTGATTCATTATTTCATTGTGCAATCTCCTCTTAGATAATACATCCTGGAGTAAAATAACAAGAGAGGTTCAACCAGGGTAAGGTAACAAAGTCGAAGAATCACGATGAAGGATCAATATGTAAACAACTCTGGACTCTAAAAGACCAAATAGAGACATCTGAATGAAATGTAAATTTTAAAGCACGCATGAGGTATATTACATACAACAAATTTATCGCTAAGTACATCACTAATGCAGTAAATGACAAATGTAAATCAAAATCTGGAAAAAATAACAGTTCTTTCAGAGGCAAAGGAGCAAAAAGAGAGAAACTATAGTGGCCAAGGGTACGTTAATTATAAGGTATATCCTTCGGTCAGTTATAAAATTAATTCCGCTTATTCAAGTCATGGTAACAGGCCATGTCCTAATGGTTGTATAGTTTAGCTAACAAAGACAAACACCTGTCCGTAAGAGAAAATATATATTATATAGTAATCAAAAAGAGATTAACGTACCTGGTCTTGATTATTACTATATCACAAGTTGGACAGTCTGTCCAAAAGAAACCCAGGATGCTCTCAGATTCTGGTTTATATTTTCGACTAAATGTGTCCCCGGATTCTCTATTTTTAAACTGAATTTCATGATTGGATCGTTGGATTGCTATGAATTTTCTATCTAGAGAGTAGCGGATAAACAAAATGGGCCCTTCGCCAATAGAGTCAGAATCAGGAGGATCAGATTGAGTAGATGAACCAACTTTCCAGGACAAAACCTGCAAAAGAAAACAATCTCAATATGCACAAATAGAAACTATAATAAAGCATTTGAAATTAAGTTGTCACAAGGGTGTAATTGGTTTGAAGGAAGTTATCTAGTCTGTGGATTCTCTAATTCAAAGAAGTTGGCAGTTCAGCATATGTTAAAGCTGGTGTTGAGTTGGAAGTGAGAGAAGTCTTCTACTTTTCTACATCTTTCAAGTTTCTCAACCTTTGTTTACTAGGAAAGTGTCGAAGGACATTTTAATCATAAGATTGTATCTTAAAAGTTAAAATTCAACAATTCCTAAAAACATAGAAGTCAATTCCCGATCCCCAAGAAATTTCCTGCAAAAAGAATGAACTCTAAGGGAAAAATTACCTGACCAGACGTTGGAGAGAGAAGTAGTCTGTTCCCATCATCATAATATAGTCCTTGTGTTTCAGGAATGCTGCATCTTAGGGGAGGATGCTGAATATAAACATGAGAAAGAGCCCCAGATCCACTCAGAGCAGCCCTCTGTTCAATATTTTCTTTTCCAGACATGTAAATGTATATTGAGTATCTAGTAATAGACCTCTACGAGCAACAACAAAAAAATGTTAGCTAAACAGGCTATCGGGTAATCACTGTATTTCCAAAATTCTCATCACGTGTATAGGGCAGAGAAGAATCTAATGGATAATACTAGAAACAACTAAAAGCAACAGGAGCAAATAGAAAAAAAATATTTACAAGTGCATACCTTGATGCAACCTGATAACTGACCCTACACCTTCTTCTGAAGCTTTTGATGTGATACGAAAATAATCAATAAGTATATAAAATAAAGTAGTGTTAAACTAATACCATTTATCCACTTATACAGGAAGAATATACGTACTGTATTCTGCATGCAAGTCTTTAGGGCAATGAACTCTTTCAAACACATGTCACGCTCAATTTCTGGAACTTTTGCTGCAATGCACTTCCCGTATTCTTTTGCCTGCAGAAGTTAACTAACAATGGAATTTATTGAAGAAAGTAATGTAATTAGATATTAGACAATTAACTGAAAATATTTCTAAATCTGTACATACAAAAGGCTTGAAACCTAGATTCCATGAAGAAAGGGCTCACCAGATGCTAGTTTTATTTTTTACACAAGGATGGTATATAAAAGAAATAAATCAGGAGAGGATGAGAATGTGATAACCCAACTCAGATCCCAAAGGTGATACGTTTTAGTTAAATTTGAGTGGAGTAATATCCCGCGAATTCTTGAAACAGGGTCAAAAAAGACAGATTAAAAAAGACAAGTAAAAAAGAAAGAAACTATGATGATTTTTTTTCCTGCTCTTTCCAAGCCATGGGTGATATTGTCACAACATTTCAATATGCACCAGCGGAGAGATACAAGATATAGGGTAAATTACATTTTGGCCTACTAGACTATGACTTGATTTCAATTTAACCCCCTAAACTTTAAAACATCACAATCACACAGCCCTAAAGCTTATAATCTATAACACTCCGTCACTCCCCTCCCCATGAATAATTTGTTGGTTATTTTTTATCGGAAATAATAGTTTGTTGGATTTAATATGCCAGGCCTCCGTCCCAACCTGTTTGCTATTTAACCCACTTAAATACGCATGACCACGACATATCTGGTTGCCAACCTTAAATCTGTATAATGAAGCGTTTAACTTCGATCGGCATTCTCTTACACGAACCACACATAACGGTTTGAATATTAAACAAAGGAACCAAATAGAAAGCCAAAGGCAATCGTAAACCTAAAAAACAAAAATTTCCAGAACGCACACGTAATTCTTCAACCTCAAACAAAAATGCAAATCTGCAAAATGCCAAAGTCTTACTAATAATTAAGATAGAAAACAATGAAATACAAACCTGGGCTGCACAAGTCACCAAAACACGCTTGAGGGAGGAAGCACTCTTCTTCTCTTTCATGGACGATTCCAAACAGCAATCTACGAATCACGTAACCAACTCGTCGAATCGAGAACGGAACGAACAACGAAACCAACTACGGCACGTACCAGAAGCGGCGAAGGAGGGACATCGGGAGCTCTGCGGTCTGATTCGAGTGCCGGCAAGGAGAGATTGGGTTGGATTTGGGGAGATGAAACCCTAGTTTGGGGAATTGGAAGGTCGAAGGTGGGTTCAAGCACGAACGCGAAACATCTGGTCCGGATTCCAGAGTCAGCAGAGTTGATAGAGGAGAAATGGATCTGAAGATCAACGGCTGGATTTCGTTCTCCTTGCCAGTAGTTGAAAAACACAATTTTTTTTTTGTGTGATTACTTTAGTTAGCCTATTTATTAATTTTTATAACATGAAACAAATTTGAACGATTTGACAAGGTTGTACAATAAATTTTCGAGTACTAATCCAAAATTGACACGTTTAGTACAACTAGTAGTCTAACTAATGTTCTTACCTTAAATTTGTTATCTAAGACGTTTATAGTACGAGAATATCAATACATAGTTATATAACTTATATCTTGGCTATTAGAACAAACAAAAATTACACATTTCAAACACGAAATGTATACGAACACGATAATTGATAGGTCGTAATCTAACATAAGAAAACGACCCGATCGATCCGAATAATTCACTATCAAGGTTTGTTTGGGGCTCACATTTACATAGTTATATTTAGGTGCCGTTTTAAAAGTGTTACGTAACATTTTATTTTTCAACTACCTAGAAGTTAACATTTAGGATGTAGTTGTAATTCAACTAAAAATCAAAATCTAAAATAAATTAACTTATTGGTTCTTAGGTAAAACCGAGACTCCAAAACTTAGACTTTCAATCGTCAAAATTCATTTGGATGCACCTATATGTTTTCAAGTGATTTTGAAAAGCCCAAACAGACTTGGAAACTTTTGTGCTTAAATGTGAGGCCCAGTCATTTTTCCAATCTGATCAGTGATGATGGATTAATGCTTGACTTCGAACTTGAATCAAGTGCTTTGGTGGCCCAACCAATACTTGTTTTGTGTTAGTGGCGCAGAAAGTTCCGGAAAATGATTTCCGGAGTCAACGGGAAAGTAGAGGAAAACAGAATCCAATGGAAAACAGTTTCCCTTTGACTGAATCTCTGTTGTGTTGTGCATGTGTCGGAAAGTGATTTGGATAAAGGGGAATTCTGTTGTTTGCTCATACTTTTTATGTCCACTACGACAAGTCGGTCGGGGGTCTCGCTCACCGGTGAGCGAGCGGCGTTCCACCTCGCCGGTGAGGTGGCGAGGGTTGCAAGGGGGCAGCGCCCCCTGAAAACCAAGCACAATGTAAGAATTCCAACAGTTTGGATAAGGAAAACGAACAACCGAACTCATTTCGGTCGATCGAAATGAGACTTCTAGTGATATCTCAAAGTGAACGTAAACGGAAGACCAAACCAAGATCGGTCGTCCGAACGGGTCATTCCAGTTACGAATTCGGTGGACCGAAATATATTCGGTCGTCCGTTAAAATCATTTTGGTGGACGGAATGTTTGACGGTCGACCGAAAAAAGTCAGTTTCCGTGGCTTTCCGACCTCAAAGTGACGGAAAACTCAAAGAAAATTTTATACATACCACGGAATCCTTCCCACAGTGCACAAACAACCTGTTTTTCGGAGTCAATCGGAATCCATTTTCCTTTGCATCGGATTCTCCCGGATTCCGGCGGCACTAACCCCCCTAAGATTGGTTACAACTTACAACACAATATTTTTTTGTTATTACAAGCTAAAGCAACATTAGACCCCTAGCGTACAATCTAAACAAGATAAATAAGGCACAAGACGCTAACTTATACCCCATGAAAAAATATTTTATTTAATGTCAAGGGGTCCATGAAACTGAGAGCTCAATTATTCAATAATGGACCGTTTACATTAACTGGTGTCAGTTGTTGCAAAATCAAATCTTTGCTTTGGAATTATGAATCTATTTCTTCGCCTCTTACCCAATAAAAAGAATTTTCAGCAAACTGCTCCTCCACACGTATTCCTGATTAATTAATTAATCATTCGGGCAGCCATAGGATGCTTCATGACTACTGCCACCACTTGTTAGGCAGTTTAGCTGTTCTAACTTTTGATTTTTAATTGTACAACTTGCTACCAAGTTCAAATTCTTTTGGGAAGCATTGCATGTTTTTAGTTAAATTAATTACAACACATTCAATTATTGGTTTAGGCTTATCCAAAACTAAAATCTAAGCTAGCCTCGGTTAGTGTGAAGTTCAAATTCTTGTTTCACCATTAGATGGCTTTGTAGAACTTACTTTTTCGATTTTCTTCCACTAATTAGTATTGATTGTACAACTTGTACAACATAAACTTCTCTCTAATGTGGTAGCTTAATTTGTCATCTGGTTAAAATACTGAAGGAAGAAAAGCAAACTTAAGACTCATGTTGATGAATTTGATGCTGAACCACTCGAAGATGATGATTGAGTTGTTGAGGGAAGATATGAGAAGAACTAGGAAAAAGATGGTGTTAGTCTTATTCTTTTGCAATACAATACATTATATATGGTTGGCTTATTACTTTTAGCCGTTGGTAACTTGCCTAATAGCATGTTGACTGTTATGGTCAATTACAACTTGATAATTACAACTTGCTGTTTACAGAAAGACAATCCAATTTGTTAAGGAATGAACATCTATGATGGATTCTGAGATGCCGTGATTTCCATGTGGGGGATTTGTTGCTTGTTTCCGCAATACTCCCCCTCAAGTTGGGTGTAAAGATGTTGATAGAACCCAACTTGCAGAGAATGAGTTGGAAAGTCTTTTGGTCAACTGCTTTTGTGAAGATATCGGCTAGTTGATCTTGACTAGGAACAAACGGGGTGATGATTTCTCCGGCTTGCACCTTTTCGCGGATGTAATGACAATCCACTTCAATATGCTTCGTTCTTTCATGAAAAACAGGATTTGAAGCGATGTGTCTTGCTGCATGATTATCACAAAACATTTTCATGAGTTCTGTGCTTGGGGTGGTCATGTCTTGGAGGAGTTGTTTGATCTACGTGAGTTCACTAGCTGTGGAGGCCATGACTTGATATTCAGCTTCGGCGCTTGAGCGAGCAACAACATTTTGTTTTTTTGCTTCTACAGGTGACCAAGTTCCCTCCTACAAACGTGCAGTAACCCATTGTTGATTTTCGATCACAGCTACCAATCCAATCTGCATCAGAATACCTAATAATGGAATTAGAATTATGTTTTTTCATCCAAATCCCCTGACCAGGAGTGCCCTTCAAATATTGGAGGATCCCGTCAACAACATTTAGATGACTGGTTCGAGGTGCATGCATAAACTGACTAATCATGCTTACAACATAGGTAATATCTGGTCGAGTGACAGTGAGGTATATAAGTTTGCCAACAAGCCTCTGGAAGTGACCAATATCCTCCAGAGGTTCTCCTTCTTCAGAGTTAAATTTTTTATTTGTTTCTATGAGTGTACTCATGGGTTTGCATCCTAATTTACCAGTTTCATTAAATAGATCTAGGGTGTATTTTTGTTGAGAGAGAAATAAGCCTTTATGTGAGTGAGCAATTTCAATACCTAGGAAGTACCGTAGTTTGCCAAAGTCTTTAATGTCAAACTTATCCTTTAAATAGGCTTTAACCAATTGTATTTCATGATAGCTATTGCCAGTAATAATAATATCATCAACATAAACAAGGACAATTGTGGTGGAATTATGAGATTTCTTGATGAATACAGAAGAATTAGTTGTGCTTTTAATGAAATTAAAAGAGATGGGTGAATGACTAAGTTTAACATACCATGCCCTGGGAGATTGTTTGAGCCCGTAGATAGCTTTGTTGAGTTTACACACTAGCTTACCTGTTGCTTCTTCGTTGTAGCCTGGTGGAAGTGTCATGTAGACATCCTCCTTGAGATTTCCTTGAAGGAAGGCGTTCTTGACATCCATTTGGTATAGACACCATCCCTGATTTATAGCTATAGATAGCAAGATTCTAACAATGTTCATTTTAGCTACTGGAGCAAATGTTTCCTCATAGTCAATGTCATATGTTTGAGTGAAACCTTTAGCGACTAATCTAGCTTTGTAACGTTCTATAGTACCATCATTGTTATATTTTTTATCTGAATTGCAACCAACCCTTTTTTATCTGAGGCTAGCTTAGATTTTAGCTTTGAAGCTTTGTAACGTTCTATAGTACCATCATTGTTATATTGTAACCTTTATCCCATTTGCAACCAACCCTTTTTTATCTGAAGGTAAAGGCACAAAGGTCCAGGTGTTATTTTTTTCAAGAGCATTAAGTTCTTCTTGCATAGCTTTTATCCAAATAAGGTTTTTGCATGCATCTTTGAAATGAACAGGTTCTACTTCCTTACAAATAGCACTTAGGAAGGTTTTATATTCATTTGAAATGCTTTCATAAGACACGAAATTCTGAATCGGATAAGTTACCTGATTGGTGACATAATCTTGTAATCGGACTGGTTGTTGAGTCCTTCGAGTAGATCGTCTGTGTCCTTGATTTTCATGAGCTCCCCCTGAGTCCTGTTGAGAATTCTCGAGAGGTCTCGAGATATCATTGGTAACATGGTTCTCCTCACGGAGACTAATATTGGGGAGAACGAAATCAGTGGGAGTAGAGTTTTCATGCGGGGTGTCGAAAAAGGCCTTATCTTCCATAAATGTCACATTCCTAGAAACATATAGTTTATGTTCCATAGGATCATAACACTTATATCCCTTTTTTGAGTCGAGTATCCTAAAAAATAGTTTTAACAACACTTTTTTCAAATTTGTCTAATCGTTTAATGTGGACAAAAGCGATGCATCCAAAGACTCTAAGGTGATTAAGGTTAATTGTTTTTTTTCTTAGAATCTCTAGAGGACTTTTATTCTCTAAGACAACACTAGGAAGTCTATTTATAAGGTACGTAGCAGTAAGGATAGCATCAGACCAATATTCCTTAGGAACATGATTTTGAAATAGGAGAGAACGAGTTACTTCAAGAAGGTGTCTATTGCGGAAACAAGCAACAAATCCCCCCACATGGAAATCACGGCATCTCAGAATCCATCATAGATGCTCATTCCTTAACAAATTGGATTGTCTTTCTGTAAACAGCAAGTTGTAATTGACCATAACGGTCAACATGCTATTAGGCAAGTTACCAATGGCTAAAAGTAATAAGTCAACCATATATAATGTATTGTATTGCAAAAGAATAAGACTAACATCATCTTCTTCCCAGTTCTTCTCATATCTTCCCTCAACAACTCAATCATCATCTTCGAGTGGTTCAACATCAAATTCATCATGGTATCAGAGCAGATTATCTCAGCTTCAGCCTAAAAATTGCGACATTAGCTAGAAGAAGAGAATGTAGGACTCATCTGGAATCCACCAGTCACATAGTGAGGCAAATCCCATGACTAGACTCACCACCATCCTCCTCAATGGCAACAATTACTTATCATGGGCGAGATATGCAACTCTCTCCCTAAGCGGCAAAACCAAACTAGGGTTTGTCACCGGCCAAACAAAAAAACCAAACGACACCAACAAACTTGAAGAATGGCGCATTTGACATGTAAAGTGGTGTTTTAAGTGTGTTTCTCTTTCTTCTCCTCTATCTCTTTGTTGAACTGGTTTCTTTGATCATATTAAGGTCAGACTAATATCGTGTACTTTCAAGTTGTAAATATATTTTAATATTTTTAAGAAGCAATTTCATAAACACCTCCAAGTAATTTAAAATATCATCAGTACGCACCCTTCTATGCTTATATAAGTTATAACATGTTAGATTGATAAACCTTTTATGAATTAGGTGTGACAAAATGTTTAAACATTGTGGATATGTGAATATCAATAGAAGATGTGATCAGTTCTATATTATCTAAATTTATAATCAATTATCTTTAAAAAAAATTGATTATAAACATTGTGGATATGTGAATATCAATAGAAGATGTGAATATCAATAGAGATATGTGAATATCAATAGAAGATGTGAATATCAATTATCTTTAAAAAAAATTGATTATAAACATTGTGGATATGTGAATATCAATAGAAGATGTGAATATCAATAGAGATATGTGAATATCAATAAGTTCTATTATGTCACAGCGGTAAGGATCCACTTTTGTCAAGCATCATCCAAATCTACACGCAATTCCATCATAATTATTATCGTTGAGTGAAACACTCAAACTACATTTCGGTTCTATACTAACTGATCAAAACATGTCGTTATATAATAGTCATCCTTCACAAGTTCAGAAAAGGAAAACATTAAGTTATGATGCAGACATCTCTTCTACAGAACTGAAGATAAAGATGTCTCATTCATGGAACACTGTCTAATTAATTAAGCTGGATCCAACTACATATTCTACCAAAAACCATCCAGAACCCACTTGATTAGCCTCCATTAAACTCGACCAGGATTAATGTAAAATCTTTGTCGTACTTACTTAAAAGTAGTGGACGTCGTCGGCCGGCAACTCCATGGCAATACACAACTTAATATCCTCATGGGGTCTACAAGGGCCTGAGGATCGGAGTGAATTGTCGTGGCCATCGCGCCACCAACCACGGGAACATATAATTGAATTCATTGGGACCATATTCACAGTTATTTCTGCTTGCCTTTGTTGGTTTATCTCACTGTCCCCATTACAAAATTGTTACATACATAGAATATTATCGAGGTCGATCATCTGAAGATATATTAATCATGCTGTGTTACCATCTCGGTACCAATGAACATCATGTTCTCTTTCAAAGTGATGATATCAAGTAAGAGTCTTAATTAGCTTACAAATGGTGTCAAACTACCGGCCGTTGGATCGATGCATGATTTAACGTCCACTGTTGGTCATGCCTAACCTAATTATTAGATCTTTGATTTTGTAATAGTTAAAATTAAAGATGTATTACACTTAATTAAACAAAAGCAATTTGAATTGATATTTAAGTTTAATTGGAACATAGTAAAATGAACATTACTAAAAAAATTGCATGGACATCAAGGGTCCTACTCCAACTCCTTTCACACATAGCAAGAAAAGGCAAAGGGTCGAACTTTGGATTGTATTCATTCAACAAAAAGGAAGTTGAGGGAGTTACCAAGGACTTCAAGTGATTGTTTTTTAGATTGGACCACTTCTTTTGTGATACCAAAAGGGTGCATGTCTCAAGAAGACTTGCTAGTCGTGCTGCCACTTATCAAGTGCATGGGTAACTTTGTTGGGTCCTCCTCTACGTCGGGGATGAAAACGTACCAAAGTCTTAACAATAAAAAAAGCTTAGATGTTAGAGAGGGGCTTGTTGTTAGCAAAATTACTGAAAATCGTCCTAAAATTACTTAAATCGTCTTTTAAAATAACCATTTTGTCTTTCTCTCATTTCTACTGCTATAACGCAACATTTTACCCTCCTATCACACATCTCTCTTCATATTCCTCTTATAATCATAAAAAATAATATTTTGGAGGTCAGTAATGAGCCAACGGACGCCCCAGTGTACTCAAATCTCGTAAAATATCTAACATCTTTTTAATAAAAAAATAATAAAAAATTACGAGCGTCCGACGGAGCCGCCCCACGTAAGAGGGGGCGTCTGGGTAAGACGCCTCCCCGATGGGGGAGGCGTCTTACCCAGACGCCCCGACCATGGTGGAGGCGTTTTACCCAGACACCCCGCTCCTACGTGGGGCGGCTCCGTCGGACGCCCGTAATTTTTTTTATTTTTTTAAAAAGATAATTGATTATAAATTTAGATAATTGTTAAATTAATTAATTAATAAGTTAATAATTACTATATTCGGATGACCGATACCCCTTCGGTACACCGAAAATTCAAAAATTTCCAGATCCAACAATTTCAAAATCCAAATAAATTCCAAGGGGCGATGCCCCCTTGCCGACCCCCGAACGACCTGTCGAGGTGGTATTTGTAAGTCAGGATGTTTTACCACCGGGGGATTTTGGAACATAAAAAATGTTGGATCTGGATTTTTTTTGAATCTTCATCACTTGCAAAAAAACTCATTGTAATCCGACCGGTTACCACCAAAAACTTTCAAAGAAACGTCAAATAATTTCAGATAACACACCGTATAATTTTAATTTGACAAAAAAATTAAAAAAAATGGGACGTCTGGCTAAGACGCCTGCACCATCGTGGAGGCGTCTGGATAAGACGCCTCCACCATGGTTGAGGCGTCTTAGCGAGACGCTTAGACCATGGTATAGGCGTCTGGCTAAGACGCCTGCACCATCGTGGAGGCGTCTGGATAAGACGCCTCCACCATGGTTGAGGCGTCTTAGCCAGCCGCCTCCACGATGGTATATGCGTCTTAGCCAGACGCCCGAGTCGGAAAAAAAAAATCTGTCTCCGTTACTTCGCCTGATCTAGGTGTTTCGCCAGACATTTTCGTGGTGTTGGTACTAGGAATGTTAGTAAAACTGAGTCAAAAATCTTATTTAAAGACACAGGACGATATGAGTATTAAATATATTGTTAAAGGTAATTTGGTAATTTCAATGAGCGATTTAAGTAGTTTTGGGGCGACATTTAGTAGTTCCCCAAAATCAAGGACTTGATGAAACTCGCTGGCTTTTCAAGTGATCAACTTGCTGCTTCTTAATATTAATGCATGATAAATTTTATACGCTCTAGTTTAGAACTTGGTCGTTTTTCAGTTACATCCTTCAATTTTGACAATATTGAACTTGAAAGTTTTTGCTCTATAAGGGTGTAATTGGAACTTTTGGAATTTTAGTCAAATAACATTTCAAACTTTAGTTCTACGACTTCTTTTCATTTTGAAATGAAAGTTGAAGAAATTATAACGAATATAAATTATAAGGTTGTGAAACTTTTGAAAATAAACTTACTTCGTAATAATAACTGGCGTTGGTTTGCTTTCGACCCGACACCATCAAAACGACTTGTAGGGAGACACAGTGGAGACGAACAAATAGGAAAATGACATTTTGAAACGTGCCGGTGCCATACGTTAATTGTAAAGGATTTTTGCATCTCTACAAACCCAATTTGTTTATATTTGTATTTTTGTATCCATTAAATTAACATGTGTTTTGATATATGCCCATGAATTTAATTCCATTATGCCAAATATATCATCCACCAACGTTTTCGAATGGATAATTAGATCCTGGTTTTAATGTAAATTCTAATATCCTGGTTTTAATGTAAATTCTAATATTATATGGAAGGTGGCAATGAAGATACATAAGTGCATATATGTAAAGTGAGGGTTCGATCGATGCAAACCACATAATTAAATGGTATATTTGTCATAATTACTTCACCTTGGTCCCTGGAATTTTCGAGAAGTATAGCTTAGTTAGTGTTGGGCTCTAGTATTTTGATCTCCTGGAGTTCCATCCTCTCTTATTTTATCTAATTTGGATTTTCGATTCTTTTGTATGTTGTCCGACTTGTCTCCCCTCATCTTATTTTTTAGCCTGCTACAAGCCCCAACTCAATCATATTAGAGCACGATTAACAGCGCCCGGATAGTTTTCAGGCGTCCTGGTTTCTCTCTCAGTCACGTCAGCTTCTCTCTCCGTCATGTCAGCTCAAACCACCCCCTAAATTTTTCTTAACTACACTCAGAAACAACTCAAGCGTCCTACGTTCTCTCCCTTGCACGTCATTTCAGGATCAATTCTAGGCAAAACACGAAAAATTGTCAAAAATTTCTAAAAAATATAAACAAATAGAATTTTTTTTTTCATAAAAAGTATTTGAAAAAACGATTTTAAATAATTTTTAAAACATTTTTTAAAACAAAAACACAAAAAAATGAAGACCAATCGGAGGGGCCACGTGGACCCCGCCCGGAAATGTACCCACAGCGCCCCATCCTGGGCACGCCCTCCCGTTAAGAGAAGGCAACTCGGGCGCCCAGTGAAGAATGCTTAGACATTAGTGTTGCATGAATGTTAAATAATAGATGAAAAATGTATATTTAATATCGTATATGTAAATATCTCTTCAAATCTAACAACAAATTGATAATAGATTTATAGTCAATCATACATAATAAAGTCAAGAGATAAGAAGTTATATTAAGTACATCATCACTCCGAAATTCCTTGATTCCAACCCAAATATTAAGCAATGACACTCACATGACTTATTTTCTTCGAAAAAATGCAATAGTTTCGTTTTTTTTAATTATAAATATGTAATGTTTTCATATCGTGATCACTGAGATAGTTAAAAATTTGAACATTTTTACATTTATATAGAATGTTACACAACTTTGTTTTAACAAGTTCATCTTTAATATATTTGAATCCACTGCCCCAAGGCACCCCTTACATAGGGAACATGTTCCACGTACCAAAAATCCTAGAATTTGGATCTTGGTTTGTAGACTAGATATTCATAATTATTTGATACGTGAAATCTCTCAACAATATATATGGTAATCGATTCAAATTGAAGAGCATCAATAACAATAAGTCTAATTTGAATAGATTATAACATATATAGCCCGAAATGAAGGGTATAGATGCAAAACCCAGACCATAACCCATGGCATATGCTGTGAAACTTTTGTGGGAGTTCAGTAGCCATTGTTCAATTACCATCAATCTCAAGACACAAGAGAAGACACTATCCATTGGTGAAGGACTGGGACCATATCCCCATAACTTCATGTCTTTGGCTAGAGACTAGAGATGTTAGGTGATAAATTGATGCTACACATATTATTCATGTGAATGCCTCTAACCTTCACCTACCATGATCATTAATTTAGCTATGTTAAGATTGGTCTGTGCATGTGGTCCAAGTAGGCACAGACCTCAGTTCTAGTTAAGGTTTCACATTTCCATAGTGAGAAAGTGCTACTGAGATGGTTATGTCTAAGACAACAGTTGGGTACTTGGGATGTGAAGATGGATGGTTGGTTTATGTGGGGTGGAGTACTTTTACTGTATATTTCCTATTACAGTTGAATTATATGAGTTCCATGAGGCAGTTGTGCCAACCCCTGCTACATAATTTAAGTCCTAGTACATTACACAGGCAGTACTGCATCTGTCTCTCTGCAACTGCAACTACAACTACATCGATATTTTTAGGTACATCCATTAGTTTTGTTCCTTTATTTCCATGTTAGTGGTACTTTTTCTTGTTTCTTATGTTTTAGTTTGTGTCCATGTATAAAATGCAGATAAACTACACGCAAGAATTAATTTGTGGTCCTATACTCCTACATGTATATGTTTCTATCATGTCTCTATCATGCATATATGTATTAAGATTAATGAAAGGTACTGCAATAGACTGAAATACTAACCGGATGAGATAAGAATAGGAACTGCATAAAAGTATATAGGATAATTCATTAGTACCCTTAATCTTTTATGCTATATACATTGCACACTTCTTAAACTGAAAGGTACTTAAACTTGACAATAGATTGATAAAATGAGGCATGGATTGGTGTAACGTCCCGAAACAGCGGAAGATTTTTTTTCAAATTTAAAACATAAACATACGACCGTCAACGGTCAACAAGGGCACGCTACTGGAAAAGTCAACAGAATATATATATATAAAAATATCTCCACGTGGAAGTCATAATACAGAGTGTCAAAAAGGGTGATTACATGTCTAATACATAACTACAGTAATCACTACCTCTACAAAAAGGATGAAGTGACAGGACCCGATCCCGGAGGCACTCCCCTCGGTCACCACCAACCTAAGACCGCCTGCTCCCTGAAAATGAAACATAAAATCTGCCTGAGTTCCCGAAAGGAACCCCGTATGCCAACATCTCCTACATATACAGAAATACAGATGAAAATGCCAAGAATGCTCATGCAATGCAATCCGCCTCGGGCCCAATGAATGCCCCAACCGCTGCGGACCATCTCCCAGCCGCGCCAGGGGCATGGGAAACATCCCCCACCCTGCCAATCCAGGCCCACACGAGGGGGGTCGCCGCACTCATCTCCCAGCCGCACACAGGGGCAAAAGGGAGGCATCCCCCCTGCCAATCCAGGCCCACACGAGGAGGTCTCGGCTTTCCTTCACAGGGAAAGTGCATCCCCTTCCCCCACCAGGGAAGAAGGCATCTACCACCCACACGGGCATGGCAGGCATCCCTCTCTGCCGCACCGGCATCCACAAGGGGTCCAACAGAAATACGCTCTCGTCGTAGGTGAAATCCGTAGCTCCGAGGTCCGGTGATCGACCGTGGGCTCGGCAGCCGGTAGTCGCCTCTGCTCGACGTCACGTATGTGGATAAATCCACCACGGAAAGATAATTCGACCAACCGGTCGAACAAGGTCAAATCTAGCGGTCGACCGTTTGGAAGGTCTACGCTATACATTTTATATACATATATATCCTGTCGGTCGAACCAGGGTCCGTTCAACCGATAAGGAAAACTGCATGAATCCTGCCCACTGCATTCGGTCGACCGAAACTCGTTCGGTCAACCGGATCAACAAGCACTTCACTACAGGAAAACTGCACACGGTCGGTCGACCGGATCCAGAGCGGTCGACCGTTTAGATGGTCAACGCTCTTGACCGACTTTGCGCAGTTCGGTCGACCGAGACACACACTCGGTCGGCCGAAGGTCTGTCTACCCTATCTACTGGGATCGGTCGACCGAACAACTACCGGTCGACCGGACTAATATAACCCTTATAAAATATTCCCGCTAAAATTTGGCATAAACGGTCGACCGTCACACAGACGTCGTTCGACCGTTTTCGGGCAGTAAGCAAATATATACTAAACTCGGTCGACCGAGACCACTACCGGTCGACCGAAACATGCATTTTCCCTCTGGACAGGCATCATCTAGACGCTGTTCGGTCGACCGAACACTCAATCGGTCGACCGAACAGAGCGTCTTCAACCTCTGTCCAGCCGGGTTTCTCGCCGGGAAACGGCACCAACGCCGCCCCCTACACTCTCACACCTCTTGGGGAGTTACTATGAAGACTTGGCATACCTTTAGAGACGATGAAGACCCGCCGGAGCCTCGCTCGCGCACCGCCGTCTCCGAAGGCCTCCTCACGCTCCTTCCTTGGGCTCGCCTCCACCACGCCGCCGGAGATCTTCTCCTCCTGGCCCGCCGGAAGCAAGAAGATGGGTGAGTGTGGGTGGAAAACGAAATGGGCAACAAGGGAGACAAAATGGTTAGTTTTTGATTTTTATAACAAAACCCTAACACCCCAACCACTCTCTCCACACCCTCACCATACCTCCACCCATACCTCCCTCACTCCTCACTCTCTCTCTCTCACACGTCCTTACAATTGGAATTGGAACTTGTTGGATGTTGTGCTTGATTAAATGGTATATATTGGAGATGCATAATAGGCTCTTCAAAATATGATCTAATATCCATTATTTTTGTTCATCTTAGCTGTCTTCCAATTTGACCACAATGTTTGAAGTTAACCCTAGTGTAAGTGTCAAACTTTGGTTAGAATTCCTTGTTCTCTATGGAGTAATTAATATAACATCGGATCATGCCTGAATAAGTATCTCCCACAGTTGACTATATATATATATATTGAGCTAGGAGTTTACTTTGAAGAAGGCAGAGTCGATGAATATACAACTGAAAGGATTTCGTGAAACTAAATACATTCAAGATATTGTGAACAAAATACATTCCTAATACAGATAATTATTTGAACGCACGTTTATAAGCATTTATAGCTTTCTTTCCAATTATTTAAAACCTCAAATATGACCCGGCCAATAGCTGGACCTTGAATTGATCTCTAGTTTTGGTTATTTAACATACATAATCTAGCAGTTAAGAGTGCATGTGCTTATCTCAAAGAAACAATAGATGTTGTATTGTTGTTTTGTTATCTTCTCTAGCTAGAAGCCAAAACTAAATCAATAGCGTGAAAACAATTATAAGATTTGAACTCACTAGATATAATCATACTCGACAAGCTTGCTTATAATAATTGTACGTACCCTTAAGAGTTCAAATAGTAAGTGATGCTGATTTGCCAACCATAGATGATAGATGGTGAGTTGGTCTACTCACATCCACTTAATATGTCAGAAAATGTGTATGAGAAGTGTATTTAACAATAAAGACAACCAAACCACGGCAGATACACGCTTAATTGACATGCTGAGTTGGTAACACTTGCAAGAGCATCATCAACCATAAGTTGCAGAATCGAATCAAACAACAACAATTTGGGGTATTCCGATCCACCATTTGAATCTAACAACAGCATCATCCTGGGCGGTTCTGATCAATCTAGTAGGGCCAATCACATCGGGGAAAAAACTCTAACATGTCCCAGTAGTCCAGTGTAATTAAATTGTATAACAAGAACACAACATGTGAAAAGAACAGCATGCACCAATCCCCCCTACAGTGCTTTCCTATGTGGTCCTCGGAGCTAGATTTCCCCCCGACAGGAGGATCACGCCATGCTTTGATAAGGTTAGCAAAGAAAGCAAGCAAGAAAGAGAGAAAGAAAGAAATAAAAGTAGACATGTCCGTTTTGACATTGATACATGTGCTACCTTGAAACCAAGGAACCATCACTCTCAATTAAATCTTGCTTACATATGTTTGGGTAGTTTATTCTTTTTTTATTATATATAAAAATGGTGTATGAACTTTAGTGTATTAATCAATTTGCTATGTGTCAACGTCGCACATTCTGTAGCTCATGAATGAGTGGGAAAGGTTGCAGGAGTTTAATTTGTAAGTCTAAACCTTTTCACTTTTCTTGTACGACACTGTGACGTATAAATCGTTAATGTAGAACTGCAGATTTATATACAGCGAATTTGTTGTTGGTAAAGTGCACAGAACACGAAGAAAATGGGAAAAGTACAAAAGTTAATATCTGGTTTTGAATAATTTAGAAGATCCTTTGATTATATAGCAGACGTTTTATTAACTCAAGACTCCGTACCTATTAATGTAGTTCTTTTAGACAAGGTAAGGGGTGAGAAGAGAGACAAAAATATATATATACAAGAGACTTTTAGGAGTTTGGATTAATTTGACTCCAAGAAGTTGTAAAATATTGTTACACGACCAATTATGTCAACTTGTCGTACTTATTCAAACAACTGATACCTCGTTTTGGTTGAGTTATATATTCATAACTCTCACGTAATTATAAATAATATCACTAGACAAATATGATATTGACAGGCGTATAGTAATTTAACTAAGCTAACCTTAGTAGGTTATACTCCATCGTAAAATCTAATCACATGAAAAAAGCCACTTTACCATATGCATATATATACATACATATATATATATATATATATATATATATATATATATATATATATATATATATATATATATCATCGGTGAAGTGAAACGAACCGAACAATCTACTCTTCCATAAGCCAACATCACACGATGACCCACAACAAACCTAAGATTTGTATTCTTCTAGACATTTATCATGGCATTATACATCCTGTAGTACGCTAGACGCTAGTGTAGCAGTTGTTAAAAGTGCCTTTTGTATGTGTTGGCATATAACATTTGTGTTCCCACACAATACCCTCGAAACCAAATCTAGAATGTAGGCATAATTATGTTAGAATCGAACATGAACAAAGGGATAATTAAGAAAAAAATAAAAGGAAAAGAGATGGACTTGATTAGACAGTGACTGCACATATCAATTGCTCTGATTAAGGCAGCCATGCCAACGTGAGCCAAACCGAGCACAAACTTGACCCCGATGTGCCAGCCGCAAATGGTCCCAAATATTCTTAGTTGGACCACTCCATTCAAATTGTGACTTTAACTTACAAGATGGTACAAGTTTCTCTGCGGGGGTGCTCCATGCTTAAGTTGTAACATCCTCAAACAGTGAAACAATTTAAAATTTTATAGTATACAACAATCAGAAGACATTACGCAAAATACAAAGAAACATGTGCACCAACATATAATATATATATTTGAGTATTTCAAAAGTGTGATTACATCAAAAGACTATACAACAATATACAAGTAATCACTCTGACCTCAAAATGAGAGAAAACCGGATCTGGTAGCGGTGCTCCTCTCCTCGGTCACCACCCCCTAATGTCGATCACGGCCTGAAAGGTAAACATGCAACAATACCTGAGTTTTTAGAAGGAAACCCCGTATGCCAAACTCTACAATGTATGAAATTGAAACACACTAGCATGCAATTCTATCCACAAGAAAAACATAAACACAAGGTTGGGCTCCAGGACCTTTTCACCCAACCACAATAACACTAAACGTCGTCAAGCTCGACTTCAGGGCTTTTTCACCCAACCACAACTACCACGACACGACCAGGGCTCCATGACTCTTTCACCCAACCCGAACGCTCTAAGGGCTCCAGGGTTTTTTCACCCAACTCTTATCACGCGATCATTGCTCAAGTTTCAGGGTTCTTTCACCCAACCTGAACGCACTATGGAGCTCCAAGCCTTTTTCACCCAACCCCGCACACACTAGCTGGGCTTCAATGCTTTTTCACCCAACCACAACTCTCACAAACAGTTACGGGCTTCATGGCTCTTTCACCCAACCACCGCAACACCCCTGCTCACTAGCACACTTGCCCAAAGAACATCGACACCACAACTCATCTCACAAGGACGACCACACCAATTTCACCTCACATGTGCAAAACTGGACACAAACGGTCGACCGAACCAAGAGTCTCGGTCGACTGAATCTCATCAAAACCAAGCAAATGCCCCGACCAGCACACCATCGGTCGAACATCTCCCATCAACCACACACGTTCGGTCGAACCAAAGTCAGGGACCGGTCGACCGTTTAGAAGGTCACCTCCCAGGTTCAACGAACACAACCAACAATCGACCGAACGACAAAAGGACCCCATCCGACCAAAAATCATCAGTAAAATTCCCCATCGCTCAACATAATCAACCGGTCGAACCCCTGAGCACTCTCGGTTGACCGAAAACCACCAGAAAAATCCACCAACGAAACCAAACAACACCGGTCGACTGAACCACCATCGGTCGAACCCACATTAAGTTAACTTAAGTCATCGGTCGAACGAAAATCAATAAGCGGTCGACCGTTTAGATGGTCTAGGCTCCAACTGACTTAACTCATGTACGATCGGTCGAACAAGTCAACAGGCAGTCAAACGTTTAGATGGTCAACGCCCCCAACTGACCTAAAACAATGCACACAGTCGAACGACAGAGGGGGTCGTCGACCGAAACCACCCGGCCAAGGGCATCGTTCGACCGGAGTGACGCAGAATCCCAAATTCTCACTAGGAACGGTCTACCGTTGCAGCAACCGGTCGACCGATCCAGCAGTAAACTGTCGCATATTTACCTGTGACGAGTCAATCGGTTTACCGTCGACTTCCAAACACTCACACAACATAAGTGAGTTACAACTACAAGTTTGACATACCAAAAAGGTCTGAAGAAACCTTCAAAGAACATCGACGGCGCTTCCAGGAGCACTTCTCCCAAAAATCACGATCCACCGACGAACTTCTCGCTCGATCAAGAATCACCACACTGCGTCGATCCACAACCACACATTCCCCTCATCGATCCCCTCACTGACCACAACAATCGAAAGAGAGATGGATTGAGAGAGATGGATTGAGAGACAGGGAAAAAAGAAAAAAACAAATGAGATGAGTTTTGCGTGACAACTAACTCACCTCCACTAACCAATGGGACGTGGATGTATCACACACCTTTGTAGAGAGAGTGGACCCACTTAGATACGAGAAAACTCGTCTGAACTTATATATTGATATAGTATACTAATAGGAACTAGGAAGGGTTGTTTCCATGACATACGGAGACCTGAGTGATATTATAAGACCAACGGTTATTAGACACATTTATTTGGAAACTATAGTTGTGAATATATATATGTGTGTGATAATACAACATGTGGTCGGCCATGTGAAGTATATAAACAAAAGACTAAGTTGTTGATTTGAACTAATATTTACATTACAAAACATAAAAATATAGGGCTCTAGCTTGTGAAATATTTTTGTACTACAAACTAAATTCCAAGGAATATGCGGTTAATTTTATTAGGGCATAAACCTTATTTTTAGTTATTCAAAACCCACGTTATTTTGACCAACTAGAACACACTTATCTAATCATAGATAAGGAAATTATTCCCTACCAGAGAGAGAATGAGCTTTGTAAAATGATCCGTAACCCCTACTTCCCCAACTTTCTCTCCGTAGCATCTCTCCATTTCTGGTACTTTTCCACAGCCTCTAGCTTTTACTGGAGTAGCACTAAGGTATTATGCATGCATGAATGTCATAAAAACCATTCCACATAAAGTAACAATATATATATATATATAGAGGGTGGTATTAGAATGAGACCATGTCTCAATTTAATATTATGAGACCCCAAACATACACCATCAAGATCTAATCTAACGGTGAAAGTGAAAAATTGTAGTTTCGTAATCACCACATCCTTCTTTTACCTCCCATCCTTCCTTCCCATATGCACCCATCACGTCCTCTTTCTTCCTCCCTTTTTCGTTCCTTCTCAATCACACTCATCACATCCTCCTTCCTCCCCTCCATCAACCTTCCAAAAGACGATGGAAGATCGACCTCCAGTCTCCTCCCCTCCTTCCCCATCTCACCAAACCATCGACAACCACGAGGGAGTTAATCGAGTTTGGATTTGGAGATTCGTACGAGATTTATGTGTGGTTTGTTGAGTTATTTGGTGTTTAGGTAGTAGTCGAGTAGGTCGGATTTGTGGAGTTTGTTTGGATTTTGGCGTGGTGTGTTGTTTGGATGTTGAGGGTGCTTAAATCTTGTGTCTGCTGGAAATGAGGTTAAATTGGAAAATTTTGCTGGAATTTTGGTTTAGTGATTCAAAACAATGTTTTTTCGAGTCATGTATTCGTTGTAAGTTTCGCGAGATTTCTCGAGGTTTTGGCTGCATTTGAAGGATTTGATTGAGTTTCTGTTTATTTTCTCTTTTGTCTGCTCAAAATGGGATTGGATTGAACTTGCATGATTATGCAAAATATCATTTTTTTCTACTACTTATTTCTGTTAGGTGTAATGTTCAGATCCAGTTATACGTTCTAGAGAACTTGTGTAATAAAATGATATTGTTGTGTATTGAAATGAAATATTGGTGTATTAAACATATACTGTTGTGTATTGAACACATATAAATGTGTATTCACTAGAAGTTTTATTTAAGAAAGTGATGCAGTTTTGTAGAGTGCTCCGTGTTATTTCTATCTCGAACATCTCTCTTTCATTTTTCTCTCTTTCCTATAGAAAAATATGTCCTATTATAATAATTTAGTCTTAAGGGAGCCCGTTAGCATCTATGGTAGACTTAAGTGGGAATGTCCACAAGTTTCCTAAGTTGACTACAATTAATCATTTATATGTCTGATCACAAAAATATACAAAATCAAACATTTCCCCTCTCCCCATCACAAATCAATCCCTTAACTCTCATACCATATACAACAACATGGTATGGTGCTAATGGGAAAGGACTTGAGGTGCATGTTTGAGTTTAAAGGTACAATTTTTAGTTTTAGTTGAAGAAATGAGCATGTTGGATACTTTTGGTTGGATGCATTTTTAGTTTTAGTTGGGAGGAGATTGTAGTGCTCAAAGTCTTGTTTTTTAAATATTGACTCAATAACCAAATTTGTGATGTGATCGTTGAGTTGGTAACATATAGGATAATAAAATTACAAATTTTGATATGAGATGCATTGTAAGGCTTAGGGAATTGACTAGCAATGGGTATTTTGTGTGTGGTTGTGTTTGAAAGTTGAGTTTTGGAGGATCGACAATCCTATGTATTTTAGATTCTTATATGAATCTGATTTGTTGGATGACGATTTATGGAAATCATTGTGTTGAAAGTGATTGTCATTCTTCATTCATGGGTTATTGATTAATGAATGTGTAATATGATTCCATATGATATCTTCTTTACTTAGAAATTCCTTATATGTGTAGACTTGTATGGTTTGATAATGACAGATTGTTCGACATATTTTTAAAAATGTTTTTGTTGCTTGACAGATCTTGTGAATGAGTTTTTGTGAAGAAGTTGTTGAACTTGTGTAATAAAATGATATCATTGTGTATTGAAATGATATATTGGTGTATTAAACATATACTATTGTGTATTGAACGCATATAGATGTGTATTCACTATAAGTTTTATTTAAGAAAGTGATGTAGTTTTGTAGAGATTTAAGAAAGTGATGTAGTTTGTAGAGTGTTTCATGTCATTTCTATCTCCGACATCTCTCTTTCCAATATAAAAATATATCATATTATAGTAATTTAGCCTTATGTGGGCCTGTTAGCATATATGGTAGGCTTAAGTGGAGATGCCCACAAGCTTCCTAAATTTATTTCAATTACTCATCTATATATCTGATCACAAAAATATACAAAATCAAACACCATTTCCCCAACACCAATCAATTTCTAAATCCATACCATGTACAACAACATGAACCCTCCATCTACTTCATTTCCTTCACAATGATCAACAATTCATGTTTATGTACGTATCTCTTGTAGAATCATATGTCGCTCACTTCTTCCTCTCCGACGACAACCAACTGAATTATACATATATTGTTATGTATCGAACGCATATAGATGTGTATTCACTGGAAGCTTTATTTACGAAAGTGATGCGGTTGTGTATTGTAATGATGTAATTGTATATTAAAATTTTAGATTTGTGTATATTAAACTTATAATGCAATTGTGTATTTTAATAATATTTTTTCCAAAATGTTCTCTAACCAAAATATGCAATAGACAACATTATATTTGCAATTGTGTATTTTAATGATGATTTATATAAATTAAAGAATTCTTGAACTTGTGTAATAAAATGATACAATTATGTATTAAAATGATATAGTTATGTATTAAACTTATAATATTGTGTATTGAACCTACACAGTCAAATATAAATAAACAACCCAACATAATAACTAAGAAGTACCATAACATGGGAAGGGAAATTTATTTATATAATATGAATTCACTTCACATAATGCTATTCATAATCTCTCTAAAATAAAAGACCACATTTTAAGAAGTATCATTCTCTACACATTTCTCTCACCTAGTCATACCCTAATATAGTAATTTAGTCCTATGTGACAGATTGCTTGACAGATTTGTTGTGTATTATCGATTTTCTTTTGTTTTGTTTTCTTGTGATTATAGGAGTTTGAGTTGAATTAAAATTGGCATACGTCACAAACTCGAAATAAATAATTTGGAGCAATAGAGAATATACACTAGTGTCTGAATATAGAAATGTGCCAGGAATACACACTAGGGTCTGAACTTGTGTAATAAAATGATACTGTTGTGTATTGAAATGATATATTTATGTATTAAACATATACTATTGTGTATTGAACGCATATAGATGTGTATTCAATGGAAGTTTTATTTAAGAAAGTGATGCAGTTTTGTAGAGTGTTCCATGTCATTTCTATCTCCAACTTCTCTTTTTCCCATCTCTCTTTCCTATAGGGAATGACACCCAACGTAAACATCAAAATCACACGACTTCTCCATTTAAGCGAAACTAAAATGCATTAGGCAGGTCCACATAAATCTAAACAATTGTATCTAACCGATCCGACAGAATAATTGTAGGTGTAGAACATGTTAATAAAACAAGGATAATAGAAGCACATTTCAAATTTAGAGTAGAAACAATATGTTATACGGAATGCACAAGTTTCAGTAAGGATCAAAGAATCTGATTTACACCTTATGAAGTCCACGAGTGCCCAAATTCTATATCAAACTGCTCATTGTGCTCAAGGACTCAAGAATTCCTAGTTCAAAAAATACATCAGACGTGAAGTGTAAGATAAATGGGAAAATAAATATTTGATAATCATATATATATATATAT
Source organism: Triglochin maritima (assembly GCA_963682175.1). Lineage (NCBI taxonomy): Eukaryota > Viridiplantae > Streptophyta > Magnoliopsida > Alismatales > Juncaginaceae > Triglochin > Triglochin maritima. The sequence continues at coordinate 10,406,341 of OY821774.1, read as the reverse complement.
ATATACTGAAAAGATAAATGAGAAAAAGATACAAATGAAGTGGACAAAAATGATGTGCACTGAACAGAAGTTATTAAATGTGTAAGAATTGAAGTCATTCATTATGCTTTATTGTCAAAAACAAATAGCACATAATTATATTCATAAACAACCATTACTGACTTCGAAAGAGTAAACCAACAACAACAGAATAAAAGCAATCATTACTAACTTCCACGGTGGGAAAAACTTTAGAAGAAGCTCCTTTGAATATACATTAGTCCAAAATAGAACATTAGTCTTAACAGCAAGACCTTCAACCATTTCTATTTTCGTGATTTCTGTTTTGCATCATAGCAACAACACAAGTCATTGTAAGCCCCTGCTGAGGTTGTTGTTGTTGTTGTTGTTGTTGTTGTTGCTGCTGGAATTGAGATCTTTGTTGTGGTAGTGTCTTGAGAAGTTGTTGTTGTATCTGTAGAAGACGCTGCTGAGGTTGTTGTTGTTGTTGCTGCTGAAATTAAGATCTTTGTTGTGGTAGTGTCTTGAGAAGCTGTTGTTGCTGCTGTTGTATCTGTAGAAGACGTTGCTGCTGCATAAGATTCATATGAGCAGCATCTTGAGAAGACTGTCTCGACAACTGCAATAATTGCTTATGCTACCGTTGTTGCTGCTGATGCAAGAAAATTGAAGGATCAACATAATGTTGGTTGCCTTCCAACTTAACGGGGACCCATGTTTCTCATTGCCTGCAGCTGTTGAGGTTCTAATTTCACCGAACCAAGATTTCGCAACGACGGCAACTGAGACTGAGGGCCTATATGATCCGACACGCTCATCTGAGACTCCATTTTTACAGACGGACCCTGGCCCATTCCCGGACCACCACTGAGCTTCTGTTGCTGGCTCTGGGAACAAAGAACTATTGTTGGAAGTTCTGCGACGCCTCTACCTGCTGAGCAAGATTATGATCCGACCCCATCTGGTTAGCGACAGGATTACAAAGTTTTGCCCCTGTGCTTGCCCGGATGAAGAGGCAAACGACAACTGATCAGGCTTTGCCGAGCTACCCATGTCCATCCCACCCATACCTCCACACTACTGGAGACTGTTAACATGGGAGTTGCCCATTCCGGTGATTGAACCTGGACCACCATTACCAAAGGAGGAGTTCAGAAGAGAGTTAACATTAGACAGGTGACCCAAAACCCCCATATTGTTACTGTTGTTGAACTGATTGCGAGGTGAGACGAGAGAAGAAAACTGCAATCGGAAAGGAACGAATCCTGCTTGACCGGAATTAGTCCGCAGGACAGACGGCTTCGCTGACGGGTCTCCTCCCACCGGAGTCGGAGGCCCGACAGAATCATCCCCACCTAAAAACCACAAAATCACAACATGCTTACAAGAAGTAAGGAAATCTTGAGAAGGCTCGATCTCCAAGCATTGACAACAAGGCCGTGAAGGTAGGAACTAGAGGGCGACGACATATGAAATGATGACGAGTATGAGGCAACAAAGGATTGAGGAGCTGAGCTGAGGAGGAAATCATCAGAGCGGTAGGAGACGGATGTCGACGATAGGGGAGTCAAAGACTAGAATGGGCGGCGACGTAGCACCGGTAATGGGCAACCAGAGTATTGGAGGTCAGAGTATTGAAGATTGGAGTAAGCGGCGACGGAGAAAAAAAGGAATGGGAAGAAGACGTATGTGGTGGGATGAAGAATCAGTGTGGTTGTGTGTGGTGTGGTGTGTGATTACCAAATTACCCTTTTATTGTATAAATTGTATGTTGGATAAATCAGCCGTTGGATCTAGATCTAAGGGAGGAAAACATGGGGTCTCATTTTTTTACAATGAGACACAGTCTCATTGTATATATATAGGAATTCTCTAATGAGCCCATGGCTTAACTTTTCAAAATTAAGTCCCCACAATATCTATCACTCATTTCAAATTGTAAGGTAGATTAAGAAAAAAATAGTTATGCTAATGAATGGTGATATTAACTGTAAATAAGATCCAATGGTGAGATTGTAGGGGGCTTAAACTAAATTTGATGAGCCCTGGGCTCATTAAAGCCTGACCATATATATACATATATACATATATACAGGAATTCTCTAGTGAACCTAGGGTTAATTTTTCTAAATTAAGCCCCCACAATATCCACCACTCATTTCAAATTTTAAGGTAGATTAAGAAAAAACGGTTATGCTAATAAATGGTGAGATTGTAGGGGGCTTAAACTAAACTTGATGAGCCCTAAGCTCACTAGAGCTTGACCCTATATATATGGATAGAATGAGCCCAAGGCTCATTTTGTTTAAATTAGCTCCTCAAAATCTAACCATTCGTCACAATCTAAATGGTTGTGGGTCTTTTACTTTAAGTAAGGGTAATAAAGTAAATTTGATAGTCTTCTCAATCCCTTTAATCCACGTTACCAAAAACAAACCTATTATTCCTCCTTCTATTTTCGTCGTCCATTTCTCCTCACCCTCCAAACCCATTATTCATCCTTCCATTTTCGTCATCCCTTTCTCCTCATCCACCAAATCCTCTTCGTTTTTTCCATTCACACCGACTATCACCTCCCGAACGTCCCTCATTGTCATTCACTACGCCGGATTCTTCAAGACGTCTTGCTTTTTTTGGTTAGATGTTGCTGATGATTTCGGTTTTGTTTTGGTTAGATGTTGCTGTTGATTTCGGTTTTGTTTGGTTTGTTGCTGTTGATTTCGGTTTTGTTGGTTTTTTTGCTGCTGATTTTGGTTTTGTTTTGGTTAGATGTTGCTGCTGATTTCAGTTTTGTTTGGTTTGTTGCTGTTGATTTCGGTTTTGTTGGGTTTTTTTCTGCTGATTTCGGTTTTGTTGGTTTTTTGCTGCTGATTTGATTTGGTTTGGTTTTTTGCTGCTGATTTCGATTTGGTTTGGTTTTAGTTTTTTGCTGCTAATTTCGGTTTTGCTTGGTTTTTTGCTGCTGATTTCGTTTTTTATTAGGTGGATCTTTAATCTTGCAGTTTATTTGGGATGTACATAAATTTTGGTAGAATGTATTGGTTAAAAATTAACATAATCGTTGTTAATTTAACATTAAGTTATGTTATTTAATTTCAAACAATGTTAAATAAACAGATATAATTTTACTGCCACTCTCCAATAACATACTGTCGAATTAATCTGAGTTCTTGTGCAGGTACATGTACATTACAATTCTTTTCAAGCTTGCATATATGTTGGATTAGTTGTAACATAATTGTTATAACTATAATATTAAGTTATGATATTTAATAATACTGAATGTTACATAAACGAATGTGAGTAGTTCAGCCAGTTTTCGAATTCAATATCATACGCTTGGAATAAGTGGAATGTGATGTTATAAATTAAGCATTGTTTTTATTAATGTAGATTAGAAGTGACTCTAAAGCATCAAAGAGAGAATGAAAATAGATGGAATTATAATGACAATAATAAGAAATGAGAATTACTGACTGAATGGAACCTTGAAGCTGAAATGGAAGAAATATACACTAGAAGCATCTTTCACATCTTTCAGATAGAGTTAAGGAAGAGTTTTATGTGCAACGTTACAATTGAAAATAAGGATGAAAATTCAGTTACATACAATGTCAGCAAGATAGACGAAGACAATGGAACGATGCATGTAAGGTTCGAAGGCATTGATCATGTGCCTGTTTATGACTGTCACTCTATGGAATTTCAAGGACTTCCATGCCAACATAGTTTGACAGTTTTTAAACACCTAGGTTACAAGAAGATTAATATTCATGGACAAGATATATATGCAAATAAGAATAAAAAACTATGATACATACTTTAAAGTGGTGGATTTTTTTTTTAACTTGGACTTGATTCAGTTGACTACTATTACAATCTCCTACAAGAATACACATCATTTTTTAATTTTTGATATACATACTCTAGTAAAACTATTAAGTTTTTTTTGAAACATTCTATATACTCTTATTTTTGTTGAATATGTTAGGTTTTGTCTCACACAATGGTGAATGAGTACATGTTATGCAACTTGTATGACTGTATCTATTAGTTGTAATATTACGGTAACAACTGTAATATCAACAGGATGCTGTAATATTATTTTTCAAAACGTAATATTAAAAAGGTATTACATTCACCATAAGTAATATCAAGATGTAATATTAATTTGCTAGACGTAAGATACAATTATTTTTAGTCCTTCACAAATACGGAAATGGATGCCTAATAATGTGTAAAATGTAATGTGATTCTTCATAATCTGAGGTTTACAAACGTTTCAAAAAAAGTGATCAAGAAGTACATCATGTGTTATGTACCTTGCATGACTGTATCTATTAGCAGTAATATTATGGAAACAACCGTAATATCAACAATATACTGTAATATTACTTTTTAAAACTTAATATAACAATACTATTACGTTCACAAAACGTAATATAAAGATGTTGTAATATTAATTTGTTAGACGTAAGATAAAATGTTTTTAGTGATGCGCAAAAAGAGATGAATGACTAACTCATGTTAAAATAAAATCATGATTGTAGGAATTATTGTTCTAATAATATGACGTTGTAATAAATTAACATTTGAAGTCGTAATAAATTATTGTTCTAATAATATGACGTCCTTCGCCGTGACATAATTTACAGTTGTTTAACAAAGTTTTTTAAAAAGATTGGGAGGTCTTAATCATTTGTTTAAAATAATGTAGTTCGTCTAAACATCAATATTAAATTGACAACCGTAATATATTGTTATTGTGATAAAAAGTCATTGTTTACCGTCATATATTGTTAATAAATTCAACACATCATCCTGCTCGTTCAAATCAACTATTTTAGATACTCTACATTATTAACAATAGCCAAAGTTTATGTAAGACTGACATTGAATAGAGGATAGTAATCATAGTCTGTAATACTAGTTTATCCACATTCGAGATACCAAATGACAAAAGATTTAATTTCAACCTGATTTCAGTATGTAATATTAACTTTAAATATTCAGTCATACATACAACAGTTGCATGCAATTGTAATGTTGTATAATTCAAAAACACAAAATTCCCAAAAAATAAAAATAAATGTCCTCTTATCTATTTGGAACTTGTTCAACGAAGTATCATAACAACGTATTCAGCACGAATTCGAGCCATATCATCTTCTCCAAAATCAAATATATCTTTTCCTTCAAAGAGATATTCTGCAAACTTCAAAACATACAAACCGCAATTCAAACTTGTGGTTGATTGCTGGGGGCAAGGAACATGTTCTACTTCCCAAGTCTTCATATTCCAAAATTGTGCGTCATTTCGAAGTACTTAGCCACCCACTTGGCAAAAATTAACATTTAAACTCATAAAAACAAAACATACCAACTGAAACAATAGACTAAAAATCCATGTGTATCATCAACCGTACGAGATAGGTCCTTCATCTTTGGTTCCACAGGAGAAGCCCACTTTCTAATCCTCGACTTCAGTTCAGGAAAAATAGGTTTAAACAAAGTGATGTGCCCATACAACCATACCTGCAATATATTTATCAAAAATGAGACTTAAATGAAATTGAAAGTTGTAATATTATATAACTAACTGGAATACAACCGAGTTTGTCGTAATATCAACATAACATCTAAATTCTAAACATTGCATGTAGCAATGAAGACATAATGTGATCATATTAAATTGATGTACTAGAACAACAATATTGGCTATACAAAATCTGAAATATTATGTCACCAACGGGAAGTAAACCGAGTTTGCAGTAATATCAACCAAACTTACTGGAATGCAACAGAGTTTGCCGTAATATGAACATATTATCTGAATTCTAAAAATTGCATGTAGCAATGAAAACATAATGATACCATATTGAATCGATGTACTAGAACAACAATATTGACTATAAAAGGTTGTAATATTATGTCACTAACAGGAAATAAAACGGGTTTGCAGTAATATCAACCAAATTTACTAGAATACAACATGGTTTGTCTTAATATGAACATAATATCTAAATTCTAAAAAGTGCATGTAGCAATTAAGACATAATGTGACTATATTGCAATTAAAACCGCAAGCAAACCAAACTCAATCATATTCCAACTTCCATATAATTCTCCTCAACTCACTCCAATAATACAACATGTATTTCTAGAATAATATAGTCAAAAATACATAACTGCTAACTGTAATAATATAAGAGGAACTGTGATATTATCTCTTTAGCAATAACAATATACATTTTGTTGCAAAATAACATCCCGCGAAATAAGAGGACTGGATGCTTGTGCAAAAAGAGAAGTAAAATTCATAGAATGGTGAAATTTCGTAAAAAATAATCATTTTTGAATCGAAAGTTAAAATCAATACTAAAGTTTCAGTCGATAATCATTCACCTCGGATTGTCGTCTTCATCGAGGTGTGATGATATCTCCATTGATTTGTCGGAGTTACCAAAAATGTGTTCCACAAAGGGGATTTCGGAAATCAAATCTTTGGAGTGGAGAGAGGAGAACTCCGATGAGAAGAAATCTCTAACCATAAGAAATTGGTACTTTGAAAATGTGGAGAAGATTGAGACAAGAAAGGGGAACCAAAATTAGTATTTGCATTCAAGAAATAATGGGTTTTGGGTGAGAATCGTGAGAGGGAGGAGAGGTGAGAGGGAATAGGTGATTGTGTTTCCAATTTTACCCTTTTCTATCTAAAAATAACATACATTTACATCCACCGTTGGATTTGTCTTGGGTGGTGGATGTTTAGGAGCTCACTTAAGCTTAAATGAGTCCTGGGCTCATTCTATAATTTCTGTATATATATATACATGTCCATGTTATTATTGGTTGTGGACTAGTTGGGAGTGTTTCTATTTCTGCAAGTTTTTTTGCTTCACACACTGCCATCCCTGTCTTGATCATTAAATTTCCATTTCAAGACAATGTCATGCAAGCCACAGATTCCTGGATTCCCAAGAAACCTAGAAATGCTAAAAACACAAAAACGGACACATTTTGTTATTTTTTAAAGCATTAAATATTCTTAATCAATTAACCTGAACATGTAACCCACAATGAGTTCGATATCTACTTTTGGCTAATGCAAGATTAAAAATCTATCAATTGTACTAGTTTCAGTAAAAATGGTATTTTTACACAAACAAACAAAATCCGAACTATAGCTACTGGAATTTAAACTTGTATCTTTCAAATATTTCAGTAACCAAAAAAATGTCGATTGTATCAGAGATTCCTTGCTTGGACTGCTCAAGATTATCTTCTTTTTTTCTTTTCAGAAATATTCTCTCGTCCAATTGAGAAGTGTACATGCATGTTTCTTTACCCCAGGGTGGTAAAAAGTACACTCTGGAGTGGCTGTTTTTAACGTAAACCAAACTTTTCTCGTATGAAAGTGACAAATAATCTCTTTTGTCCTGAAGAAAACAAGATGTGAACAGAAGGGGAATGTAATTTGACAACTACTAGTTTGTGATGTGATGTAGCTTGACCTGGGGTGGCTTCGGTGATGAAGATCATGGAATGGCTTTGAAACTTTGATACGATGGTAGATTGCTGATTGCTCCCAGGTGATGATGACAGGTTTGGGTCAGATTCAGACGTCTTCTCAACACTTCTGTGGCATTCCAGAGTTTCTACCATGAAATCACAACCTGTTCACGTTCAGATGTAAACTGCACATCAACTGCCGCCCATTAATATCACGTCCCACAGGCCATATCTTGTTTTCTAACAAATAAATTAGGGTTATTTTCAAGTATTGCATTTGATGCACATCTAATATCATTTGATGAACATATTTGTTGAACGCAGTATAGCATTTGATGAACATATTTGATCATATATACATCAACTATTAAGGTCCACTCTAATTCATTTCCGTTCAATATCATTAGAAATTTACAGATTAAAACTCATAAAATTATAAATGTCCTTAATATTAAAAATAAAAAGTAAAAAACATTAAAAAATTAAAACACAATTCCCACTCTCTTCCTCCTCTCCTTCCTTCTCCTAAACCTGACGCCAAAGCGACCTACACGAGCGGCAAGTTCGACACCCCCAAATCAGACCTTACGTTGCGAACTAACCACTCCATCTCCTCTTTATAAACCCTACTCTTCCCCTCTGAGTCAGTGTCACTATCGATGTGGTACCAAACCACGACTTAATCACCCCACCGGAACTCTCCTCCGTGCGCATCGACCCCATTATCATGTCCTCTTATAGCTTCCTCCCGCGCTCCCACTCAGATCGTGGTCCCGCCGACCGCACATGGGATGAAGCTGACGTGGGCTGAAGGGAGGGAATTGTGTGTTGATTTTTTTGGTTTTTACTTGTTTAATATTTAGGACATTTGTAATTTTATGATGTTTAAATTGAAAATTTTCTAACGGTGTTGAATGGAAACAGTGACGGAATAAGCATTACTAACAATTGAGGTGCATATGAGTAAATATGTTTGGAATAGAGGTGCATGGAAGACAATATTTGAAATGTAGGTGCATATCACCAATTACAGCGAGGTGCACCTAAGAAAAAAAACCAACAAATTTCTTGTGAGAGGTAATCCTAATCCCATAAATAATTTGAAATATATGGGTATATATATGAGTATTTCGTAGATAGGTTTTCATACATGGCCAACATTGTGTGTCTACATTTAAATAAACACAATTTTTGTATGAAAATTTACAGTTCTTGAGCACAAAGATTTCCGATATATAATGTTTTCCTTGCAAAATTATCCTAATTTTTCAAGAAACTAAAAGTAATAAACTTCAATTAATAATATCAACACCACCTTGATTGAGTCTTTTGCATTGGTAATTTCAGTGGAAATTTCCAACGACGCACAACACATAAGAATAAATATGTCATACATTAGGTGATCAATTGAGTATATTGTACAACAAGTAGCTACATATAAGTTTACATTGATCTTAGAAGAGCTCCTCACAGGTATCGACCACCAAACATCTGAGCAATAAAAATTAGGTTAAAAAGTGAAAAGACTTAAAACCATGCATATCCCTTATGGTTAAACCAGGAACAATAAACACTTAGGACCACCTGCACAGAGAAACCTGCAAGAGATATAAAGAATCCAAGTGCTATAAAGATCCCACTACCTGATTGAGAGGCACACATGCAGAGAGGCAGTGAGTGAGGAGAGAGAGAGAGAGAGACCCACCAATGGAGTTCATCACACACCCTTCTCCATCTCCCACTCCCACACTGATGGCAACAGATGCATGAAAGAAAAGAAAGCAAACAAACCCTTCCCAAGGCCAAGGACAGATGGGTTGGAGAAAACTAAACTAAACTCCTTGAGATCAGACTCTAGTAGCTAGTGGAGGTGATTAGTGGTGGCAGTACTTGTTCTTGGTTTCTTTTCTTACTCTTATTAGTCAAGTCTAGTCTCTCCCTTGTGTGCTACTGATCATTACATATTGTCTCCCTAGCTATCTCCTCTCTTATATGTCCATTCTGCTAATCAAATTGTCACGTTGAACATTGTTCCTACGTACGTACGTACGTGTGGTGAGATCGATCTATCGATAGATAGATAGATAAATATATCGATCATGAGTGGGGGAGAGACGAGGGAATTGACTAGTGTGGAGGCCTTTTCTCAGCTCCCTTTCCTCCGTCCGTCTCCCTCCAGGGAGAAGGTCATCCGTCTCTTTGGTATTGAGGTCGACCGTGAGATTCCACCCGACAATTCGTCTTCCTCCTCCACTTCCTCCAAAGACAACAACAACAACAACAACAATAATAATAATAGTGGCGGTCGTGACAGAAACGCTGACGAGGTCCGGAAATTCGAGTGCCACTACTGCTGTCGGAACTTCTCGACGTCGCAGGCGCTGGGAGGGCACCAGAACGCCCACAAGCGTGAACGCCAGAACGCCAAGCGGGCCCACCTCCACTCCGCTTTAGCAGCCGTTGGGCACCGGTCGACCCATCTCGGAGATGGACATATGTACGGGCTCGTCAACTACCACCACCACCGCTTCAGCGCAGGTCACGGGTTCGAGTCGTCTAATTACCCTCCCTGGGGGACCACTAATTTGCCGTCCGTGCCCCGGTTTTACGAAGGTCCTGGATCCGTCACCCAGCCCATAAACGGGAACCCTCTCCCGGGGATGTGGAGGATCCCTCCCAGGGAGAATCCCGGAATTGGGGTGCATCATCTCGACAGATCCGTCGCTCTACCGTTGTTCGCCGGGAGTGGCAGCAACTCGGATTTGAAGTCCCCCACTTCTCCTTTTTCTTTGTCGCCTCCCAAAAGCCGAGTCGGAAAAGAGCACCTCAGTTTGGATTTGCACTTGTAATTGGATATTCGGACGTTATGTAACGACTATTGTTAGCTTTTTAGTTAGTAATTACTCTTCCTTAAAATCAACTTTGTGGACGGACTCTTCTGCTGAATGCGAGGTATGGATTAATTGGAGGTGATTTTTTTTTCTTTCAAAGTATTTTCTATATGTTTAATTAAATCTTAACATGTAGTTCATGATGCTAGAATTTGATTATTAATCTATGATCAAGAATTTACCAACTGAATTGGAAAAGTTAGCATGAGATTTCAGTAGTAGTTTTCTCCATTTGCCGTCTTTAATTAGTCCATGGATGATTGGGTTCTACAACATATTTTTCTTAAGAGTAAAGTTTTTTTTTATACTATAGGATGTGTATTTTGAGAAGTAGAAGAGAAAAAAAGAGACTTGGTGGGGTTAACAATTTAACATGCACATTGAAATTTGTTATCGGACCTCGTAGTTTAAGTGATAACTCGGCTTGATGGCTGCTATGCAACGGCCAGAGTTCCCATAAGTACTTGCATTTGTTTTTCTTTTTTTAAACAAACTACTTAATAAGTACATGCATCAATAGTGCTTTCTTGTCAACTAGTGTTACAATATTTTGCTAACTATAGTACTTAAAAATGGGTACTGCCTTATATTTAATAATAATCCGACAATCTGCCAACACGTACGAGGTAAGTGGGTTTATTTGAATAATTACACTTAAATATGAATTTACATACGTTCTTGCGATTGTTTTTTATTCTTAAAGGATGCTTGTGGGTCATGTGCCTATTTTTCAAAGGATATATTCACTTATTTTGAATTTCGCATCTGCACCCCAAATGCTTGTGTTAGTTGGGTTGTGGCGTGAAGGTTAAGCATTTTTGTTTGAAGGTTTTGTGTTAAAGTAAATACATAAAAAATGAAAATGTCTTATTTTGGAAGTATAGTACTTAGCAGTTGAAAATAATAATCCTAGAACTCATTTGAACTTCAGTTTCTAGATATTCAACTACAATTTATCTGAAGTTGTATCTAAGACTTGATTTACCTACAAATTATAGATGAAATGAAGAGTATTGATGTTACGTAATTTCAAATTTATTAAAAAATTTAAGATACTGCAGCGATGCATAAAGGGTTAAAGTCAATAAATAAATTTGTGGCATAATTGATGTTACTAATAACCGTGGGAAAAAGTTTCTTCAACGGTCTAGCCTTGTTTTGTGAAATAAGAGCATAAATAACAACGTTCGGGATATCTTTCTCTGTCACGTCAGTTCACCCAATCCATTCAAAAAATCTCTTAATTAGCCATGCCTGGGCTACCCCCACCATACTCTTTTTCGTCTACCTCATTTCTTAATTTCACAATTTTAATTCTTCTACGAAATTCAACAAATTACAATTTATATAATTCTAAGTCTAATTACATTGTAATTCTAATTCACTAAATGATTAATATTAATAATTACGGATTAATATTAATAATTAATATTAAAACACCAAAATATTTAATAATTAAAATTAGAAATGCACAGTGTTTGTGTGAATGCACAGTCCGCGAGTGATTGTACAGTACACGCGTGATTACACAGTCCACACGTGATTGCACAGTATACGCGTGAATGCACAGTACCGCAGTGTATTGTTCCTATGATGTTTTAGTATTAATATATATTTTAATTTAAGCATGAAATGAATGTACCTTTCATTTATTTAATTTGAATATTTAAAATATTATTCAAATAAATTACATCAAAATTATCACCCCACGTTAATCAAAAATACCTAATACATTATCAATTATACCTAATAACAAATCTTTAATCCTCCACTAAAAAATCGACCATTGGGAAGGGGACTAGTGTCCCCCACTCGGGCGTCCCACCGGCCGACCGAGAACCAAATGGGACCCCAGAGGCCGCTCAGATTGTTAATCGGGGGGGGGGGGGGGGGGGGGGTGCCCGAAGGCCACCCGGATTGTTAAGGGGGGTCGCCCAGGCGACCTCCCCTCCGTTAACAATGCTCTATGATGGGGAGAAAATGTAACAGTCTATTGTCATTTTAGGAAGTTAGTCTCCATTAAGGAGGTGAATATAAATTCAATTTTTTTACTAACTACAGTTTACAATAAATTAATAAAAGAAAAAAAGGCTTGCAATTTATGTTCATTGTCTTCATTAATATAGCACAGTATAAAGAAAATGTTTGGCAAAAGTTATAATCAGAAAGTACAACGTCATGATGTAAGGTATCTTATATGTAGAATAAAGTGAAGTACTACAAAAATAAATGTAATGACGTTATAAATGGAGATTAGAGGTCATATACAGTGGAATAAGTCTGATCTCAATTATTGAGGGGGATTGTCGTAATCCGATCCCAGGTCCAAATTCGGACTTATGCACCATCATCAGTATCGGCTTGAAGGTCACTTTAATTCAATTTATATTGTTATTTGACAGTTTTATGTAATATTATTGTTTTTCTTACCTTTGCACCATTTTAGAAATTTTATATGAAAACTACTCTTATATTTTCATAGCTGATCTTGATATGTAAAACAAAACGTCATGTAAAATTTGTAATTTTTCATGTAACAAAACAATATCGTCCTGTAAATTAAGGCAAGAATGTGTAAACTCCACAATTCTTAATCATTGAAAAAAGTAAACAACTTCTCTCGTATGAAATAAGACAACCTTTGACACTTAAACATGAGGTGGTCTACGACATCTAAGGTACGATGGTGACCAAAAGGTAGTATTTATGAGTTTCATTTTTAATTTTTAATTTGTAAAATCAATAGTATTTTACATTAAAGTAATGTTTTTAACGGACATTTATGGGTTAATTTTTTTAGACAAATATTAATTAGACAAATCATATTTGACTTGGAAAAAAACAAAATATAATTTCAAGCGAGTGGTTAGAAGATTGAGTTTTTTTGGAAGGATTAAGTTTGTAAAAAAAAACGTGTTTTTATCTAGATTTTACACAAATGTGTTGTTGTTTTATTTTACCTGAAACACTACAAATCTTACTGACGTTCTATTTATACAAAATAAGATAAAATATTTATAGTGTAAAGGTAATTTGGATATAAAATCGAAAAGTGGAAAACCAATAGTTTAACTTAAAAGTGACAAATAGCAACATAAGCATAATTAAAGCATCAAGTGACCTGGCCGAATAATAAAGAAATACTGTTTATGCAAGACAACATAGTTACGTCGAAACTCTAGCACTAATTTCCACAACTCTCGTTACTGTGAACGAAAAAGTCAAAACATTAAGAATCCACAAGTTTACCTCAAGTTATTACCACAAGTTTAAAAAATCTTGAGCTACTGAATTAGTTATTATGTAGTCAACCGACAAACTTTTAACAAACCAATGTAAAATAGTGAACTCTCCCCTTTCAGATTAGTTTCGACTTTGACATCAAGAAGTACTCCTAATTAATTAGAACTTAAGCCCAAAATATAAGGCCTACTTTAACTATAATGGGCCTGTGTCACAGCCCATAACCATGGACATATATTCCTTCCCCTAGCCACCTTGTGGAAATGGACGGTAGTAGCACTAGGCTACGAGTACCACTTCAGAAATAATTGGCCCGACTGATTGTCTTTTTCTTTCTTTCTCTGATTTTTACAAAATAATTGGCCCGACTGATATTTTTTGATCAAACCCTTTGCCCCTCCTTCTTCGAGAATAAGAAAGATCATTTTCAAGTTTGACACTAGAAAAAAATCACCTAAAAATATCAAAAGTTAAGTAATATTTTCAATCCTCCTAAATTTTATCATTTGGTTCTAATATAAGATTATAACATGTTTAAACGATAACACACATCATTGTTTTTAGGCCTTAGTGATAGGGGGAGCATATAATGTTATATCATCTAATTAAATGTGAGAATTATGTAATCCTATATCTTTACATCATATGCTTGTATTGTTTGCATTTGATTGATGTCAAATGGGGAGAATGATAAGGATTGAGCTTCAATTTACTCATACTATGCATATTGTTAGGGGGAGTATCTTATACATGCATAGTTTACATATATGAAGGAGAAACAATCATATAGAAAAGTGGAGAACTTAAATTGAAACTCAAATATTAACATATGTTTTTCATCATAAAAATGGGGAGATTGTTGGATTTTAGGCCTTAATCTATATTAATTTTGATGATTAATCAAACTAATCTTAGTTAATCAACCTAATCAATCAAAGTGAGCAAACACGATTACATGTATTGCATAGATACTTGAATACTTGCAATCATCTTAAAAGGTTGATCAAGACAATCAAGGAAATGGGCAATGTGACAAAGACATCAAGACTCAAGACTTGTAATCAAAACTTTGGACCAAGACATGTAATTTTGTATTTATTGAGTCTATAAGGTTTAATGTAAACAAAAGCACTAGGATTCTGTCCCGTCAAGATTCGGTCCACCGAACCCCAGACGGTCCACCGAAAACTTCTAGTTTGGTCCACCGAACACATTCCGGTTACCTGAATACTTCCCACCAGTAAAACTTAGGTGTTATCTGGAATTGCCCCGACGGGACTAAACCACATTCGGTCGACCGAATAACTCTGGACCGGTTTTGGACTTTGCTCCAACAGTTGCATTTGAATTGTGTCCTTAGAGCCCAATTGACTTGTCGTAATTCGAACGACCAAATATCTATCGGTCAACCGAGTCCTTCTTGGCCTAAGGAGTCCAACGGTTATTTACAAGTGACACTTGACCGTTGTACCCAACGACCTTTTGAGACATAACTGTCAGCGCAAAACCTGCGCTAACTTCGGTCTGCCGAAGGGTACACGGTCAACCTAACCTGAGTAGATAAGATCCCAACCAATCATATTGTCCACCTTGAAATGGTGCACTAATTTGGCTAACCGAACTTAATTAGGGCTAAATTGATAAAAGCTACTGTAAGTTGGTGAACGGTGATCCGAACCACTTTTGGTCACCGTATGCTTAATTCAGACCAATCCTTCAGACTACCATTTTGTTAAAGGTCGACCGAATATGCACAGAAATCTACCCGAGCTTAAGTCACATCTTGCATTCCTATTAGTATATTTCCCCCACCAACTCCCAAACGGCTAAGAGAGCTTGAATGCTTATAAATATGACCCCATTTGTTAGTTTTGAGACTCTTGAACACTTCATATCTATCTCATACTCAAAGTCAAATCCACTTCATCTTCAAGCTCTCATTCTTCAACACTCAAGCCAAAACTTCACCACTTGCATATCCAATTCCATATCAATATCCAAGTGCGCTCAAGTATAGAGTGTTAGTTAGATTGTGATTTCATCTTCATATTCTAGAATCACCAAAGAGTTGTAAAACTTTGAGGAAGCTATCTCTCGGGTTGTGAGAGGAGACACGAGTGATGCGAGGTTGTGCACGAGACTCGGTGGTTGTAAACGACGTTGATCTTGGCCCGAAACGGAGATCGGTTAGTGGAACCGTAAGCAAGACTCGGGGGATCGAGCGAGGCTTGCGAGGAGACTAGGACCGGGTGTGGTGTCGAACCTCTCTAAACTCTGGTGTCGACGAATTTGTGGTTTGCTATTGTCTCTTCCCTTAGTCCTTCAATTATTATTTTTAATTCCGCAATTATCTAGTGATTAGTGCGCCATAGATCCTAACAATAACATCATCTTAAAGTTCAAATCAAATCGGAAGCCAAATATGATTTGATTTGAGTTAAATTGATATCATTTCAACCCAAATTCCAATCAAATCATACTTATGATTTGATCTAAACTATAATGTAAAGTTAAGATTAAGAGTGTCTTGGGCAAAAATAACGTTAAAACGTGGAATGTGTGCTAAAATAATAAATTTTCAAAGTTCAAGCAAAAAGATAAGGTAAGGTGTTATAAACTAAAGTATAAATGGGTTATTGTAGCCTTTCAAAATTCAGGGAGGTTAAAGCGAAATTGGGGCATAGTTGATGTCAAATTATAATTAATCCTATGGAAATATAATTTTTTTATCGAATTAAAACCAGATTTTTAGAAGTCAAAGTTTCATCACTTTGTAGAAAATTATTGAAGGAGCCAAATGTTCTGATAAAAGATAAAAAAAATCTCTTCATAATCCGAAATCAACACAAATATAGGTATGAAAAAGTATACATATTTTAGAATCCAAAATCCTAGAATATTGTTTGTATTGGTAAACCTACTCTTGGGAGTAAAACAAGAAACTACTAGAGCGAAACCATAAATCCAAACACACTCTTAAAATAACAGCCTATATTCACTTATCAAAAAAAAAAAAAAAACAGCCTAGATTCGGCCATCGCAATATGTTCCATTTCTGATAAATTAGATTCACATCTGATGTGTTTTGCAGGTGTGATTAAGGTCAACATTGTTTTGGTGTCCTCCACTTGGACAGCGATAGAGATCAGATAAGATGGGAAGGAATCTGAAATGCTCATAAAGATCGATAATTAAATATTCCAAAGGATTATGTGATCCAAATCTAATGTAACACAAGTGTCTCTCGGTGTCATCACTAAAGATGACAACGATCGTATGTTGATCTTTTCTACTAACTATACATCTGCATTGATAAATTTGGCATCACGTACTGCAGAATTGGCGTCATGTAAATAATTTAGTAACATCTTATTATCTTTTATGTGGCGGATCTTAATTTGGGGATTAAATATATTTATCTTGGTTAGACTTGTTTATGAGAACTCAAATGATATATATTATGATTTATGAATGAATAGAGTGTAAGCAACATGCTTTAGGTGGTTAATTAAGAGTTATTATCAAACATTTCCAACCAAAAGAGTGGTATATGCTTGTCCAATCAATTGTTAATGTGCTTAGTTAATCACATGGTTAATTTACCTACATAGTGGATGTCCAGTGCGTTTATAACTTTGGAATTGTCAAGTGAGGAGTGGATTTGGAATTTGAAGTAATGAATATTTTCTTCAATTGTAGCACTGTATGTGGAGTACAAAACATAAGAACGGTTAGCATACGATTTTCACTTTACTTGGTTCAAATTGTTAAAGTTATAATAATTCCTCGATCTAGTTTGCTTTCCATTTGACCTCTATCTAAATGAAGTGGACAAATAGTTATTTAAGCAAAATGACTTGTTTGTGTCTCGACTTCAAGATTATTTCCATATATTAGAGAACTTATCATATAGTTATACTTATGATTATTGAATAGTACTTCAGTATTAAAATGTAAAATCTCAAACTTTTCTTCTTCTCAATTATTCTTATACTTTAGCAGTTGTATTCTTTTGTATGATGTGTTTATGCTACTTCTTACTTTAAAGTGTCATTTTTTTTAAGTTTAAAAACGACAATAATAATTAAGATTGCTATAAGCGTACACTTAATGTCTTAACCTTAGTTGGCAAGGAAGCATTAGCCCCATTTGAAGCGTCACAGTTCATGCTCCAAGGGAGATGATAAAAGGTTAAAAAAGAAAAAAAAGGAGAAAACGACCTCGTTTGGAAGAATAAAAATGTAAACCTATCTAAGATATGAAACGACAGTACGAAAAGGATGTACCATTCCTAAACTTAAACCTAGAACATTCTCTTTGGAACAGCTAACAGTCTTAAAGTTTTCTTTTTGCAAAATATCCTCTATTAAAAGTTGGTATATGCCGTTAATCTTCTTAATTTTACTTTTTATTTATACAAAAAATCCACTTGTGTGAATTATCGAGGAAATTACTCGAATAAATTAAACATGCACTTTAACGATTCCAAGATTTTTCTCTTTGAAAAATAAATAAGTTCCTAAATATATATAGCATAAACAGTTAAACATCATAGAATAATAAGTTGTAATATATTATATACTAGCACTTCACCTAGACTTGGGTGTTGGGCGTGCAGGCCCTACCGAATTCAGGCCGGCAAGCCGTGTCAGCACAGCCCGACCAGATTCGCAGGTCTAACTCCACTTGTGTGTTGCACTCCGGTTTTACTAAATTTAATTAAGAAATAAAAGATTGTTGTTTGAATACAATAATATTGTAATTTACTTATTGTTACTTTTAGGTCCTTTGTGACGATTTTACTAAATTAATGGAAGATTTTAAAATTCTAAGGTCAACATTTTGGTACAGTAAATTATGATGACACTTTATTGAATTCAAGTAGACCCAGGTAACGGGCTGGCCGGTTCGGCCTGGCTGGGTCGTGCCAAATCTATGTTGGCCGGCCGTGCTGGGCCGAGGGGCTCGATTGTCATGCCATGCCGACACGACATGACAAGGCTTGCCGGACCGACACGGCATGATACCAGGTCTAAATTCACGTCTTAACGCCACTAAATCATTGTAGAAATTAACACCAAAAGTTCAATAGTAATCCACAAATTGAACTCACCAGTGAGAACATTACCAATGACGTCAAAAACACAGTTGTCTATCTTGCTGCATGGAAGCGGTAAGCCGCATTAGTGGACGACGACGTGCGTCGTTGTTCGACTTTAGTTGACGCCAATGTGTGTCGGTAGTCGATGGAGGTTGGATTAGGAACAATGGTGAGCATTTTTTGGTAGTGGTGATTTTGGGAACGGTGGAAGTTGTGGGTGAATTTGATAGGGGTCTACGATTATAAAACATTTACGGGGTGTCATGGTTTGGTGGTTACAAAATTTTTGGGGTGCAATAGTGGAGGTGAAGGGATGTATTTTGGCAGGATAGGGGTATGTCTATTGTTTCGGTTGGAAAGAGGTGTTTTGCGCTGGGAGGATGTGTAAGGGTAGAGTGGTGATGGACGGTAGAAATTGTGTTGTGATTATAAATGACCGAGATTCTCTGGAGGGATCAAAAAATCGGCTACCATAAATACTATTTAGGTGAGGGGAATACATGTTATTATGACAATTTTTCTTCTTCTTTCGATAGCTACTACATGTACATTTTTCAAACAGTGAGTTTTCCAAACAACTCCAACGCTTAAGTACAAGAACATGCTTGTCGAAACTAATGCACTTATTTCCTAATTTGCTGATAGGCTATGTAATATCCAATCAAGCCATGCAATATTCTCTACAATAACATAGTTGATGTATTTCCTAACTATTTTTTTAATATAAATTGATATGTTGGCATCTATATATAAAGATGTTTATTTAATAGTTTCCTTATTTTCTTTATTAGTTATTTCCTTGTTAGAGAAATCTATTCTTATATAAACGAAGTAATACTTTTACTTCATTAAGCAAAAAATAAATAAAGTTTACCAAAATCTATTTTTCATATTTCTCATCTTGTCACATTCTGGAGCTACTTCACTCAAAGGAGAAATTATCCTAACATTTGTGATTCATTGCCTCATCCCTCTAATAATAGAAGGCACTCGATTTTGCACTCTCGAATACGCTATCACACATCATCAAGAGAAAATTGTTTGCTTTAATTGCAATGAAATTTGTCGCTACAACCGTCATCATCGACCATAGTTCCACATTATTTTTCAAGTTGCCAACAAAGAGCGACCAAATGTAATGAATCGACTTACCAACTTTCTAGCTAAAGACAAAAAGGCTCTAGATCGGCATGCATCTTCTAGCTTTTCTAATAGCTATTTAGAACCTTGTGGCCAATGTTCAATCGGAGGAGGGGATTGATGATACGATTATCTCCTAATCTGTTGATGGGCTATACAATATTCCACCAAACTATACAATATTCTCTACAATATCATAGCTGATTTATTTCGTAATTGTTTTTTTAATTTAAATTGATGTGTTGGCCGGGGTGGACCCACGTACAAGGCAGGTGGGGCAAGTGCCCCACCCAGATTTAGACAAATTTAGGCATCCTCATACTACGTCGGTTTTCACTATAACCGACGTAATATCCTTTGCCACCCATTAAAATCTTCTGGATCTGTCTCTGTGTGTTGGCATCTATATATAAAGATGTACAGTAGATAGTTTACTTATTTTGTTATTTTCTTTATTTGTTATTTCCATATTATAGAAATCCGTTCTTTTATAAACGGTGTAATACTTTTATTCCAATAAGCAAAAAATAAACTAACTTTACCAAAGTCTAGTTTTATATTTCTCATCTCATCACGTTTAGGAACTTCTTCGCTCACTGGAGAAACTGTCCTAACACAAACACTTTCCATGTGATCCCCTCATCTTTCCAAGCAAGCCGATCATATGGCCCTCAATCTTCCATCATCAGAAGTGCCGAAGGGATAAAAAAAATTCTATCAGATTAACAAGTCTAAGGAAAGCATGAGAAGTAAGAAAACAAATATGGGTAAATTACAAATAACCCACCTAACCCATGGGTCTGATTCACATAACTCTCGCGAACTTTGAAACGTTGCACTTAGTCTCGTTGAATTTTCAGTTTTCTAACACTTTGACCTCTCTCCACCAATTAAGAATGTGTTATTTCAACAAATTCATCAATTTTATTATTATTATTATTGCATTGTTTTCAAATATTGCCCTAGACATTAAACTCTATGATAAGTTTGGATCCAAATATGAATCAAATTCATATCATATTTGTATTATATATGTACAAATTTGGACACTAAACTTGAATCAACTGATACGAATCTATATCTAAACTTTTAATAGAGTTATTGTTGGGGGTAATTTATGTAAACAATGGGGGAGAAATTGAATATCTTAAAAAATATCACAATTTTTATGGAAATGGGGGTATAAAGTGTTAGAAAATTGAAAATTCTGGAGGTTAAGTGTCATGTTTTTAAGTTCACGAGGATTAAATGAATTTGGTCCATAGTTGAGGGATGTTATTTGTATTTTACCTAGATAAAACATCATTTTCAAAAATAAAACTTATGACCACGAAGTCATTTAGGCACTAACCCAAGAAATATTTTGTGTGTGGATGAAATCCTTAGGCATCGTATAGTGATAAAAATACTTGTGCGGCAACATAATGTGCATCCATCACCGTTGGTTCACAGTTTGTTCTTCAACTGATACTTAGAGATGAAAAAAAAGTCAATTAAATCCTAGCCTATTGTTACTCAAAATAGCTATGACACTTTCTAAAAAATTACTTTCATCGTGGCGCCACCTGTCAATTTTTACACTTTCTCCTTTGGATGCCATTACCACCTTTAGAAAAATTAAAAAGCCACCGTCTTAAAGAAAAGCTGATGCAATGGCGGCATTACGTGGCATGCTGGAATTAGTGTATCTCGTCCAGCGGGAATCTCCCACTCCCCAAGTAAACCCCAACTTTTATAATAAAAAACCCCTCACGTGTCTCTCTCAGATCCCAAAGTAAACATATCTGGAGGTCTCGGTATACTTTTTTTTATTTAGGATTTTTACTGAGAATTATTATAAGTCGTCGGATTTTTACTTAAATTGTATGTTTTAATTAATATTTTATTATTTAAAAATTATTTAATATCAATTATGTCCCATTAAAAAAAATAGAACATCTGACTAGGACGTCTCATTTTTTTTATTTAAAATCATGAATTTATACAGTGTGTTATTTCAAATTATTTTAAGTTCTGTTGTAAGATTTCGGTGGTGATGGAGTGAAAAAAACACAAACGTAAATAAACAATTAAACAGATCAATATCTGAAGTACAATAATAAGGTGACGAAACAAAGAACGTTCGCAAAGGACGCTCTTTCTGCTCGCTCGCTTTGCGGGGGGACTAACGTCCCCCACAGGAGCTGCCGCCCCTGCCACCCCCGTATTTTTACTCTGATTTTATTTTTCATAGTTATTTTTTGTTGTAGTATGAAAAGAGGAGAGCTTGTTGTGAGTATAAATAAGTAAAAAGGGGAGAATGACAAAATAGTAATTGACACTGACGATTTAAGTAATTACGGACGGCGGTTAGCAGTTTAGTTTTTCCTTGAGCAGTTCTTCGAGGGACACAAATGTCATTTTATTTATGATTTTTCTTAGAGCATTTTAGTAGATTTTCTTCCGGGGACATAAGTGTCATTGTGATTAATCTAAGTTATTACGTTAGATTGGTGATATATGTACGTACGTTAGTAGAAGTTTGTGCACTTCGGTTTGATGTTTTGCATTGATATTCTCCACTTAATTTAATCATATCTACATATGTAGACATTTTCAATTTGATGTTGTTACCACTACTAGCTAGTTTACTGTTCTATTCCATTCTCGTATGTAACTTCGTCTTTAATTTTCATATAGTTTGTCCAAAATCAAGATAAAATTGGTGTGCAACATGGCGTACGTGGCGAGCCAGTGTAAAAAACCCAATAGTCTTGTAATTATAAATGAAACACAAAGGAACCCTAACTAGTTCGAGACTAAGGTCTTCATTAATATTGTTTAATGCCATTCTGTGTATTCTAGTTTACAACGTATACCCTCGTACGAACATACAAAATGTGTACTAACAAAAATAAAAACCAAGATCGAGTATGTAAAACTGTGACATTGAGAGTTCTATTCAACTGTACGAAAAGATCGACATAAGTACTATAACCAAATTACAGAATCTAACGTGAAGCACCGGGTAAGAAATATTGACACAAAAGCTCCATTAGTCTACTACAAATGCTACCTTTGGTTGGTTAAACACCAACAAACAAGTAACCTCTATCCATTTTGTTAATTTTTTTTTGAAACTTTTTATATTATTTTAATAGAACGAAAAGATGAGTGCCTTTTAGTTGAGGAACCCTCAAGGTAACTAACTAGTTAAGCCATCTTAACTTGGTGCCTCATGTGTTAAAAATGTCATAAGTGTAATTTGAGACGGAAACAATTTATCTATGATTTTCTTCTTTCCTATTCTCCTATTTGACTCTAGTTGTAGTATTCGTGTTCGATTCTTCATTCTCTTTACAACTTATAAAAAAAAAAAATCAAAAAGCAAAATTAAATAAATAGATAAACACACATGATCATCTCCATCTATATAAGAAGGCCACACACACTAGCTAGTAGAGAGACCTCCCATGCAAAGTAGTTAAGAGCCGAGCAAACCGAAAAAACCAATTACCAAAATGTCTGGCGAGTACTACAACCAACACCACCAGCACTGCTCCAACAACTCCGACCAAACTCCGCCGCTCCCGTTCCACCTCTGCGGCTTCCTCGCCATCCTCTTCCTTTTCCTCACCCTCTCGTGGTACTTAAGCTACGAGCCGGTGGTGGAGAGCTTGTTGGACCATGTTAAGATGACCGCCCTCTTGCTCCCGGTTATCCTCCTCTTAGCACTCCACTGCCTCTCAGGGGTCGACCGGAGGTGGGTCCCCTTTGTTGTGCCGCTTCCCGAGAGCGACACATGTCAAAGGGGCGACGGGTCGCCGTGGGGCGTGGCCATGGTGCTTGTTTTGCTTATCTTCATGGTTTGTTACAAGTCCTCGTTTAGGGAGATGTGGTTTCCTTCGACGACTAAGTAAGTGAGTGAGTGAGTTGTTTTGTTACTTTTGTTTGTTACCGAGTTGTATGATCTACCAACTGAACTTGTGGTGGGATGAAGTACTTGTAAGTAAATAAACTTTGTAAGTTTACTTCGTAGGAAGTGATGTATATTTGGTTTCTCATTTCCAACTTGGGATTAATTTGGATGGTTTAGTGTTTGGATTATAGCTTCACCTCATTTAACTAAAGTTTGTGCTAAGTTTGGTTGAGATTTTGCTAATCAAAGTTCATGTTTCTAGTTGAAGCAAATCGGTCTGATTTGAAGTCTGAATAAACTAACATAATTGATTTTGATTTTAGATATTTGTTTATTAATTTTTGGCCAATTCGGTTTGATGGCCATTTAATTTTATAAACATATAAAACTGCGGATCCTTCAAAGGCTCTAGAGCGTTTTCTTTGAAAGCACTTTTTTTCCCAGCCATCAAGCTACGACCATGAAACTTTGAGTTGGAAATTATAATACTGAATAAGCTAACTTGGTTATTAGATCTTTAATCTTATAATATCTAACGTCACAAGTTATATTAGCAAAACGAATTAATGGCAAGTTAGAATTTAGTTAAATAAAGTTAATATATTCAATCGAGAATTCGAGATGACAAAATTAACCCCATTTCCACTTCATTCCTAAAACCACTGCCGGATAAACAATCTAGCGACTGTGAAACTTCGAGTGGATGGCCCTTCCTTGGGTTGGTGTTTTACTTAAAGGATGTCATCTGGATTTGCTGGGCACTTACACTACAATTTTCCAGTATAAAATATGTATTAACTAAAAAAAAACTGAGCTAGCTGAGAAGTCCAAGAAAATTGCAGGTGGACGGTTAGACCGACCACCGTCCTGAACTCGGGGGATGTAGGCTTTTAAAAATAAATGACAATCTCCAGACATTGGCAAGTTGTGTTTATCAAAAAGATATATTAACCAAGTTGTGGTCACATGGATCCACGCAAGATAGGAAGGAAATCAACAAGCATTTGTTGTATCTATAGCGTGGGCTAATATATTTTTCTCATAGTGGAAAAGTGCTTATTGATTAATTAATTAATTAAGGATCGCAGGTTGTTAGCAGGGGTAATATATATATATATATATATATATATATATATATATATATATATATATATATATATATATATATATATTGCTACTTTCACAAACCCTTGATCAAACTGGATCGATCCTCAATTGAATGGAAAGAATATTTTTGAAAGACTTGATCAAACTTGATCCTCAATTAAATAGAACGAATATCCAGATCAGAGATTAGACTCCTCAAAACTCAGAACTTGGGAAGGTGTTTTACACCTTTGCTGATAAATAAAGTAGTGAACTATAACATATTGTTAATAAATTTTCATGTGATGAAAATTGAAGAATAATGTTACAAAAATACTTGTCAACCATGGTGGGACATACAACGCCTACCACTACCGAAAGTATTAACGCAGACGTGCATCATCTTTTCTCCGTACTGGAATGCGTATAAATAGAAGAGAGGAATCTAAGCTAAGCTCTCTCGGCTGCATGATCATGTCTTGATTGTAATTAGTAGTGTTTTTGTCCATCATTAGAATCAATCATCTCTAGCTTTTATGTCATTGCGGTTAATTATCTCTAGCTTTATGAGCTAATCATCCACTTTTAAATAACACATCTTAAGGATCACAAATCAGTTGATCAATATGCGACAACTTAAGAATAAAACAACATGACAACAAATGTCGCATTTCGAAAAAATGAAGTTTGAAGATATTTTGAAAGAAATATCCAGTGAAAATTCAAAAATTTTGAAGTATCTTTGAAACTTGTGTTCTTTTATGATTTTATCACTTTTGGCACTGTAAATTGGAAGTTAGTAAAGGTGAACGTGACTGCCCATATCTTTTGTCCTTTACGTCGTCCTCACTCGTCAAGTCACATTCGGGAGAATTCTACTGCCTTCGCGTTGGATTTCATGGAATCTCATCGAACCCAGTGGAAGAAGAGAGGCTAATATATGAGTCATGAGAGCTAGGATGGACAAAACTAAAAAACAAATAACTACCGACTAGACATTAGCTTTCGTAGACCTGGGAGTCATGACAGGCCCAACCTGGTACGCCTGCCTGACGTTGTTAAAATTTTATAACATACAAACAACTAGAGGATATTACACAATATACAAAGAAACGGGTGCACCAACATATATAATATATATTCAAGTATTTCAAAAGTGTGATTACAACAAAATGTTATACAACAATATACAAGTAATCACTCCGACCACAAAATGAGAGAAAACATGATCTGTTAGCGACACTCCTCTCCTCGATCACGGCCTGAAAGGTAAACATGCAACAATACCTGAGTTTTCAGAAGTAAAATCCCGTATGCCAAACTCCACAATGTATGAAACTAAAACTCTCTAGCATGTAATTCTATCCACACACAAAAAAACATAACACAAGGCTGGGCTCCAAGACTTTTCACCCAACCACAACACACAACATCGTCAAACTGGGCTCCAGGACTTTTTCACACAACCACAACTACCACGACACGACCAGGGCTCCAGGACTCTTTCACCGAACCCGAACGTTCTAAGGGCTCCAGGGCTTTTTCACCCAACTCTTATCACGCGGTCCTTGCTCAGGCTCCTGGGCTCTTTCACCCAACCTGAACGCACTACGACGCTCCAGGACATTTTCACCCATCCCCGTATAGACTAGCTGGGCTCCAAAGTTTTTTCACCCAACCACAACTCTCACAACAGTTACGGGGCTCTAGAGCTCTTTCACCCAACCACCGCAACACCCGTGCTCACTAGTACACTTGCCGGAAGAACATCGGCACCACAACTCGTCTCAAAAGGACGATCACAACAAACACACCTCACATGTGCAAAATTGGACAATAACGGTTGACCGAACCAAGAGTCCCGGTCGACCGACTCTCACAAATCCAGGCAAATGCCTGGATCGACACTCCATCGGTCGAACATCTCCCACCAACAACACACGTTCGGACAAACCAAAGTCAATGACCGATCAACCGTTTAGAAGGTCGCCTTCCAAGTTCAATGAACACAACGACCAATCGGTCGAACGACAAAGGGGACCCGTTCGACCGGGAACCACCAGTAAAAATTCCCATCGCTCAACAAAATCAATTGGTCGAACCCCCGAGCACTCTCGGTCGACCGTAACCCACCAGTAAAATCCTCCATCGAATCCAATCAACACCGGTCGACCGAACCACCATCGGTCGAACCAAACAATAAGTTAACTTAAGTCGTCGGTCAAACGAGTCAACGGGCAGTCGACCGTTTAGATGGTCACCACCCCAACCGACTTACAATAGTGCACACGGTCGAACGACAAATGGGGCTGTCTGACCGGAAACAACCAGGGCTTGCCTCTAACTTACTACTGGTCGACCGCCCAAGGGCATCGTTCGACCGGCTCAAGGCAGAATCTCAAAACCTCACTTGAAACGGTCGATCGTTGCACCAACCGGTCGAGCGATTCAGCAATAAAATTGTTGCACGTTCACCTGCAGCGAGCCATTCAGCCTACCGTCGACTTCCAAAATACTCACACAACATAAGTGAGCTACGACAACAAGTTTGACATACCATGAAGGTTTGAAGAAATCTTCGAAGAAATCTTCGAAGAACCTCGACGGCGCTTCCACGAGCACTTCTCCCCAAAACACGATCCACCGACAAACTTCTCGCTCGATCAACGATCACCGCACCTCGTCGATCCGTAGCCACACCTTCACCTTCGTCGATCACCTCACCAACCACTGAGAGGGAGACAAATTAGAGAGAGAACAAAAGCAAGAGAGACAAGTTTAGCTCGAGAAGCGACTCACCTCACAACACGACCAACACCTCTTCTCGCCGGAGAAACACCACCACCCTCGCCGGAGCTCCACTGAGAGAGAGAGAGAGAGAGACGTGTGAGAAAGTGAGAGAGAAGAGAGTGAAAGGGAGAGAAATCCAACCTTAAAACCCTACACCACCTCATCCTCACCATCCAACCATCTCCACTCCATCTCAACCATCCATTCCAATCTCATCCTAATCACCACCTAAACAACCAAATAAACCAATTAGGATTAGGATCTCACAATATCATTCACTAGTTTTAGTACCTTTAGAACTTCGGTAAAAAATCACATATATGCAATTGTTATGCTTTCTATAAACGTCCTTTGCATTATCCCCCCTTTTTAGGTTAAAATCTCTAATTTTATGTGATTTTGCCGAACCGGTGATGTAGGACACAGAGTAGGATCAAAGTTATCTTTAGAAGTAGTATTGTTTTGACTTAATTATTATCTAGTGATGATATTTTTAGTATGCTTTAGGGTTATTATTGCAAATTACTAAGTATACTTTAGGGTTATCTAGTGATGCTTTTATATTGGGAAGAATGAACGAGAATAGATAGTATTTTCGGTTTTGCCCTAAAATTGGAGTTATCTCCTTTTCGATGGATTCCAAAATCTTCTCCGATGGATTCCGGATCATATCTCACCGGTTAAAGCCCAATTCCTATTATACCGCGTCAACCCGTGTCGCCGTGTTGATTTCCTCTTATATAGTCATATGTTTTCATGCTAATAACACCGTACACGAAAAAATAGAAGAGGGTTTTACATCCAACACAATTGCAATCAAATGCTGTCCAAGGAAATCGTGGATGGAAAATTGAAAAGTGTACTTTTAGTTGTAATGCTATCCAATAATTCCTTTTGAAAGGTGAAGTCATCACTACTTTTTTTTGAAACACATCGATATCCTCTTCGAAAAGAAAGATATTGAATTATTGACAGCTATGTATGTGAAAGCTGAAGCTTGATTTTCCTTTTGCTGTAGTATTCTGGACTTCTGCATCTTTCGGGCTGTCGAAATCTTACAGGGCTTAAGTAGTGCTTATAATTCTTCTGGGCCATTGACCCAATAAAACTAAAACTATTGTGTCAAACTAATAAAGTATGGTTGCGTTTCCCAAATTTGCTTACAGTTATCTTAATTCCAGTACTTGGACTGTTGGACCTCGTTATTATCTACTTCAAGTTCCATCTAAATGGTATGTATTTGGACCAAACACAAAAATTCCAAAATTTCAACGTTGAAGGATCAGCTAACCTCTCTTCTATTGTCGATTGAAGGAAGGAAAATGGTTTCCCTACCGTATTCTTACTCACTTTCTCACACACCTACCTAGACCTGGGTACCGTGCCGTGTCGGGCCGACACAAAAACCAATCAAGTTCAAACACTTAGTAGAACACCATCACTCACATGTGTGAGTTTTGGGGGGAACTTGGGTTCAAATTTGTGAATTTCGTCATTTGTAAATCTAGAAACTCACCTCATATTTCTCTATGTTCAACACTCTTTTCATTTCTTCTCTCATTTCTCTCATTTTGTGTGGAAGAAAGATGTGACGGTTGTGGTGGCAAAGATGGAGAAAAGAGGCGGTGCAGAGGCGTCAATGGAAAGTGCTGGTTGCATGCCAGTAGGTGATAAACTGATGATGGTGATAGTGGTGTTCTAATGGTTGGTCGTCTTGTGTCATGTGTCATGGTTGTCTTGGTGATGCCGGTGGTGGGTGTGGTGGATTTATGTGGTGGTGAATAATAAGATAGTGGTGGTGGTTGAAAAAGTGGTGCATTAGGTGGTGATTGACATCATTTCATACTTATATTTATATATTATATCCATTATCTTACACCTAAGCGATGCTACGTGACGAGTTTTATGTTTGAATTTCAGAAATAAATAAGTTTGAAGAGATGAAGCATAAAAAGACCCAAAAGCAGGGAAAAATGACTTAATTGTGAGACCTGAGGACTAAGATGCAAGGGAGAAGGACCTGAACGTAAGACCGAAGGACCAAAGAGCAAAACAGAAAACTCCACACCATCATGTGGAGTATTTTGGCAATTCTATTCGGGTCGGAGCTCCAACAAGTGAATTAGATGCATCAAAGACCAACAAAGACATCCAGAAAATCCCAAAATAAAATCCAGCGTGATCCGGACCATATAGACCACCAATTGGCGGTCTGTTTTGGCCCAAATCCGCTAAGATTTTGGTGGGTCGCTTATTAGTGTGTATTTAGTCCATTTCTGGTATTTGTTTAGTCCCACATCGGGGGATTGTCTCAGATTGCATTTTTCTTTCGCTATAAATAGAACTCTTCACCTTCTATTGTAAACTGCCCATTGCTTGGTGGCATTCTCTCTACTAAGGAGTAAGCCTTGAAGCAAAACTCAAGGTAGAGAAAAATGCTACATTCAATGTGAGTCATTGGTAATAAAATAATTGTTTTAGTTTCTTTTAATCTTGTCTTTTAATTCTTGCATGTTTCTTTAGTTTATGTTTCTTTCAATTAGCTTCTTTAATGTTCATTTCTTGCTTAGTTGAATTTCTTTTCAGTAATATGTTTCATTTTGTTAATGTAGTTAGTGTAATGAGTAGTGAGTAGTTCCATCCCCATTTGGGGGGTGGAGAAATATGTGATATGATTGTGTAGTGTATTATGTGTGTGTTATCTTAATCCCTTGAGCCTTATATGATTTCCATAACCATCTAATGAGATTTCACTCTTATCTTTGATATGCTAATGCTCTTGAATGAAGCTTAACTTATGCTTAGATTAGTGGACATATTTTATGGGGAATGATAAGGTGAGGATATGGATGTAATTAATATTGGAAACACAATTTATAGTGTATGTACTCTTGTTGCCTTTACCTTGGTTAATGTCTTGTATGTTTTAATGATATAGTCTTATCTTAATTCATGTGGAGGCATCGTAGGGTCTAGTCTTTATACATGAGTTCATTTAGCTTCATTCCAAATATTGTCTTGTATGTTTTAATGATATAGTCTTATCTTATTTCATGTGGAGACAAAATTGGATTTAGTTTTATGATTTCATGCACTACATGTTGTGAGGAGCATAATTGAACACACACACATACATCTTTATATTCACATTATTTCTCTACTCCCTATGGGGTTTAGTTTTGTTGCTTATCTTTCATTTCCTTTTGCATTATAGTGTAGTTTAGTGTAATCAATCTTTCTCTCATTTCTTTACCACTCGCCTTCGCACAAACCAAACGTCAACACACCTCCCAGTGGACGACCTGTATTTGCCACCGCTTCAACGTGGCCTTGCACTTGCGGTTTAAAATAAAACGATCAATCAGGTGGTAACGGATGGTGAATGACGACGATGGCGGCAATGGTGATAAGTTGTAGTTCGGTGGACATGATGGGTATTTTGTTTTAGAGTGTTGGTATTTTAAAGTTATTTTGTAGGTATTTTCATGGTATAGCGTGGTTATTTGTGATTAAGAACTAGTGATCGATGGACGAGCCATGGTGATTTGGTGGTGATGATTAACATGATGACAGTGGTGGTGTGAGTTTAGTCCAATGGTCATTATGGGTATTTTCGGTATAGAGAGTGGGTATTTTCTAGTTTAAGGTGAGGCTATTCTCGACTTATATCGTTGGTATTTTCGTGACATATGAGTATTTTCGTGGTGCAATGTAGGTATTTTCGTTGATACAAGACCAACCATTGATGTTGACAGAAGACATATATGACAAAATCATAAAATAAGATATAATTTGTCAAAAAATGTCTGAAATAGAAAAATCAAATGGATATCAAAAAATGAATTTTTTTAAGGAAAAAATACAAAAAGTCCCACATGTGGGATGGTCCCCGCGTGGATTCCCGGGTGGGAATCTGTGTGGCCATTTTTGGATCCTTTTGGGGAGTTAGGTGTGTTGGGTTTGTTGTGGAATGAGATTTTGGGGTTTCAAATTTTGATTTTGGAGAGTTTTGTGGTGAATATTTGGTTGAGTTGGTGGATTGCTTTTGTCACAATTTAATATTTAGGTATTTGGTCTTGAGAATATTAGTGATTTGGTCAAAATTTAGATCTCTAACTGTTTAATTTGGTTGTTGTGAAGTTGTATCTTATTATTATTATTATTATTATTATCCCACCCACCAAATTCTTTTGGATTCACCCTGATTGTATTCTCGCCTCGCAATGGATGAAGAATTGAGAAAACTTCTTCTTCCCACGTAACATCTAAAGTCAGTCCACAGTCATATGGAACTTGTACCGTTGTTCGTCCTTACGTGCACAAAAGAAAAAAAATAAAATAAAACTTACTTCCTCCGTACTCATCCTTCGCCGCCCCTCCCGCCCCATCCCCATCCCCATCCATGGCTCTCCTCTCCACCTCCACCTTCGTCCACTCTCCCTTCCAACCCCAAACCCTAACCCTAACTCCTCCCCCCTCACGCCTCTCCTTCCCTTCCAAACCCCTCTCTTTCCCTCGCCCTCTCCTTCTCCTCAACCCCCTCTCCTGCCTCCTTCCCACCGTCTCCGACCCCGACTACTCCTTCCTCCACCCCTCTCCCTCCGACCTCCCCCGCGTCCTCGCCTCCGGAGACATCTCCAGGACCGACACCGTCCTCGTCTCGTTCGGGGACGTGGCGTTCGTCGACCGCCTGGTGGAGGCCCACCCCTGTGAGGTCGTCCTCGTCGTGCACGAGTCTCTTCTGGAGCTGGCGCTCATCAAGGAGAAGTACGACGAGGTTAGGTGCTGGCAGGGCCCCGTCGAGGCCGTGCCGGAGAAGTTCCTGCCTTTGGATGTGGTGTTCGTTTGTTACTTTCCCGGATTGGGCGTTTCCGCGGACGAGCTTTTCGCGGCCTTGGCCGGACGGTGCTCTTCAGGTTCAATTTCTAACTTTCTATATGTTTAGTTTGTCAAGTGATTTAGTGCATACTGCATTGGTTGTTGAGTTGGAGGCCTATTTGTGAATTGTCAAGTGCATTGGTTATCTTTTAAGGGAGGAAGTTAAAGTGCAAGTTTTACAATGTGACACTACGTTGTTCGATTGCCAAACGTTAATTTGGCGCGAGCCTTCGATTTTACATGATTAGTTCAACTTTACATGTGAGCCACATTGTCTTTTTTCCCTCTCATCTATTGAATGAAACTCTGACCATTTATTGTGTACAACCATGCTAACGGTAACGGATCCTACCGCATGGTGCGTTGGTCATAGTGTGGAAGGTTAGTGGTAATTGTATATTGTATTAATTACAATGTTGAAAGCCAAATGTGAATTGTCTAGTGGATAGATTGAAGCTAAAAGCTTGGTTTGAGTTGCGTACTACATTGTTGACAATGTTAAAAGCAAATTGTAAATTTTGTAGTCCATTGGTTACAATATAGGAAGCTAAGCGCGAGTTGTCTAGTGCTGGTGTGATGATCGAAACTAAGCAGGGGTTGTATGATGCATTGGTCATAATGCGGAAGTTTACTGTGAATCTTACATTGCATCAGTTCCATTGTTGAAAGAAAAAGGTGAAGTTTGTTGTAAATTGGTTACAATCACGTTTGGTACACTGGTCATAATGCGGAAGGTAAGAGTGAATTGTCTAATACTGTGGTTATAAATTTCCTTTAACTAACTAGAAATGTGTAGAATTTTGAAAATTTGACCTTATTGTTTATGTTCCGGAATGGTATTTGCCTTATATATTATTCGAGAAAATGTTTGAAATTTCAAGTGGTTTGGAACCTTGGGGATTATGTGGCTTCACAAAGAATTAGATTGTACTTTTCAAAGTGGTTTTACATTATAACAAAAAAATAACCGGTGGAGCAATAGAAACTGAATGTGGCTTTACTCTACGTAGAGGTTCTCATGTTCTTTGGTTTTGCTTTAGGATTTAATGATTGTATTGAATGTGAATAGGTGCAAGAGTTGTCATCAGCTTTAGTCAAGGACGGAAAGTTATAGAAGAAGTGCACAAGCAAGAGTACCCGGATATTGTAAGATCCGATTTGCCCGATAAGGCAAGCCTGGAGAAGGCAGCGGCTAACCACTCATTTAGTTTAGTTGAATATATTGACAATCCAACGTTTTACCATGCTGTACTAAAATTTTGTGGATCAGGAGCTTGATGTAAATTTCTTTTCATTTATTTTCGTTTGTTGTGACTGCAACTTAGTAGACAGACTCCATCTGCATTTGCTTGTTGTCTTGCACAAAGGGTGCTTAGAGTTAGAGCATGTTGTTTGGTAATAGATTGCCCGAGTACTTATAGAGATTGTCAGTGTAAGACTATGAGCAACTTCCATTTGTAGATAACCAATGTTGAAGCTTCAGAAAGGTGAACCTTCGCATATTTTGCTAGTTTTTGATGTGTCGATGATGCTGCTGATACCACTGCATTCTTTGTAATTGAGTCTTGCTTCCGCATGATCAGCTGTTGACACGATCGTTTCCTCCAAAAATGAGAAACATGTACATATTGCTGAATCATGCTTTCGTTTGAAGTTGCAAAGTCAAATGATTTAATGGTTTCAATATTTTAGTGGCAAAAATCCCGGCTTAGGTTCAGATCAGCTGTGAACCAGTAGTGTAATAACTGGACCAAAAATCTCCTTAAGTTTTGTTCAAAAAGATCGATCGTTTAAAGTTGGTTTGAAGTTTGAACAAGGTCTATCTAGATTGCTGTCCGGAAGAAACGATTAATTTGCTGAAAACAAGAGATAGAGGGAAATTTGTCTGTAATGATAACCAAAATCTCACCATAATGTTTAGATGCTTCACCCAAAACAAAATTTGTAGATCTATGAACCATGAACACCAGAAAAATAGATAAACTATTTTATTTCCTCGCATGACGAGAAACACACCGAATTTCAATGAAAAGGTTTGCATATTAACCATAAATAACCGTCATAAACTACTACAACTCTTCAAGCCTAACGCCATTTGTAAGTTTGGAGGTTTGTATTCTCTAACCTAACAACTTAAGTTCGCTCGACTTCTCAAAGTTCCTGGTACCAGAAGAATGATTCTAGAGATCATTGGAGCTGCTATGAGCTTGGTAGGAGCCTTCCGTTGTACATCTTGTCGAGCAATTTCTGTGCGTCGGGTCTCCTTAGAAGGCCCTTGTTGTTAGGCAAGCCCGTACCCAGGCAGATTGGACAAACCAGTTTACCCCTCCCTGCACAATCCCCAAAAAAATAAACATCAGTTAAATACACCTTAACATCTTTTAAATATAAAAACAACATTGCGATAAAACAAAACCTTCCAAAAGCAAGGAAGAAGAAAATGGACGGTGCCCTACACTCAAACTGATGTGCTTATTGTTAGTGTGATGTACTGAGAGTCTGATAGTAATCTGTTTGTATGATCAATGATCATTATCACATGACAGAGTTATGTTCAATTGGTGAAACTTTTGAATTACACATATCATTGTTGGCATGAAGCTCATTTTTTCTTACATTATACGTTTAACGGTCAGACTGTTAGTACGCAAAACGAGTGCTCTTAGCCGGAAAAAAAAAGTAGTGACAAAGACTGCGATGCTAGTGTTCTGAAAGTAACTGCAAATTTGGAAGGAAAGATACCATAGCAATTTGGGCACTCAGTGAACTCATAAACATCTTTAGCTCGTTTCCGGTTTAGAGCTTTCCACTTCCCGGTGCCACCACACATATCACCTAAAAAACATTTTTTGTCAAATATCTACAACATTCTCATATTTGCATCATATGTAAAGCTGAAGTATCTGAATATCAGGAAGAGAAGTAGAGACTTACATAATATAGCACCACTACCGCCACAGTTTCGACAACTAGTTCTTTCTTCCAAAGCAGAGGTTATTGGTGTTTGAGTAGATAAATTGGCCATATTTACTAGAGTCAAAGAACCACATAAGCATGTCAAACATCTCCGTCTGGAAGGAAGTGCCTTTTCTTCCTGAAAATGAAGATTCTGGTGAGATGAGCTAGAAACATATTTTACAAAAAAGACAAGTAGAATGCTACCATTCATAACATCAAAATGAATTTTCATTTGAATTTCCGCAAAAAAAAAAACTGCTTAAGCTAATGGATTTCATCTCTAGAACAAACTTACTTCAACATAAGAGAAGATTCAACAAGAACAAAAAAAAGACAAAAAGTTAGAGACAATTTAGAGATGGCTCATGTCACAACCTTCAATTTTGATCCCTCCTTAGAAGTTCCAGGTTCTTTCTTTTGCTCATTCTCACCTCCCAAGCAAGAGCTTATGCATGGCCTAGACCCAGAATTAACTATGCTCAAAACAAATAACAAAAAAGGAATACAATTATTATTTCTATAATTAAACAACATCTTCAAGGTCAAAAGTGCAGTGAAAGAAAAGAAAGAAACACATTAATTGAACTCTACAAATAAGGTCCCTTCACCAATCCATCACCACAATCTCATCCTTTTGAAATGTGGAGTTTCAAGTCAAATTCAGTTGATGTTGAGGGGAGTAATATAGGGTCTTAATATATTATAATTCAGGATAAAAGGAGATGAACTCAGCTTTATGCCAATTTGATTCTATAGCACTCCACAGGTTCGATGTTTTCTCCGCCATGAAAACTAATTTCCTTAAATTACACAACAAGAATCAATCCCCTGACATGTGCTCTCTTTTAGGTCCAACATGTTCAAATTCAAAGACGAGTAGATGTCTGATACCATACTAAATTTGATTAGTCTCGAAACCCTCTTTGAAATAACATTTTGTTAATTAGACTTTGATTGATTCCAAAAAATCAAAATTTACAATTGAGATCTCAACACTTTAAAATTTTAAAGCTACGACACATTTGGGAACTGATGATGAGATTTGGTAGAATTTCAGAAAATTTGAATACTATTCTAAAAGGAGCCTTGGTGAGAAGTAATTGACAAAACTCTATAGTTCAGTGTGACAAGTTGAAGAGTGTGTTTGAGGACATTAATATATATATATATATATATATATATATATGGCACATGTTGGTCGGATAGCAGCGAAAAATGAGGTGAGATTTGTACCTCTGGTGTGGGCGTGCGTGGGAAAGAAATTCAAACGAGGAGGGATGATGGAAGGAAGCAGAGAAGAGAAGTGGTGGGACGTTGTTCCCATCTCTTCTTCTTCTTCTTCTTCTTTCTTCCCAACCAGCAGGATTGGAATGGAAGGGAAGATAAAAAAGAGTACAGAAGATAAGTGGTGCGTGGAAAGAGAACGTCGAGGATTATTATTTTTTTGTTTTTGTTTTCGTCACCACCACGTCATCATCCTTATTATCTTTGTTAGGTTAATAAAGTTTGAATTCTGAATTACGCATTCTTATGAATTTTCAAAGTTACATTTATATTTCTTGAATTTAAACTCATATTTATCGTTTCTTTGTAAATTTTATTTTTGTAGATTTCTATACCCGTAATTTTTTAATATAATAAAAAATAAATTAAAATTTCGAAATTTAGGATTTTTTTCCCGAAAACTAGGTGAATCGCAGGTGTGACCTGCGATCCGTGGGGCACGGATCGTGGTTCCCACCCGCGATCCGTCCCTCCCGCCAATTTTTTTTAATTTGTTTTTTAAGTTTTCTGTTTTATTTTCTTTATTTCTGTTTTTCTTTTTTATTATAATTATTTTTAATCTTTTTTAAAATCTTTTTTTAAAAAAAATATGTTTTCTAATTTATATTATTTTTTAAAAAATTAAAAATTTGTTTTTAATTTTTTCAAAAATCGACCTCCAAATCACGTCGATAACTAAACGTATTGAAATGTTACAGTATTTTATACAATAAAAAAATAAAATTTCTTAACAAGAATAAGAAATTATTTACAAATGATTTTTAAACAAACACTAAAACTAATTAAAACAAAAAATTGATAACGTTGTCGAAAATTCGTAGGGTGTACACATATTACAAACAATTTTGGAGGTCGATACAGCAAAAAATTAAAAACACAATAAATTTTTTTTAAAAATAATAACAATTACAAAACATATTTTGAAAAGAAATATAATAAAAAAACTTAATTAAAATGATTTAAAAAAATTCAAAACATAAAACACTCCAACTAAAATCCGTGACTATTTATTTTCTTTTATCGTTTTTGATTTTGTGTTTTGAATTTTTTAAAATCATTTTAACTATGTTATATATATCTACTTCAAAATATGTTTTCTAATTTTTATAAAATTGTGTTTTTAATTTTTTGAAGTATTAGAAAACTGTTTGTAATGTGTATCGACTCTACGAATTTTTGACAACGTTACCAATTTTAAAATGTACCTATGTTGGTATTCGAAATTTAAATTTATTTATTAGATAAAAAAATGTACCTAGTTAATACTATATTCTAAATTTTTAAAATTTGTAACGTTGTCAAAAATTCGTAAGGAGAATACACTTTACAAAAAGTTTTGAAGGTCGATACTGCAAAAAATTAAAAACACAATTAATTTTTTTTAAATTTTTATAAAAATTAGAAAACATATTTTGAAGTATATATATATATAACATAGTTAAAATAATTTTAAAAAATTCAAAACATAAAATCAAAAACAATAAAAGAGAATAAATAAAGTCAGTGATTTTAGTTGGAGTGTTTTATGTTTTGAATTTTTTTAAATCATTTTAATTAAGTTTTTTTATTATATTTCTTTTCAAAATATGTTTTGTAATTGTTATTATTTTTTTAAAAAAATTCATTGTGTTTTTAATTTTATGCTGTATCGACCCCCAAAACTGTTTATAATGTGTGTACACCCTACGAATTTTCGACAACGTTATTATTTTTTGTTTTAATTAGTTTTAGTGTTTGTTTAAAATTCATTTGTAAATAATTTCTTATTTTTGTTAAGAAATTTGATTTTTTTATTGTATAAAATACCCTAACATTTCAATACGTCTAGTTATCGATGTGATTTGGAGGTCGATTTTTGAAAAAATTAAAAACAAATTTTTAAATTTTTAAAAAATAATATAAATTAGAAAGCATATTTTGAAAAAAAAGATTTTAAAAAAGATTAAAAATAATTATAATAAAAAAGAAAAACAGAAATAAAGAAAATAAAACAGTAAAACTTAAAAAAAAAAAATTAAAAAAAATTTTCATGGATCGCAGTTCCTATAAATTTTTTTTTTTTGGCGGGAGGTAAGGATCGCGGGTGGGAACCGCGATCCGTGTCCCACGGTCCGCCTAGTTTTCGAATTTTTTTTTTCTCCTAAATTTCGAAATTTTTATTTATTTTTTATTATATTAAAAAATTACGATTCTAAACCTATATTTACATAAAAAAATTGGATGAATACGGAAATCAAATTTGATTGGAATTTGAGTTGCGATCCCATCCAAATAGTCAGCGGGCTGGTTTAGTTTGGTTTGGTTTGGGAAAGAAAATGGGGGTGATATCGTCGGGATCGGCAGAAGAGTTGGCGGCAGCACTTGAAGTCCTCCCTCCGGTGGAATTCTGCTGCGCATATGGGTCTTCCATCCTCCACTCCAACCCCATCCAAAACAAGGTTCATCAACTCTCTCACATCTTAGTTATATGGATCGATGTTCCATCCATCAAGTTTCTGATTTGGATGTTGGCACGGCACGGCAGGGGGTAATGCCATTACCCACTGCAGTGGCACTATGAGGTAGGTTAGGTTAGGTTAGGTTAGGTACATTTTGTTCATATGTCTCCAACAAGGAGGACCCTTGTGTATTGTATTCTGTTGTAGAAAATTGAATTAAATTCACATGTCGTTTAGAATCTGGAGAGGAACAGACACCACTATGCGTCGTGGATGGCATGCCTTGGTGCTAAATCGGTTAGCTTTGTTCTCCCTGTTTCGCTTTCGTTTAATGTTAATTCTCTACCTTTTCGACTTTCCGGTTCTATTGCAGATCACTCAGGTTGCTGATAATATTGGGGTGGGAGTCCACTTTAATCTGTTCGTGCCATGGAACGACAAGGTCTTGTTTTTATTTGGTTGCAGGTGGAGTTATTTTCCCCTTCCATTTTTAGGTCTTACTGGATGGATGTTGTTCCTTCGTTTTCCGCAGAAGATAAAATATGGAGTTGTCGGGATGCATGATTTGGCCTGCGATGTCTTGAGTTGGAACAGATTCTATCTCATGGTCGCTTGCAAAAACCTGTATGTTGGCTTTGAGGTGTGCTGATTACTATTTTTCCACTTTAAATCTGTATGTGGTTGATTTGCATAATTTCTTATCGTCTTGTGAAAGTACTCTGTTTTCTGATGTTTTTCGGCACAAGAATTAGTGTTTCACAAGAAAATTTCATCTCTTAGCTTGGATGAATATACTTATATAGTAGTCAAAACCAATTAGTGACCACACAACATTGTGTTTTGGCTTATATCTAGCAAAAATGGAACTCAAAAGGATTAGAATGTGAAAGTATAGTCTTTACAGTGTTCATTGAAATAAAAAAGGAAATCTTTGCCATCATTAATTGTTGGAGTGCCTATTCACTTTAAACTGTTTTGTTTGGACTTTCATTTAAAAAGTTCATGTAAACCTAAAAGTACCCTCTAGCTTGTGAATGAAATAAAATGACGAGAAACTGCTGAATTGCAACAAATATTCGAAATCTAAAATTTTCATTTGAAGCTTGATACTACTACTATACCCCAAACGATTCTAATTATTTAAATAAGCATCTGTTTCATCTCAAGTTAGGTTTTTATGTGTAACAGAGATCATAATAATTTAGATTATCTGTTTAATCCTATTATTTTTAAGTGTAAAGTTCTTTTCCCAGTTACCATTAAAAACTTGGACTTATCCTATTCTTTTGAAGTGCAAAGTTCTTTCCCTGTTACCATTCAAAAATTTAGGCTGTATCCAAAATTAACTTGTCAGGGTTTGTATATGACTTGTATATTACATTTTACATGGATAGGAAGTGGTGGCTATTACAATTGGGCTTGTAGAGTTGTAGTTGAGTGTAGCTTAGTATAATGAATTGAGAAGCAGATAGTTTTTGTGTTTCTCCGCTCCACGTGATGTGGCTAGTCCATAAATGTGAAACCACCAAAAGTCATATTTTGTCCAGTCAGATTTGTTGCTATTGCATTTTTATTCTCATTATGTAGCATTTTCTGAAGTTTGTGGAAAAACTTTTTAAACGTCATATGTTATCATGCAGGTTTCAGTTCTTGTTGACAATTTTGGTATTGGAAAGGTCAACAGAGTAAATCTAAAGGCTGCAGCAATTGCTGCTCTGTTACTCTTACCACCTGATTTTGCAGAGGTTTGTTCTCCATCTCTTTATAAATTACTCTCACATGTAATTCCAGTTCACACATTAACTTTCTTTGAAACAGGAAGATATATATTCAACAATCTGCAGCCTTTCATATATGGGTGATGTGCGGATGTTTTTTGCTGAAGACAAGCACAAGGTGGGATGAATTGAGTTTGCGTAATTTTGTTTGGCACATACTTCTATATTCAGTTGTCTGTTTCGGCAACAGCAATAAATTGCGGAAAGCCTTAAAAATATTAAATAAAAAAAGATAATTGTACTGGAAGAAATGTGAAACGATTTCAACAGTTTTGTAAGAGCTATTGTGGATGATATAATCTCAAAATTACCCGTTCACTATAATATGACTCAAGCTCAAGTTTGGCACTTGGTATATCTTTCAATATGGATGCAAGGGGTTCCCAGTGTTTAAACCTTGTTGATGTTATTTCTTTACCACATTCCGTACAAA
Source organism: Triglochin maritima (assembly GCA_963682175.1). Taxonomy (NCBI): domain Eukaryota; kingdom Viridiplantae; phylum Streptophyta; class Magnoliopsida; order Alismatales; family Juncaginaceae; genus Triglochin; species Triglochin maritima. Next base: position 10,364,911 of record OY821774.1, on the reverse strand, counting down.
TTGTACCATCCAATATTCTTATGTATCATATCTTGATTGAAGAAGTGGTTCCAGAGTCATCATAACAATTGACCAAGTTATACAATTTTACATTATAAAAATTAAAATCTACTTCATTACGATGAAGACTAAGGATTCTTTTTTATATATCATAAACACTGATGTATAGAACTGTTACAAATCACACCTGTACTTCTCTATGTAGTACCATGTAGATGATATAAGTACTTTTATTTGTCTTTGAAAGGAAATGATTGTGATGGAAATGCTCATAACAAAACAAACTAAGATATGAGTATTCAAATTTCAAGGACGTTGATGTGATTTCTTAGAAGAATAATCGTATATACAAGTGCATACTGCTTATGTCTCTAAAACTTAGCATAATCTGCCCTCTTGGTGTTTTCTAGGTGAGTTAATTTCTCGGTTGCTTCATTTTTGCGAATCTCTACCAAACAAGCTATCATTTTTTGCAAATCAGTGTATGTATTTTTGATTTACATTCAAGAATAAAGAAGATTGAAAATTCATTGATTTTGAAGAATAAATATTTTGCTACAACCTACAGGTAAACTTTGCAGTAGTGTCTCAAATGAACCATTGAGAGTGTTTTTTTTATTGGTAAGGTAACTATGTATTAATGGCAAAAAAACTGTACAAAAAAAAGAGGTAATGCCAGAAGCGGCATCACCAACCAAAAGCAAACCTGAAGGCACAACTATGACAGTAACTACAAGACAAATCAGCCCAGACGCATCTCAACCGAGTCGTCTCAGGAGCATCCCACCCGGCGAAAGTCTGCCACCAACCAATAAGCCACTGAAGAGCAACCATCCGAAGTGCAGCCTCTGAGATAGGTTTGGACTGGAAGATGTCGTGATTCCTCCACGTCCAGACAGACCACCAAAGGGCAAGCGGGAAAAGTAACCAGAGCTGTCTGTCACATGATCGCACATCGATTGAGGACCAGCACTCCCAAAACTCTGGCTCAGAATGACCATACTCTGGGATCTAAATCTGCCACACATCCCCAAACCTCTGAATTAACCGGTCAATCATCGAGCAACCAAAGAATAAATGCTTACAACTCCTGCAACCTGCAAATGTGATGACGACTAGCCAAATGCCAATGCATATAGACTTGAGATTAATCTCAGTCAGAGCCCGATGGTGGTACACAAGCCATGCAAAGAATTGAATTTTGTAGGGCGTACGTTTGTTCCAAACAAGCAGGTGGTGCCTCAGGGAAGGAGCAGGTCCCGATAAAATATTAAACAAAGAATGAGCAGAGAAAAGAGAGTTATTGCTGAAAGCCCAAGAAGCCCCCATGCAATTAGAGAAACCCTCCTCCCACAAAGAACCATTAAGAGTGTTATTCTATGTTGAGTCTCTTTCTACCTTTCTTTAGATTATTCAATCACTAGGAACCATCCATTGTTCCATCGTGTGCCGGACTTGAATGACGTGATACTCTTTTACTTGATGAAGAGCTAACTCATTTTAAACCATCCGATCACTGAGTTAGACTTCAATTGATGTCTGAATGATATCTAACAATCATATTTCTTACTTACATATATGTTTTCTTTTCTTTTATATTGTTCTTAGAAAATCAGAAATTTATTCTCTTTTTTCTCAAGGTTTTATGTCATTTTAATACAGGTGAAAAAGATAGTTCAAGGAAGTTTCAGTTCATTTCAGGCCATGTATAGACCTTTGACAAGAGAATTATGCATGGAAGGGTTTCTTGAATCTTCATGCCAGTCTAACAAGGAATTCTTCAAACAGGTTTCTGTTACTTTCGACTGTAGAGCAAACTTTTATTTGACTACTAAATATTTAAGCTTTCACTCATACATTCTGTTGATGACTGAAGATATGAATGTTTAACAGATAAATGCTCTTACAGATTTGTGATAGTTTTGTCCATTCAGGATCGTATTCGTTGGTTTCCATGTTCATATCACCTTTTTGTGATTTGATGACTTTACATACTGTTTAATTTAGTAAAATCAGTAAATTCGAACATTTACTTTTCCCAATTAAAAGTGTGTTTTATTTCTTACTGTGCTTGTAGCATAGCATCTAATATCATGCTGGTGTTTCATTGTAAGGACTGTGATCCATCTGCCACACATTCCCTCTTTTCCTCTCTTCCAAGTACTATTGTATGTAAAGCTGCCTTGGATAAGAAAGGTGATCACAAGTTTCTTCAGATGATGCGAAGCCTAAGTGGATCTCAAAAGCAAACAGAATCAAGTACTTGTTTCAAGGCCAATGTTGTGATACTTGGATAACAATTGTACAAGAACTTGACTGCAAACTCATTTTCTGCAGATGCCATGCTACCTCAAGTAAATATTACTTCGAGGGAGGAGACAGCGCACCTCATTCGACGAGCTTTAAGGCGTCTTGTAATGGTTTCTAGCATGAGACAGTTGGCATCCGGGCTTTTAGCAGCTGGTGGTGCCAATGCAGTTCGTTATGTTGGTCGTAAGATGTCAAAGGCTTGGAGATCAAGGACATCATGATTCGGGATGAGGTTTCCGTTCTTATTAGAAAGTTTTTTTAACTTGGTAGTGTTTTTTTTCTTGCTCCTTATATATTCTTTTGATAGTTTGAGGAGTTCGTCAAAGTCGAAATATGGATTTCTTTTTGAAAGGTTTTGCCTAGTGAGAGTTTCTGTTACAGGATTGACATGAAATTTTGTTGCCCTCAATTTTCTTTCCCTGGTTGAGACTTGAGAGAGTTTGGGTTTACTTCGAATAAATTGTCCAAATGTGACCGATTCCTTGAGTTGCTCGAATAAACCCAATCGAATCCTCACTTTTGTCCTCTGTGATCTTCGTAGAGCATGTGTTCATAATCTATTTGTGCAAGAGTTTATATGCAAAAAACCAATTTGGGATAATATAAAAGCGTTGCATCTTGACCTACAAACGAGTAGTGTTCGTGGTTGTAGGAGTCTACTTATCTTCTAGCATCCAGACTAAGCAACTCTAACCATCTTTTTCATGTATGTAGTTATGTACCCTTTGTGCCTTTGTGCTGCGTCTGTCTCAACCAATCAAGTTATATTCCCAAATCGCCCACGTGCATTGCGGCTCATTTATGGTAATTGGTGTCCCTTCAATTTTCCAAGCATTGGTAATGACGGGTCGTTTTAGTTATTGTAATCGTGTTTGTACCCACTCCACAAAAAAAAAAAAAATTCAACTGTGTTTTAAATTGGTATTGTACATGCTTACATGCGTTCAGTTTGTTTAGGTTCGGTAAAAACATACAAGTAATGACCTAAGGTCCTAAAAACATTATCAGTAACATATGACATCTTTATAGAATTTTAGACGCCCTCACCCGGTCTCTAATTTTCTATACACCAATCATACACAAGCACCATAAGCTACGTGTTCCAATATTCTCCATCGGGTTCATTAAGCATGACTCCTTGAATAAAACGATCGATTCGTTGAACCACCAGATCCTCGACTCAAACACTTCACTCTATATCTCCATGCTACTTGAATTCGCATTGCTGCCATAGTTCTCCAATATGGTGATTCATACCTGTTACAAAAGCATGCGGAAAAAATTATGATATGATCTTTGAAGCAAAGAGATTAACTACGCAGTTGATCATTTTCCATGCACATCAAAACAGTCTTAAACCTGTTGCGCAAAGATCATTAACAACATAGTTCCAACAAGAAAAAATACAATCACCACATGTCAACTTTGACGGTGTGCTGAGAATTTGCAACTCATACAATATTCACTTAGGGAAGAGAATAGAGATGGAAGCCATTTGTGGCTTGCTTTCGGCCCGGCCTAGGAGTCATTAGAAAGAAGAGCCAATAATTTCAAGGCCCTTGGTCAGCTTTTTCAGCAAGAATCAAATCAAGTTGCTCTAAGCTTAGGGGTGCAACAAATCAGATAAGATTGGATATGAGTATTATCATATTCGTATTTGATTTGTGGATACAAATGCGGATTGCCTACGAGTATTAAAAATGCATATGTGGAAAGAAGAATATGAAAATCTCCAAATACATGTGGAAAAAACAATATGAAAATCTTGTGTATATCCATATCTGTATCTGCTAAAAAATTCATAGATGTATCCACGTTCGCTCAAAAGTTGAAATTCAATATCTGTATCCATATCAGCCGGATATAGAAAAATCATATTTGTATCATTGAAAAAACAGACTCCGTTACGGATTTTTCACATATAATCCATATCCGTTTGCACCCTATCTAAAACCCAACCACTGGTTGATCCCTTAGCAAATGGCAAAAGTAGGAACTAGTTGTGTTGTTCTTGTTCATATGATGTCTTTTACATCTATAACTACTACATGCATATGCTGCAGTGTAGCAATTTCTCCAACGAACAGTCGATGGATCAAGATGATCTCATATCCAATCCCTTGAACGCAACTAAAGCAAGGATACAGTAAGTGCATAATTTAGTTTTGCTAATAGAACAGATATGGGACACCTAAGAAATGAAAAGGTTAATCATGATATAAGAAAAACAATCAAGAAATTGAGAATAGTTAAAATTATGTTAACAGAATTGCATATTAAATGAATAAAAAATAAAAGATAACAATCTAAGGTTCAACTAAATTAAGTAAATAATGTAGAACTTTGTACATTTCACTTTTGTGAAATGATATACAAACTACTACTTTTACTGTAAATAGTAATTTATGTTCAAGAATATGATAATTCCTAATCAGCGTGAGACCATTTCTTGAAGGAGCTTTAAATCTGATAATCTTAGCCATCTTATTTTATTGTTAGCAGAACATTGAAAGAAAGCAATCCTCAAAACATCACAATAGCACCACCGAAAGAATTGGCGGAGAGGTTGGCTCTAGGTGTTTACCTTATAGCTCCTTGAACACGTGGGTTCCTTAGAAATCGAGCGAAAAGCAAAGCATCATCTTCTAGATCAGAAGCTCTTAGAGCAAAAGCCTCAACATTGGTTTCGCAAAATACTGTTCTATTTGAAAATAACCGCTGGCCTGGAAATCGAATTTTCCCCCCATCTGCAGCGTAACATTTCCAACATAAGCTAATAAAATTTAACCTAATTGAATTGACTGGTCCTAAACAGTACTTTTTTCATACAAAACTGGACAGTGTTTCTGTTGAGAACCTATAAATAACAGTAACAAACTCGTGAGGTTTAACTGGTTTGGTGTTTTCTTTGTCGATAGGATTACAAGTGCATCAGTAGATATGTATTTGTGGTTTTTGTGTATAAATTATGTCTATCATATTGGAGGTGATAATGACGGTCAAACTTTGTTTTTGGTGTAACAATAAGTCAATTTTTTTTACAAAAATATAAAACAAAAGAAAGAGAACAGTATTAATTTATTTATGGTATTTGTAAAAAAGTTTAAACCAACATTAATTTAGATGTCTAAATTAATAGATGTGTTTTTTCCAAATGAAAATCATGAAATTTTAACGGGGCTTTCCATATTTTTAAACATGGTCAAATATGATTAGTTCACAGAAAAACATGTTCAATTCTTTCAATAGACAATCAAGATGGGTTCAAAGTGAAGGGAATGTGTTCTAAAAGTTTTACTTTTAAATGTCAATTATTATGAATTGAATGAGAAATCATTTTGTTCATTGTTTATGTTATTCGTCTTTTAGAAGTGTTAAGGAAGAGACTCTTGGTCCTTAACCGTAGAGCTCTAAAAGATAGTGATTTACATAAAACAAAAGATATTCGCAATCATGGTAATTAACATGTGACATTAATTACCGAGTTAAGATTGTCGTGTTGGTCATAGATCATTGTAGCTCTACAAGTGAGTGACAACACGGGTACACAAAAGAGGAAGATATTACTTTTGTATACTGAATTGACCTAATAAGTAAAATATTATAGAAATGTGTTTTTGTGTCATTAATATTTTACTGTGTCCTTGGTCCTTTGATATGAGATTTATGTCGGATCACTTTAAGAATGCTTGATTAGGCTAGTGTCTTGAGCTATCGATAAATGTAGTGTAAATGCATTAGTTGGTTAAGTATAACTTTTGTTGGAGAAGATAATTAGTCAAAAGATTATCATTGCCCCTCTTAATTGAGTAATGATATTAGTGGGCCCCTTAATAAAGCAAAGTTATAATGTGCACAATGTGATTTGAGTTAAGTCACATATTTATAACTAACTTAAATAGATCAAGAAATGAATACTAATACAAAGATGACACAATACTACTTTGTGTGTATTCTTAATATCATGAGGCAATGGACGGACACAAGTGGTGCACTCCATCACTAATTGGATCGGATTTTGGTTCGAGCTGAATTAAGACATCTAGCTAATTGGAAACTATAATGTGTAGCTAGATACCGCTTATAGTTTGTGATGTTAAGCTATTAATATCACTGCCAATTTAGCTTAGATCCTCCCATAGGTCACACCATAAAACTGGGAAACAAGAAGGTGATTTTATATTCATATGATGTATCGAGTTTCGTATACATGTGGTGAATCGATAAAATCATTATAACATGAAAATGACATATTTAGAATCATGAATTTATATATGAGATGTAAATATATCATGAGGTGTGATTGTTTGATATTACATATGATGATATATTGCATAAGATATATAAATTAGCTATAACCCCAAAGATCGAATTTTGTTGGGAATTAATCCAAAATTCGATAAGGCAAATTAATTAATTAAATTTGCTAAAACCCAAAATACGAATTTTGTTGGGAATTAAACCAAAATTCGATAAAGGCAAATTAATTAAATTTTCTTAAAACAAAAAAAACGAATTTTGTTGGGAATTAATCCAAAATTCGATAAAGGCAAATTAATTAAGGAATTATTGATCATGGTTTTGACTTGGTCAATTATGATTAAATTTGGATGTAGATTAATAAATTTAATATTGGGAATTAGTCTTAAGAGAGAAAAACATGGAAGAATGGGTCAATACATAGCCTATGATGTGGAAATCAAAGGAGCCTATAAATAGGCCTAATTTCCTTCATTAAAAATAAACATATGCAAAATTCTCTCTCTCTAACCACCCCAATTAATCCATCCGAAATTCCTTAGTTAATTTGAGTTTTTGGAGAGTAAAATCTCAGGAAAGAAAATTGGGGTTATTAGCTAGATTCTAAACCCGTTTGGAGATTGATTGACTAACTCTTTTCTCTCCAATCTTGTTTAGAGTTCGGTGAACACTCGGAGGCAATCCACCGGGCGATTCGACCGGCAACGCTACTCCGGATCTTCAAGAGGTTTTAGAGAACCTCTAGGTATGATTCTCTTTGCAATTGTTTGTTTGTTCTAATGCATGTTAAATAATTAGGACAAACAAATACATGTCTATGTGAAAATCAAAGAAAATATGAATGTTTCGATCCTATATGTTTATAAAATTTCGAAAAATATATACATATAATGGGGCACGAAATCCAACACAAAGGACTAAAACAAATGACTAAATTGATTAGAGGGACGGAAACAGAAGAATTATTTTGTTTAGTGGATGGTGAAGATGAATTTGAGGGATTAAAATCTACGATCATGATTGATTTGAGGGATCTAATTAAAGAGAGAAATTATCTCTTTTGTTTTAGTGGAAGACAAAGATGTATCTGAGTAACAAAAAACGAAAGGTCAAGATTGATTTGGGGGACCAAAAGAGTTCTTTTTCAAGAAAAAAGACAGCTATGACGTATTTGTGAAACCATATAACCAAAGAGTAAGATGGATTTGAGGGACCAAACTAGTCAAAATCATACTACCATAAGAGATATGTAATGTCTGATTTAAGAAAACAAAAGCCCATAAAGTCAATAGCATGACACTAGTCCAGTACTCTTCTATAATTTTTACAATGGTTAGAAATGCATTTTGTAATATATGCTGTAGACATTCATAATATAGATATTAATAAGGAAATAGTGTAGTTCTACCTCTGTTTAATGAAGAATGCTCAAGATACCATGTGAGGAGCTCCTCGCCACAAACATCTCCTTCTTTTAAAAGAGAAATATTTCCATCGGCTCCAATGCTCTGCAGTCTTCCCCTCACAATGAAAACCATTTTCTCAACAGGGCTCCCTTGATCAAGAATGTTGCTGCCCCTTAAGTACAACTTCTGCCTTAATCTTTCAGATACAACATCCAAGACGTGTTCATCCATTAGTTGGAAAATGTGATTCTGCAATTTCACAAGCTTTAACTCCACAAAGAAGCATATGAGACATAATTTTGTGCATTCAAAACTAGACCTTTTTGAGAAATGAAAATAGATGACGACGTATGTCCCTCTGTAGATTCTCTGGTAGGTTTTCTAGCAGAAGCTCCTCATTTGCACCACGAGTAGCAGCCCAGTTAAATCTTTCTGCGTCTCGCACATGGCTACATTGTAGAATGAAAAGTGCACATTACATATTTCAGTAGTAACTCAATTTGCCAAAACATTCTTCTCTAGTCAGAAACGTTAACCAAAGCAAATGATACTAGATATGCCTAGAAATTAATTTTGCTTGAGCTATCTAAGATTCCTATAAAAACTTAAATTTTAGTTGTCCAAGGGTAAAAAAACATAGCGTGCATGAGCACAAAACAGTTAAGACGTATTATAAGAAATAGATATACAACACAGAACAATTAGAACACCTTGTACATCCCCATACGACGGCCCTTCAGTACTTACACCAGACATGAAGTGATCTTATGATAAGATATTGAGGTCATAATTCTTGAGGTCCGTTGATAGACCTGAAGAAAGCATGATTAACCAAGTACAGATGAACTGTTATAAACCTTCAGCGAAGATTTTTCAGTGCTTTGCCATTAGAACAACATGCACCTGTTACATAACTATGCTTCTTAGGCCTGGCAAAGAAGAGCTTCACTTGTCATTGCATTTCAACAAGGTTCCATTATTAGTTGAGTGAACCACATGTCCCTACACTTGCATGCTCTAAAATAGCAGAAGGAGCCACTTTTTCAATTATTTTGTAGAGCATTACACAAATGGCAGATAGACGAGATAGAGATACAAGTACAACGAATATATGGAGAAACAGAAGGAGAAATTGGTGCAAAAGTTTAAAAATATAATACCATAAATTTGAATGTCAAAATACCATATATCAAAATTGCATTGACATACTTCTTTAGCTTGTCTGGTAAACGCCGATGGCTCATCCACTGTTCAACATCTCTTCGCCTTAACTGCATTTCCAATCTCCTAAATAAAATATTTTTAAAGAAATTTTTAATTAGAATGATCAACTTCCCCTATCAAATTCTTAAAACCTTAAGGTTTGCTAAAAAAGAGTGGAAATTTCCCCAAGGAAATCTTCAAGGAGTGAAAATTAGCATATCATAGAATTCTCAACGGTTCTCATAAACGTCAATTTTTCCACGTATATCTACACACATCAGTTGCATCTATATTGTCAAGTCTTCAAAGATATATATGACAAACAATGCCAGATGTAACAATTTTCTTCAAATGTCAAAGTTAACCTTCTTCCAAGAGCTTGAAGAAAGTTTTGCATGTTCCCAATAAGCAACGCAAATAGTAAGAGACCAAGCCCAATTATGCCCATTGTGAATAAAACTTCCCAGACAAAATCACTCGGAACCAAGTTTCCTGCTAAAGTACTGATTTGCTGTGAAAAACAGTGAAGATAGGCAGAGTCAGATTATACAAGGTATACCACAAAACTATAAAAATGTAATAGCCACTGGGTTTTGCATGTCAGTGACAAACTCTCAACAGAAACATTCCTTTAAACCACAGAACTTATTATGATTCTACTCAAAGCTACACGTGTACAGACCTTTGGAAACAACAGTACGCCTTGGGTTAGGAAAAGGCAACTATATCTCATTCATGTAAAATAATAAATAAAGAGTATAATACCAAAACATGTCAGAAGAATAACAATATCCAAGCAACGGAAGAACTGGAGTGCATGAACCAATAGAAATTCAGGCAATTTCTTGACTAATAATACCCCTTGCAATGGGTTTCCAAGATACAAATTCCCATTTAATATTAGAGCGTGAACCAATACAAGTAAATCCACGAGTTTGATTTGATTTTACTATTGCATTACTACTCAGCATTGTCCTACATTTCCTATCACTTAAATTTCATAGTATATCTTTTAACGTGGAAACAAAAGGAAACTTCATATACCTCTTTTTTCCACTTATTTACTTTTAATCCGCTAGATACAAAGTCACCTATTTTTATTTATTTTTTCCCATGGCTCTAAATTTATTTTTTATTAATTAGATACTAATCAAGTATTAAGATACATATGCAATTTACAAATGATGTTACAAAATTGATACCATCCATAAACCTGAACTTGGTGTTGCAAGCCTTGTGTCATTGCTCATATGGAGAGCAGAACCAATTGCATCACATTATAATGGTTCAGGCTATAGTGCATTCACATGGATATTGTACAATGGTTCGGTGTAATTTTGGTCATTGGTCTTTCCCAACTCTTCATATCCCTCCGGCTCAATTATTCATTTTTTTTGTTTGATTTTTGCTACTCTACCCCACCACCCCATTTTACATCCAGTTAGAATATATTACGATTGTTAGAATATCTCAAGACATAGAATATCTTTCTAGCATATAGAATATCTTGTGAGAATATCCATATAAGGTATGATCAGATTGTCTTTGTAAAATATCTTATTATAATTTTTCCTATTTTGTATCCTCTTCCACTCTATAAAAGAGGATAGTTCTAAACTATTATGTTCATGAAAATAAAATTCCATTCCTCAATAAATCCCAAACATCTGAATGAGACTGTGGTTTGATCCCTGATCTTGACTACCTCAGGACAAGAGATCTTCCAATTAAGCTAGCCCGAGTTGGTCCCAATTCTTCATGTCCACCCTCTTTGTCCTACTCTCTTCTTAACTATTGTCATTACTACACCACCTTTTACTCTCCCACCACCTATGGTCCTTTTCTTGCCTCTCAATCTCCCACACTCCTAAATACAAACAGTCACTACACCACCTCGTCAGCTCCCAACTGCACCTCCGTAAATATGACCATAGGTCCACATTCGACAATAATGTACATGTTTAAAGCATCTCTAAATACAAAACCCTCAAATCCACCGTTGACAACTGGTTGGACAACACCATGCTTGCCTCCTTCCTTCTCAAGATCCCCCTCAAATCTTTCTACATTATGGCATTTAGTTGAATTTTAGTAGTTTATTCATACTTCAAGTGGTTAAAATTCGCAGATTTGTTTAACTGTTTTTGCTCTTTAATCTCATCTGCCACAATTGTAAGAGCAATGCTGATGAAGTGATTCTTATAGTATTTTATTAGTTCATTGTACTTCCGAGGGCTACAAATTTTGTGTACAAAAATATATAATAATTATAGCCTAAAATCAACGATTTACTTCCATAATAGAAATATAATAATAATCTAGCATGATCTATAATATGTGTAATATATGATGAATATTAAAATTTTAAAATAGAAGTTGTTTCTAGATAAATGCATGATGTGCCTCAAAATTTATAATAAATGTATGTAAAATTCTAATGAAGGGTATCACAAGAGTTAAATATTACCTGGAAACCCCAGAATAATGAATATATATATCGAACAACAACATTACTTTTTCTGGTCAGGAGAACAGCTTGCTTGTAGATTCCAAAGAAATCATTGTCGGTGTTAAAGCATTCTTTTGATGATGACTCATTCATCCACGCAGTTAACATAGGATCTGCACCTGTATGGGTTCTCCCACGTCCACAGTCTATGAGGCTTTTACAGTCACCCGACCTGGAGTCAGCACATGCGTCTTTGAGGCACTGGTTCACCCTCTGCCAAGAAGAGAAACCAGTTAAATACTTAAGCTATACGCGGATAAACATATAACTATTAAAAAAGAAGATTGAGAGACATCCACAAATAATGAAAATCTTGGCTCGAACTATATAGAGCACAATCTACCCCAACTAGCTTGGGACTAAAGGCCTTTTTTGTTTTAGTTAAACCATAAAGAGCCCAAAAGAACCGCTTATTTGACGTCATTAATCATGTCATAGTTTGAGGAAATCCTAGTATTTTCACACAAAAAACTGTTTAAATAGTTTATATTGGTATAGGATGTAATATCTATCATCAGATTATCACATATGTAAGTAAAACAATGTCGCACGAGAAACAAACAATATTATGTATATTATATACAAAATTATTAGTTAATGCTTATAGATGCAGGTTTCAAGTTGTAGTGGCCCAACAGTGTCGTTTTTAATTTTTAATTTTCTCGCAGAAGTCAATTTCCAGCTAAAAGTCCTGGTGCACACACGACTGATTGGCCAAACTTGGTAAAATCAACATAGGCACTGGCTATAAGAGTGGCTTCTGAACAATAGAAACCCTGTTTCCCCCCTGTGGGCAACCAGCAATTTTTCCAGCAAAACTCACATCATTGAGTATATCAGTAGAATAAAAAAGCCCACTACTAGCTTAGATAGTGGTTGGAATCTTTCTTTTTAACACATTATGCAAAGGGAAGACAATTACCAACCTGTAATCCAAAAAGGTACCAGCATGAACCCACAACATGTCCAGCTAATACAAACATCAAAAGGTTTATGATGAAACTTGCTCGTGCAGATTCAAATATAAATCCACTAGAAGACTGACCACCAAGTAGAGGCAAAAATCTCCAAATTCTTGGTATATACTGAAGAAGAACTGTGGCTCTTAACAGGTTCTTTGCATAATTAGCTGTGGATGTCCCAATATATTTTGGAATCACAATGAGTATCATAATCTGGAAGATGAGAAGTACTTGTGAAGAAGTGTAGGAGGAAAAGCATAAGTAAGAAAAATCAAATAAGGTAAATTACAAATGAAATGAAAACCTAGAACATTATGCAGTTAGGAGTTTTTTAGTATTATGACAGGAATGGAACCAAGGAGTCTGAAATTCCCGTCAACTTTTGCAAAATTTTAGTGATAAGGCACTATAAAATATATTCCCATACAATTTTTGTAAGTGCGAATTCTACAAGCATCTAAAATTTCTAACTTTGAATGCAATGTGAAGAAAATATAAATTTAATACAAGAAATTATTTAAAATAACAAAATGAAACGAAATCTCTTACTCATGAAATGAGGATTAAAATGGTAAATACTCAAATCTCAATCACCTATAAAGTATCCTACTCATTACATTTGCAAAAAAAGAAAATCTCTAATATACCAATTTTTTTTCCCATTTTAAGAATTTTTCTCTTCTTTTTTCCTTCTTAAGTCACACACTATGGAATGGATTGCTATGGGTGCAAACATATTGGATATGTAGTAGATAAAGCATTTCTGTATTCATAATTGAATTATGGATCCAGATCGCTACAAATGTGAAACTTATATATCAATATATCTATGTCCTTGAAGAATGGATAAATAGATTCTAAACGGATAATAAAAACATATATGCATGGTGTGTATCAATTCAATAGAAAATAAGTGTACATTTCTAGTTCACTTTAAATTTTAGTTATTAAATTTGATATAAATTATTTATCTAATATAGTACCTTAGAAATATAAAAATTGTTGTGTAATAGTAAAATTTTAAGTAAAAATCATAAGGAATCATAAATAAATTACTAATCCTAACATATATAGGAAAAAACATTACAAAATCCCACTGATAGACTTATCCACTCAAAAAATGCATATCTATTCGTATCAGGTGAACTTTAAAATTGCACATTCATATCCGCAATAACTTAAAAAACAATATGTTTCTGCATTCGCCGGATATGGAAAAATAATATATACCCCTAAAAACGGATACAACTTCGAACTATCCAGAGATAATCCGTATTAGTTCGCACCAAAATTTAAAACCCATTAACCTACCAACCTTTAGACAGTGACAGCAACTGGTGACGATCTCCAATGGTGACATATCAAACACTTGACAATCTTAGGTAGTGCAAATCCATGACCCTTGGCAACCTAAAACTGAATGCAATTTTAATTTGATCTCCTCAAGATATATGATTACACTTCAACTACAAGGCATTTAACGACAAACATATCTATAATAATACTATAGTTCTACGTGATGGCATGGCCCTTGGTCCTTGGTCCTTTTAGTCTTGGTACTTGCCTTTTTTATACTAACAGTCCAAACTATTGAAGAAGAGTGTCCAAACAATCCAAGCCTTACGTTACCCATCTTCATGGCACCTCTTTACCTTCTCATACGTTGCTTTTTGGTGATCCAGTAACTACCAATCTTCATGGCACCTCTTTAATTACCATCTTCATGACACCTTTTTTTATCAGTAATTTCCTCTTTGATGTCGAAGAATCCCAACCATTAAATCACAAACTCTAATAATTTCATGGCACCTCTCCATCTCCTTCCCACATCTTGGTTACATCTTTCATCTCTGTCTGCCGTTTTAATACTTGCAATCCTTTCCCTACTCCAGTTAATCGTTAGCAATTATGGTAACACCACCTTCCCACAACCCTCCAGGGCCTCCACCCCACCTCTCACCACCATCCCTTTAAATATCCCCACGGGTAGCGTTGCCTCTACCTACTTACGTACTACCATGAACATATTACCGTGTTAAGGGTCAAATATGACATTGCTACCAAAAGATGGCATGGTCTGATATTTCTCCTTTGTACTTTTCTTCGAATTCTCTTTTTGGGTGTGTGTTTGGTGTTTGGATTTGATTCATTGGGGTTTTATTTGTTCAAATGAGTTAGATTTTGTTAGTCATGCCTTTTTATGTTTGTTTCGGTTTTTGTTTGTCTCTTCACATTTTGTTATATTTTAATGAAAATGAGATTGGAAACTACAAATAACAATAATTGGCTTTTACAGAAGTTTGTTCCATATTATTATTTTTATTAGCCAATTTTATTATCATAGTTTTCAAAATTAGTGATCCTCGATACTAAGTGATAACTCTCTTGGTAGTTAATTAATCCTTTCACAAGAGATCCATTGCTTCCTATTTTGAAGCACGAGTTGGGATGCTACGACTTTTGTGTGGCTTCTAAAGGTTTGGTTTTTTATTTTCTTTGTGTGATCCCTTCGTTTTGTTTCCTTTACTTTTATGATTATAATAAAGTATTTGCATAATTTAAAGGGACATGCTTTTTGTAAAATTGTTCAGACATATTGACAATTTGTTGTATTGGTGATGCAGATAAAATAAATTGACAACCTCGGCAGTGTAGATTCGTTTGGACTTGGCTTGGCTTCTAAAGAAACTTGAACTGAAAAGCAGGCTAAGTTACTCTAATTTACACAATCCATTATTCTATAATCTATATAATCAATTAGATTGCCTATTTTACAGTTTTTTTCTACTTTCTCAATTGGTTTGACTTTTATACTTAATGTTTTTTACCATCCACGAAAACAACATTAGTCTAAGTTCCAATTAGATGAACTAATTTATTAAATTTTTATGATCTATTAAAATTATTGTCTGGTGTCATTGCAGTTGTATCAGTACCAACAATTCTTTGGAAAAAGCTTTTTGTAGGAATGCAGATTTCTGTTCTGATGTTAACAAATAACCTTATGCAGGATGCTATTCTTATGTCTTTGTAGATTGCTTGTCTTTAGATATTAACTACAAAGTAGTGGTATTTTGTCTATTTAATTATATGATTCATGTTATTACTTTAGTCGTATTCTCAATGGATTTAAATGAGGTCAATTTAATCAAATAGTTTTTGAATTGTGATAATGTATTGTGTCTATGTGTTGTAAAAGATGATGCCGGATTTCATTAGTTATAGAGTTCTATTTGAATTACATTTTCACATATCGAGAATTCAAGATATCCAACTCTATGGAAGGCGTGTAGAGAAGAACCCTACTTTCTTAGCTGACAGTGTTGCTCCAATCTCAGTATCCCATCTATTGTTTTTCCAATCTTAGGATGGCATTTGTCTTCCTTCCTATTCATATTGATGAAAGTTCTAAGTTAGAGATATGTGTTGAAACTTGTGAAATCTTCAGCTCCTAATTTGATGTGTTTCAGGACATGTGATATGTTTTGTATTATTTTAATTTATTTCATTCCACAGGTGGTATCATTCGCCTATGACTAATTTGAGAAGCTAAACTGACATGTCAGCGAAGGGGATCAATCTGTTTGAGGATAAATGCATTTGCTAAGAGATACACAACTATACTTTACAAAGGAGAATTTCGCACTATCAGATTTATGTGATAAAATTTGAGGTTGTTTGATGAATGAGATAATATTCTTAACTTATTCCACATGTAAAACAATGTTTTTTTTTTGAAAGTGTATAACAGTGAACTATGATCTTCTCCAATAAAATTGTACATGCAGGTACCATCAATGTACCTCGTGACTTGATTTATGAACTTACATTACCATATGTAATTCATCATTCTGCTTATACGGTTACTTATCGATGTATTTCAAATTCATATTTTACAACTTTCTGCTTCAATTATAATATTACAATAAAAGGTTGGGTTTCCTCTACTTTTTAGTTCTTTTTTTTTGCTTGCATAAATTTAACTAAATATGCATTAAACATGGCATTATGACTAGGGATGACAAAAAAATTGAATTTTGTTGATGTATGGTGAATGAGATTCTAAGTTTATAATGATTAGAATTTGGATTTGACATTGTTACATAAAGCCATAACAATTTCAAGTTCGAATACAAACTTGGCTGTTGGTCCAAATTAAATCTGAATATCCAAAAATACCAATTACATACATCTAAGCATACGACAATTATAATTTAAATATAGTAATTTGGTGAGAAAGCAATTATTTTACTATATAATAGATATTAGTAAATGAAGATAAGTCACATTTGCTAAAATTATGTAGAATATGTAATCAACTTAGTAAAACAATATTACAGTTTAAATTTGGATACCATTCGAAATTAAAATACGTCGAATTTGGATTTGAAATAACTACATATATTTGAATTATAACATGATTTGCCTATGAAAGTCTTAGTTGAAATTTGGATTCAAATTCAAATTTTGGGTGTAAGAAATTATATAATTTTTATAGTTATGTGAACATGTCAAAATTACCGTGCAACACACGGGATCGTCGCTAGTACAAGATACTAGTGACACTTCCGTGCATTGCACGGTTATGTTTCCATTATAAATTTGTTATATATCGTTATATAATTAATATAAGACACAAAAATATAATAAAAAAGGGAAAAAATATTTCATTATTTTGTCTATTTAAAGTCTGACCATGACTCCGAATTAAATTAAAAATGGGATTACATATTGTACCAGTAACTTCTACTAAAATGAGTTAGAAGGAAACAACTTTTTCAGCAAAATGTTAGAAAAAATAGAGGATAATCCACCAAGGAAGGGAACATGACTAGCAGTCAACCTTTTCGATGCCCATAATTAAAATCCCACCTTTGTCGCCGAAGTACGACTCATGGGCATGTATTCTAGGAAGAACAAAACCCAAAATAGAACCAAATCTACGTAAAAATTGGAGCTAGAATGTTTTGAAGCAATATGGTGAAGGCTAAAAACTGGTTGGATTCCGGTTTGATGTTGATGGTTGTGATTAATAGGTTGAGGTGAGTGTTGGTGAGTTTGTTGTTGACATTACCCAGCCATGAAAGGTGTTATTATGGGTCATAATTGTTAGGGTTCAAATAATTCAATGTTGTGAAATGAAGATGGAAATGTTTTACATCTAGGGTTGAGATTGCTTGTCTTTTAGGATTCAAAGGTTGGCATTTTTAGTCTTAAAAAAGGTATGGACCATGACCAAGTACCATCCCACCGATCCTACGTATTTTATTAGATTGTTGAATCCCACTGTTGTTGTAGTGTACAACGACAGATAAGTTCTGCCACATATGATGAAGGTCGTTGTTGGCCGAACATTAACTAGTCAATTGTAACGTAGTTATGATCCTTCTACTGTAAATGAACCAAAGTTGTGATTTTGATGCAGGTCGTGCAATTAATTTGCTTGAAATCATATGAGACGGATCATATCTTGTTCATAGAAATTTGTAGGTCCAGAAGAGTTTCTAAGTGTAACCATAATTAGCCTTCAAGATGGAAACACAACATGAATAGCATAGTCGGAAACTATTACTGTTTTACTTTAAATAGAAAAGGCGAAAAGGTGAATTAGGCTTTAATGTTGGAAAAAACATTACTTGGTCACGGAAATTAGATAGTTCCAGAAAAATAAGGTGAATGAGGCTTTAATTATAGCCTTATGGTCAAAACTAGAGTAGCATGTCGAACTTTCAAATTACAAAATCCACTTCTCTACTATTAAGCTCATATACTCAGGTCTAATGCATTCCAGGAGTTCCCTGAGAAAGTTAGTAGACTAATACGTATTTCGCTCAATCAAAGGATGCTTGGTAGAACAGCCAAAAATCAAGATAAAATCATTAATGAACAATTAATAGCAAACCAAGTAAAGCAATCGATCAAGAATCAACACAAATAAAATTAGTATTTCTGAAGAAGGAAATCTTGCCTGAGGTAGTGGTAATACAACAAACAAATCTACTATGAAGTAACCACGAAGATAACGAAAGGCGATTTTCTTTGGATTGTCCACAAAATCTCCTGAGCCAACTACTCTAGTTTCAGGAGCAACGTACGCAAGTCTAAACTGCATTTTGAAGGAATAAACCTATATCAGGTATGAAGTTTGCATTCAAAAACAACATGCTAAATGTATGACATACACAAATTTTCTTGTGCAGTTGGTGACAAGTAATCCTGTTCTCCGGTCACAAATTTCCAGATTTAGTTACAATGGAAATGTCATTCTATAATGAAGGCAAACTTTTGACTGACTAGAGCTTATTCAACATTCCATTTAAAATTTTCTATACGGTTAAGATCAAAATTTGCAGAAAATAACTGTTCCTTGACTTTCTCAAAGAAATGACATGATGAAAGCCAGCAGTCTATTTGCAACTACTTTTGTACCAAAACTCAAGGAAGAATTGTGTATACAGTAAGAAAATACATCATTATCTGAGACCATGCAATAACCACCGATTGGAAACTCAAGTTGGTGAAAAATAGGACTCATAGTCTCATGGTGATCATTTTAGAGGAGAATAGGCTCCCTACATTTAAGATAGGGACCTGGTTCCTATACTATTGAAACACATACTATAGAGAATACCTACCATAAGTATTTCGGGACTGGCAGGCAAGTTAGATTAACTTTTGAGCCAATGTCAATGCTACTATATGATTTGAAAAGAGTCTAAAGCCGAGGGGGAAAGGCACCATGATATGTAAAAATGGAATGATATCAGCAACATATTGGCAGAGGAAGTATACTACAAAATTGTTATTGACCTTCAAAAGAAGAAGAAATCATTTAACCTACAACTATAAATCAATTGGACACATGGTCAGCAAGTCACCTGAAGAAGCATGTGTAAGAAGTAAATGATATCTGTCATACTTCTGATAGCGGCAAGTATTGCTGCAACTGACCAATCAAATACTATACATTTCTCTTTCTGTTCTTAACAAGACAAAAAATATATATTAGGTTAACAGATGACATGTAACACAAGACAGATTATTGGCAGTGCAAGGATAATACACGTTACGGAAAAAACTCAATGTACTTGCAAAGAAATTATCAAGCAAACATTGAGAAACATTATACCAATAAATAGACAAGAAGCTCTTCAGCTAACAATCCTTGTAACATCTATATAATAAACTCCTAGACATCGTTTGCTTTCTAATATTAGTCCACTACGTGGACGTAGAGTACACTAAGATCTTGAACATTGTCCACCTTTTCATCCTTTCTGAGTCATTGAAGAGATATTTGATAGCACCCGAATCTCCGACGGCGACCACCGGGTTCGATCAGGCTCGCCGGCGTGTGAGAGGAGTGGGAACTGGAACCCTAGAGAAGGTGGTGGAGGAAGGAATTCGAGTTTCGAGCACTCGAGAGCTCTGATTTGAAAACCCTAATTTTCCAACCAAAATCCAATCCAACCCAAATCGGGTTGTTACGTCATATTTATAGTAGATCAAAGACATAGGAAAGTTAGTTACAAGTAATCTGACGTGTACGCCATGCCAATTTCAATTCTAAGAATCTGAAACAAAAAATCCCTAAATTGCCCTACTCATCGGGAAGCTTTTAGGTTCTAGGGTTCAATTCCCACTAACCATATTTTTAGTTTTATTCAAAATGCAAAATTATATAGGTTATCAAGGTTCAAACTCGCAAAATTATCACTTTTTTTGCTTTATTCAAAATGCAAATTACAGAGATTATTATAGTAAAAGCCCAATTTACCACCCAGGTAAGAAGTAATATTATAGATCCATCCTCTTGATGTTATCTGAGGTAACATTTCAGCTCATTATGCATAATATGAAAAATCATTGAAAACGATTCAACCAAAAGTACATAGAAACTCACAATTAATCTTATCTTTGAAAATGCCATTTTCCTTAGATTACCATTATCTTTAAAAATGATATTGAATTGTGCCAACTCGGATCCCCCGCCCCCCTAGATTATCAAAGTAAGCATGGACTTTAAAGGTTGGAGGCAAAAGTGATTCAGAGACCATGATCGATGATATGTTTGAGATACCAAAGGTTATGCTCAATAATCGTTCTATAGTCATTGGTGGGATTATGCATGGGCTTGTGATTGACAATGAAGGCAATGTTTGTGTCAGTCAAAGTGACACTTCGATAAGTAGTTGGATAGATAATGCTCGGGAGAAGTGCTGAGATGGTTTTCACTACAACTGAGCATGGTAGGATTAAACAAGTACACAAGCAAATATCTTACATTTGAATAACAAACTGGCAGTCGAAAGTGTCATTATGCACTCACTTAGATATGTTCATTGGGCAAATGCACTTCAAAACCAACCCACATTAAAGTGAGAAGAATGGTACCTCAAAGGCTCAAATCCTTCTTGAATAATGGATACGAACATACATGATTATAATTAGAAGAATGAGTAACTTCAATTTAGGTTGTATTAGTTCAAGAACAAAAAAATTAACTATAAAGTCTTAATGGTTCTATTTATTTCTAAACCTTGAATTTCTTCTCCAAAACTAATATGGACATATAGTTTTTATTATATATATACAACAATACATTTAGGATTTACAATACCTAAGAGTGCATAGGAAAATAATACATACCTGATCAACTGACAAAATGAAGAAGAATAATGGGTCTATGAAGATAGCCAACATACAAGAGATCACGAAAAAGCTATTCCACCTTTGAACCTTGGTCGTATGAGGATTTACAATAGGAAAACAAGAGTTTACTGTAGAAAAGGATGCCCTTGCCCAACCTCTGGCATCCTTTTGAAGAATGTTGTGGAACTGTGTACAAGCCACATTATTAGTTACGAAGGGAAACAAATGATATTATAATGCAGCATAATTGTCAATTTACAAGTATGGGATATAGACATATAGTGATATATGGCAAACAAGAAGCTCAGAAATGAAAATGACATATAATCATTTTTTTATTAATTAGTGTGTTAGTTCAACATTCACTTCCCAGGCATCCTGAATTGCATTACAATCCCACCATATCCACCTTCCCAATTACACAAAAGCCCCGTCCCACCCCACCCTTCCCCTCTCGGGATTCATTTTTGAATTCAAACCTAATTCTCACCAGGTTAACAACTTCGGGCTGTTTCTTGAGAGCAATGATTTAGGAATGTGATTCACTTTTGGCACCATAATCAATGTAGGGGTGTCAATGGATATTCGAATATCCGAACATCCGTCCGTATCCGTATTCGAATTTGGACATTCGATCCGCGAAAAAATATCCGTAAGACCGTATTCGTATCCGATCCGTAAAGTCGTGGAGCGGATATGGTTATTGGTGCATCCGGTCCGTATAATATCCGATCCGGGATCGGATATCCGTAGTACAACATCCGTATTCATATCCGTATTCGAATCCGTATTATATATAGTTATTCTTTAAATTAATGAAATATTTATATGTTAAGTATTTTTTCTATAAATTACCCAAGTATATAACCTATCCTAAATTCCTAACCCTAAACCTACCTAAAGTCCCCCAAACACAACTCCAGCGGATATAAATATGGATACGGATACGGATAATATCCATATTCGATTTATATCCGGATACGGATAATATCCGTATTCGATCCGTATCCGACGGATTCTAAAATGGATATTCAATTTAATATCCGTCCGGATACGGATCCGGATACGAATGTATCATTTGTTCCGCGAATACGGATACGGATATTTGTAGATACGGTCCATATTCGCTCCGTTGACACCCCTAAATCAATGCTATTGTCACTTGACATAGGGGCGAGAATACAATCCTTTTTTAGATTTACTTGGTCTTTTGATTGGATTTTAACTACTATCTTAATTCCCTTTATTCTCACTAAAGTGTATCAAAATTTAAATTTGAAGTAGTTAAATGTATTTCGATTATTTAACAAGTAGCATATCATTAGCAGATAAGAGTTGTCCCATATAACCATATTCATTGTTTGACTCAGGTCTATATAGTAGAGACCTATCTTGAGGTTAAGCACCTGACCTCTTCAACGCATAAACACGTTCTAGTGAGTCTACAACAAAACTTGTTTCATTTCATAACAACATTTGATTTTTCGAGAACTTTTAGAAGTTAATTTTCTATTTTTCAAGATGAGCGAATTGCAGAAGGCCCAATAATTGGCGTTGCCTCCTTTTTTTCAATATACATCCACTAGGCAGACATTTATAGAAAGAAATGCACATATTTAAGACTTAAGAGGATCAGGAAGCATTATTATACATGCTTAAACAAATTGGTTAGATCTTATTGAATTATTCATGTTGGGGGATTCAATGATGTTGACACTTGACATAGAATAAACCAAAAAAGTTAAATATTTATTTTCTTTAGAGTATAGGATCTAAGTATCTCCAACAAGTACTTCTATGAACCAGTAACCCACTACAAAGTGCCTTTTTTTCTTCTTTTACAAGTAGAACTGAGGATCTCAGACATGTACTGTAATACAACGCATCAAATAAAAGTTAAGTTTCTCTTTACTTACATTCACATGTAAATATTTGCATGTAGTTTCATAATTAAATATAACAAACATGTCATGCAGCACTGCGTTAGTTTTAAAAACAACACAAAGTGGGTCAGTAGTGAGCTTGTACTGTGTGTTTTCTTCAGTTTTTGAGTTTTGAAGAGTGAGGACTTCACATAAAATTATTATCAATTGAATATTCATCTATAGACTGCAAAGTAAGTTCTGGTTGAAATTCAATCACATGGAAATGCCATCTCAGCGTGACCTGTTTACAAGCTCACGTATGAGAAATAGACCCACTTCAACTGCATCTCAGACATGTTACTAAATAAAAGCCTAGTACTTCAACAGTTGTGTGCATCTTTCCTAAAGAGGGTACAAGAGTCACACCATCAATTGTAAAGGGGGGATGGTATTTTATGTGTTATTTAGTTATAAAATCGATATACTGCAAACCACAGGGACAGGGATGATCTATACAAGTTAGAGATGTTTCATAAAGTTCAATTCTAATCTAGATAACTTTTGCAAAATAGGAATCTAAATCTTGATAAAAAAAGGTTTGAAAACATGTCATTCAGACTCACCAACAAAATACATCTTACAGACTCACCGCAAAGCAGGCAATCACCACAACTGACTATTTACTTATTAAGGTTCACCAAAACTCTTCCACGACTAGGAATGAGTGAAGAAGATAGTACAAATGATTCAGCAATTCAGGTGCAGGAAAATTATTCTAGAAATAGTTAGTTGGATTCAGAATTTACCGCTGATAATTGAACCTTATCAAACATGTATTACTTGTATGTATGTATATTGAACAGTTACTTGTATGTTGTATTTATACTTTACCAAAATGTGAAATGAAGTTGATAAGGCCTGCTCTTATTCATACTTTTACACAATCCCTCATTCCTTCTTACAGGACGACACGTCACACAGAACTTCCTCAAATTTCTAACAAAGCATGGTTGATTTTCTAACTACCCCGTTGATCGTTGTTTTACAATGATTTCCTTGGCAATGGTTCTCTGCTTACGATTTAATACTTAAGCAACGTATTAGATATCGTAAACAGGTCCAATAATATATTTCTTATCAAAATAAGGTAAAACAACGACAGGCATCAAGGGTAAAGCCACGTAAACTCACCCTGCTCTCAAAAGAAGATGATACAAAATTGCTCCTCTTAGGTGCTGCTTTGGGATGATAAGCTGCAGGACAAGTAGTGCAATACGGATTATTGCAAATTCCCAGAGGCCCAGACTTAAGCAAGTTCTCACTCTTGTCATTCCCAAATCCATAAACCGACAAAGCGCTCCCATCTGCCTCATCGTCCCTAAACTCCTGCAAATTCCTGCGCCTCCAACTACCATCTCCGACCCCATCCCTACTCTCCGGCACCTGGTTTCTCAACAAAGGACCACTCATGGGAACAAAGGGGCCGGTACGCCCGTCCAACGGACCAGTGTGCGATACGTAACTCTCGTGATACTCGTACGAGGCGTTCACAGGCATGACCATGGACGCGCTCCTGCCGGTGAACCTCGACATCTCGACGCTTCTACTCTCGTCCACTAGCATAGGCATGTCGTCCCTCTCTCTATTCGACATCCCTCAAAAATCAAATCAAAACCTAGAAAAAACACCAAAACAAACATAGAATGCAAATAGGAACGTCGAGACCGAATTCTAGCTAATGAAGACTGAAAACAGCAGAAACGTACCAGAAGGGGGTCAGAGGAAGAGGGATGGAAGTGGTTATGGTCGGAATTCGAGGCTTTGAGGGAGGAAGCGAGAAGAAAGATGAGGGAAGGTTCGAGTGGGGAAGGAGAGGACTGGAGTGTGGAGTTTGACCAGTCGCCGTCCTCTTCCCATTTCTTTTTCTTATTGATATTGACTTCGTTTTTCTTTTTATTTGTG
The DNA here is from genome assembly GCA_963682175.1 of Triglochin maritima. NCBI lineage: Eukaryota > Viridiplantae > Streptophyta > Magnoliopsida > Alismatales > Juncaginaceae > Triglochin > Triglochin maritima. Next base: position 10,339,782 of record OY821774.1, on the reverse strand, counting down.
GGACCATTTCTGTTGAAGATTGTTTCGATGTATTCAAGAATAAAAAAGTGCAAATTTACATTAAAGATTTTTACGTGGAAAATCAGTCACCACACAATCATAGAATTACCATTCGTGAGAAGATTACAACAAGAAGAAGAAAAACACAAGTATTTATATGATCTCTACCAAAACCTTAACCCTAGTGTAATTTATACTTATACTGTACATCAAATTATAGATAAATAGGTAAACATATATACATCAAATTACTGACTATTCGTTCTCTGTAGGAGGCTGCCACCTCTACCATTGGGGACATTCTTGATTACATCCCATCCTTACTCTTCGGCACCTCAACTTTGATGAGGCCCACATTCTCAACAAGTATTGGGGAAATTTTTTTAATCCAAAACTTTGTATCTTTAGTCACAAGTTTTAGAGTAACCTAAAGTCTCATCAAACAACGCCCTTGTTTAATTGGCAATGCTAGTCATAACTTCTAATGAGCATTTACATTCAAATACAATATATACTTGATGACAAATACCAAATATACACTTAAAAAATGATAAGATTTGCTGACATAGACATGACATGAACATAAATACATATGTTTTATAGTGTGACATGAATGTAAACATATATATATATATATACATATATATGAGCAAGGATAGAATGAGCTCTGTGCTCATTTTGTTTAAATGAGTCTCCTAAGATCTAACCATTGATTTCAATCTGAAGGGTTGTGAGTCTTTTACTTTAAGTGAGGGTAGTAAAGTAATTCCCAATCATCCCCAATTAATTCCAGAAATTATTGTAATTTCTTACAAATCCTCCTCATTCCAATTTCGTTGCTCTCTTCTTCCTCTCCCTCCCAATCTTCCACCCACGACTCCTCTCAATCCCTCAACTTCGCTCCTTCCAATTTCGTTGCTCTCTTCCTCCTCTCCCTTCCAATCTTCCACCCACGGCTCCTCCCAATCCCTCAACTTCGCTCATTCCAATTTGGTTGCTCTCTTCTTTCTCTCCCTCCCAATCTTCCACCTACGGCTCCTTCCAATCCCTCAACTTCGCCCCTTCCAATTTTTGCATCCCAAGATAGTTGGTAGGTTTTGTGGATATTTGGTTTGGGATTTGATTTGCTGATTGAGTTTGGTTTAGATTTGGATTTTGTTTTTTTACAGTAAAATTGGTTGATTTCGTGGATATTTGATTTGGGAATTGATTTGATGAATTTGTTTGGTTTGATTTTGGATTTGTTGTTTAGAGAAATTTGGTTGGATTTGTGTAGCGTTTGATTTGGTATTGGATTTGCTGATTTGTTTTAGTTTGCTTTTGGATACCTAGACATCGGTTACCTAGACATTTGGTATACGACTTCTATGGGTCGTCTATACCTAGACATCGATTACTAAGAGCCGATGTTTATTCTAATGGAATACGCGTCGGTCGTCCTCACCACTGACGTCTATTCTGATGGAATACGCGTCGGTTATACTTACAACCGACGACTATGCTAAGGAAATACGTGTCGATGGTACATACAACCGACATCTATTCCCCTTCAAAAAAGACTTGGCGGCGGTCATGCTGACCGCCGACGTCTATTCTGGGGTATAGACGTCGGGTTAACCTAATAACCGACGTCTATACCATTCCCAAATTAAAATAAATAAATAATAAAATGCACATTAAAATTTCATTCATCCTGCACAACACATTCACAATGCACAATTCACAATCATTCATCCTACACAATCCTACACAAATTCAACTAATTTCATTCACCCGCATATTCACAAATTCATCAACACAATCATTCACAAATTTGTTTGACGTGGTGGCAGAGGAGGTCGAGGGTCGTGGAGGAGGTTGAGGGTCGCGAATGTGGTTAGGGTTTGGTCGGAGATTGTCTTGGTGGCTAGGGTTTGGTCGGGTTTGTCGTGGTCAGGTTATATAAAAGATAATGAAAATGTTTACTTAAACGGTTTTATAATAGACCTATAGACGTCGGTTAGAAGGCCACACGACGTTTATGTGACTATAAACGTCGGTCCTAAGGTCACGCGACGTTAATACTATGGGGAATAGGTGTCGGTCATTTGGGACAACCGACGCCTATTCTGTGATTATTTTTTAACATTATTTTAAACGAGGTATAGACGTCGGTTATTAAAAAACTAACATCTGGATGTGCACATAGACGTCAGCTACTAGGAAAGCCGACGTAAATAATTATTGACGTCGAATATATGGGCGACCGACGTGTATTGGGTGACGTTTATTCCCTATTCTGCACTAGTGCGTGTATCAAATAAATATTTGTTTTCCCACCAACGATTGAACCAGAAAAGGGTACATTCACCACATATCATGGTTATGTCGCTAAGTCCACACAAGGTTGGAATTAGACCTGAGTAATGGGTCGTGCCGGCACGGCACTGTGCACCCAACGACTCTTAGAGTCGTTGGGGTGCTGACGTCAGCAGTTAGAGCCGTTCGGTTATTTTTATTTTATTTTAAAAAAATAAAATTTAAACTACCCCCATCCTCCCTGTATAAATCCCCCAAACCCTTCTCATTTTCTCTACACCAAATTTATACTCTTCTTCTAAATCTCTCCAAATCCTTCTAATCATTCACTAATTGCTCTGATTTTGGTGGAAACAGGTCGAGTTTGAGCTAAAGCGTGCCTAAAGCTACAAGCAGACCGCTGACCGCCAATTTCGCGACTCCTCCGCTTTTCATTTCCCAGGTTTTTCTAATCTTTTTTAGTAGTTAATTTTAGTTAATCAATCATCATTATGACTTTCTCATTTATGAAAAAATTCACTTTTTGTTTGCATATTTACTAATTTCCATGACTTTAACATCTGATTCTGAAGATAATAATAACCCCCTCCCCCCTAAGGGTAGAAGTACTAGAAAAAAAACATCTCTGGTATGGGATGATTTTAATGAAGGACGAGATTAAGAGGGTAACCCAACTGCTATTTGTAATCATTGTCGTCACGTATATTCGGCTAAGTCAAGTGGAGGAACCAGTCATATAACTAGACATTTACTTGTATGTAAAGTTAAGAATAATTTAGCATCGATAGTGGATTCACGTAAATCCGTTTTAGAGACAGCTAGTGGAAATTTAAATTTCAGAAGATATTGTCTGATTAAAGGTAAACAGATAATTGTTAATTTCATAATTAGTGATGAACTACCATTTAACATATGTGAATCTAAAGGTCTTAGGGAAGCAATTCTCTATCATAATCCGCAATTTAAACAGTTTTCTAGAAGAACACTTAAAAATATTGCGACGAGCGGAGAGCCGAAGGCGAGCGAGTGAGTTAACGAGCAGAGGACGAAGTAAACTATTGGGCGGATCGGGATCGGTAGTGGTTGTCTTCACCAAGTGAAAGAAGTATTTAGAAAAGACAAGGAGGTGGCAGGCGTTGCGCAAGTAGACTTGGAGGTCGGAGAATGGAGGGGACCATGCAATTTGATAAATCCGGTAAAGAAAAAGAAATTATGATTGTTATTTTTCATCAATGAACAATAATGTAACATTAACTAGTGATGTTTGGACCGGTCCAAATAATTATTCTTACTATTGCGTAACTGCTCATTATCTAAATGATCCAGGTGTTTAAATAAAAAATAAAAAATTGACCTATTTTGCATTCACACACTACCAATGTTATATTTAATCATATCAACGCAATTAGTGCAATTAGTGCAATTGCATCTGATAACGCTAAGTTTAGCAATACAAATGCTTATTAATGATTGTCATCTACCTGTAGATGATTCACTCTTTCATATTAGATGTGTTTGTCATACTTTGAACTTTGTAGTACAAGATCGACTTGAAATAATTAAACTTTATTTAGAAAATATTAGGAATGCAGTTGTTTATGTAGGTTGTAGTAGTACATTTAGATATCAGGAATTTAGATATTTTTGTACATATAATGATTTTAAACCTAGGAAGTTTAAATTAGATGTCCCACGTAGATGGAATTCGACGTATGAAATGTTAAAATATTGTCATCATTAGGGTGAATTGCTTGGATGACATCAAGAAACAACGAAATTTGATTTATGCCACAGAAAAACCAAAACATTTGTCATAATGCCACCGAAAAACCGAAACATTTGTCATAACGACAAAATCGTAAAAATTATCCAAATAATTTATCTATACTCTCTCTCATCTCTATCTTTCATATATTCCTTTTCTCACTAAACTTAATGGCTCGGTTATTAAACTAATGAAATCTGATATTTTTTTATATTTTAAAAATACAAAGTAATTAATTATTTTGATTTTTTTTCTAATAAATATTTTTTTTATATAAAATATTGTTTCCAAAAAAAATCATGAATTTGAAATCAGATAAATAAAATTTATTTTTTTCTAGAAAAAAATAAATTTTATGAAAGATAATTACTTTTCGAAAAAATAATTTATAAAATAAGAAATACTTATTAGAAAATGTATTTTTATATAAAAAATTAACTATTTTGTATACTTTAAATATAAAAATATAGAATTTCATTAGTTCAGTAACAGAGTCATTAAGTTTAGCGAGAGAAAAAGAAGAGCTCAAAGATGAGAGAGTATAGATAACTTATTTGAGTAATTTTGTACAATTTTTACAACACACATAATGAATTTTATGAATTCTAAGTTTATTCAAAGTGATTCTGCAAAATTTCCATTAAATATTAATATACGTAATGGACGTTAATGGAAAAGTTAACGATTTGCTAACAGAATGACATTGTAAAAAAGTTAATGACATTATGACAAGTGTTTTGGTTTTTCTGTGGCATTAGTGAAAATAGTAGCTTTCAGATGACATAAATCCGATTTAGTTGTTTCTTATTAAGACACAAACAAACAATTCACCCTCATCCTTATCATCTTGCAATTTCAAACTTTTATAATGAAAAACAAAATGAAGACATGCTAACCGATTTAGTTTGGGAAAATTGTAAAATTATGTTAGTTTTTTTTAAAACTTTTTTCACCGCCACTAAAAGATTAAGTGGACAATATTACCCCACCTCTAACATATTTATCTATGCATTACTTCCAATTACTAGAGTATTTGCGAAATATAGGCGCGCAACATGCTGGTTTTGTTGAAAATTTAAATGTAATGGATGTTAAGTTTAATAAGATTGGAATCATCCGCCATTTAGTGTTTGTTTAACTTTTATTATGGATCCTACATTTAAGATTACTGGTTTACAAGTTTTCTTGGAACAAAAAATGAAAAAATGAATTATATAAAATTTCCTAAATCATGTAGATAGGTGTAGGTATTTGTTAATCATATATTTTGAAGAATATGAAAGACTATATAATGTAAATCAAATGTGTTCAAATGTTGTTAGTTTCTCATCACAACCACCTTCAAATGCAATGGATCCAGATGATGACGATTCTCAATGGAATTGGTGAAGTCCAAAAAGACCAAATTAGTATAAACTGACACCCAAAATGAATTAACTGGATATTTAAACACTGAATTTTACCTAAGTACGACCGAGTTAAAATCTTTTTATGTTTTAGGTTTGTGGAAAAAGAACTCAGGTAGGTTTTCACTAGTCTCATTGGTGGCGCAAGACTTATTTTGTCCTTAGGTGTCAATTGTGGCATCAGAGGCTGCTTTTAGTGTAGGTAAACGTGTCTTGTCTGACAAGAGGTAAATGTTGTCCGACAAATCAATCGAGATGAGCGTATGCCTAAAGGATTGGATCGACGCAGCGGACAAAATGCAAAACTTGAATATTCACGACAACGACAATGAAGATTGAAGACAAATTAGCTAAACCATTCTGTTAAATGAGTAATTTTCCCTAATACCCCTTAGATTTTTTTAATTACTCATTAGGTTTAGCTAGCATCCATGCATTTTTATATGTAACCAATATATTGTTTCTCGATTTTAGTCAACAATCATTAATAAATGAATTGGTTACTTTGCGGAAAAAAATTTATTTTTTGTTTTTGTTAATTCAATTGTGATTGTATACTTACTTCAATATTTTTTAAAACAACCGAAAAATCAAAACCCGACCCGACACCCCCTGAATCCAGCACGGCTGGGCGGCCACGACATGGATGGGCTGACACGACACATTACCCACCTCTAGTTGGAATCCATTTGATCCATTTTTTAAAGAATAGTGATAGACTAGTGATGCATTGCATACATTGCATCATATGTCTTTCATTTAGATTACTTTTATATCAATAAATGCTACTAAGGTATGTGTTTAGTCTTATTTACAGATTACAGGGACCTGAATGCAATTTACCCACATTCCGAGCATAAACGCGTGCAAAAGATTCATTTCTATCACAAAGACCAAGTTCAAGTTTATCGGGTTTCAAATGGAAATGCACCCAAGCACAAAAGCATTCAAGGAGCTAATCACAAAAAGGTCAGGGGCTTAAATGCAAAATGTCAAGGACCTGACCACAAAATAAAAGGACCAAGTTATTGTGTGGAGAAAGTCAAAAGAAAAAATCAATTATAAATCTCCAACAATTGAAGGAATTAATCCAGAGCTCAAGAGATTGGAAAGAATCCATCCTGACGCGCAAAGGAGGATAAAATCATACCATAAACACATGACAGAAATCCGGGCGCAATATCTTCAACCTGGGCGGCGTTTTAGCCGCATATTGTACATAACATGCGGCGAATTCGCCGCCCCTCTTAGGGTTTGGAATTTGATATTCCGGCCTGTGGTGCGATGACGCGTGTACTCTCCTTTTATGTATTGGTATCCTTTGTATCGGCTATAAGTAGCCTCGTAGCACGAATGTAACACATCTTTGAACCTTTGGTCTTGGATCATTAGTAATAAATTTCTGTTTTATTTTGTTTTGTTTCTCTTTTCTTTTAATGTCTCTAGGATCCCTTCTTCTTCCTCCCTCCATGAGTTTCTAACTCTTTCCAAAGGGTGGAGGTGATGGAATTAGGGTTAGAGAAGATGAATTGCATGTTATTATTTTAAGTTCATGATTAGTATATTTTGATTACTTGAGTTTATGTTAAGTCATTTATCTTGTAATGCTTCATAACTAACATGATTTACAATAAGTTTCAGTAATTCTCTGATCTAAACCTAAATCTAAACCTCCATCCAACGGATTTCTCTCTTATTTCTTGTTTTAGTTTTATTTGTGCATGTTTAGCTAATTAATCCAAAAACCTAAAAAACCCAATTGATTCTTCTCTCCTTCTTCCTCTTAATCGAAAATAACATCAACTACGAAATCTCTCCCTCCTTGTGTTCGACCCGTACTTGCCACGTCTTCATAGACGCCGTGCACTTGCATACAATGCATCAAATACCCCCACACCTAGATTTTGCTAGTCCCTAGCAAAACAGAATATATAAAAAAATGAAAACAGGGAAATCCTAACTCACTTTCGTAGGAATCACGGTTGCACTTAGCATGTGCAACAAGCCTTTAAACCTCCTTGTTGCCAAGGAGGAGGAGTGTTGTCTCCTGAGGATTTTTAGTTGACACACCCACAAAGTCTTAAATTAACATTTCCATTAATAGCTCTTGATATCTCCACCTTAACCTTATATATCTCACTTAGAATTCTTGTATGCTCATTATATGAATCTAACTCATTAAAAATATGACTTGGTCTTTATTCCGCCAACATTCACACCACTAACCCTTCTACACATGTTATCACATAAATTATTTTGCACGCCTCCTCTGGTGGTGAAGTATCATTCGGATCAACCATGGTATGGATCAATCTTTGAACCTTTGGTCTTGGATCATTAGTAATAAATTTCTGTTTTATTTTGTTTTGTTTCTCTTTTCTTTTAATGTCTCTAGGATCCCTTCTTCTTCCTCCCTCCATGAGTTTCTAACTCTTTCCAAAGGGTGGAGGTGATGGAATTAGGGTTAGAGAAGATGAATTGCATGTTATTATTTTAAGTTCATGATTAGTATATTTTGATTACTTGAGTTTATGTTAAGTCATTTATCTTGTAATGCTTCATAACTAACATGATTTACAATAAGTTTCAGTAATTCTCTGATCTAAACCTAAATCTAAACCTCCATCCAACGGATTTCTCTCTTATTTCTTGTTTTAGTTTTATTTGTGCATGTTTAGCTACTTAATCCAAAAACCTAAAAAACCCAATTGATTCTTCTCTCCTTCTTCCTCTTAATCGAAAATAACATCAACTACGAAATCTCTCCCTCCTTGTGTTCGACCCGTACTTGCCACGTCTTCATAGACGCCGTGCACTTGCGGTATAAATTTAAATCTTCATCAACTAGTTTTGTTGTCTGGTAATAGACTAATAAACCGATGCAATTGAATAGTGATAAACAGGTTCAAAATTGGGTTCAATTTTGGGCTCCAAACATTTCCTAATTAATAGTGCACCTAGTCGTTTTTGCAAAATACTCACCCAAATAATATTCAGATACGAAGAGGACCAGTGCGGAAATTACCCAGAGGTAACTGTTCAATAAATATGAATCATTGATGCTATATATCCTTGCATATCATACATTGCATTCATGCTATATATCATTTATTTTATCTCATATTTATGCTACTCGAGTGTTTGTTTGATGTATTTCAGGCTTTAGACAATAAAGAAGAGAAAAGAAGAGAAAAAGACCTAAACGTAAGAAGAATGAACTGATTTAGAAGGTTTATGGACCTGTTTGTAATGTCCAAGGACTGGACTGAAAACACTGAGGGACCGAAGTGAAAACCCGGAGGGACCAAAGTGTAAAGAAATATATTACGTCACAAAAGTCCATAACCTGAGGAGTAAATCAACAATTAAAATCAAATCGGCTCTGGACAATGGACCAGAGCTCAACTCCACATGCAAAACACCAAACTTAACCGACTGACGAAATTAAAGGTAGATCGCCATTTGATTTGTCAGTTGAGGATTTTTCTTTTGCTCTGTTTTAGCCTAAATTTTGGCACCAGGTCGGGTCGTCGGGTCAGAGAAACATGCAACATCCAGATCTGAGTTACAGTCGTCTGATTACACCTAGATCCATTCAAACCCTCTAATCTTCTATAAATAGACTTGTAATGTCTCATTTCTTCTTCTTCCTTCCTCTCCTCCTTAGGTTAGTTTCCTTTCTTGTTTAGTGGAGTATATTTTATTTCTTGTTTATTAGAATAAGTTTTAGTTTCTTGCTTAGTAGTGTAGTGGAGGAGAAGATGAGCAAACTTTGTAACCTTGATTTCTTAATCAAGTTGTAGTTTCATGTTCTTTATGTTCTTGTCATTCATTTGATATAATTTTTATTCCATTGTTTTGGTTAGATTTAGTATTCTTTACTTGTTATGTTTTGTTTTTATGTTGTTGTTTCTTTGGTTAATATGTTGAGTAGAGAGTAGTCCATCCCCATTGGGGGTGAGGGTGATGTGAATATTGATGTGTTGTATTAGTGTGTGTGTTTAATCCTAATCTTAGAGCATCACATGAATTCCATAGTCATTTTTGTTGGGTTCCTCACTCTTGCCTTTGATGTGCTAATGGTCTTAATTGATGATTGGCACATGCTTTGGCTAGTTGATCCACTTTATGGGGAATGATGATGTGAGGATAATGTTGGAGTTGTAAAGAGAAAATGATGACATGTGGGAGCATATGCTCTTGTTGGCATCATCTTAATTAATGTATTGTATGTTTTAATGATAATGTTATATCTTAATTCATGTGTAGACATAGTTGAGTTTGGGTCATTATGGATTTCATGTTCTTTATGTCATTAAACATGTAATCATGTGGTCGTCTTTGTCATCCTTTTGAGTAGTGTTTGTATGTTTTAATGATGGTGATAAATCTTACTTCATGTAGAGACACACTTAGGAATGTGACATTATAAGATTTCCATGTTATGCATGTTATAAGATTTCCATTTTATGCATGTCATGAGCACTAAATGTTACACACACACGAATACACATCTACACTTTCATATTCATTCTCCATCTCCTACGGGACCCGTTTTTGATTAGTTGTTTTTTTATTTCCATCGCAGGTGTAGTGTAGTTAGTTTAGCATCATCCCCTCATTCTCCTCTCATTTCTCATTCGAGTATGGTTGTCACAACAACACTCACAACTCTTTGATGTTCGACTCGTGTTTGTCACGTCTTCATCGACGTCGTGCACTTGCGGTTATTAAACGATCAATCAATCATCCTCTCTTTATTCTCTTTAAATTTCAAAACCAAATTCCTTCACTCCCTCCCTCCTCTTCCATTCCCACTTTTGTCCTCCTCTAACGTCCTCTCACTTTCCTCCTCCGACCTTCTCCTCCTCCAGCTTCCCCTTTTGGTATCTTCACTTCTCCAGCTTCGTCCTCCTCCGACCTTCTCCTCCTCCAGCTTCGTCCTTTGTCGGCATTCTCCTCCTCCAGTTTCGTCCTCTGGCCTTGTCCTCCTCCGATCTCCTCCCACTCTTCTCTTATTTGGCGTTCTCCTTTGTTCTCGAATGGTGTGAGACATTTCTAGGATAAAATTGCATTGATTTTTTGTTGGATAGAAGTTAAGTGAGAGCAAAAATAACTACAAATTTGATATATGGATATCTGATACGTTGATGTCTGGATGTGTATGGGTAAGTAGATATCCAGATTTGTTTCAAAAAATTATTTAGTATTATGAACTTTGATATATTTACTGTTTTTGTGTGATAACATATATATGATGTTTTTAATTAATGTTCATCTTGGTATAACCACATGTTGTGTCTGAATGAGTTTATTTTTTATGATGTTGTACATGTTTGGATTACATGTTTTGATGTTCCATAGATGTTTGAGTGCTTTGTAAAAAAATTGTATATCTAGATATTTATGTAGATATATCTGATCAAATACAGTAGATACATCTAAATACTTTTTGGAGTTGACAAGTTAATGAAGTAGCAAAAGAACAACACATTTCATATATGTCTGGATAAGTGATGATGCAAGATAATTGTGTATTATCAAGTTGTTTGATACCTTATATGTATGTCTAGACAAAGACAGTCCAGACACGTTTGACATGTCCAACAAGCACAAGCGTAAGACAATATATCTGGATAAGAAGGGACAATAATGTGTGCAAATGGAAATAATGATACAAGTTAACTGGTAACCTATATGTCTGGAATAGTAATGATACAAGTTTTGTAGGTGTAAACATATTACCAACCTATACTGAACAACGTACTGGATATCTAGATATTTGATTATGATATATCTTGTTCAAACATTTGCTGACATGTCCAGCAAACACAAGCATATGAAAATCTAAATGCCAGACATCGATTTGTCGCCAATAATCAGTTTCGTAAACTTGTTAATCTATATCCAGACGAATAAATATAGACACCCTATATATTTGCAGACCTCATACTGTTTCGGAAAAGGTGTGGTGATATATGTCTGGATAAGTGATGATACAAGATAATTGTGTATTGTCCAATTATTTCATACCTCCTATGTATGTCCGGACAAACACATTTACTCATGATACATTTTGTGGGAGAAGCATAACAAAAAAGGCTCGAACTTATCTAGATAATCTATAAGGTTGTAAAAGTCATCCCAACCATTGGGAAATCTGATCCAAAATGTGAGGACATGTCAACGTCTGAATGAGAAATATCTGGATACAGCTTGTGCATTGTACCATCTTCTGGTAAGGATGTGTCAGGGGCGTCATCGTCATCTTTATCCAAGTCTCTACTAAGGTTGTTCTCCTCTACGTCAGCGTCATCTACAGAACACTCGTTGTCTGACTGATGAGCCTCCAAACCAAAGACCAAGTCAATGTCTACGTAGATATAGACAAACAAATTATGGATAAGTCTCTCTATCCGGATAAACCAAAACATGTGAAAAAAGTAATGAGAAGTGAATTTGGTGGAGTGTTGAAGAATGATGATTGTCATTAAATAAAGTGAGAGAACGTCATAGCCACCACCATATCATTGCATTAAATGTGGTGAAAGAATGTCGCGATTATAATCATTTACTTTTTAAGCAATAGGAAGAGAATGTGGTTTGAAGCTTATTTGACATAAGTTGGGGGACTTACTATAAATTGCCCAAAGTTTTCCATGTGACTACGAGTGGATGTCCACGTGATGGTGCAATCATTGATCACTTCTCCATTGCAGCCCGAAAAGAGCCCAAAATGGAGTCCGCGTAGCATTTTCCGATGCAATTTGATTCGCCTGCAATTCTGCATATGTACACCAACGAAAATATTTGCTTTGTTGAATGTGTACAAAATAGATAGTAAATATCACATTTCTTTTGGACTAAACTTACCACATAGTCAAGTGGATTGATCTTTCACCAAACAGGAAAAAGTACCGTAGAGAAAACTAATTGTTTGTTCAAACTAACTTATGTTTTCGTTTTCCATCAATATTTGTTACACGTGGTAACGTGCCACCTGATGGATAATACAAAGTTTATAATTCTTAGTCAAACGAGTAGATGTTATCTAAAACCTATTACACGTAGAAGATATGATTGTAAATGGCGAGGGTATGTTAACAAATTAAAGATTAAAGTATAAGATCAACTAACTACTTGCAGTCCAAGCAACGTGGGATGCATTTATTTGAAATTATTATATAAATAGTTACAAATTTTACCAAATACAATCACTCAATCAGACGAGAGAAATAATCTCCGAAGACTTAGAAACACCACAAGTTGTGGAAAGGATCTAACTTGCAGAAAGCTACAACCTCAAGTTTTCCGCTGGTGTCTTGTTGAAAATTTGGAAACGTCCAAATCTACAATTTCGTTTTTATAGACTGCGTGGGAAGAGGTTTTTCCTTTAACACTTCACATGATCAATACATGAATGGAATTAAAAATGATTATTTGGTGCTCATACGCGTTCTGATGTTTAAAATTTATTTTACATATTTGTACATGATCATCACTTCTGAGAGCATGAAGTATTTTATTTTGATTTTCAATTTTAACGTGATTTGAAAAATCAAACAAAACTTTCTTCCTTCCGTTCTACACGTTTGAGAATTATAGCAACGTAATTATGCAACTAACGGACTCATCTCACCAGATATGTGGGCCTGTTCAACGAGAATTTCACAAATTTGAAGTCGGGACCAAAGTAACAAATTTTGAAAGGAAAATTTGAGTTTTTATGTTTAAAGTGATTCAATAATTGAAAAAATCATCACTTTTACATCATCGTAAAAATACTTGTGTTTCATGTGCTACCCAAAATACTCATTGCATAAACCAACCATTCTATTCAGTTGGAAGTGAAGACCCGATCGAGCCAACAGTAGCCAATATCGAGCTCAAATCGTCCTCTTTGGACTCCCACCAGAATGCACAAGTTGAATCTGCATTTTTGGGGTATCTGGTTATTTTTGTGCTCGATGAATGATCATTTCTCATAGTTGAAGACGATGCTAGACGGTACTTGATGGTACTCGATGAAACTCGATAACGATTCTTGATGAATTATTTTTTTGATATAGATTTGATGATTTTTGACTATTGAGCATCATCGAGTACCGTCTAACATCGCCTTCAACCATCAGAAATGATCATTCATCGACGGGAGTTCGAGGTAGACGGTTCTCGATGATGCTTGATAGTGAGGCTCAATGAGTATGCTCGATAGTTAAAAGTCATCAGTTTTTTATCAAAAAAGTAACACATTGAGCCTCACTATTAAGTATTATCGAGTACCGTCTAGCATCGTTTCAACCATCAGAATTTCATTGAGCCAAACAGGTTTCTGTCATCTTTTGACCGTAGAGCAAACTTCTATTTGACTACTAAATAGTCTAAATATATAAGCTTTCACTCATACATTCTGTTGATGACTGAAGATATGAATGTTAACATATAAATTCTCTTACAGATTTGCGATAGTTTTGTCCTTACAGGATTGTATTCATTGGTCTCCATGTTCATATTACTTTTTTTGTGATTTGATGACTTTACATATTGTTTAATTCAGTAAAATCAGTAAATTCGAACATTTACTTTTCCCAATTAAAAGTGTGTTTTATTTCTTACAGTGCTTGTAGCATAGCATCTAATATCATGCTGGTGTTTCATTGTAAGGACTGTGATCCATCAGCCACCCATTCCCTCTTTTCCTCTCTTCCAAGTACTATTGTATGTAAAGCTGCCTTGGATAAGAAAGGTGATCACAAGTTTCTTCAGATGATGCGAAGCCTAAGTGGATCTCAAAAGCAAACAGAATCAAGTACTTGTTTCAAGGCCAATGTTGTGATATACTTGGATAACAATTGAACAAGAACTTTACTGCAAACTCATTTTCTGCAGATGCCATGCCACCTCAAGTAAATATTACTCCGAGGGAGGGCAGCGCACCTCACTCGACGAGCTTTAAGGCGTCTTGTAATGGTTTCTAGCACGAGACAGTTGGCATCCGGGCTTTTAGCAGCTGGTGGTGTCAATGCAGTTCGTTATGTTGGTCGTAAGATGTCAAAGGCTTGGAGATCAAGGACATCATGATTCGGGATGAGGTTTCCGTTCTTATTAGAAAGTTTTTTTTTAACTTGGTAGTGTTTTTTTCTTGCTCCTTGTATATTCTTTCTGAATTGCTAAACATCGTCCCAAAATTACTTAAATCGCCCATTGAAATTACCAAATTGCCATTCATCCTATTTTTGCTTATATATCTCACAATTTCACTCTTTTTTCAAAACTTTCTCTTCCTATACCTACTACAGAAGATTATGAATGTCTCGGAGGCCAGGCAAGCAGCCAGCAGTTCCCCCGGTGTACCCGTATACGGTAACCTTACGTTATTTATTTGTTTTCAAAAAATAAAAATAAAAAAAGTGGTCGGCGTCCGAGGGAGACGCCCCCGCATGGGTCGAACGTCCTCGGAAGCCGCTCCCCCCATGGGAGACGCCCCCCGCATGGGTCGGGCGTCCTCGGAAGCCGCTCCCCCCATGCGGCTTCCGAGGACGCCCGACCCATGCGGGGGGCGTCTCGCTCGGACGCCGACCACTAGCGGGAGACGTCTGGGGAAGACGTCTTCCCGATGGAGGAGACGTCTTCGGCAGACGTCTCCCCCAAAGAGGAGGCGTCTCCGACAGACGCCTCCACCATACGGGAGGCGTCTCTCGCAGACGCCTCCACAATTTTTTTTTAAATTATTAAATCTGATAATTACTTTAATAAATTGTGATAAATCTGAAAATTTAATTTAACAAATTCTTATTAAGTTTAACATTTGTGATATTTAGTTTTAACAATTTTTGATTTAGTTTAACAATTGTTTTAATTTAGTTTAACAATTGTGATAATTTAGTTTAACAAATTTTGATTTAGTTTAACAATTGTGAAAAATATGATAATTTAGTTTAACAAATTTAACAAATTTGTAATTAAAATTTCAATTAATAGTCATCGGGTCACAGTGGAGGGAAAGGCAAGTCGATACCATTACACGCCTTCCGTTCTTTAGAGGATGATTCAGCACCGCGTCATCCACGTAGACGGGGGATATCTGCTTCGGTCAGGAGGGAGAGAGAGGCATTACGTCGTCGTGAGGAGGATGATGATTCCTTCGATGATGAGCATGTGGACAGTCCCGACGACGGGAGCGACGATGATGACCCGTATGAGTTAGAGCGCCCGGAGGTGGAGAGGCAGGGGGAGTATAGCAGAGGACGTGGTCGAGCGGGTAGTTCTACTTCCGCCGGATGGATGGTGCGGAAGGGTAGGGGTGGGAGGTTTACGACCGCGGATTCGAGCTCGTGCACTGTAGATCCCCGCGCTCAGAAGAAGAAGAGGGTCCAGGACGATTCTTGGATCGTGAGCAGTATGACGCCTGGTGGTCCTTTAGATGGGAGCGTCATTCCTAGTTTCTGGGGTCACATCGCTAGACGGATCTGGGACGGAGAGGATCGGAAGGTTCTGAAGTGCCATAATCGGCACAGAGCCTGTACAACACTACAGGGTTGGCGGTCTACACTGAGTGCTGATATCAGAGAGGAGATTAGTGCCACGCATTTGGGGCACTTACCGTACAACATGTTCCCTTATCTCGACATGCCTTTGATTTCTGCGTTTGTGGAGCGGTGACAACCTGACACCAACACTTTCCACATGCCTTTCGGAGAGATGACGATCATGCTTCACGATGTTTTCCAGATCCTGCGCATTCCTGTGGATGGTCGTCTGGTTAGTGCTCAGGGGTCGACGTCTGAGCTGAGGTGTTATGTGGCAGAGTTGCTTGGTGTCACACCTGATGGTCTGGCGAGAGATACAACTTTATGGAGTGGTGGTGGTGTCGGCATCGACTCCCTTGAGGACTTATGCAGACGGGCACGACCTCCGCGGGCCGATGATACACAGTTGACGGCGTACCTATTTTTGATGCTCGGAGCCGTCTTGTTTGTCGACAAGAGTGGTTGCCGGATCAGACCACGCGATCTACTGGAGGCTAGGGACCCGGACACCGTTCGTGAGTACTCGTGGGGGTCAGCGACGTTGGCATACCTGTACCGTCAGCTTGGGATAGCTAGCCGTGCGGATTGTTCTGGGATTGCAGGTTGTCTTACGCTGCTGCAGGCGTGGATATACGAGTACTTTCCCGCATTCCGCCCGCATCGTGAGCGGAAGATTATCGACGAGGGTCATCCACGTTCGGGTATGTGGGCCGTCCGGAGCGAGGACAAGAGCGATGGACGATTGCGTTCCATCCGCGCACGGCTAGATCAGATGACTGCATCAGAGGTATCAAACTTTACACCATTTACATTTATTTATTTAATTTTAAGATGTATTATTATTAATGTGTTAAAGTTTAGGTGGAGTGGTTGCCCTATGGTCCTGACCCAGCAGCGGATGTCCCGAGGACTTTATTGATGGGCCTTATTCGTTATCGGGATATCATAGAGCCTTATATGCCCGATCGGGTCTTGCGTCAGTTAGGATATGTTCAGGTGATCCCGGTTGACATCCCGACACCAGAGCATGCGGTGCGGTCTGCGACAGCAGCGACGTACGACGTCAGGTTCCCCGCTTCTACAGCGCAATCGACTTGGCGGACATTTTCGAGATCATGCCGACTGTTCCTTGGCGACTTCAGACGTAGCCGCGACCCCTCCGAGTGTGATGCACGTTATCTTGATTGGTTCGGTAGTTACTCACATCCTATCATCGTCCGTGGTGCCTCCCGGAGAGCAGATCGACCACCAGATAGGACGTGTGGCGATCTGGTAATTTTTTCATTTTATCTATATTTATTTGTACCGTATATTTTGTTAATGTACGCTAATGTTATTGTTATGTGCAGTGGATGTGTAAGATGATGCGGGCTGTAGACCCATTCTTGCAGAGGAGGGATGAGCTGCCAGACGATGACATGAGAGCTGCATGTGGAGATTTGGATGAGATCATACACTCGTGGCATACTCAGTTAGGCATCTCCGACCATGATTCGGATGATGAGTAGGCTGATTTGTTGTACCGTACTCTTAGTATTTGCATTTATATTTGTTTATCTGTCGTACGCTTATTATTTGTATTTGTGTTTGTGTTTGCTAACATATCGTACGCTTATTATTTGTATTTGTGTTTGCTTATTTGTCATACGCTTATTATTTTTATTTGTGTTTGCTAACGGATCGTACTATTATATATAATGCAAATAAAGCAAACATATCAAAACATATTACATAATAAAGCAACACTATATAATGTACAAACATATCAAAACATATTACATAATTGTACAAACATATCAAAACATATTACATAATTGTTGCCAAGATGCTATCCTATTTTGGTACTCCAGCTCCCATCCAATAACACTCTCATCTCGTACTTGAAACCACAGAGTCGCTATAGGAGGTACGGGGAATCCCTCATTCAAATCCAAACGAATGTAATGAGCGTAACTCCCTAAATGAGCAATAATCAACTCTCTGCACGGTCTCGTCACGGTAGGTGGACTCTCCCAAGGTAGAACTGTAAGACATGGGTACAACGAACCATCATTTCCGAGAGAGAAGAACATAACTGCACACTTGTAAAAATTTGCAATGGGAAACAAGTCCGTCCATGTCTCCATGTAGTGATTCTCGCCACAAGGTCCCCCGCCCCAATTAATCTGGTGACGAGCCTGCTCCACACCGTCGTAGTATACGTGCTCATAAAAAGATGGGTTCGCAGCTATCTCATTTGAAATGGAACGATGGGCGAGTTGCCAATTGTCTTCACCACCGTGGAAAACATCGGCGACACATCGAAATCCACAGTTTCCATCAGCACGAACATCATTCCACTGGTGTAGGAATGACATAATGATTCCTGGAATCCTATCCGCATATGGGAAGTCGTCTACGTCAGCCCGCCCAGTCACTACAATATCAACAAAAAATACAGTTACATATAATAACAAAAGATACATATTTACTGAAATAAATAACAAAATTATAATAACAATAAATATAGGGATGGTATACCTGATCCTCCCCTCACAGACGAAGAACCAGAAGATCGACCACGACCTTTGCTTCCACTACCGGAAGAACGACCACGACCTCTACTCCCACTACCTGAAGATCGACCACTACCTCGCTCTGCATACTCAAACGCACTAGGGTCCCGTCGTGTCGACTTTCCCCTTGGTCGACCTCGTAGCTTTGTTTTTTCTGCAGGCTCTCTCAAATTCGCATGTTGGGGGGTGTAGCTGCTCGAATAAAACCCGAGAGGCAGATCGAATTACGGTGGGGTCACTTCCTGCAATCTCATCAACCAAGCTGCGAAAATGTTCGGCGTCTTGAGCTGCCTGAGACACAAACTCTGCGTTCCCGGCTCCTTCCCCAATGACAAGTGTCCTCCAGAACGAATGAATCTGCTCTAAGTAAATTCCGTTGTCTGATTCAAGACATCCGCGGATGGTACATGCGCAAGGTATCCCATGAGAAGTCAGAAAAGCGCACTCACAACGATATTCAACTTCATCATCTAACTGTTGCATTCTTTTCACCTCCTGACTCAGCAATTGCAAGCAGTGATGCGAAACTCGACCATTTATGTGACGATATAGAGCATGTCCGAAATTAGTCAAATTTCGCCGTCTCGAGTCTTCAAGAAAGTTTCGAATATTCGTCAGCTGCATTTCAATAGCCGCGTTGACGCGCTCGAAAAGAGTGTCCAGAGCTGCAGTCGATGTAGAAATCCACTCTTTTAGAGCCGAATGAGCACTTTCGACCCTACAATTCGTGGTGTTCCCAAAATGAAGGACTTTGTTCGTCCAATTCAGCACAAACTTTTCTTTATGCACCAACCACGTGGTGTCCAGATACTCCGTGATAGCCGGCCACGATCTATACAAATCTTTCAGAGCATTCACAACTCTATCATACTCGGCTTCTGAAGTAGAAAGCATGATTTTCCTCCATCTTCCACGCCTCAAAGTCTCTGCCATCTGCTTATTTTTTCCGAATACGTGGTATGCGTAGTTCAATACGTCTTTGTTGATGTGCCATGTGCAGAGTAAATGAGCAGAGTCAGGAAATACCTCTCTCACTGGTCGCATAAGGCCTAACTCCCGGTCTGTTATTATTGCAGTCGGGCTGACAGTCCCCAATAACAGATCTCGCAACTTCTCCATCACCCACAGATAACTGGAGTAAGTTTCATCCATCAAAATCGCATATCCAATAAGGAAATTCATGTTTGTTGGTGTGACCCCAATCATTTCGAACAAAGACATCTTATACTTGTTCGTCTTGTAAGTCGAATCCATGCAGATAACGAAAGGATATGTCCGCAACAACTGGACTGACGTCGGATGTGCCAAAAAACCGTGAGTGACGACATCAGTTTCTGGATCCGCCATAATCCAATGTAAGTACTCACACTGCACTGCTTGATAGAGAAACTGCTGGACGGGATTCCGGTCTTCAGATTTTGTCCTCCTCATGTAATCTCTGAAATTATAAATATGCCTTTGATTTGGATTGTCCTCCGGGAATTTTTCTTTTACTGCCTTCAAGATGTTCCGTGGTTTTGCTTGCGCCTCAGTCATATCACGAAAAATCTTCTTCGCCCCAGAACTTAGACCACTAATTTGACGATGACCCTCTGGATAAACTGCCAGTCTGTGGTTGTGATGTCCGTGAGCACTATTAAAAACCACAACCCATCCATCACGATCTCGTCGCTTGATGAGAATTAAATTTATACCGCAAGTGCACGGCGTCAATGAAGACGTGGCAAATACGGGTCGAACACAAGGAGTGAGAGATTTGTTATTTGTGTGATTTACGATTGGGGGAAGAAGGAGAGAAGAAATAATTGGGTTTTGAGATTTTTGGATTTTAATTATCTAAGGCAAGAAACAAGAACAATTAAAACTAAAACAAGAACGAAGATGTGAATTCCGTCGGGTGGAGGTTTAGATTTAAGGTTTAGATTAGAGAATTTAGAAACTTATAATAAATCATATTAGTTATAAAGCATTACATGATAAATGATTTAACATAAACTCAAGTAATCAAAATATACTAACACGAAATTAAAATAATAACATTCATTCATCTTCTCTTCACCCTAATCCGTCACCTCCACCCTTTGGAAGGAGTTAGAAACTCATAGAGGGAGGAAGAAGGGGTCCTTGAGACATTACAAAAGAAAACTAAAAGTAAGAAATAAAAGACAGAATTTTATTAATGAAAAGGAAGAATACAAAACTAAGATTAAAAATAAAAACTACCACCAAAGACTAAGGACCCTTCTAACATCGTTCTCGGGTCTATTTATAGTTGTTACAAGAGACCTAAGTATAGAATTGGAGAGTACACGTGTCCAGACACGACTGGACAAAATTGGAGCACACAGATTGCTAAGGGGGCGGCGAAATCGCCGCATGGTGTATGTGTTGTGCGGCGGAAACGCCGCAATATATTCTCTGATTTTATCCGGATTTTTGCTGTGTGTTTATGGTATGATTTGATCATCCTTTGCGCGTCTGGATGATTTCTTTCCATTCCCTTGAGCTCCGAATTGTTTCCTTCATATATTTGGAGATTCACATTGATTTTTCTTTAGATTTTCTCCAAGATAATAAAAGCTACTCGTGATTTGCAATTAGGTCCTTGACTTTTTGCAGTTAAGTCCCCGGCTACTTTTGTGCTTAAGTCCTTGTTCTTTTTGCAATTAGGACTTGAATGCTTTTATGCTTGGATACATTTCCATTCGTAACCCGATAATCTTGAACTTGGTCTTTATGATAGAAATGAGTCTTTTGCATGCGTTTATGCTCGGGATGTGGGTAAATTGCATTCAGGTCCCTGTATTCTGTAAATAAGACTAAACACATACCTTAGTAGCATTTATTGATGTAAAAGTAATCTAAATGAAAGACATATGATGCAATGTATGCAATGCATCATCGCTCCACCACTTTTATTAAGAAACGGCAACCACAACCCTTTCTTTTGGTGTTTCTTTGAAGTGCAGTATCCATATCCCGAGACTCCATTTGATTTCGCCGGTCGCATCTCAAATAACAATCCATCCGACTATCTGATCTTGTTTTGTACGACGACACGACCAAAAAAAACCCAGCTCCGATAGCTACTTGTTTGGCCCATTTACATGCTTCATCGATTGTTTCAAAGATTTGTGTAGTTTGAAATAACTCACTGTAATCCACTCCATCACCACCGAAATCTTCCAACGGAACCTACAAAAATAAAATCGAAATTAAAAAAAATCAAAAAAAATTCAGGCGTCTGTATTAAACGCCTACCCCATGGGAGGGGCGTCTGAGTTAAACGCCCTTCCCAAGGGTGAGGCGTCTGAGTAGGACGCCTGACTGAAGGGAAGGGCGTCTACTACAGACGCCTTACCCAAGGGGAGGACGTCTACATAAGACGTCTCTCCCATTGCGTAGGCGTCTGCGTTAGACGCCTCAGCCAAGGGGAGGACGTCCTACGCAGACGCCCTCACCTTGGGGGAGGCGTCTAATGCAGACGCCCTGCCCAAAATTTGCCCCGCGCCAGGCTTACCTCACCGGATGCATCACCCTCGCCAGACATTTTCGTGGTGTTTTTACTGATAAATTATGAATATACAAGACCGTAGGCCTAATTTATAGACACGGGACGATATGGGTATTAAATATATTTTTAAGGGCAATTTGGTAATTTCAAGGGACGATTTAAGTAGTTTTGGGGCGACGTTTAGTAGTTCCCTATTCTTTTGATAGTTTGAGGAGGCATAATGCTAGGTGGGCTATTTAATGTGCTCAAAATTGGGCTCTTTTGCTGCACAAAAACATCACGAGGGGCACAAATCCAAGGGCACCACATCAGCATGCTTGGATATTTTTCATGTTCATTTCTGTACTTCTTAGATATCACTCTAAAAGTACTAACACCTATGTGCTACACCTGGAAAACTCTGGGCAATTTACAATCAGTCACCCAGCTTGTGTCAAATAACATGCAAACCACGTTCTCTCCATATTGTTTAAAGAATAAATAGTTGTAATCATCACTTTCTTTCACCACACACATAATGCAAAGTGACGGTGGTGACAACCTTCTACACTCATTGTTCCTACCATCTTCTTCAACATTCAATTTCACGTGCGAAGTGTATTTGTATGGATTCTCTTTAACTACGTCTGGAATCTGTTACCTATGTTTGGATATTTTATCAAATATCTCCGAAGTTATGTTTGGATTTCATTATAACATTTGATGACTGAATATTTATGTCTGTCATAATGTAATCTATAATATGTAGATCAAAATGTTGTGTTATGTCTGTCAATTTTGTGGAATCTTTGCAACGTGAAATTGTGATCTGTAATATTCAGACTACTATGTGTTACTTGTCTGACAAAATTATAAGTTATGGTTCAATGTTTTGTTAATATCTGAACATGTATGTCTTGAGATCTGAGATTTATTAGAATGATATCTGAAATTGTTTTTACATTGACAATGTCTGCATTTATATCTTGATTTATCGTCGTATATTGTAGTCCTCACATTCTGGATCAGATTTCCCAAGGATTGTGATGACTTTTACAACTTTATAGATTATCTGGATAAGTTCGAGTCTTTTTGGTTTTGCTTCTCCCACAAAAGATATCATTAGTAATTGTCTTTGTCTGTAAATACATAAAAGGTATCAAACAACTCGACAATACATAATTATTTTGTATCATTACTTATCCAGACATATATCAAATGTGTTATTCTTTTGCTACTTCGTTAACTTGTCAACTCCAAAAAGTATTCAGATGTATCTACTGTATTTGATCAGATATATCCACATAAATATTCATATATACAAATTTATTACAAAACACTCAAACATCTATGAAACCTCAAAATATTTAATCCGAACATATACAACATCTTAAAAAAATAAACTCATTCGGAATTGAAGAGGACGAAGCCGGAGGAGGATGAAGCATGAGAAATGAAGATAACGAAAAGGGAAGCCGAAAGAGGATAAAGTCAGAGGAGGAGGAAAGTGACAGGACGTTGTAGGAGGACGAAAGTGGGAATTGAAGAGGAGGAGGAGAGAGGGAGGGGAGGAGAGGAGAGGAGGAGGTGAAAGAATTTGGTTTTGAAATTTGAAATGAGATTAGAGAGAGAATGATTTAGATTTATGGAATATTTATATTTCAACCCTTATGTATCTAATTATCTAAATTGTAATGTGTTATTTATAAAATCAACCACCTCCAATATGGGGTGGGGGTTAGAGCCCAAAATAGAGCTCAAAATTGAGCCTATTTATCGTTACTCAAGTTTTTATGTAACAAAAATAATTATTAAATATGTTTGATAGGCGTTTACATTTTTTTGCAATTTTGATGTACTTTCTGTTGGTTTCCTGTGGAGTATGAGAAACTGAAAAAAAGAGAGTTTACGATACATTCTGAATGGGAAAGGAAAGTGGAAGAAAAATATTTTCTTTTTTAAGACGGACACAAAGGAAACTATTTCCTCCCTATGTTTTCACGTTTCACGTACGTGCACAAACAGCCCATTAGTTGGATGCTAGCAGATAAGTAGACTCCTACAACCACGAACACTACTCGTTTACTGGTCAAAATACAACGCTTTAATATTATACCAAATTGGTTTTTTGCATATAAACTCTTGCAGAGATAGATATGAACACATGCTCTACGAAGATCGCAGAAGACAAAAGTGAGAATTCCATTGGGTTTATTCGAGCAACTCAAGGAATCGGTCAAATTTGGACAATTGATTCGAAGTAACCCGAAATTGAGGGCAACAAAATTTCATGTCAATCCTATAACAGAAACTCTCACAAGGCAAAATCTTTCAAAAGGAAATCCATGTCAACTTTGACAAACTCCTACAAATTTAACTAAAAAACATTAAAATCATATTTTAAAATTAAACAATACAATTATCTTTAAAAATCATGACAATATGATACACAAAATTATACTATAAACTAGATAATAAAGATTAAACATAAAAATACACCTTGAACTTCATATTTTCTTGTTAATATAAAATTCTAAAATAAAATATTATTCAAATTTTAATTTAGTGTATTGTTTGAAAGTACATGACTAAATAATCTTATTAATTAATTTACTACTCAACAATGTATATGTATATAAAATATAATTCAGACATCACATTTTTGAGTTAAATTAAACTAAAATGTGCAATATATACATATTTAAATTTTAATGTACAACATACTCTTCACAATAAAATTATACATTTATATATATAACATTTATAAATAATATCAAATTTCTGTAAATGATATTAATGAATTCAGTTTTTAATTTTCTAGTTGATTTTAGTGACTTGCACAAACAACCGAATTTTGGTTAAAGAGAAATTGATTTCGGAAAATGCTCAGCGGGCTCCGTTTTGGGCTCTTTTTGGGTTCCGTTCTCTTCCCACACACGTCTTGCATTCACATGGTGTGCATCATATCAGAGCTTTCCACTTGGAATCTTTTGGGCAAACTGCACACAATCTCCCAACTTGTGTGAAATAACCGGTTTGTCAGCTTCTCTCCTCATTGTTTAATGGAGAAATACAGACAATCATCACACGTCCCTGCCAAAATTTAATGCAACGTGATAGGACTGTAACTTTCCTCAGCACTCCATTTGACTTCTTCTTGCCTTCACCAAACAAGATATATCTTTATGAAATATCTGGATATCCAGTTATTCAGATATAGGTTGACAATATATCTACATCTACTCAAATTTGTATCCTCACTATTCCAGGCATATATTGCCCTACGCTTGTGCTTGCTGGACATGCCAAACATTTCTGGATATAAAATGTATAATATGTTTTTGAGATACATGTTCACGTGCCTACATATAGATAATATGTTTGATAAACATTTTGTAAAATAGCATTTTTGTTGGGACATACATACATGATATAAAACAGTTGGACAATACATAATTATTTTGTATCATCACTTATCCAGACATATGTCATCTCACCTTTTCCAAATATACATGGATATAAAATAACATGTATTGGTGTGTCACTTATGTTGTCTACGTATCATTTACTTTTTCGATGGGTAACTGACTTTGTCTCAGCATACATAGAAATTATCAAACAGCTGGACAATACACAATTGTCTTGTATCATCATTCCAGACATAAATCACCCAAGTTTTTCCAAAATAGTATGAGGTCTGAAAATATATAGGTTGTCTACGTTTATCATCTGGATATAGATTAAGAAATTTATGAAACTTATTTTTGTCAACAGATCGATGTTCGTCGTTTAGATTTGCTGGACATGTCAGGAAATATTTGGATATCCAGTCATTCATATATATCTTTGAACAAGATATATCGTGTGCGGAAAAGTAATACCATTTTCAACCCAAACAAGAAGTGCGTACCATGTTATTTTATTATTTTATAGCTTTTTATTATTTATAATGTGTAGTGGAGAAAATATTTTACAGGACGATTTGACTATAGTTGGGTTGTGCTTTATGTTTATGGACGTCTGATCTCAACCCATCATTTCTACGTTTGGATTTGAAATTTGACCTATAATGTAGTTATAAAGAATTTTCATTTTCAAAGTCAACTTTTCTTAAGTCTGTGCAAATCTGGTTTGAAAATGATAAAATTTTATTTTGTTGCTTCATAAGGAATTACTCTATAATCACTTAATTTTTGGAAAGCATCGTTAAATATTTAATATCGTCCATAGTTTCAATTTAAGAGTGGTTTTCTTTAATCCCAAGCAACTAGTCCACGACGATACCTAATAGAAATACCGCTGCTATGTTGTCTTATGTTGTGCTCCCATCAAAACACAACCGTGTGCGGAATAATAATATCATTTTCAACCCAAACAAGACGTCGGTACAATGTTATTTTATTATATTATACCTTATTATTATTTATAATATGTAGTGAAGATAAATTTTTTTGGACAACTTGACTATAGTTGGGTTGTGCTTTTATGTTTATAGACGTCCGATCCAGACCCATAATTTCTACAGTTGGATTTGAAATTAGACCTATAAAGTAGTAATAAAGATTTTGCATTTTCTGGATAAGTTCCAAACACGAAATACTTTTACAACCTTATAGATTATCTGGATAAGTTTCAGCCTTTTTGGTTTTGTTTGTCCTACAAAATGTATCATGGGTAACTGTCTTTGTTTGGACATATATAGGAGGTATTAAACAGTTTGGAAAAAAGATATTTAAGTTGAGGAGATGATGTTTACATTTAATACAAGGTGATGGTGGTGGGATGGTGGCTATAACAGACGTCTGAAATGATATCTTTGAACCATATATCCGGAGTGCAAGCCCTCTACACTCATTGTAACAACCATCCTTCTTCAACACTCCACCAAATTCACTTCTCGTTACCTTCTCATTAACTGTATTTGTCTGGACATACATAGAAGGTATCAAACAGCTGGACAATACACAATTATCTTGAATTATCACTTATTTAGACATATACAATCTCGCATTTTCCAAATCAGTATGAGGTCTACAAATATATAGGGTGTTTATATTTATCCGTCTAGATATAGATTAACAATTTTATGAAATTGATTATTGGCGACAGATCGATGTCTGGCGTTTAGATTTTCATATGCTTGTGTTTGCTGGACATGTCAGAAAATGTTGGAAAAAGATATATCGCAATCAAATATCTGGATATCCAGTTATTCAGATATAGGTTGGTAATATGTCTACACCTACAAAAATTTGTATCATCACTATTCCAGACATATAAGTTGCCAGTTAACTTGTATTACCATTTCCATTTGCACACACTATTGTTCCTTCCTAACTATATGTATTGTCTTACGCTTGTGTTTGCTGGACATGTCAAACATGTCTGGACACAAAATATATAAATCCAAAAGAGATATTGTAATCAAATATCTGAACATGAATAAAAGGTAGTCATACATGTTCATTACATGTCTACATATAGATAACATGTTTGATAAACATTCTGCAAAAATATAATAACAAGTTAAAAGTTACATAACTCTATCGGTAGTTACATAAAAAGTCAGACAGTATACGATACAGACGATCACCCAAAAAACCAGACATTTACACTAAAATCAGCATAAACAGACATTCACACTAAAATCTTCGGAATTGTGCATCTTCTCCTGACATTTTTCGGATCACCTGTCAAATAGAATGATTTAATGAGTGAGGAGATTTAATAGAATGAAATCTGGCTACAATGTACGACGATAAATCAAGATATAAATGCATACATTGTCAATGTAAAAACAAACTCAGATAGCATTCTATTAAATCTCAGATATCAAAAAATACATGTTCAGATATCAACAAAACATTGAACCCTAAGTTATAATTTTGTCAGACAAGTAACACATACTAGTCCGGGTATTACAGATCACAATTCCACGTTGCAAAGATTCCACAAAATCGACATACAACACAACCTTTTGATCTACATATTACAAATTACATTATGACATACACAAATATTCAGTCATCAAATGTAATAGATATAACAACTTCCATAGATTACATTTGACGAAATATCCAAATATAACATATTCCAGAGGTAGCTAAAAAGAATCTAGACAAAAATATCTAGAAAAATAATTACTTACACAAACTAAACATGCTCCGGACGAAACTATTAAATGTCCACACAAAAATATCCTGACAAATAATTACTTACACAAACTAAACATGTTCCGGACAAAACTATTAAATATCTACACAAAAATATCCAGACAAATAATTACTTACACAAACTAAACATGCTCCAGACAAAACTATTAAATATCCAGACATACGCAAGTAACCGAAATATAAGACTATTAAATATCCATACCGTCCGTGTGTTATCAAATCCAGATATAACTATGCAAATATAAAAAATAACAATAGTAAGAACAAATAGTGCCATATTTAAATCGCCCAACGACTCAACATGTTAACGAAACTCTAAATGTCAAGAAATTTTCAAAATACAAGTTTCATGTCGAGAGATCGTTCACATTTTGAAACTCACCCAAAAAAATTCCATACATATTTATCAAGAAACCATAACTTCAACAAATGCAAAGAAAGAAAAAAGAAACAGTGGACTTGAAGAAATCGTGGCTGTGGGCTTGAGCGGGAGCGACGGGGGCGACAACCTTTTCTCGTCGGTGCCGGAGTGGAGAGGGAAGGACAAGTTGCCGCCAGTACGGTTTTCGTGAACCACAATCGCCGGAGGAAATAAATGAAAGAGAAAGGGTGGTTTCTTTGTTTAAATATGTTTTGTCCCCCTAAGTGTGATTTGACATCAACCATCCCACGTCTCGTTGAACAGTTACCTCTGGTTAAATTCCGCACAAGTCCTCTTCTGATATTTTTTCGATGTGTATTTTGCCAAAACCACCACCTCCACTATTAACTTATGTTTGGAGCATGATAATCACTACTCATTGATTTCATCTGGTTTCTATTTTCTGTTGTTTTCCCTTTGACCATATAATCTATTTTCCAGTAGTTTCATATGCATAAACACTCCCTGAGTAACTCTAATCACCCTTTTCATGTATATACCCTTTCTTTTGTGTCGTGTCTGTCTCAACGAATCAAGTTATATTCCTAAATCGCCAACATGCATTGTGGCTCGTTTATGGTAATTGGTGTCCCTTCAATTTTTCAAGCATTGGTAGTGGCGGGTCATTTTAGATATTGTAATCGAGTTTGTACCTACAAAAAAAACTTTAACTGTCTTTTACATTGGTATTGACGTATTGTGCATACTTACATGCATTCATTTTGTTTAAGTTCCGTAAATACTTACAAGCAATGACCTAAGGTACTGAATAAGGTTGTAAACGAGCCAAGTTCGAGCGAGCGAGACTGGTTCAAACTCGGCTCGTTTATTTTTGGGCCCGTTTGTGGCTCACTCGGCGGTCGGTTCGAGCGTGAAAATTGTGCTCATGCTCGACTCACCTTTTTTTTGTGAACCACTCGACTCAGCTCATTTGCACGTGAGCCTGCTCAGCTCGTTTGCTCGTGTGTCTGCTCATCAAATTAATCAACAATTTAAAATATTTTTTAGAAGCTAATATCTTTCATTACCAAACATCCCAACATGTAGGATCGTGAGGGTCTCTAATTCTAATCACTTTTAAGCTAATTGCCTACTTGTTTAATCAATCAAGATACGCACAATGGAATTTAAACAAATACAAGTAAGTAAGACAAACCACAACGATGACACCATATTTTTATAGAGGTTCGGCCTCCCGCCCACTTCCTCTCTTGCAAGCTCCGTTCGATCTCCCTCGAGCTCCGCTCGTGTCTTCACTATCAACCTCGTTTCGGGCCGAGATTAAGCTTTTTACAAAACAAGCTCCACGAACACCCTCGTGAGCTTGACTTTCTTCTCTCACAATCCGAGATGAACACTTCGGGCTTTCACCGAAGTCCTTGTTTCTTTACAACTGAGATCTTGAGTGGAACACACTCTAACTTGAGCACACTTAGCTTAGGATGTGGAATTGATGCTAAGATGTGGAAGTTTAAGCTTGGAGAGTAGGATTTGGGGAATGGGAGACTTGGGAGTTTCTCTTAGGTGTATTTGACAAATGGAAGTGTGAGAGATGAGTAATTGAGTCAAGAGAACACTTATTTATAAGATCCTAAGGTATTATAGCCGTTGGGGATAAATTGGGTAAAGATTGTGTAAGATACACAAAACAGAAACTGACAGGACCCAATTCTGAGTAAGTTCGGTCGACCGGATCGAGTTGTTCGGTCGACTGTTTGACAATTTAGATTAAGGTTCGGTTGACCGGTAAAGGAACAGTCGACCGCCAAATGCTACAATATGGGTACACTTAAGTGATCGGTCGAACACCGAGATAGGTTCGGACGACCGATTCATACCAGGCATTTTGAGGTTGACATACAAGATTATATTCGGTCGACCGAAACATGGTCCACGGTCGACCGAAAACCGACATGCACTTTGGGCTTGTCAAGGAACAAAAGTTCGGTTGACCGAACAAGGTCCTCGGTCGACCGATACACTAAATGTATTTGGGGTATATGAAGATAATACGAATACGACCGTTGAGTATAATACGACAAAACAAACGGTCGGAAAAATATGTTAACTCGGTACACCGAAAAGGTCTGGACGGTCGACCGAACTTGGGCAGTTAAATACTAACAGAATATATGATTACTCGGTGGACCGAACGGTCTGTTTCGGTCGACCGAATGTGGGCAGACTGTTTAGGTTTTGGTTTAGTGTTTTTCGGTCTAAGTTTGGGTGATCTATTGAAGTCCAAATAATGTGAAATTTCGTGTGACTTCTATAGGGAACCTAGTGTTTGTTTGAGTAGTTTTTAGCTCAAGTATGCTCAATTACACAAAGCTCCTAAGACTTAAAGAAATACAAATTACATGTCTTTAAATGAACTTGATTACATGTCTTGACTTGATTTCCTTTCTTCTTTGAGTCTTGATCACCTGTAGAGGTTAGCACAAAGCAATATATATGCAATGCAACATGTATGCTACTCTACATAATCACAATTAAGATTATGTTGATTAAATCATCAAAACATAGATTAAGGCCATAAAACCAACACAACACACATGAGTCAGGAGAGTGAGCAAACATGTTTGGTGATAATAAAGACAATCACAAACAAATAAAACTCATCTGATATTGTTGGCGACGTGGGACTAATATTTGGGTTTGGAGATAACACTTCAATTTTTGGTCACGTGGATGCCCTTTCAAATTTTTAATGGTTTTGGGAATTTTGCAGTTCAATTACTCTATTTTTGTCTAATGCAATCCATTTATTTCAAACTAATTTGTTTTAATCTCATATTTAAAAACTATAATACTATTTTCTATATAATTAATCATCTTATTTTGTCAAAATCATTATTATCTTACAATAATATTGCAGAAATTACTTTCATGTTTCCATTCATTCTCCATGTTTAAAGATATATATTTATAATGTAACATGTCGTGTATGTATATGGATATATGCTCGCATACATATATACGAGCACCCGAGACGAGTGAGCGAGCTAACGAGCGAGCACCAAACGAGCAGGGTTTCACACAGCTCGTTTATTTTCCTGAGCGGTTTTTTTTGCTCGTGTTTGACTCGTTAACAATCGAACCGAGCGATTGAGCGAGCGAAACAGAGCGAATTATCGAGCACAAGCAGAAACTGGCAACTCTAGTCCTAAAAACAAAACCAGTAACATGACATAATTATAATTTTCCACCAAAAAAATGTGACATCTTTATAGAATTTTAGACCCCATCACTCGGTTTCTAATTTTCTATATACCAATCATACACAAGCACTATATGCTACGCGTTGTTCCAATATTCTCCATCGGGTTCATTAAGCATGACTCCTTGAATAAAATGATTCATTCGTCGAACCACCAGATCTTCGACTCAAACGCTTCACTCTATATCTCCATGCTACTTGAATTCGCATTGCTGCCATCGTTCTCCAATATGGCGATTCATACCTGTTACAGATGCATGCGAAAAAAATTAGGATATGATCTTTGAAGAAAAGATATTAACTCTGCTGTCGATCATTTTCCACGCACATCAAAACAGTCTAAACCTGTTGGGCAAAGATCATTAATAACATAGTTCCAACAAAAAAAAACAAAATCACCACATGTCTGCGGAGAATTTGCAACTCACACATTAGCCACATAGGAAAGAGAATAGAGATGGAAGGCATTTGTGGCTAACTTTTGGCCTGGCCTAGGAGTCGTTATAAAGAAGAGACAATAATTTCAAGGCCATTTAATAAAACAAGCATCACCAATACCCACCCAACAGAGTCTTCTTTAGATTTACTGGACTTCCAGAACGGATGACCGAACCCCATTCGGTCATCTGATACCCAGCCAACAGATTCTTCGTTAGAGTTACTGGACTCTCATAAAGGATGACCGAGCCGCATTTGGTCGTCCGAAACCCACCAAAAAGAGTCTCTCTTAGAGTTACTGGACAACCAAAACAGATGACTGAAACTCATTCGGTCGTCCGGATCCGGTCCACAAAGTAACCCTACTGGAAGTAGAAAAGTTTAAACACAAATTACCCTAAATCCGTCAAACATAACAGACGACTCTAACGGTCAGGTCGTTAATGGCGGTGAAGTGTAGGTGCACCAAAACAATTAATTAAATTTGCAAGTGTACTAGGCCAATAAAAAACTACAAATGTGCAAATGTCCAATAAAGTACTTTTGGAAGTGAACTCAAACAAAAATTCAGAAACAATCAAGAAACTGAAAATGGTTAAAATTATGTTAACATAATTGCATTATGTTAACATAATTGCATTATGTTAACATAATTGCATATTAAATGAATAAAAAATAAAAAATAACAACCTAAGGTTCAACCAAATTAAGTGTATTATGTAGAACTTTGTACATTTCAATTTTGTGAAATGATATACAAAGTACTACTTTTACTGTAAATAGTAATTTATGTTCAAGAATATGATAATTCCTAATCAGCGTGAGACCATTTCTTGAAGGAGCTTTAAATCTGATAAATTTATTTTATTGTTAGCAGAACATGGAGAGAAAGCAGTCCTCGAAACATCACAATAGCACCACCGAAATAATTGGTGGAGAGGTTGACTCTAGGTGTTTACCTTATAGATCCTTGAACGCGTGGGTTCCTTAGAAATCGAGCGAAAAGCAGAGCATCATCTTCTAGATCAGAAGCTCTTAGAGCAAAAGCCTCAACATTGGTTTCGCAAAATACTGTTCTATTTGAAAATAACCGCTGGCCTGGAAATTGAATTTTCCCCCCATCTGCAGCGTAACATTTCCAACATAAGCTAATAACATTTAACCTAATTGAATTGACTGGTCCTAAACAGTACTTTGTTTCATACAAAACTGGACAGTGTTTCTGTTGAGAACCTATAAATAACAGTAACAAACTCGTGAGGTTTAACTGGTTTGGTGTTTTCTTTGTCGATAGGATTACAAGTGCATCAGTAAATATGTATTTGTGGTTTTTGTGTATAAATTATGTCTATCATATTGGAGGTGATAATGACGGTCAAACTTTGTTTTTGGTGTAACAATAAGTCAAAGTTTTTATTTTATTTTTTTACAAAAATATAAAACAAAAGAAAGAGAACAGTATTAATTTATTTATGGTATTTGTAAAAAAGTTTAAACCAAAAATAATTTAGATGTCTAAATTAATAGATGTGTTTTTTTCCAATGAAAATCATGAAATTTTAACGGGGCTTTCCATATTTTTAAACATGGTCAAATATGATTAGTTCACAGAAAAATATGTTCAATTCTTTCAATAGACAATCAAGATGGGTTCAAAGGACTAAAACAAATGACTAAATTGATTAGAGGGACGGAAACAGAAGAATTATTTTGTTTAGTGGATGGTGAAGATGAATTTGAGGGATTAAAATCTACGATCATGATTGATTTGAGGGATCTAATTAAAGAGAGAAACGAAGACAAAGATGTATCTGACTAACAAAACACGAAAGGTCAAGATTGATTTGGAGGACCAAAAGAGTTCTTTTTCAAGAAAAAAGACAGCTATGACGTATTTGTGAAACCATATAACCAAAGAGTAAGATGGATTTGAGGGACCAAACTAGTCAAAATCATACTACCATAAGAGATATGTAATGTCTGATTTAAGAAAACAAAAGCCCATAAAGTCAATAGCATGACACTAGTCCAGTACTCTTCTATAATTTTTACAATGGTTAGAAATGCATTTTGTAATATATGCTGTAGACATTCATAATATAGATATTAATAAGGAAATAGTGTAGTTCTACCTCTGTTTAATGAAGAATGCTCAAGATACCATGTGAGGAGCTCCTCACCACAAACATCTCCTTCTTTTAAAAGAGAAATATTTCCATCGGCTCCAATGCTCTGCAGTCTTCCCCTCACAATGAAAACCATTTTCTCAACAGGGATCCCTTGATCAAGAATGTTGCTGCCCCTTAAGTACAACTTCTGCCTTAATCTTTCAGATACAACATCCAAGACGTGTTCATCCATTAGTTGGAAAATGCGATTCTGCAATTTCACAAGCTTTAACTCAAAGAAGCATTTGACATAATTTTGTGCTTCAAAACTAAACCTTTTTGAGAAATGAAAATAGATGATGACGTATGTCCCTCTGTAGATTCTCTGGTAAGTTTTCTAGCAGAAGCTCCTCATTTGCACCACGAGTAGCAGCCCAGTTAAATCTTTCTGCCTCTCGCACATGGCTACATTGTAGAATGAAAAGTGCACATTACATATTTCAGTAGTAACTCAATTTGCGAAAACATTCTTCTCTAGTCAGAAACGTTAACCAAAGCAAATGATACTAGACATGCCTTGAAATTTATTTTGCTTGAGCTATATAAGATTCCTATAAAAACTTAAAATTTTAGTTGTCCAAGGGGAAAAAAACATAGCATGCATGAGCACAAAACAGTTAAGATGTATTATAAGAAATAGATATACAATACAAAACAATTAGAACACCTTGTACATCCCCATACAACGGCCCTTCAGTACTTGCACCAGATATAAAGTTATCTTATGATAAGATATTGAGGTCATAATTCTACAGGTCCGTTGATAGACCTGAAGAAAGCATGATTATCCAAGCACAGATGAACTGTTATAATAAACCTTCAGCGATGATTTTTTCAGTGCTTTGCCATTAGAACAACATGCACCTGTTACATATATAACTATGCTTCTTGGGCTTGGCAAAGAAGAGCTTCACTTGTCATTGCATTTCAATAAGGTTCCATTATCAGTTCAGTGAACCACATGTCCCTACACTTGCATGCTACTAAATAGCAAAAGGAACCACTTTTTCAATTATTTTGCAGAGCATTACACAAATGGCCGATAGACAAGATAGAGATACAACAAATATATGGAGAAATAGATGGAGAAATTGGTGCAAAAGTTTAAAAATATAATAACATAAATTTGAATGTCAAAAAACCATATATCAAAATTGCATTGACATACTTCTTTAGCCTGTCTGGTAAACGCCGATGGCTCATCCACTGTTCAACATCTCTTCGCCTTAACTGCATTTCCAATATCCTAAATAAAATATTTTAAAGATTTTTTTTGTTAGAATGATCAACTTTCCCTATCAAATTCTTAAAACCTTAAGGTTTGCTAACAAAAGAGTGGATCTTATCAAGGAGTGAAAATTAGCATATGATAGAAGTCTCAAGGGTTCTCCTCATAAACGTCAATTTTTCCACGTAAGTATATCTACACATCAGTTGCATCTATATGGTGAAATCTTCAGATATATATGACAAACAATGCCAGATGTAACAATTTTCTTCAAATGTCCAAGTTTACCTTCTTCCGAGAGCTTGAAGAAAGTTTTGCATGTTCCCAATAAGCAACGCAAATAGTAAGAGACCAAGCCCAATTATGCCCATTGTGAATAAAACTTCCCAGACAAAATCACTCGGAACCAAGTTTCCTGCTAAAGTACTGATTTGCTGTGAAAAGCAGTGAAGATAGGCAGAGTCAGATTATACAAGGTATACCACAAAACTATAAAAATGTAATAGCCACTGAGTTTTGCATGTCAGTGACAAACTCTCAACAGAAACATTCCGTTAAACCACAGAACTTATTATGATTCTACTCAAAGCTACACGTGTACAGACCTTTGGAAACAACAGTACGCCTTGGGTTAGGAAAAGGCAACTATATCTCATTCATGTAAAATAATAAATAAAGAGTATAATACCAAAACATGTCAGAAGAATAACAATATCCAAGCAACGGAAGAACTGGAGTGCATGAACCAATAGAAATTCAGGCAATTTCTTGACTAATAATACCCCTTGCAATGGGTTTCCAAGATACAAATTCCCATTTAATATTATAGCGTGAACCAATACA
The DNA here is from genome assembly GCA_963682175.1 of Triglochin maritima. Lineage (NCBI taxonomy): Eukaryota > Viridiplantae > Streptophyta > Magnoliopsida > Alismatales > Juncaginaceae > Triglochin > Triglochin maritima. The sequence goes on along the minus strand of OY821774.1, from coordinate 10,303,245 downwards.
AGTAAATCCACGAGTTTGATTTGATTTTACTATTGCATTACTACTCAGCATTGTCCTACATTTCCCATCACTTAAATTTCATAGTATATCTTTTAACGTGGAAACAAAAGGAAACTTCATATACCTCTTTTTTTCACTTATTTACTTTTAATCCGCTGGATACAAAGTTACCTATTTTTATTTATTTTTTCCCATGACTCTAAATTTATTTTTTATTAATTAGATACTAATCAAGTATTAAGATACATATGCAATTTACAAATGATGTTACAAAATTGATACCATCCATAAACCTGAACTTGGTGTTGCAAGCCTTGTGTCATTGCTCATATGGAGAGCAGAACCAATTGCATCACATTATAGAGATAAAATGGTTCAGGCTATAGTGCATTCACATGGATATTGTACAATGGTTCGGTGTAATTTTGGTCATTGGTCTTTCCCTACTCTTCATATCCCTCCGGCCCAATTATTCATTTTTTTGTTTGATTTTTGCTACTCTACCCCACCACCCCATTTTACATCCAGTTAGAATATATTACGATTGTTAGAATATCTCAAGATATAGAATATCTTTCTAGCATATAGAATATCTTGTGAGAATATCCATATAAGGTATGATTAGATTGTCTTTGTAAAATATCTTATTATAATTTTTCCTATTTTGTATCCTCTTCCACTATATAAAAGAGGATAGTTCTAAAACTATTCTGTTCATGAAAATAAAATTCCATTCCTCAATAAATCCCAAACATCTGAATGAGACTGTGGTTTGATCCCTGATCTTGACTACCTCAGGACAAGAGATCTTCCAATTAAGCTAGCCCGAGTTGGTCCCAATTCTTCATGTCCACCCTCTTTGTCCTACTCTCTTCTTAACTATTGTCATTACTACACCACCTTTTACTCTCCCGCCACCTATGGTCCTTTTCTTGCCTCTCAATCTCCCACACTCCTAAATACAAACAGTCACTAGACGACCTCGTCAGCTCCCAACTGCACCTTCGTAAATATGACCATAGGTCCACATTCGACAATAATGTACATGTTTAAAGCACCTCTAAATACAAAACCCTCAAATCCACCGTTGACAACTGGTTGGACAACACCATGCTTGCCTCCTTCCTTCTCAAGACCCCCCTCAAATCTTTCTACATTATGGCATTTAGTTGAATTTTAGTAGTTTATTCATACTTCAAGGGGTTAAAATTCGCAGATTTGTTTAACTGTTTTTGTTCTTTAATCTCATCTGCCACAATTGTACGAGCAATGCTGATGAAGTGATTCTTATAGTATTTTATTAGTTCATTTTACTTCCGAGGGCTACAAATTCTATGTACGAAAATATATAATAATTATAGCCTAAAATCAACGATTTGTTTGCATAATAGAAATATAATAATAATCTAGCATGATCTATAATATGTGTAATATATGATGAATATTAAAAAATTAAAATAGAAGTTGTTTGTAGATAAATGCATGATGTTCCTCATAATTTCTGATAAATGTATGTCAAATTCTAATGAAGGGTATCACAAGAGTTAAATATTACCTGGAAACCCCAGAATAATGAATATATATATCGAACAACAACATTACTTTTTCTGGTCAGGAGAACAACTTGCTTGTAGATTCCAAAGAAATCATTGTTGGCATTGAAGCATACTTGTGATGATGACTCATTCATCCACGCAGTTGACATAGGATTTGCATCTGTATGGGTTCTCCCGAATGCACAGTCTGTGAGGCTTTTACAGTCACCCAACCCGGAGACAGCACATGCTTCTTTGAGGCACTGGTTCACCCTCTGCCAAGAAGAGAGATCAGTCAAATACTTTAGCTATACGTGGATAATCATATAACTATTAAAAAAGAAGATGATTGAGAGACATCCACAAGTAATGAAAATCTTGGCTGGAACTATAAAGAGCGCAATCTACCCAAACTAGCTTGGGACTAAAGGCTTTTTTGTCTTAGTTAAACTATAAAGAGCCCAAAAGAACCGCTTATTTGATGTCATTAATCATGTCATAGTTCAAGGAAATCCTAGCATTTTCACCCAAAAAATACTGTTTAAATAGTTTATATTGGTATAAGGATGTAATATCTATCATCAGATTATCACAACATATGTAAGTAAAACAATGTCGCACGAGGAAGAAACAATATTATGTATATTATATACAAAATTATTAGTTGCAGATGCAGGTTTCAAGTGGTAGTGGTCCAACAGTGTCGTTTTTAATTTTTAATTTTCTCACAGAAGTCAATTTCCACCTAAAAGTCCTGGTACACACACGCCTGATTGGCTAAACTTGGTAAAATCAACATAGGCACTGCTGGGCAACCCGCTGTTTTTCCATCAGAACTCACATTCTTGAGTATATCAGTAGAATAAAGAAGCCCACTACTAGCTTAGATAGTGGTTGGAATCTTTCTTTTTAACACATTATGCAAAAGGAAGACAATTACCAACCTGTAATCCAAAAAGGTACCAGCATGAACCCACAACATGTCCAGCCAATACAAACATCAAAAGGTTTATGATGAAACTTGCTCGTGCAGATTCAAATATAAATCTACTACAAGACTGACCACCAAGTAGAGGCAAAAATCTCCAAATTCTTGGTATATACTGAAGAAGATATGCGGATCTTTTCGTTGCATAATTAGCTGTGGATGTCCCAATATATTTTGGAATCACAATGAGTATCATGATCTGGAAGATGAGAAACACTTGTGAAGAAGTGTAGGAGGAAAAGCATAAGTAAGAAAAATCAAATAAGGTAAATTACAAATAAAATGAAAACCTAGAACCATATGCAGTTAAGAGTTTTTTATTATTATGAAAGAAATGGAACCAAGTGGTCTGAAGTTCCCGTCAACTTTTGCAAAATTTTAGTGATACGGCACTATACAATATATTCCCATACAATTTTTGTAAATGCGAACTCTACTAGCTTCTAAAATTTCTAACTTTGAATGCAATGTGAAGAAAATATAAATTTAATACAAGAAATTCTTTAAAATAACAAAATGAAACGAAATCTCTTACTCATGAAATGAGGATTAAAATGGTAAATACTCAAATCTCAATCACCTATAAAGTATCTACTCATTACACTTGCAAAAAAGAAAAAAATCCTAATATACCAATTTTTTCTCCATCTTAAGCATTTTTCTCATCTTTTTTCCTTCTTAAGTCACACCCTATGGATTGCTATGGGTGCAAACATATCGGATATGTAGTAAATATAGCATTTTTGTATCCATAATTGAATTATGAATCCAGATCGCTACAGATGTGAAACTTGCATATCAATATATCTATGTCCTTGGAGAATGGATAAAATAGATTCTAAACGGATATGGATAAAACATATATGCATGGTGTGTACCAATACAATAGAAAATAAGTGTACATTTCTAGTTCACTTTAAATTTTAGTTATTAAATTTGATATAAATTATTTATCTAATATAGTACCTTAGAAATATAAACATTCTATCTCATATCTCTCTTTTCCTTTCCCACTCGAGTATTGTGGACTCTGACTCGCACGCGCTCCTCGTGGACACGATCCGTACTTGCCGCGTCTTCACCGACGCTGTGCACTTGCGATATGATAATTTAATCAATCATTGCCACCAAAAGATGGCATGGTCTGATATTTCTCCTTTATACTTTTCTTTGAATTCTCTTTTTGGGTGTGTTTCGGTGTTTGGATTTGATTCATTGGGGTTTTATTTGTTCAGATGAATTAGATTTTTGTTAGTCATGCCTTTTTATGTGTTTGTTTAGGTTTTTGTTTGTCTCTTCACATTTTGTTATATTTTAAGGAAAATGAGATTGGAAGCTACAAATAACAATAATTGGCTTTTACAGAAGTTTGCTCCATATTATTATTTTTATTATCATAGTTTTCAAAATAAGTGATCCTCGATACCAAGTGATAACTCTCTTGGTAGTTAATTAATCCTTTCACAAGAGATCCATTGCTTCCTATTTTGAAGCATGAGTTGGGATGCCACGACTTTTGTGTGGGTTCTAAAGGTATGGTTTTTTATTTTCTTTGTGTGATCCCTTCGTTTTGTTTCCTTTACCTTTACGATTATAATAAAGTATTTGCATAATTAAAAGGGACATGCTTTTTGTAAAATTGTTCAGACATATTGACAATTTGTTGTAATGGTGATGCAGATAAAATAAATTGACAACCTCGGCAGTGTAGATTCGTTTGGCCTTGGCTTGGCTTCTAAAGAAACTTGAACTGAAAAGTAGGCGAAGGACCATGACCAAGTACCATCCCACTTATCCTTCGTTTTTATTAGATTGTTGATTCTTCTACTGTAAATGAACCAAAGTCGTGATTTTGATGCGGGTCATGCAATTAATGTGCTTGAAATCATATGAGACAGATCATATCTTGTTCGTAGAAATTTGTAGGTCCAGAAGAGTTTCCAAGTGTAAGCATAATTAGCCTTCAAGATGGAAAACACAACATGAATAGCAGAGTCGGAAACTATTACTGATTTACTTTAAATAGAAAAGGCGAAAAGGTGAATTAGGCTTTAATGTTGGAAAAAAACAATACTTGGTCACGGAAATTAGATAGTTCCAGAAAAATAAGGTGACTTAGGCTTTAATTATAGCCTTATGGTCAAAACTAGAGTATCATGTCGAACTTTCCCATAACAAAATCCACTTTTCTACTATCAAGCTCATATACTCAGGTCTAATGCATTCCACGAGTTCCCTGAGAAAGTAGACTAATACGTATTTTGCCTAATCAAGGGATGCTTGGTAGAACAACCAAAAATCAAGATAAAATCATTAAAGAACAATTAATAGCAAACTAAGTAAAGATATCGATCCAGAATCAACACAAATAAAATAGTATTGCTGAAGAAGGAAATCTTGCCTGAGGTAGTGGTAATACAACAAACAAATCTACTATGAAGTAACCACGAAGATAACGCAAGGCGATTTTCTTTGGATTGTCCACAAAATCTCCTGAGCCAACTACTCTAGTTTCAGGAGCAACGTATGCAAGTCTAAACTGCATTTTCAAGGAATAAACCTAAATCAGGTATGAAGTTTGCATTCAAAAACAACATGCTAAATGTATGACATACACGAATTTTCTTGTGCAGTTGGTGACAAGTAATCCTGTTCTCCAGTCACAAATTTCCAGATTTAGTTACAATGGAAATGTCATTCTATAATGAAGGCAAACTTTTGACTGACTAGAGCTTATTCAACATTCCATTTAAAATTTTCTATACGGTTAAGATCAAAATTTGCAGAAAATAACTGTTCCTTGACTTTCTCAAAGAAATGACATGATGAAAGCCAGCAGTCTATTTGCAACTACTTTTTGTACCAAAACTCAAGGAAGAATTGTGTATACAGTAAGAAAATACATCATTATCTGAGACCATGCAATAACCACCGATTGGAAACTCAAGTTGGTGAAAAATGGGACTCATTGTCTCATGGCGATCATCTTAGAGGAGAATAGGCTCCCTCCATTTAAGATAGGGACCTGGTTCCTTTACTATTGAAATGCATACTATAGAGAATACCTACCATAAGTATTTCGGGACTGGCAGGCAAATTAGATTAACTTTTGAGCCAATGTCAATGCTACTATATGATTTGAAAAGAGTCTAAAGCCGAGGGGGAAAAGCACCATGATATGTAAACATGGAATGATATCAGCAACATATTGGCAGAGGAAGTATACTACAAAATTGCTATTGAACTTCAAAAGAAAACGAAATCATTTAACCTACAACTAAAATCAATTGGACACATGGTCAGCAAGTCACCTGGAGAAGCATGTGTAAGAAGTAAATGATATCTGTCATACTTCTGATAGCGGCAAGTATTGCTGCAACTGACCAATCAGATACTATACATTTCTCTTTCTGTTCTTAACAAGACGAAAAATATATATTAGGTTAACATATGACATGTAACGCAAGACAGATTATTGGCAGTGCAAGAGTAATACATGTTACGGAAAAAACTCAATGTACTTGCAAAGAAATTATCAAGCAAACATTGAGAAACATTATACCAATAAATAGACAAGAGGCTCTTCAGCTAACAATCCTTGTAACAACTATATAATAAACTCCTAGACATCGTTTCCTTTCTAATATTAGTCCACTACATGGACATAGAGTACACTAAGATATTGAACATTATCCACCTTTTCATCCTTTCTGAGTCATTAAAGAGATTTGATAGCACCCGGATCTCCGTCGGCGACCATTGGGTTCGATCGGGCTCGCAAGCGTGTGTAGTACGCCATCGTGTGATAGGAGTGGGAACTGGAACCCTAGAGAAGGTGGTGGAGGAAGGAATTCAAGTTTCGAGCACTCGAGAGCTCCGATTTGAAAACCCTAATTTTTCCAACCAAAATCCATTCTAACCCCAATCGGGTTGTTATGTCGTATTTATAGTAGATCAAAGACATAGGAAAGTTAGTTACAAGTAATCTGACGTGAACGCCACGTCAGATTTCAATTCTAAGAAACTGAAACAAAAAGGCCCTATATTGCCCTACTCGTCGGGAAGACAATGAACAGTGCTAACGAATTCCTCCATTGGGTCCTGCTTTGGGTTGGGTTTGATTCCTGACCGTAGGATCCCAACTGATTCGGATTAGGTGATTAACACGCAGCCATTGGATGCTCTTTAAGTCATCTGTTTGGTCCGTCCGATGTTCATCTGATCGGGTAGAGTGAGGGAGTGAAGCTGACCCCATTAGACGGCAGTTTATTTAGTTACTATCAACTCCCCCTCCTTAAGAATAACCTTGTCCTCAAGGTTAAGAGAGGGGAATCTGACCCTAATCTCTTTTGAATCCTCCCAAGTCGCATCCTCGGGGGATCCCCCAGCCCACTGCACTTCAGCCCTATTGCCCTTCTTGAAGATCCTCCTTCCTAGCACTGCCTCAGGTAGTGTATCCATGACTTCAACAGTGGGCAATTCTGATTGCTGCATTGGAACCTCTCCATGCTTCTTCTTCTGTAAGGATACATAAAACACATTGTGAATTCTGGATCCAGGAGGTAACTGGAGCTTGTAAGCAGCAGCACCAACCTTCTGCACAACCTGGTAGGGTCCATAATACCTCATGCCCAGCTTATGTGAAGTTTTCTTTTGGAGGGTCTGTTGTCTGTAATGCTGCAATTTCAGGAAGACCCAATCTCCCACTTGATATTCTTTCTCCCTCCTCTTCTTGTCTGCTTGAATCTTCATCCTATTCTGGGCCCTCTCCAGGTTCTCCTTGAGCAACTTTAACATCCCCTCCCTGGTCCTGAGTATCTTGTCCACTTCATCAACTTTGGTGGTTCCTGGGACATAAGATATTAGTGTGGGGGGGAGGTTTACCATATAAGGCTTCATAGGGAGTCATCTGAATAGCTACATGCTTGGTGGTATTATACCAGTACTCAGTCCACGCTAGCCAGTCCTTCCACATCCCTTGCCTATAGTGACAAAAGCATCTCAAATAAGTCTCCACACATCTGTTAACCACCTCAGTCAGTCCATCAGTTTGAGGATGGTAAGCAGAGCTCATTTTGAGCTTAGTTCCCTGCATTTTAAACATCTCCTGCCAAAAGGAACTAGTGAAGAGGGGATCTCTATCACTAACTATGCTCTTGGGGATCCCATGTAGTTTAACCACTTCCTCAACAAACCTTTGGGCTACCTTGGCTGCAGTGTAGGGATGTTTCAATGGAATGAAGTGTGAATACTTGCTGAGTCTGTCCACCAACAAAATTGAAGAAAACCCCTGGGAATTAGGGAGGCCCTCTATGAAGTCCATAGAAACATCTGTCCAGACCTCCTCAAGAATAGGAAGGGGCTGCATCAATCCATCTGGGGAGAGGGTCTCGTACTTGCATTGCTGGCATACATCACACTGCTTGATGGACTCCTTGACTTCAACAGCCATTCCCTTCCATGAAAAATTCTGTTTAACCTTGTGTAGGGTCTTCTCATAGGTCATAGGTGTCACGACGAGAGGTAGGAGTTGAGTGAAGCTCCTGCAACACCTTTTTACTTAAATTTGTGTTTTCAGTAACTTAATCCTTCACTCATCTTGTATCTATCCTTGTTTAGCTCTCCTTTTGTCCCACCTTTCTTTTAACTTCAAGTACTCAGGATGCTCCAGGTAGGTGCTTCTAATTTCTTCTGACCAGGAAGTCACCAGGAGTGAGATGGCAAGTGCAGAGGTGAGCTCAGGAGAATCAGGTGAGTCTTGCATCACCCTAGATAAGGCATCTGCTGCATGATTGTGATGCCCAGATTTATACTCAATCTTGAAATCATAGCCCATCAATTTAGCTTAACCACTTGTGTTGGGTTGTAGTGTGGATTATTTGCTTCATCAAACTGAAAACTCTGGTGGTCTGTCCTGAGGATGAAATACTTATACATCAAGTAAGGTTTCCACTTCTAGATGGCAAACACGGCAGCCTTCATTTTCTTCTCATAGATGCTCATTCCCACTTGCTTTCCCTTGAAGGCCTTGCTGACAAAGCCTATGGGCATCCCTTGCTGCATTAGTACTGCCCTTATGCCAGCTCCACTTGCATCACACTCAACTATGAAGGGTTAGGAGAATTCAGGTAAAGCCAGGACAGAGGCTGACACCAAAGCCTTCTTCAAGGCCTGGAATGCTTCCTCAGCTGCGTCAATCCAATGAAAGCAGTTCTTCTTGAGTAAGTGAGTGAGGGGTCTAATAATGACTCCATAATTCTTGACAAATTTCCTGTAGTAACCAGTCAAGCCCAAGAAGCCCCTCAAGGCTTTAATAGACTGAGGTTTTGGCCACTTTAGCTTGTTCAATCTTCTTGGTGTCCATTGCAACCTGACCCTCTTGAATGACATGCCTAAGGTACTCCACCTGAGTGACTGAAAACTCACACTTGGACAATTTGAGAAAAAGATGATTCTGTTGGAGTACTTGGAACACCTGTTTTAAGTGAGATATATGTTGCAGTATGCTTGAACTATAGATGAGAATATCATCAAAAAAATACCAGGACAAAGTGCCTTAAGTATGGTCTGAATATTTCATTCATAAGGCTTTGGAATGTGGAAGGGGCATTGGTTAATCCAAAACGCATCACCACAAACTCATATGACCCTCATGAGTTTTGTGTACGTCACTCTCCTTCATCCTTATTTGATGATAACCTACTCTCAAATCCAGTTTAGAAAAGATCCTGGATCCATGTAGTTCATCTAGTAAATCATCTACCACTGGAATTGGATATTTGTTCTTTATAGTAGCATGGTTCAAGACCCTATAATCCATATACATTCTCCAAGATCCATCTGGTTTTTTAACTAAGAGGTCAGGTGAAGAATAGGGGTTATTGCTAGGTCTAATGAAATCAGTACTTAGTGCTTCCTTAATGATATCCTTCATAACAGTTTTTTGATAAGGGGGTACCTGTAGGGAGCAAGATAGACTGGAGTGGTACCTTCCTTCAATGGAATGACATGATCACAAGATCTGGTGGGAGGTAACTGCTTGGGGGTGACAAACTACAAAATTCAGGTGTTGATGCAGTAGCCCCTGGAGCTCAAGGAAAGGAAGTGCAGATATCTCTTCTTTCAACTCTTGAGTCTCCATGGCATCCCCACTCACTGGTTGTGAATGGAGGAGGTATACTTGTTTTGCTTGTGTGAGGTGTCTTTCAAGTCTGTTGAGGATCCAGGAAAGAGACTGGGGAGATGACACTCCCCTTTAACCTCCACCACTGATTTTGGTATTGGAATTCCACAGTGAGGTGAGTGAAATTCCAGCTGATAGTTCCCCATTGTCTCAATAGATCCACCTCAATAACTGCATCACGCCCTCCCAAAGTCATGACATGTAAGTCCTACTTAATAGCTAGTTTCTGCAGCACAAGGGGAAATGGGAGCTGAAGCACAATATCCCTCACAACAGACCTTATCCCCACTAGCTATTGTTACAGACCTAGCCTTTGAAGTGTCACAAGGTAGGTTAGTTAATTTAACTACCCTGGGGGTCCAAGAAACAGTGGGTGCTACCAATGTCCATGAGAAAGCAAATTCTCTTACCCGTGACCTGACCTGTTATGACCATAGTTGGTTCTCTCCCTGAACCACTGATTGCCTGAACTGAAATCTCAAGTTCCATGGTCTCTCCTTCTATCAAGACTGAAGTATCTCCCAACTCCTCATTCTCATCATTCCTGCTCAGGCTGATGAGGAAAGTCTTGCTTGGATCACATACATGATTCTTGGACCACTTTTCATCACATTTATAGCATAACCCCTTGGCCCTCCTCATTCCCTCTTTCTCCAGCTCACTGGATGAAAGGTAACCACTCTTGGGGGTTTTGGTGGTGCTAGAGGCCTGGATTAAGAGGAGTCAGTACCTGGAGATGGGAACTTGCTCCTCCTAGTCACCAACTGGGCTTCTCTCTGAAACAGTCGGTCACCTCTGCGGTCTCTCTCCTTAGGAGACTTGAATCTCCGGCCCGGATCCATTTGGTCGATCCGGCGGTTAATCGCCGCGATTTCATCCTTCAGCAAGCTCCGGAACATGTCGTATTGGTCTTCCTCCTTCGCCATCGGTGCCGACGGATGCTCTGATACCAAATTGATAGCACCTGGATCTGTATCGGCGACCACCGGGTTCGATCGGGCTCGCCGGCGTGTGCAGTACGCCGTCGTGTGAAGGGAGTGGGAACTGGAACCCTAGAGAAGGTGGTGGAGGAAGGAATTTGAGTTTCGAGCACTCGAGAGCTCCGATTTGAAAACCCTAATTTTTCCAACCAAAATCCAATCCAACCCAAATCAGATTGTTACGTCGTATTTATAGTAGATCAAAGACATTACAAGTAATCTGACTTGTACGCCACGTCAATTTCAATTCTAAGAAACTGAAACAAAAATGCCCTAAATTGCCCTACTTGTCGGGAAGACGATGAACAGTGCTAACGAATTCCTCCAGTCGGTCCTGCATTCGGTTGGCTTTGATTCCTAACTGTAGAATCCCAACTTATTCGGATTGGGTGATTAAAACGTAGTCGTTGGAGGATCTTTAAGTCATCTGTTCTGGTCTGTCCGGTGTTCATCTGATCTGGTAGAGTAAGTGGGTGAGGCTGATACGTACGTGCATGGCAGCATAGCCACGTACACATTCACACCCACGTTCATGCAGCAACCACCGACCATTATCCTAATCGTGGATCTTATACCTCCACGATTTGAAGTAATTTAGGCTATTGTGTTAATACTGGTTAGAATTTTATCTATAAATATGTATTTGCTTTTACAACGAAGGGAATGAAAAGTTGTAACCAAATTTGTTTAGTCTTCAACATCTTCTAATCTAATTCATCTTCGGGAGTTAATCTCTTACTCAAAAAGAAATAATTATCCTATCAATTGGTGTTTTCATTGTCTTCTCCCCGCGTGTCCTCGACGACACCCTCGCACAATTGACGGCCATTACCACCACTCAGACCGCTGAGTTGAAATCCATGTCCGAGCAACTCTCCGTTCTCGACAACCAATTTCACACCATTGTCAACACCATCACAACCATTGAAGGTCGATTGTCTCAATCGTCGTCCCCACGAGCACATCATATCACGAAACCCCTACCACCACTCCTCGTCTCAAACTCGATTTCCCTCGCTTTGATGGTACTGACCCCTTCAGTTGGATCTTTAAAGCAAATCAATTCTTTTCCTACCATAGAACACGTTCCGACCAACACCTCACCATTTCTTCCTTTTAAATGGAGTCCTACCTTAGCTTGGTTCCAATGGTGTCATCACAACTTTTTCCAAACTTGGGATGCCTTTATGTCCGCACTTGAAACTCGATTCGGTCCTTCACAGTACGTCGACCACCAAGGTGCATTATCTAAACCAACTCAATCCTCTACAGTCTTGGCTACACCACTGAATTTGACACCCTTGCTAATCGCACCACCAACCTCCCAGTCACCTTCATGCTTAGTTGCTACATTTCTGGTCTTCGGCATGTTATTCGACTCGATCGAGGTACAAGCCCTCCAACCATCGACTTTATCACAAGCAATGGGTCTTGCTAAGCTTCAAGAGGATAAGTTGCTAGAATCTCATTGTCCTATTCCGAGCTTGTTGAACGACCGGCCATTGTTGCTGCCAATACCAACTTCTGTCTTATCAAGCTCGCCATCAACCTCGTCGACTTCTCTTCCGAATTCATCCCCAACAAGTTTTCCGATTCGTCGACTTTCATCGAAAGAAATACAACGTCGCGACAAAGGATTGTGTTTCAATTGTGACGAATTTTTCTCTTGCAACCATCGGTGCAAGCCGCAATTCCATATCCTACTTTCCGACAAGCATGTAGAAAAGTTTCATGCTCATGTCGACGTACCAATCCAAGAATACCTATCTTTTGATCCAGGTGTTCGTCATGGTCGCATCCAAGAAATTTCGCCGCCTTCTCGACCTTGAGGTCAAGGTATGTTTTCGAGGGGAGGGTGATGATGCGTAAGTGCATGGAAGCATAGCCACGTACACATTCACACTACTTTCATGCAGCAACCACCCACCATTATCCTAATCGTGGATCTTATATCTCCACTATTTAATGTAATTTAGGATATTGTGTTAATAACTTAATACTAGTTAGTTTTATCTATCAATGTGTATTTGCTTTTACAATGAAGGGAATGAAAAGTTTTAGCCAAATTTGTTTAGTCTTCGTCATCTTCTCATCTAATTCATCTTCCAGAGTACTTAATCTCTTACTCAAAAAGAGATAATTATCCTATTAGAGGCCAACCCAATTAGACGGCAGTTTATTTAGTTACTGCTATCAATATTGCTTGCCGGTTGAAACCGGAGAGGCATGACCAGGGGAATTAAGGTAATTAGTCAAAGATATTGGTCAGATATTTTCATGAAAATGTCCAAATCTATTTCAAAGGGGTAATTGTAATTAAGGTTCATCGTATTCATACCCACCCATGATACCAAAATGCATATGTTTGCAAGTTTGATGAGGTAAATGATAGACATATACCACTGTATCTTGCTCATGTCCCAAACACAAGATAACCCAAGCAAGCTCATGAACTAAAGCATCTCATAAACTAAGTTTCTAATTTTGATGAGAATGTAAAGTCATCAAATCTTCATTATCATTTGAAGTTATAACCTTAATGAAATGTGATTTTCTATTTTCAAACGAAATGAGATGTGTATATGGAAGTTACAAGAGGTGATAACGAAGAGAGGGATTTACACAAATCACACAAACCGAACCTAAGTTAGGCTCTTCCTAAACTGGGGAGGAGGGAATTCACCTTTTCTTCACGGGTAGGTGAGTGAGTAGATCTAATATCCTCGATAAATGGATGGGTCGTGAGGATTGTCAGCAATTTGATCCCTGATGGAGATGAATTTGAATAGAAATTGTTGTTGTGGGATCGTGCCCGAAAAAAAAGATATTTGCCCTCCGGTATGCTTGGTTAAAGAATGGAATATGGGATCAGCTTGAGGTACATGTGGTTGTGGAGACAAAATACCATGTTTTTGCAAGAGTGATTGGATATGTATAAGTTCACAAGTAGCATTGGCAAGATCAATGTATTCACATACGATACTAAACCGAGCAATGTGGGTAGCTTCTTGAAACTCTTTGGTATGACGTTGGGGACATGATAACTACCAAAGCAGCTCATGGGATGATGATCATCAAGGTCACCAACCAAGGGCAAATTGACGTAGAGGCACAAGTGGGCAAGTGCCCACCCACCGACGAATTTTCTTCAAATTTTACAGATTGGTGCCCATGCAACAAAGACATTATTATATCTAGAGGAGAGATCTACCACCTTTAAACTAATTTGACATCAATTTACCCTTAATAATTACTTGAAATTTAAACTTCGAATGAAAAATCTAAAACATAGATCTTAATGTATGAATCATATTATCTTTGCATGCCAAAAATCAAAAACTTTGGGACACTCGATATAACTTCAAGAGATGCAAAAATGAATGCATTACATTTGTTAAAACTCTGATCTCTTGATCTTTATATCAAATGGTTCCCAATTTTTTTATTTTTGACATGCAAAGAAAATATGATTCATAGATCAAGAACTACAATTTGGATTTTACGATCGAAGTTTAAATTTCAAGATATTATCAAGGGTATATTGATGTCAAATTAGTTTAAGGGTATTAGATCTCTCCTCTTATATCTATGCCTTGATGATCACATCATTGAAAAGATATAGCATGCTAGTTTGTATAAAGCTTTTAGGTTCTAGGGTTCAATTCCCACTAACCACATTTTTAGTTTTATTCAAAATGCAAAATTATAGAGGTTAACAAGGTTCAAACTCGCAAAATTAAAACTTTTTTTTGCTTTATTCAAAATGCAAATTACATAGATTATTATAGTAAAAGCCCAATTCACCACCCATGTAAGAAGTAATATCAATGCAAAACACTACAACTATAGTATATAGATCCATCCTCTTGATGTTATCTAAGGTAACATTTCAGCTCATTATGCATAATATAAATCATTGAAAACGATTCGACCAAAAATACATAGAAACTCACAATTAATCTTATCTTTGAAAAATTCATTTTCTTTAGATTACTATCATATTTAAAATTGATATTGAATTGAGCCAACTCGGATTTATTTTTCCTGGATCTGCCGCTGTCACCAACCGAGTCGCCATCAAAGTAAGCATGGACTTTAAAGGTTGGAAACAAAAGTGATTCGGAGATCATGATGGATGATGTTTTTGAGATATCAAAGGTGATGCTCAATAATCGTTCTATAGTCATAGGTGGGATTATGCATGGTATTGTGATTGACAACGAAGGCAATGTTTGTGTAAGTCAAAGTGACATTCTTGGATAAGTAGTTGGATAGATAATGCTCGGGAGAAGTGCTGAGCATGGTAGGATTAAACAAGTACACAAGAAAATATCTTACATTTGAATAACAAACTGGCAGTCGAAAGTGTCATTATGCACTCTCTTAGATATGTTCATTGGGCAAATGCAGTTCAAAACCCACCCACACTAAAGTGAGAAGAATGGTACCTCCAACCCTTCTTGAATAATGAATATGAACATACATGATTATAATTAGAAGAATTAGTAACTTCAGTTTAGGTTAAATTAGTTCAAGAACAAAAAATTAACTATAAAGTCTTAATGGTTCTATTTATTTCTTCACCTTGAATGTCTTCTCCAAAACTAATATGGACATATAGTTTTGATTATATATATACAACAATACATTTAGGATTCACAATATCTAAGAATGCATAGGAAAATAACACATACCTGATCAACTGACAAAATGAAGAAGAATAATGGGTCTATGAAGATAGCCAACATACAAGAGATCACAAAAAAGCTATTCCACCTTTGAACCATGGTTGTATGAGGATTTACAATAGGAAAACAAGAGTTTATTGTTGAAAAGGGTGCCCTTGCCCAACCTCTGGCATCCTTTTGAAGAATGTTGTGGAACTGTGTACATACCACATGATTAGTTACAAAGGAAAACAAATGATATTATAATGATATTATAATCAATTTACAAGTATGGGATATAGTGATATATGGCAAACAAGAAGCTCAGAAATGAAAATGACATGTAATCATTTTTTTAATTAATTAGTGTGTTAGTTCAACATTCACTTGCCATGCGCGCACCCTGAATTGTATTACAATCCCACCATATCCGCCTCCCCAATTACACAGACGCCCCGTCCCACCCCACCCTTCCCATCTCGGGATTCATTTTTGAATTCAAACCTAATTCTCACCGGTTAACAACTTTGGCGTGTTTCTTGAGAGCAATGATTTCGGAATGTGATTCACTTTTGGCACCATAATCAATGCTATTGTCACTTGACATAGGGGCGAGAGTACAATCCTTTTTAGATTTACTTGATCTTCTGATTGGATTTTAACTACTATCTTAATTCCCTTTATTCTCACTAAAGTGGATCAAAATTTAAATTTGAAGTAGTTACAAGTATTTTGTTTATTTAACAAGTAGCATATCATTAGCAGATAAGTTGTCCCATATAACCATATTCATTGTTTGACTCTAGTCTACATAGTAGAGACCTATCTTGAGGTTAAGCACCTGACCTCTTCAACGCATAAACAGGTTCTTGTGAGTCTACAACAAAACATGTTTCATTTCATAGCAACATTTGATTTTACAAGAACTTTTTGAAGTTAATTTCCTATTTTTCAAGATGAGCGAATTGCATATGGCCCAATAATTGAAGTTGCCTCCTTTTTTCATTATACTTCCGCTAGGCAAACATTTATAGAAAGAAATGTACTTAAGTAAGACTTAAGAGGACCAGGAAGCATTATTTTACATGCTTACATAAATTGGTTAGATCTTATTGAATTTTACATGTTGGGGAATTCAATGATGTTGACACTTGACAGAATAAACCAAAAAAGTTAAATATTTATTTTCTTTCGAGTATAGGATCTAAGTATCTCCAACAAGTACTTCTATGAACCAGTAACCCACTACAAAGTGGCTTTTTTCTTCTTTTACAAGTAGAACTGAGGGTCTCAGACATGTACTGTAATACAACACATCAAATACAAGTTAAGTTTCTCTTTACTAACATTCACATGTAAATATTTGCATGCAGTTTCATAATTAAATATAACAAACATGTCTGCAGCACTGTGTTAGTTTTAAAAACAACACAAAGTGGGTCAGTAGTGAGCTTGTACTGTGTGTTTTCTTCAGTTTTTGAGTTATGAAGAGTGAGGACTTCACATAAAATTATTATCAATTGAATATTCATCTATAGACTGCAATGTAAGTTCTGGTTGAAATTCAATCACATGGAAATGCCATCTCAGCATGACCTGTTTACAAGCTCATGTATGAGAAATACACACTTCAACTGCATCTCAGACATGTGACTGAATAAGAGCCTAGTACTTCAACAGTTGTGTGCATCTTTCCTAAAGAGGGTACAAGAGTCACACCATCAATTGTAAAGGGAAGATGGTATTTTATGTGTTATTTAGTTATAAAATCGATATACTGCAAACCACAGGGACAGGGATGATCGATACAAGTTAGAGATGTTTCATAAAGTTCAAACTTTTGTAAAATATGAATCTAAATCTTGATAAAAAGTTTGAAAACATGTCATTCAGCTCACCAACAAAATACATCTTACAGACTCACCGGCAAAGCAGACAATCACCACAACTGACTATTAACTTATTAAGGTTCACCAAAACTCTTCCACGGCTAGGAATGAGTCTGAAGAAGATAGTACAAATGATTCAGCAATTCAGGCGCAGGAAAATTATTCTAGAAATGGTTAGTTGGATTCAGAATTTACCGCTGATAATTGACGCTTATCAAACATGTATTACTTGTATGTATGTATGTATGTATGTATGTATATTGAACAGTTACTTGTATGTTGTATTTATATTTTACCAAAATGTGAAATGAAGTTGATAAGGCCTGCTCGTATTCATACTTTTACACAATCCCTCATTCCTTCTTACAGGACGACATGTCACACAGAACTTCCTCAAATTTCTAACAAAGCATGGTTGATTTTCTAACTACCCCGTTGATAGTTGTTTTACAATGATTTCCTTGGCAATGGTTCTCTGCTTACGATTTGATACTTAAGCAACGTATTAGATATCGTAAACAGATCCAATAATATATTTCTTATCAAAATAAGGTAAAAAACGACAGGCATCAAAGGTAAAGCCACGTAAACTCACCTTGCTCTCAAAAGAAGATGATACAAAATTGCTCCTCTTAGGTGATGCTTTGGGATGATAAGCTGCAGGACAAGTAGTGCAATACGGATTATTGCAAATTCCCAGAGGCCCAGACTTAAGCAAGTTCTCACTCTTGTCATTCCCAAATCCATAAACCGACAAAGCGCTCGCATCTGCCTCATCGTCCCTAAACTCCTGCAAATTCCTGCGCCTCCAACTACCATCTCCGACCCCATCCCTACTCTCCGGCACCTGGTTTCTCAACAAAGGACCACTCATGGGAACAAAGGGACCGGTACGCCCGTCCAACGGACCAGTGTGCGATACGTAACTCCCGTGATACTCGTACGAGGCGTTCACAGGCATGACCATGGACGCGCTCCTGCCGGTGAACCTCGACATCTCGACGCTTCTACTCTCGTCCACTAGCATAGGCATATCGTCCCTCTCTCTATTCGACATCCCTCAAAAATCAAATCAAAACCAAGAAAAAACACCAAAACAAACATAGAATGCAAATAGGAACGTCGAGACCGAATTCTAGCTAATGAAGACTGAAAACAGCAGAAACGTACCAGAAGGGGGTGAGAGGAAGAGGGATGGAAGTGGTTATGGTCGGAATTCGAGGCTTTGAGGGAGGAAGCGAGAAGAAAGATGAGGGAAGGTTAGAGTGGGGAAGGAGAGGACTGGAGTGTGGAGTTTGACTGGAAGTCGCCGTCTTCTTCCCATTTCTTTTTCTTATTGATATTGACTTCGTTTTTTATTTTTATTTGTGGGACGATTTCTGTTGAAGATTGTTTCGAGGTATTCAAGAATAAAAAAGTGCAAATTTAAGTTGAAGTTTTCTACGTTGGAAATCTTTATGAGAAAAATCACTGTCACCACACACTTACGGATCCATTATTTGGCAGAAGGTTACTACAAGAGGAGAGGAGGAAAGACATAAGCATTTATAGGAAATCTTACCAAATTACACGGTGTGATGCGTATCGTACATCAAATTACAGATAAACGGGTAAACATATATACATCAAATTACTAACTATTCGTTCCCTGTAGGAGACTACCACCCCCTACCGCCCTCCGTCATCTCTGATGAGGCCCACGTTCTCAACAAGTTTTGGGGGGATATTTCAATCCAATACTTCGTATCTTTAGTCACAAGTTTTAGAGTAACTTAAAGTCTCGTCAAACAAACACCTTGGTTTAATTGGCAATGCTAGTCTTGACTTGTGATTAGTCTTTTCAATCAAATACAATATACACGAACATAAATACATATGTTTTATAGTGCGACATGAATGTAAACATATATATGAAAAAGTGGTTGCATATCTGCTAAGTTACTTTATGGGTGTCTTTTTTATAAATAGTTAGTTGCATTAAAGCAAAGTTCTTGTTATGAACCACAGCAAGAGCTAGAAAAGTATCATGCTTTTTTTCCCGTACGAGGTTTACATAATTCGGGCTCACGAGCCCTAGAAAAGGATTGGTCTGATAGACCCAAAATACGCATAAGTGTTTGTGTAACGTCTCGGAATAGCAGAAAAATTTAAACTTTTAAAAGATATAAGAATCAACACAGGAGACGATACCAAATTCATGTATATAATATAAAGTGGTACACCGTATGATACAGTAGTCAAAAGATGATTACAACAACAAAAGATATACAATATATATAAGTGTAATCATCAACCTCAAAACTACAGAAGACGGGAACAGGTCCAAGTACTCTCGCCTTCAGTCACCACCTCCTATAGATGCTTATGACCTGAAATGCAACCATAAACTATGTCTGAGTTTCCCATAAGGAAACCCCGTGTGCCAAACTCCATGTAACCATAAACATGAATAACAAATGTATGACATGATATGAGAAATGCAATATATCACCACAGCCACTGTCCAACTGGGTTCTCGGGATCTCTCTCCCAACCACGGTCGACACCACAACACGTGCACACAAGGTACCACTGGAAAACCGTCGGCCACGGGTCTCAATGGTCCTCTCACCCCAAACCCACAAACACACGTGCACACAAGGCACCGCCGGAAAACAATCAGCCACGGGTCTCAAGAGTCTTCTCACCCCAACTCCACAATCACACGTGCACACAAGGCACCGCCGGAAAACCATCGGCCACACAAAATACACGTGCACACAAGACACCCACTCCTCGTAGCCACAACCATGATCTCTCTCAAGCCGGAATGTCCATACTGTCGCCCCAAAAAGACCGAGGACTCGTTGTCCTCAAGGCAGATCAACACAAAACTCAACACCCAAATAGCTCATGCAACCGATGCACAACTTGCCACAATCGGTCGGACAAAACCACCACTCTGGTCGACCAAATCCCCCTCCAGAGGACTGACCCAACCGAAAACTCACCAACTGATCGAACCACCAGTAAAAATCCTCTTCTTACTCAAACAAGCACAATCGGTCGAACTAAAATAAGGTCAACAGTCGACCGAACACTACCAGTAAAACACAAGATCAAACCAAACTACACCGGTCGACCGAAACAACAACAGTCGAACAACCTTTAAGTTAACTTAAGTCATCATCTAACGAGTCAAACGGGTGGTCGACCATTTGGATAGTTAACGCCCCAATAAACTTACGACAGTACTTCCGGTCGAACGACAAAAGGGACTCGTTCGACCGAATCACCCAGAGTCTCCATCTTCTCGCTCAACATGCATAACTGGTCGACCACCCAATGATATCGTTCGACCGGTGCGAGAGATACCGCCCAAAATACACTACAACCGGTTGACCGAACCAAGCACCGGTTGACCGTTACAGTGTAGAAATCTGTTGCACGACCTCCAACGAGCCTTTCGGCCTACTGTCGACTACTCAAACACTCACACTAGCTTAGGTGAGCGTAAAAGTAAAGCTTAACATACCTTTAAGGTTTGAAGAAGCCTTAGAAGAACCACGGCGAGCGTCTCCACACGAACTCCTCTTCTTCTCCGGCGAAACCCAAATCGAGCAACCGACGATCCCTCTCACACTTCATCACACCTCTTCTCCTCGCCGATCACAACACCTGAAGGGGCTAGAAGAGAGAGAGACGAGAAAGTTTGAGCGGGAGAGAGAAAGAGCTGAAAAGTGAGAGATAAATTCAAACCTTTATATACCCCTTCCACAACAAATCTCAGTTGCCCACTCTAATCCTCCTCTAATCCACCACCTAAACATCAATTAACCCATAAGCAAAGGTTAGGATATAATAGTTTGCATCAAACGACAGAAGGTAGAGCTGGGTATCAGAACGGGCATGCGTGTCATGTCGGGTCTGGCCCGACCCGTTAAAGGAGACAGACTGGGCTGACACGACCTGTTAAAAATTTATTTTTTATTTTTAAAATATCTCCAAAAATACCTTTAAAATACTTAAAATAATAAATATAAATAAAATTACCTGGCCCGGCAACCAACTCTAACAGAAATTAGAAAAAAAAGGGAATAAGTGCCTCTCCAGATGGATGTGTTGTGTCCATGCTAACCTACTCGTCACCCCAATGTGCTTGGCCAAGATCCACCTCAGATAAGATCCGCCTCAGATACGTGCATGAGCAAAGAAGACAACAACTCCCAAGCATCCTCAAGATTATTCTCAATAAATGTCATTACATAGATTTATTTTTCTAATTTTATTTTATTAATTGCTTCCGTCAAGGGATACTACAATAAGGATATATCTTTAATTGATAGTTACCTTTTATTTAGATTGCCTAATTTCTTTGCTTGAGTTTTCTATATAAGGATGTAAGGTCTTGTTATGAGCAATAAGAAAAATTCCGATTTTCAAGAGTAATCTCGTTTCCATCTTCTCACATTGTCCAAAATCTGGAGCTACTCCGCTCGAAGGCGAAACTATCCTAACATTGGTGCTTTCATTGCCTTCTCCCTCTAATGGCAGAAGGCATCATGTTCCGCGTTCTCGAAGACGCTATCACACACCTTACCAACAAATCCAACGACCACGACAGCAAACTCGTCATTCTCTCTGACAATGTTGCATCCCTCGCCGCCGCAATCACCAAACTCGAAGGTCTACTTACACATCAACACCTCAACAACAACAACATCAATCCTAACAACATTGGTCCACCATTAATCCACCCACCTTTGTCTCCCGTTCCGCCACCAATAAATCCACCTAGTCCTGAACCACCTTCAAGTCCACCACCGCTACCTCCATTGCCACTTGTGTCTCCTCCATCTCCCCCTCCACCTTCACCACCGATTTTACCTCCCACTCCATCAATCCCTCTTCCAACACTCCCTCTAATTACTCCACCTCCAATGCCACCACCTCACTCTCCATCACCGCCAACTAAAAAACCCCCACCTCCGTCACCTTTTGTAGTTGTGGATCTTGTTAAACGTAACGAGAATAAAATTCATGCTTCTCCACACGTACCACGTCCAACCATCACTATGACATGTCTGACAAAATCCTACCCCTTCATCACCACCAAGACCACCACACCTCTCCTTTCACATCACCATATTCTTCTCGTCAATCAACTCCACCACTTTCAAGTTGAAAATAAAGAGCCACCGGATCGTCGTCCATCTTCTAGCGTTGATCATGACTATTTAGAACATTGAGGACAAGGTTCATTTGTAGGAGAGAGTGATGATACGTGCATGAGCAAAGAAGACAACAACTCCCAAGCATCCTCAAGATTATTCTCAATAAATGTCATTACATAGATTTATTTTTTTTAATTTTATTTTATTAATTGCTTCCGTCAAGGGATACTACAATAAGGATATATCTTTAATTGATAGTTACCTTTTATTTAGATTTCCTAATTGTTTTGCTTGAATTTTCTATATAAGGGATCCAAATTCTGCACTAGTGTCCAAATTCGGTGTAAGGTCTTGTTAAGAGCAATAAGAAAAATTCTGATTTTCAAGAGTAATCTTGTTTCCATCTTCCACATTGTCCAAATTCTGGAGTTACTCCACTCGAAGGAGAAACTATCCTAACAGTCGCGGGCGTGTGGTTCGCCCGGATGGTGACTCCTGAAGGACCAGCCCGGTCGGAGGGCGCAACAAGTGGGTCCCGAAGCACTGGGATGGGTCTATCAGCAGCATGTTTGTTGAAAAATATCTTCTCCGAAGAAATTTGCAATGGAAACAAATTTTTGCTTCTCTATTGCAAAGAGGTTAGGCCATGTATTTCGTAAATATTTCTTTTCCCACCAACGGTAGAAAAGTGTATGTTCACCACTTTCCATGGTTATGTAGCTTAAGTCCACACAAGGTTGGAATCATTTGATCCATTTTTTAAAGAATGGTGATAGACTAGTTCTGTTGTCAGGTAATAGACCGAGGCAGTTTGATCTGCCTCCGTAAGCGCACAAACGAAAACATTTGCTTTGTTTAATGTGCACAAAATAGATACTAAATATCACATTTCTTTTGGACAACATAACTTGCCACATAGTCAAGTAGGATTAAACATGGAAAAAGTACCGTAGAGAAAACTAATTGTTTGTTCAAACTTCAAACTAACTTATGTTTTCATTTTTCCCTTCAAAATTTGTTACACGTGGTAGCGTGCCATTTGCTGGATAATACAAAGTGTATAATTCTAAGTCAAACGAGTAGATCTTATCTAAAGCAATGTGGGATGAATTTATTTGAAATTATTATTTAAATAGTTACCAAATACCATCAGACGAGAAATATTCTCCGAAGACTTAGAAACACCACAAGTTGTGGAAAGGATCTAACTTGCAGAAAGCTACACCCTCAAGTTTTCCACTGGTGTCTTGTTGAAAATTTGGAAATGTCAAAGTCTACATTGTCGTTTTAATAGACTGCGTGGGAAGATGTTTTTCCTTTAATAGACTTCACATGATCAAGACATGAATGGAATTAAAAATGATGATTTGGTGCTCATACGCGTTCTGATGTTTAAAATTTATTTTACATATTTGTACATGATCATCACTTCTGAGAGCATGAAGTATTTTATTTAGATTTTCAATTTTAACGTGATTTGAAAAATCAAACAAAACTTTCTTCATTCCGTTCTACACGTACATTTGAGAATTATAGCAACGTAATTATGCAACTAATGGACTCATCTCACCAGATATGTGGGTCTTTTCAACGAGAATTTCACACATTTGGAGGCGAGACCAAAGTAACAGAATTTGAATACCATATGCTTTGATTAGGGAATAAAATTTGAAGCTCAAGATCAAACATAAGCATGTCTTTTATTTCCCATAAAACAAGGGTTGTCAATATTGTCTTTAAGCTGCAATTATTTTCTATATAGTAATACTGATTAACGAAAGAAAGTATTATTGTGATAATTGATACGTATATCAACATTTTGTGTTCTGGAATCTACATCACAACGTCCAGGGGCGGACCCAGGACAGAATTGAAGGGTGAGCACATTATAACTGTAAATGGTCTCTAAGAGAATCATTAATGGAACTCATTTATCGGGCGTCCGGACGAAACCCTCATAGCGGGAGGAGCTAGGAATTGAAATTGATTCAATTTTTTTTACCGTTTTCAAATTTAGATACGAATTCGGATATAGGTCAAACCATATCCGAATATCCAAAAATACTGATTTTGACATCCAATATAAGTGGTTATTATTTTTTGTATTGTGAGTTAATAAAAAACAAAATTATTTCTTATGTAAAATATAAACATAATAGAAATACAAAAGCAAATTATAATATAATTCTCTTTAAATAACTTTCCAAAATATTTTAGATTATACAACAAAAGATATATAAAAATATGTTATAGGAATTTGAACATTATTTGAATTCGAATCTGAATTCAAAAAGTTCTCAAATTCGGATATCAAATTGGTAAGCTATAAAAAATTGAATTTGAATTCAGATTTAGTATGTTTATTTGGAATTCAGATTCGAATTCGGATACAAGTTATATAAAATTCAAAAATATTCATCTGCATCCCTAGGAGGAGTGTGCCGCCCGGGCAGGTAGGTAGCACGTCCCCCTTTTTAATTTTTAATTTTTGTTAATAGTTAATGATGGTAATATATTTATTTTAAATCTTTTTTTCAAAAAATTTTCTGAAAAAATATTTTTTATTTGTTTTAATTTTTACAATTTATTTATTTATTTTACCCAGAATTGATCTCAAAATGACGTAAATGGGAGAAAATGTATGGTGTTTGGGGTTTCATGGCACGATTAAGGGTGAACATAGAGAGAAACTAGAGTACTGTTAAAGATGACTTAAGAATCGAACGGTGGACATCATCTTGCGAAAAATAAGTGTGGGCACACTTAAAAAAAGACATATAATATCACTGACATAGAAAATCAGGCATGGGCACTTGCCTACCCGTGCCCACGTCCGCCGGTGACCACGTCAGTGGGCATTTTACACCCTTAGGAAATACGCTAAATACAATTTATACATAATACACACAACTAGTGATGAATAGTAGATAAATTTGAGACATTAGGTTTCCAATCTTGAAGCTCCTCCTCCTCGGCCTCTAGGCCATGTACAAAATAATGAATTGACAATGGGGTTGGACCAGAAGCTTGCCGAAGCCTAACCAGCTTGCCTATATACTGAGGGGGGAAATGCTAGAGGGGCTCCATTTTGGGCTCCAACATCTCAATCTTCCATCATGTGGGTGCAAAGATAATTTCATCCACTCATAGGTCGTCACGTCGCATGTTTTGGGCAATTTACAATCAGTTTCCCAGCTTATGTCAAATTAGATCCAAATCACAAATCCCACATGTGCACCTTATTATTTAAATGGTTGTAATCATTACTATTATTTAAAGTACATCCCCACGTGCAAATCAAATTTTCTCCTTATTGTTTAATGAAGAAATAGTTGTAATCATCACATTCTCTCACCACATTTAATGCAAGTTGATGGTGGTGGCAACCTTCTACACCTATATTAATATCTGGATATCGTAATCAAATATCTGGATATCCAGTTATTCAGATATAGGTTGGTAATGTGTCTACACCTACAAAAACTTGTATCATCATTATTCCAGACATATAAGTTATCAGTTAACTTGTATCATCATTTCCATTTGCACACACTATTGTTCATTCCTAACTAGATATATTGTCTTACGCTTGTGTTTGCTGGACAAGTCAAACATGTCTGGACATAAAATGTATAAATCCAGAAGAGATATCGTAATCAAATGTTATAATGAAATTCAGACATAACTTTGGAAATATTTGACAGAATATCACATTCTCTCACCACATAATGCAAGGTGATGGTGGATAAGTTTCAACTTTTTTGGTTTTGCTTCTCCCACAAAAGGTATCATAGGTAACTGACTTTTGTCTGTGCATACATATGAGGTATCAAATAGTTAGACAATGCACAATTAGCTTGCATCATCACTTATCCAGACATATATCACCCCACATTCCAAATCAGTATGAGGTATGCAAATATATAGGGTGTCTATATTTATTTGTATGAATATAAATTAACAAGTTTATGAAACTGGTTATTGGAGACACAAAAAAGTAATCAGATATATCTACTGTATTTGATTAGATATATCCACATAAATATCCAGATATACAAATTTATTACAAAGCACCCAAACATCTATGAAACCTCAAAACATTTAATCCGAACATGTACAACATCATAAAAAATAAACTCATTCAGACACAACATGTGATTATACCAAGATGAACATTAAAAACATCAGATAAAATATTATCACACAAAAACAGTAAACATATCAAATTTCATAAAACTAAACAATTTTTTAAACAAATCTGGATATCTACACACACATCCGGACAAATATCCAGATATCAACGTATCAGATATACAGATATCAAGTATGTACTTATTTCTGCTCTCATTCAACTTCTATCAACAAAAAACCAATGCAATTTTATCCTGGACATGTCTCACAAAATCAATAACCACAGAAAAATATTACTAAATAATCACAAACAAATATGTCCACAAGTCAAATGATGAGGATGAGGTTGCAGGATGATGAAAGTTGGAGAATGCTGAAGGAGGAGGTCGGAGGAGGACAGCGAGGAGGCGTGATAGGATTCCGGCGAGGAATCTGATCAAAGTAAGAAGTCACTGGTTGAAGGTGGGGAAACAATGCTCTGGACAAATCTAGACGATTTGACTGCTCCCGCTAGTCTGGACAAATCTGGACGCTGGACTTCGTCTGGACAAATCTAGACTGCTCTCGCTTGTCTGGACAAACATGTACAAATCTGGACGTCGAACTTCGTCTGGACAAATCTGGACGGCTGGACTGCTCCCACTTGTTTGGACGAACATTGACAAATTTGGACGTTGGACTTCGTCTGGACAAATCTGGATGGCTGAACTAACGACACTTATCAAGGCGGAGGCCGGAGGAGGACGAAGGTGTGAGGAGGTCAGAGAATGACATCGAAGGAAGACGCTGGAGGAGGATGAAGATCAAAGGAGGACGATGAGGAGGAAATCAGAGGAGGAGGTCGGAGGATGGCGGAGGACGCTAGAGGAGGAGGAGGTCAGAGGAAGAGGATGGTGGGAGGAGGAAGAGGAGGGAGGAGTGGGAATGAAGTGATTTTGAAATTTGAATGAGAGAGAAAATGATTTATTTTAGTGAAATATTTGTGGTTTAGACTTGAATATTATAGATTATTTCAATTAAAGTGGATTTTTAGAGTAGGAATTTCATAATTCTTGTATTTTCATTCTGCTTTGTACTCTGATCTTGACTTTATGATATGTTTGTAATTGAAGTCTCGACTTGATTATTATCGGTTAATGTTCATTTTTCGCTTGTTATAGTTGTGATTGATTGTTGTGTCCCGATTGCAGATTATGAGCTTTACAATATAAGTTTGGAACCAAAGAAGATGATGATGTGGTCTCTCAGAACAACAAGTTGAAGCTCCTTTCCATCATATAGACAGGTGAGGTGATTACAAAAATGATTTATCAGAAGACAGCGGTACAAATTAGATGAAGAATTGGTCATGGAGCAAGGCAGAACTGCATAAAGAGTGCTCGAGGACACCAAGACTTAACAGAGCTGGGGAGTAGTAGCAGGGCATAGCCGTTAAAGCAGCGGCTTAGGATGGGCAGGAGATTAGCTGAGGATTATCTGCTAATATAATCAATATTGCTAACTAGTCTCAAACTAGTGCGTTGCACGACATATGTATAAATAAAGTTAATACAGAAGGAATGATCATTTCTCTGTTATACATTCTTAATCTCCAATATTCAGTCGATACTATTAATCCTCCAAAATTGATACTTACATTTTAGTTAACAAAGATTGAGGTGAGAACAAATAAAAAAATGAAGTAAATCTATATTTTTTATTTCAAGTAGGTGTGAATCTATATTCGAAAAGTAAATACAATTACAAACAAAAACTAAATATGCACACACTACTAATGAAATAAAAGTAGATGTGTAACATTAGTAATTTGTCATATAATGATGCAGTTTGAATTTTTTATAAATTATTTATATATGTTCTTTCGGAGGGTTATAAAAACCAAATCAACTACCGAATCATAAAAGAAAAAATACCTAATCAACTACATTGACATTATTTATATGGTTTACTCATTGCATAAACCATGTGATCATTCCCTTCACACTCTCTCTTTTTCTCTCTTTAAGCCGTATATAGCTTCTCAGTTGGGAGTGAAGACCGGACCAATTCCACAATAGCCAATATCGAGCTCAGATCGTCCCCTTCGGATTCCCGTCGAACATCCACTGGAATGCACAAGTTGTTTTAGTGTTCTTGGAAGAGAAACTGATCAATAAAGAGAATGAATAAGTGAAACTGTAAAAAAATTGATGTGTGTGTTACTTTGTTGGTTTGTTCGATTTTTGTTTGAATCTGCGTTTTATGGGGTAGTTGTACTCGACGAATGACCATTTCTGATGGTTGAAGATGATGTCAGACGGTACTCGATAGTTAAAATTGTTTTAGAGTTCGATCAAGTTCGAGTGGACTCGACGGTACGCGATAGTGCGGCTAAATGTTTATTCTCGATAGTTATACATGTTTAGAGTTCGATTGAACTCAATTGTGCTCGATTGTTGGACTCGATATGAGTTCGATAGAAACTCGATAGAGCTTGATAGGTTATGAATATCAGGTTCGACTGTTAACGTATTGGCTGCGTACAATAGTGTTTGAGAAATGGATGATAGAGATTATTTTTTCAAGTATGACAAGAGTAAAGGGATCACAGTAGAGAATGATGTAATGTACTATCAATTGCTTGAGATTTTGCATAAAACGTTTGATGTTGATAAGTTGAAGTATAAGCTCACACTGGAGGTCCCTTACAAAACATATAGGCAACCATATAGACCTATTGAAATTACAAACGATTACACCGTTCATTTCTTTGTCTGAAATTTTAGAGGACATGATTCCTTTATGTGTGACTCTAATTAAGAAGAATACACTTGTAGAACCATCACCCTATTCCAACTTTAATAAAGAAGTTAGGAGTGAGGTTGAGACTTTTGTTTCCCAAACAGATCTTATGACTACCAGATTAGAGATAGTTGTTCCCCCCACTCATTGGATGAGTACGAGTTGTATGTGAATGACGATCCTGTTGTGAACTTAAGTGATGACGACAAAGATTGGGAAGAAGATTCTGAAAGAGATGATAGTGAAGATTTGCTACTTCCACACTCACAACCCCTAACGGAAAGACACCCAAAACCCGGAAATCCAGGACACCAAACATTTGGGACAAGCAACAATCGTCCAAGTAAAACTTAAAACAAGACAGATTCTCAATTCAGTTCATCAAAAGATCACAGAAAATGGAGTGTTCCAATGTTAACAAAAGAAATTATATATTGGATTCTAACCATACTCATACGTCATCTGTCGGCGCATCATTTGGAATTCTATCAAACAGAAGAGAACTCAAGAACAAATATTCTTGTTGGCACATAGCAATCAACCAAGCAAAAAAGAAAGAAGGATAACACCAAAATTAAGAAAACAAAAACCAAATGGAACCACGAATAGATACTAATTGCTACCTGTTTGATTCCTAGAAACAAAAAATAAAGATCAAAAGGGTGTAGAGAAGACCGGAGAGCCACGTGGAGAAGACCGAAAAGGCCGTGTGGAGAAGACCGGAGAGGCCGCATGGAGAAGACTTGGGAGAGGGAGAGGGAGTGAGGAGGCGCCGACAACCGAGAGGCCCAAGAGAGTGGAGACAATGGGAGAGGGAGTGGAGGCGGCGGGAGAGGGACTGGGGTTTTTCGTGGTTTGGGGCAAGGGGTGATGGGCAGTGGGCACATTGGGTGTAGGGTTAGGTTAGTTTTTTTAAACAATATGCAAGATCCGGTTCCAGTGGTGAGAACCGGAACCGGGTCGGTTCTGAAATTGAATATCCATATCCGTTTTATCCCGGTTTGGTTCCGGTTTGGTACTACCGGATCCGGTTCGGTTTGACCAATTTCGGGTACCCATCGCCACCCCTAGGTGCTACACATTCTTTCAACATTATCCACTAGCAACTTTTGCATTACACAAAAAAAGTTTTCAAACTTGAAAGGATTAGTGAAGTTTTCATACAGGAAAGCATGAAACCATACTTACTGAAAACACAAAAAAAAATTAAACCATACATTGGCACATTCTTGTATGTACGAAATCTAAATTAGAACATTGGTAATGGTGGGGTGTTTGTAGGATAATAAAAAAGGTTGATAAAAAAGGTGGAATGCGGGAAGGACCAAGCCACTGTACTACTATAAATTACGTTAATAAAAAACGAGAAGAAAATAACTAACTTGTCGAACCACTGAATCGTCTCAAACGCTTCATTCTATACCTCCATGCTACTTGAATACACATTGCTGCTGATGTTCTCCAATAAGGTGATTCATACCTGTTACAGAAGTACGCAGAGAACATCAGCGCCAAATCTTTGAAAGTGAAAAGGTTGAACCCTACTGTTTATCATCTTCCACGCACATCACAATAATCTAAACATGTAGGACAAAGATCTAAGCTTCAGCAAGCTTTAGACATGAAGCAACTTAGACCTTATATAATCACAAAATGGTTTCAATAATAAAATGACATAACTAGCAAACCAAAATGTGATCATACGTGCCAATATAGATGGTACATTGCAACTCAGACATCAGGCATAATTCAATTCAAGATTTTCGCCCCCAAATCATTCCAGGTAATAAGGGCAAAAGTCATTAAAAGGAGGAATAAACCGTGGGCTCTGGCGTTTAGCATGAATAAAGACTATTCCATCCTGGTAGTTCCGTAGTTGAATTGGGACTGGTCACATTTTTGACCCCTAAATTGTTATAAAAAACAAAAGATTTCACACACCTCTTGGATTTTTTACCTCTGGATTTCGAACCATTTGGATTTTTTTAGTACCAATAATTAAAAGGATGCATGGATTTTTTGACCCTTCTGGATTGTCCTTAAATTTTTTGATCTCCTGATATAAATTCCTGGCACCACCTCTATCTCTCCACACCACTTTATAATTCATTATCCAATCAGTTAAATCAACTGATCCGACCACAAAATGCATCAACCAAGTTGATGCCCGGTCCAGGTTTGAATATCACTAAGAAGTCTACTCTCTGTAACTAATGCACAAATAAGTTCAACAAATTTACTAACTGGGAATACATGGATCTCAATTTTTCATATCATTTTCCTTGTATCCAACTAAAACATGACATGTAGGTGTAATATATAGATTATTTGCTAAAAATGGACAGACTTGGGACACCTATGAAATGCAATGAGACATGCCGCATACATGAGATCAGAAACAAGAAAGAGCGGAAACTGGTAACGATGAAGATTAGGTTATAAAAAATTGCATACTAAATGAATAGCAAAATAGAAGATAACATTGTAGGGCTCACCTTATATAAAGTGATTTCTATAAAAAATTGTATATTTCAATTTTAAGATCTGATATAAAAACTATAGTTTTTTTAATGTAAAGAGCAAATTATGTTCAGAAACATCACAATTTTTAATCAACCTACAAGCACTTCTTGAAGGAGCTTTATGTTTGATAGTCTTCTATCATTATATGCAAAACATGAGAAGAAAACAGATTTTCGGATCATCACGATAGCACCACCATAAAAATTGGTAGAGACTGTCTCAAGGTGCTTACCTTATAGCTCCTTGAACATGTGGATTCCTTAAGAATCCGTCGAAAAGCAAAGAATCATCTCCCAGATCAGAAGCTTTTAGAGCAAAAGCCTCAACATTGGTTACACAGAGTACTGTTCTATTAGAAAACAACCGCTGGCATGGTGAACGAATTTTCCCTCCATCTGCAAGAGAAAAAAATTCCAACATAGGAAAAGAGCATTCAATAAACAAATGGATTGATCGTACAGTTAAAAAAAATTGACATAAAAATGGTGTGTTTTTAGTTCATCCGACCTTTTAAATCAAAGTTACACTCACCTCAGTAATTTATTTATTTATTCACTCACAGATAGGAGTCATAGGACTAGAAGTGTATCAGAAGCTGTATTGGCAATCTTCGTGTACAAATAATGTCTTGTCATATTGAAGTAATGAGACTCCTATGAATGTCAAGGTAAGAGCTTTCTTAGATTGTCATTAGACCAAATTGTGATGATGTGATTGTAAAATAAAACAATATGAACAAAAAGAGAGGCATGGAAGAAGTTATTGAAGTAGATAGTATCAGCATCTTTGAGTACGCTTAAAAACCTGACTTTGGTCGACAAATATCATTAAGTAATGACGACTTGCGTTGTGTTCCTGAAGAATCTCTGACGAGGTAATACCACCTCTGAAAATTCGTTAAGTACTTATATTGGTAATATACCTTCATTAGGAATCATATTTCAATACATTTATAGATTCAATGACTATCTCAAGAAATCATAAAACTACTCTGCATAAAGTCTTTTATCTTATTGTCGCAATTGGTAAAACTGCATAGTCTAATTTATGCTGCAGGTATTAATACTATCGATGCTGATAAAGAAGATGCAGCTCTACCTCGGCTTATTGAAGCATGCTCAAGATACCATGTGAGAAGCTCCTCACCACAAACATCTCCTTCTGTTAAAAGAGATACATTCCCATCAGCTCCAATGCTCTGCAATCTTCCCCTCACGATGAAAACCATATTCTCAACGGGACTCCCTTTTTCAAGAATGTTGCTGCCTCTTAAAAACAACTTCTGTCTAACTCTTTCAGATACAACATCCAAGACGTGTTCATCCATTAGTTGGAAAATGCGAACCTGCAACTTCACAAGCTTTAACACTGGGAAAAAAGCATATGAAGTTATAACTTATTTGCATTGGAAAAAAAACCTTTTTGAGAAAAGAAAAAAGATGACGACGTATATCTATCTGCAGATTCTCTGGTAAGTTCTGTAGCAGAAACTCCTCATTTGCACCACGAGTAGCAGCCCAGTTAAATCTCTCTGCTTCTCTTACATGGCTACAAGTATACAATGAATAGTTTATATTACATATTTCTATAGCAATATAATTAGACAAAACATCATTCTCTAATCTGAATATTAAGCAATAAACAATTATTTGTAAAATTACTTTCAGTTCTATTCCCTTCAAGCAATCTGTGATTCATTAGGATTTAGGACACAATTTTAATCGTTTGAGGGTAAAAGAACATACTCAACATAGTTTGCCTGACCTTGACATAGTTAAGATGACTTTATAAAATAGAAATACAATATAAAATACTAGAATACCTTTGCTGATCCCATGGTTTGCCCCTTCAGTACTTACTCAAACATATAGTGGTTGTTAGGTAACAAAATGGAGGCCCTAATTCTAAAGCCCTAGTAGTAGACCTTGAGGAAAGTATGTTAGTCCATAAGCACAAATCAACTATTATGATTTATGAACCTTTTGTGAAGATTTGTCAATGGCTGGCCATTAGAGCAACATGCAAATTTTATATATTATATTATTATAATATTTGTCCGGCTAATTGCATTTGAAAAATGTTCCAATGTTAGTTGAGCGGACCATGTGATCCTATCTTTTCACAATTCTAAAACAACAAAAGAGGCAGAAAGGAAGGATAGTGAATTTAACCAATGTATGCAGAAAGTAGAAACAGAAGGGGAATTTAGTATGGAAATTTAAGAATATATGACCATAAACTTGCAAGTATAAAAAATGTATATCAAAATTGAATTGACATACTTCCTTAGCATGTCAGGCAAACGTCGGTGGCTCATCCACAGTTCAACATCTCTTCGTCTTAGTTGCATATCCAACCTCCTAAATAAAATATCCAAAGAGAAATTTCAATACAACCATTAATTCCCTCTATAAAACGGATAAGAAAGGTAATATTTGACAACATGTCAAGCTCCAACGGTTGGTTTCAGAATGTTATCAACAACTTAGGAATTGTGAAAGGGAAGATTTTTAAAGGAACCTGATGGGCACATACTCAAACGATAGAATAAAGTAGATTTTTACCCAAGGAAAAATAACTTACAAACAAGTGAAGAGTTAGCAACTCATACAAATGTCAAGGATTCTCCTTACAACAATCGGTTTTTTCCACGCAAATATATTTACAGACAAGTGGTCAAGTACTTATAATGTTTTTTAAAAGATATGTTTATGATGAACAATTCCAGTTATTATTTTCTTCAAGTGTTGAAGTTTACCTTCTTCCAAGAGATTGGAGAAAGTTCTGCATGTTCCCAATAAGCAATGCAAATAACAAGAGGCCGAGCCCGATAATTATCATTGTGAATACAACTTCGAAAACATAATCGCTTGGAATCAGATTTCCCGCTAAAGTACTGATTTGCTATGGAAAACAATAAAGATAAACAGTCAGGTTATTCAAGATGTACCGTAAAATTATAAAAAGAATTATATTCTAGTCATAAAAATGGCATGATACCAAAATATTCAAAAAATGACTTGTATTATATCCAAGCAACAAAAGAAACTATGGTAAACTTAAAATGGAAAAGGGTATCGGTTATCAAACTATTTGTATCAGTTAACTACTTAAGACACCATTGACAAATAGTGAAATAGTTTCCCATGGTTCTACCATTGGAGTCGGAATCCTCTTTTCCTTTGATTCCCTTAGTGGTGCCATTTAAATGATAGATTTTTTTTTGCACTACACATTGGCAGAAGTCTTCACTTTTTAACTTAATGATCGGGTGTAAGATTCCTGGTTAGAGGATAGATAAGGAGTACTTGGGAGGAGGTAATGAGAAGAGGTTGAAAGGAAATATTCGAAATATGTTTTCTGACACATCGACAAAAGGGAAATTTACCTTGAAATTTTTTCCCTCCTGACCAGTGACACTAAAGAAATAATTTCCAAGTTACATAACAATAGTGACCCTTTCTTGGTCAATAAGAAAGAATTATAGCCAATGACAGTTTCATCATAGGTATTATGGTTCAAGTATGCCACTGCATATGCAATTACACACTTGCATAAATTGGGGTAGCACATTCTACCACTTCATATTCACAAATCACTTTGCAAATTATGCAAGCCATGCAAATACGTAGTTATGTGGCTCCAAACTCAGATTGAAATCCTAACTCTTGGAGGACAACTCTTTCCAAAAACAGTCTCAAAGGTTTTTGATTTTGGTAAATTCTGCTAACTCGTATCACGATAGACGATACAATGTGCTTTTCTTTCTTTCAATTCTCTTTCCTCATTGTAGTGAAACAGTGGAAAACTATTACATATACTTCAGCAATTTTTAAGGTTAATTTTTAGGGTTTATATCCCCCCCCCCCCTCAAACACACACACACAAACATACAGTCACCTATGCAATATGCAATTTATTGTAGTAGGCATGACCAGAACAATGCATTGCAGGCCTTTTTTAATTCTTTATCGGTGCATTGCAGGCCTTGTGTTGTGGCTCATATGGAAAATCACCTATACGAGGCAATTGCCTACACATATAATTATGTTACAGGTTATCAATGCTTTAGGCTATCAAAGTATTCACGTGAACAGGCTATCGAAGTATTCATGTTAACATTGCATAACCAATAGATGGCATATATCATTATTGGCCCAAGAAAAACATTTCATGATGATACAAGTGATCAAAGATTTAGGCTAGCAAAACACGAACATGAACATTGGATAAGCATTACTCAAGTACATAAGCAAGTACAAACCATATAAATTATATTTAATTGTAAGTAGATAAACATCAACAAGTTACTATAATGATCATTTTAGCTCCTTAGATGCGTGCATTTGAAAGTATACATTATCCACAAATTTATAATGATTCTTGGAACCTTTTCCAAACTTCACCTTTTTTGAACACGATGCCAACTAGAGTACTCCAATTTGTAGGCATATACCTACATACTACAATTAATATTTGAGAAATGAGAATATTAGGATATCATCAAAGAAATCACCTAGAAGGCACTGTTTGTACAACAAATTAATATCATGTGTAAACATCTTGTTAGAGAATAATCTCACATCAGTTAATTTAAGGACTTTCTCCTAGGTTATAAGTTTTAGGGTTCATCCACTCATCACCAATTGGTTTTGAATTGGATACTCATACTTCAATATGGTATCAAAACTTGAAAGGCTCAACGGTCGACTTGACGCATCCGCCATTGTTGATGTCCACGTGTAGACACGGAGAAAGAAAGAAAAAAATCTTGATCACGCGTGCAGGAGAGTGTTCGAGAATTGTCCCACATCGGTTAATTTAGGGACTTTCTCCTACGTTATAAGTTGTAGGGTCCTTCTCTCATCACCAATTGATTTTGAGTTGGATACTCACACTTCAATACATCTTATATGCTCAAATTTCACCATAATTATTAATTTCCATCCTGAAGACCATGGACAATTGATTCTTGTTAGCACTTAGCAATGGCTAATACAAAACAAAAGCAAATTGCTGGAAGAGAAATTGCAATGACCACAGGGGAGAAACGATGTGGCAAAAAGTTTCTGAAATATGTATGCTAAAAGTCTATTGAAGGATATCAAAAATGAAACAAGGAGATGAAAATACAACATACGATATAGAGTATAGACATACATATTTTCACAAACTATTAAATAGTTGAGTAAAACCATGTCCAACACAACTAGAGGTAGTGAGAGAAAAATATTACCTGGAAACCCCAGAATAATGAATATATGTATCGAACAACAAAATCACTTTTGCTGGTTAGGGGAACAACTTGCTTATAGATTCCATAGAAATCATTATCAGTCATTAAGCATTTTTTTGACGATGACTCTTTTATCCACTTGTACAAAACTGAGTTAGGATTTGTATCTTTCTGAATTTCGGTATGTCCACAAACTAAGATTTTTTTACAATTGCTCAAGCCAAAGTCAACACATGCATCCTTGAGGCACCGGTTCATCCTCTGTAGAAAAGAGAGATCAGACAAATTCTTGAGCTATATATGGACAATAATACTCTACTAGAAAAAGAAGATGATTGAGAAACATCTAAAAATAATAAAAATGCTGCATCTAACTATTAAGAGTACCAAAAAAACCCACTTGACTGACGTCAATGATGATGCCATACTTTCCCAGGATCGGTCAGGATTCATTCTGTTGGAAAATTTTCAGAATTATTATACCTAGCTTATGAATGATGCCTAAAATATAATATTTCTCATGAAAAATGCTCAAATGGTTTAAATTGGTTTAAAGGTGTATGCCCCAGAACATGACAAGATAAATTAACATCACATTTGCTTGTGTATGTTGATAATCATGTTGTGTTCATTAATCTTCAGATGCTTAAGTAAACCTCTTCGAAAATGTATTTCCGTTTCTTTTGATTTATTCTTCGCGTAATATTTATAGATTTAACAATCCCGGCTACCATTTTATATATTATGTAGCATCAAGAACGGGCACACATAGTACTGTGTATACAACAGGATACAGGAATTTCATTAGTTAGAGTTGCAGGTTCCCCAGTGCTACTGGCCTAATAGAGTTTCAATTTTATTTTGTTGCAAAACTCGTTGCCGACCTGTCTTCTTTCCTGGCAACCACACCATTGATTGGCTAAGCTTGGTGAAACCAACATGCAATTCACCGACATGAGCACAGGTAGAACAATAGCTTCTGAACAAAAGGAGCCCTAGTTTTCCCCTATGGCCAAACAACAACTTTTTCCCGCAACACTCACAATCTTAAGTATTTAGAACGAACAAGCTCGCTAATAGCTTAGATAGTAGCCAGGGTCACTTTTTTTTTCTTGGAACCTCGTTATATATTTTGGTTAGTACAGTTTTCACAAATAAAATGGAAAAAAATTCATGTCACCCACGTGAATATGTTTTTAGTAGTTGAATCATCATGCTGCTTATAGTAAAATAGACTACCTAAAAGTTGCAGTTCTTTGTAAAGAATGTAAGCAGCTAATAAATTAATAATATGGTTCTAGATATAAGATGATGTGACATCAAATAAAGGTATCAGGATATTCAATGTGCGCAAAAAAAGGCAACTACCAACCTGTAATCCGAGAAGGTACCAGCATGAACCTACAGCATGTCCAGCCAATACAAACATTAAAAGGTTCAATACAAAACTTGCTAGAGCAGATTCAAATATAAGTCCACTATGAGACTGGCCAATGAGTAGAGGCAAAATTCTGCAAATTCTTGGTACATACTGAAGAAGAAACGTGATAACTAATAAGCTCTTTGCATAGTAAGATGTGGACGTCCCAAAATATTTTGGAATCATTACTAGTATCATAACCTGCAAAATGAGTAACATTATTGAAAATTATATGAATAGAAGCATAGGTTGAAAAGAGTCAAATAAGCTAATTCATACGTTAAAAAGAGTTCTTTAGAATATTCTGTGATTTAAAAAAAAGGAAAACAATACACTAAATTTCAAACTTACGTGTATATAACGATGGAAATGAGCCCTAAAAGGCATAAATAAGTATAAAATGCTTTGGTAATGAAATTAAGTTTGCATAATCAAGGGGAGAGATCCACCAATAATCAAGAGCTAGAATATTGGTAGAAGAATGCTATGACTTAACAGAAAAGACTTTTTAAAACAGAGGGATCATCATTGTAAGAATATATCAATAGATGGAATTTGAAAAGGGAAGCAAGACATAAAATCACGTGGTGTAAAAATAGTTTTAGTTCACCGTACATAAAAAAGTTCAAAAGTGATTTAGGCTTCAATGTGGGGGGGAAAAGACTTGGTTAAATGAAAATAAAACAGTTTATGTTTTCCTCATTAGTAATTATCAACTTGCCTAAACCAAAACCACTTTTCTACAATTAAGCTCATATTTGCAAGCCATGGTTCATTTTGGAAGTACTTTAAGAAAAGTAAGTAGTATACTAGTATTTCTCCCAAGAGATGTTTTGCAGAACAACTAAAACGTCAAGGCAATTGTTTCAATAACAAAAAAGCTACCACTTAAGATTCACTCTAAGTAGTATTATTGAGGAAGAAAATCTTGCCTGAGGAAGTGGCAATACAACAAACAAATCGACCATGAAGTAACCACGAAGATAGTGCAAGGCAATTTTCTTTGGGTCATCCACAAAATCCCCTGAGCCAACTACTCTGGTTTCCGGAGCAACATACTTGAGTCTACACTACAGTTTGAAGAAATAAACCTAAATCAGCTGTCGAGATTGTGCTTAGAGAAATACTTTAGATGTATGAGACAGCTTTCAATTGTCTCACTAGTAGATTTTTCGATGAAGTGCTCGTCCAATGGCACACGGAGATTTACATTGTACTATTGTAGTGGTTATAACTTTGCAGATAACCACTTGCTGTAGGTAGTGCTTGCATAAATACATACTGCATTCAGTGGCTCAATTGATGGTTCATGTTTTGGATGTCTTTAAACGTGACGAATTTAATGTTTTGATTTTACGTTCTTGAACTATTTTGAAACTCATGTAAACACATTGTGTTGTGATCTTACTATTTATAATGTTGCGATGAATTTTCACATTTGTACACTATATTTTTATGTGTTAATTCGAGCTTCACATTCCACCCTCTTTGTCCTACACTCCCCTTAACTGTTGTCATTACCACACCACCCTTTATTCCCCCACCACCTACGGTCCCTTTCTTGCCTCTCCAGACTCTACACTACCTCTTCAACTCCCAACCCCACCTCCCTTACATATGACCACAGGTCCACAACGATGGACATCTTTGAAGCACCTCTGAGTACGAACCCCTCCAATACATCGTCGACTATCGGTTGCACAGCCCCATTCTTGCCTCCTTACTTCTATAGACCCTTTCAAATCTTTCTACATTATGACATTTGATGATTTTAGTAGTTCATTCATACTTTAAGGGGTCTAAAATTCTCAAATTTCTTTTCCAGTTTTAGCTCTTCATATCTTGTTTGATATGTGCAAGTAAAATAGTATCATTAGCATATTGTAAAGAGGAGTTGCACTGCAAATTTCATATATCCTCAAAAGTAAGAACGAAACACATTTACCTACAACTCTAACAAGTAACAATGAGACACAAAAAGATTAAAGCTTAGCAAATAACCTGGAGAAGCATGTGTAAAAAGTACAAGATATCTGTCATACTTCTGATAACAGCAAGGGTCGTTGCAAGTGACTGGTCAAATATGATACAGTTGTTTTGCTGCTCTTAACAAGAAGAAAAAACATTCCGTGAGATTAATAATAGACATAAAGCAAAATCTTTGGAATTGCCTAAAAACATTAAAAAACATTACACCAAGATAGGGACATGAGGTTTTTCTGTTAAGAATCCTCGTAACCATGGGTCTGTTTGGGAAACCAGCTTTTGAGTCCGAAATTCTTAAACAATACGTTTGAGAGGTGGATAGCTTTAATGAGGTAAATGAAAAGCATACACAATTGTATCTTGCTCAGCTCCGCAATCCAAGAGAACACAAGCAAGTTTATGTTCAATAAGCATGTTGTGAACCACCAACACTCTCATACTTCCATTAGAGAATGTTAGGTCATCATCAAAACTTCCTTTATTAACATGTGATGTGAAGTCATAACTTCAATAAGGTAGCTTCAAATTTTGCTATAGTTGAGCATGCTAGGTGTGAACATGTCAAGTAAAGGTCTTACATCCTTAGAAATTAGGTGAAATCATACTTCAAACCTCACATTAAATGCAAGAGGAACTTTTTTAAAACTTACAGGAAATGATACTCTTCTTTGCATTTTCTTGGATTTTAGGGATCCAAGAATTTAAACTTGGGCCATCCTAGCAACTTCTTCCGCATTCAGTCCATCAGCCGAAATGGCTTCTATCGAGATATTATTTCAGATCTCTGGGCTATTGAAGGAGAATTTAATACTAATCCACTGCCTATTGGGTAATAATAGACTGGGGCGTGGAACTATCTGTTTCTCTGATTTTATTTGGTCATTTGATCATATTGATATCACCTTGTCATCTCACATTTTGATTTGCTGAGCTTTAAAGAGGATCCTACTCTAACCATTTAGGTTGTTTCCTTGTTTCACTAGTTCGGTACGCATTTTCTGTGGACCTGCACCCTTAGTCTTATGTTAGTGACTTTGTATCACTTCCCTATTTGTCTCAGTACCAATAATGAGTTGCTAGGGCCGACTCCTTTTCATTTCAAGAACATCTGGAAGGAAAACATTGATCTCCTTAGTACTATTGAATCCTAATGGGAGGTTTGTATGGTGGAGGGAAATCCAATCACCTACTTCACTCAAAAGCTGAAATTTGTAGAGTGTATCAAGCTCAAAGTGAAATAAAGTGACTTACAGAAACTTGGATGATCGAAAAGAGCATCATGTCAAGGATTACAGAAACTTTGTATCACTTCCGATAAAATGGAGCCCCATCCGCTCTCACATGACAAAAATTATACTTCGTGGTCAACTCAAGATGGAAATTGAGAAAGCCATGATGTCCGAGGAGATCTTCTGGAAACAAAATTCCAGAATTAAGTGGCTGACTAAAGGGGACAAGACTACCAATTTTTTTCACTCAACTAACAATGTCCTTAAGAGGTTCAATTCTATATCTAAGTCCTACGATTGGAGTGAGTGAGTCCATTCTATCAGATAAATCAGGTATCTGTGAGATAACTGTTAATCATTTCAGGATGTTTTATGATCAGAGGATGGGGCCATTAGCTAATAACATTGATTTCACCGAACACACCTATGATTGAGCATGCGAGTTGGACAGGGAGGTCACTAACAAGAGATAGAAGATATTGTATTTAGCATGGGTATTGAGGTGCATGATCTCTTTCTCGGTCTCCCAAACGATTTTTCCCATAAGTTGTTAGGATTTCATCCATTTTGATCTGAAATTAATGATCAGGGAATGTTGTCAAGGGAACATCTCTCCTCTCTCCCTAAAACCTTCAGTCCCTTATTCCTAAAGTGGAATGGAAGGTGTTGAGCAGGATAACGATTTTCTTGTCTTCTTTTATTGGTGATTTTCTTTCGGTTGGTCTATTAAATTGTTGTTTTAAGATCTTTACAAAGATTATGGTTAATCGCTTCATGTCAGTTCTTAATGATCTTATATCCCCTGACCAATCAGCTTTCATGGAGGGTAGATTTATCGGCGATGAGTTCCTAGTTTCCCAAGAGTAAATTGAGGCTAGGAAGCCAACGGACTTCAAAGGGTTGGACTTAAACTTGATCGTGTTAAGGCTTATGATTGTCCCTATTGTGCTTGCCTTGATAACACCTGGATAGAATGAACTTTAAGGTGTATTGGAGACGGTGGATTCATTTTAGTCTTCAGCTAGTTTCTGCATCCTTATTAACAGGTCTCCTCAAGGTTAGTTTTGGAGCAATATGGGCCTTAGGAAGGGTGATTCATTGCCCCCCCTTGTTCACTTAAGTTAGAGAATTGTTATGGTGG
The DNA here is from genome assembly GCA_963682175.1 of Triglochin maritima. Classification (NCBI taxonomy): domain Eukaryota; kingdom Viridiplantae; phylum Streptophyta; class Magnoliopsida; order Alismatales; family Juncaginaceae; genus Triglochin; species Triglochin maritima. Next base: position 10,260,403 of record OY821774.1, on the reverse strand, counting down.
CTAAACTCACTAGGAGGGGTTGCCACCAGTAATCAACAAATGCAGGAAATTCACAACTTGCAGTCTACTGGTAACACCTTTCTGTGATAGTGAAGTGGATATCAGAAGGGTCATTGGTTGTTTGTGGCCTGTTTGAATGAGTGTCTAGTCTATTAACAAGTCTGTTCTTTTATGCATCAATTTTACCCAGAATGATCTTTCAATCAGGATTGATTTGTCGACTATAGAGTGAACTCATTCCGCACTAAATACTTGGGTCTTCATCCATCACCCAATATCGCTAAGGTTGTAAAGTGGACTCGCTCCTCACTAAATACTTGGGTCTTCCTCTATCACACAGTATTGCTAAGGCTAGGGATTGGGCCTGATCATTGTGTTAGGTGTTCAAAATGTATTGGATGTGTGACACTACATCAATGGCCAATTAAACCACACGTGTGGGACTACGTGATTGGATGTGAGGAGTTAACCGCATTGATGATGTGTCTTTCCGTGATTGGTAGAGTTGGGATCATGTGGATCCTAGATTAGTTGAAGTTAGTTTAAGTTAGATGGAGTTGGTTGTTGGTTGTTAGGGTAGTTGAGTTGTAGCTTATAAATAGACCCTCACATGTATTTGTAAAATCATCCAAAATTTGAATGAATAAAGTTTGAGTTTTTTTTGAGATAGTTTGGAGTATTTGTGTCACTTGAAGTGCACGCATTTTATCATTTTTCTAAGTTGTTTGTGGTTTTGGGTCTCATCCTGGTTGATCCAATTGGGCACGTAACAAATGATATCAGAGCCTACTGATAATATCACATTTAGTGCATAATTATTACTATAATCATAAGCATATTTATGGAAATAATCATGAATTAGGAAATATTTTGAATATCTTCTACCCTAAATATTATTCTTTTATCTTTTTTGTAGATGATTTCAAATCCTTACCAAAAAGACAAGAAAGATTTTGATTGAAAGAAAAGGAAAAATTATCAATTAAGATTTCCATAACACCACAAAATCTTCCAAGATTATTTGAACCTTCCATATTGAAACAAAGAGGGAAAATAATCTCAAAAATTCGTCACTTTATAAAACCCCAAGAGAAAACCCATCAAAGGAAGTAGAGGAGCTAACCCTAGTCTCCCAAATTCTTCCCCAACCTAACCATCATCAAAAGGAGCAAGTTGGAGTGTTCTTTGGGCTGTCCGGAAGGGGAGAAATTGCTGTTGGGATCGTTGGAACGGGAAGGAGCTGCTGTCCGTGCTTCTCTGTCACCTCTTCCAATTCCTAAGCACATTTCTACTCTTTTAAATCTTAGTTTCTCATATATGCATCAAATTTCAGTATTTTGTTGTTATTTGTTTCGTACAATGAGTAGCTAAGTAATTTTCTAGGGTGAAGATGAAGCATGTATGATGTGTTGATGTAATTTGTTATCTCAATGTTAATTGCAATTATTCTAGCAACGTTTTCATCTGTTTGATTTATTGCATGTTAAGAATCATGAACTTGACTTTGTGGTTGTATGTTGACGGTTGCCCGCTGCATACAATTAGACATAATAGATGAATTCATTTAACAAGTCAAAATCGTTGCTGTGAGATTTGTTAAGTTTAGGGATTTATAACTTGTGTATTGCTTGTTATTAATTTAATAGATGTGAATGCATGAATTAACCGTCTAGGTTATTTGTCTCGTATAAGTTGTTTGTGCCCGTATGATACATTGAGGATAGTGTAAGTTGCTTGCGCCCTCACTATCTAGTCCAAACACATCTTCCTAATTTACTAAGGTAATTGCATGGTCATTGGTAGTGAGTAAAGCATCAACACAAATTACTTGTGGATTCCAAACCCTAGAACTCGTTTTATATAGAATTTCATCTAGATAGGTTTTGTTTCTGTTTTGTGTTAGTATAGTTAAAACTCAAAAACATCAATTACGTTCTACTTTCGATTTAGTTTCCGCGTATTAAGATTTACTTCTAAACTTCTTCTTTGTGGACTCGACCCCTACTTATCCTTGCTAGTTTAGGATATAAGTTGTGGTATTTTGAGAGCTTAACGACAGCTCGACACCTACCCCTGATATGGAGATCTTGATCGGGTTGAGGAAGATTTATCATTTATGCTCTCTTTGAGCACAACCATGAGGTTAGAGTTAGCGGGTTTGATTGAGGAATTGCGGCAGCTAACCCTACCTCAGGAAACGCAAGACTCACGTCGAGACTCGCCACTACCACCTTGACGATCATATCCGACAATGACGGCCATGAAGGGATCAACATTCTTGGAAAATGCTCAAAGAATTTTGGAGGATTGGGCGGTCATTAGAGGAAAATGGGAGTGGATTACAAAAACGTATTGGGACATTCCGGAAGAACCTTTACCTAAACCCGCCTTCAACCACGACCATGGCAACATTCTTGAAGCCAAGAACGTTGAGGAACAACTCATGTTGGAACCAGATTCCATCAAAACCGAGTTTAGCGTGGAGTGCTTCAAGGGAGATTTTGACGGTGACGTGGTGCATGCAACCGTGATTGACAACGATGTTGTTCTTGCGGCCAAGAATGTGGACATTGAGTGTGAGGCCATCGACGAAGACACCACTGATGACATGGAGAATTCACATATTGAAGTGGATACCATCTTGCCGCCATCTACAACAACAACCAAGATCACAGAGTCACGAAGGGTGGGAAGATTGATGTGGAAGAAGCCATCATGTTGGAGCCTATCAACACCGACGTCGGCATCATGTCGCATGCTGGGAACCTTGCTCTTCATCTCACCATCAGAGGTCAACCTTCTCCATTGGTATTTGAACCAACCCTATCAAGACACATAATTCGACGGCAAACCTAGGAGCCCTCTGCCGACCTCACGCTAGATTAACACGACGGACCAACAACCTTCTCCTCCTTCGTTTGGTCCAACCAAGTCAATCCAGGAACTGAAACGGATGACACCGATACAGGATATTACGATGAGATGGCCACCACCACCGGTACTTGAAGAAGTGCGCTTACTCGGAAGCGAACACCGGTAAAATCACCATGGTTGATCGAACAAAGCTTCGTGAGGGGATGTTCACAAGGTGTTTGACCAAATGCCAACAATTGAAAGCCAAGTTGATGAAATTCAAGCTGGAGATCGACTAAAACCTGGAGGACAAGGTTATTTCAAGGAGGGTGGAGTGTTGGGTGTTCAAGATGTATTGGACGCATGGCACTACATGAATGGTGAATCAAACCGCGTGCGTGTCATTACACAATTGGATGTGAGGAGTTGAACCAGATTGATGAGGTGTCTTTCCATGATTGGTTGAGTTAGGATCATGTGGATCCTAGATTAGTTGAAGTTAGTTGGAGTTGGTTATTGGTTGTTAGGGTAGTTGAGTTGTAGCTTATAAATACTCTCACATGTATTTGTAAAACATCCAAAATTTGAATGAATAAAGTTTGAGTTTTTGTTCAGATAGTTTAGAGTGTTTATACCACTCGAATTGCGCGGATTTTATCATTTTGTAAGTTTGTTGAGGTTTTGGGTCTCATTCGGGGTGATCCAATCGGGCACCCAACACATTGAGAGATTGAATAAGAGATTTGCTCGTTGGAAAAGAAAAGTTCTATATGTGAGGGTAGGCCCGTCTTCTTCAATCTGCCTTGGCCAACATGCCTATTTACTATAGCTCCCTTCTTAGAGTCTTGATTGCAATCACCAAAATGGAATTTCTTGTGAAAGGGAGTTAAAGGTCCTACTTTGAACGGGTATCCTAACGTTTCCAAGGATTCTTTAAATAAAGTTAGTATTGATTGTGAAATGTCGTAGCCCATTACAATAGATTCTGAAACACTTGGGATAGTTTTAAAATAGCCTTTGTCTTTGTGTGTCTTCCTTAGTTCTCCTTGCTGTCCAAAAAAGGCATGGAACCAATATTTGAGGACACACAAAACTTCCAAGCCTTGCTTCAATAAAGTATATAAACATGCAACTTCATTTTTAGAACAATTAGTAACTCCAATTAGGTTAAACTAGTTCAAGAACAAAAGATTTCCTAAACTTTCAATAATTCTATTTATTTCGTAACCATATTTTTTTTTCAAAAACTAATATGGAGGTATAGTTCAGATATGGTTGCTTTGATGGCATGCCTACATGCAACTGTTTGACTAGAACAAAGAGTACAACTATGTCTTTTATACACCTTAATTTTGACGATGATGCATTTATAATCCATGATACTTAATAATGCATTTGGAAAAGAATACATACCTCGTCAACTGAGAGAACGAAGAAAAATAATGGGTCCAAGAAGATAGCGAACATACAAGAGACAACAAAAAGTCTATTCCACCTACTGACCATAGTTGAATATGGATTTACAATAGGGAAATATGAGTTGATTGCCGAAAACGGTGATCTTGCCCAACTTTTGGCATCCTTACGAATGTTACGGAACTGTATACATACCACTTACGTAGTTATGAAAGGACACAAATGATAAAATAATAGTATTAGACATGTACATAAAATGTTGCATGATGTAATGTACCAAAATATGGTAAACACAAGTGGTTTAGAAATGAAAAGGACATGTAAGAATTACTAGGTAATTAGATGTGCGCATTCAACCACTTTTCACTTATGACTTATTCATGCAAAAGAAACCACAATTAAAATCCTACTGTATTTATCGGAGAAGGAAACTAGAGGCACATCCTTCTAATTCTAAAAGGTATGTGATGTGTTATCCTTAATTTAATTCTAAAATTGATGTACGCCTATCAACAAGGATAGGGATCGATACAAGTTATGGATGTTTACAGAAGTCAATTATCACCTATCTATATTGTCTAGAAGGTGACAATGGAGTAGTGGTAAGGAATTTGCTTTGTGATCAAAGTCATGGGTTCGAGTCACATAAACAACTTCTTTGCCACAAAAAGGCAAGGGAAAAGTTGCGTAAAAATATACCCTCCCCTGGCCCTCAGAAAGTGGTGAGCCTTATGCACTGGGGTTGCCCATCATCAATCTATATTTTCTTTGGGAAATAGGCATCAAAATCATCATAAAAAGTACAAAAAGACATTTTTCAAACACACAAATGAAGCAAGTAAGCAACATAACCAACACTTAAGCTTCACCAAGATTCTTCCACAACTAGGAACAAGCTTAAAGAAGACTGTAGTAAGATTCAACCATTCAGGTTTAGGAAATCAGGTGATAAAAGAATACATAATTGTGAAAAAAAGTTGACAACTCCAGTTCTTTAAACTTCTACAATTTTACAGGGCAACGTGTCATAGAGAACTTCCGTCAAATTTCTAATGATTGCTAATTGTCTGGTTTAATATCAAAAAATGTTTACAATGAATTTCTTGGGAACAAAACATTTTTGTGTATGTTGATCAGATACTTGAAGGATGAAGAAATGTACTTGTTACGAAAAAATGGTTACAAAGACAGGTAGAGAGAGAAGTAAACAGAGTGAAAGCACAGAAAACTCACCCTGTCCCGGAAAGAAGATGCTACAGGATTAATCCCCTCTGGTGCTGTTTTGGCACGATAAGTTGTAGTGCAGTATGGATCATTACACATTCCTAGAGGTCCCGACTTAAGCAAATCGCCATTCTTGACATAGCCAAAGGCACAATTCGAGAAAACTCTCACATCCCCTTCATTGTCCCTGAATTGCTGCATAATTCTGCCCCTCCAACTACCCTCTACATAAACATCCCCATCATCACTAAATCGTTGTCTGGTTCTGCCATCTATGTCACCATTACCTTTGTCCCTAAATCGTTGTGTGATTCTGCCCCTCCAACTACCATCTACATCACCATCACCATTGTCCCTAAATCGTTGCGCAATTCTGCCCCTCCAATTTCCATCTACATCCCTATTCTCCGGCATCCGGTTGCTTGTCATTGTTGCTTAACCAACTCCAACTCCGCCCGTCCTAATAAAAACAAAGTAACAATAAAAATCCAATAGAAAACACCAAAACTTCCCAAATAAGACCCCCAAAAAAAAGATATAAAAAACAACAGAAGAAGAACGCATACAATTAAAAACCCCAAGAATACGAAAATGCAAACACAAAACCTAACGAACAGCACACGGACGAGCAGAAGAAAAAAACACATAATCAAAACCAAAATTTAGCAAATAAACACGAGAAACGGAGTACCAAAATCGCAGCAGAAACCCCACTCAAACACGGAAACGCAACGAAAAACAGAAGAATGGGAAGAAACCCCACTCAAACAACCCTCGTAACACATAATTTACGAAAAAAACACACGAGAACCGAAGCCAAAATGTGGCGAAGGCAGCCTCGGAGAGGAAGAAGACGCACCGGAATGGAGCAGATCAAACAGAAACAGCAGAAGAATTGGTGGCTTCGACGGAGAAATTGCGAGGAAAAATACGGGGAGTTCAGAGGGAGAACGAAAGCTGTAGTTCGGAGTTTGACTCCATTTTTTTGGGGAGCAGGACCGAGTCGTCGTCTCGCGCCCTTGCTCTTGACTTCGATATTCTGGGGGGCAAATTGCACTTTGATACCATGAGTTATCAATTGTTGGTCAAAGTCCAATTCTCTCCCTCACTTACTCCTTAAAATTAAATATTTGATGTAGCCTAAAATGATCACTTCTAGACTTCTAGTAGCCAATAACCACGGTAAACAAGTTGGTGGTTGAAGTCGGAAATGAAGACAATCTCTTTAATTCTTGACCAAATTACTCAATTTTTAAATACAAAACTTATTCCACTATTATTTTATTAGAAGAAACTAAAATCCGAACTAAATCTGTATGTTTTCACTCCTAATCTCCTACCACTACCAAATAAGAAAACCCCCAAAAAAATCTTAATCAATTCTAGCAAAGTCAAAGTTACTCTTACAATTGTTGACCTAAGTTGAGTTGTCGAGCACAATTAACGCGAGCTTGATTTTACATTTAGTATGTGGTAAAAGAACTAAACAATGGATTATAGTTTAAACTAGATCATGTGGGAGAGGAATATATGGTACAAACATACATTTCAGTGTGTATGAATCAAAACAGTAGCCATTAAAGAGAGGTAATAACGACTTTTCCGAGACAAGTTAACTCCCTTAATTTATTGGGTTCACACTAAATAAATAGTTCGTTAATGACATTGTTATGGTTCATAGTTCAGATGATCAAAATGTAATTTACCCTTTTTGACGTAGGTTTTTGACTTCATCATTAGTCGTTATTGTTGTTTTTTAGTTTGTTAATTTTTTAAGTTTTAATTAATTATTTCATGGAGGTGCTTTTTGTTGGGCTAATAACACCTCCAAATTGTATATAAAATTATATCTTCCCTTAACTAATAATTGTCTAATATATGCACTTGTACAAGAAAATTATTCTTTAGACAGCTTGCTGGAAATAGAATGGTGGGATCTCTCTTCTGCAAAAACTACGACCACGGATGCTCTATTGTGGATCACTGAAAATTTCAACAAGGCCAAATTCGCTTGGAGGCTTCGACGACGAACATATTCGGTTAAAAATTTAAGAATACATCATAAGTTCACTAAATATATATGAAAGTCAAAAATAAAAGAAAATGTTTCGAATTAAAATTATTTTAATTTTTTTTCCAAATTAAACCTCTCCCCAAAATAATTTTAAAATATACCGATCACGTGGTGACGGGGAGTTATTTTTTAGTGTATATAGGAGACACAAAGTTCTGTATATTTTTATTTTTTTTGAAGAACTTGTCGTTATTAACACCGACTTTTACGTAAACAAACTCGACCTTGAGAACGCCAAGTTCTCCATACCCAAACTCGACGTCCGTATTGTCGAGTTCGAACACTTAAAAAAATTACATACACCCAGTCAGGCAGTAGGGTAGATAGAATTTGGCCACTATATTGCCGAGTTCTGTTTAACAGAACTCGGCCTTTTAAATACCGAGTTCTATTTGAAAGTTTGAACCGCATTTTAAAACGTGGAGGCAGTTCACAGTATGAGAATTCATAATGAACTCAGCGCCCATTAACGTCGAGTTCATTTTTAAAAAAATGAATTCGACATTTAGATGTTAAGTTCCGTCGGGCTATATAAAGGTGTCGAGTTCTGTTTCAAAGTGTAAAACAAAATCTAGTTAATTAGAAGTCTAGTTAGTTAGATTTTGTTTAGCCAGCTGGAATCCAGCTGGAATGTAACTGCCACATCTATAAATAAGACAAAAACTCCTCTCATATTGACATAGAGCGGGAGAGATCTGTTGCACCATCTTCTTCTTCCTCTCATCGTTTCTTTATATGGCATCAGAGCATTGAAGAGCTCAAAGCTTCTTCATAAGGTCCTGCAATGGCGAATCCAGAAGCACGACCGAATCCTGAAGGTGCTGGTTTTGGAAGTGATGAATCTGGGATGGGTGGAGCAACCTCGATTCTTGCTGCAACAACCAAATATCCATATCCAATCTCTGTTAATGTGGTGAATTTCGTCTCTCTTAAGCTAAACCAGTCGAATTTCTTGTATTGGGAGATGCAAATTAGGACTTTGATCGAGAGTAACGGCCTTGTTGGATTCATCAAAGGCACGGAAACTCCACCATCAGAGTTCTTGAAGGAAAGAAATGGTGAAATTAGGTCAAATCCAAAGTATGAGGCCTGGATGAGGACAGATAGGCTTGTGAAGGCATGGATAACAGGAACGCTTTCTGAGATGTGCTTGGCGTGATCGTTGGTTTGGACTCATCATGTGAGGTTTGGTCTGCAATCATAGAGAACTTCTCTCACACTTCTCAAGCAAGAGCATACAAGCTTTTATCTCAACTAAGGTTTCTTCAGAAAGGAGAGAAATCTCTAAAGGAATACTTGAGAAAATTCAAGGCAATCTGTGATCAATTGAAGGGAATTGGCAAACCTGTAGAAGATGATGACAAAGTGTTTGCGTTATTGACTGGCTTAGGTAGTGAATATGAAGATTTCACAACAGCTATGTTAAAGCCTCCAATTCCAAGCTATAAGGATTTGGTGCCTTTGTTGAGAGGTCATGAGATGAGGAGGGAAAGCAAGAAAGAGTTGTATAACACTGCTATGGCATTCTATACTGAAAGAAACAAACAGTTTGGCAAGCGCAAAGGAGGTCATAGTCAGAACTTTAGTTCTCAAGGAAGAGGTTTTGCTCCAAGTAACTGTTGGATTTCATGTTTAATTATACATATATATTTTTCGGATTTTTATGTATAATAAGGATCAATTTTCAATTTTCTAGAATTTATTGCATGCATCGGTTTGTTTTAACAAACTAGTTTCAAAAACTCTATTAAAACAAACATGAAGGAGCTCCGAAATTCATACCTAGAAGTTCTCTAAAACTTCTCGAAGATTCGGAGACGGTTGGGATGCTCCTCGCTGCGCCGGATGCCTCCGAGTATTCACCAAACTCTAAACAAGATCGGAGAGAGGGAAGCTAGTCTCTCAATCTCCGATTGGGTTTAGAATCTAATTACTAACCCCTCTTTAGTTCCCTTTAGAAGATGACCTCTGAAGAACTAAAACTAAACTTAAGAATTAAGGAATTTTCGTGGAGAATTATGGAGAGAGATTTTGCATAAGAAAAATAATGAATTAATTAAGGAGGTAATGAGATAACCTTGTATTTATAGGTTATCTCCAAATTACCTATTCATGTGCAACCTCTTGCCCATGATCCCATGCAAAATTCCATCTAACCATCCATTATTTATTAATAAATAATATTAACCACGAATTAAATCAATTATGGACTAATTCCATGCATGATCTAATTAATTCTTAAATTAATTCTGCAGAAAACCGTCTGGACCGGTCGACCGTTACTGTTCATCATGGACCGGTTACTGTTCATCATGGACCGGTTACTGTTCATCGGCCGACCGGGTACTGTTCAGCGGTCGACCGGGTACTGTTCATCGGTCGACCGGTTACTGTTCATCGGTTGACTTTTGCACAGTACTGCAGACTGGTCAAATTTTGGTTTAACCCCTACAAAATTTGACATTTCGGGATTAGTAGTAAATTCACAACTTATGTAACATATTATCCAATGTAATGTCAACTCATTACACCCCATCACATATGAATTTAATTTAGATTCTAATTATGTTATTAATCACAACATAATCTTGATTTTGCTTGTTCACCCCATGTGTCATATTTTCTACATGAAACCCGACACATCATTATGAACTCAAAATCCCCATTCCTTGTTTCCCAGTTTTGTGGTGTGACCTATGGGAGGATCTAAACTAAGTTGGCAGTGATATTAAGAGCTTAATATCACAAGCTATAAGCGGTATCTAGCTACACATTATAGCTCCCAATTAGTTAGATGTCTTAATTCCACTCGAACCAAAACACGATCCATTTAGTGATGGAGTGCACCACTTGTGTCCGTCCCTTGCCTCATGATATTAAGAATACACACAAAGTAGTATTGTGTCATCTTTGTATTAGTATTCATTTCTTGATCTCTTTAAGCTAGTTATAAATATGTGACTTAACTCAAATCACATTGTGCACATTATAACTTTGCTTTATCAAGGGGCCCACTAATATCATCACTCAATTAAGAGGGGCAATGATAATCTTTTGACTAACTACCTTCTCCAACAAAAGTAGTACTTAACCAACCAATGCCTTTACACTACACTGATCGATAGTTCAAGACACTGATCTAATTAAGTATTCCTTAAGTGATTAGATATAAGTCTCATATCAAAGGACCAAAGACACAGTAAAATATTAATGACACAGAAACACATTTCTATAATATTTTACTTATTAGGTCTATTCAGTATACAAAAGTAATATTTTCCTCTTTTGCATACCCGTGTCGTCACTCACTTGTAGAGCTACAATGATCTATGACCAACACGACAATCTTAACTCGGTAATTAATGTCCCATGTTAATTACCATGATTGCGAATATCTTTTGTTTTATGTAAACCAATATCTTTTAGAGCTCTACGGTTAAGGACCAAGAGCCTCTTCCTTAACACTTCTAAAAGACGAATAACATAAACAAGGAACAAAATGATTTCTCATTCAATTCATAATAATTGACATTTAAAAGTAAAACTTTTAGAACACATTCCCTTCAATCTCCCACTTGTTATCAAAGTTTTCTTTCACATACATTCTCAATGTATAAAATATTAATAACTAGGGTAACCTTCTTAAATCACCTATCAAGCCAATCCACATGGATCCTCAGATCCATGGACTCGAAATATATTTCGTCTCTTAGCTTGATATGAAGGTTTGTTGAATGGACCAGTTGTGTCACTGTTGTGTCCACCTATTTATTTATTTTGTCTTTCGTTGGTGGTTGAGTTAGCTGTAGTGATATTACTCCTAACTACACTAGCTCATACCTCCACCTTCGATAATGATGACGCATCATCACTCCAACCTCTTATTGTCTAGAATTCCTATAAGAATTGCATCAAAACAGCCCTCGGCTATTTTCTCCTTTGTCTTCCATAAACAAGAACCTTATCTTTAGTTCGGTTAAGGTACTTCAGAATATTCTTGACCGCAATCCTACGATTAGGACTTGCGTTGGATTGATGACCACTTGTCACGTTTAGAGCATACGAGATATTGAGCCTTGTGCAAGTCATTGTGTACATGATCCTTCCTTTTGCCGAAGCATAAGGGATACCTTCATGTACTCCAAGTCTTTGTGTGATTGAGCACATTGAGACTTCTTGAGTTACACACCTATACTCATACTTATTGGCATATTGTCCATATCGGAATTGTTCACCCTGAACATTTCCAAAGACCTTGTCAATGTATGCACGTTGACTGAAGCCAATGAGTCTACGAGATGTATCTCAATGTATCTTGATTCTCAAGATAGGTTGAGCCTCATCCTTTTCTTTTCATTGAATATACTGATTTCAACGAAATTTCTCGTTTGCTAATGCAAAGGTATATGATTGCTCATGAGCAATATGTCATCGACATATAAGATCAGAAGTACTACATGGCTCCCACTAATCTCCTTGTATCTACAAGGTACTCCTTTACTTTGAATGAAGTGAATCTTCTTCACCTCTTCGTCAAAGCGTTTGTTCCAACTCCCCGATGCTTGCTTCAATCCATAAATGGATTCTCGAAACTTGCATTTCTTCTCGCTACTATTTGGATCATCAAAACCTTGAGGTTGTACCATGTACATATCCTCCTCCAAGTTCCTGTTTAAGGAACGCCATTTTGATATCCATTTTCCATATCCCACAATTGTGAAATGCGGTAATAGTGAGCATAATCCGAATAGATTTTAATATGGCAACTTCTCAAAAATTTCATCAAAGTCAATTTCTTGAATTTGAGTATAACTTTTGCTACAAGCCTTGCTTTGGAGGTTGTCAAGTTACTATCCATGTCTATCTTCCTCCTAAAAGCTCTTTTATACTAAATGACATTTTCTCTTGAGGAAGGCAAATCAAGTTATACACTCAATTATCATACATGGATTCTATTTCGGATTTTATGGCCTTAAGCCATAGTTTGGAGTCTTCCCTTACCATTGCTTCTTGGAAGGTCGAGGGATCATTGGTATCTAGTACCATGATTTCATGAAGTCCCAGATATAAATCGGGTTTCTTCCTTTCCCTTGTTGACCTTCTAAGTTCTTTTGGTTCTTCTCGTGTCTCTCGAACTTCTTCCACAATTTCTTGAGGAATAGGTTCATGTTCAATTCTTGAACGTACACTCGGTGGGGATGATTGAGATTCTCTCACAATTTCTTGTGATGATCTCTCGCTCACGCTCCCACTAACCAAATGAATCTCGGTTGGGCCTTCATGATTTTGAATGCAACATTCACATCATGATCTCGTAGAGTATCTTGAGTTTCCTCAAGCTTAACTCTACTCCCACTACTTTTCTATCTTTTCCAGAAATTCTAGAAACACCATATCCCTCTCTACAATCTTTCGATTGGAGGTGATATATCAAAAGTAGTATCCTCTTGTCATACGAGGATCACCTATAAAGAAGCACTTAATCCGTTTTTGGTTGAAGTTTGGTCGACATCAATTTCTCGACGTAGACCTTACACCCCAAATCTTGAGAAAGTTGAGCTTAGGTGTCTTTCAACTCCATAGCTCATAAACCATTTTCTCCACGGATTTGGATGGAACATTATTTAGTGAGTTTGTCATTATTTGTAGTGCATAATTCCAAAAGTAAATCGGCAATTTAAATTGACTCATTATTGATCGAACCATGTCGAGCAATATCCTATTCCTACTTTAGGAATGAGTCAAATTAGGTATTCTAATGCACTCACCCCTACGAACCTTTCATAGAGACTCAATATTCTTGTTGAGTCGGTTCACTACTTCATCCTCGAATTCCTTGAACTTGTCAAAGAATTCAATTTTGCTTCCCATTTAGACAAATACAGTCATAATGACTATAGTTGTCCGTGAACAAAATGAAGTACCTTAAACCATCTCTTGCACTTGTACTTATCGGACCACATACATTAGAATGTATCATATCCAATTAGTTATTCGTTTTCGTTCCTTTCTTCTTGAAAGGTCTCTTGGTCATTTATTTGACCAATCCGATAGTGCTACAAGATTGTATCATTCACGTGAGTTATCTTAGTTTCTCTTTTGTTATTGTTTGTTTGAGTTTGTTTATTTTTTATTTCAAGCAAATAGAAATCATTCCATATGAATGTATTTGCATAGAAAATTCCATTCTTCGATATAGACAAGCAAGAATTAAAATATTTATTAAAATTTATCCATATCCAAAACTTGATACAGAATAGTTCTTGCTAATCGAAGGTACATAACAAACATTCTACAAAGCATAAATTTAAATCACTAGACTATTGAAGTTCCATAGAATCTTGTACAATCACAACGATGCTTGTACTATTTCTAATCTTCAATATCATCTCGTTCCCAACGAGTTCCTTCCTATCCTTCAATAGCTGCACATCAAAATTATGTGAGCACAAGATCCGGTAACCATTACCAAATCATGGATAGAGGTGATTAAATTTATCTCAATAACAAACATACCTATGGCGTTTCTCGGGCGCCTACGTTCAATCATCCCATTTTCAAGGTCTTCCTTGTACTTGGGGCAATTGGGTCGGATGTGTCCTTTTTCACCGCAGTGAAAGCACTCCGTGTTGGGAGTTGGAGATTTGTAAGATTTCTCCCTTGAGGCACTCCCATGAGCACCTCCTACTCCCTTGCTCTTGATTGACGTATCTTTGGTAAATTTGCCTTTACCTTTGTTGATCTTTTTGCTCTTCTTATGGATAGCAAGGACCTCATGGTCTCTACTCTTGCCCATATCAACTTCAGCCGTTTTGAAAGTGTTGTGAAGCTCCTCAAGACTCACCCCTTTTTCACGCACATGATAGTGCATCACAAAATCCTTAAAGGACGGGGCTAGAGAGCCAAGAATTAGATCTTCGGCAATGTCCACTGGCATTGGAGAAGAGAGCTTCGACAACTTCTCAAGGTATCCTTGCATCGTGAGAAAATGCATAGATACCGATGTTCCCTCCGCCATATGGCACCTTGTGAGTGCGATGGTGGTCTTATAGCGCTCCTTTCGGGCACTATCCATGAACATCTTTGTTAAAGCCTCCATGGTCTTCTTGGGTTTTGAATCCAAGTATTTCGCTTGAAGCGAGTCACCCATGGATGCTAGTATAAGACCGTGAACTTGGTTCTCTTGGTCTTCCCACTTGGCCATCGCCTCTTTCCTTTTATCGGTTGCCTTCTCATTTAATTTTGGGATTTCACCATCCAAAATATGAGATAGTTTTTCAAACCTCAACACGATATTAAGATTGAGTTGCCATTTCATGAAGTTTGAGCCATCATTTTGCAAAGGGTTCTTTTCGATCATAGATCGCACAATTGGTTGGATATTTGACATTTCTACAAAATAAATTATATAGGTTTTAATGCCAATTTTATGTTTTAATACATACATACATATATATATATCGAATATGATGTAAATACTGCAAATAAAATCTTGCCCGTAAATGCAGTAATCCAAGATCCCATCAATTGTAATATAGACTAGCTAAGGGCTATCGAATACATTACAACATCAAGGTAAGAAAAACATTTTCTAATCACAACCTTTTTGAATTTTAGCAACATTTAGCATCTTCAAACTCTTGTGACTCTTGTCGTTTTAATTATGAGGGAATACGACCTATCCTCGTAAGAAAAACTTTTTCCCAAAACCGAGCGAGGGCTCTAGGTAATGTTAAGAAAACTTATTTTCATTTGATACGAGATACGTTTATCTATTGTATTCACAACTAAACATACTTGGGGTTCACTAGGGTGAAACACACCTCATATATTTAATTGTGGCACAACAACAGACAACCTTTATATCTCCCACTATTCCCAAAGATAGAGGGAGCTATCTCCCGCTAAGGGCGAGCAGAGTATCCCTCGATCAATGGCTGCTAGTGGATGAAATAAGAAGGAAAAATTAATCTTAATTTTTGTTGGACAATTTCATTTATCAACATGTGATTTTGAATTTTAGTTTATCATGCATATTAAAATTCATACACATCCTAACATTCACCATTCATCACATGCATAGCAGAAATTATAAAAACAGAAATTAAACATTCACACAATCCACATCGTGTGAGTTTATATGTTCCCTTCGATCCTCGATCCTCGATCCCTGATCTTCGATCCTCGATCGATGCGCTACAGCGGTGACTTCCTCTTGCACCGGAGATGTAGATTTTACAGAAAATAAACATGCTCCTCACATTCGATAAAACCGACTAGTGCAAGTCCTATGTAAAAACCTCTCATATGCAAATGCAACTATCTAAAAGACGGAAATAGAGAGAATTTTGGCTTTTACATACATAAGCCCCTGTATAATAATAATTACATACATTTGTAGTGTCTGATTTGGAACATATAAACTCACAATCCTGCAAAGCAACTCAAGCATCCATGCACGCAATTGCTATAAACTACAGAATCTAATTTATCAATCATCCAGAATTCTCAACAATTCTTTGAAAAATATTTTGAAATCCATTAAAAACATTTTTCATTCATCCATAGTTCAAAACTATTTTTGAACCGCTGTCCATCCAATTTCCAATGGAAAGATGAACTGCAGTTTTTCGGTTTTGTTGATTCTCTTACAAAATAATCGTTTATACTTAAAACGAAATTATTGCAAGTTAGACTTATGTCTAAATCATAATTCTAATAATTACACGTCATGTTTTAAACATTCAAAACATTTAAAATGAATTATTATAAAGAATTATTTCAACAAACATTTAAAGACCGAAAAACCGGTAAAACGAATTGTTTAAATCCTAGATGGTAAACTAAATTTGTTTATAGCCATAAATCATGAGAAAATTGAACCCTTCGCTCTGATACCACTGTTGGATTTCATGTTTAATTATACATATATATTTTTCGGATTTTTATGTATAATAAGAATCAATTTTCAATTTTCTAGAATTTATTGCATGCATCGGTTTGTTTTAACAAACTAGTTTCAAAAACTCTATTAAAACAAACATGAAGGAGCTCCGAAATTCATACCTAGAAGTTCTCTAAAACTTCTCGAATGAGAAACTATTTCCCTTTGCTGACATTGTTCCACCAAACCTGGCTATGGGAGAGCTCACTTGCTACAATGACTGGATTGATAATGGAGGAAGCAATGAAGAAGTATCTAGAACAAGCACTCAAAAATCAGAAGAAGAAATGAGAGTTATATCACAGTTATTTGCAGGTGAAACAACAACTCAAGTTCAGATCACAGAGCATGTGACACATATTGGTCCTGAACCAGATGTACCTGACATTGAGCAAGTTCATGAAGTTGGAAAAATTTATCAAGAAGGTGACAATGAAGCAACACCAGAAGAAAATCAAGCACGGGAAGTCATGCAACATCACATGACTACAAGAAGCAAGGCAGGAGTGCACAAACCAAATCCAAAGTATGTACTATTAACATGTACTATACCTACTATTCCTAGAAATGTTAAAGCCGCTAAGAGTCATGAAGGATGGAGAGTGGCCATGCTTGATGAACTGAAGGCATTACATGACAATGAAACATGGGAACTTGTGCCTAGAGATCCAACTCATAATATAGTTGGATGTAAGTGGGTATACAAACCAAAGCTTGGACTAGATGGTACCCTTGACATACTAAAAGCTAGGCTTGTTGCAAGAGGGTTTTGTCAAGAAGAAGGTGTGGATTTTCTTGAAACGTTTAGTCCTGTAGTTAAATCTACCTCCATCAGACTCATTCTAACAATAGCAACAGTGCAACATTGGGAAATCAAGCAATTCGATATCAAGAATGCATTTCTACAAGGTAGTCTTGACGAACCTGTTTATATGGAGCAACCTCCTGGGTTTATAGACTCAGATTTTCCTCAACATGTCTGCAAGTTAAAGAAGGTAATATATGGTCTTAAGCAAGCACCAAGGGCATGGTTTAGACTCAGTGATTTCTTGCTAGACTAAGGTTTTGTTTGCAGTCCTCATGATTCATCCCTGTTTACTTGGCATCAAAATGCTAACTCAATAATTCTACTAGTTTATACAAAGAACTCGGCACCTTCATTGTCGAGTTCTATTAAGCCTTCGAACTGACATCGCACCCTACTAGGTGTGCGTAAATTGTTGTAAATGTTGAAACTTGACGGCAACAATGTTGACTTTGTGTATGAAGAACTCGTCGTCCTCAACGAGTTCTTCAAATATTTATTTTCTACAAAAATCAACATCTGAGTATACACTAAAAAATAAGACTTACCGCCACCACATGTCGTAACATGGTGGTACCAAGTCTACTTTGAAAAATATTTTTAAACCATGTTTATTTTGAAGAAAAAATTAAAAAATAATTTTATTTCGATAAAATGTCTGGTTTGGAACAGACCGGACCAGGACCGATTTTGCAAGAATCATACCTTTTGCAAGAAATTGATTATGAAACCGTTATGTGTGTTATGCACAATAATACGAACAAAGAAACAATTTTGCTCAAGTGCAAATCCAACGATCTTCTTCTGTACATAATATGAACAAAGACACAATCTTACTTCAGCATAATCCAGCAAATCTCGTTTTTCATTCTGTAAGATATGAAACAAAAGATAGGATGCAAGGGCAAGTTGCATTTCGAGACAGTAATAGGAGTGTAAAAGGTGTAGTGTCGATTGCAACTATTTTGAAGAGAGCTGGACCAAGATGGTAGAATACAAAGGCTGGGAAGGATTATGTAAATAGGATACGAGAACGGATTAACTGACTTGTCGAACCTCTGAACCGCCTCAAACGCCTCATTCTATACCTCCATGCTATTTGAATTCGCATTGCAGCTTTTGTTCTCCAATAAGGTGATACATACCTGTTAAAAAGACATGCAGAAACATCAAGACCAAAATTTTAAAGTGAAAATATACTCTACTGATTATCATTTTCCACGCACATCAAAGCAATATAACAACTAGGACAAAGATCTAAGCTTCAGAAAGCTTTAGAGATGAAGCAACCTCAGATCTTATAAAATGACAGATTAGTTACAAAAATAAAATAACATAACTAGCAATAAAAAACATGTGTACGCAGGAATTTGGCTGGTATGTTGAGTATCGGTAATTCATACATCAGCAAATGGAGGAAAGACGCATAAAAAGGAGGAATTATCTCTAACGTTATTCCTATTTGTATAAATAAACCTGGTTCCACCCAGCTGGCTGAACAGGTTCAATCAGGATCCAGTCACAAGAGACTAAATCGACCCCCACAACCCAATTTCGGGGTCGGCCCTTTCAACCAACAATTCTTCGGTTAAGATACCCAATCAGTTAACCAATTATTATTTTAAAAGAAAATAAAATAAATCATGAAAGTGTGCTCTCTCTCGCCTTACCACTTCTTTTTTCCTCTCTTTGAATCCTATATCACTAATGCCGCCATCACCTCCATCTTGGACCTCTTTTGAATAATTTATTCATTTTTCTAGTTTAGGTTACTATAAGTTAAATAATACGCAGATTAAATGAACAGAAAAATAAAAGATCACATAGTAGGCTCAACTTAAATAAACTGATTTATGTAAAAGTGTGTGCCAATTATAAGATATAATACATAAATTTTTATTTTTAATGTCAATAGCAATTATCATCAGAGACGATAATTCTTAATTAACCTGCGACCTTTTGTCGAAGAAGCTTTACATCTGATAATCTTCTAAAATTGATTGCAAAACAAGAGAGAAGGCAAATTCTCCGAACATCACAATAGACCACTAGAACAATTGGTAGAGCTTGGCTTTACAGGTGCTTACCTTATAGCTCCTTGAACAGGTGGATTCCTTAAAAATTGGGCAAAAACCAAAGAATCATCTTCCAGATCAGAAGCTTTTAGAGCAAAAGCCTCAACATTGGTGTCACAGTGTACTGTTCTATTAGAAAACAACCGCTGGCATGGAAACCGAATTCTTCCCCCACCTGTAGAGGAAAATATTTTCAACAAAAGAAAGACTGTCTAATAAACAAACGATCTGATTTTACAGTAAAAGTTATTTTTGACTTACAAAAGCAGTGTCTAATTGATTTTATATAACCTGACTCGTATATGCACATGGTAGAGGAATATTGAATTAATAAAGAGAAGCTGTGTTGTGTCCATGAAGAGTCTCTTACTAGGCAAGGAATTCCTCAAGTACCTCCATTTTATGGTATCCCTTGATTAAGAATCATATTTCAATTTTGATACATTTATAAATGCAATGATTATTTCAACAAAAGCTAACTCTGAGCAGTTGTTGAAAATGCAGTATGATCTTTGTGTGCTACAGATATTTATTCTACCGATACAGATATTTATAAAGAAGATGCAGTTCCACCTCGGTTCATTGAAGAATGCTCAAGATACCATGTGAGGAGCTCCTCTCCACAAACATCTCCTTCTGTTAATAGAGATACATTTCCATCAGCCCCAAGGCTCCGCACTTTTCCCCTGACAATGAAAACCATTTTTTCAACAGGACTCCCTCGTTCAAGAATGTTGCTGCCTCCTAAGTACAACTTCTGTCTTAATTTTTCAGATATAACATCCAACATGTATTCATCCATTAGTTTGAAAATTTGAACCTGTAAATTCACAAGTTTTAGCATTGGAAGAAAGCATACAATATAATGTATATGCATTTCATAACTACCTTTTCGAGAAAAGAAAATAGATGACGACGTATATCCTTCTGTAGATTCTCTGGTAGGCTGTGTAACAGGAACTCCTCGTTTGCACCACGAGTAGCAGCCCAATTAAATCTCTCTGCCTCTCTAACATCGCTACAAGTTTATGACGAAAAATTGTAAATTACATATTTCTGTAGCAACACAGTTAGCCAAAACGTCCTTTTCTGATCTGAAATACAAACCAAAACGCACTTGTTTGTAGATTTTTTTTGAATTTAATTCCTTTTAAGCAATCTATGATTTTTAACTGGTCAAGGGGAAAGAACATACTCAACATAGTGTGTGTGACCTCGACATAGTTAAAACTTAAAATCGATTATAAAATTGAAATACAATGCATGAATACACCATCTCTTCTTATACAAAGTGAACACAAAAATTTACAATTTTTCGTGTGCATAATCAGCTTTTGTTATAGAAATGACATGATCTACGTTTCAGATTTTTCATTAGGAGTTCAGATTTTAAGTTTTGAAGAAGTGTCAAATTTGTGTCAACTTGTGATTCTAGTAGTAGTGGATCTCTTCGTTTTATATAACTATATTCCTCAGGATAAGAACAACTTCACTTGTGATTGCATTTGAAGAAGGTCCCAAGGTTATCCATTAAGGTACCGAGGTTAGTTGAGTGGACCACATGATCCTAGTATCCTATGTTTTACTAATACTCAAACAACAGAAGGGGTGAGAGGAAAGATAGTAATTAGTGAATTCAACCAATCTATGGAGAAACGAATGAGTAAATTGGTATGAGGATTAGTGTATGAACATTAACTTACAATTTAAAAAAGCACAAGTTGAAATTGCACTGACATACTTCTTTAGTTTGTCGGGCAAACGTCGCTGGCTCATCCACCGTTCAACATCTCTACTTCTTAGTTGCATTTCCAATCTCCTAAATATCAAAGAGAATATATCATTAGAATCATTAACTTCTGTGATAAAAATCCACAAAAACCCTAAGCTATGACAAAAATTTATTATCAATTATTAAACATGCCAAGCTCCAAAAGGCTAGTGTCAGAATGCTATTGTTAAACTTGGAATTATGAAAGGGAAGAATTTTAGATAAACGTAATGGACACATATCCAAACAAAAGAATTAAGTAGAATATTCCCCGAGAAAGAGAAAAATGTCGAGTGTTGTCCTTATAAATGTCACTTTTCCACGTAAATATATTTATGGTTTACAAATAATATTCTTCAAAAGATGTCTAAGATGACCAATTTCAGTTGTAATTGTTTTCTTCAAATGGTAAATTTTACCTTCTTCCAAGAGATTGGAGAAAGTTCTGCATGTTCCCAACAAGCAATGCAAATAGCAAGAGGCCAAGCCCAATAATTCCCATTGTGAATAAAACTTCCCCAACAAAATCACTTGGAATCAAATTTCCAGCTAAAGTACTGATTTGCTGTGCAAAACAATACAGACAAACAGAAGTAGGTTATATAAATGTATAAATGTGAACAATAAAGATAAACTTATACTAACTTCTATAATCTATAATATATAAATGTGAACAAGTTACTATAATGGTTTTTTAAGCTTCTAAGACATTTGCATCTGTAAGTTGTAACAATATATTGTCCTCAAGTTTATGCACGAGTATTGGAAACGTTTTTCCAAACTTTCACCTCTTTGTTTCTAACATGCTACTAACTACAGTACTCTATTGGGAAATATACCTACATATCTACAAGCGATATTTTAACAACCTAGAAGGTATTGTTCTCACAGCACATTTTACCATGTGTAAACATCATATATGCTCAATTGTTCACATAATTTTTTATTACCATCCTGGAGGCCATGGACTGTTGATTCTAGTCAACACTTAGCAGTGGTTTATTCAAAAGAAAGAAAAAAGGCTGCTGGAGGTGAAAATGGAAGAACTACAGGGAGAAATAATGTGGCCTAAAGTTTCTTATATGTGTACGTTAAAATTGTAGCAGAGAATATCACAATGAAACAAAAGGGCAAATAATACAATATACAATATAAGTGCGTGCGTGCGTGCATGCGTGCGTGCGTGTGTGTGATGTATCAAGGGATACATCATCAACATCAACATTACCCCCAATGCCTCAAAGAGGCTCCCGCATGAGTGAGGTAAGCAGTGGTCGAACATTGCAGCCCCAACCAGAATAATCAGAGATGTTGTTTCCAATTAACTCATTGATTTAATGCATAATCAATCGTTTATCATTTCACAATAAATAAGAAACATATGGTTTAGAGTCATTTCGATTTAGTACATAACAATCCGAAATGCCAAAAATAGTTTGATTTTTTACTTATTGGAAATGGACAATGCCCAACACAACGAGAGGTAATGAGAAAAAATTAAATTTTACCTGGAAACCCCAGAATAATGAATACATGTAACGAGTGACAATATTACTTCTGCTGGTTAGGGAAACAGCTTGCTTGTAGATTCCATAGAAATCATCATCAGCCGTGAAGCATTTTTTTGATGATGACTCCTTTATCCACTCGTACAAAGCTGAGTCAGGATTTGTTTCGGTGTGAATTCCCCCAAATCCACAGTCTAAATTTTTTCTACAATTGCCCAAACCAGAGTCAGCACATGCACCTTTGAGGCACTGGTTCACCCTCTGCAAAAAGGAGAGATCAGCCAAATACTTGAGCTATATATGGATAACCATACATGCATACACTATTAGAGGAAGATGATAGTGAAACATCCAAAAATAATAAAAATGTTTCATCTAACTATTAATGTAACATCCCGAAACAGCGGAAAATTTAAAAATTCATAAACAAGACCAAGAGCACAATAATCAAGGCGGGACTGTTACTTTTCATAAATAAATGAGCGGTGCACCATAATACATCAGAGTTTGCCAAAATGAATAAATGATTACAACAAAACGACAAGGGAAGATAAACGTAATCATGTGAACCTCAGTGGTCTGACTAGAGGATCCGACTCCAAACGCGCGCGCCCGCCGATCACCACCCCACTGGACCTACTGCGGTCCTGAAAATATATAACAACAATGCCTAAGTTTCCAGAAGGAAACCCCGTATGCCAACTCACCTATATATGCATGCATTACATAATGAACCTATCATACTAGTAGCATGTCATGGCATCAACAGAAATGGAAAACAGTTCCCCCGAAGGGTAAAACAGGACATCAGTCCGACAATCAACAACGAGTCTCCCGAGGAGACCTACTGCAGGCACATGCAGTCTTACAGCACGCGACATCGCACCCCCCACACGCAGCTACACTACTCAAGGGTTCGGCAGGGAGCCTCTGTCACGCCTGCGGGCCGATAGAATACAGATCTGCAAATCTCAGTGGTCGGAGCCACAGGGACCAACGGGGCCGTCGCCCGGAAGGTATAACAACAACATCTCGGTAGGTGCCCAGCCGAGGAAAACAACATAGCCGGAACAGCCTCGGCTCAACAATCACCATCGCCGGCACAACCTCGGCGGCATCACCGGCACAACATCGGTGGTCCATCACAACAGTCCGGCACAGCATCGGACAAAACCAGACCGAAGTCTGCCAGGTCATCAGGCTCCTCGAGCCGCGAACACCAACCGCGCCGCTATAAAAGCAGGGCAGCGACCTCCGTAGCCCGTGGGCCGGTAGTCACCTCACCCAACGCCAGTTGCGTGCCCGCACAACATCAACACTGGGATCCGTGATCCCTCAGGCCTGCTATACTACAAAGTGCCAACAATCAACTCAAAGGTCACGGTCCATACATGGAGGTGACGCGTCCCGAACACCCACACTCTTCCCAACGGCGGTCCCTGGGCAGGCACGCATCACGCGCCCACCGTCACCTCCCGGCTCACGCACAAGGCGAGGACACGGGTTTCCGTGGACAAAGTTGGCGTTCAAAAAGGGAACCAGAAATTCTGTCCTGGGCCCAAACGGTCGACCGGAAGAGGTGATTCGGTCGACCGGTTCCAGGAAGGAATCGGTCGACCGTACTCCTAAAACGGTCTACCGCTGCGCTCAAAACAGAACCCCCCAACGGTCGAACAAGGGTCTAAAACCGGTCGACCGAACGAGGTCAAAATCCGGAGTCTGGTCAACATTGAAATCCACTCTATCGGTCGACCGACTCAGGGGTCTCGGTCGACCGAAAACAGACAGGGTCAACCTATTATTCTAAGTCATATAATCGGTCGAACGCAACATACAATCGGTCGAACAACCAACGATCGGTCGAACGAAACATGCAAGCTAACAGGTACACTTAAGTTCCGGTCGGACACAACAAGGACCGGTCGACCGATAACAGGTAGAAAAATCCCAACTCACCAGCAATAATGCACTACCGGTCGACCACCCCAAGGCATCGTTCGACCGGTGAAGGTTAAAGTCGGGCAAACAGTGTTAAAACGGTCGACCGCCCGAAGGGTCCGGTCGACCGTTGGTCGTCTTCAACCTCGCGCCAGCCGAGGATTTTAGAAGAAACGCGTCGCCGGAGAGGTCCCGACCTCCCCCGACTCGACCAACGCATCCCTCACATGAGGGTAATAAACAAACCACACTAAGGAGCGGCATACCTCAACCACGACGACGAAACGCCGGAGCTCCGCTCACGCACGTCGCCTCCGGTGATCTCCTCGCGCGCTCGACTCCGCACGCCTCACGCCGCGCGATCTCCGGTCTCCTCCTCAGCTGCTTGCCACCACACGCACCAGCAAGGAAGGGAAGGAAGAAATGAGGAAGGAGAAATGAGAAAGGAGAAGAAAGAAGAAGATGAAGGAAAAACCCTATTTAACTCGGATGCTACAGTAACCCCGCCTCTTCACCTTCCCATGCAAACACCAGCAACCCCACTTCCCCATGCAACCACACAACCCCATGCAAAGCCAACCCTAATCCTCCTCTAATCCCTGTTTAACTCTAATCTAGGGTTTGGGTTCTAACAATTAAAGAGAACAAAAGAACCATTTAACCAACATTCATTGATCATGTCATACTTTTGTGGGATCAGTTGGGATTCATACTGGTTGTTGTTTGTCGCAAATGTATGCATAAGGCCTAAAATATAATATTTTCTCACCAGAAATGACATTGCTTAAATAGTTTATACTGGTATTAAGATGTATCCACAGATCATAATGTATGATCGTCGAATTCGATTGTATGCATTGACAATCATAGTATGTAGATTGATCTCCAGATTCTGAACTTCTTCCAAAACGTTATTTCTATTTCACCTCTTCCAAAACGTTATTTCTATTTCTGTTGATTTATTCTGGCATTACCATTTCTCCATTTGACCATTCTGGTCATGATTATATAGCATCAAGAACACGACACACAAACAGTACTCTGTATAAGAAAGGATACAAGAATTTTATTAGTTGCTGGTTCCCCTGTGGTACTGGCCAGTGGAGCATGCATCAATTTTATTTTGTTGCAAAACTCATTGTTCACTGGCCTTTCCTGGATACCACACAACTGATTGGTAAGCTTCGTGAAACCAACATGAACCTTGGTATAACTGTACTAGGTTCAGAACCCAATTACACAAGAAGCCCTATTTTCTTCATGCGGCCGTCCAAAGCTTTTTGCCTTTTTCCTGAAAAGCTCACGATCTTAAGTAATTCAATAGAATGAAGAAGCCCACTAATGAGTTAGATGGTAGCTAGGGTTATTATTTTTTCTCTTTACACATTATATCTTTTGATTACAATCAACAACTTTCAAAATAAAAAACGGAGAAATATATTTCAGATCACTATAAAATAGGACATATAGAGATAAAACTTCACAAATCAGCTACCCACCCTTACGATAGGGATCATGGTGCCTACACTTTTGTAACACTACCTATAGAGAAGAACTACTATAAGCGGTGCACCATAATACATCAGAGTTTGCCAAAACGAATACATGATTACAACAAAACGATAAGGGAAGATAAATGTAATCATGTGGACCTCAGTGATCTGACTAGAGGATCCGACTCCAAACGCGCGCGCCCGCCGATCACCACCCCACTGGACCTACTGCGGTCCTGAAAATATATAACAACAATGCCTGAGTTTCCAGAAAGAAACCCCGTATGCCAACTCACCTATATATGCATGCATTACACAATGAACCTATCATACTAGTAGCATGTCATGGCATCAACAGAAATGGAAAACAGTTCCCCCGAAGGGTAAAACAGGACATCAGTCCGACAATCAACAACGAGTCTCCCGAGGAGACCTACTGCAGGCACATGCAGTCTTACAGCACGCGACATCGCACCCCCCACACGCAGCTACACTACTCAAGGGTTCGGCAGGGAGCCTCTGTCACGCCTGCGGGCCGATAGAATACAGATCTGCAAATCTCAGTGGTCGGAGCCACAGGGACCAACGGGGCCGTCGCCCGGAAGGTATAACAACAACATCTCGGTAGGTGCCCAGCCGAGGAAAACAACATAGCCGGAACAGCCTCGGCTCAACAATCACCATCGCCGGCACAACCTCGGCGGCATCACCGGCACAACATCGGTGGTCCATCACAACAGTCCGGCACAGCATCGGACAAAACCAGACCGAAGTCTGCCAGGTCATCACGCTCCTCGAGCCGCGAACACCAACCGCACCGCTATAAAAGCAGGGCAGCGACCTCCGTAGCCCGTGGGCCGGTAGTCACCTCACCCAACGCCAGTTGCGTGCCCGCACAACATCAACACTGGGATCCGTGATCCCTCAGGCCTGCTATACTACAAAGTGCCAACAATCAACTCAAAGGTCACGGTCCATACATGGAGGTGACGCGTCCCGAACACCCACACTCTTCCCAACGGCGGTCCCTGGGCAGGCACGCATCACGCGCCCACCGTCACCTCCCGGCTCACGCACAAGGCGAGGACACGGGTTTCCGTGGACAAAGTTGGCGTTCAAAAAGGGAACCAGGAATTCTGTCCTGGGCCCAAACGGTCGACCGGAAGAGGTGATTCGGTCGACCGGTTCCAGGAAGGAATCGGTCGACCGTACTCCTAAAACGGTCTACCGCTGCGCTCAAAACAGAACCCCCCAACGGTCGAACAAGGGTCTAAAACCGGTCGACCGAACGAGGTCAAAATCCGGAGTCTGGTCAACATTGAAATCCACTCTATCGGTCGACCGACTCAGGGGTCTCGGTCGACCGAAAACAGACAGGGTCAACCTATTATTCTAAGTCATATAATCGGTCGAACGCAACATACAATCGGTCGAACAACCAACGATCGGTCGAACGAAACATGCAAGCTAACAGGTACACTTAAGTTCCGGTCGGACACAACAAGGACCGGTCGACCGATAACAGGTAGAAAAATCCCAACTCACCAGCAATAATGCACTACCGGTCGACCGCCCCAAGGCATCGTTCGACCGGTGAAGGTTAAAGTCGGGCAAACAGTGTTAAAACGGTCGACCGCCCGAAGGGTCCGGTCGACCGTTGGTCGTCTTCAACCTCGCGCCAGCCGAGGATTTTAGAAGAAACGCGTCGCCGGAGAGGTCCCGACCTCCCCCGACTCGACCAACGCATCCCTCACATGAGGGTAATAAACAAACCACACTAAGGAGCGGCATACCTCAACCACGACGACGAAACGCCGGAGCTCCGCTCACGCACGTCGCCTCCGGTGATCTCCCCGCGCGCTCGACTCCGCACGCCTCACGCCGCGCGATCTCCGGTCTCCTCCTCAGCTGCTTGCCACCACACGCACCAGCAAGGAAGGGAAGGAAGAAATGAGGAAGGAGAAATGAGAAAGGAGAAGAAAGAAGAAGATGAAGGAAAAACCCTATTTAACTCGGATGCTACAGTAACCCCGCCTCTTCACCTTCTCATGCAACCACCAGCAACCCCACTTCCCCATGCAACCACACAACCCCATGCAAAGCCAACCCTAATCCTCCTCTAATCCCTGTTTAACTCTAATCTAGGGTTTGGGTTCTAACAATTAAAGAGAACAAAAGAACCATTTAACCAACATTCATTGATCATGTCATACTTTTGTGGGATCAGTTGGGATTCATACTGGTTGTTGTTTGTCGCAAATGTATGCATAAGGCCTAAAATATAATATTTTCTCACCAGAAATGACATTGCTTAAATAGTTTATACTGGTATTAAGATGTATCCACAGATCATAATGTATGATCGTCGAATTCGATTGTATGCATTGACAATCATAGTATGTAGATTGATCTCCAGATTCTGAACTTCTTCCAAAACGTTATTTCTATTTCACCTCTTCCAAAACGTTATTTCTATTTCTGTTGATTTATTCTGGCATTACCATTTCTCCATTTGACCATTCTGGTCATGATTATATAGCATCAAGAACATGACACACAAACAGTACTCTGTATAAGAAAGGATACAAGAATTTTATTAGTTGCTGGTTCCCCTGTGGTACTGGCCAGTGGAGCATGCATCAATTTTATTTTGTTGCAAAACTCATTGTTCACTGGCCTTTCCTGGATACCACACAACTGATTGGTAAGCTTCGTGAAACCAACATGAACCTTGGTATAACTGTACTAGGTTCAGAACCCAATTACACAAGAAGCCCTATTTTCTTCATGCGGCCGTTCAAAGCTTTTTGCCTTTTTCCTGAAAAGCTCACGATCTTAAGTAATTCAATAGAATGAAGAAGCCCACTAATGAGTTAGATGGTAGCTAGGGTTATTATTTTTTCTCTTTACACATTATATCTTTTGATTACAATCAACAACTTTCAAAATAAAAAACGGAGAAATATATTTCAGATCACTATAATATAGGTTTTTAGTAATTGAGTAGTCATGCCGCATACAGTAAAATAGACTAAAAAGTTACACTCCTAAAGAATAAGTCCGGATAATAAAATTACCACAATGGTTTTATATTGCAAGGTGATTCGGTATCAAATAAAGATATCAGGACACTCAATGTGTGCAACAGCAAGGCAACTACCAACCTGTAATCCGAAAAGGTACCAGCATGAACCCACAACATGTCCAGCCAATACAAACATCAAAAGATTTATGACAAAATTTGCTCGAGCAGATTCAAATATAAGCCCGCTAGGAGACTGGCCAACAAGTAAAGCCAAAAATCTCCAAATTCTTGGTATATACTGAAGAAGAAATGTGGCTGTTAACAAGTTCTTTGCATAGTTAGCTGTTGATACCCCATGCTGTTTTGGAATCATTACCAGAATCATAGCCTGCAAGATTAATAGCATTATTGAAGAATTATAGGAAGAAAAGCATATGTCAAGAAAATCACATAAGGTAATTTAGAAATTAAAAAGAGAACTTCTATACAATACCATGTAGATTGTGTTAAGAATATTTGATAGTGATAGCATCTGACTAAATTATTTAGTTAAGTGTATATGCTATGTATCCACATGGCAAGTGAGACCTAAAAAGCAGAAGTGTCAAATACTATTGTAATGAAATAAGTTTACATAACCATGGGAAGTGATCCACCAATCATCGAGAAGCTTTGGCTAGAAGAGTGTTTAGTCTGCTATTGATTTTCACAAGATACTTTTTAGACCAAAGGAGAGATTATCACTGTAGCCTGTAGGTATAATTACAATTCAAAATGGGAAACAATACATAAATCACATGGAGAACTATTACTAGTTTACTACACAGTCAAATTAATAAATTAGGCTTCAATTTGGGAGAAAAATGACTTGATTAGAGGAAAATCAAACAGTTTCAGATTTTCAGTTTTCCTCATTATAAATGATCAACTTTCCTACATCAAATCCACTTTTCTACAATTAAGCTCATATTCTTAAGGCCTGGTTCATTTCATTAATACTTTAAGAAAAGTAGTAGTAGAATAAGATAATAGGTATTTATCCTATTATTAAGGGATGTCTGGTGGAACTTAAATATCAAGACGAAATCATTAGTAAAAATCTGATAATAAGACAAAAAAGCAACCAATTAGGAATCAATACGAGTAAAATAGTATTGCTGAAGATGAAAAATCTTGCCTGAGGAAGTGGCAATACAACAAACAAATCTACTATAAAGTAACCACAAAGATAGCGCATGGCAATTTTCTTTGGGTCCTTCACAAGATCTCCTGAGCCAACTACCCTAGTTTCTGGAGCAACATATGCGAGTCTAAACTGCAGTTTGAACCAATAAAGTCAAATCAGCCGTAACTTTCCTGTGGCACTGCTGACCACCACAAATTGAAGACTAGTTACCATATTTTTCCCATCAGATGTTTCCAGATTTGGTTATAACAAACGTATGTCATTCCTTATTTAAGGCAGACTGTTGACCTACTAAACCTTATTGAACAATCCAATTAAATATTTCCATATGTTATGAAGGTCACTTTGATCCTATATTGGTACAATCCATGGACAAGATTGTTCTGTGATAATCCTACTGAAATGATAAAATTTTGTGCGCACTAGTTCTAACTATTTACATATTTTTTGGAAACATATGTGGTCCATGTGAGAGATGCTTAGCAATTTTCTGCTTAGTAAACTCACATAGTTGTATAATCGTAAGTGGGGATGCCGTGAATTAGATAAATCCCGTTGTGATCTCTTATGGTAGTAGTTTGTAGAAATAACAAAGAGGGAGAGAGCTCATTACTGTTCAATTTCAATTGATGGACCATCAACTAAAAACATTATAGAGTTTACGGTCCCTACTCCCTACTAACCCAGTACATAACACAATTCATTTTCTCTTCCCGATATGACAGACAAATATAGGCGACTTGTCGAGGCTTAGATGCCAAAATCCAGACAATGACAGTTTTACGCAATGAAACAAATTGAGCCTTCAATCCAATTTTATTTTTTATCCATTATCCAATGATAAATTGTTTACTGAAAATCTTGAATTAGTAGATTCTAGAGGCATGTTAGAGTTTCACAAGTCTACAAAGCTGACGATAAAATAGGACATATAGAGATAAAACTTCACAAATCAGCTACCCACCCTTACGATAGGGATCATGGTCCCTACACTTTTGTAACACTACCTATAGAGAAGAACTACTATAAGTCTTTTGGACTACCAAACGAGTTAGATTTACTTTTGAGAAAATATAAATAATATAATATTTGCAAAGATTCCGAATTTGAGGGGGAAGTGCATCTTTTTGATATACGTTAGTAGGATGGTAACATATTGGCAAGAGGAGCAATGCTACCAAATTTTATGGAACTTCAAAACTAACAAAGGAATTTATTTACCTTCAACTAGCAATTCGACACGAAGGTTAAGGGTTAGCAAGGCACCTGGAGAAGCATGTGTAAACAGAAAATGATATCTGTCATACTTCTGATAGCAGCAAGTGTCGCTGCAACAGACCAATCAAATACTATACATTTATTTTGCTGTTCTTGACAAGAAGAAAAACAAGCAATGAGATTAATCGTTTACGGATAATATATGATTATATTCTTGCCAGTGCAAGAACAATAAACATTAAGAGAAAATAATCCATGATCTTATTAAAAAAACATCACATCAAGATATAAACGAGGTTTTTCAGAAAACAAATCCTGTAACTACAAATCTTGCAAACATATTCTGTTTTGAATAATAATCCACTATCTTAACGTACAGTATGCTAAGATTCTGGCTTTGTCCAGGTTTTCATCATTTCCAAGCCACCAATGAGAAACTGGTTATAGTTGAAAAAGAAGAGGCATAAACAGTGGAATCAAAGATAATTGGTTGTATACGTCTTTCACGAACATTCAAAAAAAAAAAAGATCAAACATGAACATTCGAATTTGTCTCACAGAAACTAAAGATAATAGTACCACCTGCAATATGAAGAAAAAGTCATATGATCATATCTTTAAACATTTTAATGAGGTATGACAAGCATATACCATTTGCATCTTGCTCATATCCCGAATCAAAGAAAACCCAAGCAAGTTTATGTACAATAACTGAATAAGCATCTTGCGAACCACTGATACTCTTATACTTACAATGACAGTGTTAGGTCTAAGGTCATCATGAAGAGAGAGAAAATGATGATATAGCATCATTGGTCAACTATGATGGTAGTAAACCATAGAGTATATATTAGTAAAATAGAAACGTAAGAAATCTATAGAAGTAAACAAAGAAAGCATAGAGGGTGTTTAGGAAAATAGTTGGTTTACTTAGTTAAGAAGGTAAATGTGCAAATACGATAGGTATTAAGGGTATATAAGCAAACCACCCTTTTTGTATTTGTATCCTTGGTATTTTCTTTCCTTGTCATTTTATTTCAGGTCTGGATGCATTTGCATTGAAGTGTGAGGAAATTTCATTGCATTTAGATTTTGCAAGACAGTTTTCACTTGTTGGCATTTTGCCCCTTTCCGTCCGTTTTCCACAATTAAGTTCAAATTTAGACTTAAAATCCTCCAAATTGCCCTCAACCCAAAATTCCAAAGTTAACACCAAACTTTTCAAAAATAAAACATAAAAAAATAAAATGTTAACAATAAACAAGGTAGTTTGCAGTTTGGTCGTTTTTAGGTCAAAATTTGAATTCAACACTGAAAAATGGAGGGAACCAAACAAAGGGGAGACAAAATGCCAATGAGAGAAAGGTGGAGAATAACTACTACGTTTTAAAAAGGTCAGGGGATGCAAAATGTCAACAAGGAGTAAACAGCAATTATTCACAGTTTTATTTATAAGAGTGAAAGTGATTTTATTGCTTGATATTTTTATAATTCATAGTTTTAATTTTGCAAGTCACTTCAGATAATGTTT
Organism: Triglochin maritima; assembly: GCA_963682175.1. Lineage (NCBI taxonomy): Eukaryota > Viridiplantae > Streptophyta > Magnoliopsida > Alismatales > Juncaginaceae > Triglochin > Triglochin maritima. Next base: position 10,227,342 of record OY821774.1, on the reverse strand, counting down.
CCAAAGGTTTTTTAAATGAAAGATTGTATGAATTGTACTGTTTTGAAAACCGGACCGGGCCGACCGGTTCAACCGTGAACCAGAGGCCTGTCCGGTCCGGTTTGCCCCCAAAACCGTTTTTTGCCAAGAATCGGGCTGAACCGGCGGTTCAACCCCCGGTTCAGGAAAAAAAATCAATTATGTTTTTTTATCGGTACCCGATTATGTATTCAGTTATTTGATTACTACATATCCAAAAAAACAACCCAAATCTATACCCCAACCCTAGAAATGTTGATATTGTAGATGTTTTGAATATTTTTTCTTAATAAATATGACTATTGTATCTATAATATATATTTATGATGTCATGCTGATGTCACCAGTTCGATTCAGTCTGACCCCGGTCGAACCTCTGAACCTTTGAACATTTGACGTTGCCGGTTCGACGTCCGATCAGTTCTGAAAACCTTGATGAATTGTGCAATGCCATAACCCATTAAGAATAATAGGTCCTCAATCACTTGCAAAAGTAATATGAGGATAGGCTTCCATAGAATAAGACATGGAGCAAATAAGTTGATATCAAAATACCTCAAAGCCTTGCTTGTATAATGTGTATGAACTTGCACCTTCATTAGATTAAAAGAAAACATGTAACTCTTCTTTAAGTTTAATTAGTTCAGGAACAAAAATATTTAATATTATTTCTCAATGGTTATATTTGCTTCTTATCTTAAATATCTTTTTTGAAACTAATATGGATGTATAGATCAAATTAGTTTTGCTTTGGTGACACACCTACACGCATAAGTTAACTGGAACTAAGAATGGAACAAGGCCTTATGTACGTCTTATTTTGACAACAATATAGTTATGATCCATAACACATAATGTTGAATAGAGAAAATAATGCAACTAATGCAAGCACCTTATTAACTGTGAGAGTGAAGAAAAATAACGGGTCGATGAAGATGGCGATGATACAAGAGATCACCAAAAATCTATTCCACTTATGGACCATAGTTCCACGAGGATTCACAATCAGAAAATACGAGTTTATTGGTGCAAAGGGCGACCTTGCCCAATCGTTGGCATCCTTACGAATGTTACGAATCTGTACACACGCCACATCATTAGTAAGAAAATGAAACAAATAAAATACTAAGAGTACAAGATAATGGTAAGTAATATTTGTAAAGTGCAACTACATGTCAAGTTGCAAATACTAAATGTAGGTTATTGCACAAAACTAATTAGATAAGAAGGAAAATACCTTGCATATGCTGCTTAATAATCTATTTTCTTTAACAATTTCTGAAGGTTCTTGTTTACCATTCTTGTACTTGTACATTAACAATCATGCTACCAATACTATGACTGTATTTCTAACAACAACAAGTCAAACTACACTAGAAACTAAAGGCCCAATAACCAATACAGCGATTCCACATCTTAGTATAAACCCTTTTGAAACATGGTAAGTCCCTCCTCGCTATGATTAAACATGAGGATAACTACCTGTGAAGGAAAGTGGGTTTTTATGTCAAATTTCAGGAGGCTAAATTCTCAAAAAAGTTTCAAGATTATTATTTTTGATACCTTTTTAGCCTTCATGCATATTTGAGCCTTTTTTTTAAAATTTTCCGAAACACACCATGTTATAGATTTTAGATAGAATAAAAAGATCACAAGGAATTCCTTGAACTTTCATTTCTTAAAAGGCATGGTTGACTTGCTGATTTCCCGTTTAATTTTTGAAAATGTTTGCAATAAATTGCTCGGGCACAATTTTATTTTTATCTTGGTCATTTGATACTTAAGCAAGGTACTTGATATGCTAAAAGGGTCAAGACTATATCTGTTAGCAAAAGATGGTTAAAAAGGACAGGTAAGAACTAAATAGAGTAAAGCCAGAAAGAGTAAAGAGAACATAAAACTCACCCATATCAAAAAAGAAGAAGATACAGAATCGCTCGTCTTTGACACTGTTTTGGCAAGATAAGCTGCAGGGCATCTAGTGCAATGCGGGTTATTACACATTCCCAGAGGCCCGGACTTGAGTGAATCCTCATTCTTGTTGTGGACAAAGCCATAAGGAGAGAAAGCAGTCTCATCCCCCTTGTTGTCAAAATATTCATCAAAACTTCTGTGCCTCCAACTACCTTCTGCATAACCATCCCCAATGTCCAGCATCGGGTTGCTTCTCATGGGAGCAAAGGGGCTGAAAGCGCACTTTCACTTTCCGGTTGCTCAACGAACTGCGCACATCCTAGTCCTAGTGAAAATCGAGACACAACAAATCAAACAAAAAAGAAGAAGAAAAAAAGGCATCAACGGCAACCAAAAACAAAATAATTACCAAAAAAACAGGAGAACAAGAACACAAAAACCAAATGAACAGCGCAGGCATGAGAATAACACATGACATGACTATCAGCAATTGTTGAAGGGAGCAAGGTATCATTTCTAAAATAATAATTCTAAAGCTTCTATTAATAGTGAAATTTTGGTTGATCCAATACCTCAACAAAACTCGGTAGTGGATCCAACTCTGTTGTAGATTGTTACATGCATTTTGTGTTTAGCAGCGCAGCACTATTTGCTCAACACTAATTGTTCCTACATCCCTTTCATTGTCAATAAATTCCTTAAAACCTTTACACCTCCAACCACCATCCGGAAGTCAGTTGTTTCTCATTGGAACAAAGTGGCCGGAACGTGCACTTTCCGGTTGCTTAACGGAAAGCATGGGTCCTAATAAAAACCAAGAAACGCCACTGAATGACTTTAGTAACACATACAATACAAAACCAAAATCAGGAGAATAAGAACAGCGGAATTGGAACCAAAATGAAGCACAAAACGCACCGGACGGAATGGGGCAGATGAGTTGGAGGCTTCGACGGAGGAAGCGGGAAGAGAATGTTGGATGGGGTTTGAGGTTTGACTGTAGGAGAGGACATTTGAAGCGGGAAGAGAATTGGAACCACTGAATGACTTTTGTTTTGGTTTGGTATGGAACTTTTTTTTATTTTAAACGAAAGGCCTCCCCTTTCTTGGTGTGACTTTGGATTTATTTTTTTAAAGTAATTTGCACTTTCGGGTTCTGAAAAGTCGTCTAATTCTATTTTTTTTACTGAACTGTTATTCATCGTTGGAAAATTACTTAAATCATCCGTACAGATTACCATTTTGTCATTCTCTCATTTCTACTCCTATAACGCGACATATAACCCTCTTATCACACATCTCTCTTAATCTTTCTCTCATAATCATAAAAAATAATGTTTTGGAGGTCAGTAATGAATCAACGGACGCCCCAGTGTACTCGAATCTGGTAAAATATCCAACATCTTTTTAATAAAAAAATAAAAAAAATAACAGGCGTTCGCGGGATCTGCCCCTCCCATGGGGGCGGGCGTTTTACCCAGACGCCCCGCCCATGGGAGGGGCGTTTTACCCAGACGCCACTTAGGTGAATGGTAGTGGATCCAACATTAGTGATGTCGTTTTCATTAAGGGTAAAAACGACATCTACATTGTCGTTTTTAGTTAATGAAAACGTTACCACAGGTGCCGTATTCAAGGTGCATACTTTGCCAATTAAGTTTCTCACGTGCATATTTTTCCAATTTTTTTCTTTTTAACTTATTATTTTGAAGAAAAAAAATCCATATTTATAATATATATTTATGACGTCACCGGTTCAGCCGATTCGATTCTGGTCCGACCCCGGTCGAACCTTTGAACCTTTGAACCTTTGATGTTGCCGGTTCGACGTCTGATTCGATTCTGAAAATCTTGGTTAACAACATGCAAAGTTTCGGGAAACTATTCCATATGGCGACAAAAATATTTCGTCGTCATATTATGAAGCGAAGAAAATCGTGAAAGAGTTAGGGCTCATATGTAAGAAGATTGATGTTTGTCCTAAAGATTGTGTGTTATACTGGAAAGAAGATGCAAAGAAAGACATATGTGACCGATGTGGGTCGTCGAGGTGGTCACAATGAGTAGATGAAGAAGGTGTAATCCGGAAGAAGAAAAAGCGACTAAGGTGCTGATGTATTTCTCATTGATCCTAAGACTACGTGAGTTGTACATGAATAAGGATGTGGCGAAAAACATGAGGTGGTATTCTAAAGAGCGAAAAGATGATGGTTCTCTTCGTTATCCTGTCGATGCGCTTGCGTGGAAGCACTTCGACGAAACCTATCTGGATTTTGCTGCAGAACCAAAAAATATTAGGTTGAGTTTGACAAACGACGACTTTAATCCTTTTGGTACAATGTCTTCAAGTCACAGCACATGACCAGTGATATTGATGCCTTATAATTTACCACCTTGGTTGTGCATGAAACAACCTTATTTTATCAAGTCTTTGTTAATTCCTAGTCCTCAAGCACCGGGAAATGACATTGATGTGTATCTACAACCGTTAATTGAAGACTTGAAAATATTATGGAATGAAGAAGTTTCTACATATGATTCACATTTGAAAGAGAATTTCAAGATGCACATGGGTGTGTTGTGGATAATAAATGATTTTCTGGCATACGCTAATCTTTTTGGTTGGAGTACCAAAGAAAAATTTGCTTGTCTAACATGCAATAAGGATACATACAGTATTCAAATTAAGCATTGACGAAAAGAATTATTCATGGGTCACAGAAGATGGCTTCCAGATGATCATCGTTGGCACCGGAATAGGATTTTTTTGATGGAAACAAAGAGTTTCGTAGTGCGTCGTCTGTTTTATCAGGAAATAAAGTGTTGAGCAGCTCCCCAGTTACGAAGTATTCAGTTTGGGAAACCGTTTTCGTCCGGACATGGAAAAAGGAGAAAAGATGTGGAGGAAGTGAAACTACTTTTTGGTTGGGAAAAAAATAATTTTCTTTCAACTACCATATTGGAAAAATCTTCTTCTTCGACATAATATAGATGTTATGCATACAGAGAATAATGTCTGGGACAACATATTGAATATTGTGTTGAATACAGACAAATCAAAAGATGATGGGAACGCTCGGATGGACCTACAAGAAATGAGTATTCGTCCAGAGTTACATCTTGGGGAATCAAGTAAAGGCAAAGGTCCAGATTCTTGATTCGTCTTGTCGAATCAACAGAAAGATATATTCTTTAAGGTGCTACATTACCTAAAGGTTCCTGATGAGTTATAGTCAAATATAAAGGCAAGAGTACAGTTGAAAGAGAGAAAGATTTCTGGTTTAAAAGGTCATTGTAGGATTCTATCCTAATCCTAATTGAGTGGTTATTGATGTTTAGGTGGTGATTAAGGGGAGATGAAGATGGACGGCTGGGATTGAAGATGGTTGGGTGAGGGGTTGAGATGGAGTGGTGATGAGATGAGTGGTGGAGATGGATGGATTGGAATGGATGGTGAGGATTTGATTGGGGAGATATTTATTGGTTTTCCTCTCTCTCTCTCTCTCTCTCGCGATTCTCTCTCTCCTGTAGTGGTGCTCCGGCGTGGTGGTGGCGGTGTTCTCCGGAGAGTTGGGGTGATCGGAGTTGTTGTGGTGTCCGGAGGTGAGTTGTGGTTTTGCTAACCCATCCCTCGCGTTTTCCCTTTCTCTCCCTCGACCTTGTGTTCTGTGATTGTGGTGGTAGAGGTTGGTGGAGGTGTTGGAGTGCTCGAGTGTGTCGAGAAGAGGTGATCGTCGTTTGAGCGAGGGGTTCGTCCACAGATCGTGAATTCGTAAGATGTGCTCGTGGAGGCATCGTCGTGGTTCTTCTAAGGTTTCTTCAAACCTTCCGGTATGTAAGGCTCGCTCACTTAATTATCGTGAGTATTTGGAAGTCGACGGTAGGCCTTTCGGCTCGTCGCAAGTAAACGTGCAGCAGATTTCACTACCTGTTTGGTCGACCGGTTGGTGCAAACGGTCGACCGTTCGTGAAGAGAATTCGGGTTCTGCCTCACATCGGTCGAACGATGCCCTTGGGGCGGTCGACCGATCGTGCATAGGAGGCAAGCCTGGTGAGATTCGGTCGACCGGGTCCCCTTTGCCAGTCGATCGTGTGCACTGTCATAGGTCGGTTGGGGGCGTTGACCATCTAAACGGTCGACCGCTCGTTGACTTCGTCCGACCGTGACTTAAGTGAGAATAGTGGTCGGTTCGACCGAAGGTGGTTTCGATCGACCGGACTTGTGTGCTGAGCGTGGGGAACACTCTGGTGGAATTCGGTCGACCGAGGAGGGCTCAGTGTTCGACCTGATTCGTGGTGAGTGAGAGGGATTATTCCTTGGAGGAATTCGGTCGACCGAGGAGTGCTCGGAGTTCGACCGATTGGTCGTTTTGTTCGTTGAACATGGGAGTTGAGCATCTAAACGGTCGACCGAGGGAGTGCCGGTCGAGGTGATTTGCCCTGCATTTGCTTGATTCGGTCGACCGGGACTTTTGATTCGGTCGACCGTTTGTGTCCAGTTTTGCACTATGGACGTGTTGTTGTTGTGGTCGTCCGTGTAGGGCGAGTTGTGGTGTCGATGTTCTTCCGGCAAGTGTGCTAGGGTGCACGAGTGTTGCGGTGATTGGTTGAAAATGACCTAGAGCCCTGTAACTGTGTGAGAGCTTGGGTTGGCTGAAAAAGGCCTGGAGCCCAGCTTAGAATGTGGTGTTGCGGTGGTTGGTTGAAAAAGACCTGAAGCCCCGTAACTGTGTGAGAGCTGCGGTTGGTTGGAAAAGACATGGAGCCCAGCTAGTCTGTGCGGGGTTGGTTGAAAAAGACCTGGAGCTCCGTAATGCGTTCAGGTTGGCTGAAAAAGGCCGGGAGCCTGAGCAGGGACCGCGTGTAGGGGTTGGTTGAAAAAGACCTGGAGCCCTTGGACGTTTGGGTTGGTTGAAAAAGACCTGGAGCCCTTGTTCGTGTCGTGGTAGCTGCGGTTGGTTGAAAAAGACCTGGAGCCCAGCTTGGCGACGAGTGTGGGTTGCGGTGGTTGGGTGAAAAAGCTTTGGAGCCCCGTGACTGTGGTGTGTGTTGTGGTTGGGTGAAAGAGCCCTGGAGTCCAGCCTGTTTGTGATGTTTTTCTTGTTTAGTAGAATTGCATGCTAGGGTGCCTTTCATTTCATGCATTGTAGAGTTTGGCATATGGGGTTTCCTTCTGGAAACTCAGGCATTGTTGCATGTTTACTTTCAGGTCGTGATCGGCGATAGGGGGTGGTGACCGAGGAGAGGAGCACCGCTACCGGATCCAGCTTTCTCTCAGTTGAGGTTGAGTGATTACTGCTTCCTTTTGTATAGTCTTTTGATGTAATCACAACTTTTGAAATACTCTGATGTTCATATATATATTATATATATGTTGGTGCACCCTTGTTCTGTATTTGCGTAATATCCTCTGTTGATTGTGTGTTATTAAAAAATTAATTTTTCCGATGTGTTGAGGATGTTACAACTTGGTATCAGAGCGGTCAGTTCCAGTGTCCTTATCCAAAGAAACCACCCTTAGAGTTTTAGAGTCTGCATTAGTTCATGCATTCATGGTTTTGACGTGTGTTGTTTTCCTTGTGTATAGATGCCTCCGAGACGCGTGAGACCTCCCCAATGGGACCGTAGCACCAGCGGTGAGACTGTGGGCACGGACTGGGCTGAGGAGCGGCGGATGCTCTATGACACGGTGTGGCGACTGGGAGCGATGTTGGATCGCCAGTCAGGCAGAGGAGAGCCAGCAGCGGTAAGAGCGATGATCGACCGCTTTATGAGACAACACCCGCCTACCTTCGGTGGTAGAGGAGAGTCTGAGGCTGCGGAGGATTGGGTCCTGAAGATTCAGGAGATCCTTCAGGCAATTGAGTGCCTGCCTGAGAGGCAGACGGGTTTGGCTGCGTATGTGTTGGGCGGAGACGTGTCCAACTGGTGGAGGACCACATCTGCAGTGGTGTTTGAGGGCAGGATTGAGGTCAGCTGGGAGGAATTTCTACGGGATTTCAATGAGCAGTATTTCCCAGAGCATGTTAGAGACGGGAGGAGAGAGGAGTTTATGACCCTCGAGCAGGGAGAGGCGACCCTGGCTGAGTATACCCGGAGGTTTAACGCGCTGGAGTTACTGTCCGGAGATTTGTGTGACGCCACTGTAGAGAGCGGGGAAGTTTATACGGGGGCTGAGGAAGCACCTCCGTACTCAGGTGACCTACAGTATGCCACAGACACTGGCCGATGCCGTGAGATTTGCGACGATCATTGATCAGGATTACCAGCAGAATTATGCTGAGGTCACGAGAGCTCCGGGGAAGGTCAGGGGACGTCCGGGTGCTCCGTTAGCAGGGAACCCGGGCAAGAGGCCCCAGATCGGAGGAGGTGGATCACGCCAGCCTGAGGCGTGCAGAGGTTGTGGCAAAGTTCACTCCGGAGAGTGTTGGGGCGGGGGAGTTTGTCACGGGTGTGGAAAGCCAGGCCACTTTGTGCGAGATTGCCCGAGTGGGCAAGGCGGGTCCAGCAGGCATTCAGGGCCGCCAACAGCAGGCAGAGGCGGAGGTCACCGACCTTTTGCGCCGCCACAGCAGGGTCAGAGGACTGGACGGGTCTTTACCATCCAGGCGGATGAGGCGAGATACGCCAGCACGGTGGTGGAAGGTACGCTCTTTGTTGCTGCGTTGAGTGCGAGAGTGTTGTTTAATTGTGGGGCTACACACTCGTTCATCTCGGAGCAATTTGCGAGCGTGTTGGGCCGTACCCCTGCGATGTTGACTGCCACGTTGGAAGTTAGCACACCCTAGGGTCTGGTGGGCATTGTGGGGAGCTTCCTCCCCAGCGCCACGATCGTTTCGGAAGATCAGGAGTTTCCGGTTGACCTGATCTTGTTGCCGATGGAGGACTTCGACGTCATACTGGGGATGGATTGGCTATCCCAGTACGATGTGCAAGTGTTGTGCCAGGAGAAGAAGATTCTGATCCCGAGGAAGGGTCTACCTGGTGTGCTGATCAGGGGGACGAATGATAGAGGAGGCAGAGTGGTCGTATCAGCAGTGAGGGCACAAAAGTTGTTGCAGCAGGGTTGCAGAGCTTTTGTGGCCACTTTGGTAGTTCCAGATCCAGAGGCAAGGAGATTGGAGGACATTGAGATTGCTCGAGAGTTTCCAGAGGTATTTTCCGACGATGTCTCTGGGTTGCCGCCTCACAGAGAGATTGAGTTTGGGATCGATTTGGTAGCTGGGACTACGCCGCGGTCGAAGGCGCCGTATCGGATGACACCTGCTGAGCTGGCAGAGCTGAAGAAGCAGTTGCAAGATCTGATGGATACAGGATTTATCAGCCCCAGTGTCTCACCTCGGGGAGCACCAGTACTCTTCGTGAAGAAGAAGAAGGATGGATCGTTGCGGATGTGTATTGATTACAGGATGCTGAACAAGGTTACCGTCAGGAATCAGTATCCCTTGCCCAGCAGCATCGAGAGCACTTGAGAGTTGTACTTGCCAGTTTGCGGGATCAGCAGTTATATGCCAAGTTTTCGAAGTGCGAGTTCTGGCTGAGCAGTGTCGCCTTTTTGGGACACATTGTGTCGGGAGCTGGGATTTCAGTAGATCCAACGAAGGTTGAGGCCGTTACGCAGTGGAGAGCCCCGACGAGTGTGACGGAGGTCAGGAGTTTTGTGGGTCTAGCGGGTTATTATCGTCGTTTTATCCACGATTTCTCGAGGTTGGCTTCGCCGTTGACGGCTTTGACGCGGAATGGCGTCGAGTTCGTGTGGTCCCAGAAGTTCGAGGATAGTTTCCAAGAACTGAAGAGTCGGCTGACGACTGCTCCAGTTCTGACACTTCCCAATGGCAGTGGTGGGTTTGTGATTTACAGTGACGCGTCAGGCGTTGGACTGAGATGCGTAGTTATGCAGCACGGGCAGGTGGTTGCATATGCTTCGAGGCAGTTGAAGGTGCACGAGAGGAACTACCCCACTCATGATTTGGAGTTGGCGGCAGTCGTGCATGCGTTGAAGACTTGGAGGTACTACCTGTATGGCGAGCGATTCGAGGTGTTCACCGATCATCAGAGCCTGAAGTATCTGTTTTCACAGAAGGAGCTGAATATAAGGCAGCGTAGATGGCTCGAGCTGATTAAGGATTATGATTTCACCATCTCGTACCATCCGGGGAAGGCGAATTCGGTTGCTGATGCTTTGAGCAGGAAGGTGGAGGTTACCGCAGTAGGTCTTTGTATCGAGGAGTGGAAGTTGCTTGAGGCGTTGACCGAGTGGAGACCGTTCACTGATGAGTGATTGTCGGGCTGAGAGTGGAGTCACAGTTGGTCTCGAGTATCGTCCAGGCTCAGAGTGCTGATGATGAGTTAGCTGGGTTGTTACAGTTACCTGCCAGAGATGGGTCAGACTTCAGTATTGGAGTTGATGGTGGGCTGAGATTCAGAGGTCGTGTCTGGGTGTCGAAGGGAGGAGATCTGAGGAAGGATATTCTGGAGGAGGCGCACAAATCTCGTTATTCGATCCACCCGGGCTGCACGAAGATGTATAGAGATCTTCAGAGGAATTTCTGGTGCAAGAGGATGGAGACGGAGATCGCAGAGTTCATTGACAGATGTCTGATTTGTCAGCAGGTGAAGATTGAGCACCAGAGACCTGCAGGGGCGATGCAGAGGATCGAGCTTCCAGAGTGGAAGTGGGAGCACGTGACGATGGATTTTGTCACCGGGCTGCCGAGGACGAGAGGATTCCATGACGCGATTTGGGTTATAGTCGATCGACTGACCAAGTCGGTGCACTTCTTAGCTATTCGAACCACTTTACCTCTGGAGGGTCTAGCTAAGTTGTACATTGAGGATATTGTCAGACTTCATGGAGTGCCCGTGAGTATTATTTCAGATCGAGATCCGAGGTTCACTTCCATATTCTGGGGAATTTGCAGCAGGCCTTGGGGACTCGGTTGAAGTTCAGTACGACATTTCATCCGCAGACAGACGGTCAGTCTGAGAGGACCATTCATACACTAGAGGATATGTTGCGAGCTTGTACGCTGGATTGGGCAGGTCATTGGGATGAGCATCTGCTGTTGATTGAGTTCACCTACAACAACAGCTACCATTCGAGCATTGAGATCACCGGTATGCTGGAGTGATGTAGGCGAGAGACAACTAGTTGGTCCTGAGATTGTGCGGATGTACTCTGAGAAGGTTGATGTGATCAGGCAGAGACTAGCGACAGCTCAGAGCAGGCAGAAGAGCTACGCGGATAGGCGCAGGCGAGAGCTGAGGTTTGAGGTAGGTGACCATGTCTTCCTGAGGATTTCGCCATCTCGAGGAGTGATGAGGTTCGGGAAGAAGGGAAAGCTCAGTCCGAGGTATGTCGGACCGTTTGAGATTCTCGAGCGGATTGGAGAGGTTGCCTACAAGGTTGCGCTGCCGCCGCAGTTTTTGGGTCTTCACAACGTCTTCCATGTTTTGATGTTGAGGAAGTACGTAGCAGATCCTTCTCACGTGATTCAGTTGGAGGTTCCAGAGATCCGTCAGGATTTGTCTCTCGAGGAGAGACCGGTTGAGATTGTGGATCGGATGGAGCACCAGTTGAGGAGGAGGATCATTCTGATGGTGAAGGTCAGGTGGCGGCACCACAATGAGCGAGAGGCCAGTTGGGAGATGAAGATGGACGGCTGGGATTGAAGATGGTTGGATGAGGGGTTGAGATGGAGTGGAGATGAGATGAGTGGTGGAGATGGATGGCTTGCAATGGATGGTGAGGATTTGATTGGGGAGATATTTATTGGTTTTCCTCTCTCTCTCTCTCAGTTGCTCTCTCTCTCTCTCTCTCTCTCTCTCTCTCTCGCGATTCTCTCTCTCTCTCCTGCAGTGGTGCTCCGGCGTGGTGGTGGCGGAGTTCTCCGGAGAGTTGGGGTGATCGGAGTTGTTGTGGTGGCCGGAGGTGTGTTGTGGTTTTGCTAACCCATCCCTCGCGTTTTCCCTTTCTCTCCCTCGACCTTACTTGTGTTCTGTGATTGTGGTGGTAGAGGTTGGTGGAGGTGTTGGAGTGCTCGAGTGTGTCGAGAAGAGGTGATCGTCGTTTGAGCGAGGGGTTCGTCCATAGATCGTGAATTCGGGAGACGTGCTCGTGGAGGCGTCGTCGTGGTTCTTCTAAGGTTTCTTCAAACCTTCCGGTATGTAAGGCTCGCTCACTTAATTATCGTGAGTATTTGGAAGTCGACGGTAGGCCTTTCGGCTCGTCGCAAGTAAACGTTCAGCAGATTTCACTACCTGTTTGGTCGACCGGTTGGTGCAAACGGTCGACCGTTCGTGAAGAGAATTCGGGTTCTACCTCACATCGGTCGAACGATGCCCTTGGGGCGATCGACCGATCGTGCATAGGAGGCAAGCCTGGTGAGATTCGGTCGACCGGGTCCCCTTTGCCAGTCGATCGTGTGCACTGTCATAGGTCGGTTGGGGGCGTTGACCATCTAAACGGTCGACCGCTCGTTGACTTCGTCCGACCGTGACTTAAGTGAGAATAGTGGTCGGTTCGACCGAAGGTGGTTTCGATCGACCGGACTTGTGTGCTGAGCGTGGGGAACGCTCTGGTGGAATTCGGTCGACCGAGGAGGGCTCGGCGTTCGACCGTATTCGTGGTGAGTGAGAGGGATTATTCCTTGGAGGAATTCGGTCGACCGAGAAGTGCTCGGAGTTCGACCGATTGGTCATTTTGTTCATTGAACATGGGAGTTGAGCATCTAAACGGTCGACCGAGGGAGTGCCGGTCGAGGTGATTTGCCCTGCATTTGCTTGATTCGGTCGACCGGGACTTTTGGTTCGGTCGACCGTTTGTGTCCAGTTTTGTACTATGGACGTGTTGTTGTTGTGGTCGTCCGTGTAGGGCGAGTTGTGGTGCCGATGTTCTTCCGGCAAGTGTGCTAGGGTGCACGAGTGTTGCGGTGGTTGGTTGAAAATGACCTGGAGCCTTGTAACTGTGTGAGAGCTTGGGTTGACTGAAAAAGGCCTGGAGCCCAGCTTAGAATGTGGTGTTGCGGTGGTTGGTTGAAAAAGACCTGAAGCCCCGTAACTGTGTGAGAGCTGCGGTTGGTTGAAAAAGACATGGAGCCCAGCTAGTCTGTGCGGGGTTGGTTGAAAAAGACCTGAAGCTCCGTAATGCGTTCAGGTTGGCTGAAAAAGGCCGGGAGCCTGAGCAGGGACCGCGTGTAGGGGTTGGTTGAAAAAGACCTGGAGCCCTTGGACGTTTGGGTTGGTTGAAAAAGACCTGGAGCCCTTGTTCGTGTCGTGGTAGCTGCGGTTGGTTGAAAAAGACCTGGAGCCCAGCTTGGCGACGAGTGTGGGTTGCGGTGGTTGGGTGAAAAAGCTTTGGAGCCCCGTGACTGTGGTGTGTGTTGTGGTTGGGTGAAAGAGCCCTGGAGTCCAGCCTGTTTGTGATGTTTTTCTTGTTTAGTAGAATTGCATGCTAGGGTGCCTTTCATTTCATGCATTGTAGAGTTTGGCATATGGGGTTTCCTTCTGGAAACTCAGGCATTGTTGCATGTTTACTTTCAGGTCGTGATCGGCGATAGGGGGTGGTGACCGAGGAGAGGAGCACCGCTACCGGATCCAGCTTTCTCTCAGTTGAGGTCGAGTGATTACTGCTTCCTTTTGTATAGTCTTTTGATGTAATCACAACTTTTGAAATACTCTGATGTTCATATATATATTATATGTATGTTGGTGCACCTGTGTTTTGTATTTGCGTAATATGCTCTGTTGATTGTGTGTTATTAAAAAATTTAATTTTTCCGCTGTGTTGAGGATGTTACAGTCACGATTGTCACTTACTTATGCAACAGATCCTTCCTCTTGCTTTTCGGAAAGCATTGAATGAAGATATGTGTGGCGTTATTGTGTCACTCTCTTCATTTTTAGGGAGATTTGTAGTCAAGTAATTGATGTACAAGAAATGGAAAAGTTGAAGAGTGAAATAGTTGTTACTCTTTGTTAGCTTGAGTGTATCTTTCCCCCAGGATTTTTCACAATCATGATGCATCTACCTATACATTTAGTTGATGAAGTTTTATTAGGTGGACCAGTGTTTTACAGATGGATGTATCCTATAGAGCGTTATTTGCTAACATTGAAACGTTATGTTCGCAACAAAAGTAAACCTGAAGGATCCATCCTCGAAGGGTACTTGGAAGAGGGGTGTTTGACATTTTGTTCTCATTATTTGGATGAGGTGGAGACAAAATTAACACGTGAAGAGTGGTTCATGATGGACCAATTGGGGCAGGGATATCTCACTTTTTAGATCGAGTTTTGTTGGAGCAAGTTCATTGTTACGTACTATTTAATCTTTATAATAAGTGGCACCATATCTAGATCTGCATTTGGAAGAAATATCATCAGGTGAAAGGAATTTGAATCCTCGTCAACTAGAAAAAATGCACAACAATTTGTTCGAGTGTTGGTGTTGTGAGTTCGTGAATCAGATGTGTGTTCAAGAGAGTCTGAATGTTACGGAAGACTTGAAATAGTTAGCAAGGCGTCCAACAGCTAAGGTTACGTATTATGATGGATATTGTGTGAATTGATACAAGTTTCATAAGAAAACTCTGGAGAGTACACGAAGAACCCAACATAGTGGCATTACCATGTCAGCCGAAACATCTAGTTATTCAAGTAGTAGGGATCGAAATCTCATATTTGATGTCATTACATATTATGGTACTTTGGATGAAGTGATTGAGTACTTATCCTACGGTCCCAAGTTCAAGATAGTGTTGTTGAAATGCACATGGTTTGACGAGTCAGGAAAAGATGTGATACATGTTGATAAAAACAGATTTACTTCTGTCAACATGTCCCGAACGAAGCACAAGAAAGATTCATTCATCTTAGCATCTCACGCGGAATGATGCTTCTATGCTCAAGATCCAGTTCAACCTAATAAGCACGTTGTATTGAAATATCGACCTGGAGATTACTTTGGTGATTAGGTAATGTATTAATTGTGTTTGATATATGTTTATTAAGTCCTTATGTTTGTTAGCAATTTTTGTATATGTTATATATTATTTATTATGTTCATTAATTTTATATTTTTGTTAGTAATTTTTGTATATGTTATACATGCATGCCTCCACGTAGGTGTATTGTTCGTACCTGACAGGCGGCAGATCGAGTTGAAGATGAACCGCAAGCACTCGATCCACATCGTGATATCATTGAGGTAGTTAGGCCTCATGAAGTGGAGGGTATAACAACAGAGGTTCTAAGTGAACTGGATAAGAGACCAGGAGACAACAATGGTCCTCGTAGCCACTCTAGAGCACGTCTTGTTGACGACGTTGAAGGTAATATTGTGTTAAATTTGACATTAATATCTAATTTCTTGTAAATTTAATAAATATTATCTTCTTGTTTTTTAGGACAAACGGCTGAGGCTGAGCTATCTACGAAGAGAGGTTGAGGGCCAACTCGAGGGGTTGAACTTATTCCTTCTGTCGGTCATCAGTTTCAAGTCCAATGGAATGAGGACTTTGTCCCGGTTGGACCATGCGGAGAGAAGTTGAACGCGACATTGGCATTGTTAGCCAAGCAGCCTGAGTTGTGGTCGCTACATATTAAGATGTCACATCAAAGTCGTCAAACTTCTGTAGATCTGTAGGATCTTCTTGTGGTACGTCTTTGTTTATTTGTTTTAGATTTAATACATGAACGTTAATATTATGTACTAACAAATGTTTATGTGTTATTCGTATGATCGTTTCGATATGGGGAATTGTGTAAATACTTGGCACTACTGCTTCGAAAAGATCAGCGATTTTGGAGGGATTACCGATATTCAGTAAAAAGAAGTACTACACGCCTTTCGAGACTCAAGATGAACGTCTTGAATATTTGATCTCGAAGTGTGATTCATGAGTTCATCCCGACCAATTCAGCATTCAGTGTGATGAATGGAACACTGAAAATGCAAAGATATTAATATTTTTTTGTTTTTAAACATTTGATTTTATTTTTGTAATATCACATCTTAACCTTAAACTATTTTCATTAAATGTAGAAAAAATCCTTAAACGAACAGTATCAATCGCGGTTGCAAGAAGATGAACCATCTTCAGACCAAGATTTCACATTGTGTGTCAATTGTAAGTGTATACATAAATTTGTATATTTATTTTACAAGTCCATTATATATAGAATAATATTAAAATTCATTACAGGAGGAGCACGAGGAGTTGAAGGTTTAAGTCGCTAAATTGATGGCGACTCAGTTTGGAAGATATTAGTTATATGTGTGATGAATGTGTAGTTTGTTGTGTTTAATTTGCTAAAATAATATATATGTTTCAAAATTTTCAACGAATCAAAATTTAATTTTTTACAGAGTGATGACATCGATATGTCTTCTCAGTATGAGAATGAACCATCGACAAATCCGACTTCTTCTGAGCCGTAGTTGGTATACATATATGTTATTTCCTATATAGTTCTACAACTTATGACTTGATATATGAATTAGACTTAGACATGATATATATGAATTCGTTTATGACTTAGACTTATGTGATTATAGGACTTTGACATAATTTATGACTTCTACTTATGTGATTATATGACTGCGACTTAGACATAATTTATGACTTCGACTTATGTGATTGTATGACTTTGTTTGTGTTGAATCGTTTCAAGTGTATGTGATTATATATATGATTGTGTGAATGTGAATGGACAAGTATTTCGAATGAATATCGTTGTTTATTTTTATTGCAGGATCTCTACACTCGATATGAGTTGAATCTTAATGTATACACTGACTGGGTATTTTTGTAGCAGGTGCTACTTTTGCCGACAGCAATTCCGTCATCAAAAGATCATGTCTATTTCGTGTCGAAGAAATATCCATCAGCAAAAGTATTGCCTAATTTAAGTTGCCGATAGGATTTCAGTCGATGGTGTTTTTTACACGCCATTTTTGTCGACAACGAGCCTGCCGACTGTACTTTTGTTGACGGAAATTTAGTAGTAGTGATGTAACATTCATTGGTATTTAAGTAATGTAATTTAACATACGAATTTTGACATGATAATCATCTCATGCATTTGGAAACCAAAGAGAAGCATAAAATATCACGCCATTAATTTTGAAAACAAATTAAATAGTTCCACGTCGGTAGCAATTTAAAGGAATGATGTTCTTTGATTGATCGTTTTATATTAACCGCAAGTGCACGACCGCGTTAAAGCGGTGGCAAATATGGGTCGTCCACTGGGAGGTGTGTCGACGATTGGTTTGTTCGAAGGTGAGAGGTAAAAAGAAGGAGAGAAAGGTTGGTTACACTAAATTACACTAAGATGCAAAAAGGAAATGAAGATAAGCAATAAAACTAAGCCCCAAAGGGGGTAGAGAAATAATGTGAACATAAAGAAGTGTGTAGTGTGTGTGTATTCATTAAGCTCCTCACAACATGTAGTGCATGAAATCATAAAACTACATCCAACTTTGCCTCCACATGAATTAAGATAAGACTACATCATTAAAACATACAAGACAATAATTGGAATGAAGCTAAATGAACTCAAGTATAAAGACTAGACCCTACTATGTCTCCACATGAATTAAGATAAGACTACATCATTAAAACATACAAGACATTAGCTAAGGTAAAGGCAACAAGAGCACATATACTACAAATTGTGTTTCCAATATTAACTTCATCCATATCCTAACCTTATCATTCCCCATAAAATAGGTCCACTAATCAAAGCATAAGCTAAGCTTCATTCAAGAGCATTAGCATATCAAAGATAAGAGTGAAAACTCATTAGATGGTTATGGAAATCATATAAAACTCAAGGGATAAAGATAACACACACTTAATACACTACATGATTATATCACATATTTCTCCACCCCCCAAATGGTGATGGAACTACTCACTACTCATTACACTAACTATATTAGCAAAAAAAAAGCATAATACTGAAATGAAAGTTAACTAAGAATGCAAGAAGCATTAAAGAAACATAAAAGGAAAGGAAAGACTAAACAAACATGCACAAATTAAAAGACAAGATTAAAAGAAACTAGAAGAATTATTTTATTAACAAATGACTCACATTGAAGGTAGCATTCTTCTCCCCCTTGAGTTTTTGCTTCAAGGCTCACTCCTTAGTAGAGAGAATGTCACCAAGCAATGGGTAATTACAATGGAAGGTGAAGAGTTGTATTTATAAGCATGGAAAAAGCTAATCGGGGACAATCCCCCGATGTGGGACTAAACCAATACCAAAAATAGCTTAAATGAACATTAATACAAGTCCAGGAGAAATTTGGGCGGATCCTCAGTAATATGGACCGCCAATTAGCGGTCCAAGACCGCCAATTGGCGGTCCAAACACTTCGGATCGCGTTGGAATTTGTTGTGGGCTTTTCTTTCTGGTAGTGTTTGTCTTTGATGCGGTTACTTGACTTGTTGGAGCTCCGACCCGAATGGAATTGGTAAAATACTCCCCATGATGGTGTAGAGTATTCTGTTTTGCTCTTAGGTCCTTCTGTCTTACATTCAGGTCCTTCTCCCTTGCATCTTAGTCCTCAGATCTCACAATTAAGTCTTTTTTTCCTGCTTTTGGGTCCTTTCATGACTCTTCTCTCAAATCTCTTTATTCCTGAAAACTAAACATAAAACTCGTCACGTAGCATTGCTTAGGTGTAAGATAATGGATATAAGATACAAATATAAGCATGAAATGATGTCAATCATTCTTCTATGTCAAGAGAGTCACAAATAGCATGTTAAAAAGAGTCATAAATCATTTTCCTTATAGGTTATATGATGAGTTATTAGAAGTAATAGAATGAAAACCCCCGTGAGGTTTAAGGTCCTATCTCTTTTCTCTTTTTGGTAAGTAGTTGGGTTAGTTCTAACACAAATCGGAGCGAACGTCATCTTGATAGAAGCATGCGTTCAAATTGGAAACTGAGATGTTATCCTTCGACCTTTTTGCATAGATTCATCTCTTGTTCACGTGGCAACACAAGAATAAGAGATGAATCTAGGGGAGAGCTTCGGTCTGGACCCGGACCCGGACCCGGATTCTCTCCGGGGTCCGGACCGAATTTTTGTGGGGATTTTTGGGTTTTGGTCCGGGACCGGACCGGACCGAAACCCGAATCCCTTTCGAGGGCCGGATTGAAACCCGGACCGGTTGGTTTCGGTCCGGACCGAACCCGGACCGAAAGTTGCTCTCCCTAGATGAATCTACTCTTACAAAGTTTATGGTTTCAAGTATTTTGCATTTCAGCCATTCTATTTTTGTTCAATTACATTTCACATCTTCCAACTATTTTTTTTAATAAAGTATTTAGAGAATTACAAAATGAGTTCAAGAAATGTAAAAATACATTTGAGTTCTTGTAGTTCTGAGTAGCATATTCACCATGTTTCAAGCACTTTGAAAATCATTATTTTTAAAGCTGATTATTAGTGAATCCAATTCCGATGGACCTAATAAATTGACATCGGGGCCTTTTTAAATGTACACAATATTCTTCTAGTATTTTCTGAAGTGTTGTGATTCTTCCTAAGGTCACGTATCCTAATTGGGTTATAGTATCATCTGAAGTGATTATTCATTGTAAGTAACATGAATTTGGCGACAATGTTGTGATTTTTCATCATGTCACTTATGCTAATTGAGTTCTATATTTGACTCGTTAATGATGTATGATCTAATGTCTCTCTAATTATACTTTGTGACGTTTATAATGTTCAAAAGGGGGCCTTATGAATAGGGTCATATTTTTAAGTTGGTTATTATTGAACTCAGTTCTGATATGCTTAATAAATTAACACCAAGACATTGTAAATTTACACAATGTCCTAGTATTTTCTGTTGTATTGTGATTATAAATGAGTCACATATGCTAATTGGGTTCTAAAATCATTTGAACTGATGGTTTGTTGTAATTACTAGCATGGATTTGACGATGGTGTTGTGATTCTTCATTGGGTCACTTGTGTTAATTGGGTTCTAATACCATTTTAACTGACTATTCTTTGAAAGTAACGTGGATTTGGTGACAATGTTGTGATTTTTCGTCAGGTCACACTAGTGCAGAATTGGCTTTACTCGTCGCCCAATAGACGTCGGCCGTTACAACGGCCGACGTCTATTGTGGAGAGGACAGCATAGACGTCGGCTGAAATGGAAGCCGACGTCTATGTGACACTATAGACGTCGTCTGTAGGAATAACACATTTAACCGACGTCTATAGTGTATAGACGTCGACCTTTAGACGTCGGTGTTTTAGTACCTTGTGAAGCCGACGTCTATAGGGTATAGACGTCGGACTATATACGTCGGACGTAATGTAAGACCGACGTCTATAGTCTATCCACATAGACGTCGAGGTATAGACGTCGGTGTTATGGAACATCCGACGTATATAGGTCTTAAAGAAATCGGACAGACGCGTTTTCTTTCATTCTTTTCAGTCGAAACCCACCCAAACCCTAGCCGTCCCGCGACCGAACTCTCCTCCGCGACCATCCTCCGACCGATCCGCACCGTCTCCGGCACCGCAGCGAGCTCCCAAGCGCTCCTCCACTTCTCCGGCCCTTTTCTCCTTCTTCCTCCGTCTTCCTCCGTCTCTCTCCACATGTAGGTTTTAAGTTCATTTTTTCTTGTTTTAAGTTCGTCTTTCTCCACATATTCTCTCTAACTTAGCCTCCTCCGCATGTAGCTTCATCGTGTCGTTTACAGCCGTCTCCTCCGCGACGTCTTCGGGAACCACAAAGAGCTCCTCCGGCAATACAACTTTTCCCTCCTCTGGTTCGTGCTCAATTTTAGATTCTTAATTTAGGATTAGTTTAGACCAAGAATCCAACGCCAAATTAGGATTAGTGCAAATATTGGTTAGATAACGATTCAATGTGGATGTACACTCTTGACATGTAGACGTGATAAGCAACTTCTTCTCGGAGTTTTTTTGCATGTGTGTTATGTGTTGATATTTGATAAACATATTCATTGGATTGATTTAGTTTGGATTGAGTTGGGTTGGTTGGATGATTTAACCAAACTTTGTTTTCATTGTATTGATTTGGTTTGGATTATGTTAAGAATTTGGTTTGGATTGAGTAGAGAAATACATAATGTGAATGTGATTAGATAACTAGATATTAGGATTTGAATAAAATTTAAGTGGATAACTAGATGTGAATGTGATTAGATAACTAGATATTAGGATTTTCTTGTTGATTTCAGGATTTGAAGAATTTTACATATTAAATTTTAAGTGGAGGTTCTGCCAAAATTTCAATAAAATTTTATTCCCAATTATTATTAATAACATGATAGTTTGTGTTTAAAATGTTTTTCTGTCAATTCAAGTAATTAGTTTTAATACTTGATTTTAATATTTTAAATGTTTATTGCCTTAATTTATTGAATTTTTAATATTATGATAATAACTCATTGCCCCCCTTAAACAACTTGGCCTTTAATAACTCAAAGCAAAAGATTAGACAATATTTGTTAAGTCATTCATCATATAGGATTTGCATGCATTGTATTTTCTATTATTTACGCTTTCTGTCGTAGAATGCTGGCGTAAGGTACGTACTATCTTTCACTCATCATTCATTAGAAAGCACGCATTAGTTAGTAGGACTTGCATTGTAACAAGAGTGAGGTGAGTGTTTGTTTGGTGTGTTGTTTGTTAGATTAAGGTATGAAAAACACTTAGGGGGCAGTCACCTATAGGAGATGAGGTGGGGGATTTCATCACCCTTTCCTTGGCCCAAAAACCACTTAATAAAAGAGCCTTAATAAAATCAATTAGACGTTGGCCCCTAGGATTTTCGGACGCATTAAGGAGAGGAAACCGTTTAAGACCGTTATGGCCTGAATGTCGTTGCCCATCTAGTCTCCCTGAGATTTTAGGAACCTCCGGGTTCTTGATTTCCTATAGATTAGTGGTCCTCGATGTTTAAGACCCTTTCGGCCTGAACGTCGTTGCCCATCTAGTCTCCCTGAGATATTAGGGACCTCCGGGTTCTTGATTTCCTACAGACTAGTGGTCCTCGGTGGGACCTCGAAGTTAGGCGTCGTCTATTACTAAGGACCTATAGTGGACTTTAGGTTTGTTTTGGCCTTGATTGTTTAGTTAGATTTCTAACCTTCCTTATTCCACGCTAGATTAAGGACTTCATCTCTTCTCCTTTGAGTCATTCTTTTCTCATCTTAATGTCTCTGAATCTTCTCATCTACGTACACATTCTTTTAAATTGAAATTTTATTTATGTTCTGCAATAATAACTATCATTTTTGCCTCTGTTTAGATTGAAATGGATCGAGAGTGGATAGTTTCAAACAGATTGAGTGATGAGTATGAGAACGGAGTGAATATGTTCTTAGAGGTTGCCAAAAAACATTCTAAGAAAATGAAAGACAGCGACATGGCGTATTGTCCGTGCAATAAGTGTCATAATATGTCAGTGTTGACTTTTCGGAAAATGAAAGATCATTTGTTTGAGAAAGGTTTCGACCCAAATTACAGACGATGGATATGGCACGGCGAAAATGAATCATGTAGTCGTTCCAAGAATGATGGAGAAGATGTTAGTGTGGAAGATCACTTAGAGGAAATGGTTCAGGATATGGCTGAAAAGTTTTCGTCCAACCCCGATTTACTTGGTAATTTGTTGAGTGACAATGAGAAGCCGTTGTATAAGAATTGTACCAAATTCACTAGATTGTCAGCGGTGTTGAAGTTGTACAATTTAAAAGCTGGAAATGGTTGGTCCAATGTGAGTTTCACATCAATGTTGAAGTTAGTGAAAGAGATGCTTCCAGATGACAATGAGTTGCCAGATAGAACTTATGATGCAAAGAAAGTGTTGTGCCCTATGGGAATGGAATATAGGAAGATACACGCATGCCCGAACGATTGTATATTGTATAGGGGTGAGTTTGAAAACTTACATTCCTGTCCCAGGTGTAATGTGTCAAGATACAAAATGAAACGTAGTGGACCAAACCACAATGAAGAGGCTGATGAGATGAAAATCAAAGGACCTCCTGCTAAGATTTTGTGGTATCTTCCGATAATACCAAGGCTTAAACATTTGTTTGCGGGTAAAGAGGATTCCAAGAACATGACATGGCATGTTGATCGTGAGAAACCAAATGATCAGTTACTACGTCACCCTGCAGATTCACCTCAGTGGAAAAAAATAAATGTCGACTTTCCTGTGTTTGGTGAAGAATCGAGGAATGTACGACTTGGGCTCTGTACTGACGGAATGAATCCTTTTGGTAGTTTGAGTAGCATTCACAGTTCTTGGCCCGTTCTGCTTGTAATTTACAATCTGCCCCCGTGGTTATGCATGAAACGCAAATATATCATGTTGTCCTTAATGATTTCTGGTCCGAAACAACCTGGAAACGACATCGATGTGTATTTAAGACCTTTAATTGATGACCTAAAGAAATTGTGGGGTGACGGAGAGTCAGTTTTTGATTCTTATCGTCAGGAGTCGTTCGTAATGCGGGCAATGATATTTTGCACGATTAATGACTTTCCAGCTTATGGTAATCTGTCTGGATATTCAGTTAAAGGTCATAAAGCTTGTCCAATTTGCGAGGAAAATACATGTTCTTTGCAACTAGTTAATGGTTCTAAGACTGTCTATCTCGGTCATCGGAGATTTTTGCCAAACTCTCATCCTTATCGTAGGTTGAAGAAAGCATTTAACGGAAAACAGGAGTTTCAGAATCCGCCAGTTGAAATCAACGTCGAAAAGGTGTATGAACGTGTAAGGAACATTGAATGTGAATTTGGAAAACCGTACAAACGAGCAAACGACAAAAGTAGTTGGAAAAAAAGATCAATATTTTTTGATCTCCCTTACTGGAAAACTTTAGAAGTTAGACATTGTATTGATGTGATGCACGTAGAGAAAAATGTTTGTGATAGTCTTGTTGGCACTCTGTTGAACATACCTGGTAAAACCAAAGATGGATATAATGCAAGACTTGATCTTGTTGATATTGGTATACGAGCAATGTTGGCACCAGAGAAGAAAGGAGATCGGAATTACTTACCTCCAGCTAGTTATACATTGTCTAGAAAGGAGAAAAAAATTCTCTGTCAGTGTTTGCACGATGTAAGGGTTCCACAAGGTTATTCTTCAAATATCAGTAATCTTGTTGTTATGAAGGATTTGAAACTTGTGGGGATGAAGTCTCACGATTGTCATACTTTAATGCAGCAGTTGTTACATGTAGCACTGAGATCCATATTACCGAAAGATGTTAGACAAGCAATAATAAAGTTGTGTTCGTTTTTCAATAAGATTTGCAGTAAGGTGGTCGATCCTGTGCAGTTAGACAAGTTACAGAATGAAATTGTGGTCACATTATGTCAGTTGGAGATGTTCTTCCCCCCGGCTTTTTTCGACATTATGATTCATCTTGTTATTCATTTGGTTAGAGAAGTTAAATTGTGCGGACCAGTTTTCTTACCTCCAGCTAGTTATACATTTTTATACTTGTAGACATCTTTACGACGCCAGAAGGTCAATCTTTCCCGAGGATCAAGTATTTGGATTTATCAGTCCATCTACATATATATACGGGAATGACGATAAATCGGGTCAACTAGGGACATTCTTTAAAGAAGAAGACAAGAAATATTATCTGCTCCCTTATCATGAGAGGTAAACATTGTAATTCAAAGTGAAATTTTATTTTGTAATAAACTTCTAATTATATATATAACACAGGGCTCATTGGATGCTTGTCGTTGTATGCCCAACGACTAATTCGGCATATTGGTTTGATCCGTTGGGGTCGAATAAACCAAGGGACTCAATAAAGAAACTTCTAAATATGTAAGTTCGTTTAGTCGTGAATAAAGTAATTCGTGGATTTTTATTAGTATTATTGATTGATATTTTAACTTGTGCTACTCAGGGCAATTAAGGTTTACAGAGCTTTAGGTGGTAGGAGAACAACCACAAAATCAGGAATAACATGGCATGGAATGAGAGTATGTTCTATCCCATTTTTGTTAATTAAGTTAGGAACAAATATTTAGCGAATTCCTATGTTTGTAGTACCGGAAGCAGGTTGGAAATACGGAATGCGGTTACTACGTGATGAGATACATGGAGGAAATCCTCGATGTGGCAACTCAAGACGTATGTCTAACCGAGGTAATGTAGATCGTTATTCAATTGTATATTCAATTGTAGTTTCAATATTTAGTTATTAATATTCAACACACTTGTAATTTTTTGATAGGTTTTCCCAAAAAGTAGTGATCCATTCTCGCAACAAGAGCTCGATGAAACTCGCGACCGATGGGCTCGCTATTTCATCAGAAACATGCTGACGAACTAAGAGGTTCTACTGCCAATTGTATTTTTTGTAATTTAGTTAACAAGTGCACTTGTATTACAAACCTACACTTTATGCCTTAATATAATCGCCTTAATTTTAGAATGAATTAATTGCAAGTGTGTTGAATGTCAATTGTGTGGTTGTATTTTTGTGTTTGTGTTTGTGCATGTATGCTTGTGGATGTATGTGGATGTATGCTTGTGAATGTCAATTGTATGGATGTATGTGGGATATATATGGATGTATGTGGATGAAATTTATAGGTGAACGAATTTGGTGCAGTTGTATGTACACGACGACGATGACTAAAAACAATTTCGTCGGATCCTATTTATTTTTTTTTGTCCAGGTTTGGGAATAGACGTCGGCTGTCTCTATAAGCCGACGTCTATTCCTCTGAAGAAAGGAATAGACGTCGGCTTTCTATGTAATCCGACGTCTATCCCTAATGTATAGGCGTCGTATGTTATTTACCCGACGTCTATCCCTAAAGTATAGGCGTCGTATGTTAGTTACCCGACGACTAGCCCTAAAGTATAGGCGTCGTATGTTAGTTAACCGACGTCTATACATTAAAGAATAAACGTCGGAGTCTAATTAAGGCCGACGTCTATTCGTTAGGTATAGACGTCGGCTATACGATGGCCGACGTCTATGTATAGACGACGCACACATATACGTCGGATAGGGGTGTGCTTATGTCCGACGTGTATAAGCCCTTATATCCGACGAATATTCCCTTTTCTGTAGTAGTGTCATTTGTGTTAATTGAGTTATACTATCACTTAACTAACTATTAATTGAAAGTAACATGGATTTGATGACGGTGTTGTTATTCTTCATCAGGTCCTGTATGAATTAGGTTCTAGAATCATTTGAACTGATTATTGGTTGTAAGTGGCATGAATTTGGCGACGGTGTTGTGACTCGTTGTCAGATCACTTATGCTAATTAGATTCTCGATTCAACTTATCGACGATGTATGGCGTGAGGATCCCTCTAATTATACTTTATGGTGCTTATAATGTTTGGATATGCATAGAAGTCATTCTTTAGTTGCTTATCAGTGCACCTAGTATGGGGAACCCAAAAATTGACATCAAAACCTTATAAATTTACGCAATGTCCAGCTGATATTTTCTGCGGTGTTCTGATTCTATGTGGGCTACTTTGCTAATTTGATTCTACTATCATTTGAACTAATTGTTCATTGTAAGTAGCATGGATTTAGCAACAATGTTGTAATTCTTTGTCTGATCACTTATGTTAAATGTGTTTTATATTCGACTCACCGACGATGTATGATATAATGGTCTCTCTGGTTATACTTTGCGGTGCTTATAATGTTTGGAAGGGGACTTAATGGATAAAAATCTTTTGTGATTTAGATCGTTTCATATAATTCCAGCATAAGTCTGTGTCGATCGCATATGAGACATTCTCGTAATTACTTGTATGATGTAATGATCATATGATTATACTTTGTGATGCTTATAATATTCGGAAGGGGACCTTACAGATAGAGTCAATTTTGATTTAGGTCGGTTCCTATAATTCTAGTATGATTCTACACTGATAAGAGTTAAAAGATTTCCACGCAAAGGTGAAGGTCGTGTTTTCAATTCAAAAGATCTTAATGTAAATGTAATTACGTGCACCAAATATGACAAATATGATATTCAAATAATTTTACAGCCCCCAGAATTGACTGAAGTAACCAACTAAAGAGAACGACGATTTAAAAATGTGCACCAAATATGACAAATATGATATTCAAATAAACCGTCTTGACGAGAGGAACTCAAATATATATTTAACTCCCTCAAAAACATCTTGTAGTTAAATTACTGGATTAACACAAATTAGTTGGAACATGTGACCTGTAATTGAACAGAAACAAAGGGGTAGAACAACAACAAAAAACCCAAACCCGTAAAATATTTTGTTAGTCGATTCTTCTCTCATTCATGTGTTGCCACGTGGAAAAGCTGAAGAAAGCGTCTTAGCTGAGCATAAACGTCCAAGCATTCTAATTTTAATTACCAAAGTGGATTGATACAAAATAACTTGTTACAAATACAAAAATAGTGTTAAACCAACTTTCCCTCCGTAGTCCCTACCCAGCTTGAGCTTTGACCAATTAGGATACGCATTTGGTGTTCCCAACTATTTTCTTCTCCTTAATTGTTTAAGATCATCATTTCTTCTTCTACTTGCAACATCTAAGAAAATTGGCATTCTCTTACACAGATTCTACTAAATCAATTTAAGTGCAACGAATTCTGAATGACATGACAAATACCCATAACTCAAAACTCAACCCCAAGAAAAGTATGCCCGGATAACAAAATATGAGTTTTGAGTTATCCAAACACACCCAATAGAAGAGTTTATGAAGCCCAAATAAAGGAAAACATATATAAAGGTATCAGTAAATCTATCATCTCCACGTTTGGCATTTTATTACGTCTAGAGACTGGAGATACAATTCAAGCGTATTTCTTTAGAAAAAAAGATGAAACGTTGCAAAAAATCAAGTAGACACAATAACAATTCAAAATATATTAAAGAGATAACCTACCAGATGTATGTTACTTAACATGTCTGCTTTAAACATTCGAGTTCTTTGGAGAACTGTCTGATTGTCGGATTGTCTTGAGAAATATATCACTGCAATGACCATGAAAGAAGATTCACCTTTTATATTACAGTTGCGTCCACTACCTCCAATTCTCCCATTTGGGAGGTTGAATTTCCTGGGAAAGTAATGGTCCGACCATCTTAAAAGATATTACTGAAGAAAGAAGATGTATCTAAATTAAAAGTAATTGTTGAATACTTGAACAAGTGGTTTATTGTCGATTATTTGTGTGTATCAAAGATGTCAATTAAGAAGGTGTAGACCCCATACTTGCCATTTAAACCGAAACCAAGAAAATTAGACAAAAGATGTACCAACCAATACATTTAATGACTTACATATCATAGTGACCTTGGAGGTTTCTCTAGCAATGCTGAGAGATAAACCTCATCTTTCGACTTTGGCGCAATAACCCACTTGTGTTTCTTGTATCGAAACTGAAGGAACATGTACATGTAGTCGTCCAGATCCTTTCTAACACAGAAGAACTTGTCTATCCAGAGCAACCCACCCGGTCGCAACACCCGATCCCAGTCAAAAAGGATGAAATCCATAAGCTGCAAATCTATCCAGCCGTCCAAGAACACAGACGTATGAATTATATCCAAGGTGTTATCGAAGAATGGGAGCCGTTGATTCAAAGTGACATACAGCGGAACCAGACCCCTTAAGGAGATCATCTCACTGAATGGAGCACCAACATTCAAAGCAGTGGAAATTACGGTCACATTATGCTCCCTCATCCTAGCAGCAAATGTACCTGTCCCGACACTAACATCAAGACCAATTCTGATATCCCCCGGTTTTACTGCCAGAACGTCGTCTACGAGAAAGTCAGCACGCAGCGAGCTGTTGGTTATCCATTTGAGTTTTTCCTTTTCCATATCAAAACAACCGGTGCACTTGAAAAAACCCCTTCTTGTCTCCTTACTAGCAAGACAAGCAAAGTTACGGCATATGTATTTACTCCATCTAACATTCCTATCATCTGGTAATTTCCACATTGATTCATTGATGGGGAATGGCTTTTGATAGAACCTAGAGGCACGGGCCAAACACCGTCTTCTTGGCAATGGGTCACAACCACCCAACATCAGCTTCTGCGCCAAATCCCAGTCATCATTGCAATATGATCCTACCTCGTAGTTCATGTACTCCTCAAGCTCCTTCCTCATCATCACACAAGCATGACCGATACTATTGTAAGTCTTGTTTGCCCCATGTATATTGACCTTCCCAACCCTGTTCTCTTTACCAGTAATGTACTTCCGAAGTTCCTCAACGGTGAAGAAATTTATCAAAGGGTCCTCCTTTAAAATGCTGGAGTTCGTCGCATCAACTTTGGGAATACGAATCAACCTTAGCCCGATGTGCGCTCCATAGAGAGGCTGGATCACCTCCTCATCAAGGTACCTCCTGAACTCCGATCCCAAAATCTTCTGGTCCCTTAGCTCTTTACTCTTGTCAATCTTCCTTACAGTGGATTCAAGCTTCTCCTGGAGATCCATAAGCCTGTTGAGTACATCCTCAACACGGTCCGACAACGACTTTGCGTCAAACTCAGCATATCCTTCTCGCACCGAAAGCAATCCCTGGCATTGATCTTTCCCGAGCAAACCGAAAGAGTAGTACTTATGCAAGCTAGCAATGCTAACCAGGATGACAAACCCACCCAGTACAATCTGAAGCAGAGCTAGCGTTCTGGAAAATTTATATCCACTGCAGCATGGTTTCACCATGTTTCCGTACTTACACAAGCAAGAACAAGACCGGCCGTAATTTTTAGGATCTAAACAAGAATTCTGCTCCCACTCCGCTTAGATCCACTTGCTAAATTAACACCAAAATTTCTAGGCTAATGATGTGGTAAAACAAAATGCCGATAAAACACCAGAACTCCAGATTTGTACCACTTGAAGCAATCCAAAGCCCCAATCGGGAAACAAACTTCAATCGGTAAGCATCTAGAACCAGAGAGATTGATAAAAACAGATCTCCAATCTCAGAAACACCAATCAACCTTAGATATCACGAATTATAATAATAAAAATATCTCATTTCCATCTCCGAAACGGGCGAAACCTTCCAAACAACAGCAGATAGTACACTTTCAGTTCAAAGTTGAAACAAGAAATCAACTGCAAATATCACGACTTACAGCAAAGATCCAAACTTTTAGTCCCAAAAAAGCATAGAATCAAACAACCAATCAACTGCAGACACCACGAGGTATATCAACTTCCCACAAGATCCAAACTTTTAGACCTGAACTTACCATGGCATTCGAGACTCCAAACAGGAAAATTCTGCGGAAACCACGAGGCACCAGAAGAGGGCGACAAGGTTGGGTTTGACCTTCGGAGGTTAACCTTAACGGATCTGATTGGGTTAAAGAAAGTGGAGTGGTCATGTGGGAAGTTGGGGAGTTCGAGGAGAAGCAGCGTGAGACGCGGAGATGCTTTAACGCTTTGCTTCCACTAGAGGAATTTGGAATTTTGGAGGGGGTTTTGGGTCTTTTGCGACTACGTCCTCGTGGAAATTTGGTATTAGGAATATGGGATAACTAGATATATCACCCCACATGTAAACCTGGGTACCGGGCCGTGGCACAGCACGGCGGACGAAGTTCTCGGCCTGGCACGGCCCACGGCACGGGACTGTGCCGGATCCGTGGGTGTCGGGTTAGGTTTTCTTTCGTTGGGTCGGGTTGGATTTTAATTTTTCGATTGTTTTTTTAATTTGAAGTAAATATACAATCATAATTGAATTAACAAAAACACAAACACAATTTACTTTTCCCTAAAATAACTAATTTATTTTTAATAATTGTTGACTCAATTCTAGAAACAATATATTAGTTACATAAAAAAACATGGAGGTTAGGTAAACCTAAGGAGTAATGGAAAAAATTAAGGGTATTAGGAAAAAATTACTCATTTAACATAATGATTTAGCTAAATCGTATTCAATATTCATCGCCATTGTTGTCGTGAATATTCATGTTTTGCATTCTGTCTGCAGCGACGATCCAATCTTTCAGTCATACGCTCATCTCGATTGACTTGTCGGATAATTTTGTCTCTTGTCAGATAAGACTTGTTTACCTCCACTAAAAACAACTTCTGACGTCACAGTTAACGTTGGAGGACAAAATAAGTCTCGCGACGTCAATGAAACTAGTGGAAACCTATCTTAGGTCTTTCTCCAGCAGCCTAAAACATCAAAATATTTTAACTGAGTCGTACTTAAGTAAAGTTCAGTGTTTAAATATTCAATTAATTCATTTTGGGTGTCAGTTTGCACTAATTTTACATTTTACTTAACCAATTCCATTGTGAGTCATCATCATCTGGATGAATTTCAGTTGAATGTGGTTGTGATAATAAACTAACAACATTTGAACTCATTTGATTAACAAAGACTACATGATTTTGAAAATTATCATAATTCATATTTTCAAAAATTTGTTAAAAAAACTTATAAACCAGTAATCTTAAATCAGGATCCATAATAAAATATAAACAAAAATTAAATGGAGGAAATTCCAATATTTATTAAACTTAGCCTCCATTACATTTAAAATTTCAACAAAAACAACATGTTGTTTATATTTTGTAAATACTTTAGTAATTAGAAGTAATTCATAAACAAATATGTTAGAGGTGGGGTAATATTGGTCACCTAATCTGTTAGTGAAGGTGAAAAAAGGTTTTAATTTTTTTAACATAACTTTACAATTTTTCCAATCTAAATCGGTTAACATACACTCATTTTGTTTTTCATTATAAAATGTTGAAATTGCAAGATGATAAGGAATACAACATTTTAACATTTCATATGTTGAATTACATCTATAGGGGACATCTAATTTAATCTTCATATGTTAATTTCATTATATGCATAAAATTCTCTAAACTCCTGATATCTAGATATACTACTACAACCTATACAAGCAATTTCACTTCTAATATTTTCTAAGTAATGTTTAATTATGCCAAGTCCATCTTGTAGTACCAAGTTCAAAGTATGACAAACACATCTAATGAAAGAGTAAATCATCTACAGGTGGACGACAATAATTAATAAGCATTTGTATTATTACTGAACTATTATTAGTAGCATTATCAAATACAATTGCACAAACTTTATTTTCAAGATTATTAGCTATGATGACTTTTTTAATGTAATCAAATATAACATTAGTAGTGTGTGGATGCAAAATAGGTAAAAAAGAAATGATTTTTTAATTTAAACATCATGAATCATCAAGATAACGAGTAGTTACGCAACAGTAAGGATAATTATTTGGAGAGATACAAATATCACTAGTCAATACTACTTTGTTGTCCATTGATGAAAAATAATTAATCATGATTTCTATTTCTTTACCGAATTTATCAAATGCAATATTTTTAAGAGTTATTCTAGAAAATAGTTTAAATTGAGGATTATGATAGAGAATTGTTGCCTTAGGGATTCAGATCCACACGTGCTAAATGATAATTCATCTCTAGTTATGAAATCAACAATTATTTCTCTACCTTTAATTGGACAATATTTTCGAAAAGATAAATTTCCACTAGTTGTGTCTAAAATCGATTGACGTGAACTCACTACCAATTCAGGATTATTCTTAACTTTACATACAAGTATATGTCTACCTAGATGTTCGGTTCCTCCACTTGACTTAGTCGAATATACTTTATCACAATGTTTACATATAACAGTTGGTTTACCATCACTGCTTCGCCGTTCATCAAAATCATTCCATATTGGAGTTGTTTTTTCCCTAAAAGCTATACCCGTATGTCTAGGTTGATTAACCGAAGGGGGAGGTTGTGAGTTATCATTATCTTCAGAATGAGATAATAAAGTCATGGAAATTACTAAATATGCAAACAAAAAAGTGATTTTTTTCATAAATGAGAAAAGTCACGATGATGATTGATTAACTAAAATTAACTACTAAAAAAATTAGAAAAACCTGGGAAATGAAGAACGGATGAGTCGCGAAATCAACGGACTGCGGTCTGCTTGTAGTTTTAGGCTTCATGTTTTACCTCAAACTCGACCCGTCTCCACCAAAATCAAAGTAATTAAAGAAAGATTAGAGAATATTTGGAAGAGTTGGAGAGATTTGTGTGAAGAAAATAAGAGGGGTTGGGAGGTTTATATAGAGTGTAGTTCAGTAAAAAAATTAAATAAATAAAAACAACGGCTGCGACGTCCGGCCGGCACGGCCCGGTTCCCCCCGGGAAGACCTGGGAACCGGGTTGTGCCGATGGGTCTGGTATTTTAGTAGATTTTTGGAAGTATTTTAGGTTTTTTAAAGATTTTTTGATATATTTAAAAAAAATAAAAATTGTGTGGCTCGTGCCAGGCTGACATGATACGAGCCGGAGTGCCATGTTGGGCCGGCCCGACCTGGTACACAGGTTTACCCACGGGTGTAGCACAACTGGTTAAGGAAGTGGAATCATACACTTAGATGTTGGGATCGAACTCCCAACTGAGCACAAAAATTATATCTTAGATACTCATATGTCACCACCAACTTGGAATTGTACCCTTGCCTCACAAAGTGGAATGGGATCTGGGGAATATTTTACAGAAACTGAAAACAAAACTTTTAAATTTACGGGAATTTAGTGAAATTGTTTTCTTTGTTTTTTTCAAACAAAAAATATGTACATTTTGCATAATTCTTGCAAACATGAGAAATATAGGTAATTAAAATGAATATATGTAGATCGAAGATTATAAACCAAGGTGAAGTCGGCGGTACGTCATTACCATGTCCAACTCACAATGTATCCTTAAAATAAACTTAAGCTCTTGTTTAGATGGAAAGTGGTTATTATGTTATATGAGAAGATAGTTTTGGAATAGGTAGATATTATTCGTGTTATCTTCATTTCTCTTCAATTATATAAATATACTCACGTATCCACAATTTTTGGCACAATATTGAAATTTCAGTTTTTGTTGGAGACGGGCACCTTCATAACTCTCAGTGAGCTTCTGCACAAACAAGACCTATTGCTCATTTCTGTTTTTTTTTCCCTCTCATGTAAGTTCCTACTTCCTATCTAAAGAGAGTCAAAGACCATATTAAGCATTCATTGTGGTAAGGAAAGGATCTGAACTGTGTTCTTGTTCAGTAAAAATCTGTTTAGAATCTTCTTTGTTACACATGTTTAATCCTATTAAGTTACATTAGTCACAGTAACACTGCATGAGAGATGGGGATTCCACTTTTACATATTTCCTCCTATTGCGAGGAAGAAATTTTCCCATGCACATGCACCACAAATCAACTTCAGGTCTCCAATGTACTCGTAATTTAAGGAAGATCAACATAGCTGTACAGAAAGGATGAACATTCGTGCATTGCCTACAAAACAACAACAATGAATTTCAGGAACGAAAATAAGAGTGATACTTGGAAACAGCAAAAACCAAGCAATAATAACCATTACTCAATTAGTATTACAGGTGAGATCCGTGACATCCGTCTAAGATCATACTTACATTGGGCTGCATTGCATTGCAAGAGATGTTACAAAATTAGAAGAAACAAATGATAGAAGTCTAGAACTTCTATCAGATGTTGGATTTCACCCAGGACTCGACCACCATGACCGAGTTACTAGTGAATATGATACGACATCAATTTCACGTTACATACTTCGAATTAACTGAATCACATCATGTACGAAGGGCTGCTTGCCTTTCCAGATGCGCCACTACTACATAGCAGCTTATATTTGGACATGACAATTGGGAACACAGTACAAAATGGTCGTGCACTGATCTCCGCCACATTCTGGATCAGCCTCTATTGTTAGGCAACCTATGATACAAAGGCATCACAAAATTTTCAGATGCAGCATCAAGATGAAATTGGCTCGTATGGATATGATAGCCAAGGATGTTTTAGTGCTTCTTCTGCACTGGGGCGTTTGTTTGGGTTTACTTGAAGAAGGTGGCCAACAAAATCAATAAAACCCTGGTCTCCCATATGCAACCGATGCTGCAACGATGTCTTCTTGGGCATAAGGTACTCCAGTTTGTTGGTATCCTGAAGATATTCACGTACAACCATCATATACAAATCTGATATATATGTGTGTTAATCTGATTCAAACACTCAAAATGGAATGGCATCAAGAGGACGAAAGAGAGGCTAAAACTCACCTGATTCCGTTCGTAAAGCATGTGATTTTTGGTAAAATATTTATAAGCATCTCTCCCCTTAGCAAGCATGCTTTGATCAATCGAACCAAGAATTCCCAGAACACGTGCAAGCAAAGTTGCAGGAGAGTCATTTTGAAAGAGGACCTACAGAAAACCGAGGAAGCCGTTACAACTGTAAAAGTTATTCATCTTTTGATCCCTACCCACTACACTATATTTTATCATGATACACTAAAATGATAACCACGGAAAATTTGATGAACTCGAGATAATTTAATCTGTCAAAGACTACCCAAAACCAAATGAAAGTAAGACATCCACTGCTAAGGTTGACATTTAAAATATAGGTTTGAAACCTAATCATAAAAAAGGCCCACCATAATCTTAGGAAAACGATAACTCATTTATGAATCAAGTAGATGATAAATGTGTACAGCAGATTATCCCAAAAGATGGATGACATTTGCATAACGTGAGTTTTCCCCTCGTAAACCACAAAATAATTACTGGGAATTTTAAATCCGGAGTAAATAATGACTAATGAAACTGTCCCCTAACTTATATGGATCATCCCAGCAAAACAAAATAAAAAAGTTTAATAATATCCACTTCGCCACATTAAGTTTTAATTGTCGCACTTGATCCATTCTTATATCTCAAACTATCGACTGGAAAGAGACGAAATTACCGAGTATGGCCTTACCAATTATGTTAAATTTCACTTGAAAATAATGATTTATTATTTTGTCCTTCTGCAGCTCCACTCGAACTCTGGGCTTTCATCTCCATTTGACCATTAAAGTGGATAAACAGCAGTTCAAGAAAGAAAGATTGACATTTATGATGTGGAATATAAAGTCAAAAGTGGAGCGAGAGTAAAACTCGACAACCCTAACTGAATTTGGATAAGAAGGTGATGCAGCTACATAAGGGAAGGAGCTTCTTAGCTAGTCAGACAACTCCACCTTTAGGGGGAAGCAAAACTCCAAATTTCTAATGGAAGAATCAAAATCTGTATCTTTTTCTAGATCGGTAAAATGAAAAATTGATCCTAGAAGAATCAAAGTACGGAATTTGGAAAGTCTCATGAGGTCCAGACTGGGACTTTGAGAAGTTCAGTGACATAATGAACTTGCCTAGTCCAAGAGAGAATATATTTCTAGAATAAGAAAATCACAAGATAAATAATCTAGAAATATTGTAGGTTCTTGCTGAAGAATGGTGCTCAGGTAGGACATTTGTAGTGAAGAAACTTGTTTATTGAAACAATTATCCCCAACTAAGAGTCTTAACCCTTCAATATTAGAGCTTAACATGAAATAGACATTATGTACTTTCAAAAGAGTAAATATTTAAAGAAAGAACAAAATGAACTTACATTCCCAGTGCAGAGCTCTGCTAGGATGCACCCAAGTGACCATATATCTATCTTTTTGTCATATGGTAATCCTAGGATGACCTCGGGTGCACGATATGACCTTGATTGTACATAGGAGCAAAGATGGTCAGTTTCAAAGCAGCTGCTCCCGAGGTCAATGACCTTAATTTCACATCGGCTGTAACTCTTCACCAAGATATTCTCCGGCTTAAGATCACAATGAATAAGGCCAAGATTATGCAGAAATTGAAGTGCTTCCAAACATTGTATAGTAATTGACTGCAAAACAAAAGAAGGCAATCAAAATAAAGTAGAATAATAATAATAATAGTAAAAGTAATAGTAATAAGGCTTGGGATCCCTAGCAAGACAAAAAAGTGCCTAAAAACAACTTACAATGCAGAGGGTAATAACGACGAACCTGCAGTCTGGGCATTGTGAAGTAAACCTCTCCACCAGATTCCCTGTTGAACTTGTGAAATTCATATAAATTCGCTTTGAGCAGTTCACAAACAATCAACAAATGCTCCTGCATAACTCAAACTGACTGAGTAAATACCATGCCAGGCTTGACAAAAACAAATTACAGTCAACATTTCCTCAAAGTACTCTTATTGCAAAAGAAAAAGAGCTTTATGTCTAATAGAAGCATAAGTCAGAACTACCTTTCGAATGACTGGAAATAAAAATAGGAAAGCAGGAAGTGAAATGAAGAATTTGACAATATATGAGCTGTATTTCAGTTTTCATGGTTATTAATGGTTCACTAGTCCGCACTTAATCCTAGGGGTCCCTAATAGTTGCTTTGTAGATTACTATTATAGATGAACCCCAGACGTGAAAAAGTGCATCATAAGTATGACTAAAAAACTAAAACAACTGAAGTTTTTCAACCATGTCAGTACAGAACAAACAAACCAGTCGATACTATGGAATTTTTCGATAATCTCAGTTCTAGATAAGAAGATGCAGAAAAATATTCTGCAAACTGATTCTTTAAAAACAGAAATTGGGGGGAGAAGTAGAACGACAGGGCCTTGGAGAAACAGATAGGATACACCTAGAGACGTGGATGCATTTTTTTCCTTTTGGATACAGATACGGATGGGAGATATAGATAGAATAGCAGAAACTGAATCCCCTTCCTCAATCGAAGACAAGCTCCCCATTTTAAACAGATTCTATTTTTTCAATTTCAAAATCTGAAAGGGATTTGATAAATTTAAGCATTGGACCACTGGTTAAATCCCCAGTTTACTGTAGGCCAAACAACTAGGACTCGGAGTGTGAGTGGAGCTGGAAGGCCAACCTGTTGCCAGCTGAAATGGTTGAACCAGCAGGTCAAGAAACACTTTTTATACAATTACGTCCGTATATTTTTAACAACCTATAATACGACTTATGCTGTTTAATAAAAATATCTACTATCAAATAACTACACAAACAAAAGTTTTATTACTTAGATATGCCATGCAAATAAGTACCCTGAAGAATCCAGTGAATAACTCTATAGAAACATGAATGGTGTTGAATGACATGCTTCCTGGTCCATAGGTTTCGCTCAAAAAACAGGGATTTCAAGTTGCAAGAGAATGTTGTGATCTTCTCTTTTTTTGATAGGTGAGAATTTTGGGATCATTACACTTAACAAGGATAGATTACAGAACCTTTGCACAAAATACAGGTGCAACAAACAATAAAACCTTTGGCATGAGTCCACAGAGGAATAATAAAACGTTTTCCCTAGTTTTTCAGTAGCCCTATCATAAGACATGTCAATCTGATCACTGGAAGGAATTTATATGATAAATCTATGATGATAGAGAGAGAAATAGAGAGGGAAACTTGTAAGCGCTAAAGGGGCAACGCTGAATGGAGAAAATAGTAGCAGCAATGGAATATATTAGCATACCAAATAATAAAGAACGAAAAAAAGACCAACAATTAACCATTCACCAATTCAACAACTTATAACAATATATTAACTATTAAGGTCCTCCCAGATTTTATAGCATGGCCTTCACAAACTCCAATAAGGTATTAAGCTGGTTAGAAAAAAAATTAGATTTTTTATCTTGAATAATAGCACATCTTTGATGAGAAGAGATTATAAATTTCATTTGTTAGTTATTACAAAACATCAAAAGAAGGTTTGGTAATTCTGTAAGTAAAATAAAATATTGCAGGTAATGTAGTGGAGGGGGAAAATCAGATAAACACTGTATGAGAAAATGTCGTAGTTACCCGGTAATAGAAGTAATCATACAGCCGGAGAATGTGATACTTGTCTCCAGGATCATTCTTGTTCACAAACTTCAAAAGCTTTATCTCATCGAGACTCTGATCAAAAAAATCTTTATTGTTCTTTATAATTTTAACACAAACATCCATTCCTGTGTGCAAGTCATGTGCCTGAATAGCTTTACTGAAAGCAGCTGATCCTAGGTACTCTGTTACATGGTATCGGCCTGCAATAACTGAATTTAACACGACATGGAAGTTTTTGTCCTCCTCGAAGCCAGTCCTGCTCAAGCAATAGAATCAATCATGAAGTGAAAGTATTTGCATGCAAGAGCTGACATCATGACAAATGACCACATAAGAGATAATATTCTAAAGAAGAAAGCATTGGAAAACATAATCTGATGACATGATAAGTTCAAAGCAATACAATGTTGTGATGAATCACATGCCATTAGCCGATGATGTGTATCAACTATCAAATATAGGAAGTACCTGTTTTTTCTATGGACAATTTTAAGATTAAAAGTTTCAAATTCCTCCTCTTGTGCCCTAATCTGTCTAACTTGTTCCTGCACAGCAGCAGCTTCTTCGTCATCTAATGTCCTAGGATCTTCTTCTCTTACATCACTAGCCTTGTCCTCACTTCTCCCATCGCCTTCTCCAACATATCCATAGTTTGAGGATGTAGATGGAGTTGAGTTTCTTGATTCATTAGCAATTGCAGTATTTTCTTCTCTGGAGCTCCTTCCTGGCGAAGAATCAGTGCTCTTCCTTCTCCATTTAGAAAATGCATTTTCAGTTTCTATCATATCAGTCCTACAATCCACAGTGTCATCACTGACCATGGCAGTACCTTTGTCTAACCATTCTGATTTACCATGGCCTGTATGTACAGCACTATCACCTTTCATGGGTGCTGGAAAAGAAAAACCACAGTCCAATGGATTCATTCCTGGAAGATCGGGACCTCTGGTGTGTTTCTTTGACCATTGTTTGTTTGATTTGGCTTTATTCCTCTTTGGCATTCCAGAGTAGTCCTTGAATGTGTTGAATTGAGAATGTGCTGACCCTCCAATATTAGCATCATGATCATGGCAATACTCTACGTCCCCTTCACTACTACCTCCAACCAGACTTTCACGCACCTCACTACCAATATCAGCAGCATCACTATTTACTCCCACCCCAATAGATCTGACTGAACCGTGCTGATCATCATCAACGCACAGATCATCAATTTGACGGCTTCCACACTCACTAGCAATCCCACCATTCTCTAACATGGGAAGATCATTTGTCTGCATAACAAATCCCTGCCAAACAGGTTCTGATCCCATTAACTTTAGCTCTTCAATATCCATCAACTGACCATCATAATGTGCCATCAAATCACTATCAGTTCTTCCATACATTTCACTCATTACTGGTCCCATGGGATCTTCAGACACAGGAACCTGCTCAACATTTTTTGATGGGAAGTATTGTTCACCAGAGAAGTAGGAGTCCTCCTCAGCAAATGACTGGTCATCATCATCATCCTTGGGTAGATTCCTTTTCTGCTGATCGGGAACATTTTCATGAGACATGACCTTCTCATTGTCACTTGGATAGTCAATTTCGTGAGCTAGAAACCAAGCCTCATCTTCTATTGGCTGTCTCATATAACCAACATCATCATCGTCATCATATTCATCAGAATCCCAGTAATCATTGGGATAATCAACTGATTCATCACCAAAGTTAGGGAAATCAGATGTATCTTCTGCTATTCCTTGGCTCACAGACAACCTACTTCCAAGTGTTCTCCTTCCACCTGCCATATCCAAGAGTAAAATATACAGTGAGAACCAAAAGGATTGATATATCCCAGAAACAAAAAATCAAATTGGTCACACTAGAAGAGGAAAGAGACTCAAAATTGTGTATGACACAGATAGGGGGGAAAGGAAAGTTCTGCTACAAAAAATTGTGTGAAGCTACTTATTCAAACATACTATGACCTAGTATTACAAGTTTACGACATCAATAATGTCGGTTACAAAAGTGCCTAAATACAGCTATACAATATTGCAATTTAATAGCATTCTAACACTGAAATTTAAATCAATCATCCAAAGCAACTATCAGCAAACCAAGATTGATCCTGGATTGGGAAGACCAAAGATCTCATCCCTTGTGAAGAATGAGATTAATGACAATTTCTCATACTACTGGATTGCAATAGAAAAGGGTGAACCACATCATTCACTGTAAGACACCACTTAAACACCAAGGAATAAGGATGTTGATAAGACAAATCACGTAATGGTGCAGCTTTGGAAGCAAATAAAAGCTGCCTTTGTCACACAAAAAAAGGACAGAAGAGCAGAAAGATTATTTCCACCAATTAAAATGACACATTAAATTGTCTTAAGTGAATAGTAGAAGGTCATTGCATAATTTAATGAATGGTTGAATTTGCATTTTCCTTTATACGTTTACTCTGCCAAACTGCCACTTTGTATATACGAAAATGATCCTCCTTAACCTAACATCCTTGATTCCGTTCCATTCAAGTTTTGAACACCTTTGATTCTTTTTATGAAAGTATTCTTTTTATGAAAGTATTCTTTAGTTTTCATAGTTTTTTATGAAAGTTTTCAAATCCACCATGGGGAACAATGTTGTTAACCTAACAGACTTAAGTATGAGGAGATTTTAATTATTTACGCAAAAGAAGGTAACCACACATAACATGCTGCTGGTAAGGCTATTGCTTCTTTTGAACTGAATGGAAGTATCCACAAATTGGTCAGGCAACCGTTTATCCTCCTATTTTTTTGTTTGGCAAGAAAACAGCAAAAGAAATCGATAAATATAAAGCATGTATCTCACAGAAGAGCATTCTTCCTTGAGAATACACTATTTGTTTCGAAACCTGGTTTAACTGGGAAGTGTCCGGGTGATGGTCCAATAAAAACTAAAATTTCCTATCTTTTGCACTGAACCAGTGGCCAGTCCGGGTTTTTTCTGGTTGAACTACCCTGATTAAAAAAGACGTATAACATACTAATTTTTGGGTCAAAGGGCACTGGTCCTCGTGCTCCTCGAAAGGACTAATAGTGCAAATATGGCGTCATGCTAACATCACAGTTCGACCCATCGATTGAACCAATCACCCATTGAACCATTGCCCTAACCAATTCAACGTCCAGTTGGGTACTTCAAACCATGTAAATTACTCAAAAGAGAAGGTACAGTCATACAGAGAAAGGTAATACGACTACATTAAAAAGGCCTAAATACATGAAAGAAGCAATGATGAATAAAATATGTGATAGTCATTAGATATGTAATATAGGACAAAAAAAGATCATATGAACAACATGACAAACCTGAGGAGTTGATCTCCTGCCCAACTGGGACATCAATGCCAATCAAAATGGCACTATCAGCATTAGGATGTTTGGGACCAGGACCATGAGTCTTCTCTTCCCAGTGAATACTCACAGATTTGTCTTCCGGCTTGAGCTTCACAGGAGGCAGTCTAGGTAGATCCTCTCTTTGATTATCTGAAGCATATGGTGGTTCAAGGCTTCCGTATGTTTTTTGCTCAGTACAAGTTTGAGGCAGGGTAGAAATCAAAAAAGAACCTGAACCAAAAGTCTGCTCCTTCATTGGTGTCTTTAAATCACTACTTTCTACTTTCTTTTTTGAATCCTTCTTGTTGTCACCAGGTCCAACTGTAATGTCATAGCTAGATGATGGCACATCTTCCTTGTTCAACGAAACCATTGTCTTAACAGTGCAGTCATTACATGGTTGTTCATTTCTGCTAAGGTTAGATCTTTGATTGTTAGTTCGGGCTTCTTCCTCCTTGCTTCTACTCGCACTTCCAACTTCTTGAATCCTTCGTTCGTCCGACAACTCCGGCCGATTATCAGTTGCTAAATCCCTCTTCTCAAACGCAGTAACGTTTGAAGTATGTCCGGACCGACCATCTATTTGTAGCTTGGATAAACTGCTGGAAAGCAAAGAGCTTTCATTCAAAACCACACCAACAGCTCCATCGGTCGGAACAGTATCCCAAGGATAAAGATCCATAGACGCACGTCCGGAAGGTGAATTCATCAAAACACCCTCTGTACTCACCGGAGCACTCCCATTCCCATTCTTACCACCACCACCCTCCACCTCCTTGACAACAACCTCATTCGACCCCACCTTCGCACCTCCCTTCTCCTCTCTCTTATCCTCCGCGAACACCTTCTGGAGCAAACCGTTCAGCTCCGGCCTCCCACTGAGCTCCCCTCTCAGCGCCGCCTCCGCCCTTGTGAACCTATTCTTCTTCAAGAACTCCAACACAACGTCCACAGAATCCGCCATTCTCCCACCCAATGCACCACCACCACCAAGAACCACTCCAAACCCCCAATCTCCCCCCACTAAACCCTAGAACCACTCCAAGATCGCGACTTCCACAGCGATCCGCCACCAAACTCGACCTCCGGTAACCTGATCCGAACCCTAGGTGGATCGAACGGGGAAAAGGGGTCAGTGGAAAGGAAGCTTACAGATCAAGGGTTGGGACGTTATCGGAGATCGGAAATGGACGTGATCAAAGAAAGCATCGAATCTTGGGAACGGAGAGGAGAGAAGCAACTATTTGCTGCTTTATATTCGCTGTGTGGTGTTCGAATTTTTGGATATGGTGCTTTGGAGTTTTTGAAGGAAATGTAAAGGATTTTCTTCTTTTTTTCTAGTTATTTGTTTAATTCGTGCATCCACAAGTTGCAA
Source organism: Triglochin maritima (assembly GCA_963682175.1). Taxonomy (NCBI): domain Eukaryota; kingdom Viridiplantae; phylum Streptophyta; class Magnoliopsida; order Alismatales; family Juncaginaceae; genus Triglochin; species Triglochin maritima. The sequence continues at coordinate 10,183,782 of OY821774.1, read as the reverse complement.
AATGGTAGTTGATGTCGGAAAATAAGTTTGGGTTTGGATATACCTACATGATACATGAATACATGATGATGGATTGGTGATCTCTTAAGTAGTATGAAAAGGGTGGTGGACTGGTGGTTGTTTTTGATGTATGCATACACTCTACTTCATTTGAGTTTTTTTTATAAGCAGAATTGTTACAAAACTAATTTTAATATTACTAAAGTGAACTTTATGAACGCATCCAATCGAACCATGATTTGGTACTTGTTATTGCGGTAGGAATCAAACATGATTCGTACCTTCATTGATTGGTATTTAAACTCTCTTTTTTGTTAATTTGAAATTGACTCAGCACCAATAGGAGGGGTTTTTTGGCCTTTATTTCCTCATGAGGCAGTTGGTACTCTTTGGCATTGGCGTAATGTAGGGGTGAAAACGGAGCGGATACGAAGCAGATGTGCTAGTATCCGAATTCGTATTCGTTTTTCTTTTTCGAATCCGAATCCGAATTCGAATCCGATCGAATGTATAAGAAAGGGATCCGAATTCGTATCCGTCGAATTCGGATCCGAATTCGAATAAATTCGCATTCGAATTAAGTTTAAAATCCATTCCGAATTAGGATATCCGAATTCGTTAAAAAATCCGAATAGACTTAAAAACATTTTTTGATTGATCTAAACAAGAATAAATTTCAGCTTTTATTTTTTGCCTACATGAAAAAATATTAAATATAATATAAATAACATAATTTAATTCATATATATTGTATATATTTTTTATTTATATTTATATGTGCATATAAAATACGAACCAGATATTATTCGAATCGGATGTACCAATATCCATATTCGTTTCGTTTTTTTACGGATGTTTATATCCGAATACAAATTCGGTTGCGGATTTTTTTTTTCTCGGATAATTTTTTTGATTTCGAATACGGAGTCGGTCGGATTGACGGATTTCGGACACAAAGTTTCACCCCTAGCGTAATGTATAGATTACAAGACTTTTTTTTTCTCTTCTGTGTAATTGTGAAGACAAGTGCTGGGTCATCAATGTCCAAAAAAATGTGAAAATTAAGGTTTTGTGCATCCTACGTTTATTTTCTTGGAATTAATGCCCAATTTTTATAAAATTACGTCATCAGCGCAATAATTTGTTGAAGTATGTGTGATTTTGTATATTGAATATATTTTGCCTGTCTCGAAGTCAGATTGCTTTTCTAGATCCATCCGGCGTAGCAAATATATGATGTATCTCACACGTATCTCATGTTAACATACGTAGAGACGACACATTAACAAGAATACATACATGTAACATGAATAAACATGATATGCAAAGAGACATGATTGCATGTTTACTAAGTAATAAGTATTGTCATTTAATGAATAGTGACATTCTTTTGATGAGATTTTGTTCTGTTGTACTTGTATCTATCATAATGTAATCATTAAAATTCTATATTTAGGCAGTTAGATTCCATGTAGCAACGACTTAACTTTAAATAATCCAAGAAAAAAAGTAACTTGTATAACAATAATTTGTTATTAGGACATGGGAATGATTGGAGTATAGATCTCCACTACTTTCGATGTGTGTTTCCAAATCTAAACACCCCCACATATCCTTGAGGAATCTTACTTATAAACTTCAGAAGAAATTTTATATGGTTATTCTAAAATCGCTACTAGACAATTAGACATGAGTAGATGACCTTTTACCAAGTTCATAACGATCTTTTGTTCCAAGATTGATATCTTCGTTGGAAATAATAAATAGTCTCAGTCAGTATAATCATCCAAAGATGCCGAATCGGCCGTTGACAGGAAAGTAAGAACGATCGTTGACGATCGGAGGGACGGGTTTATGAAGCAAGCTAATATATTTTTTTCTTCTGGAAGAACATATTATTATTGGTATCAAATTAAGTTACATCAATCATCAAGCTTTAGTGAGATTACTTTAGTAATCACTAATCAGTCGTCTATATGGCTTGACGGTCAACTTTATCAGATTAATATAATACACTTGTACAAATAGTAGGATTCACTGTTTTTAAATTTGGAAAAAAAATCAAAAAAATAAAAAAATTATAAAAATATGCACTTCAGAAACTTAATTGACAAAATATGCACATTCAAAAACGACACCTGACATACCGTTTTTATTAAGTTAAAACGGCACCTCCAGTGTCGTTTTTCACTTGGTTAAAAACGACACAAGTGGTGTCGTTTTTACCCTATATAAAAATGGCATCCGAGATGTCGTTTTTAAACTAGGGTTTAAGTGGTCTGGCCAGCCACCATCTTCATTCTCTTACTCCCAAAATTTTCCCCACTCCCCATTAGTCTCTCTCTCCGACGACCAACAGTGTTGAGGTTATGTTTTTATTTTGGTTTTGGTTTTTTTTATTTTGACATGAAATACAATGCATGTATAGTTAATGTATTTGTTTTTATGTTCATGTATGTGTGAAATGTAGATTTTCTACACTCGAAGTAATGAGCTTCAGTACCGGATTGGTTATGGGTTTTTTCGATAGAATTCTTACATTCGTAGATGAGGTACCAAAATATGAAGGTGGTTACAGACAAATGCTTCATGTTAACACACAAATGCGATATGATGATCTCTGTGAATCAGTTTGTCAAGTTTGTGGTTTCCAAGAAGGAGAGTTTGATCTAAAGTTAACCTGCAAATGGCCACCGTATGAAAAGTATACATATGCTCAAGTTTTTGATGATCAGAGCATGACTATAATGTTATCTCTATTTAACTTCATGAATACGGTTGTATTATTTGTTGAGAAACAACCCAATCACTATACTACTGTCCACCACAGTCAGTTGAATGAGGATTATCAACAAATGACACAAACATATAGCCAATATGAAGCAGGTCCTTCTTCGGCAGTTCCTCAGTCCTATTTTGGATCGTATGAGCACACACTAATGAATATTGGTAATTATGAAGCAGATGTAGTTCAATCACATTCTCAAGGAAGACAAGTTGAAGATGCAGATAGTGATGAGACAGATGATGATGAGGCAGATGGTCAGATGGATGGTGATGAGATAGACATTGTTATGTAGATTCAATCCCACTTCCGGAGCTGCAGAACATGTTTCATCATATGGTAGACGCAGTGAATCGAGAACCTGATAGCTACGTACATGAAGCCATCGTTAGTAATGAATTGCCACCATTACCAGTACTACTAGATTTGAGGCATTTGCCAGACATAGAGTCTGACGAGAACTGGATTGAAGATTCAGTGATTGGAAATGTCGATGAGCGTATTGTTGCGTACACTGAATACGATAACTTAGAAGATGGACGACGTTATTGGTTGCATAGGATTTTCTCAACAAAAAAAGATTTGTTGCATCAGTTGAAGGAATGACATTTGCGAAAAAGTGTCCAATTCAAAGTGTTAACGTCTGGGCTAAAAAGATTTACAGCTGGTTGTTTGAAAAAAGAGTGTGAATGGAAGATACATGCCTCTTACAGTCAGAGCAAAGAATGTTTTCAAGTTAAGAAGTATAAGTCTGAACACACCTGTAGTAACGAGAGACTTTTGCACGACCACGTGCAATGTGACACCGGTTTAATTTCTAACATGATTCTTGCCACCATTCGAACAAACATAACCATTACTCCTGCAGAAATTCAAGCTTTAGTGAAGACTCATTACTTCATAGATATCAAGTATGACAAAACTTGGTACGCCCGCAAGAAAGCATTGGAACAAGTATACGGAGTTGATGAGGCTTCTTATCGCAACTTAAGACATTTTATGTCTAATATTTGCACCAACAATCCTGGCACCGTGATCGAGATTCAGACACAGAGGATAAGTCACAACATTGAGCAGTTTCAAAGAGTTTTTTGGTCATTCGCAGCCTCAATTGAAGGTTTTCAGTACTGTAGACCTGTGTTGAGCATTGATGCGACTCATTTGTTTGGCAAGTTTGAGGGGACTCTTTTAATTGCTATGGGTACGGACACGAACTCTGGTTTGTTTCCTTTGGCATTTGCTGTTGTTGAAAAAGAATCGGGCAGCTCATGGCAGTGGTTCTTAAGTATTTTGGCCAGTAGAGTATGCACATGAGATAGATTGTGTATTATTAGTGACCGGTTTCCGGGTCTTACAAATATTGTGAAGAATTTTCCCCCCCAGAGCGAGGTCATGTTCACAGGTTCTGTCTGAGACATGAGTGCAAATATGTCAAGAAATGCTCGGTGCAGGAATGTCGAATTGCAACATAAATTTTGGCATGCGGTGTCGCTCCTGATAGAAAAACATTTGAAGAGAATATGAAGGATATCGAGATTAATTACCCTCATGGTTTCAAATGGATTAAAGAACAAGAAGACGTTTCGTATTGGGCATTAAGTCATGATTTTGGACGCCGTTTCGGTATAATGACCACAAACTTGTCAGAAAGCTTCAACAATGTGTTAAAGCGTGTACGTGGCTTACCACTTTGTCCTCTCATCATGATGACTTATCTGCGGCTGAATAAATATTTTGTCAGTAGAAGAGATGAAGGGGAGAATATGATATTGGCATATCCTAAAAAGATCAACGATGAAATCACAACCCAACGGCAGATGGCTACACATCTTTGTGTCACTAGACATAGTCATAACCTCTTTAGTGTCGAAAGCAACCAGTCTCGTAGCTTTCAGGTTACTTTGACGGAGTCAGGTCTAACATGCTCCTGCGGGTACATAGATGCACATCACATTCCTTGCTCACATGTGTTGGCCGTATGCAGCAACCGTCACGCGAACATTCATACTTCGCGAATCGTCTCGGAATACCTAACAACTCAAGCTTACATGAAAACATATGCACCTATTTTCTTTCCAATACTAGACGAAAGGTTTTGGATGGAAGAAGGACATATAGCTTTAGTAGCACCTTCTATGGTAAGACGAAGTGGGCGACCGAAAACAAAAAGAATCAGAAACAACATGGACGAACAAAGTGGACAAGTAATACGATGTGGGCGTTGTCGCAAGTTAGGTCACAACATGAAAACATGTAAAGAGACAATTTAGTATGTTCATTTTGTGTTCTTTATTTTAGCCTTAATTTCCCTTGTACCCCATGTAGGGGAAACAATATTAAATGTTAATCACCGCTACAATATGTTATGATAATACTTGTGTTGTGAATCTCAGGTTAAGACATTATTTTTGTGTTGAAAACTAAAAAAACGAAAGCGAATGCTCTGGAATTTTGTCTGCTTTAAAAACGGCGCTAGTAGTGCCGTTTTTCAGCAGACAACCTTGCAAAAGCCTGTTTTCTCATTACATTCTCTTGGATTTTAAATCCAAGTCTTGTACACCTAAGGGGGAAAATTCATTTCAAACATACATGAAATTCAAACAACTAAACCGTCAAATAAAATTGTTCATAACACGTGACATATTGTTTAGCAAATGAAATTGTTTTTAACCAAAATGTAATGACAACTAAGGTGGAGAAAAAACTTTAGTAGAAATTTTATTTCGTCCACCTCGTCGAGGGGCCTTCGAAGGGCGACGACGGTAAACTTGGGTTATCACACCAGCATCGTCTTCAACAACCCCACCTCTTTCGACTTCAGCACCTTGAAATCCTGAACCCTCGCCTACGTGAAATGAAGAATCCTCACCTTGAAAGAACGTAGTACCGCGCGATTCTTGAGTCAGAATTCCTCCATCGTTGGCAGACACTCCAGTGAAAATGAAATTGTCCTCATCGTCAAGTGACACTCCTATTTCTGGGAGATTTTCTTCAGAATCTGTACGATGTGGTTGATAGCAAACATCTTCTGACAGTTTCAATGACGGATCTACACTCTTAAAGCACGCCATCATTTCCTTGATCTTTTTCTTTAATTTCGCCGTTAATGACTGAGTGGGTCTGTGTGAAGAATGCATCCCTTCAAGATGATGAATATCTTCATGTAAGTTGTGTAACCCATGAAGCTGCCATAAAAACACATTTACGATTAAAAAATGCAAATTAAAACCTTAATCAAAATTATAATTTTCTGATAATTTCTTACCAAGTATCGATCTCTAGCAGCTGGAGGCCTATAATTCGGTAATTCAGCATCCTCAACTCTTCGGGTCAACCATCGATTCGTAATCTGCCAGTACCACTCCATGTAAATTCGTCTACAAGCAGCAAAATCTTCCGAGAGTGATGGTGCCTCGAACTGCACAAAATCTAGCCGACGTGACCATGTTTGAATGTATAACTGTTGCTCTTGCAACAAGTTTACTCTGGGCTTCCCCTGAGCCTTCTTCATCTTGCAAATCTCCATTATTTCTGGAATATGTTGTCGCAATCCAAACTGACGCATCACCCTGTCTGGAACGTGCATTGCGGCAACTCCGAAACAAACAATCCATGTTCTGCTCATCCAAACCTCATGTCCTTGGCGGCAATCAGCAGATAACGCCACCAGATCTACTTCTTCGTATGTATTCCAACAAACTTGACTTTCGTCTTGAACGTCGAACTCATTTATGTAAAATTCAATCTGAGTCGTCTTCACATTGTTCGCCCATGACCTAGGAGTCCGCCAACGTGAACCTAAAGGACACAATGGAAGTTGCACACCGGGAATTCTAGATGGTCGTCCGACATGAAGATGTTCCCAACACCATATCTGTAACAATGTAAGGAAACCAGCTAATTGTTTCCCCTTTTTCAGACACGTCTGATCCAAATATTGATACAAAACAGCTAAGGATGCAGCTCCCCAACTGTAGTTTCCACATTCAAATATGTTTTCCAGCAACAATAAATATCTAAGATGGACTTTGTTTCCACTCTTATCACCCACTATCCCGGATCCTAACTGAAACAAAATGTACGCTCTCGTGTACTGCATAACCTGCTCATCTGTTGCATCTTGCTCAACAACCTGAAAATTTTGCTGCAACCACTGCAATGACACGTATCCACCTTTCACTGCAGTTCTCGCTTCTTCTTCTTCAGCACCCAACAGATTCATGCAAACCTGAATCCAATCGTGATCTAATGTTGCACACACTGCCAAACCGTCAACACGAAGACCACTAAGCATAGTTACGTTTTGTAGCGTGATGATCATCTCCCCGTGTCTAAAATGGAAGGTGTGTGTCTCAGGCCCCACCTCTCCACAACAGCACAAATCAGATTCTAATCCAGTTGCAGTCGTTGCAATCGAGATACAGTGCCAAATCCCGCAATCTCTAACAAATCCCACATCCTTTCATCTTGCACATTCCACGTGTTGAACTGAATGACGTGCTCGACACATTTAATATCCGTCAAAGGCTCCTGAAAAATAAATTTAATTATTTTACGTCAAATAAGAACCAATACAGATACACAAAATTTAAAATTTAAAAATCATAACACTTACATTTTCAAGAATCGAAGATGATCTATGATCTTTCGGTAGTACTAATACTGAAGGGTCAACAGGATCGTGGCAATCATGTGAAGTCGACATTTTGGAAACTGTAAAACATAATTAACAAAAAATAAAATTACATACTATTCAGTTCAAATAATACAATCCAAACAAATTCAATACATTATCCACAATCAATCTAATTTCAACAACTACAACATTGATCATTCAATTTAATTGGTTTAACACAAATCCACACAATGCGAAACACACCAAACAATGTAAATTTATTAAATTTGGACTTCTGAGATTAATTGACACATTAATCAAATCATCAAATCCGCACAAGATTAATAATCATAACAATATAACATCATCCACACAAGATTAATTAAACAAAGTAGGGTAAACTCATCAACCAAATATCAATCAATCGAATCTAATTCAAATCAAACAATCAACACACATCCTAACCAAACCAATCAAATGTACATAAATACAAACTAATAAGGCAAAATCATAACAAAAAATGATCTAAAAATACCTGAAATCGCAGGAGAGAGGGAAATGAAAAAACACAAAACTATTTGGGAATATTGGAGAAAAGGGGGCCTTAGTGCCGTTTTTAACCCCGGCATCTCGGATGTTGTTTTTATATAGGGTAAAATGACACCATTAGTGTCGTTTTTAACCAAGTGAAAAACGGCACTGAATGTGCCGTTTTCACTTAATAAAAACGGTATTGCAGGTGCCGTTTTTGAATGTGCATATTTTGCCAATTAAGTTTCTAAAGTGCATATTTTTACAATTTTTTTGATTATTTTGAAAAAAAATTCCTTTAAATTTTGTTAACACACGATTACGTTTGACGATAAAATCAAATCTAAACTTCAAATTGAAAATTTAAACAGTAGATCTTGATCTACAACACAAGTAGATTAAAGATGTCGAAAATCATAAATTTTGGTAATCATATCAAAAATCTAAATAAGGATATATTAATATATTATTTTACACACAACCGTCGTTATTTTTTTTTGTTTACGTTGTTTTCCTAACACACTTTTAATCCTAACTTTATGTTTAAATTTAGATTGGTCGTCATTTTGACCAAAATTCATATCAGATTTGACATCCAATCCCATCCAAACTTCATGAGTGTATTAGACATACAATGAAAAAATAACGTAAAAATATAGAAAGTAATGAATTGTTATAGTTCAATAAATGTTTAGGGGAGCAAAGTGTTAGAAAACGAAAGTAAAATGAGGGTGAGTGTGACATTTTAAAGTTTAAGCAAAATGAACTGAGTGATTATTAAAGTGTAACAAACAAAAAATAATTTTTTGATATTGTGTCACTCAAAAACTTGTCATTTCCTAAAATGTTATCCAGTTACAAGTATTTTCTTTGGTGCAACTAAATAAGAGGGTTTAAGTCCAGAATGTCATTATGTTTTTTTACCTTGCCATTCGTTACCTATCTTCCGTTCACCGTTTTTATGTTTTCCCACGAAAGTTGACGAAACCCATATTAGTGGTTTGGTTGATTTGGTAACGAGCTCTTATATTATTGGTTGATTTGATAATGAGCTCTTAATATTGTAGGATCGTGTGGGTTATGGGTTCACTAATCACTTTTTAATCTAATCACCTACTTGTTTAAGCAATCGATATGCGCAGCGGAAATTAAAAACAAAATAAGCAAGTGTAGGAAAATGCAAACCACAAATCGACTCGGCGTTTTTATAGAGGTTCGGCACCCCACCCGGGTCCTAGTCCTCTCTTGTAAGCTCCGCTCGACTCCGCGAGCTCCGCCTACGTCTTCACTAACCACTCCCCGTTCCGGGCCGGGAGAGAACGCCTTTACACCACAAGCAACGCGAACAACCCTCGCTTGCTTGAATTCTTCCTCTCACAATCCGAGAGGGACACTTCGGGCTTTCACCGAAGTCCTTGCTTCTTTTGACAACTCTTGTAACTGAGTGGGATTCACTCTCTAATTGAGCACACTTTGAGTAGGATGAGTATATGATCAAGTGTGTGAAGTTTAGGCTTAAAGAGTGTAGAATTGGGAGCTTTGAGGATTGAGGTTTCTCTCTAATGTATTGGGACAATTGGAGTTGGAGAGTTGTGTTAACAACAAGTCTTGATCCTCTATTTATAAGCTCCTAAGGTTTTCTAGCCGTTGGGGATAGATTTGATTGGGTTTTGTGCAAGATACACAAAGCAGAAAATCGGGCTGCAAATCTGTCCAGAACCGGTCGACCGAAACTACTAAACCGGTCGACCGTTCACTTGATTTCAAGGAGAACGGTCGAACAAAAGAATATTCGGTCGGACAAACGAGCTAGAACTTAACTCTACTTAAGTGAATCGGTCGAACCAAAGTATGGAGCGGTCGACCGAAAAGGGGATTCGGTTGAGACAAAGGTCAATCGGTCGAACGAGAAATGTGTCGACCGATAGCAGGGAATTTTGTTTCTTGAAGAAATGTTCAACCGGTCGACCGAAACAAGGTCGTCGTTCGACCGGTTACCGAATGTATTTTGGGGTTAAGTTTGTTTTATACGAATACGACCGTTATAGGAATACGACAAGAAAAACGGTCATATTAAAATCCGGGATCGGTCGACCGAAAATGTAGAACCGGTCGACCGGTAGAGTTCGGTAAAATCACTGTGGAGAGTCTGTTATAAACCGGTCGAACTGAGAACTGGTTCGGTCGACCGGTTCACACAGGAAATCTGGGTTTAAGTTTATAAGTGATTTCCGACTAAGGTTTGGGTGATCTAATGAAGTCCAAATAATGTGAAATTTCGTGTGTGACTTCTATAGGGAACCTATTGTGTATGTGATTGGTTTTTAACTCTTGTATGCTCAATTTACACATGTTCCTAAGACTCAAAATAAAATCAAGATTACAAGTCTTCATTTAGCTTTATTACAAATCTTGACTTGATTTCCTTCCTTCCATGAGTCTTGATCACCTGTAGAGGTTAGCACATGCAATATATATGCAATGCAATATGTGTGCTACTCTACATCATCATAATTAAGATTAGGTTAATTAAATCATCAAAACATAGATTAAGGCCAAAAAGCCAACAATCTCCCCCTTTTTGATGATGACAACCTATATCTTAATTCTATCTAAATACATGGAATTTGTATATGTAAACTATGCATATTAATGCTCCCCCTATGGATGTGCATAGTTTTTGTTCAATTTTATGCCAAATTCCAAGTTACCCCCTTAATTATCTCTCCCCCTTTGACATCCATCAAAATTAATAATTATTTAAGACTTTAAGCTTAGAATTTGGATGTCTTGTAATGAAGTTGCTCCCCCTAAATTTTGCACTTCATTACTCTAATAAAAGATATAACATTTAAGCTCCCCCTATCAATAAGGCTAAATGGAAACAATGAGTATGATTCAAGTTAAGTTCATTTAAGTTTCAACTTAAGCCTTATTCTAACATCCATTTAAAATTTGACATTTAGAATCAATGGATGTGATAAATGATTTGCAATGAATAGGGATAATGATTTTCAATGAATTGAACTATATGATATGTCAATTAATCATATGAAGCTAGATTAGAGCTAATTTAACATGAATTGTATAGATAGGAATTTATACCAATGTTGAATTCGAATTTAGCTCCAATCTCATTTGGTGATGCAACCGGATTTGAATTTGACTCTTGAGCTCACCCGGTCACCACCAATTTCCTCCTCAAGCTCCTACAAGTGTAGACTTAGGTACCCAAACAACTTTAGGTCCTTGAACATTAGCTTTTGGGATCCAAACCATTTTGGTTTTGGGAGCCCACACACTTGAGGAACTATGGTTAATGAACATATGCTTACCATTTAGAGTAGTGTGAGATACATGGTTTTTCAAATGCACATTGTATCCTAAACCATGTTTAGCTAATGATTGTCTTTGACTACTCAAAAGCATATCAAGCATTTTTGTCCCTTTAGTGAACATTTCAAGATCTTTTCTTAATTGCATATTTGAAGCTTTAAGATCTACATGTTCATCAATAATGGGTGTTTTACTTAGACTAGCAAGTGATGATTCATTTGATTCAAGTCTAGCAATCACCTCATTCTTTTCATTCATGATTAATTCAATTTGGCATTTGAGATCATTTATAGTTTTTCTAGCATTTTTGTTCTTTTCACAAATGATCTCATATTGTTTAACTAACTCATGAAATGCTTTTTGAAGCTCATCTTTAGTAAATGTTTCATTAGATGCACTTGAGATTGAGCTATCACTAAGATCTCTAGATGAGCAAGAATTAGAAATAGAAGAGTTAGAGGCTACCTCACTCAATTCATCTTCAATTGCCATGTGACATGAGTAAGCAAATTCTCCTTTACTATGCAAGGTGGAAGATGATGTTGATTGTGATGAGGAATCATCCCATGTAGCTTTGTGAGCTTCTTCCCTCCTTTCTCTTCTCTTGCTCCTTCCCTTCTCTTTTCTTTTCTCCCTCTTTTTCTCCCCTTCTTTTCTCTCAATCCTAATACCTCTTCTTTCAATTTTGTCTTCTTTATTCTTGAGGTATTTGAAAAAATCTTGGGCAAGGACCACGATTTCTTCTTCTTCATCTTCTCTCTTTTGCTCCTCAAAATCTGCATGTAAGGCCATAGAAGGAGTTTTCTTGGAAGCTTCTTTTTCTTTGCGATGACTCAATTGAAGCTCATAGGCCATGAGATTTCCAATGAGTTCCTCCATCTTCAATTTGGAAAGATCGTGCGATTCTTCAATTGCGACGACCTTGTCTTCCCAATCGTTGCTCAATGATCGGAGGAATTTCCGAGTCATCTCTCCTTCATTTATCCTTCTTCCAAGAATCAAAAGAGAGTTAGTGATATCGGTGAAGCGAGTGTTCATGTCGCTTATGTTCTCACCGATTTGCATAGAAAATATTTCATATTTATGCATGAGGAGACTTATCCTAGTTTCTTTGGTTTTGCTATCACCCTCATGATGCATTTGTAACCTATGCCATATTTCATTTGCACTTTCACATCCCCTAATTCTATTGTATTCTCCCTCATTAAGGCCACAATAAAGAATATTCATAATTTTTGAATTCATTTCAATTTCTTTCATTTGAGCCCTAGATAGAGAATCTAAATCATCTTCATTTGGGGGTATGTATGGATTTTGAATAAACTTCCAATACTTAAGGTCATTTGATATTAAAAAGATTTTCATTCTATTTTTCCAATAATCATAATTTGACCCATTAAGCAAAGGAGGCCTTGTGGTGCATAAACCCTCTAAGTGATTAGATGTGCTAGCCATGCTAAAAATACGATTAAGTATAGAATTTAGCCAACCTGGCTCTGATACCAAATGTAGGATCGTGTGGGTTATGGGTTCACTAATCACTTTTTAATCTAATCACCTACTTGTTTAAGCAATCGATATGCGCAGCGGAAATTAAAAACAAAATAAGCAAGTGTAGGAAAATGCAAACCACAAATCGACTCGGCGTTTTTATAGAGGTTCGGCACCCCACCCGGGTCCTAGTCCTCTCTTGTAAGCTCCGCTCGACTCCGCGAGCTCCGCCTACGTCTTCACTAACCACTCCCCGTTCCGGGCCGGGAGAGAACGCCTTTACACCACAAGCAACGCGAACAACCCTCGCTTGCTTGAATTCTTCCTCTCACAATCCGAGAGGGACACTTCGGGCTTTCACCGAAGTCCTTGCTTCTTTTGACAACTCTTGTAACTGAGTGGGATTCACTCTCTAATTGAGCACACTTTGAGTAGGATGAGTATATGATCAAGTGTGTGAAGTTTAGGCTTAAAGAGTGTAGAATTGGGAGCTTTGAGGATTGAGGTTTCTCTCTAATGTATTGGGACAATTGGAGTTGGAGAGTTGTGTTAACAACAAGTCTTGATCCTCTATTTATAAGCTCCTAAGGTTTTCTAGCCGTTGGGGATAGATTTGATTGGGTTTTGTGCAAGATACACAAAGCAGAAAATCGGGCTGCAAATCTGTCCAGAACCGGTCGACCGAAACTACTAAACCGGTCGACCGTTCACTTGATTTCAAGGAGAACGGTCGAACAAAAGAATATTCGGTCGGACAAACGAGCTAGAACTTAACTCTACTTAAGTGAATCGGTCGAACCAAAGTATGGAGCGGTCGACCGAAAAGGGGATTCGGTTGAGACAAAGGTCAATCGGTCGAACGAGAAATGTGTCGACCGATAGCAGGGAATTTTGTTTCTTGAAGAAATGTTCAACCGGTCGACCGAAACAAGGTCGTCGTTCGACCGGTTACCGAATGTATTTTGGGGTTAAGTTTGTTTTATACGAATACGACCGTTATAGGAATACGACAAGAAAAACGGTCATATTAAAATCCGGGATCGGTCGACCGAAAATGTAGAACCGGTCGACCGGTAGAGTTCGGTAAAATCACTGTGGAGAGTCTGTTATAAACCGGTCGAACTGAGAACTGGTTCGGTCGACCGGTTCACACAGGAAATCTGGGTTTAAGTTTATAAGTGATTTCCGACTAAGGTTTGGGTGATCTAATGAAGTCCAAATAATGTGAAATTTCGTGTGTGACTTCTATAGGGAACCTATTGTGTATGTGATTGGTTTTTAACTCTTGTATGCTCAATTTACACATGTTCCTAAGACTCAAAATAAAATCAAGATTACAAGTCTTCATTTAGCTTTATTACAAATCTTGACTTGATTTCCTTCCTTCCATGAGTCTTGATCACCTGTAGAGGTTAGCACATGCAATATATATGCAATGCAATATGTGTGCTACTCTACATCATCATAATTAAGATTAGGTTAATTAAATCATCAAAACATAGATTAAGGCCAAAAAGCCAACAAATATGTCATGAACCTTGGATTTGGCTAATTAACCCAAAAATTAGCCCATAATCCGGACTAACCGATCCAACAAAACCCGAAAGACTCGACTTCAGTTCTCCTTCCTGTCTTCGTCTCCCTAAACTCCAAATTCCCAAATTGAAAACCCTAGGTTCCACGTCCACGACGGGAATCCGTCAATCGACCCCCGATTATATTTTCAAGTGTGCTTTTGTTGGGCATATCTTTGAGCATTTGTTGTTTACAAATTCAAGCCCAAGTATATGTCCATAGTTGAAATTTGGACAAAAATCTGATCGAACACCTGGTGCTCAACAATTCTTAAGCTAGGCAGGGCCTCGAAGCATGTAGTTTGGTCACCCACATATGTAATATCCTAACCCTTGTTTAGTGGGTTAATGATGGTTAGGTGGATGAGATGGAAATGGTTTGAGATGGACAATTGTGATGGATTGGAGAAGTTGAGTTGGAGGGTGGAGATGGAGTGGAGAAGAGTATTAACGTTGGTTTCTTTCTTCTCACTCGTTTTTCTCTCTCCCGCTCATTCTCTCTCTCAACTCTTTTCCTCTCAGCAAATCAGAAGCTCCAGAGAGGTGTGGAATCAGTGAGGCAAGGAGAAGCTTGGACGGTTGCCGGAGTTGAGGTGATCGGGTTCGAGGAGTTCGCCGGAGTAGAAGAGAATCCGCTAGGAAGCATTCGTCGTGGTTCTTCAAAGGCTTCTTCAAGCCTTAAAGGTATGCCAAGCTTTACTTTTATGCCCACCTAAGCTAGAGTGAGTGTTTGAGTAGTTGACGGTAGGCCGAAAGGCTCGTCGGAGTTGTGCAACAAAGTTTCTGCTCTGTTTCGGTTGACCGATGCTCGATTCGGTCGACCGGTCAAACGATACCCTTGGGTGGTCGACCGATTATGCATTTGAGCAAGAAGATGGAGGCTCTGGGAGTTTTCGGTCGAACGAGTCCCCTTTACCGTTCGACCGAAAACACTATTTTAAGTCGGTTGGGGGTGTAGACCACAAAACGGTCGACCACCCTGAGATCTTGTTCGACCGATGACTTAACTTAATGTTTGTTCGACCGTTTATTGTTCCGGTCGACCGATATATTTTGATTCGAAGTCTGAATTTACTGCCTTTTTCCGGTCGACCGTGGTTTTTTGTTTGTTCGACCGTTTATACCTTTTAGGGTGAGAAGTGGATTTTACTGGATGTTTTCGGTCGAACGGGTCCCCTTTGCCGTTCGACCGGTTTATTGTTGTTTCGGTTGGAACCATTTTGGTGGTGGGGTTCGGTCGACCGGTTGTGCCCAGCTTTGCATATGTTGCTTGTGATGTTGTGGTTTTAATATGCCTCAAGGGCAACGGGTCCCCGACCTTTTTGGGGCGATGATACAGACATTCCGCCCTGAGAAAGATCGTGGTTGTGGCTCTGAGGAGCGGGTGCCTTGTGTGCACGTATGGTTTGTTGGTCGATGATTTTTCAGCAGTGCTTTATGTGCACGTGTGTTGGTGGGGTTGGGGTGAGAGGACCCTTGAGATCCGTTTGGCCGATGATTTTCCGATAGTGTCTTGTGTGCACGTGTGTTGGTGGGGTTGGGGTGAGAGGACCCTTGAGTCCCGTTTGGCCGATGATTTTCCGACAGTGCCTTGCGTGTACGTGTGTTTGTGGGGTTGTGGTGAGAGGACCCTTGAGACCCGTGTTGTTGCGTCAGCTGTGGTTGGGAGAGGGGTCCCAAGAACCCAGTTGGACGGTGGCAGTTGTGTTGTATTGCATTTTCATATCTTGTCATGTTATTGTTTTAATTAATACATTTAGGAGTTTGACATACAAAGTTTTCTTATTGGAAACTCTGGCATAGCTAATGGTTGCATTTCAAGTCGTAAGCGTCTTTAGGAGGTGGTGACTGATGGCGGGAGTACCTGAACCGGATCCTGTTTTTCTTGCTTTTGAGGTTGTTATGATTACACATGTATATGTGGTATATCTTTTGTTGATATAATCATACATTTGACATCTTGTATTATACGGTGCATCACCGGTTATATATATGTGTGTGTGTGTTTTGTAGCGTCTCTGGTGCTTGATATCTATCTTTTAAAGTTTTAAATTTTTCGTTGTTTCGGGACGTTACAACATACGCCATCTACCAGAACATTTCAGTCACTTCTCTCATTAAAACACCTTGTGAATCATGATTTTCGTCTGATTTTTTCACCTCTAGTTCCAACAAGAGGTTCATCAAAGTTCCCATCATTAATGTAACATCCTCAAAACAGCGGAAAATTTAAAATTTTAAACACTCAATCAACAGAGGATATTACGCAATAAAAGAACACAGGTGCACCGTCATATATCATATATATATATATGTGAACATCAGAGTATACAAGAGTTGTGATTACATCAAAAGCATATACAAGGAAACAGTAATCACACGACCTCAACTGAGAGAAAGCTGGATCCGGTAGCGGTGCTCCTCTCCTCGGTCACCACCCCCTAATGCCGATCACGACCTGAAAATAAACATGCAACAATGCCTGAGTTTCCAGAAGGAAACCCCGTATGCCAAACTCTAAATGTATGAAATAAAAGCATCCTAGCATGCAATTCTACTCAACAAGAAAAGCATCCCAACACGCCCAGCACCAGGGCTCTCAACACCATCACAGGACACACCACCGGTACGGGGCTCCAGGTCTAATCTCAACCAACCGCCGCACCCACCACAGTCACGGGGCTCCAGGTCTAATCTCAACCAACCGCCGCGACTCACACTCGTCGCCAAGCTGGGCTCCAGGTCTAATCTCAACCAACCACAGCTACCACGACACGACCAAGGGCTCCAGGTCTATTTTCAACCAACCCAAACGTATAAGGGCTCCAGGTCTATTTTCAACCAACCCAAACGTATAAGGGCTCCAGGTCTATTTTCAACCAACCCCTACACGCGGTCCCTGCTCAGGCTCCAGGTCTATTTTCAACCAACCCGAACGTACTACTGAGCTCCAGGTCTATTTTCAACCAACTCCGTACAGACTAGCTGGGCTCCAGGTCTATTTTCAACCAACCGCAGCTCTCACACGGTTACGGGGCTCCAGGTCTATTTCAACCAACCACCGCAACCCTCGTGCACCTCGCACACTTGCCGGAAGAACATCGGCACCACGACTCGCCCCACACGGGCAACCACGACCACAGCACCTCCATAGTGCAAAACAGGACACAAACGGTCGACCGAACCAAAAGTCCCGGTCGACCGAATCAAGCAAATACAGGGCAATCCACTTCGACCGGCACTCCATCGGTCGACCGATTCCCAACACCACACTCGTTCGGTCGAACCCAAATCAAGGGATGGTCGACCGTTTAAATGGTCAACTCCCGGTCCAACGAACAAAACGACCAATCGGTCGACCGACAAAAGGGGTCCCGGTCGACCGAAAGTCACCAGGGAACAAATCCCACAACTCCACAACGAATTCGGTCGAACGCCGAGCACACCTCGGTCGACCGAATCTGCCCAGGGAATAATCCCTTACTCGCGCCATGAATTCGGTCGAACGCCGAGCACACCTCGGTCGACCGAATCCCACCAGAGCGTTTCCCACGCTCAGCGCACAAGTCCGGTCGACCGAACCCTCATTCGGTCGAACCGACCACAAGGTCCACTTAAGTCACGGTCGGACAAGATCAAAGGGCGGTCGACCGTTTATATAGTCTACGCCCCCCAACCGACTTAAGACAGTGCACACGGTCGACCGGCAAAGGGGACCCGGTCGACCGAATCTCTCCAGACTTGCCTCCTATGCACAATCGGTCGACCGCCCCACAGGCATCGTTCGACCGATTTGAGGCAGAGCCCGAATTCTCTTCACGAACGGTCGACCGTTTGCACAAACCGGTCGACCGATCAGGCAGTGAAATCTGCTGCATGTTTACTCGCGACGAGCCGAACGGCCTACCGTCGACTTCCAAATACTCACGGTGATTAAGTGAGCGAGCATGACATACCTAAAGGTCTGAAGAGACCTTTGAAGAACCACGACGACGCCTCCACGAGCACGTCTCCCCAAAATGCGATCCGTCGACGAATCTCGCGTCCAAACGACGATCAACTCCTCCTCGACAATCCACACTCACGAATCCACTTCCGGCAACCTCAACCAATCAACCACGACCCCAGAACACAAGTTAGGTAGGGGGGAGAGAACCAAACGTCCGGAAAGGGAAAGGAACCAACACTCACCTCAACCCTCACCCGCGCCCGAGCCTCAATTCGCCGGAGCACACCACTCGCCGGAGCTTGCTGCTGGAGAGAGAGAGAGAGAGATGAAAGAGAGAGAGGGAAACAAGTGAGGGAGAGAGAGGGCTTTTCCCCCCAAATATCACCTCCTTTCAATCCACACCATCCAATCCAATCCATCTCCACCACACATCTCATCCCCTTCCATCTCAACCCTCCATCCTTCCATCTTCCATCTCAGCCATCCATCACTAATCACCACCTAAACAAGATTAAGGCACAATTAGGATTAGGATTAGGCTAAAATCCTACAATTAATTTGCTCCTTTAGAGTGTAACAAGAAGTAAGGTACCCAGTGGGCATTGTTTTGGGTGTTTCATCAAACATTTTATGGTCGCTAGTTCCGCTGGAATGAACCATTGTTGAGAAGATGCTTATTACCCCTCCATTGCACGAATGTGAAATAGTTTTTTTTATCATGGTGTGAATTGGGCATTACACCGAACACATTGTGCTCTATTGTTGTAGGAATGTGTAAAGAAACAATATTAGCTAGGTTTCGTTTAGGTACCTCATCAAACACTTGGTGCTCAACTTTTGCTTGTAGGAACTTTAACCACAACAAGATCTCCATCTTCCACCAAGATAGCGCTGGTAAGGGGTTCAAACGGGGCGGGGCGGGTTTCGCACCGACCACTACCCATCCCACCAAAGTTCGGAAGGTAAGTAGGGTGGGGTGGGTCAATTTTTTTCTAACCGTTACCCGCCCCACTTAAGGGCGGGTTAAACAGATTGATTTTTATATAATTAAATTTGTACCCATAACATGTATGAAATGAAATTAAAATTCAAAACTTGTAAAAATCATACAAAATCAAACATGTAAAACCAAGATGTAAAAATGTAAAAGACTAAAGAGACTTAGTTAATAAAAGAATAAAGATAAACATATTTATTTTATTATAATTACAATCTTAAACTTTTAAATAATATATTTATAATGTATATTTATATATTGAAATATAGTTTGACGAATTTGCAGGACAAGTTAACCTTCAACCGCAACCCGCCCCACACGGGGCGGGATGATGGGTCAAACCCGCCCCCACGAACAACCCTACACACTGGTGCTTTTCCTTGCCATCTTCGCTCATTTAGCTCAACCCACCAAGTCGAAGCAAAGCCACAACTTGTAGGCGTCAACTTTAAATTGTCATCTTTTAAGTCGCGACACGGTCAAGTGATTGATTGAAATCCTGCAACATCCTCACCAATAGCAAAAAAGAGAGAAAAATAAGTGTGTGGAAGGGTGAAGAAGGTGAAAGAGGAACGTTGAGACGTGTGAGTTTTAAGATGAAGAAGGTGGTGGTTGGGGAGTTTTGACGACAAATTTAGGAGGGAAAACATGTGGAGGAGGGTTTATTAGTACAAATAATCTTAATTAAAAAAACATAAAGACATTCTTAACTTAAATCATCTTATTTAGTTGCATCAAGAAAATACCTAACTGAATGACGTTTTAGAAAATAACATATTTACGAGAGGCACAATAACAAAAAAACCCAACGAAAAAACATTTCCATTGACAACATAAATACAAAACACCAAAAGGTAAATCCCGTAAATATTTAGCAAGACACGTGTTAAAATGCGGGACCCACACGCCAAATCTGCAAGCTCCAAAGCAAACCGAACCGTCCCCTCAAACGTCAAATCGATTACTTCCGGAAAACGACTGAGATCGATACTCATCGGATCAAACCTTTCCTTTCCCCGCCGATGCGTCTCTCTAGGGTTCCGGCGGTGGCCTCCGCGGCCCCCCCTATCCTCCTTTGCTTAGCCGTCGCCGGAGTACTCTCCGACGCCTCCGACCACCGCTACAAACCCGGCGACGCCGTGCCTCTCTACGCCAACAAAGTCGGGCCCTTCCACAACCCCAGGTGGGAACTCCTCGGATCTGCTGTCGATGTTTGCGTTGCTTGCTTTGAATCTCGTGTTTCCGTTATCGTAATTTGATCCGTGCGTTGGGATCCGGGAAGATGTTCCCGAGGGTTTCGTGCTCCGGCGAGCTCGGACGAGGCGGTCTTCCGATTCGTTTGATGCTCATTTGTGCCTACTAATTGCGTTGGAAAAGGAGTAGTTTCTCGTGTTTTTGGTTGAACGGAATCCCCTTGAGTCATGGATAGAACCTCCAAGTGATGGAACTAATGCGATTAGTTATGTTCCTGAAAAGAGCTTGAGCTCGGGAGTTGCTCATCCGAGGGGAATGCGAGATTTTCTGTTTTACGACCTCAGGGAGTCAAGGTTGATGTGGCAATTGAGGGCGTAGGATGCAATTGGAGATTCTTGTTAACTGAAATATCGATCTTATCTAGATTTTAAGTTTAATTTGAATATCCGACGCTGGTGGTGGGTTCTGATTAGTTGCATTTTGGGCATTGTAGTCTTATGAGTGAAATATGCTGGTCTGAAGGAATTTACACTTGAGCATCACATTTTAGAAAGAGGAATCTCTTTAGGAATGAATATGAACTAGTCCTAAATGGCTAACTCTTGGTTAAGGAAGAAAATATTAGCCAATTCACAGTTGACAATAGAGTTATGTCCACAGTCCACACCATCGAAGTTCATAATTTCGTAGAGGTAGTGGATCAAACAAATTTTAGGTGATACAAAAGCACTTTTGGTCTATTTCCTAGGTCCCATTTCAGTTTATGCTATCCATTAGTAGACATGGGAATTACAAAGTCACAACTTGCCCCCCAAAAATAAAAGTTTCGAGGTCACACATACTGATGTGAACTCATATAGGGCAATGTTGGAAAGATCGTCACGGAATGGTTAGCAAAGTCAATCTGGACTGCTTCATGGTAGGAATATGTCCGCCACCTGATTAAGTTTTTGAGATATAAAGGGGTAGGCCTGGTAGGGAGTAACCAACATCTTGCAATTCCTTTTTTGCAACACAATTTGGTGTAGTTCATCGACGTTTGCTCATGTCTTGGAAAGCAAGGAACATTGCATATGTGGTAGCCTTGTGTCGCACAAAACAAAGGCAACGGCCCCATAGGCCTAGCCCTGGACAGAGTTATTTGATATTTGCATATTAAATATATATTGTTTTTAAATTTTTCCTAATGTGTAGTTATAAGATCACTGTCACCTGTTGTTCTGCCCTGCACTCCGAGTCACCTGTATGCACTTATTGTCCCTTGTGAGTCTTGCCTCCAAGCTCATGGACCTACCTGGGTTGGTGCACGGCTAGGGGACCCCCGAACTTAAAGGGGTTACATTACCGTCATTAATGACGGATCTGTTTGATTTTGATCTTCAACGTTTCTTTAAGACTTGTATTGCTGTTCTGTATTTGCAATAGACATGGTTGTCACCTTGCTACTGTTCTAACTATGTTCCACAATTATTGCCTCAGTGAGACGTATAGGTACTTTGACCTGCCCTTCTGCACTCCAGGTTTGTCTTGAACCTATGACCTTATAAATCTTAGCTTTTAGTATGAATTGTCTCATTGCATTGTTGTCCTGAATACAGACCACCTCAAAGAGAAAAAGGAAGCTCTTGGGGAAGTTCTGAATGGAGATAGACTCGTTGATGCTCCTTACAAGCTTGATTTTCTTGTTGATCTGGATTCAAAAGTGATATGCCAGAAGACTCTTACGAAAGAAGAAGTGACCCAATTCCGGGATGCTGTCAAAAAGGACTATTACTTCCAGATGTACTATGATGACTTGCCACTGTGGGGATTCATCGGAAAGGTGGAGAAGGATGGAAAGGGTGACACCGAAGAATCCAAGTACTATCTTTACAAGCACATCCAGTTTGATGTACTTTATAACAAGGATTGCGTGATTGGAATCAATTTGAAGACAAATCCTAATGCTCTTATGGATGTTACTGAAGATAGAAAGGTTGAAGCAGAATTTATGTTTTCTGTTAAGTGGAAGGAGACTTCAACTCCTTTTGAAAACCGAATGGAGAAGTACTCCCAGTCTTCATCTTTGCCCCATCATCTTGAGATACATTGGTTCTCAATTGTGAACTCTTGCGTTACCGTACTTCTCCTGACAGGGTTCCTTGCTACTATATTGATGCGGGTGCTCAAGAATGATTTTGTCAAGTAAGAATCACTCTTCTCTCCTCTGTACATCATGGTATATGACGATATGTTGCACCTTTTGCTATTTCTGATTAGGAACTGGATAAGTTTATTTTTTTAACCCATACCATTTAGCTTGGGATGCCTTGGAGTTATGGTGTAGTAGCATTCAAGTTCTTACTTCTTCAATCAGATTTTTTTTTTAAATATAAATGTTGCTCACTTCATAGCATCACATGATTCACACATCCAATGTAATATGTGACTACAAGGCTTAAAAATTAGAACCCGAGATACAAACTATTATTTAGGGTTCAGCCTAGTAAAATGTAAATTCCTTGATGGCCTTTAACTGCACACCAATGTTTCTTCATTGTTATTTATTAAATTAAGGTAATAAGCTTTCGTATTTGTTGTGAAAACTTGTTTTATATGAATGTAACGTAAGGTTGATACAAGTTTTTTCCTAGGTTCATAATTACTTTCCTTGTGTCTTTCAGGCTTGTGGCTTAGCAGCCAGAAATTTAAGAGGAGATACTGTAAACATTCCAATTAAAAACAAAATATTTATTGAATGTTTAATATTGTAAGAATTGAATGGTAAAAAAATATTGCTAGAATCAAACAGTTAAACAATATTAGTCTCATGTTTGGGATTCTCTTTGATTTTCTGATCAGTGTTTGGGTGTGAGGTTTTGACTAGTGTCGCTTGTTTTTTGTTTCAAAGATATGCACATGATGAAGAGTCTGTGGACGACCAAGAAGAGACTGGATGGAAGTATATACATGGTGACGTCTTCAGATTTCCTAGATACAAGTCATTGTTTGCTGCTTGCCTTGGTTCAGGCACTCAGTTATTTACACTGTAAGTCTTTACTTGCTTTCCTCTGGAATGCTGGCTTTTCTTCCTAGGTTTACTATATTTTTTGTATTGACTAGATACACCTATTCGATATTCTTTCATTCTAAATCTCATAACCTTCAATCAATTGTTTCAATGTTGCAGTACCATTTTCATTTTCATTCTTGCTCTGGTTGGAGTTTTCTATCCCTACAACAGGGGAGCTCTTTTCACTGCGCTAGTGATCATATATGCTCTAACATCTGGAATAGCTGGCTATACTGCCACGTCCTTCTATTGCCAACTTGAAGGAACAAACTGGGTACACACTTTTGTTATTGCTATATGTTTTTTTTACTGTATGTGGAAAGTGCAAATGAATTACTCTTATGCGCTTGTGTATTTACTTGATGTGGAAAGAGAGAATTTTTTCCCAACATAATACTTTTGCTCACTGCAACATCTAATAAGGTGTATTGTCAGAAGATGTTAAAACTCAAGATACACTCCGATCCTTTTATAATCTTAACTGTGTAGCTTAATTCATGTTCTTTCTTTTGCAGGTAAGGAATCTGTTATTAACAGGATGCCTTTTCTGTGGACCTTTGTTCTTGACATTCTGTTTCCTCAATACCGTTGCTATTGTTTACACTGCCACGGCAGCTCTTCCTTTTGGCACCATAGTAGTTATTGTCCTCATTTGGACCCTAGTCACCTTGCCGTTGCTGGTTTTGGGAGGGATTGCAGGTAAAAACAGTAAGGCTGAGTTCCAAGCTCCAGTTCGTACTACCAAGTATCCTAGAGAAATTCCACAACTACCTTGGTATCGTGGAACCATCCCACAGATGGCTATGGCCGGGTTTCTACCTTTCAGTGCTATCTATATTGAACTCTACTACATATTTGCAAGTGTCTGGGGACACAGGATTTACACCATATACAGCATCCTTTTTATTGTTTTCATTATCCTCCTCATCGTCACAGCTTTCATCACTGTAGCTCTTACATACTTCCAGCTTGCTGCCGAAGACCACGATTGGTGGTGGAGGTAAGATCTAATCTTCTAATATACTGCAGTTGTTCTTGTATCTGTTATTTCTCTTTTCTCTCTGACCATGTTCTGTATCTTTATCTTCCTTCCGAGGGATTGTTGTGCAGTGCTAAATATCAATAGATCTTGGATGTGGAAGTCTAATAAATTTATGCTCCAATTTGTCTCCACGAACCTAGGAACTTGTGGTTGCAGTATGATGTTCCCCATATTCCAAAATAGTAGCTGTTTTTTTCCCTTCCTTTTTCCACAAAGCATAGTAGCTGTTATCTGCTTTTGGTTTTCCCATTTATATTACTTTCGTCAGTTTTTTTAGATTTGTTTTTTTATAAGTTGTAGAATTAATTTTAATTATTAAGATGGTTGTGGATCCCTGTCCACCAACCCAGGTGGTTATGAGTATGGGAACTGAACTCACGTTCCACCCCCAACCCAGTTGGTACTTGGACCAGGTTGAAAACAATAGGTGGGTTGTCTGTAGATTTGTTTCTCCTGTAGAGTTTGTGGTTGATTTACTATTCCAACTTTCCACGCAACTTTATCCAAATAAATAAATTCTGCACAACCCTTTTGGGTTAGGACTACCAATTTAAGCATATATTCTTTTGTCCGTTTGTCCTGTATTGCTGTGACTACTAGACATTGAGGTCTAGAATTTATTTGGTAGACTTGTACTGTTATCCGGGGAAACTGGAAATGTATTCAACAAATCTAAGTGTTTTAAATGGATAAAGACCATACCTGTAGCCAAAGAATAAATACAAATTCATCAATCTTTTGTATTGAAACTATCATGTATTTGACATTAATTTGTTGACCTTGGCCCCAGGAAACATTGTAGACTTCTTTTCCGTATATCTCGTGTTGGAGGAGAGACACTACGAAACTCTAGAGGTTAAAAAGAAAACTAATTTTATTCGAAGGGAAAAAAAACTTGCACATTATGGTAATTGGAACAAGATACGTAGCTCAGTTCAACTCCATGAACTGTTTACTGAAAGATGTTCTATTACTCGTAGATTGTATTGATAAAAAGTGAGACATTATTTGTTCAATAGCCATCAAAATATTTATAGAATCCATCACAAAATTATACTATGATACTAAGACATCCGACATTATCATTAGAAACAACAATTTCACTCTTGTGACAATCTTGCTGTTTTCCTATCAGGTCGTTTCTCTGTGGTGGTTCAACTGGTTTATTTGTCTACGCATACTGCCTATATTACTACCATGCCCGTTCAGATATGTCGGGATTTATGCAGACATCTTTCTTTTTTGGTTACATGGCCTGCATCTGCTATGGCTTCTTTCTCCTGCTTGGTTCTGTAGGATTCCGAGCATCTTTGTTCTTTGTCCGTCACATATACAGGTCCATCAAGTGTGAGTAGGTAAATTCTTATTTATCTGTAAAATAGATGCATTAACCTTGTGGCAGCGAAATGGAGATGCAAGTAGCATACTCATCCGGGAGGAGTCCATGACTTATTTTTGGGGATGAAACCTATTCACGTGCAGTTGCAGACGTCAATAGATTCATTCAGTAGGTCAATTCTTGCAGAGAAAGTCTTATCTTTTTTATTATTATACTTGTTTGTACCTTTTTGTTAGGCAGTCATCTTTTACCTTTTAATTTTTCCTTGCTTTAGAAGATATTTTGGCATGTATCTTAAACAAATAAAATGGTTGCTTAAACATGATTTATGCTATAAAAGTATTATTTCATCCTAGAGGTTGTACACGTCAAACTGCATTTTATTTTTGTGGCCGGTTATTATGTTGATTGTTGATGCTTATTGCTTATATATGCTATTGGGGTGTCGATCAGGGTAGGTTTATTCAAGGCAAATTTAACCACGTCATACATGGCTTGCGATTTTAAGATGCAGTTGTGTATCTCAATATTTATAGGGTTATGTTCAACTATTTGTACCCTCAAGGAAATACGCTTCATTTGGCTACACGGAAGATTGTTTCTTGAACTTATTTTCTGCTCTGCTTTGTCCTTCTCGAATCAATTTTAAGCTCCAGAAACTTACTATTGTGAAATCTACATTGCATAGCTAAACACCAAAGCAATATCAAAGAAATTGATCATTGATAATTCCTGTCAGCCAACCAACGAAGTGGTTTAAGTTCTGAACAACTAGAGTTGAGTGAGGTATATTTTCCCTCTTTCACCCCTTAAAAAGTTCAGTACGAAATTTCGGCTAAGCTGACGTTGCGTTGGGCTGCACACAGTTTTAAGTAATTTCACCTACTACTGGTTCAATTACACACTTGTATTCTCGTGAAATTACACGAAACTCAGTAGAAATGAAGCATCTTCAAGAAACTTATGCCACAAATATATGCTGACCTTTAACCTACATTTGAGATAAAGTTGGCCACACAGCACACGCCTATGGCAGCGACACATTGGCTGGGACCGTTGAAGGGACAAAAGCATGGTTGTTTAATTAAGTTCCTACACACCCATCACCTCACATACTCCTCCGATCTGCTCGTGGAACTCAACTATAAAATTGGGTCCAACCCAAATCATGCTTTAAGCAAGACATCTGGAATTCACCACCCATCTATATCCTAAGTGCAATGCATGTCATGTTCTTGAAAATTTTATTTCCAGGTACTAACCGTGTGATCCTTTCCCTACTAATGCCACAATTAATACTAACTTAGCTTTATAGACACATGCATGCATGCATGCATACATGCCAATCTTGACTCCAGTAGACACTATGAACCATGCAATATGTTCAAAGAAGAGGAAGCATGGGGACAGGATATATAGCTTCAAGAACTTCTGTAGCCAAGGACATCCTGTCCATTTTGAAGGGTCTTTCCATGAGAATGTGAGGGAGCTTCTGGAGTTCGGGGACCGCGATGGTGGGGCCCGGCGGTGGTCTTTCCAGCTCGAGCTCCATCGCCACCCTCCAGTGTGTATAACTTTGTACGTCATGGAAGAAATCGTCGAGAATTCGCAGCATCGCAGTTGCCAGCACTGCAAATTCATAGGTACGTCATACTTAAGTGGTGCTTAATTGGTAGAGCTTAGTTTGATAGTAATCTTACTTGCGTAGGGCTGTAAGTGGGGCAGGGCGGGGCGGGTATTTGTCCAACCGCTACCCGCCCCGCCTGAGTTAAGCGGGTGGGCGGGGCGGGGCGGGGCAAAAAAATTAATACCGCTACCCGCCCCGCCTAAGACTAGACTGAGCAATGCGGGGCGGGTTATGCGGGTCTGGCGGGCTTGGAAAAATGATGTTCGGTTCTAGGATTTATTGTTTGTTAGAAATATCTTTCTTGACAAAATTAACTACGATTTTTGCATTTGATTGGGTGAGTTTTAAGCTCAACTAAATTCAGTATACAGACATAGAATTATTATGCGGGGCGGGTTGTGAGACAACCGCAACCCGCCCCGCTTATTATGCGGGTTACGCGGGTGGCGGGTTGGCGGGTTGGTGGGTAGGATTTTTTGAATTGCTACCCGCATTAAGCGGGACGGGGCGGGTTGTGGGTAAAATCCTACCCATTGACAACCCTTAACTTGCGGGGTTGTTTTAACTACCAGATGGATCTTGTTTGAATCTTTTTGTTTCAAATTTTGGATGTCTGAGCAAAACTTCGAAACACACTTCATTTCAAGTACACTGACCTAAAATTTTGCAAAAACACAGATTTTCTACAGACTATATAAGAACTTGATGGCTGAAAATCATTTGGTACTACACTTGGAAGTGTTTCTTGATAATAAATGTCGACTCTTCTAATTAGAAGCGACAGTTTTTTATTGTAATCTTGTTAATTGATGGTAGTTATGTTGTTCAACAATTAATCTCACATCTTGATATATCTTAAAGAAGTTATACAATGTAACCAGTGCATACTAATTGGTAATAAAAGTAACCACGCATCCAAGAAAACTCTGAGGTGCTTCAATAAGGATTATGCGGGGTCAGTCCCAAACATCGAAATCAAGGCTAAGCTTGTCAAACGAAATCCTTCCATTGTACACAAAGGATATATAAATTCATATGACAAGGTAAACTTAGAACAAGATAAATCCCAAGAAGAGGACAACCGTGTGTTGGCAAGAATTATATCTCAACTTTCCTCTAACTTCCATTATTTGGCATTAATTTCAAGTGCGTACGCATATACTTGAAATATCATTCTCGTTGAAAAAAAAGAGAAGAAATGAAGTATGTTTTCGTTGTAACATAATCAGATCTTCTATCTTTAACCTAAACATTTGTGATGCACTAACCAAATTTCGAATTATGTAGTCACTAGCCACCTTTTACGCTCATAAGATATGAAACAAAATTTGCGGTTTGAATTTTTCGGTAAGAATTTAAAATTTAAGTTATCGACGAGCGTAAATTTATGTCAACACCTTTTAAGAGTAATAGATTTCTCCCTCCCCCTATAAGAAATGTTACTTTCCTTCGATAGTAAAATAAGTAAAAGGATGGTTGGCACAGGTTGGGGTCACCACATGATATGCAACAAAAGGTACCACTTCGTGCTACCCTCAAAGAAAGGGATTTTGCAGAAGGAAGAAGAGCTAAGTGGTTACATTGGAGGGAAGTCGAAGCTTATGAAGTTGAAAGGCCAATTAATGCATGGTGTCATCCACCTTAATGGTTTTGGCCATCTTCTCTGTGTAAATGGTATAGCAGGTGGATCTGAGATCATCACTGGCCAGCAAATTATGGATTTCTGGGATCGCATTTGCTCTGGTCTGCACCTCAGGTCTCCCTCCTTCTCATTTTTGTCTTTGGTTAATTTTGTTGGTAATCTTTTGACTATTTGAAGTGTCAACTACCATTAATTATATCCAAATTAGTGTATATGTATGTATGTTGTGTTACACAAAAGAACATCATAGCTTCGATTTTGATTTTTGAGAAAATGTACGTTAAACTTGAAAGTAACATGGTGACATGATTCATGATTTAAACACGATTTCTTACGAAAGAACTTTTGTAATTCATAATTAGCTTAGTTATATTAATTTGCGAAGAATGAACAAGAACAAATTATACATGATTTGACGAAAACAACATGACGTTTTTTCAAAAACGAATTAAGTGGTTCGTTTCAGAATGTTGTAAGCTAATCGATTGTGTTTTTCTAAAAATTTGCCTGTTCACATTAATTAATTGAAGGAAAGTGAGCCTAACCGACACGGCAAGAAAAGGGTCGATGAGCCTCCGACTAATCCATGGAGTAGCATACGGCGAGCCGTGGTTCGCAACGTGGGGATACCACTTCGGTCGAGGAGGCCACGGCGTGACGCAGCACATGTACCACAGCTCCATAGAGGCCTTACAATCCCTCCCTCTGTGCCACCTCGTGTCCTACTATGGCTCCTACCGCCGCGAGGTCCCTACCGTCGTAGCCAAGTACCAGGCCATCTCCTGCAACTCGCTCCACACGCTGGGCCACCTCTTCCGGTTCATGCTCCAGCTCAAGAGACGCCTCCCACCCGATAACGTCATGAGCGCCGTCGACTACCATGGGATCACCAATGAGCCAGCTTGCAGGTGGTCCACTAAGCGCGTCGAGATGGCTGCACAGGTTGTGTAACTCTGATATATTTACATTTTCATGCATGCATGGTCACCATGGTTGAATAGTTAATGAGTAAGTCGGTTACTAATTAACCATAATTAATTTAACAAATTAATTAACCAAACAATCCATCCATGCTAACACACCTTGGAAATTAAGTACACAGTATTGGAACTGATCAGCCATCTAAATAATTTTTAGAGACACCTAAAATAAACTACGTTGATAAAATTTCCACCCCTCATGATATATACATCAATCCATTACTACGTACTTCTGATCACAAACTACTCTCTTAATTACGTACGTATTGACTTTGTCAAAGTTGGCGGGTCATGTAGATTATACAATACCAAAAATCAAATTTCTTGCTTATACCAGTCAATATAATCAAGCAGGATCATGTTTCAATCAACAACAAGTTCGAATCATGTCAGCTTCTAAACAATCCATTAACGAATTAAACTGCTTCATTGTACCAAGTCAATCCACTTGGCAGATCCTTACACCATTCAACCAAATTCTGATATTGCTTCTTCAGTGCATTGTGATTAACCATTTTCAAGTTTTTTTTTGGTCATCATTTTAGTCAAAACTTAAGCACAACTCATTTTAATTGTTAGGATGCAATTTCTTAATTCCAAACGGTCTGTCCCGTTAAATCAAAAGATTTAGAAAACGATATATAAAGTTAACAATAGTAGGAGAAGCAAAACAATCCCCTCATTTTTAAATGCAAAAATTCCGACCACACGCAGGTAATAGTAGACGCCCTGAAGAAAGCGGGCAACCGGTGGGTGCCCCGCCAGGACGTGCGAGACGCGTCAAGGCTTTACATTGGTGACACTGGTCTCCTTGACTTCGTGCTCAAGTCCATTGGCAACCACGTAGTGGGCACCCAAATGGTCCGCCGGATGGTCAACCCGGTCACCAAAGTCCTCGAATACTCCCTAGAGGACATGTCCCACTCCCTCCCCGACCTCCAAGAACAACACCACCGACCACGTTCGCCGTACCTGCTCACTAGACTCCAACTCACCAAGGACATCCAAGTCTTGTATAACCACGTACTCAAGGACCAAAGCGTCACCAATGGGCCCTTTGGGGCGATTCCACTCACTGTGAGAGCCGTGCTCGACTCCAAACTCCTCCTCAAAGACTATAATACCACCGGTAGGTTTGGAAAAACAGTCTCACATGTTAAATAAATTCAGAATCTGGTGGATTCAGCTTTCATTTATATATATATATATATATATATATATATATATATATATATATATATATTCTTGTAGTACTTATTCGAGCAATGTGTGACTATTTGTTCAACAGACCGAGGGCAAACCATGCATGGGATTGGGAACAACACTAGCATATTAGTGCCATGCTGCCTTCGTTTAAGGAACACAATTTACGAGCATGAGTTGATCAAACTCCCCGCTTACGCCACCATCGTGGACTTGAAGAGGAAAGCGGAGGAGCACTTCAGGGATATTTACCTGGGCCTAAGAGGGTTGGTGGTGGAGAGTCTGGTGGACATGGAGGGCGACGACGATGACTTGGTGGTCGGACGTGTTGAGGAAGGGAGGGGTGTTGTTGTGTGTGGCAGTGTGGAAGGTGAAGAGGTGATGTGTGAGGGTAGTGGAAGTGGTGTTGTGGATTGTGTTTGTGGTGCAAAGATGGAGGATGGGGAGAGGATGGTGTGTTGTGATGTTTGTGAGGTTTGGCAGCACAGTAGGTGCTTGAAGATACCTAATGGGGAGGAGGTTCCTAGGGTTTTCCTTTGCAGGTATTGTGAGGAGGATATTGTTTCTTTGCCTTCTCTCTTGTCATGAGGTGTTTGTTAGGTTTTAGTGGTTGGTTTTTAAGTTCTATATATGTGAGTTGTGGTTTGGACTTTGCAAAGGTTATGGAAATTAAATTAATATTCTGTAGTTGTTATGTTTCGTCTTTTTGTTAATTGGTTTGAAGCTATATTTGGCTAGCTATTTTAGGATATGTTTGGATATCCAAAAATTGATCAAATTTATATAATAAACTAATCATTATCTCTCGTGCATCCAAATACTCTAAATACTATGTTTGTATATCTAAACTCATACATGATTTAAATCCAAACTGGAAAATCTCAAAAGGTTTTTTTCTTCCAATTTATTACTGTAGATACATTTTTATCATATATCATAGTTGTCATTATTCACAATAGTTTCCATTTGTTATAAGATTTGAAAATGACAAAACCATCTTTTCCCATAAAGTCAAAAAATAAGATAGGAAGATAAGTTTTTTGCCATTGTCTTTAAACTGAGGGACAATAAACTTATTTTTTTACGTTATTTCACACCATGTCTTAAATTGAAAAATTAACCGTTTATTTGCGTTAAGGATCAAAGCCCAACTCATCCAGATGTAGCCCATTAGGCCCATATATGAATATAGATAGTTTTGTTCATATTAGTTATTTGTAATTTCTAAATTAATCCCATATTGATTACTATAAATTGTACCTCATAATCTCAAAGTATAAATACAATAATCTCTCCCTCAATCAACTTAATTGAAAAGAAATTATCTTTTGTGTTAAATACACCTCTTCTATATTTCAACAATTTCACACACCCTCCTGAGACACCCCTAGTTTGGTCGTGTTATCTTAGATTTTTGTTCATTTTAAATGTTATCTTTTCCATTGACACGTGTTTTGACCCAAGAGTGAGCTTTTTAAGAGTTCCATTGAAGCAGATGTATTATATCATTAAAGAAAGAGTTGTAGTATGACACGAGATTTTTTTCTCTCGAAAAACACAAGCGTGATGTGTGTTTTTGTTTTGTGAGATGCGTACAAGATAAATAAGACACGGGTAGTTTGGGTAGTGTGATGTTGAAAAGTAAGAGTATGGATGTGCGAATACGACAGATTGTTAAGATTAAAGTAAACTGATCGACTTCCTTTTGCCAACTACACGTGCAACTTTTTGTCAGTATTGTGCTGCGTTGCTAGCTTACATGACACGTATCTTTCTTAAACGATCAATCTTTTAAATGACACGGTCATGAATAGTGGAAAAGTAATGATATAAATTCAATTGAAGTACTTTTGAGTAGTAAGCAACCAATTTTTTTGTGTCAGGACAGGTCTTGAACGTATTATTTTCTCTCTCAGCCACGTCAGCTTCTTTCTCCTCACGTCAGCACAAATCAATCCCTTACAAATTCATTAACTATTATCCAAACTACTCAGTCACGCTACAATATTTACTGTCACGTCATTATCTTTATTCTCTTATATAAAACTCTCACAACAATCAACAAAATTTATTAATAATCATTATTGTAATCACTTAATTTAATTAAATCATTCTATTTGAATTAACAAATAATATATTAATACGAAAATATTTTTTATTTAGGAATACATTTTTAAATAGTAAAGCTAATAATATATTAATTGTAATCGAATTTTGGACTACTCGAACATCGAGGACCTACAGTGTGCGCGTGACTACACGGAGCACAAGACGATAACATCGAATCTTGGACTACTCGAGCATCGAGGACCTACAGTGTATGCGTGACTACACGGAGCACAAGACGATAACATCGAATCTTGGACCACTCGAGCATCGATGACCTATAGTGTACGCGTGACTACACTTGAATCTATATATACCCCCAACTTACTTCTCTACTTAACCTAAATCCTACATTACTTCTTCCACCACATCTTACAATGTCTTCTTCGGAAGACAACGGTTCACCGGAGTACAATCGTTCTCCTCGTCATCCCTCAACAATTTGTCCAACAACCTACATTCCACCAATCCTACCAAAACCAATTTGTCTCGCACCCTGGATTCCACCCATCCTACCAAAACCAATTTTTTTAACCCCCAGTCTTCCACCCGGACCATCAATACCACCAATTCCAACACAACCCACACCACCCATCAACCCAGGAACAAGACCTAACCCAATTCCCATTTGGGTCCTACACTCGCCTCCTAAGTGGAGAAAGTAGTGCAATTTTCAGCTGCAATATACCTAATGTGAATGACGAAAATATTGTTCAACCTTCAACCGGTCAAGGAACACACAAAACTGTGACCAACAGGTTGCTGAAAACATGGTCAACAGAAGAGGATGAATGACTCGTCTCGGTTTACATGGCTGTAAGTGGTGATGTTTTGGTTGGGACGAACCAAAAAATGAGGTACTTATGGAGACGTGTGAAGCGCCTCTTCGATGAATCAACCGAACCTGATGCAATAAAGCGCAACGATGAGTCATTAATAGTAATATTTACAAATTCTACCATATATATTTAATAACTTGGTAATCCAAATTTGTCATTTTTATGATCTTTACAACAAAACACTTAGATTCAAAAAATTAAGACTGTTAATTTTCACAAGTACAAACGGTGTTGATACGGGTGTTTTGGTATTTTTTCTTATGAAAATTAAATTTCAAAACACTTAAACAAGAATTAAACTTTTATGATTTTCACAGCAAAACACTTAAATTTCAAAAATCAAGAATTTTAATTTTGAGTAATAAGCAAACGGAAAACTTTTTGTGTGAATGCAATCCTCCTAAGAATGGTAGAACTAACAACGAATAAGACAGCAGGAGAAAATAATGAAACTCCTGAAATCTCTTTCAATTGTAATTTACCCATTTTTAAATCTTTCAATTCTACTATCCGTTGTTATCTACTCGGATTGAATGATCTAAACTGGTTCAAATCTCTCTCTCTCTTGTGTGAACTATAATATTATAAACAGAAGAA
The DNA here is from genome assembly GCA_963682175.1 of Triglochin maritima. Taxonomy (NCBI): domain Eukaryota; kingdom Viridiplantae; phylum Streptophyta; class Magnoliopsida; order Alismatales; family Juncaginaceae; genus Triglochin; species Triglochin maritima. The sequence goes on along the minus strand of OY821774.1, from coordinate 10,148,883 downwards.
AATAATAAATTAGATGTATACAATTTGCAACAATAGACTAATAAATTTTTTACTGAATTGTTATTCATCGTTTGAAAACTACTTAAATTGCTCGTGCGAATTATCATTTTATCCTTCTGTCATTTCTACTTACATAACTCTTCATTTCACTCTCCTAACACTACTTTCTCATCATATTACTCTCATATCCATCCAAAAGCATGTCTCGGAGGTCAGGAAAAGAGCCAGCGGACGCTCCTGACTACTCGAATATGGTAAAATGCCTCGTTTAGTTTGGGTCGGGAGTCTCCCTCGGACGCCTAACTCCAATAGAGGGGTGTCTGCCGCTTTCTCCGTCATACCAGATCCTGCACCCGTGGAAGACCGACCATGACCCACTGCTCCCACTACTGGAAGATCGACAACGACCTTGCTCAACATACTCAAAGGCACTCGGGTCTCGACGTGTCGACTTTCCCGTTGGTCGACTTCATACCTTAGTATTTTTTGTGGGTTCTTGATAGTTCGACTGATCGGGGTGTAACTGTGCGTATAAAATACGAGAGACACTACAAATTACTGCAGGGTCGCTCCCCGAAATCTCATCAACGAGCTTCCGAAAATGCTCGACGTCTTGTGCTGATTGATCCATAAACTCTGACATCTGGACTTCTTCACCAATGACAAGTGTTTTCCAGAATGGATGAATCTGATCTAAATAAATTCAATCACCTGACTCAATACAATCGTGCATGGTACAGACACGAGGAATCCTATGTGATGTAAGAAAAGCACACCCGCAACGATATTCAACTTGATTGCTTAAGTCCTGCATTCTCTTTGACTCGTGAGTCAATAATTATAAGCAGTGATGCGAAACTCGACCATTTATATGCTGATAGAAAGCACCCATGTAGTTTGTCAAATCTCGACTCTTTAAGAAAGTTCCGAATATTCGTCAGCTGTATTTCAATAGTCACGTTCACACTATCGAAAAGAGTGTCCAGAGCTGCAGTCGATGTACTGATCCACTGTTTCAGACCCGAATGAGCGCTTTCCATCATACAGTTCGTAGTGTTGCCGAAATGAAGGACTTTATTCGTCTAATTCAACACAAACTTTTCTTTACGCACTAACTACGTGTCTTCCAGATACTCCGTGAGAACTGGCCAAACCTGAAAAACATCTTTCAGATTACGAACTGTTTTATCGTACTCGGTCTATGAAGTAGAAAACATGACTCTCCTCCACTTTCCACGCCTCAAATTCTCTGCAAACTACTTGTTCTTGCCGAATACGTGGTATGCGTAGTTGTACATGTCTTTGTTGATATGCCATGTGCAAAGTAAATGAGCAGACTCAGGAAAAACCTCTGCCACTGGTCGCATCATACCTAACTCCTGATCCGTTATTATTGCAGTCGGGCTGACAATATCCAATAACAGATCTCGCAACTTCTCCAACACCCACCGGTAACTAGACTCGGTCTCATCCTTCATAATGGCATAACCGACGAGGAAGTTCATGTTTGTTGGAGTCACACCAACCATCTCAAACAAAGGCATCTTATACTTGTTCGTCTTGTACGTCAAATCCATGGAGATTACGAAAGGGTATGTGCATAACAACTGAACTGACGTCGGATGTGTCAAAAATGCGTGAGTGAGGACATTAGTTTCTTCATCCACCACAATCCAATGTAAGTACTGATACTGCACTGCCTGATGCAAAAACTACTGAGCGGGATTCCTGTCTTCAGATTTCGTCCTCCTCATGTACTCTCTGAAGTTATAAATGTATATCTGATTGGGATTATCATCTAGGAATTTCTCCTTTACTGCCAACAAGATGTTACGTGGTCTCGCTTGTGCCTCAGTCATATCACGAACAATTTTCTTGGCCCCAAAACTAAGACCGCTGATATGGCGGTGACCCTCTGGATAAACTGCAAGTCTGTGGTTGTGTTGCCCATGAGTACTATTAGAAACAATGACTCATCCATCACAATCCCGTCGCTCGACTACTTTTACCAAAAAACGACAACCGCAACATTTTCTTTTCGTGTTCTTCCGTAGTGCAATATTTATATCACGAGAACCCATTTCATTTCTGCGATCGTATCTCAGATAACAATCCGTCTGATTATCTGCTTCCGATTTGTAGGATGATATTACTAAAAAAAATCCAGCTCCGATGGCAACTTGTTTCGCCCATTTACACGCTTCATCGATTGTTGTAAATAGTTGTTTACTATAAAAAATCACTGTAATCTACCCATCACCACCGAAATCTTACAACGGAACTTGAAATAATTTAAAATAACACAAAATAAATAAACTTAAAATAAAAATAAAATAAAATTGGGGCGTCTAGCTGAGACGCTCCTTCCTTGGAGGAGGGCGTTTTGCTGGGACGCCCCCTCCTTGGGCACGGCGACTAAGCCAGACGACTCATCCAAAGATGTGGCGTCTGGTTTAGCCGCCGTCTCCATGGATGGGTAGTCTGGCTAAGCCGCCCTCACCAAGGAGGATGCGTCTCATCCAGACGCCCCATCCTTGGGGGAGGTGGCTTAGTCAGATGTCCGAGACCAAAAAAGAATTCCGTCCCACTTACCTCACTAGATTCAGGCATTTCGTCAAACTTTTTCGTGGTGTTGGTACTGGGAATGTGAGGAAAACTGAGCAAAAACTTTATTTTAAGACACATGACGAAATGAGTATTAAATGAATTGTGAATGACAAAATAGTATTTATTAGGATGATTTAAGTAATTTTCCGACGATAAACAGTAGTTCTAAATAGTTGTGCAAAACAGAAACCTTTTTACTACGTTTCAAAATATATTCCTAGGAATTAGGATATAAAATGAAAATTTTCTCTCTTAAAATAATGGGGACAATTTTGTATCTGAGTCAGACAAGTTACCATGTCAGCAGAGACCCTCCACCATAAACACGACACGCAGACCAGACGTTGCACCAAATCCTTCCCACTCAAAGTCAAAAGACATCCCAAAATAAACAGCACACTAAATGAAATGAAATTAAATTAAATAAACATCTGTTGGAGAAGAAGAAGAAGAAGAAGAAGAAAAATGTCCACCTTAACATATCCTCCGGTTCTCACTTCCCCCAGACAGGATGCGACGGATCTCCACAAGGCCTTCAAGGGTATGTTTCCATCACCATTTTTAATTTAATTTTATTTTTTGACGATTTTTTGTGCGTTTAGGGTTTTGGGTATGAAATATGTTGTGGTATTTTGGTTAAAAATCAGAATTTTAGAGGGTCATTGAAGAAATTAGAGCAATCATGCCAATGTGTTTGGAGTTTTTGGAGAGAAAATTGTGGAATTTGTGGATTTGAGTTAGTTTAGGCAATTATTATACCAATGAAATTGAGAACAACTTATTTGGGTGTGTTTCCTGTTGGTAGTTGCATGATAAATGGGTTATGTCGAATATAACATTATTGTTATATTAAAGTCAGTTGTGTTTATTTTATTTGGACTGATAAGTCACGAAAAGTTGGTTCTTTCTTCAGAGAATTTTTATTTTTATTTTCCGAATGTTGTATCTATGTATTGGTTTCTGTCTGTAGAAATTCGATTATAGTGAGTTGAAACTTCATTTCTCTTCGTAGACTTTAATGCTGTAGGACAAATATAAAAAAACTGCAGACATCTACCCAAATTTGATGGTCACTGATTCGAGAGATCCATTTTAGATGTCCACCATTTCATAGTCAAGAAACAAATAATTAGAGGTTCATAAGCTAATGTCTTTATTTTCCCTTTTGGGAGGCCTTCAAGTTCAATCTTTCATGATAAGTTGAACTTCTGTGATTTGGTGGCCAATATGTTAGGAGCTTAGGTTCGAATCAATTATTCTATGGCTTCTGGTTTGACCAAATGCTTTATAACATTTTTACTCAGGGTTTGGCTGCGACACTGCCGCAGTTGTCAATATCCTTGCCCACAGGGATTCAACACAACGTGCTCTCATTCAGCAGGAATATAGAGCCATGTATTCTGAAGAGCTCACAAAGCGTCTGCGCTCTGAGCTTAGTGGGAATCTTGAGGTAACACTAATATTAGCTTGTATGTCATCGACAACTGTTGTAAACGATCTATAAATGATCTGCCTGGTTACTTTTTTCCCCTTCTTTTTATTCAAATCCCTAATTAGTTATCTGTGTAAGAGGTTAATCAGGTTCTTGTTTTTGGGTTTCATATTGTTAAGATATATGCTAGAGATGTTAGTTTTCAAGTACTGAAAAATTTGTACAAAAAATAAGTTCAGATGCCTCCATACTTGATGAATTTTGGTAATACAGACACACAATGCGATTATATTCGCCCTTATGATAAAAGTACCATTAACTTATACCATCATTACTTTTTCACAGAACCTAAATCTTTACTCCCCACATTTGTTGGACTTGGGAGCAAAATACACGACGTTACCCATTTATTTTGTTTCTTAAACTTTATTAATTTGTAATACTGTATGTATATTCCTCTGAAATGTTGAGTTTTCTTTATCAGAAAGCAATTCTTCTTTGGTTGCATGATCCAGCTGGACGGGATGCAACCATTGTGAAGGACGCTCTGTACAATGTTGACATGCAAACTGCTATTGAAGTCATATGTTCTCGAACTCCTTCCCAGATTCAGACGTTTAAGCAGGCTTATTATATGAAATTCGGCCAACAACTTGAGGTTGACATTCAGCGTGTAGCTTCTGGTGATCTCAAGAAGGTTCTGCTCTCTACTAGAATGTATTTGTTTTTTGATTATTTTGTTTTTGTTCGTTGCTGCAAGCATCTTGATCTTTGGTTAATGAGTTACTGAAGAATTTTATCCGAAGTAATCTAAGTTACATGCGTACTTCTAGAGTCCCAGTTTAGTCCCTCTGCCTGTAAACCCCAAAGTTGCAGGTTGAATATTTTCGGAAGGTTACTGAAGAATTTTATCAGAAGTAATCTAATAATATATTTAACTTTTGATATTTCATTCGTACTTCTAGAGTCCCAGCTTAGTCCCTCCTTTGCCTATAACCCCCAAGTTGCAGGTTGAATATTTCGGGAAGGTTTCCGTCCTTTCAAATTTTGATTCGAATCTAATTGCATCCATGTTTGTACCTCTACCTTCCTTTCCCTAGAGGCGAGGGAACTCAATGGAGTTCTCCATTTAAAAGAAATGCCTCCTTGGAGTGAGCACTACGAGAAGATAATGCAAATTAGCAGTGATTCAGCAAAATTTATCATTAAAAAATTTGATATAAGAATTAAAATTTCTGTTATATTTCCAGTGTTCTCTTTCCCACAATGTTGCTGTCAATGTGGTGCAATACAATATCTTACTCATTTGATGATTGTTATAAAACATCACATGAACATATATCATAGTACACTAGCCCTTGCTAATGGTAGAGATGCATACATCAATGCTATTTCGTTTTCGTTAATGTACTTCTTAGAGCATCAGCTATGCTAAATAATTCCATCCAAATAAAAATGGAAACTAAGTGCATCTTACGATACATTGCTCAGTAACGTTTTTAACTGCTCATCATTCGCAGGCAATAAATTTCTTTACTTGAAAACAAATGATTGGACCTTTCTTGGTTGGAGAAAATGAACAGGATCTTTATAAACTATTTCTTATATTAAATCTCAGGTTATGTATGTTTTCAAAGAGGAATTTTTGCATCTTACTAGCTAAAACTATCAGAAATGCTTCCATTTATGTAGCTGCTGCTTATGCATGTTACAACCATGCGTTACGAAGGACCCGAAATTGATCCATTCATGGTGGAAAATGATGGAAAAGAACTCCACAGGGCAGGGGAGAAGCGTCTTGGAACCGATGAGAATACTTTTATCACCATTTTCTGCACTAGAAGCAGGGCGCATTTGGCAGCGGTAGCTTCTTACTACCACAAGACATACGGCAATTCACTTGAAAAGGTGGAAACTTTTGCAGAAAAGAAAGGGCAAACCAATAGATTCTGCAGTCTTCCTATGTTGCCTTTCTTATATTTTGCTTCCTTGCAGGCCGTCAAGGGTGAGACATCGGGAAATTTTGAGTTTACGCTTCTTACTGTCCTAAGGTGCGCTGAGAATCCTGCTATGTATTTTTCCAAGGTACACATTTCCACCCTCAATTATCTCTTGGTTGTGAGATGGTATACTTTACTTGTTAAACCATAACATGATCAAATTTCTCAGAGACTGCGCAAATCGATGAAAGGCCTTGGAACCACGGACTCGATGCTGATAAGGTTAGTAGTGAGCAGGGCTGAAATCGATATGCAATACATAAAGGTTGAGTACCAGAAGAAGTACAAGAAACCCTTGCCCGAAGCGATTCACTCAGAAACCTCGGGCCATTACCGCTCATTTCTTCTCGCTCTCGTGGGCCATCTATAGGTGCATTTGTTTGTGCAAAACCGCTCATTGGTTTGTTTTCCCTTCTTTGCCTTGCATTGTTTGTTGTGTTTTCTCGGCATGTTTGTTAACCCACGTCAATGTTTTCTGAGACCTACTTTCTCTTAATAAAAAAGTACAGCTTGCGTTTGTTTTCTAACCTCAATCCTATATTAAGGGTCAATAAACTGTGAATGTTGATTTGTTCTTAGTTAATGGCTTGGTTTATACGGTTATACCATGAATAAACAAAAACACCATGAATTGGATAGTTCAGTTTCATGCTGTGTATCCTTCAAATGCTAATATATTGCTTATTAATACAAGGTATTGGATATGATGCGATTGAACGGTTTTAAATTATATTTGATTAATACTTCATCTATTCAAAGTAGTATAGCTTGAAACGATATTAGCAGATCTAAAGCCACAGGATCGAACTTAAAAGTGGTTATGTTGGAATACTTAAATTGTTGAGCTCTACAATCGAACTTAAAAGTTAAAATAAGGTTTACCTCTTTGATTTTTTTTGTTGAAAGGCAGATTATAAACCACAACTCCATTAAACCCAAAGCATACAAACCACCCAGAGTTTACCTCTTTTATATTCTTGTCAATCGGATTCATCTATGTTGTTAGAAAGTTGTCTTGAAAAATAACAATCGACCGAATCAGAGTTAGACTGAGAATTTACTGGACTCCCATAAACGGACGACCGAACCTCATTCAGTCTACCGATACCCATCCAACAAAGTCTTACTGGGAGTTACTGGAATATGGAGTACGAACATCCGAACCATATTCGATGGTCTGGATCCAGTCCACCGTCTAACCTATGGTTGACCGAAACCAAGTGGACGGTAGTTGCCTTGCGATTCACTGGAACGTGAAGAATGGTTGACTGTTTCCCAAATGGTTGATTGAAATATGGACACGAGCAATTTTTGTTAAGGATACATTGGGCACTCTTAAACCATTTAGGTTTGGCGTAAAATTCTCCTATAAATACCTAAGTTGCTTAGAACTCTAATGTTGTTGAAATGTTAAGAAAAAAGAGAGTGACCAAGTTGAGAGGTATGTTTAACCACCAATACTCCTTAGGATTTTGGATTTGGGAAAAATCTTATTGTTGAAGAATCATCAAACTCTCAATCCGGGAAAGCAAGTCATCTCCGGTTCCATTCTTTTTGTATTCCAATCATTCTCATAGTGAAGCTCAATCCGTCTCAGCCATCATGATTTTTCCAATTTGATTTCACGTAAATTCGGTGTTGTGTTTGTTTGATTGCTTGGGAGATTGTTAGATACATGCTAGGTGTTCGATGGATTACTTAGATTGAGTATATTAGTCGTCGTTCAACATACGAACCACCGAACTAAAGATCATAACATTTTGTTGGGTGCGACTAACGAGTAATTCAATAATCGCTATCAATGTTGTCTGCACTAATAATTTGTGTGAACTAGTTGTAGTTACTGGTTAGTCCAGTTGATATACACCAATGGGTTCGGAATAATCAAGGTCAGGTGATCGTATCACAACGGAGTGGAATATAATTTAGTTAAGTATACAAAATGGTTACATGTGGACATCATGAAACAAGTTTGTCCAATTATCACCGAATTGGAGAGGGGACCGGAAGAATCTAAATTCAAATGAAATACCTCCACAATTATACTTTTCCACTCATTAATGCTGATATCACCATGGAAGTAATAGCCAGACTATAAAAAAGTTCAATCCCTATTTTAAAAACCGAACCGAACCGACAGACTGGACCGAGGTTCGACCGAAAACTAGAACTTGACCGGTTAGTTCACTGAAAAAATCGAAGTCCTTATAATCAAAGCGGATCGAACCGGGTTAGACCGAAAAAATCAATCAGTTTGATCACTGGTTGAACAACAATTCGATTCGAAAAAGGTTAAACTACAGTTTGTACCACGAACTAGAAAAATAATGGTTTACCACAAAAAAAAATTATTTTGTTTCAATCACTAAACTTTTCATATATAAATTGTATAACTTTTCATATATAATTTGTATTTTGGGCTTGTGAAAAGTGATATTATGGCAGTGAAATAAAATTAATTAACATTATATAACCTTAAACTTCATATTTTCTTTTCTGATGATGGCTAATGATCATTATATAATAACTAATATGTTTCAAAAAAAAGTATTTCATAGTTTATTCTATTCATATATGTTGTTTAAGGACTTTAGGAACTTAACTATTCGGTAAAGTACGTGTAAAGTTTGGTTTATCGGTCAAATCACTGGTTGAACTATCCTGGAGTTGATTCGATTCAAACTCCCGGTTCACAAAAAGATGATGTCTTGATTGAACCAACAATTGAATCATTTAAACCAATTGAGCATTTATTGGTTCTTTCGTCGGTTCGGTTTCAAAAACCTTAGCGCAAACAAGTAAACTATATACATGTATTGATCGTCAATAACTATGCTTAGTATATTGCCAAGGAAACAAAAACACTTGTGATAACTGATGACCACGCCGCACCATCTTAATAATTTCTTCTGTAGGCTCATCTCCTCTTTCGTAGACTGTGCTACACCAAACATGGCACGTGCTTATTGGACAACATGTATCGACAACATTAATTGTTCCATCTGTGGCTGAACTGAAGCCAAATCGTTCCACTCATACGAAGCTAACGATGAAATGTATAACTAGCCTTGAGTTTATGCTGAAGAAATATATAGTGCGTTGATGTGTTGGGAATAGTCAATTAATATTGAATAGGTATACATCCTAAACATTAATGTTAAATGTGTTAAGATTGTTAGTAACAATTGTATTAAGGATTTGCATAGCATTCCTAGCTATAAATGTTCATATGGTGTCTCCACACAAAATTGGTGTAGAATTGAGGTTCCATATGGGAGCTTATCTCAAAAGTTAGTTCCAAGTTAAGAGATTACATCATTTTTTGTAATGAATTGTATAATGGGATCGACTTTTCTTCGTGTGCGACCAAATAGTCTATCATGTCTATGCATGGGTCTTTTATTAACGCATAAGGAGTGGCAATTTGAGTTGGTCGACTGAAGCCCTCGCACTATATTATATTTAAGTTGGTGTTTTCAACTCAAAATTAATTAGATACTGGGTGGAGGGACCCTAAGATTTTATAACTTATGACAATGTCATTACTTGTTATGATGATGGATTATTTTTGATTTGGTTTTGACACCAAGAGAACTGTGTGAGAGCTCATTCTCAATGTTAGTTAAGATGAGAGAGCACATGACTCTTTGTGATTAATTGGTTTGTAGGAAAAGAACCAAAAAGTGAAGGAATTGGACTTCCATAGTGTTTTTCGTTATATTGGTTTGCAGAAAAAATTAACGAAGTTCTGCGAGTTTGGTTTCAAATGTTGTAGAATCTAATAAATTTATACTTTGGGTGACTTCTCTCGCTTTCACTTTATTTCCCTGGAAAGTTTGAGTAGCTCAAAAAAGTCAAAACCCTAAAACTGAAGTTCTAGTTATTCCTTCATTTTCTGCAAATCAATCACACCTCAAGTCTATACCATATAATATTTGTCCTACCAATGTGGGATTGTTTTTAATCTATAGGTGGAGAGAATAATGAAAAATCAAACATCGATAAGAGGGTTTGCTAGAGGTTGGGATGGCCAATGATATTTCGTAGTGAAAGATGTTTGGTGGATTTCTTTATTGTGCACGGTTACACTGTTATTTTGTCAAGCAAGTTATATTTTCTTCTTTCAATTTGTTCTCTCACTACTGTAGAAAAGGGAATATACGTCGGATGTACGGGAGTATATACGTCAGATATAAGCACTCCCAGATCCAACGTCTACGTGTGCGTCGTCTATACATAGACGTCGGACGTCATATATCCGACGTCTATTCCTAAAGAATAGACGTCGGCTGTATGTAGAAGCCGACGTCTATACTTAAAGAATAGACGTCGGCCTTTATTTACGACCGACGTCTATTCTTTAAGTATAGACGTCGATGAAATAATAGCCGACGTCTAGTCTTTACGTATAGACGTCGGCTTCTACATACAGCTGACGTCTATTCCTTTCTTCAGAGGAATAAACGTCGGATAATACAAATATCCGACGTCTATTCCTAAACCTGGACAAAAAATAGCATCCTGCAAACTTGTATTTAGTCATCGTATTCGTGTACATACAACCTGCACCAAATTCGTTCACATATGCTCACACTTTCATCCACATGTACATATAAGCACAAACATACAAGCATACATGCACAAACACAAACACAAACATACAAGCATACAACCATACATGCACAAACACAAACATACAAGCATATACAATTGACATTTAACACACTTACAATTAATTCATAAACAATTGACATTCATTCTAAAATTGAGGCGATTATATTAAGGCATAAATTGTAGGTTTGTAATACAAGTGCAATTGTTAACTAAATTACAAAAAATGCTAGTGACAGGAGAACCTCTTAGTTCATCAACATGTTTCTGATAAAATAGCGAGCCCATCGGTCGCGAGTTTCATCGAGCTCCTGTTGCGAGAAATGATCACTACTTTTTGGGAAGACCTATAAAAAATACAAGTGTGTTAAATGTTAATAACAAAATATTGAAACTACAACTATACAATTGAATAACGATCTACATTACCTCGGATAGGCATACGTCTTGAGTTGCCAATTCGAGGATTTCCTCCATGTATCTCATCACGTAGTAACCACATTCCGTATTTCCAACCTGCTTCCGGTACTACAAACATAGAAATTCGCTAAATTTATGTTCCTAACTTAATTAACAAAAAATGGAGAGAACGTACTCTCATTCCATGTAATGTTATTCCTGCTTTTGTGGTTGTTCTTCTGCCACCCAAAGCTCTGTAAACCTTAATTGCCTTGAGTAGCACAAGTTAAAATTTCATTCAATAATACTAATAAAAATCCACGAATTACTTTTCTCACGACTAAAATGAACTTACAAATTTAGAAGTTTATTTATTGAGTCCCTTGATTTATTCGACTCCAACGGATCAAACCAATATGCTGAATTAGTCGTGGGGCATACAACGACAAACATCCAATGAGCCCTGTTATATGTATAATTAGAAGCTTATTACAAAATAAAATTCCACTTTTAATTACAAAGTTTACCTCTCATGATAAGGGAGCAGATAATATTTTTTGTCTTCTTCTTTAAAGAATGTCCCAAGATGACCCGATTTATCGTCATTACCGTATATATATGTAGATGGACTGATAAATCCAAATACTTGATCGTCGGGAAAGACTGACCTTCTGACATCATAAAGATGTCTACAAGTATAAAAATTATACTTTATTACAGTTTCGATAAAATTATTCAATACTTTTCATTGTATACAAAAAAACACTTACTTCACTTGCACGTCGATAATCATGATACACAACGAATCCATCGCTAGGAACTGCATGATATCCTCTTTGGTGACGTACAAAGCCGGAGGCAACCCTTTTCCCCCTCCAACTCCCAAGTACTTAAGGATTGTGATTCCCTACCTATCATACGTTGATACAACATTTTGCACCTACTTGGAAGCGAATTAATATTGATGGGAGATTTGTCGTTTGACCCTTTGTTCCGGAGGCTTGACACCTTACAAATATATATACAACTGTTAAAATACAATTGTTAACAAATTTGAAGTTTAAAGTCTTTCAAAGTTAAACTACACCTCATGTTTGTCGTTTAGCTCTCTAAATAACCAGGCCACCGCACGAACCCACCGATAGCATCGCCGAGAGTAACAATCTCTTCTTCCGAAAATGGCACAAAAGCACCAGCATCTAAGCAACTCTCAATTGCAACCTTCACTTCTCCCTCTCCTACCTCTGTGAAGTGGTGTCTGGAGATGTTATAAACTTTCACATGTCCCACCAATCTTCGATCAGGGTCTTCGACACATAAAGCACATCCAGATCCATCCGCGAACTTTCCAAACGAGGGACCGCTGACGATGGCCAATTCTCGAGAATGAGTCACGAAATAATATTGTCGATCGAGGTGAAACACTGGCGGCACTGGAGGAGTAGTCTCCGAGGAAGAATCAGTCTTACGAAGGGTAGGAGAAGTAGGCAAATCACGATTCAATCTCTCCAAAAAAAGTTGTAGCGTATTTTTCAAATATGCGATCTATTGCTGGCATTTGGTATGACCAGTCGACGAAGTAGACCGTTGAGTCTTTCCATAATATTGTCGAAGTCCAACTCTACTCCCTACCCGCACACGACCGGGGTGTTCGTCGTTTCCCAAGGCCTCGCGTAGAATATCATTCCGACCATTGGAAGCAAATTCTCCTTGAGATTCTCTCAACTTCAGAGAGTCCTAAGTTTAAAACAATATTTACTAACAATTGAAAAATATAAAATTAATGATTCTGAATTAATAACATATATATAAGTGATGCAACTTACTATCTTCGAGCCGATCGCTTGCACCTCGTCTGTGACGTACTCCCCTCTGGAGTTTACTCTCGCTCTCTTCCAAGAATCACAACGAGCTACGGGAGAAGGAGGAGATAGGTTACTTGCTTGCTCCTCACTCAAACTGGAGTCAATTGCCTCTTGTTTCTTCAGAGCAATTTTTTCAGCCATCATTTGTGCTTCTAACTTTTGATACCCCGCTCGAGACATACGATGTGTATACTTGTTAAAAGATCTAATCTTTTGGTTTCTGGCTCGGATGACCTAAAATCAAGTTTATTAGATTGTCACTAAAAACAATAACTAAAAAGTTTGTTTTGAAACACAGTTACTATATTCTAAATTAAACTCAGTTACCTCAAACTCCGGGCTATCTCTGGATTTTCTGAATAACTCTCATTGATTCAGAGTGATAAAGTTATAGACATCACATAGATTTCTATCATGGTAGTCTCCGAATATGTACTTGTTCGTTAAATTTGTTTTGAAATCCCTCTAACGAACTGACATGTATATCATCCACTTTTTCTTCAACTTGTCAGTGGATTGGAATTCAAAAGATTCATACAACTCGTTAACTTTATATATATATATATATATATATATATATATATATATATATATATATATATATCAAAATTTCGACTAAAACTATAGAAATCTATAATGGAATCATTACCTGCACGTTATCCCTTATTGTGTCCTTCAACTTCTCATCTACATCGGCCCAACTCGAGAAACAAATGTCAACTTTGGCCATCGCTAAGCTACCTAGAAAACTTTTCCAATTATCAGACAGCATGCCTATCGGCTCAAGACGGTCATCAAACTGGATTGGAACTCTACCGTCTCTATTTCTTCTCCCCACGAATTTTTTCATTAGACAAGGACCTCGTGAACTGTATGTTTTCGAGCCTTCAAACTCTGAGGGAGAGTGTTTCTTTTTCGGAGTCATGATACTATAAAAGATAAACTCAATGCATTAAATAAGGTCAAGACATTAAATGTCTATTACAATGTGTTACAACAGAAAATTTGCATCTTCCCTGTTTTTTCCCTTAATGGATTTTCAATCCATATACCTTCACCGTGGTCATCTCTAAACATACAAGTCTCAACAATGAGTTATTATCATAATATTGAAAATTCAAAAAAGCAAGACAATAAACATTTTAAATATTAAAAGCAAGTATTAAAAATAATTACTTGGATTGATAGAAAAATATTTTAAACACAAAATATCATGTTATTAATAACACTTGAAAATAAAATTTTATTGAAATTTTGGCAGAACCTCCCCTTAAAATTTTATATGTAAAATTCTTCAAATCCTGGAATTAACAAGAAAAATGTATATCTACTAACATTCACAACATGTATTTCTCCACTACATCACATTCACATTACAAATCTACTCATGTTGAAATACACATGAATGAGATCCATGAAGAACGTTAGTTTATTTACATTTAAATTTACTTAATAATGCATCCCAAACAACTCTCCATCATTACTTAAATCATCCAACCAACCCAACTCAATACCTAAGATAGCAAACCAAACCAATCCAACTCATATATATTAATTTAAATCATCCAACCAACCCAACTCAACTCAATTCAAAACAAACCAATCCAATGAACGAGTGAAATCAAATGATATCTCATTAATAAAGGTCACATCCATCATCATAACATATAGCAATAACATATAAAAAATGAATTAAACATTCACACAATCACACTCCATTCTCCGTCAACCAAACAAATCCAAAATTCACAATCTCCACAACCAACTAAACAATCCAAATCCAAACACCACAATCTAAAATCCAAATCCAAATACCACAATCTAAACATATCAAATATGAGAACCTAATCAAACAAGATACAAGACAAGGATAGTAGATTTCCTTTTGGCTTCACTTGAAGTTAATTTTTCTACAGGTGGTGAAACACGAACCAGAGGAGGAAGGGAAAGCTGCTGCCGACGTCGCAGAGGAGGTGCGGTGCCGGTGATCGCGCCAACAACTACACCTACAACTACACCAAATCAAAAAAACTAAATAAAAAAACTCAATCCACAACTACACAAAAAGTATGAGCACGAACCAGAGGAGGAGGTCGTGGCTGCGGTGACGGTGGTCGCGGAGGCTACGGAGACGGTGCAGATCGGTCGTGGAGGAGAGTTCGGTCGTGGGACGGCTAGGGTTTGGGTGAGTTTTCGTTTGAGATGAATGACAAAAACGCCTCTGTTCAATTTCTTTAAGACCCATAGACGTCGGATGTTATAGATGTCCGACGTCTATACCCCGACGTCTATATGCAGGGGGTCTAGACGTCGGACATCTATAACATCCGACGTCTATACCCTATAAACGTCGAATGCACAATGTATTCCAAAAACCGACGTCTATGGGTCGACGTCTATACCCTATAGACGTCAGATAAACGCGGTATTGAAATAGCTGACGCCTATAGTACCATATAGACGTCGGCATTGGTAACAACCGACGTCTATTCTGTCCTCTCCTTACTAGGCGTCGGTTGTTATAACGACCAACGTCTATTGGACGACGAGTAAAGCTTATTCTGCACTAGTGTCTCCTCCCTGATTTTGCTTGAGTTTCATCTCCACGTTGGTTAGACAAAGAATTTAAGAATTTATCGCCAAAAGTGAATGCACCCTATCACATTATCCAAGCTAATTAATTTCTCAAAACAAGCAATTATCTAATTGTGTCAATTTGCCACAAGGATAAGTTATGGGCACCGTTTGACTATAGACTGTTGAGATTTGATTGCTTTCTTTTATCTTACTGTCCGAACTCCAAAAAGGAAAAGAGAATGCAAACTAAAGAAAATGACGTAAATTGGAATAGTAACATATCTCACTCAAGCATGGTCCTCGAATATAAAAAGGTGGACATGGACGTGAAAATACATGAGCTTGGATATATATGTAGGGTCATGATACTTGTTAGTTGCTGTGTGAAAAGACATTGGAACCACAAGAGGAGGGGCAGAAAACAAGAAAAAAGGTAGAGACGTTGGGAGGATCTACCCTATCATAAGCTCATGATGACTTTCTTCAACTTTCTGTCAGAAAAGTTTTGCACTGTAAACGGGTTGGACCGCACTGTGGTGTTTTGCTTTAACAGCCTGATAAAATCAACTACTACAAGAATTCCCGAATTTTAGAAAAGACCCACAACAAATGTATTGTATTTTTTGGGAACTACTAAACGTCGCCCCAAAACGGCAAAACTACTTAAATCGCCACTTCAAATTACCAAATTGCCTTTAACAATATATTTAATACTCATATCGTCCCGTGTCTTTAAACAAGGTTTTTGACTCAGTTTTACTAACATTCCTAGTACCAACACCACGAAAATGTCTGACGAAACACCTAGATCAGGCGAAGTAACAGAGACGGATTTTTTTCCGACTCGGGCGTCTGGCTAAGACGCCTGCACCATCGTGGAGGCGTCTGGCTAAGACGCCTGCACCATCGTGGAGGCGTCTGGCTAAGACACCTCCACCATGGTTGAGGCGTCTTATCCAGACGCCTCCACGATGGTCCAGGCGTCGCCTCCACCATGGTTGAGGCGTCTTATCCAGACGCCTCCACGATGGTCCAGGCGTCTTAGCCAGACGCCTATACCATGGTCTAAGCGTCTCGCTAAGACGCCTCAACCATGGTGGAGGCATCTTAGCCAGACGCCTCCACGATGGTACAGACGTCCCGTTTTTTTTAATTTTTTTGTCAAATTAAAATTATACGGTGTGTTATCTCAAATTATTTGACGTTTCTTTGCAAGTTTTCAGTGGTAATCGGTCGGATTACAATGAGTTTTTTTTGCAAGTGATGAAGATTCAAAAAAATTCCAGATCCAACATTTTTTAAGTTCCAAAATCCCCCGGTGGTAAAACATCCTGACTTACAAATACCACCTCGACAGGTCGTTCGGGGGTCTCGCCTTTAACATTTTTTTTTGGATTTTGAAATTGTTGGATCTGGAAATTTTTGAATTTTCGGTGTACCGAAGGGGTATCGGTCATCCGAATATAGTAATTATTAACTTATTAATTAATTAATTTAACAATTATCTAAATTTATAATCAATTATCTTTTTAAAAAAATAATAAAAAATAATAAAAAATTACGGGCGTCCGACGGAGCCGCCCCCACGTAGGAGGGGGCGTCTGGATAAGACGTCTCCCCAATGGGGGAGGCGTCTTACACAGACGCCTATCCCAAGGGCAGAGTGTCTGGGTAAAACGCCTACCTGATGGGTAAGGCGTCTGGGTAAAATGCCTCCCCCATGGGGGAGGCGTCTTAGCCAGACGCCCCCTCCTACGTAGGGGCGGCTCCGTCGGACGCCCGTAATTTTTTATTATTTTTTTATTAAAAAGATGTTAGATATTTTACGAGATTCGAGTACACTGGGGCGTTCGTTGGTTCATTACTGACCTCCAAAACATTATTTTTTATGATTATAAGAGGAATATGAAGAGAGATGTGTGATAGGAGGGTAAAATGTCGCGTTATAACAGTAGAAATGAGAGAATGGCAAAATGGTAATTTCAATGGGCGATTTAAGTAATTTTGGGACGATGTTTAGCAATTCAGTATTTTTTTTTTGACAAGTGTGATAGGGTTGCATAATTATATTTCACCCGACCATAGGTTAACAAATGAAAAAAATTCCTTTATTTTGATTTCATGACAGCAAAAGTAATGCAACCATCCATGCAAAAACCTAACAAAAGCAGCAGTGTGAGGCTGTTTTGTTATAAAGAAGTTTTGTGTTAATCTATTCATCCACTTGGCCAACTGATTTTGGACATAAATACTCACTTCATACGTAACTTTAGATACTTAGGCTTTTGAATAGTAGCATCAAATAAACTTATGCATTCTTGCTTTCAAAGAATTTTGGACATATTCCAATAGCATGTCGTATTCAGCATAGTCATTCTGTATAGAAATTCTTCTGGTTATATCAAATGCGATACATGCTACTAATGCATTCATCCTACAGTGATTGTGTAATAACCTAATCTAAGCACCCTAATTAAATTAAACTAAACCTAACTTACCCTAATTAATTATGTTAATGAAGAGGTGAGGAGATAAGGTTGAGAAATGAGGTGTTGGTATTGGATTGGATGAGATGGAGGTGATAAATTAAAAAGTGATATATATAGTAAAGATAAGATTTGGTTGAAACGTTTTGCTTCCTTGTTTTGAATCAACCAGAGCGTGAGAGAAGAGGTTAGAGAGAAGAAGAAGAATAAGGTGAAGAAGAAGAGGAGAAGAAGTGAAGAAAGAGAAGAAGAAAAGTGGAGTGAAGTGGTGCAAGCTTGGGAGGCTTCTTCACTCGACCAAAAGGTATGCCAAATCTTCAATATAACTCACTTGTGCCTTGTGAGTGTTGTGGATCGACGTTGGTGTCGAATTCCCCGTCGGAATTCAACCAATTCAGAGGTTGAAGACGACGATCGGTCGACCGGTGCCTGTGGGCAGTCGACCGATCCTATTATTATATTGATGTTTACCCGGAACGGTCGAACGATGTCTTAGGACGGTCGACCGTTATGCCAGATTTGTGCGGGAAAAAGGGGATATGCTGTTATCGGTCGAACGGGACCACTTAGCCGGTCGACCGAATAACAATGAGAATGGGTCGGTTGGGGATTTTGACTTATTAAACGGTCGAACGTCCTTAACCTTGTTCGACCGATCCATTTGATGCTTAGTCGGTTGGGAGATTTGACCATCAAAACGGTCGACCGCTCTTTAACTTTCGGTCGACCGACTGAGCATATTATTTAAGCGGTAGAGTGCCTGTGTTGATTCGGTCGAACTGTATAGCAGTTCCGGTCGACCGAATATCACTTAGGC
Source organism: Triglochin maritima (assembly GCA_963682175.1). NCBI lineage: Eukaryota > Viridiplantae > Streptophyta > Magnoliopsida > Alismatales > Juncaginaceae > Triglochin > Triglochin maritima. Next base: position 10,130,089 of record OY821774.1, on the reverse strand, counting down.
AAAATACGGAAAGTCCTGTTATCGGTCGAACGACCCCTTGGTTCGACCGATCGGATATATATATTATATAAAATTGTATAGCATAGACCATCCAAACGGTCGACCGCTAGATGACTTTTGTTCGACCGATTGGTCGGTATTTCGGTTGGCGTGGTTCGACCGGTAGAATTGTTTGTACAGTACTGTGTACTGTGTGGGGGACCGGTCGACCGGTGTGTTTGTAGCGGTCGACCGATCTGCCGCAGGTTGGTGGATTAATCCACACGCGAGCCGTCGATGTCAGGTCGACTACCGGCTCCGAGGCGACGGTTGATTACCGGCTTTGAGAGCTACGGATTTCACCTTCGACGAAGGCGTATTATTGTTGTACTTTTTCCTCTCTTACCGAGCGGGGTGTGAGGGATGTGTACCGTAAACCTTGGGCAGTTTGCGAGGGTTTAGCGGTAGGCCGAGGATGTTCCGGCAGGGTGCGCGCTAGGCGACTCTTGGGGGAGCAGTGGCTGTCGTCTGACCCGAGTTGTGTATTCGGCGGGCTGACTCGCTCCTTGAGTGCGGTGTGTACCAGGGGTTCCTTCCTGCACTTTTTGGGGAGCAGTGGTGTCGACTGACCCTTGTGAGGCAGCGGTGGACTGACTTGACCCTAGTGGCAGGAGTGGTTCAGTGCCGCGGAGGCGGTGAGAGCATTATTGTGGGCCCGAGGCGGATGATCATGTGCATAGCATTGCATTGTCTTTAATTCTTTTTTATATTTTTAGGAGGTTTGGTATACGGGGTTCCTACAGGGAACTCAGGCATGTTTGTTGTTTGCATTTCAGGTAGCGAGCAGGGTTAGAGTTTGAGGTGGTGACCGAGGACGGTGCCCCCGAGATCAGATCCTGTAGTTGTCAGTCTCTTCCTTTTGAGGTGATTACATATTGTATAGCTTTTGTCGTAATCACAGTCAGTTTGTATATTTGACTTCCACGTGGATCATATTTATATTATATATGTTGGTTTGTTTTCCGTGACGTGCCCAGTGTTGACCGTTGACGGTCTTTATTATTGTTTAAATTTTCCGCTGTTTTCGGGTACGTTACAATTTGGTATCAGAGCGTTAATCTCGGCGTACTTGTCCAAAGAAACCACCTTTGAGTTAGGAGTTAGGTCTAGAGGATCATGCATGCACATATTATATTGATATTGTCTTGTTTCCTTTGGCAGATGCCTCCTAGACGGGAGAAGGCGGTTGCCCATACTCGCGGTGAGAGTGAGACTGCGAGGGATGAGGCTTGGGAGGATGAGCGTCGGACGTTGTTCGATACGGTCGGACGTCTGACAGAGATGCTACAGCAGCAGACGGCACAGACTGGGCAGACGGGGACTGGCGCTATGCATGACCGGTTTATGCGCCAGCATCCGCCTACCTTTCTGGGGCAGTACGACGCAGAGGCTGCGGAGGAGTGGATCTTCACTATGCAGAAGATCTTCAGTGCGATTGGTTGTCCTCCAGAGGCGAGAGTGGGCCTGGCTACTTATGTGTTGGGCGGTGCTGCGTCCAATTGGTGGAGGTCCACATCTGCAGTGGTGTTTGCGGACAGAGATGATATAGCCTGGGAGGAGTTCGTTGGCGAGTTCAACGAGCAGTATTTTCCGCAGCATGTCCAGGACGAGAAGATGGAGGAGTTTCTGAGTCTTCAGCAGGGAGACATGACCTTGGCAGGCTACATCGGGAAGTTCAACGCCCTTGAGCGTTACTGTCCCGAGATGTATATCACACAGGAGCAGAGAGCAGGGAAGTTCGTCCGAGGGCTCCGGAAGCAGTTGAGGACGAAGGTGCTGACACATATGCCACGCACATTAGCTGATGCTGTGAAGAGTGCTACTGTTCTTGATCGTGACTACAGAGAGAACTACCAGGATGAGAGGAGGTCATCAGGTAGGTTCTCTGGGAGGCCAGGAGGTCAGACTGGAGGGAATCCGGGCAAGAGGCCCCGGTTCGAGGGAGCAGGAGTTGCAGCACCACGACCTGAGCCTTGTGGTAGATGTGGGAGGTTTCACTCCGGGCCGTGCTTCACCCCCGGAGCATGTCATGGGTGTGGCCAGCTGGGCCACTTTATTAGGAGCTGTCCGAGCCGAGAAGCTGGGCCGAGCAGACCACCGGGTTTACCCGCACCAGGCAGAGGAGGAGGCGGAGGTAGACCACCTTTCAGACCACAGCAGGGGCAGCGCACCGGCAGAGTTTTCACCATCCAGGCAGAGGAGGCTCGGGATGGAGGCGCTGTCGTGGAAGGTACACTTCTTGTCGCAGGTTCAGTAGCTAGGGTGTTATTTGATTGTGGCGCGACACACTCGTTCATCTCAGAGCGATTTGCGGGAGTGTTGGGCTGTACCCTTGCGATGTTGACTGCCACGTTGGAGGTCAGCACACCCCTGGGTCTGGTGGGCACTGTGGGGAGATTTGTCCCCGGCGCCACGGTTGTTTCGGGAGATCAGGAGTTTCCGGCGGACCTGGTCTTGCTACCGATGGAGGACTTTGATGTCATACTTGGGATGGATTGGCTGTCCCAATATGATGTTCGAGTCTTGTGCCGTGAGAAGAAGATTTTGATCCCGAGGATGAGTTTGCCGGATATTCTGATTAGAGGGATCAAAAGCAGAGGGGGTCGCATCATTGTATCTGCTGTGAGAGCTCAGAGACTGTTGCAGCAGGGTTGTGCAGCATTTCTGGCGACACTTGTGGTTGCGGAGGCAGAGTCTCAGAGGCTAGAGGACATTGAGGTGGTGCAGGAGTTCGCGGATGTTTTTCCAGCGGAGATTCCAGGTTTACCACCACACCGGGAGTTGGAGTTCGGCATAGAGTTGGTAGATGGTACTACACCACAGTCGAAGGCTCCATACCGGATGGCACCTGCTGAGTTGACAGAGTTGAAGAAGCAGTTGCAGGAGTTGATGGACTCTGGATTTATCAGACCGAGCGTCTCGCCTTGGGGTGCGCCAGTTTTGTTTGTGAAGAAGAAGGACGGATCCTTGAGGATGTGCATAGACTACAGGATGCTGAACCAGGTGACAGTGAAGAATAGGTATCCCTTACCTAGGATCGAGGACCTCTTTGACCAGCTGCAGTCAGCGAAGGTTTTCTCGAAGATTGACCTGCGTTCAGGATATCACCAGTTGAGGATTCGAGATGAGGACATCCAGAAGACAGCCTTCAGGACGAGATATGGACACTATGAGTTCTTGGTGATGCCATTTGGATTGACGAATGCTCCGACATCATTCATGGATCTGATGCACCGGACATTCAGGCAGTATATTGATATATTTGTGATTGTCTTCGTGGATGACATTTTGATCTATTCGCCAGATGTAGAGCAGCACAGAGAGCATCTGAGGATTGTACTCAGCATCTTGAGGGCTCAGCAGTTATATGCTAAGTTCTCAAAGTGCGAGTTTTGGTTGGACAGAGTGGCATTCCTCGGACACATTGTATCGGCAGAGGGGATATCAGTGGATCCGGCGAAGGTGGAGGCAGTGACACAGTGGAGGACCCCTACGAGTGTGACGGAGATTAGGAGCTTTGTTGGACTGGCGGGTTATTACCGTCGCTTCATCAAAGACTTCTCAAGATTGGCAGCACCACTGACGGCTCTGACGCAGAAGGGAGTCACTTTTGTTTGGTCGCAGAAGTGCGAGGACAGCTTTCAGGAGCTGAAGAGACTGTTGACCACAGCACCAGTTTTATCATTGCCGAGTGGCACGGGTGGATTCGTGATTTATAGCGACGCTTCAGGTGTTGGCTTAGGATGTGTACTTATGCAGCACGGGAGGGTGATCGCGTACGCATCCAGACAGCTGAAGGTCCATGAGAGGAATTACCCGACACATGATTTGGAGTTAGCAGCAGTGGTTCACGCACTGAAGACCTTGAGACACTATCTTTATGGCGAGCAGTTCGAGGTGTTTACAGATCATCAGAGTCTGAAGTACCTATTCTCGCAGAAGGAGCTGAACATGAGGCAGCGCAGATGGCTTGAGTTCATTAAGGACTATGACTTCACTATCTCTTACCATCCGGGGAAGGCGAACACAGTTGCAGATGCTTTGAGCCGGAAGGTGGAGGTATCAGTAGCAGGCCTATGCATTCAGGAGTGGAGACTGCTAGAGTCCTTGGCAGAGTGGAGGCCATTTGCTGATAGCTCTGAGGGCGCAGTGATTGCCGGATTGAGAGTAGAGCCTCAGACAGTATCAGCAGTGATTCATGCTCAGACTACAGATGAGGAGTTGAGCAGTTTGTTACAGTTAGCTGCCAGAGATGGGTCATACTTCAGAGTTGGAGTGGATGGAGGTCTGAGATTCAGAGACCGTATCTGGGTGCCGAAGACAGAGGACCTGAGACATGACATCATGGAGGAGGCACACAGATCGAGATATTCCATTCATCCAGGGAGCACCAAGATGTACAAAGACTTGCAGCGGAACTTCTGGTGGCGAGGTATGAAGAAGGACGTTGCAGACTTCGTGTCGAGGTGTTTGGTCTGTCAGCAGGTGAAGATTGAGCACCAGAGACCAGCAGGGCAGATACAAAGGATTGAGTTGCCCGAGTGGAAGTGGGAGCACGTGACGATGGATTTTGTTACGGGGCTACCGAAGACACGGAGATTCCACGATGCGATTTGGGTTATAGTCGATCGACTGACCAAGTCGGCGCATTTCTTAGCTATTAAGACCACTCTTGCTCTGGAGGGTCTAGCTAAGTTATATATTGATGAGATTGTCAGACTTCATGGCGTACCAGTCAGTATCATTTCAGACAGAGATCCCAGATTCACTTCGAGATTTTGGGAGAGTCTACACAGAGCACTGGGGACACGTCTGAAGTTTAGCACAGCTTTCCACCCACAGACTGATGGCCAGTCAGAGCGGACGATACATACATTGGAGGACATGCTGAGAGCGTGTACACTGGACTGGGCCGGGCGTTGGGATGAGCACTTGCCGTTGATAGAGTTCGCCTACAACAACAGCTACCACTCGAGTATTGGGATGGCACCATATGAGGCATTATACGGGAGACCGTGTAGATCGCCGGTATGCTGGAGTGATGTGGGCGAGAGACAGCTAGTTGGACCTGACATTATTCAGTTGTATTCAGAGAAGGTCGACGTGATTCGGAGACGACTAGCTACGGCGCAGAGCAGGCAGAAGAGTTATGCTGATACGCGGAGGCGTGAGCTGACTTTTGATGTAGGAGATCATGTCTTCCTGAAGATCTCACCTTCCAGAGGTGTGATGAGATTCGGGAAGAAGGGGAAGCTGAGTCCGAGATATGTTGGACCTTTTGAGATATTGGATCGGGTCGGTGAGGTGGCATATAGGATTGCACTACCACCACAGTTCGCAGGACTTCACAACGTCTTCCATGTTTCTATGTTGAGGAAGTACGTGGCCGATCCAGCTCATGTGATAGAGATATCAGTACCGGAGATCCAGCAGGATTTGTCATTAGATGAGAGACCAGTTGAGATTGTGGATCAGATGGTACATCAGCTCAGGAGGAGAGCGATTCCGATGGTGAAGGTCAGGTGGCAGCATCACACTGTCAGAGAGGCTACCTGGGAGATTGAGGAGGATGTCAGGAAGCAGTATCCAGAGTTATTCCGGTAAGTCAGTTGTTTCGAATTTCGCGGACGAAATTCTTTTAAGGAAGGTAGATTGTAATAACCTAATCTAAGCACCCTAATTAAATTAAACTAAACCTAACTTACCCTAATTAATTATGTTAATGAAGAGGTGAGGAGATAAGGTTGAGAAATGAGGTGTTGGTATTGGATTGGATGAGATGGAGGTGATAAATTAAAAAGTGATATATATAGTAAAGATAAGATTTGGTTGAAACGTTTTGCTTCCTTGTTTTGAATCAACCAGAGCGTGAGAGAAGAGGTTAGAGAGAAGAAGAAGAATAAGGTGAAGAAGAAGAGGAGAAGAAGTGAAGAAAGAGAAGAAGAAAAGTGGAGTAAAGTGGTGCAAGCTTGGGAGGCTTCTTCACTCGACCAAAAGGTATGCCAAATCTTCAATATAACTCACTTGTGCCTTGTGAGTGTTGTGGATCGACGTTGGTGTCGAATTCCCCGTCGGAATTCAACCAATTCAGAGGTTGAAGACGACGATCGGTCGACCGGTGCCTGTGGGCAGTCGACCGATCCTATTATTATATTGATGTTTACCCGGAACGGTCGAACGATGTCTTAGGACGGTCGACCGTTATGCCAGATTTGTGCGGGAAAAAAGGGATATGCTGTTATCGGTCGAACGGGACCACTTAGCCGGTCGACCGAATAACAATGAGAATGGGTCGGTTGGGGATTTTGACTTATTAAACGGTCGAACGTCCTTAACCTTGTTCGACCGATCCATTTGATGCTTAGTCGGTTGGGAGCTTTGACCATCAAAACGGTCGACCGCTCTTTAACTTTCGGTCGACCGACTGAGCATATTATTTAAGCGGTAGAGTGCCTGTGTTGATTCGGTCGAACTGTATAGCAGTTCCGGTCGACCGAATATCACTTAGGCAAAATACGGAAAGTCCTGTTATCGGTCGAACGACCCCTTGGTTCGACCGATCGGATATATATATTATATAAAATTGTATAGCATAGACCATCCAAACGGTCGACCGCTAGATGACTTTTGTTCGACCGATTGGTCGGTATTTCGGTTGGCGTGGTTCGACCGGTAGAATTGTTTGTACAGTACTGTGTACTGTGTGGGGGACCGGTCGACCGGTGTGTTTGTAGCGGTCGACCGATCTGCCGCAGGTTGGTGGATTAATCCACACGCGAGCCGTCGATGTCAGGTCGACTACCGGCTCCGAGGCGACGGTTGATTACCGGCTTTGAGAGCTACGGATTTCACCTTCGACGAAGGCGTATTATTGTTGTACTTTTTCCTCTCTTACCGAGCGGGGTGTGAGGGATGTGTACCGTAAACCTTGGGCAGTTTGCGAGGGTTTAACGGTAGGCCGAGGATGTTCCGGCAGGGTGCGCGCTAGGCGACTCTTGGGGGAGCAGTGGCTGTCGTCTGACCCGAGTTGTGTATTCGGCGGGCTGACTCGCTCCTTGAGTGCGGTGTGTACCAGGGGTTCCTTCCTGCACTTTTTGGGGAGCAGTGGTGTCGACTGACCCTTGTGAGGCAGCGGTGGACTGACTTGACCCTAGTGGCAGGAGTGGTTCAGTGTCGCGGAGGCGGTGAGAGCATTATTGTGGGCCCGAGGCGGATGATCATGTGCATAGCATTGCATTGTCTTTAATTCCTTTTTATATTTTTAGGAGGTTTGGTATACGGGGTTCCTACAGGGAACTCAGGCATGTTTGTTGTTTGCATTTCAGGTAGCGAGCAGGGTTAGAGTTTGAGGTGGTGACCGAGGACGGTGCCCCCGAGATCAGATCCTGTAGTTGTCAGTCTCTTCCTTTTGAGGTGATTACATATTGTATAGCTTTTGTCGTAATCACAGTCAGTTTGTATATTTGACTTCCACGTGGATCATATTTATATTATATATGTTGGTTTGTTTTCCGTGACGTGCCCAGTGTTGACCGTTGACGGTCTTTATTATTGTTTAAATTTTCCGCTGTTTTCGGGTACGTTACAGATTGTATAGCTCGTAGTTATGATGCAGATTGCCAACATAATAACAGTTGTTTCGGGTTCTTTTAGCTCTAATTTTTTGTTATTAGTTTTATCATACAGACTCACTTTGATCCTTGTGGATCGATAATAAAAAAATACTCTTTAGAGACTTCACTTGCGTATGGTTTTAAAGGAGATGCAAAAGCTTTTGTTCTTTAAAGGTATTGATCAATCTAAACCCCAACTATCTATTTCGGGTTGCGAGTTTAATTTGTAGTCCTTTATAATCTCCTTGTAAATTGTATAGGCTTATTTTGTTCTTTGCAATATATCATATGTATGAAATAACCACCAAATCTAAAAATGACAAATCTCCATGTTGTTATTAAATCTATCTATATTCAAGATTGCCTCCAATCCTGCTCAATAAGATTGTTATTTTGCAGTATAGCAGACCAATCCAATAAAGTAAAATCATAATTGAAGAATAGATGTTGAGAACAAAGCGGATTACAATTTATTCCTCTCTTACGAAAGTTGAGCTTTGTACGTTGAGACTTGAGCATTTATCTTTCAATAGTAACCACAAAAGATATTCTTGGATGTGCATCACTTTATAGTTAGATCTCACTCTATCGGTAATTGTAAATCACTTTCCATAACAAAACTGAATCAAGCCTTAAGAATAAGTAGAGACTCACAAGGGTTGTCTTAATTGTACATGTCATTATATATCCCTGTTGAGCGAGTTCCAATGCATATATAATAACATAAATGCAGTAGTTAGGCATGTGACCGTCAAACTTTGGATCGGTTCGATAGTTCGACTCGAATTCAACTCGAAAAATGTTCAACTCTGGTTTAACTTGAAAATGAAAAATCTTGATAAAAACAAAAAAAATATTTAAATTTAGTTAGGTAAACGAGTCGCTCGGATTTGAAAAAAATTAAGGCTCGGCTCGTTAGCTCGCTCGAATTTTTTATTGTTAAATTTATAATTATTTTTTTGTATTTAGTAATAACATAAGATAATACTTATGGTTCGAAATTTTACTCGACTCGGCTCGTTTACACCCCTAGTTAAGCATTACTATCTCATCTATTTGTCTTCATTAATCTTCATATATAGTTAAAATATATCCATCCATAATTCTACATATATGCAATCTAAAATTCCGAGAAAGGATCCTCTCACCAGTGCTCAACAATCAAAACACTGATCCTTCACATGGGCTGCGCATACCAGTCAACTACTCAACTATTAACCTCACCCCAATTAACGACAACCACAGCGCATGTTTTAGCCATGCCCGGTGCTGCTCACACCAACGTCACCAACAACACACCTGTTATTTTGAAACGTGGATATCCAACTTAAAATAAATCGATGATGAGTGAAATAATCTTATTTTAACTTATAATCTAAAAAAATACCCACAAATCCTATTCTCTCGCAACTTCCACACCTCTTGGTGCTTCCAGGAAACACATACATCTCTACGCATTGGCTTTGGCCTAGATCATTATGTGCTCCATTACAAGGGTCTGGAGAAGGTGTCAAATAAATGTTGGATTCAATCGTGACGAAAGTGGGAGTTTGAATTTGGCGTCGTGACAAAGCACCTGGGAACAAACCTACTTAATGCATGTTTTGGTTGTATAGGAAGGGTGCCTTGCTAGCTTGGGGGTGCGGTTTTGATTCGGACGGGAACAGTTGGGTATTGTTCATCTCATTAATACGTAATAGTTTTGGGCAGAAGCTACCTTGAGGTGCAATTTCACAAGCATCGTCAGCTCTGTGCCCGACAAATATATATTGGAGGAGATCGCTTACATGGATGTGCAATAGTTCACTTCAGAAAACTGAGGAAGTAATTATTGTTTCCCAGAGAAAATCAATTGAACATCTGCAAGTAGTTTACCGTTTCATAAATTAAGTGCATACTCGTGTGTCAAATGTCACAAGTTCAACATCGGAAGAGATATAAACCTAGAATTTTTTTAGAGATTAATGCAGTAACGTAGACTTCCATATGCCAAAAAAAAAAAAATCTATTGGAGGTCTACCGGAGCAGTGTCTCTCTCTCTCCAAATCCATTGGAGCAGTCTCTCTCTTTCTCTCTCTAGCATACCGAGGGGTGATGATATATTCAACCATATCCACTTCCACAATCTTTTGAATCAAAGTTTGTTAGACATGGAATAAAACTTACATGATTATAGGACAAAACATCGTTGATGATGAAATCATCTTTGTCAACCGAACTTCTCAACCCCTTACTAATTACTATAGAACAAACTTTAGTTTAATAAATCTCCGAGACTGACTCAGTTGCAGTGAACCCCTTCATGTTTCTCGTATCATCAGTTATGTCAAACAACCGCGCTCCCTCCCAAAACTTAACATCATCTATACTAGGTTGCAATTGGGCAGAAATAGCACCACGACTTGAGTCTAATTTCACCACAAAATTAAAAATGCTTCCACTCATCGAGTTTTTTCCACTTTCATTCTCCCTTTTTCTTCTTTATGCACTCGTGCGAGGATTAATCCATCTCTCTTATGCAATTATTTCTGACAATCTTGCACTCGATTATTCCAACCATAAGCTCTTTTATTATTATTAGGAATAATTTGATGCCTCAAAACCCCACCCAACACCTAAAATAAAAAAAAGATGTAAAAGAAGTTAAAAAAGACTCGTCAATTGAAGAATGTACACGCCATCAAAGAAGAAATACCGATAACTTATGGAAACCCCTACACCTTAAAAGCAAAAAACCACGACCTAAACATCCCTACTATACATTGCGCGAATTTTCGAAATGCATTTTTGAATTTCTGAGGCTTTATACACGAAGTATCGATTATAAATTAACATAAATCTAACGGTATTGTCATGGAGTTACTAACGAAATGAGATCACACAAATGGAAGTGTACTCAAGCAACTTTTGCTTACCCAAGCAATAATCAACATACCATGGGTACAACTCAAATAACACATATTTCTATGCGTATCCAAGCAAAACCCTAATTTTTGGCAGAAACGATCTTTTTCCCGAGGCAGTCATTCTTGTTGCATGTTCCAAGTTTAAATCATGTTATTTTGTTTCCACCTTTGAGGTCATATACCTAGTATGCCTGCATGTTATCTTGTTTGTACTGTCTTTATATCGTGTTTTTTAGTAGCAACCAGTTAGATAGGCTCTATATTTGCCTAATCATCAGTATAAAGCCACTAAATTTAACCAAAAGATTATAGGATCGAATAAAAGCAACAAGTTCATTACTACGATCTACCTACAACCTCCTCCCTCAACCTCTTCTAAAAACATGAGACATAGAGATGAGTGAGGGAGAAATAATCTCTCTACTACAAGAGGAAGTTTTCTTTCTGTCTCTTGCTTTCTTGAATGTTTCTCTCAACTGAATTGTATTTATCTACGTCCTTACACAACGGAAAAAAACATAAGTTTGCTCAAACCATGAGCTTTAATTTAGTGTTTGTTATTGTATTAAGCTTTAATTTAGTGTAAGAATGAGAGACTGTGATACACTACATTCAAAAACAGTTGTAACAGCTAGAGGGACTGATCAATATAATGTCATAAAACTTATGTAGTATAGTAAAATCAATTGCTAAGCCGTTTTAACCGTCACTATCGATAATAATGCTGGGGTACACGTTTATATATACGAAACAAGAATCATCTTCAGGTATCATTTTATCAATCACACATTTTCTTCCCACTCCACGTGGTTCTTATTTTTCCTACGTCCTCTACTCTTTCAAAAGTTATCTATGCACACGTGATTTTGATATTGAAAATGATTTATAGATTCCCGATAACACAACTTTTAGGGCGCTCCTGACGTGGAGGAACATGATTTCTTTAAGTTGATGCCAACGTGATCCTATTTTATCGGTTATTTTTAATTTATTTTCAAATTGATGGCGTAACAATCTAGGCATCCGTTTGTTTCCGAATGCTATAAAAGATTGACATTCTAAAATGCACGTTTTAAATTATATTACCAAAATAACAACGAAAGTTACATCCTTCCTATTTCATTCCTTTCTGATGCAACGATCGGGCTAATTGCTCCATCAAGCTTAGCCGGTTACAAAGGGAAACAAGTTATTAAGCCACTTGATAAATTAAATCTTTGATATATTCTCTCACCAATTCAGTCCATGTTCCTTATTGAGTTGTTTCCTTAAAATTAGTTTCCATTAGTTTGTTATTCCATTTTAATTAATTTCCTTTATGATTATAGACCTTAATTGTAATCCCACGATATGTGGCTAAGATTTGTTGTTTTCCCTATTTAAGGGAGTAGTTGTGTTAGTTAGAAGGAATACAAAAAAAACTTCATTCCTTTTTCCCTCTTTCTTGCTCGTCCCTACGTGAAATTATCTTCTTCCTCTTAGAGATCAGCTCTCCTTAAATCGAGACAGTTGTGATTGATTGACCTATTCCCTGGTCTTACGTGAAGCAGTTACGTGGCTTTCTCGGTCTTACAGGATATCATAGACGATTCGCCAAAGGTCTATTAAGCAAAGATGGGTTTGTATGGTCTTCAAAGGCCACTAAAGCTTTTGAAGCTTTAAAGGTTTCTTTATCTCTACTCCTATATTACATATGTCTGATTTTCTTTCGTTTTTACGGTGGAAACAAATGCTTCAGGGATTGCCAGAGGTCTCGTCTTAAGTCAACACGGCAAATCGATTTCCTTCTTCGGTAAGAAATTTTCAAACTCGATGTTGAGTGCCTCTGTTTATGTTAAAGAAATGGAAGCAATTGTTCAAGCCATCAAAAAATGGAGACATTACCTTTTGGGTCATGAGTTTATAATTTTAACTGATCATCGTAGTTTGAAGCATCTACTTTCGCAGGTCATATCCACCTCAGAACAACAAAAATACATTCGTCAACTATTGGGGTTTTCCTACGTTATCAAGTATCTCCCAGGATCTCAAAATTCAGCGGTCGACGCCTTATCTCGCTGTGAAGATATAACTATATTTATTTTGTCTTCCCCATCATCTTCTATGTTGGATTGTATAAAAAATGAGGCATTGCATGACAAAAATTACAAAGACCAATCGGCTTCCACCTTATCTTCTTCCTCTACCAACACTCATTATTCTATCAGGGGAGATTTCTTGTTCTTCAATGATCGCCTCATGATACCCGCCAACAATCCTCTCCGCCGTCGTATCTTCGATGAATGTCACTCCACCTCGGTCGGCGGCCATTCTGGGGTTAAAGCAACTTTGTTGAGAATAGTACAATCGTTCTTTTGGCGAGGAATGACTTCGGATGTTCGTGCAAGGGTGTGTACTTGTGTGTCAAATTGCCATGTCCACAAATCAAGCTCCTGCAGGTCTTCTTCAACCGCTACCGACGCCTACTCGGGTTTGGGAAGACCTCACTATGGATTTCATCGTGTCACTACCACCATTGCGTGGAAAGGACGTGATTTTTGTGGTGGTGGATCAGTTGACAAAGGGAGCACATTTCATCAGTCTCTCATATTCAATTTCAGCAGTCTCAGTCGCGACTGCATTTGCCGATCATGTCACCAAACTTCATGGCATGCCTCGCTCTATCATCTCGGATCGTGACAGAATTTTTGTGAGTAAATTCTGGTGTGACCTCTTTCATTTACAAGGGACGAAGCTTCACCGGAGTACAACCTACCATCCTTAGATGGATAGCCAGACGGAAGTTGTTAATAGATGTCTTCAGCAGTATTTGCGTTGTTTTGTTATGGACTGACCTCAACGATGGTTTGATTACCTTCACTTAGCAGAACTTTGGTATAATACTTCCTTTCATTCGTCAACTGGGATGTCCCCGTTCGATTCTGTTTGGGAGAAAACCACCATGCTTGTTGGATGAGATCAATAGTGATAATGTTCAACCGGATGTCACGGAGTTGGTTCAACTTCACTCATAGGTAATTGAGGTTATTAAATTCAATATATGGGAGGCTATTTCCCGTATGCAAAAGGTGGCCAATAGGAAAAGGATAGATCATAGATGTCTCCTTCGAAGTCGGCAATTTTGTTCTTCTTCGTTTACAAAAATATCGACAGTCCGGTCTTGCAAAGAGAAAGTCAAATAAACTAGAAAAAAAATACTACAACCATTTAAGATCCTCTAAAGGATTGGAAACGTGGCCTATCGACTACAACTTCCAGACAAGGCTCATCTACATAATGTTTTTCATGTTTCCTTGCTTAAGAAATTCATTGGTGATCTGACTTCTATCCCCTCACCTACTCTGCTTGATGACATCTCAACAATCGTGGACAATGTGCTTTCGGAAGAGGGTGGGAATGATGCAAACCACTGGGCTGATTGCTCCATCAAGCTTAGTCGGTAACAAAGGGAAACAAGTTATTAAGCCACCTGATAAATTAAATCTTTGATGTATTCTCTCACCAATTCAGCCCATGTTCCTTAAAATTAGTTTCCATTAGTTTGTTATTCCCTTTTAATTGATTTCCTTTATGATTATAGACCTTAATTGTAATCCCACAATATGTGGCTAAGATTTGGTGTTTTCCCTATTTAAGGGGGTAGTTGTGTTTGTAAGAAGGAATACAAAAAAAACTTCAATCCTTTTTCCCTCTTTCTTGTTCTTCCTACGTGAAATTATCTTTTTCCTCTTAGAGATCGTCTCTCCTTAAATCGAGACCATCACTTTCTCTCTAGCTCTTGTCTTTTTCGATTCACATTAAAAAAATCACTGCAATGGATATTATTTCTTATGACAACTATGACGTTCCTCTCAACACTCAGTCTTTGATCTTCTTAGCTCTCTGTGGGAATATCCTTCAAATCCTTTGAAGAAGCAAAAGATTTTTATACATCGTTTGCCGATGTCAATAGTTTCGGCATCAAGATAAGATATTGAAGTCGACGGTCATGACAACCTCACCTCCAATGAAAGAGATGTCAGGTGAGTTCCTTACGGGACACGTCTGTTCTACGCGGGACACATCTTCCTCTTAGCAATACACATTTATCCATCATGAGAAACGTCTGACCCTCGTTGTACACATCTGCCCCTCGCCGGACACGTAGAACACATCAGTCACTCGCGGGACACGTCTTCCTCTCTACAATACACACTTGTCCTTTGCGAGACACATCTGTCCCGTGCGAGACACATATGTCACTCAATAAATTGAATAGTACGAAAGTTGAATAGGCAGGTGAGAAGTTCACTTTTCCATTCTTTGCCTTTTTAAAGTGTAGTTTTTTGAAATGATGCAAGATTACAATATTTTGTGGTAATCCCAAGAATTTGAACAATCGTGTCACTAAGGGGAAATCAACCGTCTCTCACTTTATCAGAAGTCATATTTTTAAACAATAAAAAAAAATGCAAACAATAACATGGATGACGTCCATGTGTCAGCATTCTTTTTATATATAGTTCTCTCTTTCCTTCTCTCTCCAAAGAAGAGTAACAGTTCCAAGCAAAAGAAAACTGATATAGTTGCAAGCTTGCTTTCTGATTTCTTCACAGATAGATTCAATCAAATCTATCTCCTCAATCAGTTGAGTACTGGATCAGAAGGGTAGCCTTCCCTTCACCATATCTCCTAGCAAGGAGGGAGAAAGTACAGAAGACAACAAGGTCTTATCACATGCACCATCTCCAGCCCTTCTCAACAATTCTCTTCATTCACATATTTGTTCATGAGGGACAACCGGATAATCTTTTGTTCCACTTTTTCTACCTGACAAGATTAGGTTTCTTCGTAATTATGTTAGTCTCCAACCATTTCATACTAATCTCCTTTTTGTTTTGATAGATCTCTTTCTTAGCTTCTTCGGTTGTCTGAGATAGACACTATGCCAACACAAGGGTTCTTCTCAGAATTGTCGTCGACGTCTTCTCCTGATCTTTCCTTGAGGATTAGCCCTCCCAATACCGACTATTTCGATACCGACCGTCGTGAAATTGTGATTGACATATGCAAAGCCCCCAATTTAGGTAGGTTGAAAGATGATTCTCGAGAATTCACAAAGTCTCCTAGCTTGGATTCATCGCTGACAAAAGAATTAGGAGAGAAACCCTGGAGATCTCGATTGGAAGGAGGATCATTGTCGCTTGACGGTCTGGTGCCGATCAAAGGTGTCCCAATTTACAACAATGGTAAAGTCCCGTACCTCTCACTGGCCGAACCAACTCTCGGCTTCCACCATAAAATCACTTCATATCCCACATGGCCTTGTCCTTGTCCACCTTCCACTTTCTTCTCTTCAACACGTCCTAATTTAGACCAATTATTATTATCATCATCGTCGTCACCTTCTTTGATGATGCACTCGTCTTATCATCGGATGCTTTCGCTACCGACGAGGCTAAATGGCCTTTACATGGACACCAATATGAAGGCCAACAACCACGAATTGAGAGGTTTTGGGTCGACCGAGAGCCCTTGCTCGATGATGAAAAAACCAAAAATCATGTCAAAGTTACCGACCAAGCGGAGTGCTAGAGCTCCGAGAATGCGATGGACTAGTTCACTTCATGCGCGCTTCGTCCATGCCGTTGAGCTTCTTGGGGGGCATGAGAGTATAAATTCTTCCCTCCATTTTTTGCATTTGAGCAACCATATGATCACGTTAATTAATTACTTGTGATTTACTTGATTGATGAGGTATATTCTCATAGAATTAATAAGAGCTCATTTGCTAATATTGATGTTATCACTGACTAATTTTTGGAGATATTTTGCATGGGTTTCTTTGTGTTGGTAGGAGCTACACCCAAGTCCGTTCTTGAACTCATGGACGTCAGAGATCTCACTCTTGCTCATGTCAAGAGCCATTTACAGGTATAGTATTGCTGTTTTAGTGCATTGTTCTTCTTCTCTTGTTATTCTTCGTATTATTGGAGGTGTGTTTGGGAATTTGGTTTTTTTATTTCAAAACCAAATGCGTAGAAAATCCTTCTCAAATCTATATTACCAATATAAATTTGTTAACATTATTATGCTCTTACAAATGTCATAACCTTGAACCCATTTAATTTCAAAATTGCCTTTTTATGTATAGCATATGTAGAATGATATTATAGAACAGAACTTTAAAAGACGATTTTCAAATGCAGTCTATGTGTGCGGGGTATTTGGTTAAGAAATATTGTTGTGTATAAGATCCATGCAAAAAACATCAATTGAACTTAATTTGTACTGAAGAATCCGTATGTGTACATATTTCCTTTCTTTTGAGAAAATTTACCTCCAAATACATATTTTTCTATATACACATATTGTTATTTCCACATAATTGATGATGAGTTCAATCCATGAACATGGAAACTTCTGTTTAATCTTAATTATGAGTAGTAGTTTGGCAGCATAATCCGGGACAAGGAGCCCAGTTATCCACTGCACCATTAACACAGTTTTTCTTGGTTTGAAGAACACGTGCAGTCACATCTTTGCCATTTTTTGATTCTTTCTCTTTCTTCTAAGCTTATTTCCACCTTGAGCTAACTTGGAAGTCAGCTTTTGATTCCACTTTCTTTCTCTTAATTTGATGGTCTCTATCTTTTCTTTGGTCTTTTCTTTGCAGATGTACCGAACTGTTAAGACCACTGACAAGCCTGCACTCTCCTCAGGTATTCCATGTACACTTCCTCCCCCCCCCCCCCCCCCCCCCCCCCCCCCCCCCCCCCCCCCCCCCTCTTCCAATTTAAAAAGCCTAAAACTGTAGGTTCATCCACAACCCAAAGTCCAAATATCAACTTTCCATACTTAAATAGTTTCTTGTTTACATCATTTACTTAATTAGACTAGTCTTGATTTTGTCACTTAATTAGGAAAATCCGAAGGTTCCGGCACCGAAGAAGATTTTACTAATGTCTCATCAAGGGCCACAAATCTCAACTTCCGGCATATCACCGACCCTCGATGTATGGATGACTCCTTCCAGCAACATCAGATGGACAACTCTTCTTTTGCTGCAAATAGATGGTGCAGCTCTTCCAGGTACCTATTGCTATGAGAGTACGTACAAACATCTAAAAGGGAAGATTAATTAATTTAATTAACCCATAATAATTAAGCATATGTAGTATGCAGACATCCTTTGTTTATTTTTGCGTCTTGTTGGTTGTTAGGGAGATATGAAACTTAAGACCGAAGAAGGGCTGGAAATGACAAGGCATATACATGTTCGGCTTAGCTTATGTATACGCGACATCAAAAGAAAGAAGGAAAGACATAGATAGTCTGAAGGCATAAGTACTTTATAAGCATGGTGGAATCTAGCGGTTGATGATTACATAAAAAAACTTACTTAATTACATGAACTCCTAATCCTATGACTTCCGAAAGAAAACACTCGGAACAGGCAAGAAACCCCTGCGTTGGAGTTGCCAAACCTGTTGTTTCTTGGTTTGCTTGTCTTTATCTGCTGCATGGCAGTGTTCTTGGTATGTCTTGTCCTAATCTCATTTCTTGCGTCTTTCTATTTTCTCGACTGTATTTGACTTTACGGCGTTGACGCAGAAGAGTGTACGAATTTTAAGCAAATATGTATTTGACGAATTCTGTAACGTCCTCGAACAACGGAAAAATTTTAAAATTTAAAACATATGATCGACCCGAGGACATTACGATAAGACACAAGAACACAGGTGCAACAACATATTATATATATGTAACATAGTTTTACAAAAACATGATTACATCAAAAGCTCATAAAAAAGAATATACATATGTAATCATGACCACCTCAAAGAAATGAAAACATGATCCGGCCCCAAACACTCTCCTCTGCGGTCACCACCCTCCTAACACCGATCCCAGCCTAAAATGCAAACATGAACTATGCCTGAATTTCCATAAGGAAATCCCGTATGCCAAACCTAACACATGAATGAACAAATACAACAATTGTAAACGGCTTAAGCCCAACAACATTAAAACACCACAAATTGTCTCTTTCACTGGAGCCACGGTTTTGCCTCAATGTTACCGGAGTCACAGTTTTGCATCAATTATCGGAGCCACAGCGATGACGTATACATGCCTCGTTCGCCGGAGCCACGACTTTGCCTCATTCGCTAGAGCCATGACATTAACAAACACAATCCGCTCCATAGAGCCACCACTGATCGCTATTAAGCCGATCTGTCTGTCTGTTGCCTCAAAAGGGTTGGTGAACATGTTGCCTTCTAGCCAATCACAACAACAACAACAACAAAAAATATACCAAACTGTGCAGAAACGATCGACCGAACAAGCCAACCGGTCGACTGGTTCCTCCCTAGAATGCACAACCGTTCGACCGTCACCGCGATCGGTCGAACCACAAAACTACTAAAACGACCAATCGATCGAACTGAAGTCTCCGACGGTCGACCTTTTGGATGGTCTACGTCACAATTAATATTAAATTCAACACTCCATCGGTCGAACAGCAAAGGGACACGTTCAACCGAAACCCACCAATAAAACTCTAAATCGATCCAAGCTTTACCGGTCGATTAAAACAACATTTTGTCGAACCAACACTAAATTTGAACTTAAGTCATCGGTCGAACGAGATTTCACGGCGGTCGATCGTTTTGTGGTCTACACCCCCAACCAACCTTAATTAACGCTTTGGTCGAACGGCAAAGGGGACCCGTTCGGCCGAAAACACGCATGGCTTGGCTAACATACTAAGCCGATCGACCGCATGAAGCATCATTCGATCGGTGCAATGCAGATTCCCCAAAAGCACACCAACAACGGTCGACCGATCCACCGTTCGGTCGACCGAACACAAATATCTTAGTCTATATTCATTTTCTTCTAACTTGGAGGATATTGTGTTGAGAGTAATTATATGCTTTCAATACCTTGCCTAGCTACTAACATCAAAAACAAACATCAAATTATCACTTCCGCCAAGCTAACCCATTATATATCCAGGCAAGTGTTAATTAAGAATAGCAAGAAAATGTATTATGTCTACTTGAAGCTTTGCTAGCCCAGGTTTCACACTGATATTCCTCTCTATTTTTTGTTTTCATTTTATTTTCATTTTATTTTCATTACTAGCTCGTGTATTTTTGTGTTTGACTTTTTCTATCTCTTTAGTTTTGAGGGTTTCCATATCTTAGTTTTATAGTAAACACATATTTTCTTGATAATGTATAATTTGACTTTCCAAAGCGATGAAACGGTTTATTGGGTTGGGAAATATACACATTGATAAATGTTAGAGTAGTTGATTAAGGCTAGTGCATGATCTTGTTTAGTTTGTTAATCTCTGCTTACTTATGTCCACGTATGACTTTTTGATTTGTCTATATATATATGACCCATCTCTCACAAGATAAGGTGAGAGAAATAATTTTTCCAAATTTTATTATGCTCACATGGTATCAGAGTCAACTGTGTTTCTCTCTCTATTATATATGTAGAATTAAGTCATTTCATCAAGAGTATAGTTAGGCAAATAACGTTAGTCTTGGGTGTACATGGATGACTTGATCATCACAAGAGACAATGATGAGGAAAATCAAAGGACTAACAGGAATCTATAAGTTTGGGTTTCAGATTTAGGAGTTTGAAATGCTTTAGCATTTCTTGGGATTAGAAGTAGATTCAAGCAAACAATGTATGTGGATCTATCAACGAAAATATGACGAAGGTCTTATGTAGAAGTTAGGAATACTTGATTTCATGCTCCAATATATGTAGAAGACAATCAAGTTTTATCCGTATGAAAGAAGTATATATCAAAACGCTACAACTATGTATTGGCAACTAGTAGCCAGACTGATCGACCTAACCAAGAAGATCAGAATGCTTGATCGGACTGGATTAACGTTAAGGTTTGGATGGAGAAGGAGAAAGGAAGAATGCGGCGACAAGGGTTTCACTAGATTAGGGTTTGAGAGTTACATTATATAGGCCTCCACAATTCGGAGTACCCATATCCGATTATAGTCGGATGCACAAATATGATCGTTACACACACACACATAGTATGCCGGATTTGTAAGATCTGAATAAATCTAAACTCAATATGGTTAATTTCCATGAGCTGAATAGACTTGTATGGACCTCATAATTGAACCCGATCATGAGCCATGTTGGTGGGCACGAGTGTACAAGCTTGGAACTGGGCTGACATTGATTTAGATCATCGCCTAGCCAATTTGACTAACACGATCCACACCTTCGCCTAAGGCTTGGTAACTAGTGATTACATCTTCATCATGGGCTAGTTTCTCTGATTCATGGGGTCTGACCATGGGTGTGTTAATGGCTGAACTTGATTCTCCACATATTATATTTTGTATCACGACACATGAATATATTACCAAGTAAACATTTAGTCTTAGGGTCAAAACAACATCCAAGTGTTGCGTTAACACAACCAAAAACGGAGCAAGAGCTTGGACCCTGTTATGGAAAAGGGACTTCTCATGGCTGGTTCACTCTAATTAAGTTCTGTTTGAGGGAATTGCGTCAAGAGTTCCCGTGGGCAAAATTTGTTTGGTTCAAGGGGTCTGTTGATCGTGTCACCTTCATGGAATCATGTGTTGGAAGATTTGCGCTCGTATGATGTAACATCATCAAACAGCAGAAAATTAAAACTTTTATAATCAAAGGGACACAATGATTAAAACCATCAAAAGTGGGGACATTACTCATAAAAATACCCAAATATCCATGGTGCACCATATTACATAAGAGTTTGTCAAAAGTATGACCATATATGGGAACAGAAAGATACAAAGATAAGGAAAATGTAATCATAACGACCTAAAGTAGACTCGAGGATCCGATCCCAAAGTGCAATCTCCCTCGGTCACCACCCGTCAGAAACTACGACGGTCCTGAAAATAAACATAACAACAATGCCTGAATTTCCATAAGGAAATCACATATGACAAGCTCACTTATATGCCCTATCATACTAGTATAACATGACATGAATACAAAGCAATAAAACAACATTCTCTCCAAGGGTAAAACCGGACATCCGTCCCGTAATCGTTCCCGCTGCCACACAGGCCGCACGGTTTACAATTGCCACCGCTACCACACAGGTCACACGATCCACAACATTGCCGCCGCCACACAGGCCACCCGGTCCGAAGGCACCGGTCGACCGTTGGTCGACAACAACCTTGCGCGAGCCAAGAATTTTACATTGTTTCTCTCTGCAGGTGAGTTCTCCGACCTCCCGCGACCGACCACAACTCCACCCCAACGTGGGTGAGCAACAAAGGCATGTAATGCAAGAACTTGACATACCTTCTTCTTGAAGAACGACGTTCGTCGGAGCTCCGCCACCAACTCCGGTCCGCACAGCTAGCACCTCCTCCTCGTGCCTTCTTCCCGCCACGTCCTTGCCTCACGCGCGCCTTCACCACCGGTGCTCGAGCATCAGAGGGAGAGGAAGAGATGGATGGAGAGGAGAAATGTTTGGAGAAAGGAAAAAGGAGAAAGGAAACATTGGTTTCCACTTAAAACCCAACCAACCCATGCCTCACCCATCCAATCATCCACACCATCACCCTACTGCCCATCCCTCTTCACGTCACCCATGCCACCACCCTTTCCCATGCAAACTTCCCATAAACCCCACCTAATCTCCCATTGGGCCCTAATATAGGTTAGGGTCATCACATATGATGCTTACTGTTGACCGCTAGCAACGACGTGGGTTGCTGGTGGACCAGGAGAATCAATGCGTCTTGTGTTTGACCGAGGAGGAATCTATTTCCCATGTGTTCCTCCAATGTATGTTTGCTCATGAGGTGTGGACTGTCGTCCTCACTTCTTTTGGTATGGCACCTAACCGAGAGGCTTGCTGGGGTGACCTCGATTGCCTACTCCAAGGCCACTGCAGAAAAGGGATCTATTCGTTTGCTGTCGAGACAACTTTCACTGCAACGCTCAATGCAATCTGAACAAAGCGGAATAGTCCTATCTTTAAACCGAAGAAACATGGGGTAAAGTGGATTGTTATGCAGACGTGGATCATCCTTAGAGTATTGGTTGCTTCGCATAGTGGGAGGCCTAGGTGTGATCTATGTCGTATGGTTTTTGAGAGATGGAAGTTTTGTTATTTTGCGCGTATTAGCATACACATAAGTTTACTTTCAGAGGGTTGTAGTAGGGTTTTTTTGCCACATTGTTCCGCAACTCTTTAATTGTGAATAAAATTTAAGGGACAACCTAACTTAACTGGCAAAAAGGAAAAAAAAACTAACATACAAAGCAAGAGTTGCGGAAGCTGAAGAAAGTAAACTGTCAAGATAGTTATTAGATCTAGACCACCAATCAATATCTATAGTACTTGTGTATTGACATAATAAGTCTACTATAGTTTTTATAGAAAATCCATCCTTGAAGCAGAGACGAAACATAAGGAAGTTCATTATCATTCTAGAAGAAAAGATTCTACTTAATGAGATTCTCGTGGAATCTATATATAACTAGTACGAAGGAGTATAACAAATCTCCATCAAACAGTTGAAGTAGACACCCATCGTCGACTTGGACGGTAGGCAAAAATGTCCACGTTGAGATATGGCATTGAGCGTCCAACACCTAACCCCGAAATAATCCAAGCCCATAAATTTATAACCCCATGAACCTAATTCTAGAGATATGTTACTCAAAAGAAAACTTTGCCATCTAACACTCATCATTCGATATTCAACTAAGAATGATGCATTTTGAAAATATTCATTAGTATAAATTTTGATTGGTCCACCGTCTTCATGAAACTCAAGTACTTAGGTAATGAATGAGATTCTAACTTCTTATAGATTGTTGCACACATTTTGTGTTTAGCAATATGAAATTAATTGCTCAACACTCCTTCGTATGTGTGATCGAGATTATTTTCGTTTTGTCTACACGTGAATAATATGGATTGGAGTGACTCTTACATGTCGATTGACCTACTTTGATACCATGTAAAATTTGATTTGTTCACTACCTTTATAGAACCCAAGCAATTAGGTAATGGATGAGAATACATTTTTTCTTATAAATTGTTTCATATATCTCATGTTTAGCAATGTAAGACTAATTGCTCAACAATTAGTGTCTAAATAATATCTACCGTAGAAACGTGCATATATATAATATTGTTTAAAATGAACAAATATACAATGCCAGATTAGATAGAAGATCATTATCCCATTGACTCGAGCAATTGTTAGATTTGGGCCCATGAAGCAAAATCGTATACTATTCATGAATTTGACGAAACCAATTATTTGTTTCAATCAAGCTAGCAAACAATGTTAGACAATTAATACCTCTTGCTATCAATTAACAACTAAGTGATTAGTTTCTATAATTGGAGGATTAGGAATACATAGTCTGTCCTTCCAATTAAATCATATCATCTAGAAAAAGGCAAAATGGTGATTATGATACGCCAACACACCATCCTAATTCCTCCCTACATGCCAGCTTCTGTCGGCCACTAAATCACATCCATGATAAACTAAACAAATCCGACCAATCATAAGAAGACCCCACCCATCTCACAACAAAGATTGGCACCATTTCAGCATTTTTGGTGCCCAATCATAATTTTGTAGTGATTAAGACGAATGTATCGTAAACAAATACATCTTTATCTCATGTAATTGCTTACTTATAACACTTGTAATAGATGAGTGGCTCCTTAAACCCGCATTTACTGGAATGACAATAACCCTGAAAAGGTGCAATCTAGTATTCTCATTGCAAAATATGGGTTTATAAATTACAACTTCAAGCCACTATAAATATAAAAATTAAGTAATAAACACGTACCCATTGAAGTTTTGCTATTATTATTACACATGACAGTTTTCCCACACACTATTGCTGTACAGCCAGCCAAATTTCAAACGCCTCGATCGAAAAAAGCACTTTGAATCATCAACACTCCAAATTTCCTCTAAACTCTAAATAAAATAAAAACACTTACCACAATCAGCATCACTGATCAACCACTTTAATTTCTCTGGAAGAAGAACAACCAACCACCACTTTATTTTTCTTGGGCAAAAAGAAGGTTTGAGAAAGAATTCATTCAGTACAAGGAAGATCTCCGAGGCACTCCTTTCCTCCTCCTCTTCAACAAAGTGATGTTCTTCCAGCAATCATGATTCCCATCGCAGATTGGATCCAAAGAGCACCATGAATTGGATTGGTCAAGATCCACAGTCACTGATGAAAATAATGAGCCAGATTGCTGGATCTCAACAACACTACTATTCTCGGAAACCTTTTGAAAAGAGACCCATAGCTTGATATTTTATATAGAAAAAAATAAAAAATAAAAATCGCAATTAATTATCATGTTGGGTACCTTGCAACCAATTGAGCAATACTGATTCGGGTCGGTAACACTCCTCCGGCAAATCTTGCAAACATGGGTGTCTTTGCCGAAATTCGCTTTGCAACCTTTCTTCTTATTCAACAACACAACTTTAGCACCGTTCACAACGAAAGGCTGTTTAAAAAAAAGGTGTTACACATCGATTATTTGTTAATTCCATTTACAAGATAAAATTAACATGAACTTGTTGTCGTTGGTGTATATTTATACAGACCTGAATCTTGGAGCAATCGAGGAGATTCTGCATGTCGTGGATCCGAACGACGTTCTGATAGACGTACCTCCGGATCTGCAACAGCTTGTGGTTGGCATGGACATGTTTGGAACATGTCGGGAGCAAGAGGCAGTGTTGACACATAGTCGTATCGCAATCGATGCAATAAGTATTCATCTCGCACTTCCTGAGTTCCCTGTGGTCCTCGCACTCGTCGAAGAATCGGCTCCTCAGCATCAAATCCAACCACTCCGGCCTCGCCTTCCTCTTCATGCCTGGAACGAAGCGAATATATTATTGGTCGAGGTTCGGCAGGAGAGGGAAAGTCTAGATTTGTGGATGTCAATTAAGTGTGGACAGGGGAGAAGAGAAGAGAATCGGTAGTGTTGCCATCAGGTGTTGGGGAATTAATTGTCTCCACTTAGAACGGGTGTGTGAATGAGGAAAATAAATGAGGGATCGAGGCCGTCAATCACGGGGGTCGGCGAAGGAGGGCCGTCCGATGGGGACAATGAGGTCCCAGCGCGCCGCGTCGGAAAGTGGAGGTGGGAGGACGCGTGGCGTGCATGGGACCCGACTCTTTTCCCGCCACTTGGACTGCGTGGTATGGGAACAGATATGCCTGTTAAGCCGCTTCCTAAAAGCGTCGATTTGGTGGGAGATTTTATCTAAATCTCCCTCTACGTTTTACAAATAGTTTAATAGTTGTGACTTATTTAGTTATTGTCGGAAAACTACTTAAATTGTCTCAACCAATTACCATTTTATCATTCTGTCTTTTATACTTATATAACTCTTCATTTCACTCTCCCAACACAACTCTCTCTTCATATTACACGCATATTCACTCAAAAACATGTCTCGGAGACCCGAAAAAGAGTCAACAGACGCCCCGGTCTACTCGAATCGGGTAAAATACTTTGTTTAGTTTTTGTATATTTTAATAATAATATTTTTTTTTGAGTCGAACGCCCGTGGGAGCCCCCTAAGGGCTTACTTCACCGAATCCAGACGCTTCGTCGTACATTTTCGTGGTGTTGGTACTGAGAAAATGAGAAAAAGGTAGGCAGAAATCTTATTTTAAGAGACGGGACGAAATATGTATTAAATGAATTGTGAATGACAAAATGATAATTGTTGGGACGATTTAAGTAATTTTCGACGATGAATATTAGTTCCCGTGAAAAATCCCTCAACCATACAAAAATAGAGTATTTTTGTCCATAGCAAAATCCTAACTTCTTTGGCCAAACAGAAGAAAATAAGAGAGGAGAAAAGAAAAGTCTCTCCTGTTGCTATCCAAGTACACGTGAAAGCGTTGACTTGGTAGGTGTGTTTCTCCTAAACTATCATGTATATAATCGATTTAAGTAGGAGCTTTCCTATATTTAGTATCGGTTGCCGTTAAAGCGAAAGCCCGAAGCACCATCCTAAGGACAATTAATAATAATAATAATAATAATAATAATAATAATTGGCTGGTCCATAAATAAGTAATAATTTTTCATGTGTTAAAGATAATTATTTCTAAAAAACGAATGAACCGTAAAAGCTAGGATAATGCGCTCACATGCAACGTAAAACTAGCCAATAATGACTCCAAGTCATATCAATTATCAACAGATCCAAGAAGCCATGTTGAGCAGCAAATGTGCACAATATGATTAATTCACACTAATGAATAGCATTTATTTGCTTTAATTCATATTATAATGTAAAATTTTGCCTATTTTTAGTCTTGAGGTGGAATTTGGAGAACTTGTTCTAATTATTATCTTTATATCGAATTATTCGATATTCTATGGATTATGAGAAGTTGAAATATCTTATTATGGCCGGTTCACTTGAGTTGTATAATTTCATATACTTAGAAGAGAAGATCTAAGATTTGTGAATTTTGAGGTGCACCCTAGCTATAAGCCTATAACCATCGTCCATGTACACAGGTTGACTGACTGCTGTGGTATTTCTGGAATCGCTCATTGGACCCTTTTACAGCCCATGGAAAACTCAGTCACTTCATTTTCCAGCCCAACAAGTGGAGGTTGTGTCTTTTGATAATAAGTGAAAGTTGTATTATTGGAATATAAACCTATATATTGTCATTGTCAAACATAAATTTTGACTGAAATCATAATCTAGACTTTCCAGTTAGCCTCCATAATCTAGATTGCGAAAAGTTGGGAATAGTCCATGAGTATTTTTTTCGTAGAACACATAAGCTTTAAAAAATTACAAGGAAAAAAAAAGGAAAATAATACATGACAGATTATTGTGTCTCTAATATCTTCAATCACTCCAAGGCATGCAGAAGGCCATTAAGTCAGTTTCTAAGCAATTAACATTTCAGATTTTGATGCTTGGAAAAATAATCGGATCTTGGATTCTTGATGTAGACAGGAGAAAGTGAATTGTTCCATCGAAGAGGTATATACTGGGGTTGGATCTTAAATGCATGTCACACGTACAATTCAGCAAAAGACATGAGTGAATGCAAGTGAATAGAGCTTCTCCGTTCTAGTCAATGTATTAATTGGGGAAGACTAAAGTAGATAAATTGGTTGCTCAAAACATGTGAATTCTTGATTGTAGTTTTTGTTTTTACGTACTTACTACCGACAACGTTTTGCAACTGAAACCAGCTAACGAGTTGTTATTAGCTCTGCGGATTAAAGATAAATTTGTTTATGTGGTTGTGATATAGAATCTTGTTTCCCCTGGTCTTGAGCTCATGCAATTGCTAGGCTCACCAAAGTCTTTTTTTTTGACAGCACTAATATTATATTACTTAACGATTAAATTACAAACACATTTAAGCTTGGAAAAGAGGTACAACGTAAAGAGGGTACAGAAAAAAACCTTTATATTAGTCACAACTAGTAATGAAACGTAATATTCAGTTTCCGAGCTCACATCAAGCTTGAGTTCTAGTCCGTCACCCATGAACCAATTGATTCACAACACTCACTATTGCCGCAAAACATAAGTTGGTAAGTATTGTGATAGTGGATCAACATCATTATAACTGTTAGAACCCTAACCCATGATTAGGTTTAATCATGGATTAGAAGGGGGTTTGCATGGGGAAGTGTGGTGTGCATGGGGAAGGGAAGAGAGGCGTGCATTGTGGACGTGAGGGGAGGGGTGATGGCTGGTGTGTAGGGCACTGTTGGTGCGTTTTTGTTGGGTTAAGTAGAGAACCCGTTTCTCTCTCTCTCTCTCTCTCTCTCTCTCTCATTCTCTCCATTTCCTTCTTCTTCTCCTTCATCCAGCTGAGGCGACGATCGGAGGAGGCGAGGACGACGCGCGGGCAGAGGTCGGACGTCCAGAGGAGGCGCGACGCGTGCTCGAGGTCTACCGGAGGCGACGTGCGTGAGCGAGCTCCGGCGGTTCGTCGTCTTTGCTTGAGGTATGTCGACTCATTAGTGTGGTTTTGTGGTTTCTAACCCTCGTGGGAGGGTTGTGTTGGTCGGACGGGGAGGTCGGAGACCTCTTCGGCGTAGTTTCTGTGAGAAACCTCGGCTGGCGCGAGGTGGAAGACGACCAACGGTCGACCGGTCCCTTCTGGCGGTCGACCGAATGTAGTGTTTTACCCGACTTTAACCTTCACCGGTCGAACGATGCCTTGTGGCGGTCGACCGGTAATGCGTATTTGCTGGTGAGTTGAGACTTTCTGTCTGTTTTCGGTCGACCGGTGCCTTTGGGTCGTTCGACCGGAACTTAAGTGTACCGATTTTTATGCATGCTTGTTCGACCGTGGTATGTTTGCGTTCGACCAATTATATGACGTAGAATATTAGGTTGACCCTGTCTGTTTCCGGTCGACCGAGACCCCTGCGTCGGTCGACCGATAGTGTTGATTTTGATGTTGAGCAGACTCTGGATTTTGACCTCGTTCGGTCGACCGATTTTAGACCTTTGTTCGACCGTTGGGGGATTGTGTTTTGAGCGCAATGGTAGACCGTGTTAGGCGTACAGTTGACCGATTCCTTACTGGAATCGGTCGACCGAATCACCTCGTCCGGTCGACCGTTTGGGCCTAGGACAGAATTCCTAGTTCCCTTTTTGAATGCCAACTTTGTCCACGGAAACCCGTGTCCTCGCCTTGTGCGTGAGCCGGGAGGTGACGGTGGGCGCGTGTTGCGTGCCTGCCCAGGGACCGCCGTGTGGAAAAGTGTGGGTGCTCGGGACGCGTCACCTCCATGTATGGACCGTGACTAAGTTGATGGATTGATTGGACTCATTGTAGTATAGCAGGCCTGAGGGATCACGGATCCCAATGTTTGATGTTTGTGCGGGCACACAACTGGCGTTGGGTGAGGTGACTACCGGCCTTCGGGCTACGGAGGTCGCTGCCCTGCTTTTATAGCGGCGCAGTTGGTGTTTGCGGCTCGTGGAGCCTGATGACCCGACAGACTTCGGTCTGGACCGTCCGATGCTGTGTCGGACGTTTGTGATGGACCACCGATGTTGTGTCGGTGATGTCGCCGAGGTTGTGCCGGCGATGATGATTGTTGGGCCGAGGTTGTTCCGGCTATGTTGATTCCTCGACTAGGCACCTATCGAGATGATGTTGTTATACCTTCCGGGCGACGGCCTCGTTGGTCCCAAGTGGCTCCGACCACAGAGATTTGCAGATCTGTATTCTATCGGCCTGCAGGCGTGACAGAGGCTCCCTGCCGAACCCTTGAGTAGTGTAGCCGCGTATGGGGGGTGCGATGTCGCGTGCTGTAAGACTGCATGTGCCTGCAGTAGGTCTCCTCGGGAGACTCGATGTTGACTGTCGGACTGATGTCCTGTTTTACCCTTCGGGGGAACTGTTTTCCTTTCTGTTGATGCCATGACATGCTACTAGAATGATAGGTTCATTTGCGTAATGCATGCATATAGGTGAGTTGGCATACGGGGTTTCCTTCTGGAAACT
The DNA here is from genome assembly GCA_963682175.1 of Triglochin maritima. NCBI lineage: Eukaryota > Viridiplantae > Streptophyta > Magnoliopsida > Alismatales > Juncaginaceae > Triglochin > Triglochin maritima. The sequence continues at coordinate 10,099,953 of OY821774.1, read as the reverse complement.
CAGTCATTGTTGTTATATATTTTTCAGGACCGCAGTAGGTCCAGTTGGGTGGTGATCGGCGGGCACGCGCATTTTGGAGTTGGATCCTCTTCTCGGACCGCTGAGGTCGACATGATTACGTTTTATCTTCTTTTGTCGTTTTGTTGTAATCATGTATCATTTTGACAAACTCTGATGTAATTTTGGTGCACCGCTATTTGTTTTATGAGAAGTAACAGTCCCGTCTTTGATTATTGAGTTTCTTTGTCTTGATTATAAATTTTTAAATTTCCGTTGTTTCAGGATGTTACAATTTGGTATCAGAGCGGTCGATTCCTATGCAGTTCCCAATGAAATCACCCTTGTAGTAATAGGATTCATGCATTTTATATTTTGGCACGCATGCATAGCTGAAGTTGTGATTGTTTCTTTGTCAGATGGCACGTAGGCGCGTGAGGAGTTCTCCACGCGATCGTGGTTCAAGTGACGCCACTGAGGGCGCATACTAGGACAGGTTGGGCGAGTTTCTAGAGCGTCAGGCAACCCAGAGTGCGCAGGGCGGGGTGGGAGCTGAGCATGATCAATTCATCCGTCAGCACCCACCGACTTTTGATGGCAGGAGGGCTCCGGAGATTGCGGAGGACTGGGTCTTCAGGATGGAGAAGATCTTCCGCGCTATTGGAGTAGCACCAGAGAGGATGGTGGAGCTGGTCACCTATGTGTTCGATGGCGAGGCCGCCAACTGGTGGAGGTCCACATCCACGGTGTTGTTTGATGACCGTGTGGATGTCAGCTGGGAGGAGTTCTTAGAGGTGTTCCATGAGCAGTACTTTCCCCAGCACGTCAGGGATCAGAAGCGGGAGGAGTTCATGTCGCTCGAGCAGAAGGAGATCACTTTGGCGAGCTACATCAGCAGGTTCAACGCCTTAGAGCGTTATTGCCCAGAGATTTGTGTGACCCCAGAGCAGCGGGCGAGGAATTTCCTGAAGGGACTGAGGCAGCCGCGCCGATCTCGGGTGATCAACAGCATGCTGCGGACCCTTGCTGATGTGGTGAAGCATGCTACTATCATCGAGCAGGACCAGAGGGAGTGTCTTTAGGAGGCGAGAAGGCACCAGTGAGCACCGGTAGCCGTGTGGCCGGTCGTGGAGCGGGAAACCCGGGCAAGAGGCCCAGGTTTGATGGAGGAGGAGGACGTCAGTCTGGAGCGTGCACTTACTGCGGGAGGTTTCATCCAGGACAGGAGTGTCCCCGTCGGACTGGAGCGTGTATGGGTTGCGGTCAAATGGGACATTTCGTCTGTGATTGTCCTCAGAGGCAGGGAGAGCCGAGCAGGAGGCCAGGACCACCAGCAGTAGGCAGAGGCGGAGGCAGCCGATCAGTTGTTTCACCGGGCCAGGGCAGGAAGACCGAGCGAGTCTTCACTATTCAGGCTGAGGAGGCGAGGGACTCCAACACCGTCCTGGAAGGTACACTTTCTGTTTCTGGTTTGGTAGCTCGGGTGTTGTTTGATTGCGGCGCCACTCACTCCTTCATTTCGGAGAAGTTTGCTGGCGAGTTGGGTCGAACCCCTGTGCTGCTGACTGATGTTTTGGAGGCCACCACGCCCATGGGTGAGGTGGGCACTGTGGGGAGCTTTTTTCCCGGCACTACAGTTGCTTCGGGAGACCATGATTTTCTGGCAGATCTGGTCTTGTTACCGATGGAGGATTTCGACGTCATACTGGGGATGGACTGGCTGTCACAGTACGACGTGCGAGTCTTTTGCCGTGGGAAGAAGATCCTGATTCCGATGGAGGGCTTGCCAGATGTTCTGATCAGAGGCGCGAGGAGCAGAGGGGGTCGTCTGATTGTGTCTGCGGTTAAGGCACAGAGACTGATACAACAGGGATGCAGAGCGTTTGTGGCCACGCTGGTAGTTCCTGATCCTGAGACGAGGAGGCTGGAGGATATATAGGTAGTGCAGGAGTTTCCGGATGTGTTTCCAGCAGAGATTCCAGCGTTACCGCCGCACCGAGAGATCGAGTTCGACATCGAGTTGGTAGCGGGTACGACACCTCAGTCGAAGGCACCTTATCGGATGACACCTGCTGAGTTGACAAAGCTGAAGAAGCAGTTGCAGGAGTCGATGGAGTCCGGGTTCATTTGACCGAGTGTTTCTCCATGGGGAGCGCTTGTGCTCTTCGTGAAGAAGAAGGATAGATCGTTGCAGATGTGCATTGACTACAGGATGCTGAATAAGGTTACCGTTCGGAACCGGTACCCTTTGCCCAAGATTGATGACTTGTTTGATCAGTCGCAGACGGCGAGAGTGTTCTCGAAGATCGATCTGCGTTCGGGTTATCACCAGTTGCGGACCATGGAGGCAGATGTTCAGAAGACAGCCTTCAGGACGCGGTACGGTCACTACGAGTTCTTGGTGATGCCATTTGGACTGACGAATGCACCTGCATCATTCATGGATTTAATGAATAGGACCTTCCAACTGTACCTTGACAGATTTGTCGTAGTGTTCGTGGATGACATCTTAGTATACTCGCTGAACAGGGAGCAACATCGAGAGCACCTGAGGATTGTGTTTGGCATCTTGAGGGATCAGCAGCTTTACGCCAAGTACACGAAGTGTGAGTTTTGGTTGGATCAGGTGGCTAAACTAGGGCATATTGTGTCAGCGGAGGGGATTTCAGTAGATCCGGCGAAGGTCGAGGCTGTGACTCAGTGGAGAGCCCCGACGAGCGTGACGGAGATCAGGAGTTTTGTGGGACTGGCAAGGTATTACAGACGGTTCATTCAGGATTTCTCCAGACTTGCGTCGCCGCTGACCACGTTGACACAGAAGGGCGTCAAGTTTGTTTGGTCCCAGAAGTGCGAGGACAGCTTCCAAGAGCTGAAGAGGCGATTGACGACCGCACCGATTCTGACTCTACCGAGTGGCAGTGGAGGCTACGTGATTTACAGCGATGCATCAGGGATAGGCTTGGGTTGTGTTCTGATGCAGCACGGGAAGGTGGTCGCGTACGCTTCGAGGCAGCTGAAGGTGCACGAGAAGAACTACACTACTCATGATCTGGAGTTGGCAGCGATAGTTCACGCGTTGAAGACCTGACGGCATTATCTGTATGGCGAGCAGTTCGAGGTCTTCACAGATCATCAGAGCCTGAAGTATTTGTTCTCGCAGAAGGAGCTGAATATGAGGCAGCGCAGATGGCTTGAGTTCATTAAGGACTACGACTTCACCATTTCCTATCATCCGGGGAAGGCGAATTCGGTTGCAGATGCGCTGAGCAGGAAGGTGGAGGTTTCAGTTTCGAGTCTGTGCATCCAGGAGTGGAGGCTACTCGAGGCATTGTCAGAGTGGAGACCGTTCACAGAGGGTTCAGAGGGAGCAGTGATCGCTGGGCTTCGGGTGGAGCCGCAGACTGTCTCACGAGTGGTTCAGGCTCAGCAGGGGGATGATGCTACAGTTAGCTTCTAGGGATGGATCAAACTTTAGTGTAGGGGTCGATGGTGGTTTGAGGTTCAGGAATCGGATCTGGGTGCCGAAGTTCGATGGGCTGAGATATGACATCATGGAGGAGGCACACAGAGCGAGATACACCATTCACCCGAGGAGCACGAAAATGTATAAGGACCTACAGCGGAACTTCTGGTGGAAGGACATGAAGAGGGACATCACAGAGTTTGTGGAGCGGTGTTTGGTCTGTCAGCAGGTGAAGATTGAGCATCAGAGGCCAGCAGGACTGACGCAGTGTATTGAGCTTCCTGAGTGGAAGTGGGAGCACGTGACGATGGATTTCGTTACAGGATTGCCGAAGACGAGGAGATTCCACGACGCGATTTGGGTGATAGTCGATCGACTAACCAAGTCGGCGCATTTCTTAGCGATCAGGACCACGTTGCCTCTGGAGGGTCTAGCTAAGTTGTACGTGGAGGAGATAGTCAGTTTGCATGGAGTACCAGTGAGCATCATCTCCGATCGAGACCCTCGATTCACTTCCAGATTTTGGGGGAGTCTGCAGCAGGCTTTGGGGACGCGTCTGAGGTTCAGTACAACGTTTCATCCGCAGACAGATGGTCAGTCAGAGAGTACGATTCGGACCTTGGAGGATATGCTGAGAGCATGCACACTGGATTGGGCAGGGCACTGGGATGAGCACCTGCCGCTGATAGAGTTCGCCTACAACAACAGCTACCACTCGAGTATTGGGATGGCACCGTACGAGGCATTGTACGGGAGGCCTTGCAGATCACCAGTATGCTGGAGTGATGTGGGCGAGAGGCAGTTAGTGGGGCCAGAGATTGTGCAGATGTACTCAGAGAAGGTTGATGTGATCAGGAGGAGGCTGGCCACAGCACAGAGCAGGAAGAAGAGTTATGCTGATCGACGCAGACGTGTGTTGAGTTTCGAGGTGGGCGACCATGAGTTTCTGAAGATTTCCCCAGCCCGAGGTTTGATGAGGTTTGGAAAGAAGGGGAAGCTCAGCCCGAGGTATGTTGGGCCGTTTGAGATCCTCGACCGAGTTGGAGAGGTTGCCTACCGGATTGCATTGCCACCGCAGTTTTCGGGTCTTCACAACGTCTTCCATGTTTCGATGTTGAGGAAGTACGTTGCAGATCCAGCTCACGTTATTGAGATAGCAGTACCAGAGATTCAGCAGGACTTGTCGCTCGAGGAGAGACCAGTCGAGATAGTCGATTGCATGGATCATCAGCTCAGGAGGAGGACCATTCCGATGGTGAAGGTCAGGTGGCAGCATCACAGTGAGCGCGAGGCCACTTGGGAGATCGAGGAGGAAGTCCGGAAGCAGTACCCGGATCTTTTCGTTGAGTAGTTGCTTTGATTTCGGGACGAAATCCTTTTAAGTTGGGTGGATTGTAAGAACCCTAACCCTTGATTAGGGTTAATCATGGATTAGAAAGGGGTTTGCATGGGGAAGTGTGGTGTGCATGGGGAAGGGAAGAGAGGCGTGCACCGTGGACGTGAGGGGAGGGGTGATGGCTAGTGTGTAGGGCACTGTTGGTGCGTTTTTGTTGGTGCGTTTTTGTTGGACCGGAACTTAAGTGTACCGATTTTTATGCATGCTTGTTCGACAGTGGTATGTTTGCGTTCGACCAATTATATGACGTAGAATATTAGGTTGACCCTGTATGTTTCCGGTCGACCGATAGTGTTGATTTTGATGTTGACCAGACTCTGGATTTTGACCTCGTTCGGTCGACCGATTTTAGACCTTTGTTCGACCGTTGGGGGATTGTGTTTTGAGCGCAATGGTAGACCGTGTTAGGCGTACAGTTGACTGATTCCTTACTGGAATCGGTCGACCGAATCACCTCGTCCGGTCGACCGTTTGGGCCCAGGACAGAATTCCTAGTTCCCTTTTTGAATGCCAACTTTGTCCACGGAAACCCGTGTCCTCTCCTTGTGCGTGAGCCGGGAGGTGACGGTGGGCGCGTGTTGCGTGCCTGCCCAGGGACCGCCGTGTGGAAAAGTGTGGGTGCTCGGGACGCGTCACCTCCATGTATGGACCGTGACTAAGTTGATGGATTGATTGGACTCATTGTAGTATAGCAGGCCTGAGGGATCACGGATCCCAATGTTTGATGTTTGTGCGGGCACACAACTGGCGTTGGGTGAGGTGACTACCGGCCTTCGGGCTACGGAGGTCGCTGCCCTGTTTTTATAGCGGCGCGGTTGGTGTTTGCGGCTCGTGGAGCCTGATGACCGGACAGACTTCGGTCTGGACCGTCCGATGCTGTGTCGGACGTTTGTGATGGACCACCGATGTTGTGTCGGTGATGCCGCCGAGGTTGTGCCGGCGATGATGATTGTTGGGCCGAGCATATGTAGCCTTTTACATACATAAGCCCCTGTATAATAATAATTACATACATTTGTAGTGTCTGATTTGGAACATATAAACTCACAATGCTGCAAAGCAACTCAAGCATCCATGCACGCAATTGCTATAAACTACAGAATCTAATTTATCAATCGTCCAGAATTCTCAACAATTCTTTGAAAAATATTTTGAAATCCATTAAAAACATTTTTCATTCATCCATAGTTCAAAACTATTTTTGAACCGCTGTCCATCCAATTTCCAATGGAAAGATGAACTGTAGTTTTTCGGTTTTGTTGATTCTCTTACAAAATAATTGTTTTTAAATAAAACGAAATTATTGTAAGTTGGACTAATGTCTTAATCCTAATTCCAATAATCACATGACATGTTTTAAAACTCTTAAAACATTCAGATGAATTATTATGGAGAATTATATCAACAAAACATATATACACCGAAAAACCAGTAAAACCGAATTGTTTAAATCCTAGATGGCAAACTAAATTCGTTTACAGCCATAAATAATAAGAAAATTGAACCCTTTGCTCTGATACCACTGTAGGATTTCATGTTTAATTATACATATATATTTTTCGAATTTTCATGTATAATAAGGATCTATTACAATTTTCTTCGATTTATTTCATGCATGTATCGGTTTGTTTTAACAACTAGTTTGAAAAACCTTATTAAAACAAACACAAGGGACTCCGAAATTCATACCTAGAAGTTCTCTAAAACTTCTTAAAGATTCGGAGACGTTGGGGAAGATGATCGACGCTTCCCGTTGCGCCGGATGCCTCCGAGTGTTCACCGAAACCCTAAACAAGGTTGGAGAGAAAGGAGCTAGCCAATCGATCTCCAAACAAGCTTAGAATCTAGCTACAAACCCCTTCCTTAGCCTCTGAGATTTCTCCTTCCAAAGACTTAGAAAACTAAGAGAATTTTTGTGGGTTTTAGTAGTGAATTAGGAGAGAAAATAATTTCTGAATTGTGTGTAACCCAATTAGGGAGAATAAGGACCTATTTATAGGTTCCAATCTTACTCTTAATCATGGCTATTCTTAAGCCACGGTTTTATGACAATTTCTCTCACAAACTAATTCCATAATGCATTATATGCACCCACAAAACGTTTGACCAAATTTGGAGCTAATACAACCATCGATCAAATTAATCTCTTAATAATCAAAGGCAGAAAATCGACCACTGTTCGGTTTACCGAGTCCCACTCGGTTAACCGAATTTATCACGATCGTTTAACCGAGTACGTGACGGATGACCGAATCTTAAGGAGAAAAATTCTCCTTAACCGTTCGGACCCATTCACGTCTAAAACCGAGTGCTATTCGGTTAACCGAAAATATCGGAACTTGACATTGTTCGGTCGACCGTTTCTGGTTCGGTACACCGTACCAAAGCTCCAGGCACTTTGGTCAAGTTCGGTTAATCAATTACGATTATCCGTTCCACGTTCGGTTGACCGATCCATAGATCCTTCGGTCGACCGAACCATAACGGATTACCGAACTTCTACCTGATTTTGCCTATTTCAAATTTTGGATTTATTTCCAACAAAATTTGAACTTAAGGGGGTTTTAGCAAATTCACAACTTATGTAACATATTATCCTATGTAATGATCAATCATTACACCCCATAATATTTACATCACATATGAATTTAATTTAGATTCTAATTATGTTTATATACAATATAATTGATTTTACTTGTTCACCACATGTGTCATATTTTCTATGAGAAACCCGACACATCATATGAACCAAAAATCAAGCTTCTTGTTTCACGGTTTTTGCGGTGTGACCTATGGGAGGATCTAAACTAAGTTGGCAGTGATATTAAGAGCTTAATATCACAAGCTATAAGCGGTATCTAGCTACACATTATAGCTCCCAATTAGTTAGATGTCTTAATTCCACTCGAACCAAAACCCGATCCATTTAGTGATGGAGTGCACCACTTGTGTCCGTCCCTTGTCTCATGATATTATGAATACACACAAAGTAGTATTGTGTCATCTTTGTATTAGTATTCATTTCTTGATCTCTTTAAGCTAGTTATAAATATGTGACTTAACTCAAATCACATTGTGCACATTATAACTTTGCTTTATCAAGGGGCCCACTAATATCATCACTCAATTAAGAGGGGCAATGATAATCTTTTGACTAACTATCTTCTCCAACGAAAGTTATACTTAACCAACTAATGCCTTTACACTACACTGATCGATAGTTCAAGACACTGATCTAATTAAGTATTCCTTAAGTGATCAGATATAAGTCTCATATCAAAGGACCAAAGACACAGTAAAATATTAATGACACAGAAACACATTTCTATAATATTTTACTTATTAGGTCTATTCAGTATACAAAAGTAATATTTTCCTCTTTTGCATACCCGTGTCGTCACTCACTTGTAGAGCTACAATGATCTATGACCAACACGACAATCTTAACTCGGTAATTAATGTCCCATGTTAATTACCATGATTGCGAATATCTTTTGTTTTATGCAAACCAATATCTTTTAGAGCTCTACGGTTAAGGACCAAAAGCCTCTTCCTTAACACTTCTAAAAGACGAATAACATAAACAAGGAACAAAATGATTTCTCATTCAATTCATAATAATTGGCATTCAAAAGTAAAACTCTTAGAACACATTCCCTTCAGTAATAGGATTCATGCATTTTATATTTTCACAATTTCAACTGATTCAGGCTCTGATACCATTCTATAACATCTCATCCCCGAGCTTGAGTCCTGGTTTGTCACTTATGAGTCTACTACTACACCACCCAAACAGTTTAAATTTTTGTGGCAAATTCAAGGAGTGTTGTAGGCCAGTTGGCTTATGGACGACAGACCGGGACTCGGATTAGGAGACGGGACGTTACATCAAACCTATAAATTTTGGTTTGATATTATTCCAAGGCAATCAAAAACTATTCCACATTGATCACATGTTAGTAACCATGTTTGAACCGGCCACATGAAGTCTCTTAATCCTCTGCTCTACCAACTGAGTTATCCCGGTCACTTTCTTAATTTGTCAATAGTGAAGTCCCGCTAAAAGAAAACACAAGTTTCAATTGCTTCATTATTTTAACATATAGTCGACCAAGTAATACTTTGGTGACATAAAACTAGTTAAGTTTAGATTATTTGAAAGGTAATGACATAATTATCCCAAGCAAGTTAAATTTGCGTAATGAAATTCTACATGATCATTCAAATCAAAACTTTGGAGCACCACATCATGCTAATTGCTAAGACAAATGATAGAAGGAAGAAGAAAAAAACACTGCTGCCAAGAAAAAGTTAGAAAAGAGAAAGTATGCAAAGCTAGAGTTGCTTAATACAATAGCAGTACCACCAGCACTATTAGCACAGTTAAAGGAGCAACAACAGGCACAGAAACCTGACTGTTGCAATTCCTAAGCAAGCCACATCCCAAACACTGCTTTGATTCCATTCCAGTCCAATCGAATACAATCCACTTCATTTCCTCACTGCAAGTTTCTCCACCTCCTCACTCAATGCCTCCACTGACCCCTTACAGCCAACCAACAGGTCACAACCAACATCCTCATCTGTACATACATACATGTTCATGGTAAGGTTTATGTCAAACAGTAACTCTGGCCCGAAACATCATGACCAACTAATACCCAGCAACACAACGAACCACTTCTGCGTGCCATCATGTTCATTAAAGGAAATGACACATCAAAACACCCATGCAATGCAAACCCTTATTCAAACCGAGTCGTGTAATATATACTTTGTATTGCGAACCGAAGTTTGTTTATCTAGAGAATTGCAAAGAAGGTAGAAATGTGGTTAAAGAAAATTAATTACTAAAACCTAAAAATTTGACACCAAATGAAACTAACAATTTTGATAGATCTCTAGTGTTGTATTAAATTGAACCAGAGATTGACTCCCAAACATACTAATGACATGCGGACATTCAATTAAAAAGTTAAAATGCTTCAAGAAATTGGTAGGTAAAATGTAACATAATTGGGTAGGTTTTGATTGAACTTATGTAACAATATGACTTGATTCATTTAAATATTTGTACAAATTAAAAAATCGAATGGAGTTTAAGAACCAAAACTAAAAGCTCTATTTAATTTGTAAGCAGATTTTTGTAGAAAAACCTCTTAATATTATATATATTTAGATTCATTTCATTAATCTCCAATTCAATTCAATTTCATGATAGAACTCTTTACCATTTGTAGACAAGTCCCCCACCTGGATCCTATATAGGATCCATGCCCACCCTCTTCTTCTCTTCCCTTTTTCTGAACCTAGCAGAGCAGGCCCAGGGAAGAAAGATGGTAATTAGAACCATCAGTGCTCTCCCATTAAGGACCCATGTGGCCTTCCCTCTATAGGATGGTCAGTGTAAGTTTGGTTTTGCTGTTTACATGGTACATTTTGTGGTTGTGAGCCTTAACCATGGCAATCGGTCTTAGGTGGTGAGTGGTACCATTATTGTCACTATTACATCTGGAACTACATGGCATGGGTGTGGTTGTTTTTTGCCAATAGAATAGTTCCAAGCAGTTATGAGGGAGAAAGATGTCATTAACTAGTTAGAACTACTTCTTACTTACCAAGTGAGTCCACTGAAGTAATGGATGGAGGTGGATGAGTATCCAACTCTGCAAGCCAGCAATGCATGAACTCTATGAAAGCAGTGGCTTCCTGCATTGGCCCCTGAATGGCCTTTTTCAGATCCACCAAGGCCATGTAATATGCCTCCTGCAAATATATATAAACCATTATATAGTATAGTGCATCTAATATTACTAATCGACCTGAACTCGATCAAGTTGGCCATAAGTTTGACTTGTTGTATCTCGAATAGATCAAATGGGATCTTTACCTTGTCAAAGAACATTAAACAAGGAGGTCTGAAATAGGTTCTATCAATATATGTTTCGATTACTTAGTGAATACTTTATTGTGATACTGCATTGCTATTACTTGGTCTATTTCAAAACATTTCTACTTATTACAAATAAAATGATCGATGAACTCAACGATCTTTAGCTAATTACCCGTTTAGATATGGACTTAGAAAGATGAGTGCATATTCAGTTTGTCTGATTGAAACTTTAACAAGCTTAAACCAACTAAACTCATATAACAAATCTTCAGCTAGTCAAGCTCACTTTTAAGCATGCATGTATAAAAGATGGAGGTAATAAGGCAATGACATTATATATAGCTTTTTAATAAGTAAATCAACTGTTTAAACTTTAAACTCCTTACATTCTACTGTGACTTGTATAGGAACAGTGAAAAACTAAAATACCATGAATAGATCGAGTTCAGATATTGTGTGTTTGCCACTGTACAGCCTACGATCAAACTCGGTTGGTTCTGCTTGTACCTCGTCTTCGTCATCCAAGCACACCTGAAACCACACCTCAACTGTAGTTAAATAGAGAGACTATAGCTCAACAAATATAACTCATCCTTAACATATACAAACTGAACATCTATATAACAAACCAGGCAAATTAAGTGTTAGGTATATAATTAATCTTAGAATAAACAAGACCAAAAACCGAATCTAAATGGTATATAATATACATCATAAATTTTAGACAACGTAGAAAAAATCTTCAAAAAAACTCCGGAACATCAACATATATGGTAATGGTAACACAAATACTACAATATCATGTTATGATATGTACGGAAAGATGAAGGGGAATAAGAACATGAAAACCAAGAAAAAGAAAATGGTTGTGTAGGTCATGGTGTTGGTACCTTGAGGCAGCTGAGATGGGCCTCTTTCAGGAGTTCGAACATAGGATGGGAAGCAATCATTTTCTTCAAAAGGGTTTCCTCTTCAAACTCCGCATGATCCTTTGGAGCTATGCAACTTGTCGACTTCTTATTTTCCATTTGGACTTGCTGCTTACTTCTATGCCTTGATGTGCACAAACATATATATGGAGTTAGTGAGTGGAATCTTCAACCTTTTCTGTTTAATTTACTGAGTTGTCAATATCGGGCTCTCCCTTGGTATGTGAAAATTTCCAGTAGACCATGTGGAATTCCCAGGTTATGCATATATTCTAGTTTTAATCACGTCAACTTTTCAATTTCACTATATTTATTTACAATTTATTTCTCTTTCATCTTCTCAATCATGATTTTTATAAAAATATTCCACCGTAAATTAATTTTTCTCTTTCCTCAAACTCATTTGTTGCAAAAGATAAAATTGAGAACAAAATCTCTGGAAAAAATAGAGCTGAGAATAAATTAAATCTCTGTAAAAGAGAATCGAGAATAATTATATTGAGAACAAAGTGCAGGATAAATTTTCTGCATAAGGGAATGTTGAGAAACAGAAACTACACGTGTAAAACAAAAACTATAGAAACTACGTTCAAAATTATAGTTTCTACAAAAATAGCTAACTAAATTCCATTATTGTGGCTCAATCTGTCGAGGAAAAAAAAAAGAATTATAGAAACTATAATTACAACAAAGGACTGACATATTTTCTACAGTAGTTTAACTATAAGCACTAGGTTCAAATTAAGTTCTACTATAAGCCTTGGGTTCAATTTAACAAGGGTAAAAAACATTATAGCTATTCATCTTCCAACTGTTAATGTCAAATAGCGAAACTAGTGGACTTTAGGAGTTCTTCAAGAATCAAGATAGGAGCGTAAACAAACTCAGTTGAAGCCAAAATTCCAAGTCATACGTATTAATTTATAATATTATAAAATACAAAAAAATTGAACTAAGTCTTCAAGTTGAGCTGAATTTTTTTGAATGTAAGTCAACTCGCATGCTTATCCAAATCGGGAGGTGTTATTTTTTTAGCTAGTTCGTTCATTTTCAAGTTAAACTTGAATCAAGTTTTTTTCAAGATGAGGTCGAGTCAAGTTTGACTAAGTCAATGTTGACAACTTAAATTCACATTCACATCCATAGACTGCTCTGACTTGATGCTTGAAATTGCCCCCAAAAAATGGTAATTGAAGGACTAACCTAGAATTACATGGCCACTAATTATGGACAGGAGTTTACCGAAATTCGAAGGGGTAAAAGGAAAAAGGCCAAAGAAAGCAACAGATTGGCAGAAGGAACTACTGAGTGAGATGATGTTTGCATGGGAGAAAAGAGCAGGAAAGCAAACAGTGTGGTTAAATTTGGAAGGTATTGTTGATGGTTTGACCAGTGGGGTGGTATGTTCTCCTTTTTTCCCACTTCTAGCCATTGTTCCCTGTTTACCGATAGTAACTAAACAAGGCAGGTGAGGCGTACGACCTGTACTGACCACCCCGTGCAGTTAGGGCAGTGGTAAATAAGGTCATGCTCTGTCTTTTAACCACATCTTCTTCTTTTTTTAATCTTTTCCTTTCCACTATTGGATATTTGAAACATCTTTAACATGAAGAAAGGCTGAGAGACAGCAAAGGATGTATCAAATCCGTCTGATGGGATACTTCTTTGAGTTTTATATTGTGTGTGTGATGAAGACAAAAGCGAATTGAGAACTCCCCTGGGGTACTGCGTGGGACATTGATTATAGGGAATCTGACTGACTGACCGACTGGTCTAAAGAGATGGATGGATGGATTTAATTGCTGCCATGGCGGTAGATGTTGAGAGGGTTGATTGATTGTAAGTTTACGGGTTTTTCATCCTATTGTTGATTTTTGAAGAGTAGAAAAACAAAAAGATATTTTGATTATGACATGTTATTTATAAAATAGTGAAGATGTCACGCTAACCGATCATGACTCTGGACGTAAGGAACTTCGATTTCTTTAGTTGTTATCTTCTCACGAATGAAGTGACAATCTACTTCAATGTGCTTTGTTCGTTCGTGGAAAACTGGATTGGAGACGATGTGTCGCGCTGCGTTGTTACCACAAAACATTTGTATTGGACTTTGATTACTTATGTTCATATCTTTGAGAAGTTGCTTGAGCCAGATTAGCTCGCTTGTTGTGGAAGTCATCGCTCGACATTCTGCTTCGACACTTGATCTAGCCACCACATTCTGCTTTTTGCTTCTCCATGTCACCAAGTTTTCTCCAACGAATGTGCAAAATCCAGTGGTGGATTTCCGATCGTGACTACCAGACCAATCTGCATCAGAGTAACCAACGATTGTGTTAGAGTTGTTTCTTTTCATCCAGAGACCTTAACCCGGGGTTTTCTTAAGATAATGCAGAATCTGGTCAACGATCTCTAGATGCCCTTTATGAGGTACATGCATAAATTGGCTTACTACGCTAACGACATATGTGATGTCGGGTCTAGTGACCGCGAGGTAGATTAATTTACCAACTAATCTTTGGAATTGCCTTAAGTCTTGAATTAGTTCACCATCAACAAGACTAACTTTCCTATTTGTCTCGATTAGAGTGTCAACCGGTTTAGACCTTATCTTCCCAGTTTCATGTAAGAGATCAAGAATATATTTTCTTTGGGATAAAAATAATCTTTTTTTTTAGTGTGTGATTTCAATTTCAAGAAAATATTTCATAATACCTAGGTCTTTAATATCAAATTTGGATTTAAGATAACATTTTACTAAGGATATTTCCTGATCATTATTTCCGGTGATTATAATGTCATCTACATATACTAAGATAATTAAAGTGGTTCCATGATAGTGTTTAGTGAACATGGATGCATCAGCTGAGCTTTTAGAGAAACCATAAAGAAGATGAGAGTGACTGAGTTTTGCATACCATGCGCGTAGAGATTGTTTGAGCCCGTATATGGACTTGTGAAGTTTGCATACCTTGTCTGGATTGATTTCGTAGCCTGGGGGAGGATGTAGGATTTCGTGTCCCTATGTATGTATATATTTTAAAAAAATTAATACAACATACAAGATCGTTTTCATATTTTCAACAATTTCTATGTACATTACTTTGTGTTTATTCTAATATCATGCAACCCTACATTTATTAAAATAAACCACAAAGGTAGAATCATACCTAAAGGTTTTCTAAAACCTTTTTGAAGATCCGGAGTCACGTTGCCCGTTGAATCGCCACGGAATTGCCTCCGAGTGTTCCCCAAACTCTAAACAAGATTAGAGAAAAATGAGCTAACCAATTAATCTCTAATAAGGTTTAGAATCTAGTTAATAACCCCTCTTTAAGCTCCTGAGATTCTTATATCTAAAACTTAAATTTACTAAGAGATTTTCGTGGTGATTAGGGAGAGATTAAAGAGAGAAAGAATTTTGCATTAGTATTCAACAAGTAAGAGTAGGGGTCCTTTTATAGTCTCCCAAAACATCCTTATTAAGAGTTATTCTTTTGCCATGATCCCTTGTTTATTCTCTCCTAAAATTAATCTCTAATTTCCACATAAGCACCCACAAAAAACGTTTTAATTAAATCTGGAATTAATCCACCCATGATTTAATTAATATCTTAATAATTCAGGCAGAATCGTTCTTGTTCGGTGGACCGAGAATTATTCGGTCAACCGAACCGTTCGGTTATAACACGTGTTCGGTGCACCGTGAGCTAGACGGTCGACCGAATCCGTATGAGAAAAATTCATTGGAACGGTCGACTGTTGACCCACCAGAATCGCTCCTGGGACATAGTCATCGGATGACCGTGCACACTCAGTTAACCAAACCTGATTGTCCAGGCACTCTAGACAATTTCGGTCAACCAATTGCACTTACTCGTTCCCTATTCGGTTAACCGATCCGAAGATACCCCGGTCGACCGAACCATGAACGGTTCACCGTGTTTGACCCTGATTTTGCCTTTGTCAAATTTTGGATTTATTTGTTACACAATTAGCATAGATGTATTTGTTCTACTCGAACTAAAACACGATCCATTTAGTAATGTAAGTGCACCACTTGTGTCCCTCCCTTGCCTCATGATATTAAGAACATATACAAAATAGAAATGTGTCATCTTTGTATTATATTCATTTCGTGATCTCTCTAAGCTAAATATAACTATGTAACTTAACTCAAGTTACATTGTGCACATTATAATTTTGCTTTATCAAGGGGCCACTAATATCATCACTCAATTAAGAGGGGCAACGATAATCGTTTGACTAGCTATCTTTTCCAGCACAAGTCATGCTCAATCAACTATTGCCTTTATCACTACTCTCATTGATAGTTTTTGACAAAAATCAAATTAAGTACTTCTTGAGTGAAAAGATATAAGTCTCATATCTTAGGATCCAAGACACAATAAAACATTAATGACACGAAACACAATTCCATAATGTTTTACTAGTTAGGTTTATTCAATATATAAAAATAATTTTTTCCTCTTTTATATACTCGTGTCGTCAATTATTTGTAGAGCTACAACAATCGATGACCAACACGACAATCTTATCTCGGTAATTAATGTTCCATGTTAATTACCATGATTGTGAATAACTTTTGATTTATGTAAACTATTATCTTTTAGAGCTCTACGGTTAAGGACCAAACGCCTCTTCCATAACACTTCCAAAAGACGAATACCATAATCAAGGAACAAAATGTTTGCACATTCAATTCATAATAATTGACATATAAAAGTAAAACTTTTAGAACACATTCCTTGGCGAGTTTCCTCCAATCGTTCTCCCTGTGGTACGATCGTGAAAGGTTACATCAAGAGGTGTAAAGATGATATTGCAATTTAAATTTTTTGTGAGTTTAGCAACAGACAGAAGATTAGAATCAAAATTGGGTACATACAAAACATTGTCAAGTATTTTATCATCTAAAAAATGTACTTCTCATGTACCTTTAATTTGTGCGTTGTCTCTATTTGCAACGGTTACGAATTTATTTAGAAGATTTAAGCTATTTTTTATATTACAAATCAGGGATGAATTTCCTGTCATGTGGTCAGTTGCACCGGAGTCTATAATCCAGCTGGAATTATTAGAATTATTTATTGAAAAATATGCATTGCAATTATCTAAGATTGTGTCTATACTTGAGAAATTACCTTTACTTGGGGTATTGGACTGCAAAAACGAATTTAAGTGGGCTAAGAGAGCACCAAGCTGGGCTGGGTCGGTGCCTCCATTACAGGTGGATCCGAATAGTTGAATATCCGGAGAGAGATGTGTAGGATTTCATGTTTAATTATACATATATATTTTCGAAAATTTTATGTATAATAAGGATCATCTACAATTTTCTACGATTTATTTCATGCATGTATTGGTTTGTTTCAATAACTAGTTTTAAAAACTTATTAAAACAAACATGAGTCTACGAAATTCATACCTAGAAGTTCTCTAAAACTTCTTGAAGATTCGGAGACGCTGTGGATGCTTGTTGCTGCGCGGGATGCCTCCGAGATTTCACCAAACTCTAAACGAGATTGGAGAGAGAAGAGCTAGCCTCTCGATCTCCAATAGAGTTTAGAATCCAATTACTAACCCCTTTAGTTTCCTTGAGAAGTTTACCTCTTGAAACTAAATCTAAACTTAAGAATTTGTGGAAATTTCGTGGAGAATTAAGGAGAGAGATTTTGCATGAAAAACAATGAATTAATTCAACTAAGGAGGTAATGAGATAACTTGTATTTATAAGTTCTCTCCAAATTACCTATTCATGTGCAACCTCTTGCCCATGATTTCATGCAAAATTCCATCTAACCATCCATTATTTAATAATAAATAATATTAGCCACGAATTAAATCAATTATGGACCAATTCCATGCATGATCTAATTAATTCTTAAATTAATTCTGCATTAACCGTTTCGACCGGTCGACCGTTCGTAGGTTCGGTCGACCGCTCGAACCAGTTTCGGTCGACCGTTCAATAGGTCGGTCGACCGTTCGTAACAGGAACTGTTCCATCGCAATGTTCGGTCGACCGACCGATTACTTTCGGTCGACCGTTCGAACAGATGAAAATTCCCTGTTATCGGTCGAGACATGTCCGGTCGACCGTGCCCTACCGGTCGACCGTTTACTGCTAACCGGTCGACCGTTTGAGCATTGTTTTGCAGACTTGTCAAATTTCGGTTTAACCCCTACAAAATTTGACATTTCGGGATTAGTAGTAAATTCACAACTTATGTAACATATTATCCTATGTAATGATCAATCATTACACCCCATAATATTTACATCACATATGAATTTAATTTAGATTCTAATTATGTTATTAATCACAACATAACTCTGATTTTGCTCGTTCACCCCATGTGTCATATTTTCTACATGAAACCCGACACATCCTTATGAACTCAAAATCCTCTTTTCTTGTTTCCCAGTTTTGTGGTGTGACCTATGGGAGGATCTAAACTAAGTTGGCAGTGATATTAAAGGCTTAATATCACAAGCTATAAGCGGTATCTAGCTACACATTATAGCTCCCAATTAGTTAGATGTCTTAATTCCACTCGAACCAAAACCCGATCCATTTAGTGATGGCGTGCACCACTTGTGTCCGTCCCTTGCCTCATGATATTAAGAATACACACAAAGTAGTATTGTGTCATCTTTGTCTTAGTATTCATTTCTTGATCTCTTTAAGCTAGTTATAAATATGTGACTTAACTCAAATCACATTGTGCACATTATAACTTTGTTTTATCAATGGGCCCACTAATATCATCACTCAATTAAGAGGGGCAATGATAGTCTTTTGACTAACTATCTTCTCCAACAAAAGTTGTACTTAACCAACCAATGCCTTTACACTACACTGATCGATAGTTCAAGACACTGATCTAATTAAGTATTCCTTAAGTGATTAGATATAAGTCTCATATCAAAGGACCAAAGACACAGTAAAATATTAATGACACAGAAACACATTTCTATAATATTTTACTTATTAGGTCTATTCAGTATACAAAAGTAATATTTTCATCTTTTGCATACCCGTGTCGTCACTCACTTGTAGAGCTACAATGATCTATGACCAACACGACAATCTTAACTCGGTAATTAATGTCACATGTTAATTACCATGATTGTGAATATCTTTTGTTTTATGCAAACCAATATCTTTCAGAGCTCTACGGTTAAGGACCAAGAGCCTCTTCCTTAACACTTCTAAAAGACGAATAACATAAACAAGGAACAAAATGATTTCTCATTCAATTCATAATAATTGACATTTAAAAGTAAAACTTTTAGAACACATTCCCTTCAATCTCCCACTTGTTATCAAAGTTTTCTTTCACATACATTCTCAATGCATAAAACATCAATAACTAGGGTAACCTTCCCAAATCACCTATCAAGCCAATCCACATGGACCCTCGGATCCATGGACTCGAAATATATTTCGTCTCTTAGCTTGGTATGAAGGTTTGTTGAATGGATCAGTTGTGCCACTGTTGTGTCCACCTATTTGTTTATTTTGTCTTTCGTTGGTGGTTGAGTTAGCTGTAGTGATATTACTCCTAACTACACTAGCTCATACCTCCACCTTCGATAATGATGACGCATCATCACTCCAACCTCTTATTGTCTAAAATTCCTATAAGAATTGCATCAAAACAGCCCTCGGCTATTTTCTCCTTTGTCTTCCATAAACACGAACCTTATCTTTAGTCCGGTTAAGGTACTTCAGAATATTCTTGACCGCAATCCTATGATTAGGATTCGCGTTGGATTGGTGACCTCTTGTCACATTTAAAGCATACGAGATATTGAGTCTTGTGCAAGCCATCGTGTACATGGTCCTTCCTTTTGCCGAAGCATAAGGGATACCTTCATGTACCCCAAGTCTTTGTGTGATTGAGCACATTGAGACTTCTTGAGTTGCACACTTATACTCATACTTATTGGCATATTGTCCATATCGGAATTGTTCACCCTGAACATTTCCAAAGACATTGTCAATGTATGCACGTTGACTGAAGCCAATGAGTCTACGGGATGTATCTCAATGTATCTTGATTCTCAAGATGTGTTGAGCCTCATCCTTTTCTTTTCATTGAATACACTGATTTCAACGGAATTTCTCGTTTGCTAATGCAAAGGTATATGATTGCTCATGAGCAATATGTCATCGACATATAAGATCAGAAGTACTACATGGCTCCCACTAATCTCCTTGTATATACAAGGTACTCCTTTACTTTGAATGAAGTGAATCTTCTTCACCTCTTCGTCAAAGCGTTTGTTCCAACTCCCCGATGCTTGCTTCAATCCATAAATGGATTCTCGAAACTTGCATTTCTTCTCGCTACTATTTGGATCATCAAAACCTTGAGGTTGTACCATGTACATATCCTCCTCCAAGTTCCTGTTCAAGGAACGTCATTTTGATATCCATTTTCCATATCCCACAATTGTGAAATGCGGTAATAGTGAGCATAATCCGAATAGATTTTAATATGGCAACTTCTCAAAAATTTCATCAAAGTCAATTTCTTGAATTTGAGTATAACTTTTGCTACAAGCCTTGCTTTGTAGGTTGTCAAGTTACTATCCATGTCTATCTTCCTCCTAAAAGCTCATTTATACCAAATGATATTTTCTCTTGAGGAAGGCTAATCAAGTTTCATACTTGATTATCATACATGGATTCTACTTCGGATTCCATGGCTTTTAACCATAGTTTGGAGTCTTTTCTATTGCTTCTCGGAAGGTCGAGGGATCTTTGGTATCTAGTACCATGATCTCATGAAGTCCCACATACTTATTGGGTTTCTTCCTTTCCCTCATTGACCTTCTTAGTTCTTTTGGTTCTTCTTGTGTCTCTCAAACTTCTTCCACAATTTCTTGAGGAATAGGTTCATGTTCGACTCTCGAACGCACACTAGGTGAGGATGATTGAGATTCTCTCACAATTTCTTGTAAGGATCTCTCGCTCATGCTCCCACTAACCAAATGAATCTCGGTTGGGCCTTCATGATTTTGAATGCAACATTCACATCATGATCTTGTAAAGTATCTTGAGTTTCCTCAAGCTCAACTCTACTCCCACTACTTTTCTCTCTTTTCCAGAAATTCCAGATAAACCATATCTCTCTCTACAATCTTTCGATTGGAGGTGATATACCAAAAGTAGTATCCTCTTGTCACACGAGGACAACCTATAAAGAAACACTTATCCGCTTTTGGTTGAAGCTTGGTCGACATCAGTTTCTTGATGTATACCTCACAACCCCAAATCTTGAGAAAGTCGAGCTTAAGTGTCTTTCAACTCTATAGCTCACAAGACATTTTCTCCACGGATTCGGATGGAACATTATTTAGTGAGTTTGTCATTATTTGTAGTGCATAATTCCAAAAGTAAATCGGCAATTTAAATTGACTCATTATTGATCGAACCATGTCGAGCAATATCCTATTCCTACTTTAGGAATGAGTCAAATTAGGTATTCTAAGCACTCACCCCTACGAACCTTTCATAGAGACTCGATATTCTTGTTGAGTCGGTTCACTACTTCATCCTCGAATTCCTTGAACTTGTCAAAGAATTCACTTTTGCTTCCCATTAGACAAATATAGCCATAATGACTATAGTTGTCTGTGAACAAAATGAAGTACCTTAAACCGTCTCTTGCACTTGTACTTATCGGACCACATACATTAGAATGTATCATATCCAATTAGTTGTTCGTTTTCGTTCCTTTCTTCTTGAAAAGTCTCTTGGTCATTTATTTGACCAATCCGATAGTGCTACAAGATTGTATCATTCACGTGAGTTATCTTAGTTTCTTTTTTTTGTTATTGTTTGTTTGAGTTTGTTCATTATTTATTTCAAGCAAATAGAAATCATTCCATATGAATGTATTTGCATAGAAAATTCCATTCTTCGATATAGACAAGCAAGAATTAAAATATTTATTAAAATTTATCCATATCCAAAACTTGATACAGAATAGTTCTTGCTAATCGAAGGTACATAACAAACATTCTACAAAGCATAAATTTAAATCACTAGACTATTGAAGTTCCATAGAATCTTGTACAATCGCAGCGATGTTTGTACTATTTCCAATTTTCAATATCATCTCGTTCCCAACGAGTTCCTTCCTATCCTTCAATAGCTGCACATCAAAATTATGTGAGCACAAGATCCGGTAACCATTACCAAATCAAGGATAGAGGTGATTAAATTTATCTCAATAACAAACATACCTATGGCATTTCTCGGGCGCCTACGTTCAATCATCCCATTTTCAAGGTCTTCCTTGTACTTGGGGCAATTAGGTCGGATGTGTCCTTTTTCACCGCAGTGAAAGCACTCCGAGTTGGGAGTTGGAGATTTGAAAGATTTCCCCCTTGAGGCACTCCCATGAGCACCTCCTACTCCCTTGCTCTTCATTGACGTATCTTTGGTAAATTTGCCTTTACCTTTGTTGATCTTTTTGCTCCTCTCATGGACGGCTAGGACGTGATTATCCTGACCTTTGCCCATGTCAACTTCAGCCGTTTTGAGAGCGTTGTGAAGCTCCTCAAGACTCACCCCTTTTTCACGCACATGATAGTGCATCACAAAGTCCTTAAAGGACGGGGCTAGAGAGCCAAGAATTAGATCTTCGGCAATGTCCACTGGCATTGGAGAAGAGAGCTTCGACAACTTCTCAAGGTATCCTTGCATCGTGAGAAAATGCATGGATACCAATGTTCCCTCCGCCATATGGCACCTTGTGAGTGCGATGGTGGTCTTATAGCGCTCCTTTCGGGCACTATCCATGAACATCTTGGTTAGAGCCTCCATGGTCTTCTTGGGTTTTGAATCCAAGTATTTCGCTTGAAGCGAGTCACCCATGGATGCTAGTATAAGACCGTGAACTTGGTTCTCTTGGTCTTCCCACTTGGCTATCGCCTCTTTCTCTTTATCGGTTGCCTTCTCATTTAATTTTGGGATTTCACCATCCAAAATATGAGATAGTTTTTCAAACCTCAACACGATATTAAGATTGAGTTGCCATTTCATGAAGTTTGAGCCATCATTTTGCAAAGGGTTCTTTTCGATCATAGATCGCACAATTGGTTGGATATTTGACATTTCTACAAAATAAATTATATAGGTTTTAATGCCAATTTTATGTTTTAATACATACATACATACATATATATATCGAATATGATGTAAATACTGCAAATAAAATTTTGCCCGTAAATGCAGTAATCCAAGATCCCATCAATTGTAATATAGACTAGCTAAGGGCTATCGAATACATTACAACATCAAGGTAAGAAAACATTTTCTAATCACAACCTTTTTGAATTTTAGCAACATTTAGCATCTTCAAACTTTTGTGACTCTTGTCGTTTTAATTATGAGGGAATGCGACCTATCCTCGTAAGAAAAACTTTTTCCCAAAACCGAGCGAGGGCTCTAGGTAATGTTAAGAAAACTTATTTTCATTTGATACGAGATACGTTTATCTATTGTATTCACAACTAAACATACTTGGGGTTCACTAGGGTGAGACACACCTCATATATTTAATTGTGGCACAACAACAGACAACTTTTATATCTCCCACTATTCCCAAAGATAGAGGGAGCTATCTCCCGCTAAGGGTGAGCAGAGTATCCCTCGATCAATGGCTGCTAGTGGATGAAATAAGAAGGAAAACTATTCTTAATTTTTGTTGGACAATTTTAACATGTGATTTAGAATTTTAGGTTATCATGCATATTAATATTCATACACATCCTAACATTCACCACATTCATCACATGCATAGCAGAAATTAAAAACAGAAATTAAACATTCACACAATCCACATCGTGTGAGTTTATATGTTCCCTTCGATCCTCGATCCTCGATCCCTGATCTTCGATCCTCGATCGATGCGCTACAGCGGCGACTTCCTCTTGCACCGGAGATGTAGATTTTACAGAAAATAAACATGCTCCTCACATTCGATAAAACCGACTAGTGCAAGTCCTATGTAAAAACCTCTCATATGCTAATGCAACTATCTAAAAGACGGAAATAGAGAGAATTTTGGCTTTTACATGCATAAGCCCCTGTATAATAATAATTACATACATTTGTAGCTTCTGATTTGGAACATATAAACCCACAATTCCTGCATATACAATTCGAGCATCCATGCACGCAATATCGCTATAAACTATGCAATCTAGTTTATCAAGCATCTAGAATCTCAAACAATTCTTTGAAAAACGTTTTGAAATCCATTAAAAACATTTTTCATGCATCCATAGTTCAAAAAATTAATTATGAACCGCTGTCCATCCAATTTCCAATGGAAAGACAATTATGAATCGATTCTCTTACAAAATAATCGTTTATACTTAAAACGAAATTATTGCAAGTTAGACTTATGTCCAAATCATAATTCTAATAATTACATGCCATGTTTTAAATATTCAAAACATTTAAAACGAATTATTACAAGAATTATTTCAGCAAAACATTTAAAGACCGAAAAATCGGTAAAACGAATTGTTTAAATCCTAGATGGTAAACTAAATTTGTTTACAACCATAAATCATAAGAAAATTGAACCCTATGCTCTGATACCACTGTTGGATTTCATGTTTAATTATACATATATATTTTTCGAATTTTCATGTATAATAAGGATCAATTTTCTAAAATTTATTGCATGCATCGGTTTGTTTTAACAAACTAGTTTCAAAAACTCTATTAAAACAAACATGAAGGAGCTCCGAAATTCATACCTAGAAGTTCTCTAAAACTTCTCGAAGATTCGGAGACGGTTGGGATGCTCCTCGCTGCGCCGGATGCCTCCGAGTATTCACCAAACTCTAAACAAGATCGGAGAGAGGGAAGCTAGTCTCTCAATCTCCGATAGGGTTTAGAATCCAATTACTAACCCCTCTTTAATTCCCTTGAGAAGATGATCTCTTAAGAACTAAACTAAACTTATGAATTTGTGGAAATTTCGTGGAGAATTAAGGAGAGAGATTTTGCATGAAAAGCAATATTAATTAAGATGTAGGAAGGCAATGAGATAACCTCTATTTATAGGTTCTCTCCAAATTACCTATTCATGTGCAACCTCTTGCCCATGATTTCATGCAAAATTCCATCTAACCATCCATTATTTATTAATAAATAATATTAGCCACGAATTAAATCAATTATGGACCAATTCCATGCATGATCTAATTAATTCTTAAATTAATTCTGCATTAACCGTTTCGACCGGTCGACCGTTCGTAGGTTCGGTCGACCGCTCGAACCAGTTTCGGTCGACCGTTCAATAGGTCGGTCGACCGTTCGTAACAGGAACTGTTCCATCGCAATGTTCGGTCGACCGACCGATTACTTTCGGTCGACCGTTCGAACAGATGAAAATTCCCTGTTATCGGTCGAGACATGTCCGGTCGACCGTGCCCTACCGGTCGACCGTTTACTGCTAACCGGTCGACCGTTTGAGCATTGTTTTGCAGACTTGTCAAATTT
Source organism: Triglochin maritima (assembly GCA_963682175.1). Taxonomy (NCBI): domain Eukaryota; kingdom Viridiplantae; phylum Streptophyta; class Magnoliopsida; order Alismatales; family Juncaginaceae; genus Triglochin; species Triglochin maritima. The sequence continues at coordinate 10,074,717 of OY821774.1, read as the reverse complement.
CGGTTTAACCCCTACAAAATTTGACATTTCGGGATTAGTAGTAAATTCACAACTTATGTAACATATTATCCTATGTAATGATCAATCATTACACCCCATAATATTTACATCACATATGAATTTAATTTAGATTCTAATTATGTTATTAATCACAACATAACTCTGATTTTGCTCGTTCACCCCATGTGTCATATTTTCTACATGAAACCCGACACATCCTTATGAACTCAAAATCCTCTTTTCTTGTTTCCCAGTTTTGTGGTGTGACCTATGGGAGGATCTAAACTAAGTTGGCAGTGATATTAAAGGCTTAATATCACAAGCTATAAGCGGTATCTAGCTACACATTATAGCTCCCAATTAGTTAGATGTCTTAATTCCACTCGAACCAAAACCCGATCCATTTAGTGATGGCGTGCACCACTTGTGTCCGTCCCTTGCCTCATGATATTAAGAATACACACAAAGTAGTATTGTGTCATCTTTGTCTTAGTATTCATTTCTTGATCTCTTTAAGCTAGTTATAAATATGTGACTTAACTCAAATCACATTGTGCACATTATAACTTTGTTTTATCAATGGGCCCACTAATATCATCACTCAATTAAGAGGGGCAATGATAGTCTTTTGACTAACTATCTTCTCCAACAAAAGTTGTACTTAACCAACCAATGCCTTTACACTACACTGATCGATAGTTCAAGACACTGATCTAATTAAGTATTCCTTAAGTGATTAGATATAAGTCTCATATCAAAGGACCAAAGACACAGTAAAATATTAATGACACAGAAATATATTTCTATAATATTTTACTTATTAGGTCTATTCAGTATACAAAAGTAATATTTTCCTCTTTTGCATACCCGTGTCGTCACTCACTTGTAGAGCTACAATGATCTATGACCAACACGACAATCTTAACTCGGTAATTAATGTCCCCTGTTAATTACCATGATTGTGAATATCTTTTGTTTTATGCAAACCAATATCTTTCAGAACTCTACGGTTAAGGACCAAGAGCCTCTTCCTCAACACTTCTAAAAGACGAATAACATAAACAAGGAACAAAATGATTTCTCATTCAATTCATAATAATTGACATTTAAAAGTAAAACTTTTAGAACACATTCCCTTCATAGTTTATATAGTTGGGTAATTTATAGAAAAAAAACTAACTTATATATATATATATATCATTAATTTAAAGAATAACTTTATATATAATACAGATACAAATACGGATACGAATACGAATGTCGTACTACGGATATTCGATCCCGGATCGGATGTACCAATAACCATATCCGCTCCATGACTTTACAGATCGGATACGAATACGGTCTTTTAGATATATTTTTCTTAGATCGAATGCCCAAATTCGAATACGGATACGGACGGATGCTCGGATATTCGAATATCCATTGACACCCCTAACTTAGGTGAAACATAAGGTAAAAATGACTGATGTTAGGACAATCTGATGTTTAGGCCCATTTCTGAGTCTTCTCACTTAGAATTCAGAATGTTGGTTTGGACCTCAACTCTTTTTTTTGCAAAGCAAAAGGGAGAGGATGAGCACCTGGGATTCTTTTAATATAGAAATGTTACAGAGTTCGAAGCAGGGTTGTGTACCCAACTCGGATACACTACATGTTACATTTTACAATCCGTTCAGAATTTGAACTACACCAATGGGGCTCTAAGCCCAATCGTTCAAGCACTTCTATAGAAGCACGTGGTTGGTCTGGATTTCTCGACAAGTGTCTCCCTTGATACGTACTATGTCGTTCACGAGGCGTACTATAACATCCCTTGGTCGCTGTATAGTTTCCATAACTCTCATGTTCCTTTTCTCCCATAGTGTATAGCTCATAGCCCCATAGGCAAGTGGCGCGAGCGATCACTGTAGCCGGGTTTGGCTTGGAACTCTCCCAATACGTTGCAGCTCCGCCCTGACATCGTGCTAAAAGTTTCCCGATATCCCTACTAGAGTCAGTATCTACCCCCCCCCCCCCCCCCCCCCCCCCCCCCCCCAAACTCTTCTTGTGAAGTTACAACTCCAGTACAAGTGTTGGATATCTTCATAAGCATCACAATCTGGGACATGCCGATAAGTTCCATGCAACACCTCGCCATCATCCTTGTTGTCAAAGTCAACCGAAGGCGGCATTAGAATATTCAGATCTTCCTCAGGACCCGCATCATCCAACACGTCGTCAGCCTCGGTTCCGTTAGTGAACTCTTTCGTCTCAACCACGTCGATCTTGCCAGCACCCTTCTAGACTGCGATCTCGATGACAGCCTTCCGCTGGCATCCCTTGTCACCTCGCTGGTTCTAGTTGCGAGCTCGACCTCTAGATCTGCCATATCTCGCGCCAGCGGTGGTTCGGATATGACACATCGTGGTCACTTTGGTACAAGAAGGCCAGAGGTGTTGGTGGAAGGTGGGAGGACGGAAAATTTGAAGCCATAATTTCTCGTGGAAGTGTTCCATGAGCGTGACCAACTCCGATTTGAACTTGTCGAGTTGTTGGGTGTGCGTAGTTGCTGGCGCCAAGAGTTGTTGGATGCCCTTGATTTGTTATTTGATTTTGACTTAACGATGGACTTAATGGGGGCAACTAACGGTGTGACAGAATGGGTTGGCGGAGTTTGATGGAGGTGGTCCCAAGCAATTAGTTGGATTCGTATGCATTTTGGAGTAATAAAAAATACACTAATGCAAAAACCTAATAAACAACTTTTGGAGGTGCACCCAAGCAACCACCCGCATATCGGTGATCTAGTTAGTGTTTTTCTCAACTATGGGCGTTATTAGGCATCATAGTCAACAAGTCTAATCTCTTATCGTGCCAATGAAGAGGTTCCCGTTGGAAATCTTTGGGCCCTACAATTTGCAGGAAACAGGGTAGCTGTTTATCATTTATTCATTTAGAGCATCATTAACAACGCCTGGGCAGTTCCCGGGCGCCATGGTTTCTATCTCCGTCACGTCAGCTCAAACTAACCCCCTAAATTTTTCTTAACCACACCCAAAAATACCTCAAGCGCCCTACATTCTCTTCCCTACACGTCATTTCGAGATAAATTCTAGGAAAAACACGAAAAATTGTCAAAAAATTTAGAAAATATAAACAAATAAAAAACTTATTTATATAAAAAAATATTTGAAAAAACGATTTTAAATTATTTTTAAAACATTTTTGAAAAAAAAACAAAAGACCAATTGGGAGGGCCACGTGGCCCCCGCCCGGGGCGCCCTCCCGCTAAAGGGAGGGCATTTCTGACGCCCTCCCCGGGCGCCCGAAATAGAGCACCCGTTAAGGGTGCTCTTAGGGTGAGTTTGGATACCCTCAGGCCTTAAACTTGGTGAAATTTATGGAATAAACTCATTTCCTCTCTCCAAACACCTCTTGACACATAAATTGGAAAAACTAAAAAAGAGAGGAGATTTTCAAGTTTATCTCCGCAGATACATTTTTGACCTCGTGGATATCAATATTTTCAACGCTTCTCTATTTAAAAGAAAATTTGAGAAGGATTAAATATACTTTTTTGACGAAAATCAAAAACCGATTGGACAGACTAGTTTTTTTCTTCCTTCTCTTATCCTCACTGTCGGGGGACAAGAAATCAGTACAAAAATTGGTCAGTCTAAGGGAGTTTAGAATGGTCAAGCAATAAAATGTATCTTACCATATAATTCGTTTCACTTTCATTTTCCAAAATTATTTAAATTTTAAGCAGCTGATGTTTTGTTAATTTACAACGACAAAACAACATAATAGTATAATTGTTGGTAGAAAATGGAAGGAAAAGATCAGACTGTAAAATTCTATTCCCCCAAAATCTAGTTCATTTTCCATTGATTTATAAAGATACGTAACTTATTTTGTAGAGAAGAGAATTTATCTATTTGGTGTCATCTCTACTGTCGAGTGCTTTATTTTATTTTTGGTGTAGTTGGCTTTCTGGAAAATTATTAATAGAACAGACTTACAGAACGATTTTGACAATAGGTTTGTAAGAGAACGAATTTCGAAAGTCCTGGTTTACTATAGTTTACGAAAATCGTACTTTTCTTTTGATTTCCACCCAATCCCAAAATTCCAAAAAGGTTACCAACTCAACATATGATAAATAAGAAACAATAATCGGCAATCACTTTACTGATGAAACTAGAAAAATGCATATATCATTCCACAATGTAAGGTATCGTTTCGAGAAGTGTGAAGGAACAAGCGAAGATGCAGGGCCTATACAAGCGAACATTTTTGTTTCAATGACAAAACGTAGGTTGGCACACACTGCTCTGATTCTCGCATTCCCTAATTTCATACAAGTTAGTTGAGGACCAATCGACCTTTTCTTCCAGCTTCTCCTCCAAAGCACAGTGGTCGGAGTTGTGTACAATGACGTAAAGGGTGTTAGCCTAAGGGAGCTTAGAAGTTGAAGAGTGTCGCTTCACCATCTAATTGCTGCTTCGAACTTGACATTCTGAATGAAGGTTCCGGACCATCCCATTCCCAGTTCGGTGTACAGTTCTTCATCAAACATGTGAAAATTTAGTTCGTTTGAGTGTCAAAAAATAGTACGTATATGGAACAAATAGAACAAAAACTCGTCAAAGCAGTAAAAGAATATGAACGTCAAACCTTATTAAGTGTAATGCATATTATTCTTCATACAATGTAGAAAAAGAGCACATGCTGTTGAAGAGTTAAATGGCATGACGATCGTGAGTTCATGATAAAGACTGTTATATTTCTATTTTCACAACCAAAGCATTAGGTAGCAAAAGTAAATTTCTCTAATAGGTTACTATTCTATGCACAATGTTCCTTGGAAAGGTGATGCAATTTTCAAAAAGCACAAGAGAAGTTTTGGTACTACAAATCCTAACAATATGGGTAAGCAAATACAAGATTATGTCAACATAAACGCAGCAAGCAGAACACGAGATAGTTATATCAGTCACATTCTTTGAATAGGTGAAGAAAATTACAGGTGTACCTTCCGGGAAACAGCTGTGGACCAACTGGATTCTTTACGCTGCTGAAACGTTTTGCCTTATTCTCTTGTTCCTTCAGAACTCGCATTGCAGCAACTTCTTTCTCCATGGCTGCTACTTCTCTTCTCATCTTCTTGGCCTCAACTTCCATTGCTTTGTTTAGTGTGTCAACCTTCTTTGCTAAGATCTGAATCGGCACGGGGACATCAAATCAGAACACTTAAAAGCATAACCACAATTAATCCTGTGTAGCAGTCATAGTACCTCTATTGCATCATCCTTGTCATTCAGGCATTGATCTTTTTCATAACATGCTTTCCTCAAACTTATGACCTCCTTTTGCAAGACATCATACAACAATCCAGAGACATGGTCTTCAGAATTTACATTAGACAAGTCACAGTATTTCTCTTCTGAGAAATTCTTTTCAGAGAAATTCTTTTCATTTTTGTTTGGCACAGTCACATTACTTGCCTCGGAAGATCTGTTGCGTAAAGAGCCAGATATCATCCCAGTTGCAAGAACTTTATTCCTGTCTAGTGACCTTGTTCCCCCATCAAATGACTTGGATGTTCCTTTTGCATGCTTCAAAATTGTGCCACTGCCATTAGAAAGTGGACGCAACTGAGTCGTTTTCTTTGCTAGATAGCCATTTGAAGGTATCTTAGAGAAGCTCTCAACACCCCCTAGGGACTGACGGCGTGAAGGGATATTAGGCATTGCCCGTCCATCAATGGTAGGACGTATACTGCCACTTGATCCCATTCTCAAACCTTCCTCTAAAACTTTTAGTCGCATTTGAATTTTTTCCTGTAAACAACAAAAAATACATCAATCAATCTAAAGCCTAAATTTAATGAGTTGTCAAGGACCAAGCAAATAGAGATAATGGAAACTCACAAGTCCATACCTTTAACTGTGCTTCGGATCTGGCAGTTCTTTCAACCACAGTAAGCTTATCTCGAAGTTGTTGCATCTCACCCTGTGAGATATAAGCAACTAGTTAACCTTGGTCCAGTAAAAGGTTATATATTGGAAACCTCAGGCAAAGGTGATTGGGAAATGGATTGAGCAGGGGAAATGTGAAATAAGGATAAATTGTCTGGCATACTTTCTTTTTATGCTTGTTTGTGAATTTTTTCACTCATTTTCTATTGTTGTTAACTTGGTAAACTTTAATCCCCTAATGGATCCAACAAATTGTGATTTTATCCTACCAAATTCCGCACATGTATTAGGTATTACAGTTTTACCAAACAGTACCTATATTTTTATATTAGATGAGAGACTCTACACTTCCTCCATACCACTTAACTAGCCTCAATATCAAAACAATGTGACAGAAAAAAAAAAATACAGGTAGGTCAATGATTTTGCCACCTTTCTGGATTATTAATAGCATGATAAAGGAAACAAATATATATAGGAATAAAGTATAAACCATAACAAAATTGTAAACAAAGAAATCAAAATAAAATATTCATTATCATTCTGAAAAGACATCTTGAGCTAATTCCACTCGTAATGATATCACAAGAAAAAAAGAACACAACTGAGGAGCAGTTTTAGAAAATGATAAAAGCAAGATTACTCTTTCTGACAAAAAATGAACTTAAATTGGATAAACTATGGGAAGAAAAATAAATTTTAGAATTTGCAAACAATAAGCATGATAATCCCACATAGACTTCGCAAGAATAATAAAGATGGTAAGAATGAGGAAAACATCTACCTGCATGAACCTTCTTTCTTCCAGCCATTGCTTTACAGGCATCACCTTATCATTTGCATCTTTCCATTCATTGGCCACAGCAACTGCTACTCTATTTGCAGTAACTTTTGCACGAGCCAACTCTCTGTCAAGAGTTTTCCTTTCTACCTAGTCACAGAGAAAGCACAAGATCCAATTATAAGTATGAATAAAAAGTTACAACAACAAAGCCTTTAACCCCAAACTAGTTGGGGTAGGCTAATAAAAAGTTAAAGGTGCTAATATAAAACATAATTTTTTTGTAAAAACAAAATCATAGATTCTAACTACAAAAAGATGTACATTCATTTCCTGGACTTTCCGCTGATAATCTCTCACAGTATTAGCAGCAGCACCACTAGCAAGAACATTTTCTTCCAAATCTTTCACGGTTTGGCTTAATTTCTCCACGTCGGCCACCTTTTGACGATGCATCTTATCCAAAATTTTGTTTTCCTCCTATATAAACAACTGCACCTTTAATCCCATAATATTTCCCCCCAAAAAATAGCAATTAAATCAACCAAAGATCGGAAGAAGTATATCTGATATCAAAATCCAATTAATTATTATATGATATTATGAATTTAGACAAATAAGAGGGTAACCCAACCTGACATATTTCAATTTGTTTCACTAGCTCCTGGTTTTTATTTTGAAGATCATCCACCATGGAAGCCTTTGCTAAAGCAATTTTCACAGAGTTCTCTGCATCTAATAGTGCTGCTTCTTTAGATTTAGTAAGACGGTCCAATGCCTTATTGTCATCCTGAAGCTTTATAATCTGTACAGAAAAAAATTAAAATGAGTAAAGAACTTGACTTTCCTACGCTATAGCTAATGAGGACTCCAGGAAATCAGATTGTCCAGAGTCCATTTATCCTTGTCCGACTTGAAAATGGCTTGCATGCTCTCCACATTTGCAAGACAAAATGTCTAAAAAATAATTAAATGTTTGGTTACTAATTGTTACTCAGTAGCACACTCTATTTGAGTATTCTTAACTAACTCCTTTTTTCTCATGACAAATCAATAAATGTGTAACAAGGCCAAGAAACTTTACCTAGGTTCATAACAACAAATCATATTGTATTATTAAACCACCCCCATGGGCTAGATGGCCAGTTTAAAAAGAAATAAGGAACAACATATTGCCAAGAATATTTGACACTGCACTTCGAGGGTTCATACGCATCACAACGATTCTACAAGAGTAGAGCTACAAGATCTAAGATCTACCTCAAACTCCAAATTAAAGTAAAATATAAATAATGAAAAACACAATCTGCACGAGATTTGCACAGGAAAAATGCATGGAAGTGCGATGGTAGCATCAGGAATCCATGACAGGAAATGGAATGATGTGATCATAGTAAGGCAACGCTGTATCAAGAAATAGGTTGCAGAGAATAAAAGCAATTTGTGCAAAATCACTATCTTTAAGGAAACGTGGATTTATCATTGAGGTATTTGGTATGCAGGCATGGGTACAATATTCAACCATTTGTGTCCTACTTCCCTTCTAGACCTCAGAACGGTAGACACAGTCACACAGTCTTAATAAAGATGACTTTTTAATAGGGCCAAATTACCGATAACACTATAGCAAATGTCAAATCAAGGATGTGTGATCGTTAATTTTTAAACTGGTTTACTTTTCGATCATGCTACGAATAGGCACTAACCCCAGATAAAGCTTCCATTTTTATCAAACTATTTAAGGACAAAAAAAGCTTATAGGAAGCAAAACATAGTTAAACAATAACAGTGAAAAATTATCAAAGTAAAGCATAAGAGGGACAAGTAAACCCACTCTTTGCAGCATCTTCACAGAAAAAATTTAACACCAATTCAGTGTACAAGAGTGTTGAGAATTTAATACTTTTATTATATTTTTATGTAATACAACAATTTCCTTGCCAATTAAAAAAGGTTCTTTAAGGATTTTACCATTCTCATATGCCAGTGGGCCATATAACTAAAATGTGAAGCATCAAATAACAAATTTTGCATCCAATATAATAGCTTCCAAACAACAGAAAGGGCTCAAAGTTACCTCCTGTCGACAGAGCTTAAGTTCAGCTTCAAGTGGAGCGAGAATAGCTTCAATTGGTGGCATGTCATCGTCCTTTTGTGATCCATGAACCCTTCTCAGTGTTGCTTCGGCGGCAAATTGAGCAGCCAAGGCAGCTTTTTTCTCATCATTTATTTTCTTTATTTCGAGATTCTAAGAAAATGGACTGAATTAAAAATATATAGAAGACGTATAATAATATATTGATTACAAGCAAGAGTCTTATTCTCTTGCCTTGCTTTGCAGAAGAGATTCAGTCAACTTTAGTTTCTCATCAACCTTGGACAGCACATCAGACAGCTGAAATTCACATTGGAAATGAAGCACGTTGAATTACAATCATGATATTTAGGGGTGTAAATGAGTCAGCACATCATAGCAAGTTCAAAGTTACTTTACTGATGGTGTGTAGACTCATTCAAACCTCAAAACTAAACATAATGTAGTACCCTTGTGGGTAACCTATCACCAGAACAAGATGGGAACAAAACTTACAATACCTTCAAAAATGAAACAAAACAAAACACACAAATAAGGAGGGCGCATCGAGCTAAAACACAGGCATAGGAGATTACGGCTCATCAGCTGAAACAAATATACAAGAATGTCCAAGAATCGCAGAGTACAACAAATTTACTGTTATCTATATCATTCTGAAAGAGTGAAAGTAGATCAACTAGACACCTCCGTGATTTCAAGTAGAATATCCATAACAAGGTCACATCGATCAAGCAAACACCCAAATCACCACAATGTCACGTCTAAAAACTAGTATAAACCTCATCAAAAAGCAGAAGAAAACCACCTCTTCGACGGCCTTCTCCCTCGAGCGCTCCGACAGCCTCAAGGCCTTGATCTCCGCCTGCGCCTCTCCCAGTTCCCGATCCTTATCTGAAAAAAGACCAAACCTTCAACCACCAAACCCCCCCAGAACCCGCCATTCCAACTCATACTCACCTCGGACTTCATTCTCCAGCCGGGAGAGCTCGACGCGGACGGGATCGGAGCCGTGGAGGAGGTGGAGGAAATCGTCGCCGTCGGAGGTCGGCTTCGCGGACGCCCGCCGCCTCGGCTTGGCCGATCCCGATGCCAGGGCCGGAGAGGGGTTGTCCATTCCGCGATCGGGACGAGGGAAGGTTAGGGTTTGGGGTTTGGGTTCGTTGGAGGTTTGGTTTGTGGGGAAGGCGACGAAGCGGGAGAAATGTGAATAGTGTGGAGCCACACTGGCGTTTGGACTTTGGGTAGCCAAAATCATGTGTTAGCTTTTAGTACAACACAATACAAATAATTTGTACACGTCATCTGTCCATATGATGATTCATTGATTTACTTCTAAGGTACCTGAAGTATTTATTTAAAATTTTCAGTTCTACGAAGAAGATTACGTGAGCTGAAAATCTGAAAGTTTAGAACACCCAAAAAATTACCATCTCATATCAGAAGTAGTTGTATAAAAAATGCCCCTATAAAACTTCAGAGTTCAGCGAAGTCACAAAAATAATGACCAATGGAAATAGTCAAGATAGGTTTCGTAATAGTATATTGTCTTATAAAATAGGATGTTCCCGTCCTTGGACATGACCCGACCGTTAAGGTAACGTCAGTTTGGTGATATTATATTGACATCCAGTGATGACAGGCGACTGGGGCGGAAAGATTTTAAATTTCAAACTTTCAAATCTGGACTCCACTACACCTCGACGGCGTGATTAACGGTTTTGTTTTGTTGCATGTTAACTCCTTCCTTTGATAATTACATTATGATGTTCCATTTCAGATTCCGGAAAACAGTGGCCTTGTAATGGGTGGCGTGTTGATTTTCAATTTGTTCTCTCAGCTGCTCCTGTTTTATTCTTGGCGGTGGGTGTCTAACGAGAGGTGGTCAGTGTTTTGTCGGATATTAAGGAAATTAGTGGTTAATAGTAACGCGTTTGTTGTTGTTTTTTTATTTTGTATCGTGGGAAATATAAGTACAATAGTAGAACAATCTTCGTTTCCAAAGTGTAAATGTGTAACAGTATTACGCTGGAACTCCTACAAAAACGTTTTAGCCAGTGTAACAAAGAACTTAATCTGAAATGTCTTTTAGCATTCTAATCAGTATTTAGGATAATTGACTTAAAGCGAAGAACCGAGTTTATTGAACTAGCTTTCGTACGGTCGATTTATAAGAACATGTGAGACCGTATGAAGTCAAATAACAATAATATAAATTCAGACATCGACACTGATTTTCAACTTTAACTTCACTATTAGTCATAACCATCAAAGTTCTTGAAATTAAGATTTCTTAACGTAAAATTTCTGGAATTAGAGGATTTGAACTTCTTGAAATTCTTTTTCAAATGTGAATAATAGGTAGGAATTCCTTCAAAAGTCCTTAAACTGATTAAATGTAAAGTCATTTTTTTATCTCAACGATTTCCAATAGATTAACAGTTTCCAGTGTACTGATGACTAAAATCATTGAATTGTACAAGCCCCATGACATCTGGCAGCCAAGGACCAGAGAATACAGTTGACAGCAGATATCATGCAAAAAGAGTACCGATGACGATTAACTAGTGAAGACTCCGGTGCATACTCATACTTCATGCATGGTTCACTTCTCTTTTGTTTTAATGACGACATTATTTTTGCATGGTATATTTGAGTTTAGAAGAGGTTGTCATGACATTCAACTATTCAAGAGAGTTGTTCAAGTTTACTTCTTAAACAAATGATCTAGAAACTTCAAAAAATCTAGAAAATGGGGAAGTACATAATAAACGAACTTGTGCATTGGATACTCACCTTTATCTGGCAATGTCAGTAAAGTGACCTCGTCCAAGCTATCATGAGTTGGAGAGCAAAGAGCAAGATAAACATGGACAGATGGCGAGTGGGAAAAGAAAGCACGCAACGGTTCAAGGTTGCTATATCTTCAAGTATATAATTGGCCATTTGGTTGCCAGCAACAGAAAATATATGGAGTTGAGGTCGAGAACAGAGTATACCACACTCTTCGTAGATTTGGCCTTTTTTTGCACAACGAGCTTGCCCTTGAAGCAACAGATAGACATTTTTTGGTGGAAACAGCTCGCTAAATGCCAGTCAACTAGAAACACTTATTTTCCAAAGAATACCACCTAAATTCAATGCTACACTAGCCCGAATTAAAACCGAGTGGTCAGATATACGAGTTACCTCAGTTTAAGAAATAATAACATAAAGACTATTAATTGATTCAAAGTTTCTACTGAGAGTTGAAGGCATGACATTGTAACAACTAGTAACAACAGAATAGATGGACTAGCATAGTCAACCAGATATGTTGTACTTATTGACAATGATCAATTAATGATATCAAACTTATTATCGAAAAAGGCTAAAGTTTCCCATGATTCGTACAAGTAAAAAACACATAATGCAAGCACTAACTTTAAAAAACCCAATCTCACCAACCACATATTCACTCTTTATCTTGTGCAGATGTGACAACAATACCACATTATCTGATTCTTCTTAACTTCACTTACAAGCACCAGCAAACCATTAGTAAGAAACCGAAACAGATAGAGACACACCACCTAAATTAAAGAATTCAGTTAAGACAGTTGTTGCAGATCACCAATCACTGGTCCATATGTACAATGCATATTTTCGGAAATTTCATTGAACAACCTACCTATAACATGCCATGGGGGCTATTTATCACTAAAATACATGCATGTAGATATGTAGAGATACATGCATATATTACATCAATCACTAAATACAACCGAATATATCTCAAAATTTATGCAATGTTGATTTTGGTTCAGAAACTTTTCATTTTGTTTTATTTATTAGGATTTTATATGTATTCTCAGATTTATTATATGAATGACAGAAATAAGTACCCAAAAAATGATTAAAAAACCCATTAAAAGGACACAAACAACTAATAATATCTCATTCCTAAAAATTAAAATACAAGAACGATATAGAAAAATGAAAGACAAGCATTTTGTACTTATTCTGTTAGAACCCTAAACCCGATTAGGGGTTAATGGGTGGTTAAGAGGATGGTTTGCATGGGGAAGGGGTGCAGCACAGTGCCGTGGATGGGGATGGAGGAGAATAGGAGGTGTAGGTGATGGTGTGGGGGACGGGTACTGTAGCGTGGAGAGGGTTGGGTTTAAGATGTTGATTTTGTTCTCTCTCTCTTTTAATCTCTCTCTCACTCTCATTCCCTCCTTCCCTTTTCGGCGACCAGGGTAGGCGGTAGCTCGTCCTGCGTGAGACGTGGAGGTCGTTGCGAGGAGGTGCGGAGACGGCGTGCGCGAGTGGGGCTCCGGCGTGTTTCGTCGTTCTTTGAGGTATGTCTACTTCTAGTGTGTTTTGATTGCTCACCCTCGTGGGAGGGTTGTGTTGGTCGGTCGGGGGAAGTCGGAGACCTCTCCGGTGACGTTTTCCTCGTAAAGTCTTGGTTGGCGCAAGGTTGAAGACGACCAACGATCGACCGGGTCCCTTGGGGCGGTCGACCGAACGTAGTTTATTTTGCCGATTTTAACCATCACCGGTCGAACGATGCCTTGTGGCGATCGACCGGTTGTGCATTGTGCTGGTGGATCGGGGCTTCCTGTTGTGTTTCGGTCTATCGGTTCCTTGGGGTCGTTCGACCGGAACTTAAGTGTACTGGATTGTTATGCATGATTGTTCGACCGTTGTTATGATTGTGTTCGACCGTTATATGACTTAGAACTGCTAAGATGCCCTGGTAGTTTTCGGTCGACCAAGACCCCTGAGTCGGTCGACCGATAGTTTGATTTGATGTTGACCAACTCCGGATTTTGACCTCGTATCGGTTTACCGGTTTTAGATCTCTGTTCGACCGTTAAGACTTAGGTTTTGCGCAGCTAGTTTGACCGTTGCAGACTTTCGGTCGACCGATTCCCTTGAGGATGCGATCGACCGGGTTGCCTCCTTCGGTCAACCGTTTGTGCACAGAACCAAATTCTCAGTCCTTTTTAGGATGCCAACTCTGTCCACGGAAACTCGTGTCCTCGCAGGTTTATGCCAAGTACACGAAGTGCGAGTTCTGGTTGGATCAGGTGGCTTTCCTCTGGCATATTGTGTCAGTAGATGTGATTTCAATAGATCCGGCGAAGGTCGAGGCAGTGACTCAGTGGAGAGCCCCGACGAGCGTTACAGAGATCAAGAGCTTCGTAGGACTGGCAGGGTATTACAGACGATTCATTCAGGATTTCTCCAGACTTGCGTCGCCGCTGCCAGCGTTGACGCAGAAGGGCGTCAAGTTTATTTGATCCCAGATGTGCGAGGACAGATTTCAGGAGCTGAAGAGGCGACTGACGACGGCACCGATTCTGACACTACCGAGTGGTAGTGGAGGTTATGTGATATACAGTGACGCGTCAGGGATTATCTTGGGCTGTGTTCTGATGCAGCACGGGAAGGTGGTAGCGTACGCTTCGAGGCAGCTGAAGGTGCACGAGAAGAACTACCCTACTCATGATCTGGAGTTAGCAGCGGTGGTTCACGCGTTGAAAACCTGGCGACACTATTTTTAGGGCGAGCAGTTCGAGGTCTTCACAGATCATCAGAGCCTAAAGTATTTGTTCTCGCACAAGGAGCTGAATATGAGGCAGCGCAGATGACTTGAGTTCATTAAGGACTACGACTTCACAATTTCCTATCATCCGAGAAAGGCGAATGCAGTTGCAGATGCGTTGAGCAGGAATGTGGAGGTTTCAGTTACGAGTCTGTGCATCCAGGAGTGGAGGATACTCGAGACGTTGTCAGAGTGGAGGTCGTTCACATAGGGTTCAGAGGGAGCAGTGGTTGTTGGGCTTCGAGTGGAGCCGCAGACAGTCTCGCGTGTGGTGCAGGCTCAGCATGGGGATGATAAGTTAGCTGGTCTGCTACGGTTGGCTTCCATAGATGGGTCAGACTTCAGTTGAGGGGTTAATGGTGGTTTGAGGTTCAGGAGTCAGATCTGGGTGCCGAAGGTCGATGGGCTAAGAGACGACATCATGGAGGAGACACACAGAGCGAGATACATCATTCACCCTGGGAGCACGAAAATGTATCAGGACCTGCAACGGAACTTCTGGTGGAAGGGCATGAAGAGGGACATCGCAGAGTTTATGGAGCGATGCTTAGTCTGTCAGCAGGTGAAGATCGAGCATCAGCGACCAGCAGGACCGATGCAGTGTATTGATCTTCCTGAGTGGAAGTGGAAGCACGTGACGATGGATTTTGTCACAGGATTGCCGAAGACGAGGAGATTCCACGATGCGATTTGGGTGATAGTCGATCGACTGACCAAGTCGGCACACTTCTTAGCGATCAGGATCACGTTGCCTTTGGAGGGTTTGGCTAAGTTGTACGTAGAAGAGATAGTCAGGTTGAATGGAGTGCCAGTGAGCATCATCTCCGATCGAGATCCTCGTTTCACTTCCAGATTTTGGGGGAGTCTGCAGCAGGCATTAGGGACTCGTCTGAGATTCAGTACAGCGTTCCATCCTCAGACAGATGGTCAGTCAGAGAGTACAATTCAGACCCTGGAGGATATGCTGAGGGCATGCACACTGAATTGGGCAGGACACTAGGATGAGCACTTGTCGCTGATAGATTTCGCCTACAACAACAGCTACCATTCGAGTATTGGGATGACACCATACGAGGCGTTGTACGGGAGGCCTTGCAGATCCCCAGTATGTAGGAGTGACGTGTGCGAGAGGCAGTTAGTGGGGCCAGAGATTGTGCAGATGTATGCAGAGAAGGTTGATGTGATCCGTAGGAGATCGGCCACAGCACAGAGCAGGCAGAAGAGTTATGTTGATCGACGCAGACGGGTGTTGAGTTTCGAGGTGGCCGACCACGTGTTTCTGAAGATTTCCCCAGCCATAGGAGTGATGAGATTGGGAAGAAGGAGAAGCTCAGTCCGAGATATGTTGGGTCGTTTGAGATCCTCGACAGAGTTGGAGAGGTTGCCTACCGGATTACGTTGTCACCGCAATTTTCGGGTCTTCACAATGTCTTCCATGTATCTATGCTGCGGAAGTACATTGCGGATGCAGCTCATGTGATTGAGATATCAGTGTCAGAGATTCAGCAGGACTTGTCTTTTGAGGAGAGACCAGTCGAGATCGTTGATCGCATGGGATATCAGCTCAGGAGGAGGATCATTCTGATGGTGAAGGTCAGGTGGCAGCATCACAGCGGCGCAATGTCACTTGGGAGATCGAATAGGAAGTCCGAAGGCAGTATCCAGAGCTTTTCGGTGAGTAGTTTGCTTTGATTTCGGGACGAAATCCTTTTAAGGTGGGTGGATTGTTAGAACCCTAAACCCGATTAGGGGTTAATAGGTGGTTAAGATGATGGTTTGCATGGGGAAGGGGTGCAGCACAGTGCCGTGCATGAGGATGGAGGAGAATAGGAGGTGTAGGTGATGGTGTGGTGGACGGGTACTGTACGTGGAGAGGGTTGGGTTTAAGATGTTGATTTTGTTATCTCTGTTTTGATCTCTCTCTCACTCTCATTCCCTCCTTCCCTTTTCAGCGACCAGAGGAGGCGGTAGCTCATCCTGCGTGAGGTGTGGAGGTCGTTGCGAGGAGGTGCGGAGACGGCGTGCGCGAGCGGGGCTCCGGCGTGTTTCGTCGTTCTTTGAGGTATGTCGGCTTCTAGTGTGTTTTGGTTGCTCACCCTCGTGGGAGGGTTGTGTTGGTCGGTCGGGGCAGGTCGGAGACCTCTCCGGCGACGTTTTCCTCGTAAAACCTTGATTGGCGCAAGGTTGAAGACGACCAACGATCGACCGGGTCCCTTGGGGCGGTCGACCGGTTGTGCATTGTGCTGGTGGATCGGGGCTTCCTGTTGTGTTTCGGTCGATCGGTTCCTTGGGGTCGTTCGACCGGAACTTAAGTGTACTGGATTGTTATGCATGATTGTTCGACCGTTGTTATGATTGTGTTCGACCGTTATATGACTTAGAACTGCTAGGATGTCCTGGTAGTTTTCGGTCGACCGAGACTCCTGAGTCGGTCGACCGATAGTTTGATTTGATGTTGACCAACTCCGGATTTTGACCTCGTATCGGTCGACCGGTTTTAAATCTCTGTTCGACCGTTGGGACTTAGGTTTTGCGCAGCTAGTTCGACCGTTGCAGACTTTCGGTCGACTGATTCCCTTGAGGATGCGGTCGATCGGGTTGCCTTATTCGGTCGACCGTTTGTGCACAGAACTGAATTCTCAGTCCTTTTTAGGATGTCAATTCTGTTCACGGAAACCTATGTCCTCGCCTTGTGCGTGAGCCGGGAGGTGACGATAGGCGCGTACGCGTGCCTGCCCAGGGACCGCCGTGTGGAAGAGTATGATTGTTCGAGACGTGTCACCTCCATGTATGAATCGTGACCAATATGATGGATTGATTGGACTCATTGTAGAGTAGCAGGCCTGAGGGATCACGGATCCCAATGTATGATGTTTGTGCGGGCACGCAACTGTCGTTGGGTGAGGTGACTACCGGCTTATGTGGCTACGGAGGTCGCTGCCCTGCTTTTATAGCGGCGCAGTTGGTGTTTGCGGCTCGTGAAGCCTGATGACCTAGCAGACTTCGGTCTGGACCCGTCCGATGTTGTGTCGGACGTATTGATGGACCACCGATGTTGTTCTGGTGATGTCGCCGATGATGTTCCGACGATAATGATTGATGGGCTGATGTTGTTCCGGTTATGTTCCTCAGATGTGCACCTACTGAGACGGTGATTGATGGACTGACCGAGCTACGGCTTCATTGGTGTGGTTTCGACCACGAAGTTACAGATTTGTTTCTTATGGCGCGGACTTGGCGGATGCTCCTTGCCGAACTCCATGTTTAGTGTAGCCGCGTGTGGGGAGTGTCACGTCATGTTCTGTTAGACTGTATGTGCCTACGGTAGGTCTTCTTGGGAGACCCGATGATGATTGTCGGACTGATGTCCTGTGTTATCATTCGGGGGAACTATTTGCTTACTGTTGATGACATGACATACTACTAGTATGATAGGTTCATTTGTAATACTGCATGCATATAGGTGAGTTTGGCATACGGGGTTTACTTATGAAAACTCAGGCATTGTTGTTATATCTTTTTCATGACCGCAGTAGGTCCAGTAGGGTGGCAATCAGCGGACACGCGCATCTTGGGATCAGATTCTCTTTTTCGGACCTCTGAGGTCAACATAATTACTTTTATCTCTCTTTGTTGTTCTGTTGTAATCATGTATCGTTTTGACAAACTCTGGTGTAATATGGTGCACCGCTTATATGTTTTATGAGAAGTAACAGTCCGGTCTTCGATTATTGATTTCTATTGTCTTGATGAAAAATTTAAAATTTCCGCTGTTTCGGGATGTTACATATTCTTTTCACTTCAAAATTATTTTTGACTTTTCAAGTACGTATTTGCCAAATAACAAAAGATAAAAAGTTAACATATTGACATCCAATGAAAGAAAAAAAATTGTTAAATTCAAAGTGAGAATGGTTGGTCGAATTTGTTACGATAGTCAATATAAACAACCACCACAACAAAGACTTTAATCCCAAACTAATTGGTGTAAGCTAGAAATGAACAGTAAAACCCATGAAGTGGTAAAAAAATGAATTATCAATATGTAAGCTTTAAGTTGGTAGTATTGAATATTCACTATTGATATTAGGCTTTGTTGGGTTTTTTAAGCTTTCAATCGCATACATGTTGATATTCAGGGGCTTCTTATACATCTCTAGGCTATATCCCACCTTCATACATGTGATTATTTAGGTAGGATATACTCTCAACATGCCATATTGTCTTTCCTAATATATTTCTTTCTTTATCCTATACTTATATTCGTTGCAGTCACTCCTATTCCTATAGGGGGGGAAGATATTACATGAGAGTATATGTCAGAAGGTTATACTAATGCAGAAATTTCTAACACAGAAAATGGCACTGCAAAATAAATTACAAAAGGAGCTACTTACAACGCTGAAAGAGGAACAATCGCTTCCCATCTTTTAGTGCGAGCACCACTAACATCCCACACTTGGATCTTTAGGGTTCCTACCGCACCGTGCTCTCTAATTTCAAGTAATACACCCCACACTGTAATCCAATTTGAAGCCAAATTATCATGAATTCATTCTTCTGTGGTAACTTAAAATCAATACACCAGTAGTCCAGTACACTTATTGTGTATACTGATTGCTCAAACTTGAATGAAATTCCAAAATAGATTCTAGTGATTCTAAACCTTAATACTGGCAAACAGGATCAAAATAATGTTAATTGAAAGTTTACCATTAAGCACCTTTTTGCAATTAATTCATATTTGCATCAGTTGATCTGTATTTGCAAACTTTTTCTACTTCAGTTGGTCTGTCTGAAGCCTCTGAACAAGAACCCAGGACAAGGTATCTCCGGTTGACAACTTGGTCTAGTTGAAATAGCCAGGGGCTAAGCCAAATGTTAGAGAACCAAAATTGTAGTATTATAATATACTAGCAAGAAGCCCTATGTTCATAAATGATAAGTACCTGTGGAGGAGAAGACAAATACATAACATATTGGTAGATGTCAATGAAGTTTATGTATTAACATCTATAAGAACTAGAAAAATAAGAGGATGGATAGTTATTTACATGGCATTTAATATACATTTATGATGTCATAAAATCAGTCGTACATAAAAGGGCACTCTAAAATGGCAATCAGGATTGCACACAAATGGAATTTGTGTAAAATTTTACATTATTTTTCTTTTGCAAACGGGATATATTTCTTGTTTATGAGCAAGAAATTGCAGAAACAAATATCTAAATCCTAATCTGCCACAAGCCTACAAAAAGAAGAGCCAAAAGCATAGGCACTCCATATGCTGCTCAACTAAAAAGAAGACCAATGTGTGCAGGAATCAGAAGTGGAACAGGTAATTAACAGTTAACATATAGCAGAAATTCTATTGTCAAAAATTTCAAGATGCCCAGTTATTAGTGTTGTAGTATTTTCTTTTTTGAGTGGTAGTTAGTGTTGTAGTGATGAATCATGATTCTAATAAGTAAGAATATAAAGCAGGTGCATATCTTAGCAAGAACAATCAATCAAGAAGTTAATCAGCGTTCCAACAAATGAGGTTCTGATAAAAACACCCATTAGAAGTCCAGACTGCCCACATTTAAAAGACTGGTATAGCTTCACTCAATCTTAACTAGCTTCAAAAAATGTTTTCCTTGTGTCAGTCGAGATGCAAAACAAGTGTACTCTTGAGACTATGGAAATGATTTCTATATAATTTGAATGATGAGATTATTATGGACTTATGGTCCTTGGTTTTGTTACATCCAATGGAAATGAAGTTAAAAGATCACCACTGTTGAAAAAAATAGCAACAATGTGACACTCGTAGATTATAGTTAGCTTATCCCAGTGTTAATTGTCAACCTTAAAACGTCTAGGATGCATAATTTGCAAAATATATCTCAGTTGGAGTTTGAACAACAATATTAAAACCTTATTATAATATAAACAAAACATTGTAGTTCAATATTCAAACTAAAGAGTTAACACAACAGGAGGTAATCATATCCATCATTTTTTTCTCTCGCAAGGAACACACTGCACACATGTAATTAAAATAAAATAGATGAAACAAAGTAATGCACTCTAAGTTGTTTGATAACGTATAAGAATTAAAACCCTCAAAACAAACCATAAAACAACATGGTTTGTATAAAATGTTTGGCTATGAAAGATGAACACAATCAAAATATGAGTTGCTGAGATGAGATTGTTTGATCGTGTGTTGTGGAAGATAAGTGGAGATACTTGAACATAATCTAGAAATAACGGCAAAAGGTAGTTGGCCCATTCTTGATGGAATGAGTCATGAAATATTGAAACTCAGATCTGATAAGAAGGGGCGGATGGAAATTTCACCAAACAAAATACTCATGGAAACGTCAAGAACCATAGCACTCTTTGTCACGAAGAGAGTCCAAATAACATTAACATAATGGGTATGGGTAAGGTAATGAAGGGGATTAGATAACAAAAGAATAATTTCAACATTAGGAAACCTACATAATGAGATCATGTCTCGTTAGAACCTAGAGATCGATGATAATGTAATATATGGAGTTTGAAGAAAGTGATTAACTCATCGTTGCTTGTCAACAGGAACAAAGTAGTTTTCCACGATATTTAAACACCAACGACCTTGGATTATAAGGTTGTAAAGCCCATACCTGTCATTTCCGAGATTGACTGCTAGGCTGAAGTTAGGGCAATGTTAACGGTTTTAAGTAGTTTCACCTTTCTTCATCACTTCATTGATAACTGATGTATATGCGGCAAAATTTGAAACCATTCCCTTCTCAGCACGTAGTTTCTCACATTTAACAACAGTTGCATCGTTGCAGTGCCCCTCTAACATGACGTTATATGTGATAACATCCGGTTCAACACCTATATTGAGCATGGCTTTCAAAAGCATATCTGCATTCTTCATTTGCCCAAGCTTGCAGAAACCATTCATAACCACATTGTATGTTACTATCCCAGGGGTAGGGCCCTTTCTCTGCATCTCCTTGAGAAGTCTGAAACCCTCCTTGACCTCACCTTTCTTACAGAATCCATCGATTACCATGGTGTACATTGCCATGTCAGGAACCATCCTAGCAGCTCTCATCTCACACAACGTTCTTTTGGCATTCATTACCTGTCCTTCCCTACACAACCCTGTGATAAGTGACGTATAAGCAACATCATCCAGCTCCACCCCTTCAACCTGCATTTGCCTTCTAATCTCAGCAGCACTTGCCAAATCTCCCTCTCTGCAACACCCATCAATGAGTGTGGTGTACGTAATCTTATCACACTTCATGCCTC
This sequence comes from Triglochin maritima, assembly GCA_963682175.1. NCBI lineage: Eukaryota > Viridiplantae > Streptophyta > Magnoliopsida > Alismatales > Juncaginaceae > Triglochin > Triglochin maritima. The sequence continues at coordinate 10,052,986 of OY821774.1, read as the reverse complement.
TCTCCTTCGTCTGGCTAACAACCCTTGCCGCCTCACTCATCTCTCCAGCCTTACACAGCCCATTAATAAGAGCATTATAAGCAACCAAATCCGGTCTAACATTTCTCCTTATCATATCCACATAAACCTCCGTTGCATCCCTAACCCTCCCAGCTTTACAATACCCATCTATCAACGTCGTAAACAGAACAACGTTTGGACACAACCCCCTCGAACACATTTCCTCAAACACCCCACTCGGGTCGTCCACCCGACCCATCCTACACAACCCACCAATCAAGACACTATATGTGAACACATCCGCAGCAACCCCCACCTCCCCATACTCTTCCTCAACTCAAACGCAGCGTCCACTTCCCCACACTTACAATACCCATTAATAACCGTATTAAAACTAACAACACTCGGTCGAGCACCTCTCTTGGAAATTTCATCGAACACCTCCCGCGCCTCAACAACTCTCCCCTCTTTACAAAACAAATGCACAATCTTATTAAAAACGTACATATTCGGTGAGAATCCATACCTCAAAACCTCCTCATAAAACCCCCAGCACTCCGCAGCCTCCCCCGACTTCAACAGAATCTCAATTACACACTCACTCCCCTTCACCGGAATCCCAAATCCCCCTCGGCAAACAAGCCGAACAAACTCCACAGCGTCAGACACAAACCCCAAATCAGCATAAGCGGAAACCACAAGATCGAAAACCGCAGGATGCGGATCGGGAGGGAAGGCGGAGAAGAGATCGGAAGCGGAGTTTCGGCCTTTCCGGGAGACGAGGAAGCGGGGGAGGGGTTCAGCGTCGGGGAAGAGGGAGTGGCGGCAGAGGAAGTGGGACATGGAGAGTTAGGTTTGGGGGTGTGGCGGAAGAGGTGGGGGAGGGAGGAGAGGAGGTGGAAGAGGGAGAGAAGGGAGGCAGAGGGGGTTGGAGGCGAGGAGGAGGGAAAGATGGGAGGGGGTGAGGGAGGGGAGGAGGGAGAGGAGGTGGAGAGGGGTTGGTTGGAGGAGATGGAGGCGGAGACGGCGGAGGAGATGGGGGTGGGGAAGGTGGAGGTTGTGGGGCCTGTCATGAGGTGGGACCCACATAGTGGGATCTGCGGCGGAGGAGGCGACTGGCACGCATGGTTTCGGAATTGGGAGTTGCGAGAGAGAGCGCGACACTTGAAGACTGCCGGTTTTGTTTAAATTGAAGGTCCGTTTGGTAGGTTTTAAATCCACCCCATCCCGCATTCCCGCCTTTATGGTATATTGCGGTCAGGATTTCTAATCATCCAATCTACTTATTCTATGTAAAGTAGTGTGTCTCGTTGTGGTTTGGTTCCAAACTTCCAAATTCCAATCCAGTTTGACAATCAGTTTAACATTTATTTGTTACTTAATAAATATCAATAATTACCTAATATTCGAGTATCAATAATAAATATTATAAATATAATATTTTAAGTTTAGAGCTTTTGTACCGCTTTTTACGTGCATGTCACTCGAAAATTACTAAATTATAAGATTGTCACCGTTGGTTATCTATTTGTTTACATGTTATTGTATAATCATCTTTTACCAAAATGTCACTCTAGTAGAGTATTACATTTCAGTAAAGAAAATGATTATAAATAAAAGAAAATATTTGTAGATGTGGGCGTCAAAGACGTCCGTAAAAAGGACAACCCCCTACGTAAAAAGGACATCCCAGAAGTGATGAAATACATTGAAAAATGATGACAAATCTTATGTTTAAAAAGACAACCCCATATGTATAAAAAAGACAAACACTACCTTTAAAAAGGTAGCGCGTCCTGATGTGTCCGTGTACCAGGACCCTTGGGGGAGGCGGTTCCCACGACCGCCCGATCGTTGTGTCGGGCGTCTCCCGCGGACGCCCGAACATTGGCCTAGACGTCTGCGGGGGACGCCTCCCACGTACGGCAGGCGTCTCCCGTAGACGCTGCGATTTTTTTTTTGAATTTATTTAAATTGATTATAAATTGTGATAAATTTAAAATAAATTGAATATTATGTTAATAATGAGTTAAATTAGTTTAGTAAATCCTTTATTGATTATAAATTGTGATAATTAATAAATAAATTGATTATTAAGTTAATAATTAGTTTTAGTAATGAATTATTGATTAAAAGTTGTGATAATCACTAAATAAATTGATGATTATGTTAGAAATTAGTTGTGTACGATTTTAGTAAAGTATTATTGATTAATTGTGATAATTGCTAAATAAATCGATTATTAACTTAATACTTAGTCTAATTACTTTAGTAAATCCATTAATAAAATTTTATTTTTAAAATTGAATTAATAGTCATCGGGTTACCGTGGAGGAAAAGGGAAATCAATTCCCTTACGCGTGGTACGTAGTGTAGCAGACGAGTCAGGTCCTCGTCATCCACGTACACGTGGTATTTCTGCTTCAGTTAGGAGAGAGAGATATGTTACGTCGTCGTCAGACAGCTGGGAATTCTTTCGACGACGAGGATGATTCAGATGAGTTGAGGAGTCACGACGAGAGTGACGATGAGGGCCGGTATGACTTGGGGCCACAGGAGGAGGTGATACATCAGTCCGGTCGAGGACGGGGGCGACATTGTGGTCCTTCGGCTGAGTGAGTCATTAGGAAGGATCGAGGTGGCCGGTTTGTGACCGGTGATTCGAGTTCGTGCACTGCAGACGCCCGATCTCAGAAGAAGAAGAGGGGTGATGACGACTCTTGGATCGTCGCGGATATTATGCCCGGTGGTCCTGTAGATGACAGCGTCATTCCGTGTTTCGGATGCCACATCGCCAGACGCATCTGGGATGACAAGGATCGGAAGGTTTTGAAGTGTCATAATCGGCACAGAGCCCGTACGACATTGCAGGCATGGCGTTCAGTGATGACTGATGATATGACGGCGACCGTGGTTGACAGTGGATTGGGTCACTTGCCGTACAACATGTTTTCCTGCATCGACATGCCGTTGATTTCGGCTTTTGTGGAGCGGTGGCATCCTGACATCAACACTTTCCACTTGTCGTTCGGAGAGATGACGATCATGTTGCATGACGTCTTTCAGATTCTGCACATTTCTGTTGAGGGTCCTATGGTCAGTGCGCAGGCGTCGACATCTTAGCTGAAGTTATATGTATCTGAGTTGCTGGGTGTCAGCCTGGAGGGTCTTGGGCGGGATAGCTCATTTTGGAGTGGTGGTGGTGTTAGTATCGATGTTGTGGACGAGTGTTGCAGACGGGGGCGACCACCACAGACTGAGGATACGCAGATGACTGCTTACCTCTTCTTACTGCTAGGCTGCGTCTTGTTTGTCGACAAGAGTGGTTCCAGAGTGAGACCACGCGACTTATTGGAGGCGAGGGACCCAAATACCATTGGTCAGTACTCATGGGGGTCGGCGACATTGGCATATCTGTATCGCCAGCTGGGTATATCTAGTCATGCTGATTGTTCTGGGATTACTGGTTGTCTTACACTGCTGCAGGCTTGGATCTATGAGTATTTTCCTACTTTCCGGCCACATCGGGAGCAAAAAATTATTGAGCGTGGTCATCCTCGTTCGCGTATGTGGGTTGTCCGGGGCGAGGATAAGAGCGAGGGTCGACTTCTTTCTATTCGTAGATGCCTAGATCAGATGACTGCATCGCAGGTATATAATGTATATATCATTCACGTTTATTTAAATTTTAACTTTTTTATTATTAACGTATTGATGCATTGCATACATTGCATCATATGTCTTTCATTTAGATTAATTTTATATCAATAAATGCTACTAAGGTATGTGTTTAGTCTTATTTACAATACAGGGACCTGAATGCAAATTACCCATGTCCCCAGCATAAATGTGTGCAAGAGACTCATTTCTATCATAAAGATCAAATCAAGATTATCGGGATTCAAATGGAAGTCCATCCAAGCATAAAAACATTCAAAGACCTAATTACAAAAATGCCAATGACTTAAGCACAAAAGTAGACAGGGACTTAATTGCAGAAAGCCGAGGACCCAACTGCAAATTACGAGTAACTTTTATTATTTTGGAGAAGTTCTAAAGAAAAATCAATTTGGATCTCCAAATATATGAAGAAATAAAGTCGGAGCTCAAAAGAAAGGAAAGAATCAATCCAGACGCGCAAAGGACAGCTAAATCATACCATAAACACACAGGAAAAATCCGGATTAAATCTGAGTCAAAAGTGCGGCGATTCCGCCGCACCATACATGTAAAATGCGGCGATTCCGCCGCACCCCTTGCGATCCGTGGCTCCGGATTTTGTTCAGTCGTGTCTTGACACATGTACTTTCCTATTTTATACTTAGGTCCCTTGTATCATCTATAAATAGCCATGAAACGTTGTTGTAAAGAGTTTTAGTTTTTGTTCCATATTTTAGTAATAAAATTCTGTCTTTTATTTCTTCTGTTTAGTTTTCTTTTGTAGTTTCTCTAGGACCTCTTCTTCTTCCCTCCATCCATGAGTTTCTAACTCTCTCCAAAGGGTGGGGTGACGGATTTAGGGTGATGAGAAGAAGAATAAAGTTATTATTTTAATTTCGTGTTAGTATATTTTGATTACTTGAGTGTATGTTGAGTCATTTATCATGTAATGTTTTATAACTAATATGATTTATTATAAGTTTCAGAATTCTCTAATCTAAACCCGATATCTAAACCTTCACCCACTGGACTTCCATCCATCTTTACTTTATTTTTAATTTGTTTTGCTGTTCTCTCTTTAGATAATTAAAAACCAAAAATCTCAAACCAAACATATTACTTTCTCTTTCTTTCCTTAATCTCTCCCTCCTTGTGTTCGACCGGTACTTGCCACGTCTTCATTGACGTCATGCACTTGCGGTATAAATTTAAATCTCATCACGTATAAACGTTTTAGTGGAGTGGTTGTTGTATGATCTCGAGCCTGTTGTAGCTGTGTCGAGGAGTAAATTTATGGGTATTATTCGTTATAGGGATATCGCAGAGCCTTATTTACTTGATCGCGTGTTACGTCAGTTAGGTTACGTTCAGGTCATCCCGGTTGACATCCCGACGCCAGAGCATGCAGTATGGTCTGCGACTGGGACGTCGTTCGACGTCAGACATAGTGTTTCGTTCACGGAATCGGTTTGGAGGACATTTCCGAGAGTAGGACGACTACACCTGGACGATCTGAGTCGTAGCCGTGACCCCTTCACTTGTGCTGCAGATTATTTGCAGTGGTTCGGTAGGTGCTCACATCCACTTATCGTACGCGGTATCATTCCGACACTGGAGAGACCACTGGATAAGACATGTGCCGATGCGGTAAGTTTATCTAATTTTATTTTTAATTGTAATGTATATTTTGTTATTATTGTTAATGCACGCTAATTTTTATTTTACATACAGTGGATGAGTAGGCGATATGGTGTACGCAGTCGTTCTTGCGACAGAGAGACAGGATGCTGACTGAGGATACGAGACTTGCATGTACAGATTGGGATCGCCTCATCGAGGATTAGAACAACCAGTTGGGCATTTCGGACCATGATTCGGATGCTGAGTTGTAGTTGAGTTGCTTTTACTATCGTTTTGTTATATGTTGCACTGTTACTACATTTGTTGGTATTTGCTTATGCTTATTTGTGTACTCTTATTATTTATTTCTTACGAACATATCTTCTACGTATTTTTTGACTATCGTATTTTTAAAATTTATTTGTCACGAAAATATCTTTAACTTATTTCTTTAGATATCAAATAATATTTAAATTTAAAATACGGTAAAAGAACAACACGATATAAGTACAAATACACAATATATTATACATTACAAAAGCATTACAAATTACAATCAAAATGTACTACGTAACCGGTTCCAATACTCCTTCCTACTTTCGTACCGATCCTCCCATCCAACAACACTCTCATCTCGCATTTGATATCATAAGGTCGCTATAGGAGGTACTGAGAAATTATCAGCTAATTCCAATCGAATAAAATGTCTGTAACTCCCTAAATGAGCAATGACCAACTCTCTGACAAATCTCGTCATGGCAGACACTCTCCCAAGGTAGCACAGTAAGACACGGGAACAACAAACCATCCGTTCCCATTGCGAAATACATGACCGCACACTTGTAAAAATTAGCAATAGGAAACAAGTCGGCCCAAACCTCCATATAATGATCCTCGCCACAAGCTCTCCCGCCCCAATCAATTCGTTGACGAGCCTCTCCCACATTGCCGAAATAGACACTCTCATATATAAGATGTGCACATATCTCATTAGAAATCGCACGACGGGCGTACGACCACTTCTCTTGACCACTATGGAAGACATCGGCAACACATCGAAATCCACAGTTGCCATCAGCACGTACGTCATTCCACCTTTCCAGAAATGGTAAAATGATTCCTGGCAGTCTATCAACATATGGGAAGTTATCCACGTCAATCCGTCCGGACACTGTAAGATAGGTAAATAACAATTCATTAAAACAACAAAATTAGGAGATAATATAATCAACCCCATCTAGATTACTGATATATATTAAATAACAACAAAGATATCGTCATACCAGAAGATCTTGTGCCCGTGTTCACGAACGATCGAGACGAATTGGAAGACTGACCACGACCCCTGCTCCCACTACTATCAGACCGACGACGACCCCTGCTCCCACTACTGCCAGACCGACCACGACCTCGCTCAGCATACTTGAAGGCACTCGGGTCCCGACGTGTTGACTTTCCCCTAGGTCGACCTCGTACCTTAATATTTTCTGCGAGTTCTCCATAGTTCGACTGATCGGGGTGTAATTGTTCGTATAAAATACGAGAGGCACTACGAATTACTGCAGGGTCGCTCTCCGAAATCTCATCAACTAGCTTCCGAAAATGCTCGACGTCTTGTGTTGACTGATCCATAAACTCTGACATCTGGACTCATTCTCCAATGGCAAGTGTTTTCCAGAATGGATGAATTTGCTCTAAATAAATTCCATCACGTGACGCAAAACACTCGTACATGGTACAGGCACAAGGAATCTCATGTGTTGTCAAGAAAGCACACTCACAACGATATTCAACTTCATCACTTAAGTCATGCATTCTCTTCAACTCCTGAGTCAATAACGACAAGCAGTGATGCGAAACTCGACCATTTATATGTTGAAACAAAGGACATATGTAGTTTGTCACAATTCGACGTCTCGAATCTTCAAGAAAGTTCCGAATATTTGTCAGCTGCATTTCAATAGCCGAGTTCACGCGGTCGAAAAGAGTGTCGAGAGCTGCAGTCGATGTAGTGATCCACTCTTTCAGAGCCGAATGTGCACTTTCCACCCTGCAGTTCGTAGTGTTGCCGAAATGAAAAACTTTATTCGTCCAATTCAACATAAATTTTTCCTTATGCACCAACCACGTGTCTTCCACATTCTCCGTCAGCACTGGCCAGGACTTGTAAGAATATTTCAGATTACGGACTGCTCTATCATAATCCGTCTGTGAATCAGAAAGCATGACTCTCCTCCACCTTCCACGCCTAAAACTCTCTACAAGCTGCTTGTCCTTCCGAATACGTGGTATGCGTAGTTATACACGTCTTTGTTGATATGTCAGGTGCATAGTAAATGAGCAGACTCGGGAAAAACCTCTGTCATTGGTCCCATCAGACCCATCTCTCGGTCCGTTATTGTTGCAGTCGGGCTAACAATATCTAATAACAGATCTCGCAACCTCTTCAATACCCACCAGTAACTAGACTCGGCCTCATCCTTCAAAATCACATATCCGACGAGGAAATTCATGTTTGTTGGAGTAACCCCAACCATCTCAAACAAAGACATCTTGTATTTGTTCGTCTTATACGTCGAATCCATGCAGATTATGAATGGGTATGTACGCAACAACTGAACTAAAGTCGGATGTGCCAAAAATCTGTGAGTGAGGACATTAGTTTCTTCATCTGCCACAATCCAATGCAAATACTTATGCTGCACTGCCTCCCTGAGAAACTGCTGCGCGGGATTCCTGTCTTCAGATTTCGTCCTCCTCATGTACTCTCTGAAGTTATAAATGTGTCTTTGATTGGGATTATCGTCCGGGAATTTCTCCTTTACCGCGAACAAAATGTTACGTGGTCTTGCTTGTGCCTCTGTCATATCACGAACAATTTGTTTTGCCCTAGCACTAAGTCGGTTGACCTGTCGGTGACCTTCTGAATAAACTGCAAGTGGGTACGTGGTTGTGCTGTCCATAGATGCTACTAGAAACAATGACTCATCCATCACGATCTCGTCGCTCCACCACTTTTATCAAAGACCGAGAACCGCAACCTTTTCTATTTGTATTCTTTCGCAGTGCAATACTCGTATCTCGAGAACTCATTTCACGTATGCGATCACATCTCAGGTAACAATCCATCCGGTTATCTGCTTTTGGTTTGTATGATGATATAACCAAAGAAATCTGGCTGCTATTGCAACTTGTTTCGCCCATTTACAAGCTTCCTCGATTGTTGTAAATATTTCTTTACTGTCAAAAAGCTCACTGTAATCTACTCCATCACCACCGAAATCTTGCAACGGAACCTGAAAAAAATTTAATTTAACAGAAAATTAAAAAAATTTAAAAAAACGGGTGTCTAGGTGGAGGCGGCTTAGCCAGACGCCCGAGTCGGGAAAAAAATTTCGCCCCCGTTACCTCGCCGGATTCAGGTGATTCTCTAGACATTTTCGTGGTGTTGGTACCAGGAATGTGAGTAAAACTGAGTCAAACACCTTGTTTAAAGACACGGGACGAAATGCGTATTAATTGATTTATTAAGGGCAAAAAAGTGATTTTTTGGATGTTTTAAGTAATTTTCCGGCGACGAATAGTAGCCTCAATACTTTTATAATGCTCTTAATTGAAAGGTGGATAGATTGTGCAATATTCCAATATAGCAAAAAAGTTCTATCCTCGATCGCGACCCGTACAACATCACCGTCAGAAGTTCTCGATGTTCATAAAAATACTCTGAATTAACAATTTACACATGGAATTCTGGAAATTCATTTCTGAGTTGGGATTGTGACTATATATTGAAACTAAAAACTAAAAATGTGTATAAGACTAGGACGGCTAAACAATGGCCGGGCTAAAATATGCCAGAAACTACCAAAAAAATACAAAACAAGAAAATATCCAATTGATGAGATGTATTCTGGCCCTTAGGGCACCCTTAACGGGGGTGCCCCGCCCATGGGAGGGGGACACGTGTCCCCCTCCCATTGGTTTTTTTTTTATTTTTTTTTGGTTTTGTTATTAATGGATTGGGTATTTGTTATAAATGTGGGGTAATAATTTTTGGTAAGTGATTAAAATTAAGAATTTTCCAGAACCAACAATTTCAAGTTAAATAGAAAAAAATTTAATACAACAATACCATAACAACAATACATTAATAATAATAAAATACGAAATACAACCAACCACATGAAACATCTGTTAAAGGGAAATACAAACCATACGGACTACTACAACCCGAAATACAAACTAAGGGAAATACAAACCATACGGAATACAGACTACATCAAACTACACGTACCCATTCTCTTCTGCCCAGGCGAGAAGTTTATCGATTACTTTTTGATCCTTCTCCGTCGGGTTGTCCTTCCTCATCAGAGAGTGAAGCATGTCCAACTTATTTTTTATTAAATGTCTCTGGAAATTCCTTTCCGCTAACTCCTCTTGCTTGGAGAAACCATCTTCTCTGACTTGGGCGGTGTATCGCATCTGTTGTGCAAGTTCTCTAACATCGGTGTCTCGTTCGGGGTGTAATGCACTCTTAGCCTTTTTCTTAGCCTTCTTCACACCTTCTGGGCGTGTAGACGACTCCGGCATCGGCTCTTCTGCATCTGATGGTGATTGTGTCCTCGAGCCGTCCGTGCTCTTTCTTTTCCCAAGGCTTCCTGACTGGGGACTATTTTCATCGTGCAACTCCGAGGACTCCCAGTCAACACGCACGGCATTAGCTCCGGCGATCACACTCTTCCATTTTGGGTACCTACGCAACATAACCCAAGCATCAAAATAAAGAAATTTACTAGGCCCATGATTTCGCTCGTAGATCACGTGCGCTTGTCGGACAACATCGTCGTCATTTTGGCCGCTCCTTTTCCGTCGGAATGCCTGATCGAAGCACCCGACCCACTTGTTCACAGCAGGTATAATTCTCCTCCACCGTCCTTTTAAGGACTCTGCGTTCCTTTCGGGTAGGCCTGTGCCTTCCACGGAGATGTCGTACACACGTTTCACCCTAGTCCACAATGAAGTAGACTTCTGGTTTGTTCCTGTCACCGCATCGCAACTGACTTCCATATATGCAGAGACAAGTCTCTCATCCTCAGCTGTGGTCCACAACTTCGGATTGGCTTTGGCAGTTTGGACTTGCTTGCGGTGACGACGCTGTGGAGGTGGGGATGGTGGTGTGGGGGTGTGTCGTGGTGGGGACTCATCGTCGTCGTTACCCTCATCTTCAGTGTCCGCCATACTCTGGCGGCTATTTTGAGACAAGGGTCGGCCAAACATCTGGAACTGCGGTTGATTATAAGGGAATGGTGGTGCATATTGAGAGTATTGTGGGAATGATAAGTTTTGATCTGCGGATGCGTAGTGGGAGAATTGTGGGAATGGTGAGTTTTGGTCAGGTGGTGGGAATGGTGGTGCGTACTGGGAGAAGTCGGGTTGTTGGAATGGTTGTTGGTAAAATGGACGTGAGGGATATAGTTGTGGATAGCGTGGATGCGGATTTGATTGTGGAGGAGGGGGGGAACGATTGTACTCCGGAGAAGACATTGTGGGAGAAATATGAGATGTAAGTTGAGTTTTGAGTTTTGTGGAAGAGATATGGGGTGTAAGTTGATTTTTGTGTAGGGTATATATAGAGAAAAAATTAGACACTGTGCAATCACGCGGATTACTTTTCTTTCACGCGTATACTGTACATTCACGCGGACTATTTTGTTTCACGCGTATACTGTAGATTCACGCGGACTACTTTTGATTCACGCGTATACTGTGCAATCACGCGTATACTGTGCAGTCACGCGCGTTTCGAAATTCAAATATTCAAATTTCAAATATTCAAATTTCAGATATTCAAAATTTTGTGTTTAATAGTGATTAATATTGTTAATTAATTAATAGTAATAATAAGTATATCGCGAATTAAAATTATAATGTAATTAGAATTAGATTTATATATAATGTATTTTGTTAAATGTTGTGTGAGAATTAAATTTGTTTAATTAAGAAATGATGTGGATGAAAGAGAGTGTAGGGTGGGTGGGGGTAGCCTGGGCATGGATAAGGGGATTTTTTGGGTGGGTTGGGTGAGCTGACGTGGCAGAGAGAGAAGCTAACGTGGCAGAGAGAGAGTGCAGGGCGCCCGGGGTAGCCCGGGCGCTGTTAAATATGCTCTTAGGTTGTCACATACTTACATCTAGTGGAAAACATGAAGAAGAAAAAATAACTGTTGTGATAAATCAGCAAACATGCATGCATTTGATTAAGGTCGACACGTAGATCGTACTGCTCTTACCCGTCTGCGGTCTGTCCAACCCTAAAAAGTCTACCGTACATAATATGCAACATATAAATCACTTTTTAATTCCAGCAATAATGCTGAAATCCTATTATAATATTAAATTATTGGTTCTTTTGACGATTATTTCTATTATTCGGTAGAAAACTAAGGACCTGTACATCCAACCAACATGAAAGTCTTCATAAGGTTTGGGGTTGGTAACACGGACCGAAAATCTGGTTTTTCCAACGTATCATTAATGATTCGCAGGAAGCAAATTCTTTTGTGCTACCAATGCCACCATCTTTTGATTCTACTTTTCCTATTCACCTTCATTCCAACAACAAGGTCTGAGATGTTGTTGTCTGAGAGGGAGGCACTTATACGGTTCAAGTGGGCAATTGAAATGAATAAATACGTAGTAAGTGATAAGCCCAACTGGAACGAATCCGATTCGCATTGTTCGTGGACTGGCGTGACGTGCGAAGACGGTGCAGTCACAAGCATTGTTCTCACAGAGGCTGTTCTCTGGGGCACAATCTACGACGATACTCTGGGTTACCTCACCCAACTGCGCACTCAAGATCTCAGCCGCAACTTGCTTCGAGGTCGAATCCCAGCTAACATCTCCAACTGTTCTAAACTCCAGACACTCCGGCTTAACGGCAACGACTTCTATGGCAATATTGCGTCAGTCCTCTCGTTGCGTAGCTTGCGAATTTTGGATCTTGCAAACAACGATTTCGAAGGCGAGATCCCGTGGGAACTCAATAACCTGGCAAAATTAGAGGTTTTGTTGTTGGAAAGCAATTCTTCCAAGACAACCATATTTGGACCTTCCCAAGCTTTCCCAGTTTAATGTTTCCTACAACTACTACCTCGAAGGATCCATCCCCCCTACGCTCCAACACATGCCTGCGGATGCATTCGAGATGACGTCGCCATGCGGCCCTCCGTTATTAATTTGCCCCATGCACGTGGACCAGAGAGCCCTGCTAGGGAGCCTTGTAGGTTCCTTCGTCGGTATATCCATACTTTTGTTGCTTTGTAAATACCTCATTAGGCTCCGTTATTAATTTACACACTATTTACGTTTTTTAGACACTCACAACAACTATTTTTACTATTATAATCACTCTTATACAAGACTCTTTATTATAATACACACTCATTATCTAACACGACTACAAGACTGTCTTTGTAGTGATAGAGACCAATTCTTGTCTGGAATGCTTGAGATGGTGACAGATGGAAGGTTGAAGAGAGCTTGAAATCCCCAAGTAATGGAGAACAAAGAGAATTCTAGTGTAAGAAAACTCTAGAATTGTTCCTCTTTGATCGGACATACTAATTACCTTAAATAATATTTCTTTGTTGGGCCAAGGCATCGATCTGACTTGGTATTGGATTCTTAACATGAATATCTTGAAATTTCAATTTTAGCATCCAATATATGTGGTAGCTAATATTTATATGATGAGTTAACAATAATTAAGTTACTCTTTTATAAATATAACCATAATAGAATGCTCGAACAAATAAACATTTTTTCAAGATATTTAAGATATATAAGAAGTATGTTATAAGAATTAGAACATCCAGAACATTCATTCAATCCTTACCTAAGGGTCTTTCAACTCAATCGTTCTTGGAAGGTTTATCACAAAATTATCTCTAAACTATTCAAATATCTAGAGCAAAATATGTAGTCTCTTCGGCCAGAATACTACACATGCAATCTTTAATCATCTTAATAATATCGTAGAATCTAAATAAATGATGGTTGATTGCAATAGAATCTTCAATTATCTCGCTCTTCCACGTGTCACAACATTCAATAAAATTATCTTACTTTGAAATCAAGTTTTCTCTTAATTTTTTTTAATTTTTTTCTTCATATTAGCCCCACTGATCGTCTGATGCGTCCCTCGCATAGTGGGATTGTTTAGAATTTTAAACTTACAAAATTTTATATAACAATATTAATGTCTATTTGTAGATCTTGAAAGATAATTTTATGGTGATTTTTTTTAAAATAGATAAATTTTATTACAGAAGATAAATACATTACAAACTTGTTCTTTTATTCACTTGTGGGTCCCACCGTAAACAAAGAACAAATCCAAAAAACTTTATCTTCCACGTGTGAGAACGCCAATTACTTTCTCCTATGCATGGGAGAACATGGTCGTGCAAACGTTCATGTCCACGGCTTTTTAGAGTTATATCATTGCCCCTTTTTTTAAACTTTTAGCCTTAGCATTTTCTAACGGTATTTTAAACCATTCTCATTGCTGACGACCGACCTCACAACCGTAAGATGGGGGTAGTCCATTTGCAATAAAGCAAAAAAAACTCAAAGGTGATTACAAGTGAGCACAAATAACTATGAGTAACTCCGTGAAGGCTAACGCTATACAATAGTGCGATGCATTGGTCTCTATTGCGTAGCCTTCCACAGGTCGGGGTTCACCTTATTGACCGCATGCATGTACAATTTGTACGCCTAGCTAAAGCTGGGTACTGGACCGGGCCAGCCCGGGAAGCTAAACGGGTTGGGCTACATTTCAAAGGTGTCGGGTCTGGCCCGGCTAAATACCTAGTGAACAAACGGACTTGGCGAGCCGACCGGCCTATTCCGGCCTGGCTCGTTAGTTTTGGCCAAGCCCGGCCCCACCCAGTACCCAACTCTACATGTAGCTTCCCACTAAACCCACAACCCACGTGTGCCACAACTCCATGATCTCCATTTCGTTCTGAATGTGGTCCACGACTTGCGTCTCCATGTTGCACACAATCTCCATGTGTACACTGCTAGTCCATGCCTAAGACACAGTTGCCAAACAACTTCTCCGGTCGCCCACCACTGTTTGTCAATGTTTCCGAAATGGAATTTAAAGAGAGGGTTGAGGTTGTAGGGCAATGAAGGCCCCCCAATTTGGTGACATTAAGAGCTTATTGCTATGAGAAATATCATATATATTACTACATGTCTACATACCAAAGGGGAACCTTTCTACACTCCTTCATGGTGTGTTTTATCAATTTTCTTTATCATTTTAATTTCATCAACGATCCACCTTGGTTTCCTTTATCACTGTCATCGCCCCATACGTGACCTTGATCTTTCCGTGTCCGCCGGACCATCTCCACCCGAGAGTATCAAGCTCTCCTAGAGAAATCAGATTCTTCTTCAACTCTGGTACGTGACGCACACCCGTCAGTGTTCGAATGCACCCATCGAACATTTTGAACAATATGGAACCAATCCCGACAGTAGTGCACGGTGCATCGTTTCCCATAACAACGATCCCTGATTTTAGTGGCTCATAGGATGTGAACCATTCATTGACCGGGCACATGTGAAAATATGCTCTTGTATCCAAAATCCATCCAGATTACCTGCAGCGCAAACTGTTAGAACGTCGGCTTCGTTCTTCTCCTCCACCACGCTAGCGGAGTTATACCCGTCTTTCCCTTTCTGCAGCGACTCCTTGAAGGACCTACAATCACGCTTCATGTGACCCACCTTCTTGCAGAAAAAAAAACATTCAAAGGATCTCCCCTTTGATTTGGGCCATCATTTTTCGTTGTTTCTTCCTTTGTTACCCATCCTGCCCCTTTCCGGTGCTGCGATCAATCCTTCACCCTCCTCGAAAGAGCTACTACTTGAATTCTTCCTTGCATCGTAAGAGATCAGCGTGGCCTTGACTTCCTCCAACACCAACGAATCCTTGCCATATATGATCATATTCACCAAGTTCTCATATGAGTCCGGCAGTGACGTCAATAACACCATTGCTTTGTTCACATCCTCCATCTTGTCATCTAGCTGAGTTAGATAAGATATCAACTTAATGAACACCGAGAGATGCTCAATGAAGGGTGTATTCTCCTTCATCCGAAGCATGTACAGCTAACGCTTTAGATTCAACTTGTTGCTTAGGTTCTTCTTCATGAACCTCTCCTCCAGAAGTTTCCAATATTCTGACGCGGTCTTGGTCGATTCCTTGAAAAGTAGATCATCCGAGAGACACAACTCGATGATCCCAATAGCCCAGAGATTCAGACTCTCCCACTTTTCGTCGGTCATCTTCGACGACTTCTTTTCAACACCATCCAACGTCAGCAATAGTCCGTCTGCGACATCAACGCACGAACCCTCTCCTGCCATGTCGAAAAGTTTCACTTCCTAGTGAATTTCTCCACCCGAAAGTTCCGCGCATCATCCTCCATCGAAAGTGCAACTTGGCTCTGATACCAGTTGTTGGGAAAGGGGGTCTAACAATGCACTAACACGACACACGTCTTAAATGCACCACGTAACACCCGAATATTGACCTGCGGAAATAACTTTGGACCCTCTCCCAAACTTAATGCAACAAGAACACTAATAAGATGGAAATAAACAAGCAAACAAAAATACACACCTGAAACAACCACGACACATGCGATTTGCAAGGTTTGACAACGTGCCTACGTCTTTGGGGGTCTCTTGCGGGTTTTCTTTCCTTCTTCCGCTTCTCCAACAAGAGAAGCAACCGAGATTACAAGTATATGGAGGTCATAAGTCCTCCAAAGCACTCTAGATCTTTCTTTAGCCTAATCTCTCAACTCAGAATAAAGGAAATACTACACTTGTACGTTATGTTAAAACCAAGAGCAAACAAGTTCTTTTATAGACTCAAAAACCGAGCTGAAAAATTCGTGGGCAACGGTCGACCGATGCTCATTCGGTCGACTGTCCTTGACTAAACATGAACGTTTCCTATTGGGATTCGGTTAACCGAATCCTTCCTGGTTGACCGCGGGAACGTTTCTTCGTGTGACTCGGTATATCGTGAGAATGCTTCTCCCACGAACTAACTAATTCTCCAACTACCCCACGGTCGACTGAGCACCCCTCGGTGAACCGTGCCAATTTGGACAAACACTTTTAGATTCTCGGAACACCAAAAATCTCTTCAACGGTTTACCGAACCCGTTGTTCCGAAGTGTTTGTTGCCCTCGATCTGACGGTAGACCGAATCCAATTCGGTCGTCCGATCCCAGCTGCACCCGAAGTGCCTCGAATCCTTGGTTCGGTGGACCGAATCCAATTCGGTTGTCCGAACCCTACATCGCCAAAATTCCTAGGGGTTTGGATCGGTAGACCGGATCCCATTCGGTCGACCGATTCTTCCTGAATTTGCTTCCTTATCAAATATAGACCAATATTCAACACAATTTGCATTAAAAGAGATTGAATTGTGTTTTCCCCTTCTTTAGAGAATAGAAAATCATCAGATCACACCACTCTTGATTGGAGAACAAGATTACGAATTGCAAATGGTATCGCATGTGGAATTTGCTACATACACTCAATTAGTCCAGTTGTTTCTCATGGCAACATCAAGTCATCTAATATCCTTTTTGATGAATCCAAAGAGGTCCGTATTTCGGAGCAGTGTGGTGCTCTACTTATTCAACCGGAGACAACACCCGAACAACAGGCAAGCTACCTCGCACCTGAAGAGATTTGTGCCCTTAACTTTTCGCAAAAGGCCGATGTCTACAACTTTGGTGTACTCATGCTTGAACTTGTTTTTCGATTTACCTAGATGGATCTTATCAGTTGAGCCTTACGAGTGGCCGGTTGAGGTGTTTGATATGGTGTTGTTGGATCGACCCGATGCACATTATCAGATAATGAAGCTTTTGGATATTGCGATGGAATGTATCGCTCATCATCCCCAGAAATTGTAGGATTTCGTGTCCCTACGTATGTATAAATTTTAAAAAAATTAATACAAAATACAAGATCGTTTTCATATTTTCAACAATTTCTATGTACATTACTTTGTGTTTATTCTAATATCATGCAACCCTACATTTATTAAAATAAACCACAAATGTAGAATCATACCTAAAGGTTCTCTAAAACCTTTTGAAGATCCGGAGTCACGTTGCCCGTTGAATCGTCCACGGATTTGGCTCAGAGTGTTCATCAAATTCTAAACAAGATTAGAGAAAAATGAGCTAGTCAATCAATCTCTAATAAGGTTTAGAATCTAGTTAATAACATCTCTTTAAGCTCTTGAGATTCTTATATCTAAAACTTAAATTTACTAAGAGATTTTCGTGGTGATTAGGGAGAGATTAATGAGAGAATTTTTTTTTCATTAGTATTAAACAAGTAGGAGTAGGGGTCCTTTTAAAGTCTTCCAAAACATCTTTATCAAAAGCTATTCTTTTGTCATGATCCCTTGTTTATTCTCTCCTAAAATTAATCTCTAATTTCCACATAAGCACCCAAAAAATATTTTAATTAAATCTGGAATTAATCCACCCATGATTTAATTAATCTTTTAATAATTCAGGCAGAATCGTTCTTGTTCGGTAGACCGAGTATAACTCGGTCAACCAAACCGTTCAGTTATAACACGTGTTCGGTGCACCGTGAGCTAGACGGTCGACCGAATCCGTATGAGAAAAATTCCCTGGAAGAATTCGGACGAACCACGTCTTTTACTCGGTCGATCGTTTACCCATCAGAATCGCTTCTGGGACATAGTCATCGGATGACCGTGTCACATTCGGTCTACCGAAAATACTACTTCTCGGTTGACCGTGCACACTTGGTTAACCGAACCCGATTGTCCATGCACTCCAGACAATTTCGGTCAACCAATTGTGCTTACCCGTTCCCTATTCGGTTAACCGATCCGAAGATACACCGGTCGACCGAACCATGAACGGTTCACCGTGTTTGACCCTGATTTTACATTTGTCAAATTTTAGATTTATTTCCAATAAAATTTGATCTTTTGGGGTTTTTAGCAAATTCATATCTTATGTAATATATTATCCTATGTAATATTAAATTATTACACCCCATAATATATACACCTCATATGAATTTATTATAATTCTAATTATGTCAATTCTCATGACATATTGATTTTATTACTTCACCACATGTGTCCTATTTTCACATGAAACCCGACACATCATATGAACTTAAAATCAACCTCTTGTTTCCCAGTTTTGTGGTGTGACCTATAGGAGGATCTAAGCCAAATTGACAGTGATATTAAACACTTAATATCTCAAACTATAAGCGGTATCTAGCTACACATTATAATTAGCCAATTAGCATATATGTCTTTGTTCCACCCGAACCAAAACACGATCCATTTAGTGATGTAAGTGCACCACTTGTGTCCGTCCTTTGCCTCATGATATTAAGAATATATACAAAGTAGAAATGTGTCATCTTTGTATTATATTCATTTCTTGATCTCTCTAAGCTAATTATAACTATGTAACTTAACTCAAGTTACATTGTGCACATTATAATTTTGGTTTATCAATGGGCCAACTAATATCATTACTCAATTAAGAGGGGCAATGATAATCGTTTGACTTGCTATCTTTTCGAGCACAAGTCATGTTCAACCAACTATTGTTTTTATCACTACTCTCATTGATAGTTTTTGACAATAATCAAATTAAGCACTTCTTGAGTAAAAAGATATGTCTCATATCTTAGGATCCAAGACACAGTAAAACATTAATGACACGAAACACAATTACATAATGTTTTACTTGTTAGGTCTATTCAATATATAAAACTAATCTTTTCCTCTTTTATATACTCGTGACGTCAATTATTTGTAGAGCTACAACAATCGATGACCAGCACGACAATCTTATCTCGGTGATTAATGTTCCATGTTAATTACCATGATTGTGAATAACTTTTGATTTATGTAAATCATTATCTTTTAGAGCTCTACGGTTAATGACCAAGCGTCTCTTCCTTAACACTTCTAAAAGACGAATATCATAATCAAGGAACAAAATGTTTGCACATTCAATTCATAATAATTGACATATAAAAGTAAAACTTTTAGAACACATTCCTTTCAGAAACACCCAACTATGTTCGAGATTGTATCTCGAATTGAACGGATCCAGTAATTAAAAATGTTAGTTATTAAAGTGAGTATCTAACTCAAAACCAATTGATAATGAGTAGAAAGATCCTACAACTTATAATCCGAGATAAAGTCATCATTTTAACCGATGTGAGACTATTATCTAACGGTAGTAAATGCTCAATTTGTAATAATTTAATAGGATATGGTACTAGAGTTTACATTTTCCTCTTTCTTGCTCTACTGATCAAGTTATATTCTTCAACAACAAAAATGATCATGCAGCATAACTCAAGGATGTTGGGTCAGGTTTTACTTTTTCCTCTGAAATTGATATTGTTTGTGCATAGAACCAAATTATCTGAGTTTGTAAGATCTGTGTTGCTTCTTAATTTGTTCCATTGAAGGGTCTTGTTGTCATAATGCATGGCTGCTTTAGATGTACCCTGTTCTCATTTTATAAAGAGTTTCTTCTTCCACTTGTTTGGATGCCGACGTATTCATGAATTGTCTGGGAGTCTGCAGGTTTATGTTCATCCATTTGTTTGATTTTTTTTGTTGTCACAGAATGGATGTGTTACTTTATTTTACTACAATCTTGTCAATTGGTAATTTTTTCATTGTTTGTTATTTTCAAAAAAATAGGGTTCATTGTTTGTTTCAAGTTCGATAATGAGATGATTCATGCTCGGAAATGTGATTTGAAATGATTGAACATTTTCCGTTTGACTTTCTAATATCGGTAATTTCAACAAACTCCATAATTTGACATCAAGATGTTCTACAAAAATACAACAAAATAAACTAAAAATCATAAAGAATAGCTAGAATTTGATCAAATCTTATAAAAAGACATGTCCATACACAACAAAATAACGTAAAAACCTTTGCCCACCTACTATATTATTACAACACAGAAACACAATTTTGTTTCCGGATTTTAATCCTATGTAATGTATGATCCCTAAAATCATGACCTAACTTGAGACAAAGCATGCAGAAGGTATTAGACACAGTACCTAACGAACAACGCTCGCCAGTGCCGCCGCAACACGGGGGCCACCACCACGCCTGACCAACGCCTTCCCCTCCACCGCGTCCCCTCGCGAGCTACAAACCCTCATGGCATGCCTTATCCAAAATTCATTCCCTCTCTTAACCACCTTCCTCCCACTCCCCCTCCTCTTCCGGTCACCGCCTTCCGACACGACAAGCCGGTTAAACTCCAACGTGATCCTCTCGATCTCGTACCCGTCGAGAAGCGTGACGGAGTCCACTTCCTTAGAAACGGTCTTCGTTTTTGGACTCGCGGACATAACTTGGTTTCCGTAGGTTCGTTGCGCCTCGAGCATGTACCTGGACGGACGTGGCTTGTGTGGTGAGTTGGAGTGACTTATAAATTCGTTTGTTGATCTCGACTCCGACCCCGACCCGCGCTGATACCACGCCCATGCAGCCGCCTTGGCCAGCGTTATGTCATTTTCGGTGTTGCTTCCTCCTCTAAGCCTTCTCCTCTCCATGGAATGCTGTAGTGATGAGAGGTACGTTGAAGGAGATGAGATCAACGGATGTCAATGCCATTGCTTTATTAATAAGACCCAAAGAAACTATTGAGAGAATAGACGTTCATGCATGGTTCAAGGACTTAATTACAAATACCCACCACAATTTTCATAATATCACCTCTACTCTATCATAATACGTAATGAGGTACATATTGTTATTTGGTTTGACGAGAACTTTCAATTTATCATGCTATGTATCTCTACCATTTTTAACGTCAATTATTATTGTATAATAAAATATGTATAATTAAATATAAATTTTCTAATGCACTATCTTGGGGTAATGATCAATATGAGATGTGTATATTTAATACTAACGTGGTGGAATAAATGTATAATTAAAGTGATATGTTCTTAATTTAATTATAAATGTGAGGATATATAACACGTAGAGATATGTAATTTCGTCATTCGCATATATGGAACGATATCTATGATATTATATGGAAGTACTAGATTACAAGGGTAATATTTTAGAATTATCTTTGAGGACATTTGTTAAGTTATCCCTAAATAATTTAGCATCCACTCCTCCGGAACGTGGCCATTGATGTTTATGGCTTTGGACTCTCCTGTCGAGCCACGGTCTACTTTTCCTGGTTCGAATCACAGACGTCAAATCTCAGCATTGGCGTTTGCATTGGAAGATTCCGGTTTTGTTAAAGTCCTCACTATCGAAATTATTCAAACGAAATGAACCCTATTTAAGATAGAGAGTGACGTTGGAGAGAAACATTATACTGTCTGGTTTAATCTTGTGGTTTGAGGTTTAGACAAGTGGATTGTTGGGTGGAACCTACGAATCTCGCAATCGTGGCTTGTCGTTTCTCCCCACAAATTTCTGTTTGTATCTGTGGTGAAGGGCGGACCATGTGGTGTAAGGTCTTTCCTGACTTGTCGTGATGTTCTAGTTTTTGATGCTGTTGTTTTTTCGATTGGATCTACATGGAACAACCAAACGAACCATGCATTTAATAATTTAGGAGAAAACAATCACGGAACATCAACTAAAACTAGTATAGTTATTGTTACATGTCAAACAAATGTTGCACTGTGGCGTGCGATACTACTACTCTTGGATTATGAGGAATGGTTACGTTCAAGATGAATCTGTGGGTATGTTCTCTTTTAGTGGATCAAGTTGATCTAAGCTGTGGATATGTTATCTTTTAATTGGTTTTAAGAAGTTTTTGATTATCTAACTCTCATGTCATGTAAATGGTATATATCTTGCTGATTAAGAATCAGCGTTAGGTATTTTATCTAATTTAATATCTTTACGAGGATGAAATGATGACCACGATCGACTAGGCCCAAAACAAACATGATTGATCTTCAAAAGTATCCCGTCAACCTTCAGTGCACCAAAGATGGGGTCTTTTAAGGCGCCCTCCGCTGCACAAATATTATAGGAACAGGCAACTATCCAATTAACCAACGTAAGAAACCAGTCTAACCACTAATCATATTTCGAGCCTCCGAGGTGTGGCTCAGTTGGTTCGGTGCAGAACTTAAGCTCCAGACAGAAGTTTAAACCCAAAATGAATGAAATCAACTCAAACTGATATGAGATAATGGTGGTAGGTCAACAACTCGATCGCCTTATAATCATGATTTTCCATGTTGACTTTTATAAATTCTAATGATCAAAACTTCAAAAGTAAAGGGTTATGAGGTGTCACTACTACGGGGAAACATCGACGGTAGCTATCTGTCGGTGGACGTCAGAATCTGTTGGTGTCACTCTACTCCAATGGATACGTTTCCGTTGGCATATCTTACGTCGATGTTGCATAACTCCGATGGAGCTACCGACAGAATGTGGCCGTCGGTGTTCATTTTGACGTGAAATTTCGGGCCAAAAAATTCACCTTGTTTCGTCGTCTCGAACAACACCGACGGATACACATCGACATGTCCCTCACAGACGGACGTATCCATAGGTGTACAGTACACCGACACATCTATACTCTGACGGATTAATATCCATACCGACGACGATGTACTGTCGGTGCGTAATATCTGTAACCTCCACTGGCGGAGAGGTTCTTTCGGTGTATACCGACGATTAAAAAAGGCTTGACCTACATCGATGGATAATATCTGTCGGTGTAGGTCATATCCAAAACCCAAAAGGGTTTGTTTGCTCTTTCTGGGTTCCGATTTTCTCTGTTCAAACAAAAATATCATCGCAATTCAATTCAATCGTCATTCACAATTCATTCCACACAACTCAAACATTAGAACTCATAGCTCAATCACGCCAACGATTTATACATCACAATTCAAACATTCATACAACACCAAACATATAAACTCAAAAGTAAAAGTTATAGTTTCATTAAAAGTAACGTTTAACAATTCATAGCTTAATCACACTAAAAAATTATACATCACAATTCAAACATTCATACAACACCAAACATATAAACTCAAAAGTAAATGTTGTAGTTTCCTTGAAATTAACGTTTAACAATTCAAAATTAGAAATACTTAAAAAATCTTATACAAACAGCGTCCAAAAAACACAAAGACTAAGTTGTCAAACTTTCAGTGTCTGCTTCGCCCGATGGACCGTCATCGTTATCTCGACTTGGCGGCGGAGGCGGTGTGCAAATAGATGTCACATCATTAAAATTTTGTACGATTCAAACATTATACATTAAGACTTAGTATATGTAAAACTTATTAAATTAGAAATAAAATACCTGAAGATTATAACCTTCTTTGTAATCAACAACTCCATCATCAACTCCATGTTTGCAAGCCTCTTTTTCGTCTCCATTAGCTCGTTTTTCATCTTCTGATCTTTCTCAACTTGTACTCTCGCGTTAGTCTCTACTTGGGATGGAGTCTCGCACGGTCCGTACGTACATGTCGATCGGGGTGACAAGACTGGAGTACATCCTCACACGCCCGTGCTCGATGTCACCGAGAATTGTCCTATCAGATCCTAGGAGGCAATCACCGAATTGATAGAGCCCAGAGAGTTTGTCTCACCCAGTCCACGTAGAGCATCTAATTGTTCATAAAAGGAAAAAATATCTTAAATTCACAAAAAAATCAAATAATATTAACTAATTGATAACGAACATTAATATTAAACTGAAAATAACGATTGTCATGTCATGCAGCCGAATGTAAATATTTGTACGATTTGGCTCAGGAGCATCCGAATTTTTTACAATCTGCAATAACAATATTAGGTCAGTTTATTTTGAAAAATAATTAATATATAAGAAATTTAAAAAATTATAAATAATATATCACCATCTTCGTGTGTTTCACCACCGACATGGGCGTGTAAAGGCATCTGTGTATAAGCCTCTTAGAAAGAATATCACAAATATATGCGCTGGACATGGGCCGTGCCTAGGCATATGTGTAACTACTGAGAAAAAAATAATTAATTTTGTGTATCACTACATTGAACCAATTTCCTTAGGATGTTCAAATTTACGGTCTGCGTTTCTACTATTTCTAACGAGCAATGTAATAGTTCTTTATGTATAACGAGTGGGTGAGTTGTATCGTGTGTGGGTTGTCATTCGGCTTTAGTTTGTTTGGTGTTAGTTACTCCACTGGTACACGTGTAGTGACAAGATTGATTCACATGTGTTGAGTCTGTTATCCACACTGGTGTCTTCATCTTTCATAACAAACCTCTATACATATTGATTTGGAGAAATCTTAAAACTATTCTGACTCCGTTATTTACGTACGTTAGGGTTTTCATATGGTATCAAAGTTGTGAAGAAATCGAAGGACGAAGGAGGTGATTTTTGTTGGCATTTTGACCTTAATCATATTAGTTAAGTTTTAATGATTTAATCAACATAATCTTAATCACAATCAAATTGAGTCAAACACACATTATGCATTAAATATATATTGCATTGTGCTAACATCTACAGGTGATCAAGACTTAATGAAAAATAGAATGAAGTCAAGACATGTAACGAAGTTATTTGAAGACATGTAATTTTATCTTTATTTGAGTCTTTAGGAATCTATGTAACTTGAGCATTTAACTCTTGTTAAACTTCATACATAGACTCCAGGGAACCTATAGAAGTCTCATACAAAATTCCATATCAATCCGACTTGAATAAATGACCCAAATCCGTAGGATAAACCAAACCATATAAAACTGACTGCACACAAACAATTGATCGACGGAGTGTCTGTTCGACTGGTTGGCAAGTGCACTTTACCTTTGGTTCGGTCGACCGGTAAATGTCTTTGGTTCAATCGTTTCTCTGATGTACGTATTTTATCTGCCGGTTACTTTTGTCATATTATACAACGGTCGAATACGTATAAATCCTACCTAATCACCATTTTGTCATTGGGTACCGGTCAGACTGTTTGACCTTGGCGGTCGACCGTGAGTAACTCTTAGAACCAGAAAAGTTTCTGTTATTTTCGGTCGACCGTCACTCCTTGATCGTTTGACCGTTTACCTTATATTTTCTCTAGACTCACTCAAAACCCTTATATCGGTCGACCGACCCCTGTCCTGGTCCGACTGATAAAGTCTTTTGGTTCGACCGTATTTTAAGTTGGTTTGAACGTTTCTTATTGTCATGGAAACGGTCGACTGTTCATCCTGTGTCGGTTGACCGGTGTGAAACAGATTTGCTGAACTTCAATTTCTAATTTGTGTATCTTACAGAACTCTACCAAAATTTTCCCAACACCTATAACACTTTAGAAGATTATTAAATAGAGGTTTCCAGACCTTATTTACACAACTCTCATATTTCCAAATTGCTCTTACACTAGAGAGAAATTCTCTTACTCCTAGAATCCCAATTTCACACTCAAAACCTTAAACTTTATGACTTGATCCAAATCCATATCTTACTCTAGTGTGCTTAAGTTAGAGTGTTGTTACTCATTTTTTGGCTTTAAAAATGTTGTGAGAGGAGGATCCGAGCTTGGCGATGGTTGTTCGCGAGTTCGTGGTGTAAATGCTTGATATCAGCCCGGAACGGAAATCAGATTAGTGAAGATGTAAGCGGTGCTCGTGGGATCGAGCGAGGCTTGCAAGAAAGGATTAGAACCCAGGTAAGGTGTCGAACCTCTGTAAAATTTTCGTGTCTTTGTGATTTGCATTTCCTTTACCTTACTTGTTCTATTTTATTTCCGCTGCATACTACTTCTTTTTAGAGCACTTAGCGTTTAGATTAATTAGAGACCACCCATTGATCCAACAATTTTCGTGAGCAAGAAGGCGATCATAGATTGAGATTTGAAGCTTCATAGCAATGGCATCGGGAGCAGCTCTAACGACCTTGGCATCTTCGTCCTCAACCTCTTTTGCCTTGGGGAGCGATCTCTTCTCCTATCCTGTCTCTCAACTTTAGTAATTTTGTTTCAATCAAGTTAATCTCCAGTAATTAACTCCTTTGGAGACATAATTCTAGGCTTATTGAGCCCAGGGTTTTAGAGTTTCTTGGATGGGACGATTGTGGTGCCACAAGAGACGGTTATGACCACATTTGACAACCCTAATTCCATCGTGAGTGTTGGTAATCAACTATTTTGCTTCCTGGAAGTTGTTGGATCGGTTGTTCAACGCGTGGGTTAATGCACTCAAAGAATCATTTGCTAGAGCTTCTAAGGAGAGAGAGTTTGTGCTTTTGCAACAACTCCAGTTCATGAAGAGAGTAGTTTGGTTCTCTTCCGAAGTATCTCTCGAAGTTCAAGAATTGTTGCAATGAGTTTTGTGAAGGAGCATAACAAAGATTATTGGCTCTTGAATGGTCTTGGTCAGAGGTATGAAGTGTTTATACCTGCAACTCTTCGTCTTCTGCTTCCTTCCTTTCCTGAGGTTATTCATATACTAAAAGTTTTGAGACCACCTACTACACAATACAGAATTTGTATATGAAAATTGTAAAAATATGTATAATTATTAAATTCCGCTGAAGATTTACATACTAATCTTCCCTCTAAGACTTTCTATGATATGTCTAGAGACGCTCTAAAGGAATCTCTCATTGTAGTATCTTAACCAATGAATGGAGTGGTATTCTAAGTCAAAGGCTTTAAGCTCTCTGGTCACATAGAAAATCATGCAAAACATTTCCGATAATTTTAATGTCCTGATACATATGACTATTCAACATTGTTTGTAAACTCAAAAGCTCCTTTCACATGATAGGTGTGGTTGCAGTTGCTTCTAATTAACACCCTCACATAATTGGAATGGCAATTTGCTTCTAGTTAACTTGTACAGAGCACACACACAAATATTTTAAAGAAAAAGTTATGTATGATCAGACCTAATAACAACTTATGATTGTTGAATTAATGCGAGTCCACACCCTATGACTGATTATTAAAATTAAATGGTATCACTAATAATAAAAAGGCTTAACAATTAGAAATTAACCCTGTCATGCAACGATTAGAGAGCACCACTCAACATGCTCACGGTATTGTTTAGTGAGACCGATAAACATGCCAACAACAGTAGTGCCTTCTTCTCTTACTCGATCAAATGATTCTTTATTTTTGTTGCGACGCTTCATCTAAATAAACTAAATTGCTCACGATGGAGTGCATGTTATCCAATTTCTAAAGTTTCTATTCGTCTTCTTCTTCTTGCCTTTCACGGCTTATATAAATAGATATACATATTTAGTTAATAGAAGATATCACACAACACACGGCAACAAATCCTTTCTAGTTTCCTCTCCTTCCCCAATAGAAACACGAACACCATCCTTGGCTATGATTCAACCATCTTCCTCCCTTCCCTCGTCTATTCTCTCTCTCATCCTCTTGTTCTCGTTTTGTACCACTTCTTATGGTACGTACAAAACACAAAACTCCTTAAGGGCATTACGTTTTTTTCACTTCTCTTGTCGTTTTTTATTGGTTTGATTATGATAATTAACTTGACATATGTTGATGGTCAGGGACGGCGCCGGAGGACTACATCGGTCAAGGCGGCAACCTGAGCGCACTTCAGATGCACGCGATGTTCTTCGACAGGAACAAGGATGGCATAATCTATCCTTGGGAGACCCGTGAAGGTGTGTTTGTGTTTGTTAATTAATTGCTTCTTTGTCGTTGGCAATTGCGGTTTTTTTGGATTGTTGGTCGTTTCCATGTGCTTTTTTTAGTTTATTTTGGTTGGTGTAGGATTGCGTGCCATTGGATGTGGACAGGCTCTTGCGGCTTCCGGTGCGGTGATCATCAACGGCTTCCTTGCTTCAAGGACGGCACCGGTAAGTTTTTAGCTCAGCTTGTAGATCTTTAGTTTTATATTAGCAAAGAACAATTCGTAGCGTATGAATTATTTTTTAGATTTAGCTAAAAAATGTGTAATGCTTTCAAACAAAAAAGAAGTCTCGCAATAATATTCCTGTGGAAAAGATTTTGGTTAGTGTCCATGTTTGGTAGAGCTCCCGAGACTTTGTGATCTTGATTGGTAGAGCTTTGGGGACTTTGTTATCTTCTTTTTCCCGAGTTGGGTTGGAGTTGGAGATCCACTATGTTGACTAATGAATATTGCTGTAACATCCCGAAACAGCGGAAAATTTAAAAATTCAAATAATCAAGACATTACTCAGATCAAATCATCAACGGAAATGTTACTCGAATAAATCAACAATCGGTGCACCAATAATACAACAGAGTTTGTCAAAAGACGTGATTACAACAATACATGGAATGACAGATAAAGTAATCACGACGACCTCAAGAGTCCGATGAGGATCCTGACCCCAAAATGTGTGCGTCCGCTGTCACCACCCGGCAGAACCTACTGCGGTCCTGAAACATGAATCAAACAACGATGCCTGAGTTTCCCATTAGGAAACCCCGTATGCCAAGCTAACCTAAATGCATGCAATAGTACGGTAAAAGAACCTATCATACTAATAGCATGTCATGTCACATCTGCAATGCATGAAATCCCTCAACAGGGTAAACAGGACCTCGGTCCAACAACAACGACCCTCAACAGGGTGCACAAGGACATCAGTCCAGCAACAACAACAACGGGTCTCCCTCGGAAACCTACCGTAGGCACATACGATCTTACGGACAGTACGCGACACATCCCCCCACACGCGACTACTCGAGCCTAAGGGATCGGTGATGAGCGTCCGCACTTCCGTGCAAGGAACCATGTGGTCAACACCACCTTCGACGGAGCCGTAGCCCGGTCGGTCAACATCCCAGGATAGGTGCCCAATCGGGGATCCTCGCTGGCACAACCTCAGCGGCATCGCCGGCACAACATCGGCGGTACAACATACGTCCGACACAACATCGGACGGCACAACCACAGCCGGAACATCGTCGACACCATCATCGCCGGCAAAAACCTCGGCGGCATCGCCGGCACATCCTCGGCGGTACAACATACGTCCGGCACAACATCGGACGGGTCCAGACCATAGTCTGCAGGGTCATCATGCTCTACGAGCCATGCGTCACACGCATTGGGATCCGCGATCCCTCAGGTCTGCTACTCATCAGAGAGTACAACAACAACTCGTCACACCACGTCCAATCCGGAGGTGGCACGACCCAAGTGTCCACACTCTTCCACACGGCGGTCCCTGGGCGGTACGAGCACGTACCCGCCATCACCTCCCGGCTCACGCTCTAAGCGAGGACACGGGTTTCCGTGGACAGAGTTGACACAATCACAAGACCAGGAATCCAGTTCTGCACACAAACGGTCAACCGAAAAAGTCTAACCGGTCGACCGTCCCCAATAGGTTCGGTCGACCGAAAGTCTACAACGATCGAACTATTCTGCACATCACTTAAGTCCAAATGGTCGAACAGAAGTCTAAAACCGGTCGACCGAATACGAGGTCAAATCCGGAGTTGGTCAAAATCACCAAAGACTAATCGGTCGACCGACTCAGGGGTCCCGGTCGACCGAATACTACCAGGGTCATCCTAATAGTCTACGTCATATAACGGTCGAACAATATGCACAAACGGTCGAACGAAATGCATAAATAACAGGTACACTTAAGTTCTGGTCGACCGAAAAGCAAGGAACCGATCGACCGAAAACAGGCAGGCAATCCGATCCACCATCAAAAATGCACGACCGGTCGACCGCCCCAAGGCATCGTTCGACCGGTGATGGTTAAAATCGGCAAAATACACTAGATCCAGTCGACCGCCCATTGGGACCCGGTCAACCGTTGGTCGTCTTCAACTTCGCGTCAGCCGATGATTTACGCAAAACTCGTCGCCGGGGAGATCTCCGACCTCCCCCGACCGACCAACAACAACCCACCAACGTGGGGGAGCAACACAAACAAGCTAGAAGTCGGCATACCTCAACGAAGACAACGCAACCGCCAGAGCTCGCTCACGCACGTCGCCTCCGGTAGACCTCGAGCACACGCCGCGTCTCCTCTGGACGAGCACCTTCCTCAGCCGATGCCTCCGCCGCTGCTCCACCAACACGCGCACCAGCAAGAAAGGAATGGAGGAATGAGATTCAAAATGAGAGTGAAAAACAGAGAGAGAGAGAGAGAAAACCACTCTTATAACCCTAACCCAACTCCTCTCCACAGTAGCCTACACCACCAAGCCATCATCTCCCCCGCAGCCACTGTTCACGCCCCTCCTCTTCCCCACGCGGCCACTGTAGCGCCTCTTCCCCATGCAAACCCCTCACTAATCCATGATTAACCCTGGGTTAGAGTTCTAACAATTGCAACTATTTATATTTGCAAATTCACATGATATTAAAGGATATATTGTGTTGGATCGTTGGTGTTCATTTATCACTGATTTATCCTTCCGTTATTTGGACCGTATTGCCAACACTCACAAAATTTAACTCTTTAATGCATTTTCACTTTGATTAGGCAAGAAAAACTTGCAAATTAAAAATTTCATCAGTAGGATCTAGGAGAAAAGTTCAGGGTGGGCGCAATTGACTTAATGTCATTTTGAAGACAAAAGTAATTTATGAAAAATACTAATTTAAAAATTAAAATCAACTGTGAGTCGTCTCATTTCTTTATATTATTTTTACATAACGAAATTTCATGTTACTTCAGATAGAAAAATTAAATTATTGGGTTGAACATAAAGGAAACAAATTATATTTATAGTCACAAGTCATGCAAGCAAAAAATATTACTTTAGTTAAATACCTAAGTTGTAAACTCGTCTTCTTTCCATTAGGGCTTAGGCTTGATTTATTGTTGTTGACATTTTTTAATTTGCATTTCTTGTTGAAAAATGTATCTTGTGGGAATTGAATTATGATGCGAATGTGCACAAGAACTTAAAAACCACCATCACCTTTCACTTACCAACACACCATGTCAATTATAAAATTCAAAACTATTCCATTAAATGCAAAATAAAAAAGGAAATACATTAGCAGAAATTGAACCTTCGTTTTAATGTCACAAGAACCTCTAACTATGTCTACTAGTGTACCATCACCCCAAGCCTCATCCAACATTATCATACGAAGTACATATAGATATATATTTTATAGGCTCAATTCACATGGGCACAAACCTATCGATTTAAGGGTATCTAAATGAGCACAAACCTCTTTCAAATGCGTCCCTATGAAAACGAAGAATTTCACTTTAATTTGTAAAATCACTATAAAATCAACCTAAGCGCGCACGATTTTTACATTGGATGATTTTTTTTTGAATTTTGATTAAATCATTTAAAATATGTTTTTAAATTATTTTAAAAAAAATCCCCTAATATTTTTTTTTTATTTTTTTGGTTTTACTCATGTTAGAGTACGAAGGTAAAAAGAAATAACGTGAAGAGAATAAAGTGTTGAAAAAATATGAGATATTAGTGGAATATTTTTGAAAATGAGTAGATAAAATGGTGATTTAATTGACACAATAACGTGATGAAAAAAGTGTGATTTTGGGAGAACTGGGGCGCGACAATGAATGTCATAAAAGCTTATTGGTCTAATTGGTTTTGACATGGAAATCCATACTTCAACGCATCCGCCATTTTTTTATTACGTATGTATTTAATCAAAGCAAAGAACATATGAGGACTGTTGAGAATATTTCAATAACCAAAGAGCCTGCTTATGAGCTATAATAATATATAATTCCCACCTATCAAAAAAAAAAATCCCAGCAATGTTGCGTGTTTGAAGCAATCGGTTCTTCTTTCTGTGTCATCATATATATACCAATGAGAATAATACATGATTTTGACAGACATCTAAGACACTGGCGGAGCCACGTAAGGGGCAGGTGGGCACCTGTCCCATCCAGATTTCCAAATTTTTTCCCAAAAAAAATTTTTATATCAAAAAAATCCCAATTCTCCTCCCCCAGATTTTAGAGTTTACCCCCACTCAAAAAAATCAGCTGGATCCACCCCTGATCTAAGACATGTCTGCTCGCAGGAATTTACATCTCCACTTCTGCCTATTTACGCGAAGAACATCGAAAAAGGGAAGCATGGAAGTGACACTGGTGCCTATGACACAAAAGGGAGGTATGCCTATGACACGACCCTGGTGCTTTTTTTAATTCTTTACGTATCTTTCAAGGAAAATAATTAATGAACGATTAATTGCTGGGACAGTAGTTCAATCGTCAAAATTTAAATGTCTTTTATTTTCTGAAATTAATTAAATAACAGATTTATTTTGTTTCACATGCAACTTCTACTTTCCTAATGTAACATTTTGCTTACGATGCAACATTTATTTTCTCAATGCAACATTTGATTCCCTCACGGACAGACCCACAACTTAAAATGGACAGACCAACACCTTATTATGTCCAGAATAAGTTGTGTCTGTCTTGAATAAGTTGTGTGTCTATCCAGAATAGGTTCTGTGTCTGTCCATGTTAAGTTCAAAGTCTGTCAATAATAAGTTGTGTGTCTGTCCATAATAAGTTGTGTGTCTGTCAATAACAAGTTCAAAGTATGTCCATAATAAGTTCAAAGTCTGCGCATAATAAGTTGTGTGTCTGTCCACAATAAGTTCAAAGTCTGTCCAGAATAAGTTGTGTGTTTGTCAATAATAAGTTCAAAGTCTGTCCAAAATAGGTTGTCTGTCTGTCCATAATACGTTCAAAGTTTGTCCATATTAAGTTGTGTGTCTGTCTATAATAAGTTTAAAGTCTGTCTAGAATAAGTTCAAAGTCTACCCATAATAAGTTGTGTGTCTGTCCATAATAAGTTCAAAGTCTGTCCAGAATAAGTTATGTGTCTGTCCATAATAAGTTCAAAGTCTATCCATAATAAGTTGTGTGTATGTTCATAATAAGTTGTATGTTTGTCCATAATAAGTTGTGTGTTTGTCCATAATAAGTTCAAAGTCTGTCCAAAATAAGTTCAAAGTCTGCCCATAATAAGTTGTGTGTCTGTCCAAAATAAGTTCAAAGTCTGTCTAGAATATGTTCAAAGTCTGTCCAGAATATGTTGTGTCTGTCCAGAATAGGTTGCGTGTCTGTTCATAATAAGTTCTATGTCTGTCCAGAATATGTTATGTGTCTGTCCAAAATAAGTTTTGTGTTTGTCTAAAATAGGTTGTGTGTATGTCTATAATAAGATTGTGTCTGTCCAGATTAAGTTTTGTATCTGTTCAGAATAATTTGTATTGGGAAACAAAATGTTGCATCAGAAAAATAAAAAATTGCACGTGACACAAAATAAATATGTTATTTATTTAATTTCAAAAAGTAAAAGTCATTTGAATTTTGATGACTGGACTGCTGACTGTACAGCTCATGTTAACGCGCGTCACGAACGCTCGTGTCTATGCATAATGGTCTTTTTTTAACGGACCGAATGTACATACGTAGAAAGGAGGAGATAAAGAAAATTCTAGAGTTAAGTGAGATTTGAACACAACTTTTTAGTCAAGAAAACTCCAAAGTAACCAATTAAGCCATATCAAATTGGTTAGGTATGCTTGATTGTTAGTAGGGGTGTGTCAATACAAATCTGACCTATGGAGGCTGCGAATGAGTTATGACTTATGCAATTCACTTTCCATAGTCATGAACAAAATATGGCGTTGTATTTCTAATTCAACTCCCTTTTTAACCCAAAAAAAAACCCTTCAGGTTTGTACCTGCGAAATTTGAGGAAATATTCCAAAAGTATGCAAAAACAAGTCCTACTGCGCTTACATCACAAGAGTTGCAGAAGATGTTGCAAGCAAACAGAGACCCCAACGACTACCAAGGATGGTTGGTTCTCTGCTTGTTATGATAAACTTCATCTCATTTTCCATGTGAGTGTTCATTCAAATATATGTTATCTAATGTTATGCATTTTCACCAAATCCTAACACAGGTTTGCAGCTTCATTGGAATGGAAAATCTTGTACAATCTTGGCAAGGACAGGAATGGAATGCTTCAGAAGGAAACCATAAGAGCAGCTTATGATGGCAGTGTGTTCCCAATGCTTGAAAAGAAGGCAGCTTCTAAGAGTGATTGAGATGTAGCAGTGAAATGATGCATATTGCCTTGTCACCAGAGGAGTATTTACTTATTATTAATTGGAATATATGTTACTTGGCTCAAACTTTAAGAGGTTTTTTATGAGATAAATTCTGGTACATTATATATATATATATATATATACACAATTAATGTAGTTAAACTCCTCTATATACATTGTCCATTTAAAATTTTATTTTACCGGTGTCGAAGTGATAGGATGAGCTAGGATAGTGAAGAAGGATGAGAGACAGTTAATGGTAAACAATCAGGAGCAAGTTCATCTGAAAAATCTATTCAATTGCATCTGTTATGGATTCCACGAAAAGAGAAGAAAAACTGT
Organism: Triglochin maritima; assembly: GCA_963682175.1. Classification (NCBI taxonomy): domain Eukaryota; kingdom Viridiplantae; phylum Streptophyta; class Magnoliopsida; order Alismatales; family Juncaginaceae; genus Triglochin; species Triglochin maritima. The sequence goes on along the minus strand of OY821774.1, from coordinate 10,018,150 downwards.
CCCGGACTTTTGAAATTACAATCTACTTTTATGAAGTCTGCAACTCAGTAATTGGCCCAATACTGCAGCAACCATCCATGACTCAAAGGATTGAGTGTGAATCAGATTTACCTGGTGATCACGTGTCACGTCCCTAACCCCTTTTAGGGTCACTGTTGGAGGAGATGAGTTTTGTACGGGAACGGATGAGTGAACAGTGATGGGTGAGAGGTGTAGGGGCCGATTATTGTTGGGCTGGGTTGTTTGTAATTTGAAACCAATGTTTTCTTCTTCTTTCCATTTTGCTTCTCCACTCAATCTCTCTCACACTTTCTCCTTCCTTTTCCGGCGGCCGGAGGTGGTGGAAGAAGCTCTGACAGGTGGAGGCGAGCTTGGTGTTGCGGAGGCACAAACGTGAGGCGCGCTGGATCAGAGGTTGCGGCCGGGTGCAAGCGACGTTGAGTGATCTCCGGTGTGCTCCATCGAACTCGAAGGTATGTCGGTTCAATAGTATGTTTTGTTGCTCACTCATGTTAGAGTTGAGTGGTGGTCGGTCGAGGGAGGTCAGAGATTTCACTGGCGGCGAGAACGACGTAAAATCCTTGGCTGACACAAGGTTGTTGTTGACCAACGGTCGACCGATGCTTAGTTGCGGTCGACCGGTTAATGTATTTTTGCCTGATGTCTTGTGGCGGTCGACCGGTCATGCTTTTGTTGGTGGGTCGGAGGATTGTCTGAAAGTTTTTGGTCGGACGAGACCCTTGAGCTGTTCGACCGTTGCTTCATGTTTCGCACTGACCGGAAATTGACCATCCAAAAGGTCGTCCGTTCCTGACTTTTGGTCCGACCAGAACTTAAAGGAACTTATGTATCTTGTATGTTGTTCGACCAATTGTTATATCTTGTTCGGCCGTAAGATGACTTAGAATTGCTAGGTTGCCCCTCGTAGTTTCCAGTCGATCGGGACCCCTGAGTCAGTCGACCGATTAAACTTGTATGATTTTGACCAGACTCAAGATTTTGACCACGTTCGGTCGACCGATTTTAGACTTTGGTCTGACTGTTAGAACTTAGATGTCGCGGGAGTTTGAAGGCTCTGCGTTCCCGCCTGCGTACTCTTCTTCTCTCGTACTTTCGTAGAGTGTTCGACCATTTCAGACTTTCGGTCGACCGAACCCCATGGGAACGGTCGACCGGATTGCCTATTCTGGTCAACCGTTTGTGCGCAGAACCTGATTTTCCAGTCCTTGTGATGTGCCAGCTTTGTTCAAGGAAACATGTGTCCTCGCCTAGCGCGTGAGCGAGGAGGTGACGGTGGGTGCGTGATCGCACCTGCCTAGGGACCGCCGAGTGGAAGAGTGTGAGTACTTGGGACGAACCACCTCTATTGTTAGAATATGGCATGATGTTTTGTTGTTTTGGTTCTCTATAGAGTAGTAGGCATGAGGGATCGCGGATCCCAATTCATGTTGATGTTTGGATCTTGGAGCATGATGACCCTGCGGACTGCGTGAAAGGAATGTGTTCTAAAAGTTTTACTTTTAAATGTCAATTATTATGAATTGAATGAGAAATCATTTTGTTCCTTGTTTATATTATTCGTCTTTTAGAAGTGTTAAGGAATAAACTCTTGGTCCTTAACCGTAGAGCTCTAAAAGATATTGGTTTACATAAAACAAAAGATATTCGCAATCATGATAATTAACATGAGACATTGATTACCGAGTTAAGATTGTCGTGTTGGTCATAGATCATTGTAGCTCTACAAGTGAGTGACAACACTAGTACGCAAAAGAGGAAAATACTACTTTTGTATACCGAATTGACCTAATAAGTAAAATATTATAGGAATGTGTTTCTGTGTCATTAATATTTTACTGTGTCCTTCGTCCTTTGATATGAGACTTATATCCGATCGCTTAAGGAGTGCTTAATTAGACTAGTGTCTTAAGCTATCAATGAGTGTAGTGCAAAGACATTAGTTGGGTAAGTATGACTTTTGTTGGAGAAGATAGTTAGTCAAAAGATTATCATTGCCCTCTTAATTGAGTGATGATATTAGTGGACCCCTTGATAAAGCCAAGTTATAATGTGCATAATGTGATTTGAGTTAAGTCACATATTTATAACTAGCTTAAAGAGATCAAGAAATGAATATTAATACAAAGATGACACAATACCACTTTGTGTGTATTCTTAATATCATGAGGCAAGGGACGGACACAAGTGGTGCACTCCATCACTAAATGGATCGGGTTTTGGTTCGAGTGGAATTAAGACATCTAACTAATTAGGAGCTATAATGTGTAGCTAGGTACCGCTTATAGCTTGTGATATTAACTTCTTAATATCACTGTCAACTTAGTCTAGATCCTCCTATAAGTCACACCGCAAAAACCGGGAAACAAGAAGCTTGATTTTTGGTTCATATGATGTCTCGGGTTTCTTATAGAAAATATGACACATGTGGTGAACAAGTAAAATCAATTATGTTGTGATATATAACATAATTAGAATCATGATAAATTCATATGAGATGCATATATTATGGGGTGCAATAAATTATTATTGCATAGGATAATATATTGCATAAGTTGTGAATTTGCTAAAACCCCCTAAAGTTCAAATTTTGTTGGAAATAAATCCAAAATTTGAAAAGGCAAAATCGGGTAAAAGTTTGGTAATCCGTTATGGTTCGGTCGACCGAAGGTTCTGTGGATCAGTCCATCGAACGTGGAACGGATGATCAAAATTGATTGACCGAACTTGACCAAAGTGCCTGGAGTTCTGGTTCGGTGTACCGAACCAGGAACGGTCGACCGAACAATGTCCAGTTCTGATATTTTCGGTTAACCGAATGACACTCGGTTTTAGACGTGGGTTCGTCCGATCGGTTAAGGAGAATTTTTCTCCTTAAGAATCGGTCGTCCGTCTAATGCACGGTAAACCAAACGTGACATATTCGGTTAACCGAGTGTGACTCGGTAAACCGAACCCCGATCGATTTTCTGCCTTTGATAATTAAGAGATTAATTTGATCGATGGTTGAATTAGCTCCAAACTTGGTCAAACGTTTTGTGGATGCATGTAATGCATTATGGAATTAGATTGTGAGAGAAAATGTCAAGAAAATATGGCTTAAGAAAAACCATGATTGAGAGTAAGATTGGAGCCTATAAATAGGTCCTTATTCTCCTTAATTAAGTTAGATGTTTTCTAATTATTTTCTCTCCTAATTCACCACAAAAAGCCACGAAAATTCTCTTAATTTTCTAAGTCTTTGGAAGGAGAAATCTCTTAGATTAAGGAAGAGGTTTGTAGCTAGATTCTAAGCTAGTTTGGAGATAGATTGGCTAGCTCCTTTCTCTCCAACCTTGTTTAGGGTTTTGGTGAACACTCGGAGGCATCCAGTGCAACGAGAAGCAACGATCGTCATCCTCAACGTCTCCGGATCATCAAGAAGTTTTAGAGAACTTCTAGGTATGAATTTCGGAGTCCCTTGTGTTTGTTTTAATAAAGTTTTTGAAACTAGTTATTGAAACAAACCGATGCATGCATGAAATAAATCAAAGAAAATTGTAATTGATCCTTATTGTGCACAAAAAATTTCGAAAATATATATGTGCAATTAAACTAGAAGTCCTACACTGCGGTCCGGACCCGTCTGATGTTGTGTCGGACGTATGTTGTACTGCCGATGTTGTATCGACGATGCCGTCGAGGTTTGTGCCGATGATGTTCTGGTTTGTTGTGTCGTCCGGTGTTATGTCGGACGTATGTTGTACCGTCAATGTTGTTCCAGCGATGGTTCCTCGATTGGGCACCTATTGAAGGATTGTTGGACCGACCGAGTTACGACTCTGTTGGTGTGGTGTAGGCCACATTTTTTTGTTTAGCGCGGAAGTGCAAACTCTCCTCACCGATCCCTTGGCTCGAGTAGTCGCGTGTGAGGGTGTGTCGCGTACTGTCTGTAAGACTGTATGTGCCTACGGTAGGTCTTCGAGGGAGACCCATTGTTGTTTGTTGGATTGATGTCCTTGTTGACCCTTAGAGGGTTTTGTTACTGCAGTAAAACTGATGCCCTATTTTACCCTTGAAGGGGTTTTGTTTCATTGTTGTTGATGTATGACATGCTTAGTATGACAGATTCATTACCTTATTGTTGCATTCATATAGGTGAGCTTGACATACAGGGTTTCCTAATGGCAAACTCATGCATTGTTGTTTAATTCATGTTTCAGGACCGCAGTAGGTTCTGTAGGGATGGTGACAGCGGACACATACTTTTTGGGACCAGGATCCTCTTCGGACTATTCAAGGTCATCATGATTACCTGTATTCTTGTCGTTGTATTGTTGTTAGGGCTGTAAATGGGTTGCGTAAAAACTGTTTAACCGTTCTAACCGAACCGACGGGTATGGTTACAGTTTGTAAAAAACATAACCATTTAATAAATGGACAGATAAGGGTTGTGAAAATCATAACCGTTTAATAAATGGGTGGATAAGGTTACATGATTTAACTTGTCCGTTTAACCGCGAACATAATGAATACTATATACATATAATTGTTTGTATTATTATTGTCATTATGTGTGGATGTTTGACGTTGTTTTATATGAATTTGTGGATGTTTAGATTATGAATTTTTGGAGGTTTTGATTATAAAATTATGGATGTTATGATGTTTTTAACAAGTTTTTATCAATTTAACCATCTACCCAATTGTTATATCGATTTTAGTATCCATTAAGATTTAACCATATAACCATTTAACTGTCCAAAACCGTTTAATTAAATTAAACGAGTAGGTTCACGAGTAGAGGTAAAAATAAACGGATTTCAATCCGAACCGCGAACCGTTTAATTAGACGGGTAGGTTCATGGGTAAGCCTTATAACCGCCCACAAACCGTCCATTTACAACCCTAATTGTTGTAATCATGTATTTTTGACAAACTCTTTTGTATTTGGTGCACCGACTGATTATTATTTGAGTAACATTCCCGCTTGACTTGAGATCTCTGCTATTGTTGAATTTTCAAATTTTTCCGCTGTTTCGGGATGTTACATCATGAGTTATTGATTCTATGTGAATGGAGCGGATTCCCAGTGTGGTAACACTACGAAGTATGCAGGGCACCTGCATAAGGACTTCAAATTAGGGGTGTCAACGGATCAGATACGGATCAGATATATGTATATCCATATTCGTATCCGCATGAAATTTATGGATTCAGATACGGATACAAATTGTTTGCGGATATGAAAAATCTATATCCGTTCAGATATTTGACGAATTAGGAGCGGATACAGATAATATCTGCATCCGTAAACATAATTCCACACCTTATAACATTTTTCATTTTCACTTAGACAAATTCTTATGAATAGTCACAATTATATCTTTATTTGGTTTCAAATATTAATTTACTTTATCTTAACTTTTAACTCCATATTTTAAAAATGATAACGATATTCAATACTTGAATAAATGTAATCAGTAGATGTATTTTTATTTGAATAAATAAATTTAAATTATATATTCAAAATATAATCACATAATGTTGAAATATGAATACTTTTAGGTATAATAATGTATTGCATAAGTACATGATACAAATATGGATACAGATCTTATAATACAGATATTCAATCTCGGATCGGATGTATCAATATCCATATTCGCATTCGCATGTCCCGAATATTACACGAATCGAATATTATTCAGATCGGATATTGTTTGGACCGAATATTTTTCAAACCAAACGTGAACGAATTTTCGAATTTTGAACATCTGTTGACACCCCTACTTCAAATCCACCTACTACCGAAGAACTAGAATCGCAAGTAACATTGGCAAATTTCTTTTCCCAAAGATGATATTTTCTTTTATCAAGAAGAGACTAAAAAAATTAAATGACACATACCACAAAAATTATATACTCATCAAATTCAGATGCTTGAGAACCTATTTTTGTACCTGACTATTAACTTCTTACTTTGTAGACCACTTGGATGTCTTCTGACATGCATGATTAATCACCTCAATTAAATTATTAACCGCGACAAACGGTATTTTATCATACATAGAATGATCGAGACGGAAAGGAGGGACGTATGAATTTCCTTTGCCGAATGGTGACTTGTTCTTATACGTCATTTGCCGAATGGTGACTTGTTCATTTTCCAATGGGTGAGGATTCTACAAGAAATGCTTTGTATAAGCTCGATCGAGCAATATAAAGGAGTGACACACACACACATGTTCACCAAATGACTCAATCGATCAAACAAAGTCTGAAGAATTTAATTAGCGACTAGGAATAGTAAGCACAAAGGCAGTTGGTGAAGACTTCAACAAAAACATATATTGCCGTAAAAGAAACATGATTTAAGTTGAACAATCATCAATCCAAGAGGCCCTAAAATTTCCAGCAGGTGACATATTTTAGAAACCTCAACTCAATTTTTTTAATCATCTTCACAATCGATCATCCTTCACTACAAATAGAGGCATTTATTCTCATCCAAAGTCATTCGTATTAGCCTCGTAATAGTGTAACAGTAATCGTTGTAGAACAAGTATGTGAGTGAACGTAGTAGAGAGATTGTGTGTGTCTTAATTTGAGGATATTTTTGTGAGTCATATAGTTGTCACATTTTTGTTGTATCGATACCCTTTTCACAATTCATCTATTTCCAGAGTTTCTCTGTTAAAATAAGGATTTGAAGCTAGCCTTAATTGTGAACACTATAACTTATGGGTAAAACATAAGCATATATTTTGCATCACTATTGAGCTATTAAACTTGATAATTGTCTTTTAAAACTAATTAATTTTAGGACATATCGTCGAAAAAACCAATTGTAATGATAATTTTTTTCGACTTCCAAATTACAACTTCAGTCATAGTTTCAACAAATTAATCGTCTCATTAACGCCATTGCCTCCACAATCATGTTGGCTAACCATCATGTGTACAAATTTTATTAAATTAAAAGAGTACAAAGTTACAATCGAATGTATTTTGAGTACAATTAGAATTTTACAAAAAAATAGTCTAAGTAAAATATACTCAAAAACTTCAAAATAGCAAAAAAATTGCCCAGAATCCACTAATGTTAGAATTCAATAAGTGTTTGTAGACATTTATTTTAATGTATGGTGTTCTTTATCTTTTATTAGTTTAGAGGTAATCCGGTGCCTACAGGAGATGGACTCCTATCAATGTGATCACCATCTTTGTTTGGTTTTAATACATGGATTGGTAATAAACCCCTTAGCATAAAATGTTTAAAACTTCGTGCCTAAATGTTATGCTAATATAAAAATTCATAAATAATTTTCCTATAATTATGAAATACATTTTAGAAAAAAGATGTGTGAACTAACGAAAGAAAAATGTATCCAGATGTTTTCTTAAAATAAAGAGTTACCTAACGATCGACTAAACTAAAAGTCGATCGCCACACATAGGGTTAAAATTCAATTCATGAGATGATTTTGTTGGTCATTATAAAGTTTGTTGACATATTGCACATAATCAAGTTTGGACTTTTGCTACAGTACATAATCAAGTGTCAAAATTGACTATATGCACTTGAGTTTTCGGTATTGCCGCGTATACACTTACAAGTCGATCATATTTGCGTATACGCACCTCTGCCGTTAGTGGACCCCACTCTGTCACCGTTACCGTCCAACGGTGTTAGACAATTTGCAAATTAAACCTCGTAAAATCTAAATGTCCTTAATTGTAAAAACAAAAAACCCCATGAAAAATCAAATTGTCTAACACTCTCCGTTCTTTAACTTTCCTCTCTCTTTCTCTCTCTCTCATTTCTCCATCTCCACTCATTCACTCTCACTCACTCTCATCCATCCTTCTCTATCTCTCTTGAATCTATCTTTCTCTCTCTCTTGAATCTTTTTTCTCTATCTGGACAATCTGGACAAGTCTAGACAGAGTTTCTGGACAAAGCTGGACGGAGTTTTTGGACAAATCTGGACGAGATCTGAACAATTCTGGACGAAGTCTGGATAGATGTATGAACAAATTGTCCAGAATTCGTCCAGAATTGTTCAGACTTCGTCCAGATTTGTCTAGAATTCGTCCAGATTTGTCCAGAATTCGTCCAACATTTTCCAGAAGTGTCCAGACGTCGTCCAGAATTGTCCAGACTTCGTCCAAATTCGTCCAGATTTGTCCAGAAACTCTGTCCAGACTTGTCCAGACTTCTGTCCAGAGAGAGAAAGAAAGATTCAAGAGATGGAGAAAGATAGATTCAAGAGAGATAGAGAAAGAGGGATGAGAGTGAGTGAGAGTGAAAGAGTGGAGAGGGAGAAAGGAGAGAGAAAGAGAGAGTGAAAGTTAAAGAACAGAAAGTGTTAGACAATTTAATTTTTCATGAGGTTTTTTGTTTTTACAATTAAGGATATTTGGATTTTACGAGGTTTAATTTGCAAATTGTCTAACACCGTTGGGCGATAATGGTGACAGAGTATGGTCCATTAACGACAGATGTGCATATGCGCAAGTATGATCGACTTGTAGGTGTATATACGGTAATATCGAAAACCCGTGTGAATATCGCCAATTTTGACACTTAGAGAGATGTACTGTAACAAAAAACCCATCAAGTTTTGCAATCAGGGTGCTTTAGAAAGTAAAAGTAGTATTCTACCATATTTCACACCCACTTCTCACGTACCTTCTGACTTTCTGAGTTAATGAATGATTCGGCTAACATCCTACCCAAAAAAAAAAAAAGTAACATAGTACAAAGGCTACCGTATAAGAACTCAAAACCAATGAAATTCATTATGCGTCAAAACTAACCAATGTCAGTCGTTCTTCTCCTCTTCTCTTTGTCCAAAACATCTCCTAACCAATGATAATTAGTATTCCCCTCCTGAACCAATCAAAAACATTTGTACAACTAATATGTTGTACAAGCAACAACCATTCATGATGCATTTTGATTTGAATCTTAAACATATTTTTGAAGGAATTCCTGTTCTTCATTCTTCTTAACCCTCCCCACCAAAAACCATGACTTCACCAAAAATAATTTTTGATCCAGTACCTTGCGGTTGCTGGTGGTGGGAGGTGAGCTTCATGGGACAGGTTTGCGCCAGGATAGAGCTCTGAGAGCTAGCAGTCGCGCAACCGAGGATCGAGGAGGCATTGTAGAGGTGGAGCAAGTTGCTTTGTATGGACCGAACACCATGTGTTGTAAAAGCTTTTTATTTCTTGGTTGTAAGTATCTCATTCTCTTTGAATGCTTTCTTTCCAATTTTTTTTTAATAAATGTATCATTTACAAATGTTAACATTGGTGGGAGTGAACAAGGAAGGTGTGGACTCCATCTCCATCATTCTCTTCATTCTTTAAAAGGAAGACGTTGCAGTGGCTACGGTCAAAGGTCACAGTCGTTTAGTACAAGGAACGAACAAGGGGGGATGGGCCTTGCGGTGCTGGTGTTGGGGTCATTTTTTAAGTTCAATGACTCCTTTGGTTATATTTGGGCCATTTTCGTCTGACCGTCACAACCTCGGTGTCGTTGCCGAGTCAAAGATGTTCTTCTTTCGTGTTCGAGGGGATGAGTTGGTTATTTATGTGTAATGGTAGTAGTAGTTAATTTTTAAGTTACATATTTCGTGAGATTCATGTGTTTGGTATGTTTATTGCATGTTTCTTTTTTGGATGGTTTATATACTTGTAATAATCCCCCCCCCCCCCTCCCCCAAGATTTCTACGTGTTTTTTAACATCGATTCCTTTCTATCTCCCCCCACTATCATCCATTGACGTTATCATCGACATTGACTCCAACTAAAGCTTCAATTGGTTGGACATAGATCACAACGTTCTCATCGACATTGACTCCAACTAAAGCTTCAATTGGTTGGACATAGATCACAATGACACAATAACAACTCTTCCAATGTCATAATTTTGGAGCATAATGGATCCTAGGGTAAATTAGAATAGAGAGAATGAGTAAGTTTGAGTAACTTATAAAAATGATTAATATATTTTGACAAAAAAATTGAGTATTTGAGCAACATCAAAAATTATTCACATCATCTGATATCGTGCCCTACCTTGTGGATGGCTTTGAATGGATTGTGTTCTAAAAGTTTTACTTTTAAATGTCAATTATTATGAATTGAATGAGAAATCATTTTGTTTCTTGTTTATATTATTCGTCTTTTAGAAGTGTTAACGAATAAACTCTTGGTCTTTAACCGTAGAGCTCTAAAAGATATTGGTTTACATAAAACAAAAGATATTCGCAATCATGATAATTAACATGGGACATTGATTACCGAGTTAAGATTGTTGTGTTGGTCATACATCATTGTAGCTCTACAAGTGAGTGACAACACAAGTACGCAAAAGAGGAAAATACTACTTTTGTATACCGAATTGACCTAATAAGTAAAATATTATAGGAATGTGTTTCTGTGTCATTAATATTTTACTGTGTCCTTCGTCCTTTGATATGAGACTTATATCCGATCGCTTAAGGAGTGCTTAATTAGACTAGTGTCTTAAGCTATCAATGAGTGTAGTGCAAAGACATTAGTTGGGTAAGTATGACTTTTGTTGGAGAAGATAATTAGTCAAAAGATTATCATTGCCCTCTTAATTGAGTGATGATATTAGTGGACACCTTGATAAAGCCAAGTTATAATGTGCACAATGTGATTTGAGTTAAGTCACATATTTATAACTAGCTTAAAGAGATCAAGAAATGAATATTAATACAAAGATGACACAATACCACTTTGTGTGTATTCTTAATATCATGAGGCAAGGGACGGACACAAGTGGTGCACTCCATCACTAAATGGATCGGGTTTTGGTTCGAGTGGAATTAAGACATCTAACTAATTGGGAGCTATAATGTGTAGCTAGATACCGCTTATAGCTTGTGATATTAAGTTCTTAATATCACTGCCAACTTAATCTAGATCCTCCTATAGGTCACACCGCAAAAATCGGGAAACAAGAAGCTTGATTTTTGGTTCATATGATGTGTCAGGTTTCTTATAGAAAACATGACACATGTGGTGAACAAGTAAAATCAATTATGTTGTATATAACATAATTAGAATCATGATAAATTCATATGAGATGCATATATTATGGGGTGCAATAATTTATTATTGCATAAGATAATATATTGCATAAGTTGTGAATTTGCGAAAACCCCCAAAAGTTCAAATTTTGTTGGAAATAAATCCAAAATTTGGAAAGGCAAAATCGGGTAAAGGTTCGATAATCCTTTTATGGTTCGGTCGACCGAAGGATCTGTGGATCGGTCAACCGAACGTGGAACGGATGGTCAAAATTGATTGACCGAAGTTGACCAAAGTGCCTGGAGTTCTGGTTCGGTGTACCGAACCAGAAACAGTCGACCGAACAATGTCCAGTTCCGATATTTTCGGTTAACCGAATGACACTCGGTTTTAGACGAGAATTCGTCCGATCGGTTAAGAAGATTTTTTCTCCTTAAGAATCGGTCATCCGTCAAGTGCACGGAAATCCGAACGTGACATATTCGGTTAACCGAGTATGTCGCGGTAGACCGAGTCCCGATCGATTTTCTGTCTTTGATAATTAAGAGATTAATTTGATCAGTGGTTGGATTAGCTCCAAACTTGGTCAAACGTTTTGTGGATGCATGTAATACATTATGGAATTAGTTTGGGAGAGAAAATGTCAAGAGAACATGACTTAAGAAAAGCTATGATTGAGAGTAAGATTGGAGCCTATAAATAGGTCCTTATTCTCCTTAATTATGTTAGATGTTTTCTAATTATTTTCTCTCCTAATTCACCACAAAAAGCTACGAAAATTCTCTTAGTTTTCTAAGTCTTTGGAAGGAGAAATCTCAGAGATTAAGGAAGGGGTTTGTAGCTAGATTCTAAGCTAGTTTGGAGGTTGATTGGCTAGCTCCTTTCTCTCCAACATTGTTTAGGGTTTCGGTGAACACTCGGAGGCATCCGGCGCAACGAGAAGCGACGATAGTCTTCCTCAACGTCTTTGGAACATCAAGAAGTTTTAGAGAACTTCTAGGTATGAATTTCGGAGTCCCTTGTGTTTGTTTTAATAGTGTTTTTGAAACTAGTTATTAAAACAAACTGTTGCATGCATGAAACAAATCATAGAAAATTGTAATTGATCCTTATTGTACATAAAAATTTCGAAAATATATATGTGCAATTAAACTAGATTTGTTTTAGACGAGAATGCACAGTAAACCAAACGTGACATATTCGGTTAACCGAGTATGACTTGGTAAACCGAACCCCGATCAATTTTCTGCCTTTGATAATTAAAAGATTAATTTGATCAATGGTTGAATTAGCTCCAAACTTGGTCAAACGTTTTGTGGATGCATGTAATGCATTATGGAATTAGATTGTGAGAGAAAATGTCAAGAAAATATGGCTTAAGAATAACCATGATTGAGATTAAGATTGGAGCCTATAAATAGGTCCTTATTCTCCTTAATTAAGTTAGATGTTTTCTAATTATTTTCTCTACTAATTCACCACAAAAAGCCACGAAAATTCTCTTAGTTTTCTAAGTCTTTGGAAGGAGAAGTCTCTTAGATTAAGGAATGGGTTTGTAGCTAGATTCTAAGCTAGTTTGGAGATTGATTGACTAACTCCTTTCTCTCCAACCTTGTTTAGGGTTTTGGTGAACACTCGGAGGCATCCGACGCAACGAGAAGCGACGATCGTCATCCTCAACGTCTCTGGATCATCAAGAAGTTTTAGAGAACTTCTAGGTATGAATTTCGGAGTCCCTTGTGTTTGTTTTTATAAAGTTTTTGAAACTAGTTATTGAAACAAACTGATGCATGTATGAAATAAATCAAAGAAAATTGTAATTGATCCTTATTGTGCACAAAAAATTTCGAAAATATATATGTGCAATTAAGGACTACATTAACAACTATCACAAGGGTAAATTAAACACAGCACAAGGGGTAAATTGAGTGGTGTCGTAGGGTAAATATAATAACAACATATTCAATTTCAATCGTTGTCTATTCAACTAACCATTACCATCTACTCCGTTATTTTACCACTTATAGCACTATGACTAAAAGTTGTTGTTTAGTTGAATCCAATAGTGTTTTTTGTATACTATGAACGATTAACCTAAAAGGCAAGAAAGTAAACAATCTTGGGCGTACATTAAACAAACTGCCAGGGTAAATCTGAATATAACTTGAGGTAAATACATTACATACGTATGCTCGCAGTTTTACTGTGCGGATCGGTATTTCTATTCATGTTTTTTTGGTATATTTAACAAACTAACTTGCTAAGGGGTACCTACTGATTCTAACTTCATCCTAATACCTTAATAGTTTTTGGCCAGGAAACGTTCTATCTCAACTAACTTCATTGGAGGTTCATTATTAAGGTATGCGTTCTTTCAATCTACGTCGGAAGAATACAAAGTAGTCATACCATCCAGGCAATCAAAGCTTAAAGGGTGCACACAACCTTGACATAATGCTTAAGGAGAGAACACAACCTACGTATGCGAAAAGTAAACAATATCCATTTATTTCAATTATACTGAAACGGTCTACACATATACTTAGAGCAAGCATATAATTTTAGCAATTGTATCTTGGTAAATAATTATTCTATCTCCTGAGTAAATCTACATTGATATGAAGGTAATTTAATCTACATCATGGGGTATTTTAAAACAAGGAGTGTAGAACCAATCTAAACACCCGTATAGCATTCTCAAAGGTAAAAAAACACATAAGCAACCTAAAGAGCAATACAAGATACTGAATTGTAAAACATACTACGCCATGAATATAAAAGGCATACATTCATAATATTTATCCTAAATAAGTTCATAACACCAAACTAACACAACCATTACAAAACTTTAGTGAGTTAAGATCAATACAACATTAAATATTGTTTGTGGCTACTTGTCAACTCTTAAAGAGTAGTTAATAGTTTGGCATCATAATCTTAGGAATATATTCTTGAGTATTCCCAACTATTGACATTGGTATTTTCAATTAATGATTAAATAAAATTCATTAAACAACAACTATTGACGTGGGTAACTTCGTTCTATTCTAAAAGAACAATCATATGATCTAAATAAAGTATATGCAATTTGAAAATACGAGATTTATTAATATTTTGGTTTTTCCAAATAGATTATTAATGTTTTTGGTAAATATAAATGATTTTGGAATAGAATAAAAGTTGATAAGGAAATTAATGATGTTGAGGAAAGAGAGTGGGATGCTCTAGATCATGGTTAATGTGTGAACAGTGAATGAAAGAGGAGGTTGAGTCATGATGACGTGAGAGAGAGAAAGAAGAAAGAGAAAATAGATGACCTAGAGCAGGACTAATGATGCTCTTACGTGTTGAACTGGGAAAAAATGACTACAAAAGATGACTACAACTGTCATTTCACTATCTCCCTTTTATCCGTCATGAATACGGGTGCAACGTGTAAACGATTTACCTACTTACGGATTGGATATAGGTATCACCATATTCATCCGTATTTGAATTATGTAAACGGATACAAGTCAACTACTTAATGAAAATACCACGCATAAGAAACAGAGGTGCCAAATCATGAAACCTATCACTAAGAAATATTTTGTTTATCATGGAAATTAAGATTAGATTTACTTTTTTCCTAAACCATGCAAATTAGGAAGCTCATTGGTTCCTGATGCATGCCATTAATAACATTGTAGAAATTAAAGATTTAGACCCAATCACATGAAAGCCTCAGTTTTCGTTTGAAAATCGTAAGGAAATCTATCTCACAACACAACAAACCTAACAATTAGTCTTTAAACCGAAAGCGCGACAAAAGAGTTCCTGGAGCAAGAGCAAGGGCAAATGCACCTTTCCTAAAGAACGCAGTTTTTTATACAAGCAAGATAAATGAATCATTAACAAATACATACCGCAAGCAATTATTGCTCTCCTAAATCAGAGGCATGAAAACTTTGGAGTTGCCTTTTGACCCTTCACTTTTGCAGACCACTCTTCTCCCACTAACTTCTAAAAGTACTCTTATCCCTTTGAAAAAACATTAGGAAACAGAGGTGCCAAATCATGAAACCTATCACTTCGTCACTTACCTGCATCAAATTAAAAGGAGAACTTGAGACAATATTGCAACCAAAAAAGGAAGAGGAAGGAGGGAATTATGAATTACCTTTGCCCATTGCAGACTTGGACAGGAAATATAGCAGAAGAATGAACACAAGAACTGCTACAGCAATACCAATAATTATAGCCATCCTCTTCCCCGATTCATGAGTTAATATTGTTCCTACACATCAAACCAAAGTAAAGATTGTAGACTACAAGTCATATACCTTAAAAATAAAAAAAGTAATGATCCAAATTCGCAATTACATAAACTTTTTTTTTTAATTTTCACATAAAAAATTGCCAAAAACGAACTAATGTCGAATTTGTACAAAGCTATCCATGTTGGAAGGTTTCTTGAACCTATACATTCTAAGCAATATGCACAAGATATAATTGATCATTCAAGGGGTCACAGTTTGATCATTCACAAGAATTTTCCATGTGATTATATGCAGAGTAGCTTAAGCACTTGAAAGGAGAAAAACCTCTTACAAATTGCTTCATTGCCATTTTGAGAGGAAATCAGGAAAAAAAAATTACTGGACACTTGTTAATCGAACTTCCACATTAACACAATCTGAACTTGCCATAAACAAATAAAGTCTCAACTTCGGAATTAGATCATACAGTTTCAAACCATAATATATTGCCTTGTGATTTCAATCTTTTTTGTTTAATATACAACTTTGAAACTAAAACATAAGATTTTACACACAATAAGTGTCATGACAGATGTTCCAAAGTTAGCTACACATACACAGAGAATTCCATTTCCCACTTCCCTCCCAAAAACATTCAAATAAGAAGTATGGCGTCCACAGCAGAAAACACCACCACCAATTCAACATCATCTTACCATGTCGGCCGCCTCCATTGTTCGCGCTGGAAGACGTTTGTCCACTCCACGAGTACTCGACATGGCACTTCCCGAGGTACACCTCTCCGGTCACCGACGGACCGCCACATGCATTCCTTAGATCCGCCACCGCCTCCTTTAGGCAAATATCGCAATCCTTGGCGTTCTGGTCACCCACGCACTGTGCCGAGCCGTCCACGTTCCCCGCACGACTGACGCGGAAGGGACCCTGGCCTACCTCTAGTCCTCCGAGCACGGATTCTCTCATGCCCAGTAGGTCTGTGTCGCTACCGCCGTTGGTGGTACCACATTTTTTGTACACGAGGGTCGTGTCTGGTTCGCCGATAAAACTGTCGTTGCCATACCGCACCACGCAACCTATAAGATTTTAGTGAGTTTCTATTTGAGAAAAAAACGAAAACAAACACAACAATAAGAGAATAAACAAACCACAAGAAGAATTTATATAAGATTGTTCACACAACATCTCTATTGTCCATGGAGCTACACATATGTCAGGAGAAATTCACCAGGCAAAATTGATTTCGACGAACAAATTTACTCATCTTCTCTTAACCTTTCATTAACGTAGCTTCCATTAACTATGTCCGAATGTGCGTCACAAACTTTAATAGAGTTAGAACATGGGTGTTAAATGCAACATGTCTAAGCCTGAAAAACACCCTAATTACATACGCACCTTAAATCTACAAATACATCTGTTGTTCGGTTAGTCGCAATTTCAATATAACTACAAATTTTAAATCTAATTTTAGGTAGATCAAGATAACTAGTAAATAATTTTGAAAAATACCATGAAGTTGGAGGGTAGCTCCAGTAGCTAAATAACAGAGAGTGTTAAGTTGGTTGATGGCAGCACGAACACAAGAATTACAGGTAGGAATGGACATGTCCCCACGACATTGGAACAGCCCATTCACCGAAGCCGAGGCGGAAGCCACAGAAGACGTGAAGTTGGCGTAGTTCGACATCGAAGCGGAGTTTGCCAGTGAGGCCAGAAGAGAGTTAAGATTGTACTGGTATGGTGTATTGGGCGAGTACTTAGGTTCCGAGCATCCGGCGTAAACAAACGAAGTCGAATCATCATACGAAACACACGATACGGATGGCAAGAAGAAGAACAAGATCAGAACGAAGAACAAGAGATCTTGCATTGTCACACCATTGTTGTGGTACTAATCTTTGGTCTGGTGCTTGTTGTATTGGTAATGACTATTTGTAAAGGAATATGACTTGGTGTAGGGTCTGTGCATATTCTATGGAAAGTTGTATCAATGATACATGAGGATTGTGTTGTTATGTTTGCTTTTCTTTGCTGTTGGGCAGTATATACACATGCATATGTGCCTTTTGATTCTGTCAATGCAGACTCACTTCTTTGTTAAGAAATGGATTGGAGGTTCCTTTGGGAATTTAAAGGAGATCCGGTGGTGGATCAGATGTGCAATAAAGAGAACTTTACTAAAAAGTTGTTATTGCTGGTACCAATTAATATATAAGCCACATATAACTTTCTAGACCTCTCACTTTGAAGGGCTTCTCATTTCGCACTAGTAGAATCCAACTGATTACTTGCAGCTCTGTTTACCATTTAAACGAAGCCTCACAGACACTTCCGTGATTTGGAGTGTGGGTGATGATTTTAGAGAGCTTGTACGCTATAAGTTTAGTTTCGGTTCAGCTGGATTTTTTTTAGTTCAATCTTCAATCCAAATTATTTTTTGTTAATTTTACTACAAGCTTGTCAAAAACATAAGCTTAATTCGATATCCCAATGATTTTGTACGCAATACGCTTTTCATTAACTAACTATCAGTTGAGTGACTTTGTTTACACATGATTTGAGCTCTCGACAACTAATGTATGTTATCTTGCTCAAAAGAAATCCCAAATGAAGTAATGATATACAAGTACCTTGTATGGAATAGTGATGAAAATACTTTATGAAATTAAAACAAGCTCGATGGACAAACTGATTTACCTTCACTGTCATTAATTTCAATACCTCACTAAAACCTTATTCTTATCATCCGATACTTGTTCTGGAATCAAATTGATTCATGTTTTGCGTATTTAACTATAAAAAGTTCAATACATAGACCTGAGT